>CM061540.1:114559012-116959012 GCA_030864215.1 Capsicum pubescens | reverse complement strand
GTCCAAAATAATCAAGTCTACCCAAGTCTGTAATCCCATAAACAACATAGAACATGTACGATACACATAGGTCACCATCACAAAATCTCCAACTAGAGTAGAAATATATACAGGAGAATTGGGTACATCATACACCAAATCAAGACCCATAGCAAATCTAATAGATACATAAGAGTAAGTGGAACTTGGATCATACAAAATAGAATCCATCTAGTCATAAATGAGAATAGTACTTATAGTAAATATGTCAAATACCTCAGCATCGATCTTGCCTAGGAAGACATAACAATGAGATTTATCATCAAGCTAGGCAATCTATCTAGCTGGATGCACTCCAACCTTCCCTACATTACCATTATCTTTCTTTCCACCATGACCTCCGTAATTACTACCCTACCCTTCCTATTGATGACTCTTACCTTTACCATCTTCATCTCTACTACTAGAACCATAATCCTAGTTTACTTCTGTGCCTGATTACCTACCTATCTCAAATGATAATCTCTCTTGAAATGCCCTACATAACTATAATAATAGAACACCTTACTCGAGAGAAGGCATATTTGTCAAAGAATAAGAGGTCATATGGCCTTTAGCAAGTAAGGGATACTAAATATCCCTAGAATGACCACCTATGAAGGTTGACAAAGTTGATTGAATAAGGTGATCCATATAAGCCCGTTGGTTGTGACCCCTAGAATAAGAACCACTGAAGTTACCCACATTCTGGAACTTCTTGGCTAATTCCTTAGTATGACTAACCTGTTTAAGTCGCTCAATCCTCTTTACATAATCAAACATCTCATTGAAACCGTTTCCAGCAGAAGTCATATAAAAGGACAATACCTAAAGATCAGTAGTCAAACCTTCAACAAGTAATCAAATGCTCTCCTTCTTAGTTCCTAATAGTTGGGTAGCATAGTGAGAAAAGGCATGGAACTTATCCTAATAGGGTACAACTAACATACTTTCTTTCTCAAGAGCCTAAAACTTATCTTTTATATGGTCACAAAGGGTTCAGGGCGCATACTTCTTTAAAAATAAGGAATGAAATTAACCTTAAGTTAATGGAGGTAGGGCCAGTAACTGACACTTAACATATTCTTTCTACCACTGCTTGGCATCCCTTTGCAGCTAAAAAGTCAAAAATTCAATATCATGATGTTACACCATCCCCAATTTGTGTAACTTCTCATATTAATAAATGATGAACTCAAATACATCATCAGTCTTAGCACTATGAAATAAAAGAGGTTTTGTTTTCAAAAACTTAATCAGCAAATCATGTTTGGTACTAGTCATGATGAGGCCTAACACGAGATGGGGAAAATACATGAGCCCCCAAAGCCTCATCCACTTTGGGAGCTAAAGTTCTAGTAGAAGAAGTACCTGGAACCCAAAAGGTCAGCATAGTAGGAGTGGCTCCAGAAATGACCAACCTACTCAAAAAATCTAAAACCTTCTAAATAATCTCATAAGACACCATAAAAAAGGTTGTAACTTCAACCGATGTTGCTACCTATTGATCTAAACCATCTCTATTCCCTTCCCCAGCCTCCTCAAAATGATCTTGAAGGAGGTAACACTGACCTTTGATGGTCCTGGTCATCTTTTACATGATCTCTATACCTGGTAGGTATTACTCTTCCTCTTCCTCTTCCCCTACCCCTACCCTGTCCTTTCCCCAAATAACTAATTTCACAATTAGAGATGATGGTGTTGGGGTTGCAGATCATGCTATATTCGATCAAGTGTTCACCATTTATGAGCAAAAGAGTGAAGAAGGTTAGATACTAATATGGATCACCAGCTACTGATTGGAATCAATTTAGAGCATACAAAAAAGGATAGTTTCCTAAAGTCCTATAGCCTCTCAAACAAAAGTACAGACATCTTCGTATCATTCAACAAGACTCTACTAGACCCGTTTGGTACTATGGGATCAATGAACCTAGTTCCTTGTGCCAACTTTATCACGATCCAAAACCATCATGAGTGGCACCCACTCTAACTCTCATATGGGAGAACCAACTAACCTAATACATCAACTCAACACTTAGCATAAATGGGAAACTAAACCAATCTCATTAATAAATCAGTGTTCAACATCTCAAATTAATATAAATGTAGAAATATGAAACTAAAATAATGCCCCTAGAACCTGAAAGTCATTGTACCAAAACTCTAGTAAAAGTCAAAAGAGAGGATGCAACCACAAAAAAAAATTAATATCCAAGTCCAAAACAAATAGAGCGAAAAATAATAGAAGAACCCATGATAGCCCGAAAGATGCAAATCACCCTTCAGTTTGAATATGGTTCGATTCATAGTAGAGATCTCAGAACAGTCACTAAAATATACTTTGCAGTCAATAAAAAGAAGAGCATGTGTAGTATTGATGTACAAGAAATAATAATGTGTTGGTTGGGTCATCGTTCAACCTAAAATGAGAAATATGGACATAAATCAAAACATAGAACAACAAGACAACCATAAACACTATCATGAAACTCTATTTCAAGTTCATAATACTTAACCTTGTAAAAAAATACAACATGAAGTTTATTCAATATAAGTGAACAAAGAAAACAAGTCAAGTCAACTATGATAACCAAATAACACTCCAAGTCAAAACCCATGACACAACAATTATATACTTCAAGTCCCAATTAAATAAGTAATAGACAACACAAAGTTATGTAACAACTCATAATTAACCTGGACTACCCAAGAATCCACAAGAACAACAATAATGACAAATATCATATATCCTAGTTTACATAAAGAAACCACCTTTAGCAATTAAGCACATAAACCCAATTCACTTATGAAACCAATAAATAATGACAATTCTTAAGTTTAGTTCACTGAAGGAACCAATATAATCAAGAAAACACATAATCCTTGGTTCACTCAAGGAACCATCACACTTATTATTACCTTGTACATATATGCTAAGGGTCTTATATGTGCACCTACTAGTCATGACTTGTAAGGGATGAGCTCTTGTATATGTACCAAATCTTAGACTTCAAGTGTCTGTCAGCCTTATATCAACAAATCCCATAGAGATGTCCAAATGTTAGTACATTTCACAATAATGACAGATATCACAACAATCACAACCATAATGATAAAATAAAAACACCAGTAAAATCTAACAATCTTCCATATAAGTTTATTGTATGGTATTAACACTTCTGATATTCGACAATCATTCATTTTCTTGAACATGCATTGCATAAGTAATACTAACAATTAGTTATCATGCACACTTAACACAAATTTTGATTCAACTATGTTAAAACCATCACCTACCTCAATCCAAACTTGTACTATTCTAATAAGCCTGAGCCTTGGTCTTTTGTGTGATTTCTTCTTGGTGGTGGTCTAAAATAGGAATACGTCAAACAATCAATTAAATTACCTATAAGATTGAGTATTACAACTTAATCCTTAACCAAAAGTCCAATTTCATGATCATTCTCCCTATTCTTGGTCTTTCCCAACATAAATTCACCTTTAAACTACCAATTTCATGGTTAAATTAGTGAGTTATAGTCATGTAAGATTCATTAATAAACTTTTAATTAAAATCCAATGGTTTTACATCCAATTCACCCCTTTTCCCCAGAAAATTAAGTTAGGTCAAGTTAAACCCTTCTCAAGACACGTAAATTAGTGATTCTAAGCTTTAAGGATTTGAAAACTAGTTAATAGAGATAAATAAATTACATGTACAAAGAATTTTGGTGGAAAATAGGTGAAAATTTTCCCAAATCATTTGATCCATCCCTAAAATGTGTTTAAAGATAATGAATCAATTATCGGGAAATTTCTTTATATACAATGATTTACCCCACTGTAGTGACCCTCTACAACTATATCGATATTGCCATAGAGGAATCTGCTCGCTATAGCGAGATTGATAGTTTTTGTCTCCCACTATAGTAGGAATTTGTCCGCTATAGATGTAGTCTTATAGCAGCCTTCCACACTCTATAGCGGGTATGGTAAGACAAAAACTCAAAAAAGTTTTTGATTTTTCCTTTTTCACAATGCACCCTCCTATACTAGACTAGCCTAAAAATTTTAACTTTCTATTTTGGGAAAAATTTAACCCAAACTTTTGCATAACTAACTTATCCTTAATGATAGAAAAGGTCGTTACACTATCACTAGTGGCCTTCTGTTATCTTTACTTAGACTGAGAGGCATATTCCTATCTACGTATCATTCCCAAGATAACCGATCATGGATAGTTTCCAATTTCAATAGATCCAAGATGGCTCATATTTGCTAACCCTATTTTACCCCATACAACTATATAATTGAAATGTTACCCAATTATTTGTACTCTAAATTGTCCTTCCAATGAAATGTTATGGACACACATATATGCCTGAGGAATAGACATTATTTTTTAACTATCCTTGCCTTTATTTCTTCAAATAATTTTTTAAAATATAATATTCATATATGGTCGACTAGAGATGGGTTGACATGGAAATGATAAAGGCTTTGCCTAGTCGGGTGAGAAAAGTTGGCTAAAGTGGCCCCTAAAACATAGACCGATCAAAATAGTTGGGGAATTTTATTAAAAGTGGTAAAAAAGTTTCAAAATAAGGTGTAGGTGACTAAAGTCTTAATAATTGAGTGTAGGTGACAATTACTTTATTATGGATTAAGAAAGTTGGGGAAGTTTGAGAATATCCCACAAGTTTTTAAATTTATACTTTAATCCAAATGTTAACCTAATATAATAGGAAATGGAGGGAAAAAAGGTGCATTTCTCTCTCTTCCAATCCATTTTTGTTTTCTCTCTCTTAGCGATTTTTTGTTGTTCATTGGTGCTGCTGCTTTATTCATAATCTTCTGCTTTATTATCATCATCTGATCCTTCATTATCATCTTATTCTTCTTTTTGTTGACCATTGTTGTTGTTGTTGTTACTGCTACTGATTCTACTTGACCAATTTGTTAGGTCAAATTTTGTTTCGTACATCACTTTCCACTTTGGCATTACTTCATAGGAGACTTTGGTAAGTCAAATTATGATTTTTAGTTGAATTTGTCATCTGGGTAATTGTTATTGTGTTGTTTTTTCAACAATAGATAGCACGCGAACATAAATGCAACATAAGAGCTATGTATTTAAATAGCTCACTCATCTGTTGTGATAGATGAGCCATCTGTTACAACGGAAGACTCATATGTTGGATTCATGTTTATGGTTGTATAGTGTCATATTATGAATCTAACAGATGGGTCATCTATTGCAACATATGGCCCCTCTGTTCCAACAAACTAGTTATCTGTTGAAACAGACTAGTTATCTATTGCAATGGGGTAAATATCTGTTTTAACAGATTAATAACCTAATGCAACAGAACCTGAATTCAATTCCAACAGACATGTTATCTGTTGCATTAGGTAAGTCATCTATCGCAAGAAGTTAGTTATTTATTGCAATAGAACCTAAACTCAATTCCAACAGATGTGTCATCTGTTTCAACAGGTAAGTCATCTATCGAAACATGTCATTCATCTGTTGGAATCAACTTCAAAGGTTCTTTAATACTGTAACATCTATCCCAATAGGTGCTTCATCTGTTGCAATAGATGTATAGTCTGTTACAACATATGATTCACCTGTTACAACAAATGATTCATCTGTTGAAATCAGCTTCAAGAGTGTTACATAAATCCCAGCAGGTAAGTAATTTGTTGCAACTGATCACTTACCTATTGCTATATATTTTTCACCTGTTGCAATAGATTACACATTTGTTGGGGTTCATGTTACGACACTATGAAATAACTATTAATTTAATTATGATATCAATATTTACTTTTTAAAAAAATGACTTTATTTAGGTACCACTAATGGAGGGATCAATAACAATAGGGGTGGATTGTCATAGTTAATGGGTCGAGAAGAGCAATTAATATGTATGGAATTGGAAAGAGGGTGAAATTCTAGAGACGATAGCTATGATAGTCCAAAGTAATATTTTGTATAGTGATTTTGTGAACTTAATCATCAGCTATTATGGATTGAATTTTCAACCAAAAGAACTCGTCATCATCTACATGCACAACTCTTTTGAAAATCAGAGGGTACTACCTTTCAAGATAACCGATCAGGTTTGGTTGCATGCTTATCTTAGTGATTTAGCTTGGCTAGTGTTAAGGGTTTGCGTGGTTGAAAAGACGAGAGAGAATGAGAACCAAAATGTAGAAGAAGAACAATAAGACATCTTTGATGATAGGTTGGATGATCTAGACATGAATATTCCAGATGATGATCAAACACCAATTCTCATGGTTGTGAGTAATACAATGGGCAGTTCTTCTCAATTGACACAGTCTGGTAATCATCAAGATGATGAGACCGACTTTTAAAAGGGAATGTCATTGAAGGATAATAAAGAACTTTCTACTTCTTTGTTTATTGCTTGCTTGAAAAAAGATTTCAGAATAATTAAGGTGATTGATTTAAGCAAAGTCTTTTGCTTTAGATGTGCTAATCCAAACTACAAGTGGTGGTTGAAAGCGGTGAAGTACTTAAGTTTTGACAGATTCATCATTCATAAACATGAAAATTACCACACATGTGGTTCATAGCATATTTTGTGCCAAAATTTTCATGCCACAACAAAGGTCCTCGATGAATATTTCAAGAATAGATTCCCCAATGGCCAAGGACCTTCTACAAAAGATATGGACAATCAACTCCTTACGTAATTGGGTGTCATGGAAAGTTATTGAAAGATATATACGGCTATTGGAATTTCCAAGGACTTGGTTAGGGGGACACACAAGCATGGGTATGTAGTCCTTGATGTCTACCGTTACATGCTTGAGTTCACAAATCCCGAAAGTAAGACGGTGTTGCATATTGATGAAAACAGAAGGTTCAAGTACTTTTTTGTATCCTATGGTTCTTGGATTCAAGGTTTTCAACATTTGAGGAAATTCATAGCCATAGACGAGACCTCCTTGAGGAGATGGTATAATGGAGTTTTGCTAGCGACAGTGGTGCAGGATGCGGAGAATCACATTTTTCCTGTTGCTTTTTATGTAGCGGACAAGGAATGTGTTGCCTCTTATGGATATATTTTTGAACAAATGCGAAGCTACGCCGAAGATACCAAAGAGTTGTGTTTCTTTTCGGATAGGCATCCAAGTATTCCAAAGATGGGTTCAATTTTCTACAATTTTGGTTGTTGCATGACGCATCTTGGAGATAACATTCGAAACAACTTTCACAATGAAAAGGTTATGACTCTTTTTATAGAGTAGCTAAATCATATAGTAGAGAGGATTTTTAAGACCATTATAATCAAATAACAGATATACATCCCATGGCAGCAGAACATCTCATACGTCTCAGTTTTGAGAGATGGAATCGGGCATTCTATCCGAAAAATAGTACATTATTATGAATTTAATGCATATTGTTGTTTGAGTTACATGTTTAGTATGATGCCATATTAAGTGATTATTTTGTATAGGTTCAATAATATGAAGTCAAACATAGCTAAGCTGGTGAATTCATTGTTTGGTGAAAAAAGATAATTTCTCATAGTGACTCTGTTTGATAAAATAAACCAGAAGTATGACAAATGTTTTGATGAAAGGCGTGTGAAGTTCAAGAACACAGGAACCAAATTTGTTCTAGAAGCGAATAAAATAATATCAACGAACATCAGTCTGGAGAATAGGATATTTACTCATCAAATAGATGATTACAAATTTAGTATCGACTGTCATGGTGATGTTGCCACGGTCGATCTTCAAATAAGATCTTGTATGTACAAAGTTTTTTACTTGGACAAAATACCTTGTCCATATGATATGGAAGCGCTTCGAACTCAATACGGTGCACAATATGGAACTAAAATTTATGAGTACTCTTTTACATATTATTCAGTGGAAAAATATATAATGGCATATAGTGAGCATATTACTCTGGTGCCTCCTGAAGAATCTTGGGTTGTTCTTGCAGAGCTTTTGGGGAGATTAATACCTCCTCCATATATTGACCCAAGAACTATCAAAGCGGGAATAAGGCCATATAAGAGGAGGCACGAAGTCGGAGAATCATTTCCATCAAGAAAAATAAGTGCTCCGTATGTAAGAACGCTGGCCACAAAAGAACTACATGCCCGGATCGTAATCCACCATGATCACTGTAATAGAAAAAACTTGTGTTGTTGTTTGTTTTGGACTTTTATATATTGAACTCATTATTGTGAACATAAATGTTATCATTTATTATATAAAATATCTTTTTTAATAACTTGTGCATCAATAAAATGAGGCAAAACAGGAACTAAATACAACATACCACAAAATTATTTTCAACAGATTACCCATCTATTGCAACAGATGAGCATTAGCTAGAAGAACACAATACAGTTCATCAAAATGGAATGTTTTCCTCCAACAGATGACAAATCTGATGCAACAGATGGATAATCTGTTGACAGAAACCCAATCAATGACCAATTTGTTTCAACAGATAGTTCATCTGTTGAAAGAACTCAAAACTCTTTCTATTGCTACTGGATTTAAAATTGCTCCTACGTCCAACCGTCGACATGTTTGTTGAGAATAAGAAATAGACATAATGAAAATTAAATAAGAATTAAAAAGCCAAAGTTGATCAAAAATAAATTTTTCATTAAAAAAATAAAATACATTAGGTATAGATCCGATATAGAAAAATTAAAACACACACGCTAAAAGAAAAAACATCACCTGAATATTATTATCATTATTATTATTATTGTCAGCCGGCCAATAATCAACCAACAACAGCAGGGTCCTCATCAGTCTCTGCATCTTTCTGAACATCCTTGCCCTCATGGCGACCAACTCCCTCTAAAGGTCATTAACCTGACTCTGAAGTTCCCATACGATGTCGCATAGAATAACAATTTTCCAAATAGGATTAACCATATCTAGAACACACATAAATTGAAAAAAAATGTAAACACAAGGGAAAAGAAAAAAGTCTAAATATAATACAACATATACTACCAACTGGTAGATTTACATAAGAAAAACTTACCTCAATGAGAAAAGAATATGCTCTTTGAAAAGAAGTGGTTGAAGATGTAATACGAAAGACAAAATGCAAGAAATAAATAAAATAGAGTAGAATGAAGATTAAGGAGGGACCTATTTATAGAGGATTGAATCTGAATGTGTTAGGTAACAAGACATGACTGTTCAGCTCCATTGTATTAATTACATTCAAACTACTAACTGTTTGTTTTCTGTGAAATGTGATGACTTTTTCTTTTACATTCAAACTTATCACCTTTTCAAAACGGTTTCTCTCTTAATAACAACCATTATTATTGAGATGTTGCAAAAGATCATCCATATATCACAACAGATAACTCATCTATACCCATCTGTTGTAATAGATGGTCTATATATGTAATAAATGAGACATTTGTTGCAACATATGGATTATCTGTTGCGATAGATGGACCATCTGTTGGAGGACATATTTTGATTTCTTCTAACAGCTAATTCATCAATTGCAATAATTAGGGAATTTGATTTATTGAAATTCACGACTGTTCACTTTTTTTAATAGTCATCACATACCTTAATTAATCCAAATTCATTATTGTTTTATTATATAAAATAAAAAAATAGACTTAAAAAGGGTGAAAAGTCACGACTTGTAGCACTTGTTTTTTCTTGATGGACATGTAGATAGTTATACTTTGAGCCTCCGTAGTCTTGTACACTACTTAACGATAGGAAGTGAAGAATAAACATTGTCTGACATTGATGAGGTAGGAAGAATAAGGTGCATGCAGCTGGATGGATCCACTTTCATATGTTGGAGTTATGTATTATTGACCAGGCTTTCATGACATACATACATAAAGTACAATGATTTTCTAAATGCAGTTTTTATCGATTAGACAGTGATCCTTCAAACAAGATCCTGCATCTTACAGTTTCGTTTGATAGGTGAGAACTGATAAGGCCGAAGGTTTCCAAGAAGGTGGTGTTGATACCCTATTATGATTTAATAATGGTTTTGCTCATGTTTATGCATCAAGTTCTAAGAAGGGATCAATATTTAATGGCATTGTAGATATTCAATAATGATTGGACCAATTTTAATGGTGCAATAGACTTTATGATAGACTTCGAAGCTTTCCACTATAGTAAACAAGAATGGAAAACCAATAAAAATTCCCCTGGTCCAAATTTATAAGGATGGGTTGCTCGATGAGACTATTATAAAACAGAAGGTGCTTGGGAGAATACTTGTGATGGAAAGGGGAGGTGAAGAAGACCATATATTATCTCAGACCTTATTTAAGAGAAAACACAGGGAAGCCAGTAAGGAACTTCTAGCCAATCTGGCCAATGAAATTGACTTGAAAAATGAAAAACTTGAATGAGCTGCAAATGTGAAAGTGTATCCAAATATTAAAATCCATCAGTCGTTCTTAAAAAAGAAAAATGCTAAAGAGGACTTGAGTTGAACACTTTTCTAGGGACCGCGACTAGCTAGCGTGGCCTGAATGAAAACCCATAAAATGTAGGATCAGAACTCTAAGGAAGCATCTTGGTGAACATAGAGGATTGGTAACATTTTCAGTCACGAATAAAACCTAAACCAACAACTTTAGAAGTAAAAATAAGGGAGGCCAAGGCGTCAATTTCTTAAGTTTAACTTGCATCCTATGCCTTCTGTTTGTGGTTCTGATCAGGTCAATGGTAATAGAAACAAAAAGTTCTGAAGTTAGGCAGAAATCCAATGACTTATTGTTTCCAATGCCTTTGACCAGAACAGAACCACAAGCAGAAGGAATGGGATGCAAGTTTAACTTCAGAAATTTCCACCTTGGCTTGATCCCTTATTTTTACTTCAGGAGTTGTTGGTTCAGGTTTCATTCCTCACTGACAATCTTACCACCATCGGTGCTCGCAAAGCTGCAACCTTAGAGTTCTTGTCCATTATTTTGTGGGTCTTTATTTAGGCCGCGCTAGATAGTTGCAGTCCCCTAACAAAGTGCACATCTCCAGACCACTTCAACATTTTTCTTTTTCAAGAACGACTGATGGATTTTTATTTTTGGATATACTTTCACAGTTGTAGATCATTAAATGTTTTTCATTTTTCATGTCAATTTTATCAGCTAAATTCTCTACACATTCTTTTGTACCCTGTGTTTCTTCTTTAATAAGGTCTGAGTTGATATATGGTCTTCTCCACCTCTATTTTCCCGCACAAGTATTCTCCCAAGCACCTTCTGTTGTATAATAGCCTCCTCGAGCAACCCATCCATATAAATTTGGAATAGGGTAATAACTATATTCATTTTCATTCTTGGTTGCAGCAGTGCAAAGCTTCGGAGGCCTTTCAAAAGTCCATTGAACCCTTAAAATCAGTCCAATCAGTATTGAATATTTACACTGCCACCAAAAACTTGAACCCTTCTCCAAACTTGACACATAAACATTAGTAAAATCTTCATTAAGCCGTAATAGGGTATCGACACCACCTACTTCATCCCTCAGCCTTATCAGTTCGAACCTAACAATCTTAACTGTAATATACAATATTTTGTCTCAATGATTAATGTCTAATATAGGTAAAGAACCAACATTCACAAAATTAGTATACTGTATGTGTGTTTTCACGATAGGTTGATCAGTAATACATACCTCCCATATAAGAAGTGGTTCCATCTGCAAGCAACTTATTCCTCCGAACCCATCTTTACTCTAGCCTTTAATGATGGTCGAGCAAAAGTTGATCCATTTTCACTTTCTTTTATCTGTAAATAGGAGAAGAACAAAAAGAACATTACAAAAGGGTAACGCAAAATTGAATGAATACAATACATTACAACAAGATTTCCAGCAGATAAACTATCTCTTGCAACAGATTGCCCATCTATTTAACAAATGAGTCATCTGTTGGAACAGTCGATGTATCTATGGCAACAGATAGCTAACATATTGCAACAGATGGTTCATCTGTTGGAATAAATCAAACCAACATTGCTACTGGTTTGATTTTTTTCAACAGTTGTTGCGTCCATTCTAACAGCTGATTCATCAGTTGCAACAGTTGAGGAAATTATTGCAACAACACCAACACCCCCAACAATAGCACCACCAACAAAGAAACAAACAAATGACATAAAAAATGATACTGATAACAAGGCGTTTTAAGTTCTCCCAATAGATGACTTTTTTCGTATATTGTAATAATAACAACGGTTTGTTCATTCAAGACTTAAAAGTCATCTTTCCTTCAATTTTCTCAATAAATAGGATACTGGTAACGGGTAAATCAATTAGAAAAAATAGATGTAAATATCTAATTTAAATAACATACAAAGAAGGTATACATTTTCTGTACAATAATTGTACAATTTCTATACACATTCTAAACAACATTTAACTGCAATAATTAGTTTGATACTTATTCTATAAACCAATTATATAACTTCTATACACATGTTATACATATACATATTTTGTACAATAATTATACAATTCCTACACATATCCATATAGCTTCTATACATGTATCTTATATAGGTACATATTCTATACAACAATTATGGAGTTTCTATACAATTGAATTTAATGTTTTTAATTCTTTATTTATTTATTTTTAAAAGAAGAAAGTTAATTTTTAGCCAAAAAAAGAAAGAAAATTAGAACAAATGGCCTGAATGGCCCAAATTGTGTAATGGCCAGCAACCCAAAATTGGAATGTTCAATTAGTGGAATTACTTGGGACAACTGTCCATGTAATGTCTAATGGCCCAAAATGGGCCATTAATTTTGAAAATATTAGCCCATGTCCTTTTCCTAAAATAAAAAGTCTTGCATTCTTCCACTTAGACCATTGGCCATATAACATTAAGAGCAATAGTGAACCATGCCTTCAATGTCAAAAAAGCAAAGGGATCAGAACACCAATTTCAGTCGAGAAAAGATATAGATCTATTCTGAAAGAAAGAAGAGAGATGAGTTAATTTATGGCTGAAGGAGAGAGAATTCTATAGATGGGTTTTAAATATTTATTAATAACTTTGAGGGGCACGAGGAGAGGATACGGTGACATTGAAAATACAAGATAAGAATACTCAAGGAGAAGATTTTTAAGTTATCCAAGTAATATTTTTACCACCTTAGTATTTTATTTTATTTTATTTTTCTCGGAGAGGAAATTGCTTTAAAATAAGAAAATCTTAAAACATATAAGTCATCTGTTACAATAGATGTCAATTTCTATTTGAAAATTTCCAACGACTTAGTCTTCTGTCGCAACAGATGGCAATATCTATTTGATAATTAACAATAAAAAGGTAATTTATTGCAACAGATTCATTATTTGTTTGATAAATTCCAACATATATGTCATCTGTTGCAACAGGTTGAACATTTGTTTTTATATAATTTCAATTGAGTTCATACGTTTATCTACAACTTCAATTGATATAGTTACAACTAGGCATGAGTTGATAGGGTCAACTATATTGCATGTTGTTGGTATTGCGCTCCTCCTGACCCGAGTCGTCAATCGATCAATCTAATTTGAAATGATTTATATTAGGTTATTATTTGAAATACCTAAATTTATTTAGCCTACAACTAGGGATGAGTTGATTGGGTCAACTATATTGCATGATGTTGGTATTGCGCTCCTCTTAACCCGAGTCGTCAATCGACCAATATGAGTTGAAAAAATTCATATTAGCTTATTATTTGATATACCTAAATTAATTTAGCTATAACTAGGGATGAGTTTATAGGGTCAACTATATTAAATGATGTTGCTATTGCGCTCCTCCTGGCCCGAGTCATCAATCGATCAATCTGAGTTGAAATGATCCATATTAGCTTATTATTTGAAGTACCTAAATTGATTTAGCTACAACTAGGGATAAGTTGATAGGGTCAACTATATTACATGATGTTGGTATTGTGCTCCTCCTCACCCGAGTCGTCAATTGACCAATCTGAGTTGAAATAATTTATATTATCTTATTATTTAAAATACCTAAATTGATTTAGCTATAACTAGGGATGAGTTAATAGGGTCAACTATATTACGTGATATTGGTATTGCGCTTCTCCTGACCCGAGTGGTTAATTGATCAATCTGAGATGAAATGATTCATATTAACATATTATTTGAAATACTTATTTTGATTTTGCTACAACTAAGGATGAGTTGATAGGGTCAACTATATTGCGTGGTGTTGGTATTGCGCTCCTCCTGACCCGAGTCATTAATTGATCAATCTGAGTTGAAATGATTCATATTATCTTATTATTTAAAATACCTAAATTGACTTAACTACAACTATGGATGAGTTTATAGGGTCTACTATATTGTGTGATGTTTGTATTGCGCTCCTCCTGACCTAAGTCGTCAATTGACTAATCTAAGGTGAAACAACTCATATTAGCTTATTATTTGAAATACCTAAATTGATCTGGCTATATCTAGGGATGAGTTGATAGGGTCAACTATATTGTATGATGTTGGTATGGCACTCCTCCAGACCCAAGCCGTCAATCGACCAATTTGAGTTGAAATGATTCATATTAGCTAATTATTTGAAATACCTAAATTGATTTAGATACAACTAGGGATGAGCAAATTATTCGGACCAAATTAAAATTTTCAAAACTTGTCATTCTTGTCCAAAATACAAATCAACTCATACAAATCATTCATTTGCGGGAAAAATATTTCATCATTTTAAATCTTGAGTTCTCGCTCTTTTCTTTCTCTCTCAATAATACAGACAACAACTACTCAATATACTGCTCAAACCTTCATAACATATTTATTTTCTTCCCACTTTCGACCACATAGTTGTTATTTTGAACTTCATTCTTGCTTGTATCCATCGTTTTCTCTATCTTCTTAGGTAATAGGGTTCGAGAAGAGTTCTACATTTATTTATTTTTCTAAAAATTAGGAATTTTTAGTGAATTATAAGAAATAAGACTTTTAGTTGTATTATAACATTGAGAATGGGTTAACAATTTTGAGTTTTGATGCCAAAATCGTAGGAAAAACCCGAGAAAAATTCCAGTGTTCCATTGACTGTCCTGATATTATTGGATGGTATGTGTGATGTTGTTGGTGGATATTGGTGATGGTGTTTGTGGTCGTCGTAGGGGCAATGTTGGTGGTATTGGTGGTGTTGGAAGTTGTGGTGGTGTTGGTGGTTGTGGTGGTGTTGGTGGTCATCGTCGTCGTGGCACTGGTAGTGCTTGTGGTGGCTATTGGTGGTGTCGATATTGGTGGTGTTTGTAATGTATTTTTTAAAATTTATGCATACATTAATTGTAATGTATTTTTTTGTTTTTCTGTTGTTTGTAGGTGAAACATCTAAACCAAAGGAAAAGAAAAGGAAAATGGATCAACTTCTGACCACCTAACAAAAGAGGCTAGAGTACAAATAGATTCGGATGAGCTTCCTGAACAATCTCCGTCAGGAAATTTTGAAGCTGAGGAAAGATATGAAAATGACCTTGAGAGAGGTGGACAAGGGTCTGTACATGGCGATGAGGAAAATAAAAGTGAGGAGGAAGAAAAAAATAAACAAGAAGATGAGGAAGAAGAAAGTGAGAAAGAGGTTAATGATCAACATGATGATAATGCATCACCAATGAGGCGTGAATTAATATCAAAATCCCATCATGAGGCCGTCCAAACTATTAGTATTTACAGGTTTCAAGTTGTGATACCAATAGATGACCCTGCAGAACTAACTGGTGATTTTGTACATAAATGTCAGTTGGGGAAACCTTTTGATGACTTTAGGAAAACTATGAAGAATGAAAACATAGACAAAGTTTTTAAGAAGATCTGCTTTGGGTACTTTATTAAGTTGCCTGAGGACCACACTACCCATTTCCAAATAAGCATGGTATATGGTTTTCTCAAGCGCAGGATCAAGTACGTGGGGGATGATAAAGATTTGAACGGGGGTGGGGGGAATGGATGAAATCTGGATCAACTACTGTGGCATGCCAGTTTGTTTTGGCTTGAAAGAGTTATCCATAGTGACAGTCTTGAGATGTGATCGTCTAGAAGAACCTCCCATCAAGGAAACATCTCATAAAAGGTCTAAGGTAAGCAGGACAACCAAACCACCACCATCAAATAGAGGGAAGGCATTGTCCCAGTGACCACCCACCAAAACCAACAAACGCGAGGAAAAATTAGATGGGTTGTTGTATATTGCTGGACGTAGGTACTAAACCGATAAATTGTTAAAATATCTCAAGGATAAAACAATACCAAAGAAGTACAAGGAACAATTGTTCTTAGTTTGGTTTGCCAATTCCGTTATATTGGCAAGAGACGTTAACAAAGTCATATAAGATGATTTGTTAAAGCTTGCTGAGGATTTTGAGAAATTTAAAAATTATCCCTGGGGATACGAAAACTACAACTGGACTATCAAATATATACTGACAAAGCATCCCAAAAGACGATCACATTATATAGTTTTCATGGTAAATTTAATCACTATATGTTTACTCATCCATTAATTTTTATTGAATAATTATTTGTTTGCCTCCTGTTTGAATTTTTAGGCTTGGGCATTTAAAGTCATTCCTCACCTCCAAAAGCAGGTCAATGAGGCATGAGGGGCAGGCATTAGCATACCCGAAAACTTATAATGCTACCGATAGGATAATGGACCTCAATTTCTACAAGAATTTAAATGATAGGTACGATAATCTCACTAAGCTAGTGTCAGCCCCCGATGGCCGAGAATTTGATTCGTTAGTTGCTGGGTTCCAATGGGATGAATAAATGATTAAATATGTTAGAAGAGAAAGGTCGTATTTACATGGCAAGAGCTTGACCAAGGCAAAGAGAATTCTTGCAGTCATGATATGGACATCATACAATATCTGGATGTTGAGATACTACTCGATGAGGGAAAGATAAAGGTTTATTACTGCAACTTACCTACTTTCGATGAGGCCAATTTTTTTACCCACATGCATCCACTATTGGATTTGTTCCCCAACTTGTTGAGGCGGAGTAAACTGGTGGATCATTTGCCATCAGAATTATTGAGGAAGCAAATATGGGATTTTGAAGGTCGAAATAAGGACATGGACCTTCCAAAAAGTAAAACTGGTGTCGCGTACGTGTCGTACGCACTTGCATACATCAAATATTTGCTGACCAGTACAAAAATGGCCAAGCCAACAACCTTTTTCTGTTACAATATTGTGTCAAACATGCAAGAGGTTTAGGCTTATGGGGTACTAACTGGATGCTTGGAGCTTGTGTATAAAGAATAAGATGTAGAAACACAAATGCCATAACATTTTTTTATTTCAAGTTACTTCACTTTACATGTAGTGGCAATTTTTTTTGTCTAATGAAAGTTGAATTTTTTATAATGCAACAGATTGTCTATCTGTTGTAACTTCTACCTGCACTGAAAAGATAGTTTATCTATTGTAATAGGTTAGTCATTTGTTACATTATGCCGATATTTCTATCTAAGTTTATCTGTTGCAATAGTGGAAAGACTTGTTTGATAATTTCCAACATATGACCTACATGTTGCAAAATATGTCTAAATCTGTTTGATATTTTCCAACAATTACGCTTGAATATCCATGTGCTAAACAACACCAAACCAATAGAAAATACACCACCATAAAAATTTCAGCAATTAGGCTTGAATATCCATGTGCCCAATAACACCAAATCCGTAGCAATAACGGCAACAATGTAGTATCTTCTTGCTCGATTTTGTTTCTCTTCAAAAGCATTGTCTTTCTTCAACAAACCTCAGATTACACGATTTTTTTGTGAAGGGTGTCGTTCTTCATACCAATCAAAGTAATCAATCCACCCAATTTATATAAAAATAAGACCATAATTACAAAATAATTACAAGTCAATAATTAATCAACTAACTAAATTAAAAAAAAATATGACCTTTGAAATCTTACAAGTAAACATCCTACGACCTGAATTTTGTTGAGTTCAAAAAGTCTTCAATAGAGATTTATGATCACACTTACAGTATCAAAAATCTTTATCACAAAAATAGTGGAATATGAGCTCAACATTGTCAAGCTCAGTTGGAAAAAATAAAAAAAGATGAAGAAAAACCAAATACAAATAATTTGAAGAATTTGGATAGAGAAAAATAGATGATACAGAAGAATATTTGGGAATTTAGGGTTAAATTTTAGGAAGAAGGTAAATATATAAGACAATGGGGGGAAAATAACCGTTAGAGGACAAATCAGACGCCAAGTCAGCAAAAATGGGGGTTCAACGCGCCTTGGTTGTGTGAATTATACGCGAGCTGCCAACAGGGAAAAAAGTGCCAAACTGACACATTTGATGCCTATTTTAGGTGTTTAAAATGAACATTGTCTACTTGAGGTGCCAAAGTAAAAGATCATTATAACTTTAGGTGCCTATCGATGGGTTCCGCCTTTTTTAATTCAAGTCACTTCACTTTACATGTAGTGAAAATTTTTAATGTGTAATGAAAGTTGAATTTTTTATAATGCAACAGATTGTCTATCTTTTGTAACAGATATTCTATCTGTTCTAAAAGATAGTTTATCAGTTGCAATAGGTTGGTCATATATTGCATTATGTCGATGCTTCTATCTAAGTCTATCTGTTACAACAGTGGAAAGACTTGTTTGATAATTTCTAACAGATGACCTACATGTTGCAATATATATCTAAATTTGTTTGATATTTTCCAATAGATATGTTGTCTGTTGCAACAGATACCTTATCTATTGCAATATTTAAATCTAGTATTCCATTTCAATTAATAAGTTCAAATGTAAGGGTAAAATAAAATTCATAGAAAAAATAAAATAAATCAAAGCCTTCAGAAATTACATGAAATAACTCAAAAAATAAATAAAATATAAAAAAATTGTTATGGGTACAGATCTCAACAAATAAATGATTCCTAAGAAGGGATGGGTTTATTACTCAGAAAAACTCAAGCTATAAAAATCTACTCAATATGGACAAGTTATTCTTCATCCGATGCTATGGAATTAAACTTTGGTCGTCGTGGATCTTCCATATTTTCATAAACGGAGTAGCATATTGTCAATATTGTTCAGCAGTAGCTTCTACTGTGACATCCACCTGGAAAGCCAGAATTGTCAATGTTAATCATAGAGATGCAAAAAATATAGAAAAAGATAACTCATCTGTTTTAGCAACAGATTATCTTTCTGTTGCAACATATGGATCATCTGTTGGGACAAATTAAAACATGAGGAAGACTTGTATTATAATTTTCAATAGATAAACCATTTGTTGCAATATATGACTAATCTATTTGGAAAAACTGAAATAGTAGGAAGTCTTGATTTAATTTATCCCAATAGATGACCCATCTGGTGCAGTATATAGGTCATCTGTTGGTACAAATAAAAATAGTACGTAGAGTTGTTGATTTTCTAAAACAGACGATACATATATTGCAATAGATACTACATCTGATGCAACAGGTTAGTCAATTGTTACAACAGAAGTATATATCTATTTGATAATTTTCAGCAGATGTGCCATCCATTGAAACAGATATGTGTTTGTTTGTTAGTTGGAACAGATGTTATATATTCACCTTCTTCAACTCATGCTTCTCTCCTATAAGCCTTGTACATTGCTCAATTGTACAACAGAAAGATAGTGGAATTGCAATTTTACTTTTTTAAATGCTTGATAATGCCTTGGAAATTACTTTCCTTCTCCTCTTAGCCTTAATCTCTAATGGAATGGATGAATATGAAATCCTCTTTGATGAAATGATACCCCTCTTAGATGTCAATTCCTTTACAGAAGAAGTTAATGCATTTATATCACTAATCAGTACGTCATGTTTCACCTTACAGTCTTGACATTTGCATGCAGAACATTCGCTAGGAGGGGCAAAATCTGTATAACTAATATGATCATACTCATAATGGTTTATTTTAAAAACTGTAAGAGGAGCATCATTAGACCTAATAGCAGCACCACTACCACCACCAACAGCTCCACTACCATCATCAACAACAACAAGCCCAACCTCCAAAATTATTTTTCTAGTGATGGTTGTTGCTCCAAACAATTTTATTTTTATTTTTTCCATGAACTTAGGGTTCATAAAGTTTGCACAAACCGTAAAGTAAGAAAAAATGACATCTTCAACTCTCAATTTGTCGGAACAAGCGACTGATGCACAATCTAACATAAATCAGTACATCTATTGGAATAATGATTAAATCATTCAAAAAAATTATTAAATAAAATAAAAACTTAATTAGAATTAGACTTACTGAATCCTTCGAGGGATTGAAGAGATCAAGAAATTTTGTATTTTTATCAGTTTTGACCGACAACCATCTCAAAATTCTTGGACAGGAAACTTCTTTCTGGTAGTTCACTTGTTGTCTCAAATAAGGAATAACTTCAAACACCCAAATCTATAAAATAAAGCCAATAAATCAAAAGCATTATTGAATAAAAAATTAATCATATCATAATAAAAGAAATATTTACCATGAAAGCCCATGGAAAGCCATATAATTTGACTTTCTTTTGCATTAACGGAGTCAACAAATATTTGACAGTCATTTTAAACCTTTCATAACCCCAAGAATAGCTGTTAAATGCCTTAAGATCCTCGGAGATCTTTATTAAACTAAGTGGTATGTTGTTGTTAACGTCTCCCGCCCAAAAAATGTTATGTACAAACCAAACCAAGCACAATGATTGCTTGTGCTTCTTTAAAGTCTTTTATCTTTCAACACTTCTATCAAATTTTGTTTTGGATGCTTGAACCAACAAGAGACACCAAGTCTTCACGATCACTCGACTTGCATTTGCTTTTTTCGGTATGCGAGGTACTTTTTTAGGTTAGAATAGGTATAACTTGAGAAGGAGAAAGAGGATAACATTTTAGTCCATTAACTATGGAAAACTCCTTCCAACCAAAACAAAAAGGCATGCCACAATAATTTATCCACACCTCATCCATATCTTTGTTTACATACATAAACCTGCGTTTGAGAGATCATATACCATTTTCATTTGGAAACGAGCATTTTTGTCCTCTGGCAAATCAAGATATTTCCCAAAGCAGTTGTCACTGAAATAAGCATCCAAATTTTGTTCTCAAAGTATTTTTCTGAAAGCGTCAAAAGATTTTTTCATGGATAACTTAACCACGAAATCACCCGTTAAACATATGGTACCATCTCACTGTATTCTCATAGGATAACTATCAATGTTGAAGGGTTTGACCAACTCTTCGGTTGAAGGGATATTAGCATTTGGATCATCTCTTTTGAAATATTCATTCTCCTCATATTGATCATCTTCTGCTCCTGATTGAGATAACACTTGTAAATCAAACTCATGAAGTGGTGGATGTAGCCTAGCTGCTTCACTTGTTCCGTTACTTGAATTTGAGTCGATTTTTTTTATTTTGGGAGCCATATTATCTAAAATTAATAGGAACATAAAATAGATTATAATTGATTAATGCATCCTTAAAAAAAATAACAGTAAATCTAACATGCAAAATTATAAAATAATAGTTCCAACAGATCACCCATCTGTTGCATCAGGTAGGTTATTTGTTGTAACATATAACTAACATATTGCAATGGATGAGTACTATGTTGCAACAATAAAAACAAATCACTCATTTATTAAAACAAATGAATGGTTTGTGCAATAGACCACACATCTGTTGCAATATATGAGTGATCTGTTGGAACAGTTATCAATGGTCATATTATTTAGATTTCTTCCAATAGAAGGGTCGTCTATCGTGATAGATGAATGATCAGTTGGAAAAATCAAGTCTTGGACATGTCCTGTTGGAATAGTTTATAAGATTTTATCCAACAAAAGGTTTATCTGTTGCATCAGATGATTAATATATTGCATTAGATTTTTAATCCGATGGTTTCTCTGTTACATTAGATGGTTAATCTGTTGCATCAAATTTTTAATTGGATGGTTCCTCTGTTACATCCAATGTTAAATCTGTTGTATCATATGGTTAGTCTGTTGCATCAGATTTTTAATTCAATGGTAAATCTGTTGTATCAGATTTTTAATTTGTTGTATCAAATTTTTAATCTGATGGTTAATCTGTTGCATTAAATTTTTTATTCGATGGTTCCTATGTTGCATCATATGGTAAATCTGTTGCATCAGATGGTTAATCTATTGCCTCAGATGGTTAATCTGTTGTATCAGATAGTAAATCTGTTGCATCAGATAGATAATATGTTGCATTAGATGGTTAATCTATTGTATCAGAAGGTTAATCTGTTGCAGAAAAAATAGTAGCATGATTTTATTTAATAGAACAACAACAATATCACCATTTTTACCAAGAACAAGAACAAATTAACCCAGCAACGGGTGCAACACCAAAAACACCAACATCATTATTTTGTTTGTACAAACACAAACAACAAAAATCAAACTTCAAAAGGCACAACAAACAACAAAAAATCATATTTCATTCCGAAAAAAAAAAAAAAATACCAGAAATTAGGGTTTTATTCAGACCGTATTTTAAATTAAAGCAACAAATATTAATATTATTCTTCAAAACCTGTGAAAGAAGAAAAGGGACGATGAAGAACTTGAAGCTGTTGTGACCAGAGAGCAAGGCTATCATGTCGATTGACGGTTGAAAGTCGAAAAGGAGCTCGAAGCCCAATTATTTATCGCCAGAGGTTGAATTCGCCGGGGATTGAAAGGAGAAATTTGCACAACTATTGGTTGGGAAAACTGTTGAGAGAGAGAAAGAAGAGACGGTTAATTTAGAGAGGGGAGCGGTGTGGGTTGATTTGTATTTTTGAAAAGATTAGAAAGTTTTGAAAATATTAATCAACTCCACAATTAAATTAATTAAATTTCCTAATTACGTTTGTCCCTTTAAGTTGGTCAATGTCACCAATACTTCATTCAAGACTTAAATGACATCTTTCCTTCAATTTTCTCAAGATACTTCTTTCTATCGAAAATAAATGTATTTTAAAGTTTTGACATATTCAATGTAGAACCTCCATGCTTCTTTCATAATTTTTTTCCTATTCAGTTGACAATCAGTGGTGGCAATTAGGGGGATCAAAATGGATCAAGACCTAACCCGACTCAAATTTGTTTAGATCAAAATATGTTGGGTCAAAATGGGTTATAACCCAATCCATTCAATTTCTACTATATTTTAATTGCTTTATTTGTTCTTTTATATAATTTTAATACCGAATAAAATTATTTTTCTTTATTATGGCTATATATAACATCTCAAATAAATAAAGTATTTTTAAAATAATTTTAAAAAATATCTCAAAAATCAATTTATATTACGTATCAACCCAATTTTTAATGAGTTGAAACGAGTTGGTTGACAAGGGTTGAACTAATAAATTGAAGGAATAATAATCAACCCAAAATCAAATGGGTTGGGTCGAGTTGGACGAGTTGAACTTGATTTTGCTACCTTTATTGATATTCTACATATTTATGAGGACTATTTTGTATTCCTATCATGTAAATGACCTTTGTCTGATATTTTAAAATTTTATATTAAACTACTTGATCTTCATATCTTACCAATTAAATTTTCGACAGTAAAATTCGATGTATTGTATTGTAACAAATAGCTAATATTTTATTAACTCAAAAGAATTTATTTTAAGTTATACAATAAGAAATGTGGGCTACTTTAAGCATACAAAATTATAAACTATAAATACATACTAATGATTAGTTATATGATAAACACAAAGTCTTGGGGCCTTTGACTCTTGGAGGCCTAAAGCAAATGTTTTAGTGACTTTACCTTGAGTCATTCATACATTGTACAATGGGATGATGATTTGATATAGCCCAATTATGGGACACACCATGCAAAAATCTAATTATTGTGGGGTGAATACTGTACCTATCATATTTAATTTATTAATATTCTAAAAAAAATCATGGATTGAACACGACGCTTATCATATATAAGTTACTAATATAATATAGTTACAAAGAAATATAATTTCTAATTCTTTAGTATTCATAGTAATATTATACCATTATACATTCACACGAATATTTTTGTATCCCGCCAAACTTATTTCCATGGATGAATCAGATAATGCATTCGTCATAGCCTAATTTATAAATTTTGGATTCGTAGATGCGGCTCCTCTCAATGAAGGAGTTAATATTGTTGAACAGGTAAGCGAGAGAAGGACATAGAAAATAATATAAAAGTAATATATATACAAGTTTAATTTTTTATTGATATTTGAGAAGCTTAAATCCAGAAGCTCCTTTTTTCTTTGGCTTTCTTTTAATGCGGTAATCGGATTAGAAATGAAACTCTAATTTTTATCTGGATAAGCACACTCCAACTTTATTTGTTTGACTGTAACAATATTTATTATGTTAGCCATTAACAACAAAGTTATTGTTTCTTAAAGAAAGAGTTGTTCATATTCTATATTCTCTTTTCATGCTTCAGTAAAAGAGCATGAGAGAGATGGACTATTTCAATTGTATTGTAATTTTTTCACTTAAATCATATGATTTTTTCCCCAAAATTTATGCTTCTGAAAATCAGTGATGGTGGTGATGGGACGATGGAAGAAAATGGATTTGAGTCTTCCTTTTTGTTTATTTCTTCTACTTCATTTTTCTTTTTAAAAAGAGTACTATAAGTTTGTAATATGAATTATGTAAATTATTTAACATTTGTTAGTTTAAAGAATTAAAATCATACATTTAGCTTAATTGAAGGCTTAATGTGCTTTAGTTAAATAACACAAGGATCAAACCTAGATTAAGATAATAATTCAGGGACTAAATAATTTGGCTTTCTATATACATGTGTATTAATTATATACTATATGAACATAAGAAGTTCTCTACGTATTAAGTCCAAATAAGTCAAAATATACAAAATAAATTTTAGAACTCGGCAACTCAGAATACGTAACATATAAATCCAAGGACTTAAACAGATGATCATTTACCCGACTTCATGGTTAGAATTGATGTAGATATTGTACGCCAATTGAAACCTAACAAATGCTAGTTCTACTACAAATAGTGGATACACACATCTATAATACCATATCGCCGTAGAATCTTCAATTTACTCAGATCAAACTACCAAATAATATAGAACCTAAAACCCTTTATATGTAACTAGTAAATGCATTATAATATGGGTAAATTACATATTTCCCAAACACCCTTATCAATAATAATATTTATTCTCTGTCATGATCCTAAAGTTGAGGTCATTGACACCTACCTCGATCCGATCTTGATAGTTAAGCTGACATTCCAAGATAGAAAAGAAAAATAAATAAATAGATACGAGATTTCTAGAATGAGGTCAGGCCGTAACATGATAACAACGTAAATATTTGAATGGAAAGTATAAAGCCCCAAGATATAGTGTCATATGTGGAAAGAGTATCTAATACAAAATTTGATATTTGAAAATACAAGAATTTGTCTCCAAAAATAAATAAACACAAGATAGAGAGAGAGAAGGTCCTAAATCAACCCTGAATGTTAGAGATTACTATTACCTCATTTGTCCAGATACTACGGGACAGGATCATCCACCACGAGTCGCACTCAAACTAGGATCTGCATCGAAAATGGCACAAAAGTAGGAGCGAGTATAGTCCATTTGTACTCAGTAGGTATCATAAGCCGACTGAGCAAAGTAGAAAACAAAACAAGTAAAAGATACTATGAGCATATTCTACTTGTACTAAGTAGGTATCATAGGCAGACTGAGGAAAGTAGAGAACAAAATAAGTAAAAGATACTATGAGCAAGTTACACCTACAAATAGTAAAGTTTACAAACGGTAATTCACACCGTCTTCACTAACAATTCTACAATATATAGTAAAAAAGAAACAAATATACACATAAAATGTATATAAGGAAACTAAGTACACATCAATGAGTACATAAAAGAAACACAAAAAAAGCAAATATAATGTAATATTAGTGGGACTTTTGAAAATACCTTCCAAGCCTCAGCGCTTTAGGAAGGACCCATGGGGTTCACAACCCATATACTTTTATAATCTCAATTTCATATCAATTTAATCAGCATATCCCCCAGTATAGGCATTTTATGAAGTGTCATTTTTTTACAAAATTATTGTTTCTCAATCCACCTTACCGGCACATCCCTTGGTATAGGCATTTTATAAAGTATCTCATTTCCTGTCAAAAATAACTAATCTCATAAATATTTATAGATGAAATGAGCATGTAATGCTCACAATCAATCAGTATGAAGATAATGATCAATTTCATAGGTATGAATGAGCTCAGAATTAACTCAAAATGAGAATATTTCATGATAGAAAACCATCACATGGTACCACTGTATTAATAGTCATGTAAAACAATAATAGTATCATTCTAAATCCTTCACTATGGTATGCTATAATAGTAAAGATAAATAATGCTCAAGTAAGACCTATATTAGCAAGTCAAGCCTACATTCGGGTGAAACAAATAAATAAGGAAATTTACTACACAAATAAGGTCTACAATATCATATAAATCCCACACTCGAGAATTCCAATAATTATATTCTCTCAAGTCAATAATAATATACAAATAAGCTCCCACACAGTCACAAGATAATAATAATGATCCCAAAATACAATTTCAATCACCAAATTACCTAATCCATAGCATGCTTTACATGACTGTTAACTACCCAGCGCAGTCTGAAGGAAGTTAAACCATAACGTTCCTCAAAATGTAAAAATACAAACCTAGACCCTTCAATACGTTGACTTTCCTATACAAACGATCTTGTAATGAAATAACTCTATCAAAAACATAATCTGTGCGTAAAAAAAAAAAAAGCTAATGGTACCTATATTGACTATATTTAAATCAAGTCTAAAAATTATTCAAAAATAGATTTAAAATTGAAAGGGGAAAAACTAGAATTTTTATTTTAGAAACATGATCTCTTTATCAATAGGAGTCCAAATCTGAATATTTAAGTGAAAATGAGTTGAAATCGATGCTCAAATCAAAGTAAAATTAATTTTAGAGTTTACTGATAAAAATTTTAAAAATCAATTTGAAATCAAGGTTTTGAAGATAAATCAATAGGAATTAATGAAAATGGTAGTTTAGAGGTTACCCACATGAGATTTATGAAGAAACCCTAATGAAATCATCTTTTTCGAAGCTCCCAAATCCAAAATAGTGAAAAATCATAAAAATAAGACTTTATACTATTCAGGTGAATAGTTTCTTGCAATCACTGCCTTTACCTCGCGATCGGGAGGGTCAATATTGGTTGGCCATTTATTGGCCTTCATGCTAATAGTCATGTAACGACCCAAACTAGGGCCTGACCATGGCATGTATCTCAAATCCAACAAGGACCCAAGACCACCCCCATGCCTAGTCAAACGGAGTACTATTCAAGTATGGCAGCGGAATTTTAGACATAGCACAGACTCAAAAGGAGTCTAAGATTTCAGTAATAAATTCTAAGTCCACAGTAATCCACAAAGCCTATAAACAGAATAAAATCAAAATCAATCTAAGTCGAGACATGCTCCCAACGATAGCCAAAACTAAACCAAGGAAAAGTGTATGACATAAGAAAATCAAAGTATGAAATGAGGTCTTCTGAAGTATGGAATCTCACCACTTCAATCTGACTCATGAACTATCCCGCGATCACCTAGTCACTGCGTAGAAAAAGTAGAAGTATTTTTGGTTCCTACATCACATGGGGATATAGCGTTAAGAGGTGGTTAGTAGGATGAGTACTAGCATATAACTCAGAAAACAGGGATAAATAATGTCATGATCAATATTTCAAAATTATTCAAAGTCAATGCTCATAATCATATATATATATATATATATATATATATATATATACCGCAAAAGGGAACAAGGCTTAGCATGAAATAAAGCTTTATCCTAGACTATGTAGCTCAACCGTCATAAATAGCATCCACGGGCTATATGGGTTTAGCTCCCCCTGATGAAAGGGCCCCAATTCGTGTTAGCTGCATAAATTAGAGGTATCAAGGAAGACCAGGGAATGCCCCAACCCCATGTAAATCTAAGATACAATTATATCAATAGTGTGAGCTATGCACACAGGTCATCACGACCAAACCTCAAGTCGGCAAACAAGAATTTTTAGTATAAGTCATTCGAGACCCACACCTTCACGACTTAACTACATAACCCCCATTAAGCCCAATTTAAAACAAGTTTTACATAACCCATTCATTAACCACAAAATTATACATTAAGGCACACCACAGGTATCATCATACCGTATGTTTCCAAGCTTATAATTATGTCATTATAATTGCATCAACTTATGGAAATGCCTCAACCTCTTTTAGTTTATCAAATCAACCCGAGTGAATGACTCGACCCCAGGGTTTAAATTTTATTCAAAATACGGACAACAAGGCCTTCAAAATCCATGTTTATCTTTTAACTATTTATGTTATGCAATAGTATAGATGAGCAAGCCAAACCAAGTGACAAATCATATTTCAAAACTAATTACACAAATGGGTTGAGGAAACACAATTTTCAAACCAATTTCAATACCAAAATCATCAAATTGGGGTAATACCTCTACTCCCATTCCAATTCTCACACCCATGCACCCCTTATTCAAAACATTAAAACAAAGCACGGGCAAGTGTATTAAAACCATGGAAATCGATTCAAGATGCATTTATTCCAAAACCCTCAAACCTATATTCACAAATCACAGTTTAATCACATAGATATAATTATAAGCACTTGCTTCTAATAAAATAGTAGTGGGGGAAGAGTAACATGCATTAGATACATGAGAATTGAAAAGTAATTCGAACTTGGGACCCAGAAGATGAATATACAATGAAATCCTTATGCTTTCTTAGGGTTTTAAGTTTGAGAGTGTAATTGGGGAAATTAATCTCTTAAAACTGAAGGAAAGAGGCTATATAATGCTTAAATAAAGGTGAAAGGACCCCAATACCCCTCATCCCAAGTAAATAAAACAAATAAACACAAATTTTACATAGGGTGTGGCATAGACCTTAGCGCAGAGACTAACCTCCATGCCACAGACCCTAATATGGAGATTTTGCTTTATGTCATAGACCTTATCATGGAGATTATCCTCTGTGAAATGGGGAAATCGTGGAGGGTCATTGCCTCCGTGGTCCGAACCCACCCCGAACCTCATTCAAAATTTTCAAAACTCTCTCGAGATACCCCATTCGCATGCCTAAACACAATTCAAGTTAAAAATCAATGTTTTGAAGACGAGAGGGTCAAAAGTAAAATGCTTAAAGTTTGAGGGTGTTATATTATCCCCCCCTTGAGGTCATTCATCCCCGAATGATGAGCTAGGACACTTATGGCAAGAGAAATAGCAAGAGAATACCAGAATAAAACAAAAACTTAGAAAGTAGGAAGAGGAAAACAAAACACATACCTTATGCAATGTTATCTGGAGCGGGAAATAAGAATGGATAGTTGGACTTGATATCTTCTTTGTCTTTTGAAGTAGCTTGCTCAAGATTTTGGTTTCTCCATAGAATTTCACTGAAGCCTTATCCTTAGTCCTCAAATGTTGGACTATCCTTTCCAATATCTCAACGGGTACTTTCTCATAAGATAAGGAATCCAAAATACCCACACTTTCCAAAGGAAAGATCGCCTACACACTTCTTCAACATCGACACATGAAACATAAGGTGAATAGAACCCAAACTTGTAGGTAATTCTTGCTCATAGGCAATATTCCCCACTCTCTTCAGAATTAAATAGAGGATGACATATCGGGGACTGAGATTTCCCTTCTTTCCAAATTGCATTACTCCCTTCATGGAAGACACCGTCAAAAATACCTAATCACCAGTATTGAATTCCAACTCTCTTAGCCTGACATCCGTATAGGACTTTTGAAGACTTTGGCTTAATTTAAGACTATCCCGAACCATATTCCCCTTCTCCATATCTTGATGAACCAAGTCAAGACCAAACAATCCAACCTCACCTACTTCGAACCACCCAATGGGAGATCTACACCTCTTACCATACAAAGCCTCAAACGAAGCCATGTCGATACTAGAGTGATAGATTTTGTTATATTCAAATTTGATGAGAGGTAAATGATCGATCCAACTACCACTAAAGTCAACCACGCAAGATCTCAGTATATCCTCCAAAGTCTGAATCGTTCTCTCTATCTGTCCATCCATCTGAGGATGGAAAATTATGCTAAGGTTCACCTTAGTTCCCAAAGCTCTCTGGAAAGAATGCCAAAAATGAGATTTGAACTGCGTACCTCTGTCTGAAATGATAGAAACTGGAGTACTATGCAAATTGATGATTTCCTGAATGAATAACTTTGTATAATCTTCAGCAGAGAAATTAGTTCTCACTGGCAAGAAGCGAGAAGACTTAATCGTCCTATCTATAATGACCCAAATAGAGTCAAACTAGTTATGATACTGCGGAGGACCGGTAACAAAATCCATATTAATCACTTCCCATTTCCATACAGGCAACTCAATTTCTTGAGACAACCCACCGAGCCTTAAGTGATCCACCTTCACTTGTTGATTCACCATGAACTTAGCCACAAAATTAGTCATATACCTCTTCAAGTTATTCCACCAATAAATTATCTTAAGGTCATGATACATCTTCCTCGAACCATGATGAACTGAATAACGCAACTCATGAGCTTTGTCCAAAATTCTACCTCACAGCCCATCCAAATTAGAAACACACAACATCTCTCGGTACCTCAAGATGCCATCACCACTAATCTCAAAATCTATCACCTTCTGCTTACCCATATCATCCTTGATTTGAATCAAGATATGATGCAATACCTGTTTTTCCTTCACCTTAGTGCCATAGATGACTTTGCCACCTCTTGCACAAACACACCACCATCCTCAGAATCTTAGAGACAAACTTCAAGATTATCCAAACAGTAAATATCCTTCACCAAGTCCCGCTTCTCTTTATCCACATAGGATAAACTCCTTATAGATAGCCTTCTAAGAGCATCAGCAACCACATTAGCCTTACCTGGGTGATAATGGAGACTCATGTCGTAATCCTTGAGCAACTCAAGCCATCTCCCTTGCCTGAGGTTCAACTCCCTTGTGGTGAATACATATTGCAGGCTATTATGGTCTGAATAAATGTCAATATGAACCCCAAATAGATAGTGTCTCAAAATCCTTAATAAGAACACCATAGCCAGCAACTCCAAATCATGAATCAGATAATTCCTCTCATGAGCTTTCAACTGTCTAGAAGCATATGTTACCACATTATCATACTGTATTAAAACACAACCAAGTCCCATATCGAACGCATCATAATAAACCACGAAACCATCAGTACCCTCGGGCAGGGTAAAAATTGAAGCAAAAGTTAATTTATTTTTTAACTTCTCAAAACTCCCCTCACAAGCATCAGACCATAATAACTTTACCTTTTTCTCTGTCAACTTATACAAAGGTGCGGCAATCAACCAGAAGCTCTTAAGAAACTCCTATAATAACCAGCTAAACCCATGAAGCTCCAAATATTGATTTGAGTCGTGAGTCTAGGCCAATTCTTAACCACCACAACTTTTTATGGATCCACCATGATCCCTTTACTAGAAACAACGTAACCCAAAAAAGTAACAACACTCAACCAAAATTCACACTTCAAAAACTTAGAATACAAATGCTAATCTTTTAGGGTCTGCAATATAATACGGATGTGATTGGCATGATCGACCTCACTTTTTGAATATACCAAAATATCATCTATAAAAACAATCATGAATGAGTCCAAAAATTTACAAAATACTCTGTTCATGAGATCCATAAATGCCATCGGGGCATTGGTCAACCCAAAAAACATGACTAAGAACTCAAAATGTCCATACGGAGTACAAAAGGCAGTCTTAGGTATATCCTCCTCCCTAATCTTTAACTAATGATAACCTGATTGAAGTTCAATCTTAGAGAAATACTTAGCACTCTGAAGTTGGTCAAACAGATCATCAATCCTAGGAAGAGGGTATTTATTCTTCACCATCACCTATTCCACTAACGTAATCGATACATATTTGAAGAAAACCATCTTTCTTACACATGAAAAGAATGGAAGCACCCCATGGTGACACACTAGGGCAGGCAAAACCCTTGTCAATAAGGTCTTTCAACTGTTTCTTAAGTTTCTTCAACTCAGTTGGAGCCATTCTATGAGAAGGATAGAGACAGGACGAGTGTCTAAAAGAAGATTGATCCCAAACTCAACTTCTCTATCAAGAGTGACGCTTGGAAGATCATCAGGAGAAACCTCAGGAAATTCACTAACCACAGGATTGAATTATAAAGAAGGACCCTCCGAGTTAGAATCTTTAACCCAGACCAAATGATAAAGACAACCCTTGAAAATAAATTTTTGGGCTCTAAGATATGATATGAACCTTTCCTTAGGAACTAGAGAATTCCATTTCCACTCAGTAACTGGCTTATTAGGGAATTTGAAAATGACCTTACGGGTCCAACAGTCTAAAGAGGCATAGCACAAATGCAACCAATCCACCCCCAAGATTCTATCAAAATTTAGAATGTCTAATTCAATTAAGTCCACCAAAGTTTTCCTACCTCTAATAGATACCACACAACCCCTATAGACCCTTCTAGCAACCACTGAGTCACCCACTAGGGTAGAAACTGAAAAAGTGTCCAAAATACACTTAGGAATAAAACCAAAATACATAACCACAAATAGGATAACATAAAAAAAGGCAGACCCCGGATCAAGTAGACAATATATATCTCGAGAGAAGAGTTTTAGCATACGAGTAACAATATCAGGTAATGCCTCAGAATCTTGATGGGTGGTAAAAGCATACTGACAATTCCGACCAGTGCCAGAGCCAGAAGTATAACCCCTTGGTGCATAAGCTGAAGAAGCAGCAACTGAGACCTTATTAGCCCCTATAGCAACTTCATTTGAAGGATAGTTCCTCTAAATGTACCTGAAACACTTATTCCTCTCCTTATCACAAAAGCCACAGTATAATTATCTAAAAAATCTACAAGAAAGATGCGATGGAGATGAATGGGCCTCACTGGTCTAAGATTGGGCACTTTGTACCTAAAATTCACTGTTTCTCTGAAAGCGATGATCATCAGATGACTTAGGATAAGGAGCACTAGCCATCGAATAAGAACCAGAATTACCCCACTTTTTCTTAGACTATTTTCTACCATCTCTACCACCCTACTACTGACCTGCACTCTGAACCGAATACTAAAACTTCTTACTCTGCCTTCCCCCATCTCTGCTTGCTTCTTCTTTTCCTCTTCAACTTATTGCATATACACCATAAGTCTAGACACGTCCATATCCTTGTTCAATAAGGTGACCTTGCCCTCTAAAATAAAATCATGGGATAATCTAGTAGAAAAATTTCTCATTCTATCCCTCAAGCTAGACTCTAACTCCAGAGCATAATGGGATATCTTATGAAACTTCAAGGCATATTTCTTGTCAGTCATTTTTCCTTGTATCAAATTAATAAAGAACTCAGTTTTTTCCTTTCCCAACTCCTGAGGAAAGAAGTAATCTAGAAAGATACTAGAAAGTTATCCCACAGTGCCACCTCTGCATCATCATCCCTAGACCGATCCCACTCCTTATACCATTGATAAGCTATATCCTTCAACTGATAAGCAACGAATTACACATCCTCTATATTATTAGAACACATAACCCAAAAGATCTTATCCATATAATCTATAAAATCTTAAAGATACTCTTCAACCTTAGTACTAGTGAAAGTTAGAGGGATCAACCTCATAATTGGCCAACTCTAGTGGGCTCGGATAAACTCTCAGCAATACAAACAGGGCCTGTCTAACATGACTAAGATGTCACCAACTGGGTCAACAGATGAATGGACTGGCAAAACTCAACATTAGTAATACCTTCCTGAGGTGACTGAGTACGAGGGCCACCAGATAAAGAAGGATCAGTAGGGATAGATAGAACTCCGGAGGGAAATTAAAAGCAACAACCCTTGACCGGGTTTGTACCCCATAAGTGGGATGAGATTTGCCCATATTTTCCTCAGACGGGACAGATGAGTCTTCATGAGCTTCAAATCAACTAGGAGGAATGATCCTTTAAGCGAGCAAATGGGAATTAGAGGAACTTTAACACCCTAGAATCTATAGCCAGAAAATAGATCACTAGAATGGGAGATATTCCTAAATGCCTCGTAGCATTTCTCTTTTAAGTATGGCGTGCTACACACCCATAAAAGAGACTCTACTTGACACGACTTTATGGACACCCAACTGACCATAAACCTAGGCTCTAATAGCAACTTTGTCACAACCCAAACCAGGGCCTGACTGTGACGTGTATCTCAAGTCCAATAAAGATTAGAGACCACCCCCATGCCTAGTCAAATGGAACATAATTCAAGTATGGAAGCGTAATTTCAGCATATCACAAGATGAATAAGTATGACCCAAAAGAATTCTAAGATTTCAACAACAAATCCCAAGTCCACAGTAATCTACAAAGCCTTCAAAAATAACCAAAATCAATCTAAGTTAGGACATTCCCCCGACGATAGCCAAAAAAAACCATGAAAAGGTATATGACATAAGAAAATCAAAGTATAATATAAGTTCTTCTGAAGTATGGAAGCTCGCCACTTAAATCTGACTCATGAGCTATCCCATGATCACATAGTCACCACGTAGGAAGAGTAAAATAATTTTTGATTCCTGCATAGCGTGCAGATAAGCATCCGAAGATGGTTAGTGAGATGAGCACTAGCATGTAACTAAGGGAACATGGACAAAATAATATCATGATCAATATTTCAAAATCATTCAAAGTCAATGTACATAATCATATATATATATATATAAGAATCATGTCATGCTGAGAAAGGGAACAAGGGTTAGCATAAAGTAAAACTTTATCCTGAACTATGTAGCTCTACCATTATAACAGGCACCCACGGGCTATATGGGTTCAGCTTCCTATGTTGAAAGAGCCACACCACATGTTAGCCATATAAACTGGAGGTATTAAAGAAGATGAATAAATACCCTAATTCGATGTCAATGTAATATACAAATATTTCATTATTGGTAACCATGCACACAGGTCTTCAAGACCAAACCTCAAGTCAGCAAACAAGAGTTTCTAGTATAAGTCATTCGAGACCCAAACCTTCATGGATTAGTGTTATATATAGTTTTGATGATGAGAAGATGACTACAAGCTACCAGATTCCTAGATGTTCGAAGCAACATTATAGCTGGCATGCGTCTGCACAACTTTGTTCATTTATGTATCAAACCAGCAGGTCCTGTTTATACTAATTAGGACACCTAGTCTAATGAGATTTAATTCCTAATCATCACTAATCTATAAAAAAAAATATGCTTCTTCATCAAATGGTTTTTGCAAATATTTTGGATAGCTTAAGAGAGAGAAAAAAGGTAAAAACTCAAAATTTCAACATTTACTCAAGTTTTTAGTGATTGTCTGAGCTTAAATAGAAATTGTTCTTGAGTCAAATACTAATTTGAAATTGAAATACTAATAATATAAGAGTAGTTTTTTTCTTTTATTGAGAGGAGTGCTTAGGTAGAGTTGCCTAAGCTTGTTGGTGGTTAGAGTTATCTATTTTTTGAAGGAATCTTGGCAGAGGTTGCAAGGTCTGCATGTAATAGAGGTATTACAAGTAGGAGGAACCTATATTTAGGTTTACTGTCAAGTCTATAATCAAGAGTTTGGTTATAGTAGATTATTTTGAGCTTGTAAGGGCAAGTCGTAGTTTTTCCTCCCTTGAGAAGGGGGTTTCCACGTTAAATCTTGTGTTTTTTACCTTTTTTGCACTGGTTTGTGATTCCTAGTGAATTACTATTTCATTACCTATGATTAATTTTGAGGGACCTGGTCCCTCACTATATAGTGCAACCCCCAAGGTTTTCAATAATTGGTATCAGAGCCAGAACACTCTAAAAGGTTAACACCTAGAGTGATTTGGTTATCATGGCTGCTCCACCTAACCTGGAAGAAGGGAAATCTACCACAAGACCACATTGATTTAATGGAAAATACTATGGTGGTCGAAAATTAGGATGTTTGACTTCATTATGGTTGTAGATAGTGAGTTGATGGACATAATTATTGATTCTTTATATGCCTATTAAAGAAGTCAAAGTAGGAGAGGTTACAGGGATGGTTTAAAAGCAGAAGAGAGTGCAATGATGAAGATAGGAAAAATATTAAAAAGAACTATAAGGCCAAGAAGCTTCTTGTTTGTGGGATAGGCCTGATGAGTATAACAAAATCTTATCTTGTGAAAGTGACAAGGAGATCTAGAACTACTTGAGGACTGCTCATTAATGTACTACTGATGTGAAAGATTCAAAAGTAGACATGCTTACTACTCATTATGAAACCTTCACCATGAAAGAAGGAGAAACAATCCAAGAAATTCATACAAGATTTACTTCTATCACAAATGAGCTTTACTACCTAGGAGGAGTGATTCCCTTGTACAAACAAGTGAGAAAAATTCTTTATGTTCTCCCCAAGTCCTGGGAAATCAAAGTAGATGCAATAACTGAGGCAAGGAACTTGAAGTCTCTCACAATGGATGAACTTATTAGAAATCTGAAGACCCGTGAGCTCAAGAAGTAGCAAGGGGTGGAGAAAAAAGAAGTAAAAAGAGAAAAATCCCTGGCATTAAAGCTTTCTTAAAATGATCCAGATGAAGATGACACTAATGTTGCCTATTTGACAAAAAAAATTGTTATAGCCATGAAGAAGAGTGGTCGATTCCAAAGAAGATAAAGCAACAACAAAAGATGAGGCAATGTTGAGGTTTATCACAAATGTGGAAGTCCTGGGCATTTTATTAAGGACTATCTCATGCAAAAAAATAGATTATCAGGATCACCTCTAGACTACTGGTGACAAAGGAAAAAACAGGGACCATGTCCTTGAAAATTTAAGAAGGAAGGTTGCAGCTAATTATGCAATAAACCAAGCTTTGGCAAGATGGGGAGAATCTTCCAGTAATCAGATGAAGATGAAAAACATGAAGATGTATCCATACTAGCTGTGGAAGAGAGTCCAGTTATCTATGATTTCTTATTTTATTTTATGGAAGATATAGCTGATGAAGAAGAAGATGAGGTAACTTTCTCTGATATAAAGAAAAATCTAGATAACTATTCTGCTAGAAAAATAAAGAAGCTTACTAGTGTGCTGATTAATTCTGTATTTGAATTAAATTCTGAGAAAATTGCTCTAGAGGAGAAGGTAAAAAATAAAGAACTTGAATTGATTGACTTAACCTCCAGATATCCGAAACTAAAGAAATAGTCACTAAATTAGAATCTGGAAATCTAAGTTGCATGGGCCAACTAGAGAAGGTGGGTGACTTAGATAGCAAGGGAAAGAGATAAGCTTCAAATTGATCTTGAAGATAAATTAGAGGATTCTAAAAAACACAGTATATCTGCACTTTACAAAAATGAAGAATTAGAAAGGAACCTGGTCCGTCTAAGAGAAGAACTTAACAAATCTCTTAAATGGGCTACATATTCATAGATCCTTTCTAATGTGACCACTCAAGGTGCAAATAATGGTAAGAGGTTTGGTTATCAAGGAGAATCACAATTTCTTAGGTCAAAAGGAAAAGCTAATCATGGTACTAAAAATTAGAGTCACAAGTATTTGTATACTAATTGTGGAAGAGATGGACATTTGAAAGAAAAATGTCAGTATTTGCTTAAACCTAAAATGCGTTGTACTGAATACATTTAGCAGGAAGATTCCTATATGAAGTATTTCAAACCCTTGAAAAATGTGAAGAAAAACACTCCACCTAGATGGGCCAAGAAGGATTTGATCACTCCACTGTCTTTCTATAAGAGACTCAAACTCAAATGGGTTCCTTCATCCAACAAGTGATCATGATTCTAGGTATGAGATAGGGGATTGTAGTTAGGGAAGGTTCTGTGATAATATATGAGCAAGTATCAATACTGGAAGGTCTGACTGTGTTCTCTTTCTCAAGACACTTCGGGTGAAGGTGTCTTATCATGAAAATTTGATTTCAATGACCTGTTCCTTGGCTTATCTAGGTGAGAATGCTCTACAGAATGAACTGAAAAGGGAGGAATCCTTTGAATTGAAGAAAGAAAGGTGTGCAGAGGCAAAAGTCTAAAGAAATAAATAATCAAATTAACTTGACCCGTCATGTGAATTAGTTTCTCTTTCCAAAATTAAATATGCTTAGGAGATAGGTATCCTTGATAAAGTAAGTGCAGTTTGATCTAACTCAATATCATACCCTTGCAAGTATACACCCATGGAGAGTGCTTTGGGAGAAAATAGTTGAAGCAAACATAAGTTGAGAATTCACTAAAGAAAGAGGGGGACCTGGTCCTATCTCTCAGGTTAGTACCATCACTGGATACTTTAACAATCTTAAAATACTGTCTAAAAGGCCATGTGTTTTCTCATCTCTATATATAAGTCATCAACTCCTATGAAAAATGAAGAGTCATAATTATTAGGATCAGACATGTCATTTTAGAAAGAACATCTTTCAATGACAATGATCTATTCTCTAAACATACTAGATCAGACTCTTTCATATTCTTCTTCAACTAATTTAGTTTTTATTCCTAAATTGATCATCTACTGTGAATCAAACTTGTCCATTGCCCTCACTTTTTTTCTTTAAAATTAAAATAGTTGATATTCCTACTTTCACAATCTTGGCTAAACACTTCAAAATAGATAAAAGTCCAGATAAATAACCTGAACATTCATCAATTGAATACTCTGATCCATCATTGACAAAAACAAACACTTTCTTGAGCTTTCAACAAGAACCTAAGCTAACTCTTCCTTCTTGAGAAAATAAAAAACCTATAAATATGCCAGTCCCCATAGAATTCTCTTCTACATTAGAAATTATGGTCAATCATTCATGGTAGAGAATTCAAGTGAAGGTCTCAGCTCTCACATTAACCAAAAATCTTCTCAGCCCAAATTCCTTCATTTTTAGAAGTCCCAAAACCCCCTGAGAATCTTAAAATGCTATTTTGATTGATAAACCCAACAAAGGTAAATTTTCTAAAATACCTCAAGTACCTGGTTCTCCTACTTCCTCAAACTTAAACCCAATCTTTGCTTAATTATTTGGTGAAGAAATACCAATTAAAAAGGTTGATCTTTCTTGTAGTGATAATGGGTGACTGAGAGCTTACTTCTTCTTGCATATGACACCATAATTTGTGGAGAACAAAAGCTAACAGGAGAAATAAATAAAGTGGATGAAATGTTATCACCTCTAAATGAGGAGGTTGAGGATGAACTGCTCTTGATATAGACTGTGAAGAAAAAAAGGGGGTAGAGGTAAGAAAAATATGGTGAACCTGAGGTAAAAGTGGCTAAATCCTGGTCTATCAAAAGGTCTGAAAAGATATTGCTAGTTGATGCTATTAAGGCTAGTAAATTATCTACAACTAAACATAGAAGACCTAGGAAAACTGCTTCAGTTAAAGAGAAAGAAAATATTGAAGTGGTAAAGGTTGGAGAGGAGAAAGATATTTCTACAGATGTTGCTGAAGAAATTGAGAAAAGAAAGATGAAAGTTGATATTATTGGAAGGACCAGGTCCTTCAGTGCAAAACCTGACAGTCCTGCTGAGATGAGGCAAAAATATATAGCAGTAAAAAGAAAGAAAATTTCTAAGGGACCTGGTCCTAAGAGAAAAAGAACTGTTGTTGGAGAAGTAAATATTAGTCCTAAGAGAAGCAAGAAGGAATGAAGAGAAAAGGATATTGCTAGAAAATAAAGAAATAAAATACTAAAAACATAGAGAATCCTATCAGGAAGAGTGGTTGATCCCAAAATATATGAGAAACCTGGGATGATTGAATTGGTTGAATATGCCAGGCATCAAGTATTGTTACACTTGTTTGGGGAATCAGCCTCCATGGTCTTTGAAAATGAGGTTAGAGAATTTTACTACACCATGGAATTCTTAGAATATGGTCTAAGCTTGTCTACCCAGGTGCAAGGAAAGTCTATCTATTTGAATGAAGAAGAATGAGGATAAATCTTGAATGTACCAGTTATTGGAGTTAGGACTGTTGTAAAGCAACAACTTACAACTGAGTTTATGATCAATGCCTCTAAGGTGGGGGAACATCTATAGCAGCTGTGAAAAAGAAATTCCTGAAATATGAGTTTCAACTGTTATTTGAATTCATCAACAAAGTCCTACTGCTAAGATCTGGGAAGACTATTATTGCATTTGTGGCTGATCTATTCTTGATAGAATGCCTGAGTAATTTTTAATTGATTATGATTAAACACATGAAGAATTTAATTCTTGAAAAAAAAACATGGAATGACCTATGGGTACTTGCTGAATAGGGTCTTTGATCGTTTTGGAGTATTTGGGACTAGAGAAATTCCTGGAATAGACAAACAAAAGTTCACTCTAACTACTTTGGTAGAAAATGAGTGCATAGAAAGAAAAATGAGAAATGTTTCCCAAGTATCTAAACTTTTGGCTGCTTAGGAAAGCTTCTGCAAAGAAATAGAGAAAGTGAGGATCAAGTTAGATATAAAAGATGTTGAGATAATGCACTTAAAGCTAAAAAATCAGCAGTTAGCTTCTGAGGGATCAAGTTCTTCTAAAGCACTGATATCAGAAAATGCAGAACTCCATGTGAAAGTGGTAGAATTGACTGGTGAATATATGAATTAAATACAAAAGTAAATAAACTCACTAAACAGTTTTTGGATGCCCATGCTGCTGAAAATGATAGAATAAAAATATTGATTAGGTCTCTTTCCCCCAAGACTCTTTCCTCTTGAATCTTGCTATCCATATCATCTTACTTAACCCTGTGTCAGTTTCACTCCTTGTTATTATGTAGTTTTTAAGGACATTATTTTTTGTTGATTGTTTTAGTATACTGATTTGGTATTTAACTTCTTAACAATGAATGAATTCTGATTTGTGTGCTTGGCATGTTCTCTCTTTTAAAATTATTTTACATGTTAGTGTTGCCCCAGTGGCTACAGTTGACTAATTTGTGCCTATTTTACATTTGGATTACTGTTATTCCTTTTCAATGATGCCAAAAAAGGGAAATACTTACTGAGCTCATGTAGTAGAGATCAGGTACCATGTAATGTTCTAAGAAGAATGTGTATGGCATAATGATAGGGGGAAGTATGCAAATGCACTAATTGAATAATAGCGCATAATGACAAGGGGAAGAAATGGAAGTAGCAAAGAAAAAGTGTTTATGCGATCATATATTTTGCTAAAAAATGACAACAAAAGACCAGGTCCCTGTGTTGCATAATGATGGAAGCATGATAATAGGGTAAACATTCATCTTCAAAGTGGAAATCACACTGATTAAATATGATGGATGTGTGTTGATGCTCAAAGCTTTGTGGTGGTTTGTCATCATAAAAAAAGAGGAAAATTTCTATAAATAGTTTTGATGATGAGCAGATGACTACAAGGGACTAGGTCCTTAGATGTTCGAAGCAACAGTACAGCTGGCATGCGTCTGCACAACTTTGTTCGTTTATGAACAAACTGGCAGGTTATGCTTGTACTAATTAGGAAACCTAGTCCAATGAGATTTCATCCTTAATCATTACTTATCTATAAAAAGCAAAAGATGTTTCTTCATTAAATGGTTTTTGCAAATATTTTGGAGAGCTTAAGAGAGAAGAAAAGGTAAAAACTCAGACTTTCAACATTTGCTCAAGTTCTTAGTGAGTGTGTGAGCTTAAAAGAAATTCTTCTTGAGTCAAATATTGATTTGTAATTGAACTACTCATACTATAAGAATAGTGTTTTCTTTTGTTGAGAGGAGTGCTTAGGTAGAGTTTCCTAAGCTTGTTGCTCGTTAGAGTTAGACAATCTTTTTAGGGAATCTTGGCAGAGGTGTCAAGGTGTGCTTGTAATAGAGGTATTACAAGAAGGAGGAACCTAGAGTTAGGTTCACAGTCGATTCTGTAATCAAGAGTTTAGTTATAGTGGACTATTTTGAGCTTGTGAGGGAAAGTCGTGGTTTTTTCTCCCTTGAGCAAGGGGGTTTCCACGTTAAATCCTGTGTTCTTTGCCTTTTCTGCACTGGTGTGTTATTTTTGGTGATTTACTGTTTCACTGCCAACGATTGACTTTGAGGGACCTGGTCCCTCACTGTGTGGTGCAACCCCCAACGGTTTCAACACTTAGCTACATAACCCTCATTAAGCATAATTTACAATAAGTTTCACATAACCCATTCATTAACCACAAAATTATACATTAAGGCATACCACATGTATCGCCATACTGTACACTTGCAAGCTTATAATTATGCCATTACAATTTCATCAACTTGAGAAAATACCTCGAAGTACTTTAGTTTATTAAATCAACCCAAGGGAATGCCTCAATCCTCGAGGTTTTAATTTCAGTCGAAACACGGACAACAAAGCATTCAAAATCTATGTTTAATCCTTTAACCATTTATGCAATTCAATAGTATAGATTAGCATGTCAAACCAAGTGACAAATCATATTTAAAAATTAACTACATAAATGGGTTGACGGAATACAATTTTCAAACCAATTTCAATACCAAAATTATCAAATTGAGGGAATACATCGATCCCCATTCCAATTCCCACACTCATGCACCCCATTAGTTCAAAACATAAAAACAAAGAATGAACAAGTGTATTAAAACCATAGGAAATTAATTCAAGATCTATTCATTCCAAAACCCTCAAACCCATATCCACAAATCACAGTTTAATTACATGGATATAATTATAAACACATGTTTCTGATAAAATTATAGTGGGGGAAGAGTAACATACCTTAGATACATAAGAATTGGAAAGTAGTTCGGATCTTAGGACCCAGAGAATGAATATACGATGAAATCCTTATGCTTTCTTGGGGTTTTGAGTTTGAGAGTATAATTTGGGAGATTAATCTCTTAAATTGAAGGAAACAGGCTATATAATGTTTAAGGTTCCAACATAGGTGAAAAGACTCCAATACCCCTCATCCTAAGTAAATAAAAAAATTTGTACAAATTTTACATAGGGCATGGCACGAACCTTAACGCGAAAGATAACCTCCGTGCCACAGACCCTAACGCGGAGATTATCCTCCATATCACAAACCCTATTACGGATATTATCCTCTGTGATATGGGGATATCGCAGAGGGTTACTACCTCTGTGGTCCAAAACCACCCCGAACCCTATCCAAAAATTCTGAAACTCTCTTAGGACACCCAATTCCTAAACACAATTAAGTCAAAAATTGATGTTTCGAACATGGAAGAGTCAAAAGTAAAATGCTTGAAATTTTAAGGGTGTTACAAGTCAGGCCTTCGCATTCATAATGACTGATGACCTAGATACATCATATTTATTATGGTTTGGTTGAGTTTGTGATGAAGAAAAAATCCAAAATGATCTCGATAACCTTTCATGATCATGCACATCATTTTACGATCGTAGTGAAGGATATTTTTCTTTGCCGCATTTGCAGCCAAAAGCTCTCATTTCTGACAAAGGGTGGATGCACCAGATATCAGTTGTGCACCAATAAAATAAAGGTCAAAAAGTTTTCAAACGGACCCTCAAGATTCATTCAGAGCCCCACCAAAGTAAACCATATATGCTACTAGGTTATTTTGATATTCTGAACTCAATGGCATCATCGAATTTTCTAAAAGGAGTTTTTCTTGTAAGGATTAAAATGTAAAGTAGCATACATGTTGAAAATTGGATTTACTTGAGAATAATTTATATTGATTAATTATGAGAAGACCATTTAAAAACAGAGAAGCTTTTAGAAAAATTAAAGAATCTTTAATTAGTAATTATTCAGAATATATAAGTCTAAATAAAATAAAAGAAAACCCACAAAGACTAGGCTACCTAATTACCTTAATATCTAGTATTGAAGTAAAATTAATAATCCATTTAAAATCTAGAAGAATGAGACACATACCACCTAATTATGATAAAATCAGATTTAGGTATCCACCAAAATACTATAAATACGGTTTAAATGAATAAAATACAAAAATACAAAGAACTAAAACAAATTATTTCTGAAAAACGTAAAGAATTAAAAATAAGAATAGAAAGATTAAGTTATAATATATTTGCCGGAGTTAGTAAAAACTCAATAAATTCACAAAAAGATGAAATATCGAATTTAGAATCACAAATAGATAGTTTAGAATATATATATCGACATGAACTATTTACAATAAAATGAACAAAGAAGAATTTATAATAGATGAAAAAATATATGAAAATCACGAAGGATTAAAAATAAGAATAGTATTTTCTAATCTAGGAAGAAGATATAAGAAAATAGGTGAACATTTATATTTAATGTTAGAAAAAGAAGAATTAAAATTAGAAGATAAATTGACAGCTATGGTAAGAATAGAAAGGGAAAACGAAGAAATATATAGAAAAAAGGAAATAGAAAAAATAAAACAACAAACTACAGAAGAAATACGAAAAATAGAAGAAACTAAAAATAGTAGGATTGCTGAATTAGAAAAAGAACTACAAATGTTAAAAGATCTGTATGAAAAAAGACAGAAAGAAAAAGAAGAAAAAGATAAAGAACAAAAATTATTAAAAGAGATAAATCAATTTAAAGAAAAATTAGAAATTGATAATAAAGAAATAAAAAACAAGGAATTAGAAATAAATAATATAGATGTTGAAGAGACAGATAATTATGATTCAGAAGATAGTGAAACATATACAGAAATATTAACAAATACAAAAAATTTAGAAATCAATGAAAAACAAGAAGTAATTAATGAAGAAAACATAGAAAATATCAACACAAAAATAAATACTCTTGATAAAAAAGAAGATCAAAATATAATACCTAGTACATCAGAAATAAGGAAACCTACATATTATAAGAATAAGTTTAAAAGATATAATCTAAAGAATGAATATGACAAATGGACACCAAAACAAATAGTTAATAAAAATTATAACTTTTTAGACTTAGATTGTGTAATAGATACAGAAAAAACAATACAATTATGGATAGGATATATGACAAAACAATTATTAGATAATAATATAAGTGTAATAGATGCACCAGAATATATAGAAAGAACACTAATAGGAACAGTGAAATTATGGTTTTTAAATCTAACTGAAAATAGTAAAAGAATATTAAGAACTGACAAACCCATAGAAGGAACATCATCAACAAAAATAACACCTATAGAATTATTTAAAAAATATGAAACAGCTATAAAAGACGAATTTAGTAGCATGACAACAACAGAAGAAGAACAAAATGAAGAGAAAAATACAAATAGGAATTTAATGTTAAAATTAGCAATATGTAATATGTGCTACATAGATGAATATACTTGCGCATTTAAAGAATATTATTATAAAGGAGCATATAATACAGAAGAAAGTAAAGAAATAAGAAAATTATATTTTAGTAAATTACCTGAACCATTTAGTTCAAAAATAATAAAAAGTTGGGATGAAACAAAAATAGTAGATACTCTAGGAGCAAGAATAAATTTTTTACAACAATGGTATAGAAACCTATGTGAAAAATATAGAGAAGAAATAAAAATGGAAAAAACATTAATAAGAAATTTAGCATGTTGCAAAGATAAAATAGCACCTCAATTTGGATGCGAAGAAAGATATTATAAGAAAAGAAAAAGACATAAGAAATATAAGAAATACAAAAATCAAAATATAAGTATAAGAAACCAAGAAAAAAATATTATGTAAAAAATTATAAACATAAAAGACCATATAGGAAAAAGAAATCTATAAAGGAATGTACTTGTTATAAGTGCGGAAAAATAGGACATTTAGCTAGAGATTGTAAATTACCTAAAAACCCAAAAAATAAACAAATATCAGAAATAAAAATAGAAAATATAGAATATATGCAGATAGATTATATAGATTACGAATTAGAAAGTGAAGACAGTATATATGAAATTTCAGAGAATGAAACAGATAATGAAATAGATAGTGAATTAGACGAATTAAATGACTGAAGAAGAATATTTAAATGACGAAGGAACAGATCAAAAAATAATATTTGATAACAATGTATTTGATGAAATAAAAGGAAAAGAGTTAGACTTAAGTGTAGAAAAAATATTTAAAATACCAACAATAAAAAATATATTTACTAGAAAAAAGGAAGAATATTATGTAGTAAGCCAAAAGGAACATGTAATAGACTGTAGATATGCAAAAGGTAAAGCTAGTATACCACTACTAACAAAAAGAATAATTAATAAAGAGATAAACGATATAAAAAGTAGAGACCCAATAAAATATGTACACCTTGGAGGTACAGAAATATTAATAAAAGCATGTTTTAGAGAAGGAATAGATACACCAATAGAATTATATTTAGCAGATGATAGAATTATAAAACCTATAGAAAAAAGTATAATAACTGCCATAAAAGGAAATTTAATATACCAAAAATTTAAATTTATAATAAGTGTGAATTATTCAGTAGCAGTAACGGATAAAAATATAGACAAATCATTAGTATTATATTAGAAAATATCAGGAATAGAATTAATCCTAGGAAGTAAAATATTTACGGCAAGATGTAAAAATCTATATGTATTAACAACAAAACATAAAATAACTGGAAAAAATAAAATTAATAAAATACAAATAGAAAGACCTTTTGAACAATTTGTAAAAACAATTGATAATAATAATTATAGTTACAGAAATATAGACATAGAAGAAGATCTATAAATAATAAATAATAGAATAAGTACAACAAAAAGAATAACTTATGATAAACCGGAATCATCAAGCTCATCAAAAAGAACAAGTTATGAAACAAGTTCAATGGATAATTCAAATCAATATTACATAATAGGAAAGGTAAATGAAAAAGAATATTTAATACTCTTAAATACAGGACAAGAAGAAAATTATATAGCAAAATATCTAGTAAAAAATGAGAAAATAAAAACTGACAATAATATATGCCTAGATCTACCAAGAAGTTTAATAAATACAAAAAATATAGCAGAAAAAGAAATAATAATAGGAATAAGAAAAATAAAAATAGAATTTGAAGTAAAAGAAGAAATGCAAAAAACAGACATAATATTAGGAATAAAATGGTTAGAACAAGTAAAACCATATAATATACAACATACACAATTAACCATAACATATAACAGAGAGAAATTATTCTTAAGAAGAGCTTTAACATAAAATGAAAATATATGTATTAATGAAGATAGTAGTAGAAGGATATTATAGTAGATATTATACGCCTATGATAGATACAGGAGCATAAGCTAATTTATGTAGATATAATTGTTTACCAGAAAGTAAATGGGATAAATTAAAAACACCAATAATAGTTAAAGGATTTAATAACGAAGGAAGCTTAATTACTTATAAAACTAAGAATGTAAAAACACAAGTATGGGATAAAATATTAACAATAGAAGAAATCTATAATTATGAGCTAACATCAAAAGATATACTTTTAGGAATGCCGGTTTTAGATAAATTATACCCACATATAATAACTAGAACAGATTGGTGGTTTACAATACCATGTAAACAGAAAGTAAGAGTAAAAAGAGTTATTAATAAAATAAGAAAGAAAACTGATTGGATAAAAGGAAGTGAAAAAATTACACAAAAATTGGAAAATATAAAAAATACTGAAGATACAATAGAACTGGTCGTATTTTCAATAAATAAGAAGGAGATAACTATATTTTCAATAAATAAGATAGAAATAATTAAGAAAAAATTAGAACAATTATATAGTGAAGATCCATTAAAAGGATGGAAAAAACATAAAACCACTATAAAAATTAAATTAATAGATAAAAATAGCATAATAAGCCAGAAACCATTAACATATAATTTTGATGATTTAAAAGAATTTAAAATACATATAGAAGAATTATTAGAAAAACAATATATACAAAAAAGTAATAGTAAACATAATAGCCCAGCATTTATAGTAAATAAACATAGTGAACAAAAAAGAGGAAAAAGTAGAATGGTTATTGATTATAGAAATTTAAATACAAAAACAATGACTTATAATTACCCAATACCAAATAAGATATTAAAAATAAGACAAATACAAGGATATAATTATTTTAGTAAATTTGATTGTAAATCAGGATTTTACCATCTAAAGTTAGAAGAAGAATCTAAGGAATTAACCGCATTTACGGTACCACAAGGATTTTATGAATGGAATGTACTACCATTTGGATATAAAAATGCACCAGGTAGATATAAATATTTTATGGATAGTTATTTTAAACAACTACCTAATTGTATAGTATACATAAACGATATACTATTATATACAAAGACCAAAGAAGAACATTTAAAATTATGGAAACAATTTATGGATATAATAGAAAAATTGGGAATAAGTTTAAGTGAAAAGAAAGCTGAAATTATGAAAAATCAGATAGAATTTTTAGGAATACAAATAGATAAAAGTGGAGTAAAAATGCAACAACATATAGTACAAAAAATAATAAATTCAAAAGAAGAATTAGATACAAAAAAGAAATTACAATCATTTTTAGGATTAGTAAACCAAGTAAGAGAATATTTACCAAAATTAGCAGAGAATCTAAAGCCCTTACAGAAAAAATTAAAAAAGGCTGTAGAATATAATTATAACGAAGAAGATAAAAAACAAGTTCAGAAAATAAAAATACTTTGTAAAGAATTACCAAAATTACAATTTCCAGATGAAAATAGAAAATTTATATATATAGTAGAAGCATATGCTAGTGAATATAGTTATGGAGGAGTACTTAAATATAGATATGAAAATGAAAAAATAGAACATCATTGTAGATATTATTCAGGAACGTTTAATGAAACAGAAATAAAATGGGAAATAAATAGAAAAGAATTATGTTCATTATATAAATGTTTATTAGCATTTGAGCCATATATTGTATATAACAAGTTTATTATACGAACAGATAATACACAGGTACGTTGGTGGCTAACAAAGAAAATACAAAATTCAGTTACAACAAAAGAAATTCGGAGACTAGTATTGAATATATTAAATTTTACATTTACAATTGAAGTAATTAGTACTAACAAAAATGTTATTGCAGATTACATATCAAGACAAAGCTACACAGACTGATATAATAGAAGAGGATGCTCTAGAAAAGATATTCAACACCCTAACTACGATTTCAATGAAAGTGGACAGTATGGGTAATGAAATAGAAAAGCTAAAGACTAATGAAGTTAAACTGAAGTCTGAAGCTACAAATTAGCTAACTCAGCAGTGTGTAGAGCTATGTCGATCGGAAGACATTAAAATTCCAGAGCTAGAAGAAGACGTTGGGATACTCCATAAAACCCATAACGTTTATCAATCTACTTCTGCAGGTACAAGCAAAGGAGTTAGGAAAAATACAAATATGAACCTAAACAAGCTATTTGATAAACCATTTATTCCAAATACACCAAAAGATCCTATGTTTATACCCCCACAAATTACCACATACCGAGAGAGTCTAAACCAAGACAAAAAGACCTACAACTATACAACCCGAACATACATAGAAAATATTTACAAAATACAAACCTTCTTAAATACTAACCCCAGAGCTATAAACATCCAAGAACCACATACGAATTACATAACCCAGAAGCTAACCGGATACAATAAGCTAATTGTTTTGCCCAAAACCAAACCAGGTCTAGTTAAAACCTGTTACGAATATGGATTACTTAGTACCATATATACCCAAGACGGAAATGAAATATCCAATATACCAGAAATATATGATTCATTTAACATTTTTAAAAGAATAACCAAAGGTAACCTATTTTTTATAAAATTTTATACGGCACCAACAGAGATATTGTATGATGAAGTTAAATCACCTATACAAGTTGTAAAAATAGGAATGACCTGAGATTTGATTATACCAGAAGATATTACAAAACAACCAGAAATACGTAGAATTGAGATACCAAATTTTTATGCAAATAAGAGAATTATTGGACTATCTACGATTCTTCAAGAGTTAGAAAACACTTATCGCAATAGAAATCCTATATGGAGTTATTATTCAAGAGGTAATGTAATAGTATACTCAAATTCAAAGGAACTACGAGAAGCAGATATGGAAGACGTTAGGCAATGGATCTTAACTTGTCTCAATCCAGAGAAAAAACCTATCGCCAGAGCCATTAGAGAAAAATTTATTTCAGAAGAATTATTAACCAGATATTGCAAGTTAATTGGACATAAATATCCAGACCATTAATGTTCTAAATGTAATGGAGAAGATAATATTGTCCCAGAAGTTCAACTGGAATAGAAGAAGATAAAGGCGACAACTGGAAGATGTAAGATATGAAGCAATAATGGAGATACATAGCAATAAAAAGAAGATAACTACGGATAAAGAAAGAAAGTAATTCAAGAAAGAGATATGGAAGAATAACTAGATTTACGTAAAAATCATGTAATTTTTTTATTTTTGTTGACTTTTCTTAGTCTTTTTTGGCAAGTAGTGCCATTAGTAGATTTTTGGCAAGTAGTGCCATTATTAGATTTTTGGCAAGTAGTGTCATTATTAGATTGGACATTTGCTTTAAAGACTTTTGTAGAAACGTTTTTTTCATTTCTGTAAAATAGTTGACAGATGTAAAGAAAAACAGTGTACATTTTCATATTATAAATAAACGAGCACTTGCTCAGATGAAGGCAAGCCTTCATGTGTTGAAGCAAAAAAAAACTCTCTCCTGTCCACTACAAATATTTTGCTTAGTTATTAAAAAACAGATTTATTTCAATGGAAAAATCTCTGGAGGAACAAAGCTCAAAAATATCAAACCTACCCGAACAGGTATATTTATTTATGATTATGAATAGCTAAATTCATAATTCCCAACAATCATGATATGATAAAATAAATTCATGTTAGTTACTTTATAGTAGAATTATTCGAAGAATAATATGTTAAGAAGTTTATTAGCAAAGTGTAAACGGAGAAAAATTCCTAAGAACTATGCCATCCTAAAGGTGAAACCAATGAGGCAAGAAGCCGTGGTGGGGAGTAACCAGAGTAGAGGCGCTGTTTACGGGAAAATATCCAAATTACCATGCTAATAGTGACCGAAGAACATGTTATTTAAGAATAATCTAGTATATAGTAATCTAAGATGACCATATTTTGTTATGTACATGATTGAAGGGAATATTTTGAAAATAGCAATTTTATGAAAATGAATAATTACTTATCTGATATAATGGTAGATAAATTTAAAATACTTATTTTGTATGCACTTAAGGATATAAAAGTAGTAGATATAAGAAAAATCATATTAGAAAAAACATTTGGTAAATATTATATGACTAGAATAAATTACATACCATACCTACCTAACTACTCTTACAAATACTTACCATGATAAATTACATATATCTAGAATTTTTGGAAAAAGATATGAGAAACATACAGTTAATAGAAAAACAAATTGAAACAAATTTAGACAAATACATGGAAACTAAAGATATAAAATATATAGAATTTCTTAATGAAAATATGCAAGAATTACTTAGACTAAAACAAACAACTAGAAAATATTATGAAAAAGCATGATAGATGATATTAAAATACTTGTTTTATATATACTTAGAGATATAGAAATTATAGACATAAAGAAAATAATATGGGAAAAATTAGAAGATTATGAAGAGGAAGAATTATTAAACAGTATAGAAAACTTACGCATACATTATGAACATCAATATTACTTAGATTCAGATGAATATTATTCAGAATAAATAAATGTTAGAATATATAAAAAAAATTAGAGAAAGGCAAAATTGGATATATGAAGAAGTTAATTACAGAAATCAACTTGAAATAGAAAAAAGACAACTAGAAGAAAAATTACTTAAAATAAAATTAATCTTAGGAAAAGAAGATACAAGTAATAATTTATTTAATACATACGAAAAATTATTTAATACAGATGGAAAATTACCTATACATGAACAACAAATACTAGTTAGTCAGATAAAGAACATAAACGAATGAATTGAATATAGCAAAGTTAGAATAAAATACTACACAGAAATTGCTAAAATTTCAATAGGATAAAAATAATAAACTACACAAATTAATGAATACATCTTACGAAAAGAATAAATCATTAAAAGAAATAGAAACTCAACTATATAGTTTATACCTAGAATACAAAAGGTTACATGATACTAACGAGGATCCTAAAACACTAGATAATTTAATTACGATAATATCTAATCTAGAATATGAATTAATAAAACATCTTAAGTCAAGAAGATAAAAATGAAAATTATTCCAATCAATAATATTCATAAAATACATTATATAAAAATAAATACTATGTATTTATTATCTACGATAATTATTGCACCTAATCCGCACTATGTATTTATTATCATAGCATAAATCAAATAAGGAGAAGGGTAAAATGGTCAACTAAGGAGAAGGGTAAAATGTATAAACTAAGGAGAAGGGTAAAATGGTCAAACTACGTAAAAGTTGAAATTCACCACTATGATTGTTACATGTTTCTCTCTTATTAACACTTGATACATAACCCAGTCCTCATACACTACTTTCATTCACCAAAATCGCCCTAGTCAACGCATTAAAATATATCATTACCTAATATATCTGTAAGATTCTATAAACATATATTCTTCTAATTTTTTTTCAATTATCTTCAACTTTCCATGATTCTGCAAACATTTATTAACTCAATTTTTTCAATTTCTTTATTTTTGTGAGCTTAGTTTTTGGGTTCGTTCCCTCCATTTTGTGAGCTTATTTTATGGTTGAGCTTACTGTGATTCTTTTATTTAGAAATCAAGGTCATGATCGTTGTTGAGAAATCAGTTGTTGTTGTCAAAACTATTGAGGCAAATAAAAAGATTTTGACCCACAACAGCAAGGCATTAACTTCTAGGTCCTCTCAAACCATAAAATTCTTACAGAAGGAACTGCAATTCGTACCCATTTTTCTCGTCAAAAATGTGTGTTTGCGGGTGGATTTCTCTATTCAAGTTTTTTCTCTGTCTAAGTTTTCTTTCTATCTTGTGCTAGTTCAATTTTGATCGACAAGAATGGTGCCATCGGTGATTTTGCTAGTGGAGATTCAGTAATATTTGACATGGAATATTTGAGATGGTTCATCCACAATGTCATGTATCTAGAATGTAATTTTTTGTTCACGATACATATAAATATATTTGTATCCATATATCATAGTCTTCTAGTTCAATATTAAGCTTTGTAAATGATACATACAAACGCATCAACCATACATTTTAAAACCTTATTTTATACATTCAATATATGTATACATAGTTTAAAAAATGAATATATGTATCATAAGTTATAATAGTACATGAAACATATCAAAATTATTTATTATGACTTTGTATGTATATGTGTAAGACAAAACTTTGTTTATTCATGATTCATATTAATATATCATGGGTTGAGTCTTTATGTATTGTGGATACGATAAATTATTTGTATTGAAGTATGTGTAAATAGTATTGATTCAACGAACGACATGTAGCATTTTCTTTCTTTTATTGTATTTGTGAAATCTTGAATATACAAAATAATTTTACATTATAATCTAGTATATATTGTACATCATATGTTATGTAACAAAATTCATTTTATCAGAGTGAATTAATGTATCAAATACATGTATTAGATATATGAATTTGATATATATTTATATCAGGAACCTTTTCAATGTATGATGAAACAAACAAATATGTAAAATTAACGTACGGTGAAACAGAGATGTATGTTAGATATGTCTCAGATGGATGTATTTGATACATATGTGTATCTGAATCATTAATATGAATCATGAATTCAAAAAAAATATATTTTATGCATAAACATACATGTGCATAATGAATGATTCTGATATATATCATGTACATAATATAACTTCTTATACGTATATTCAGTTTCTAAATGAAAAATTAATCAAATTTTTTATACATTACATTTCAGTTACTTTTGATACATTATGTTTGATATATTTTTCAGTTATTTTCTTTTTTTAGATAATTTATTAGTTGGCAATGTTGTAAAGAATAGATCTTGGGTTTAACTCGACCTCAAAAGTTAGCTTATGAGGGGAGGATTGCTCAAGTCCATATAAGAAGGCCAATTACCCATCCCTTTTCTGATGTGGGATACTAAACACTCCCCGCATGACCAGGCCTCGTTAACTAGAGCGTGGACAACATAATATGGGGGTCCAACATCGGTGAACAAAGATTTGGGATGGGTCTGACTCTGATACTATGTAAAGAATGGATTTTGGGTCTAACTCTACCTCAAAAGCTATCTCATGAGGGGAGGATTGCCCAAGTTCATATAAGAAGATCAATTATTCTTCCCTTTTCCAATGTGAGATACTTAATAAATGTATTACAAACTATATGTATCAAGGCTATTACAATGTATCGCCCAATCATATTTTATGGAATTACATATAATATGACAAAGTTGTGAAAAAAAAAGAAGTAACTATAGCTTCAATTTGTGGGATTTGTGTTGTTTACCCTTATAATATTATTACCTGTTTCCTAGCTCTATTACCCAAATAGTAAAATAAAATATAACAGAACTTAAGCCTCAATCATGGAAAAATAGTGCAAAATCTGAAAATTAAGGATACTAAAAAATAATAGAGCGAAACTATTGACGATCTCTATAGGGTGATAACCCAAACTAAAGAGAACCCAAAATCCCTATGTACAGCTGGTAAAATGCATTATAATACTATTACACATGCACCTGTTGCCTTCAAGATCGATGACCTAAATACTTTTTTAAAAAAAGGTTCAAGTGGCAAAAAGAATAAAGCTTAAAGAATGTAATATACCTCAAGCTCATATATCTGTTTATACGGTGGAGAGGGTATGGGAAGGCAAAGAAGAACTGGAAAATAAATAATGTTTGACCTATTTGGCCCACATTTAAGGATCTAGGGAAATAGGTTGAAAGAGAGAGAGTAAAAAGAATGTTTTTCTCATTTTAGAGGAGCATCCACGTTCAGGCAAATATTTTTCTATCTTTTACATTTGGTTAGTTTTTCTTTGGGTTGGAAGTTGTTGTAAAGAAATTGATTCAATATTCGGTATGTATCCGTTCTCACTTTTATCCATCTAGTGTATTTAAGTGAATAAAAATGATTAAGTTGTCATTATCATGTGTTGGAGTGATTAGAATAATGACATGAAACACATGATTTAAGTATGAGTAAACTATTAAGTTGTCGTGAAGTTGAAGTTAATTGGTATTAATGGCGCTTCACTATACAATGTTCGGTTACTGCTACTTTTTCCCCTCTCGACAGTATCCTCGTAGTATGAAGTTATCTTATATTCCCATATTAATTATTAAGGACATGAACTTGTATATTAACAAATATTAAGTGTAAATTGTCATATTAGGATATGTGTTCATTTTAAAATTACTATTTAAGATTTAGAATATTGACCTTTATTACTAAAATAGCAAATTAGGAGAAAATAATATTTGACCTATGAATTGATTTCAAGATTTAAACTTGATTATAAATTTTGATCTATTATTTATGTTGTTGAATATATTGAGGCTATTGGGGGTAATTTGAGAAGGTTTTGGCAACTCAAGAGGGGTTCACAGTTCGGTCATAAGGTAAGTGAGACTTAAACTATAAGAGTACTTGCTTTTTATAAGAAAGCATATGATTTATACTATATGTGCAACAATCATGGTTGTGAATTTCATTTTTTCAGCTGTTTTGATCATTTTGTTCTTTTTCATAGTTGTTACATGTTATTTGTGAGTTGTGCGATTGGTTGGCGCATGATCCCTGATGCATTCAGGAGGGATTTGAGTGAATTTGAGGCTTTTAAAACTATGAGTTTGACTTGCGCTAAAATTTTATGTTTTGAGCACGAGAAAGTAATTTGGATAGTTACATTAGATCTGAAATGTCGATTTTGAGTTAGGAGCATAGTTAGTTTGGGTTTTGAGCCTTTATTTTATATTTTGACTCCCTTTATAGAAACTAGCCAAAATAAGCCTAAAGGAGGTCTAGGGAGATAAATCGTTGAAAATTACCTCTTTTCAAAGACATGATAATTCCATTGAGTCTATAATGAAAATAGTCTAGTAGCATATCTACTTTATTTCTGTGGGGTCCCTAACGAATTTCGAGGGTTTGATCGGGACTATTTTTCCAAGTCTCAACAACTGAATTGTTGTATTTGGTGTAGAGGTAAACCATTCTTTGCATTCCTGGCCCTAGATCATGATCGCGGAGAAGAAAATACTACTCATCATAAATGAGATGTTTGGATCGCCTTCGCGGAGGGTTAACCTTCTCATTCATCACGTTTGCGGTTCCTTGCCCGCACTAGTGAAGCATTTGATTCCGATTACGTCACGATCGCAATAGGGTGTCCATGATGTGATGAAATTTATTTTGATTAATCATTAACCTTCGCGATCATGAAAGGTTGATGTCCGTCGCAAGGAAAAGTGGACCAGAACAATCAAAACCATTCATTTCATGTTCTTCCTTCATTTTTTACATTTAGGAGCTCGAGTTGAGGCGGTTTGAAGAGAAATTTTCATAAAGATTTGTGGGTAAGCACCAAACACTCATATTCTAATCTTTTCCCATGGATTTCATCCTCAAATAGCTTTAGAAACTTAATTTCAAATTTGATTTTTGGAGATTTTACTCGGTAATCTTTAAATTGATTTTTCTTCTATTTGAAGGTCGATTTAACCTCATTTTTTTTTACATGATTTTCAAATTTAGCATCCTTTTGATAAAAGAAACATATTTGTAAAATAAAATTTCAGATTTAATCTTTTGATTTCGAACCCATTTTTCAAACTAAATTTGAATCTGATTTAAATATAGTCGATATGGATATTCTTAGTTTCATTTGACGTGTAGATTATGTTTGTGATAAAATTATTTCATTGTGAGATCACTCATAAGGGAAAGGCTCCGTGGTAAATGGTCTAGGCTTTGAATTCAATTTGTTGTGGTAGGTTATGGCTTAACTTTCTTTAGACTAGACTGGATAGTTAACCATTCTTGTAAAATATGCTATGGGTTGGGGGATTAGAAGTGAAAATTGTACTTCAAGGTTATTATTATCTTCATGTTTTCTGTGTGGTGGCTTATATTCATATTAGTGTTTATTTGAGGGGAAATATTTTGTGTGATGCTTTTATAGGGATTTATTTGATATTGTAGGCCTATTTGTGCATTAAATGTCATTATTATTGTTATAATCTCATATGGGGGCTTGAATAGATCTGATAGACCTTGTTTGAGCATTATTTATCTTTACTATTATAGTGATGCCTAGAGAGGGGTTTAAAATACTATTATTGATGTCTTATAAGACTATTTATTCTAGTGGTGCCGAGTGAGGGCTTATATCATGAATTATTATCATGTTGAGTTATTTTTGAACTCATTTATACATGTATTAAACTTATCATCATTTTCAAACTAATTGGTTCTCAGCATTACATCCTCATTTCATACATACATATTCATGAGATAGTGGTACTATTGAGAAACACTAATTTTTGAAAAAAAATGATATACTTTATAAAATCCTTAGTTGTAACATTAACCGTCAAGGTTGATTGAGATATGAGATTGATGGTTATATGATTTATGAACCAATCATGGGTCCTGCATTGAAGCGTTGAGGCTTGAAAAGTGTACACAAAATGTCATGTGATGGCTTACATTCTTTATGATCCACCATCATTATATCTCATTGCATTGCATTTCATCATATGTATTTCCTTTTTGTGTTTATTGATGTTTACTTAGTTTCTATATATATATTTAGTGTGTATCTTTCATTTTGCCTTATATTGTAGAACTATTAGTGGAGACGATGTGAGCTACCGCTTAGGAACTTTTCTATTTGTAGGTGGAACGTGCACATAGTATCCTTTTTTTTGTTTAGTTTTCTACTTTGCTCAGTCGGTCTATTATATCTACTAAGTATAAGTGGACCATATTCACTCCTACTAAGTAGATGATTGTTTTAGAAGCTTCTTTCTAGAGTATTGTAAAGTGTGCTAAGTTGATTGAGTGAATTCATTAGGGTACTATAACACCCCGCATTTCGGGCTAGAACAAAAATCATTATTTCTATGCGTAGATGATCCAAAAGCCATAAATTCTATGCAAATTTGTCATGTTAATCAATTATGTAGTGTGAAAACCTATTTGAGCGTGAATTGAGATCATAGAGGTCCCCTAAGTCAAGGACGAGTTGAAAGCTTTCTTATCATTCGAGTTTGAGTGAGCGTCAAAAAACTTGGGTTAAATTCAATCGACCATAACTCTTTTTATATAACTAATTAGAGGGCCTAATATATATCAAATGAAATTTCTTCGAATTATCTTTCCAACGATATCAATTTTGCCAAAATCCGATACCCAACCAAAAAGTTATGGTTATTTTCGTGACTGAGATGGTAGCATCACGCGATTAGCGTGCGACGCACGCTCTGTCGCACACACCCAATTTCTAGGTTCTGTTTTTGCATTTTTAAGGGAAAAGTGGTATTTTCCACCCCTTATTCATCCATAACATGGGATTAATTCCCCCAAACACCAAAATAAGGTCATTCTCACTCAAAATCACCAAGAACACTTCTTAGGGTTTCAACCTAAAGATCAAAATATTTTAAGATTACACCGTGGGTTTTCAATAATTCTTTGAGATTTGGAATCCCCATTGCAGGGGCTGCAAGAAGCACCCATCAATTGTTCGAATAGTATCCCTAAATCACTAGTTCATTCAAGAGTCATAAATTAAGGTACGTGTGGTTTTCCTAAAATTTCATGGGCAAAGAAATCATCTTTAATTCATGCTAACGGTTTAGAAATCATGATTTTTAAGAAAGGGGTTTTGAATTTACAATTACATTGTTTGGTCTTTAGGCCTTTCCCTAAATTTATTTGAAACTCTATATATATGTATGCACTGGTTTAAGGATGAATATACAATTGATAGCATGAATCCTAAAGAATCCCTCTCTTGCTATGATTTTTCCATCTTTTATATGATATGAATTGTGTTTGAAATATCTTAATTGTTGCTATGACTTGAATATGATTTTGAATCCAAAAGAAAGGGTTGTGCATGTTGATAAATGTTGAATACACTTTTAATGAAAGAATTGCATGTTTGCCAAAATACATGACCACCACATGGTTATTGAAAGAATGAAAATCTTAGCATGGTTTTGACTTGTACTTTTGGAACATGAAATTTTCTATACTATTTGCATGCTTAGGTGGTCTGAATTATATTTTAATGAAAGAATCATGCATAGTACAATATGGCTCAGAAATAGGACTTGCAAGTTGTAACGCCCTGAAATCGGATCCCGAGACGTCACATGGTGCTTAGGGTCACAAGTGACCCCAAGCTAACCCTTCTACTGGCATAACTCATAAGCAACTGAATAAAATACAAATCCATACAAATCAACAGAAATTAACTCTTTTCTAAATCTGATCGATACAAAAATGGAATTTTACAGGATTACAATTCTGCCTTTACAACCAAAATTGAAACAAAATACATCAACTTCTACTGACTGTCTATGAAGCCTCTACTAGTACTGACTGTAGGTAGCCGGGTCATTACTCCCGACTACCCCAACTCAATACGACTGAATAAATAAAATACAACACTATAAACTCTGCATAACTAACCCAAGCCCTTGAATCAAAAGGACTCATCACCTGCTGACTGAATACCGCGAACTGACTGGATCCGAAGGTACAACTATACCTTGTACCTATATTCCGAGAAAATTTAGCCCACATACGAATATGTGGGTCAGTACCATGGAAAAATACCGAGCATATGGGGGTGCAATGCATATATAAAATATTATCTTAATATCATCACAGTTTATAAAATTATGCATGCTGATATAGATGACTCACTTAGCTCGAATTAAATCATCAAAATCATGGATGAATAATACATGTAAAGTAAAATAAGTGAGTCATTACAATACGTTCTCAATTCACTTTCATCTCAATTTCAAATCATCAAAACAATCAAATCTCATGTCAATTCTCATTAGAATATATTCCTTAAATCTTTTAAGAATAATGACTTTCTCAAACTCAGCCTTTTAAGAAAATATGTTTTCATCCCAGATAGAAGAGTACACACACACACATTGGGAGATCCTATAACCGACATAAACCATGTGAGCCACATGGAGTCCAACGTACAACCCACGTTGGGGAGAGCCGTCCTATCCTTGCCATCGGAGTAGGACTATCGATATCAAATCCACACAAATTAGTGATCACTATATAAATCAACCTCAGGCTCACTCCTACGGGGGCACGTAGTTCTAGGGAAGTAAGGTCACTTTATACCTCTCACTCGGTGCTAAAGATTTCTCCCAGACTTAGCTCAGATCATTTCAAATACAATCCACAACAAAACAATTTCAGTAATATATAAATATACTTCGGGAGCCATCATGCTTCTCATTTATCAAAATCAACCACGTTGTGGATTTCTTTCACACTCGAGTTCAAAACAACTCCATTAAGACCAAAAGGTCAAATCATTCAAAACATTTCAAATTATTTAAACTCAAGGTGTTTATAACATATGATTTTCTCAAAATAATAATCTCAAATAGGGTTCCAAAAACTCATACATCAATATAACCTTAAAACCTTCCAAAGTTTCATACTTTATGACATAAGCACAAAAATAATCACTTAAAACTTAAAATTTCAGCTTTATAATCATACATCTTGGTAAAGAAAATTAGCTTTGGGATTCAAATATCATTGTGCTTATAGAACATAATTTCTCAAAGTACAATTCCAATTAGGACTCAAGGTCTCATACATCAAAATCATATTAAATTTTCTCAAGATTCATGCTTTTCATCATAAATATATATAACTTACTTTAAAATCTGAAAAATTCAGCTTTATGTACAAAAATGTCATCATTCTCATTCAATTCAACTTTCAAAACATAGAGAGTATCATAATCTCATGTAAAATCATATAGGGTATAAATTCATGCTTGAAATTCATATCAAAACATGTAAAATCATGTATATTCATAAAAGAAAAATCAATTTGGGCACAAGAACGAAGGAGAGTTCTTGTTGAAAAACCCCACATACCTTGAATGATGAACTTTAGATCGATACTCGTTTTTGAGATGTTAATCGTGCCTTTGAATGATGGTTCTTGGAGTTCTTGAACTAGGAACTTGGAATCTTGAATAAATTTGCAGAATTAATGGTGAACTTTGGAGGTTCTTGAAGTTGGATGTAGGAGCTTAGGGTTTTCTTTTTGAGGAAATTTCATGAAATATAACATATAATGCTTCTAATAGGCTTTAATATAGGGTTTGGATGGATTTTGGGTGAGGGAGAATGACCAAAACGCCCCTAAAAATCAAATAATTCTCGAATCTGTCTTTTGGTGGACTGTTTTGATAGTCTGAAGTAGATCAACCATAACGTTTTACTCCGATATCCAAATTGGATGAAACCAATTTCATTAGAAAGAGGACTCTTATATATTTCCATTGATATATATTATCTCACCCAGATCATTGTGTACAAGGAGTTATGATCGTTTGAAGTTGACCCAAAAATTCACTTTTGGTAGGCTGAAGTAGATCGACCATAACTTTTTGCTCCGATAGACAAATTGGATGAAACCAATTTCATCGGAAAAAGGACCCGCAGAGCATTCCATTTATATATAGTAGATCACCCAGATCATTATGTACAAGGAGTTATGATCGTTTAAAATTGGAGAAAAAATACGCCAGGCTTCAATACTTTTTTTCCTGCATGTTTTACTGTTCACTACTATTCACGGTTCGATCGGAATGTTCATAACTCGGCGCTCGGGTGTCCATTTTGGATGATCCACATATTGTTGGAAATCTTATTCGATACTCTATGCAATGGTGGGTCATAATCTAAGACATTCTTCATGGAAAATTTATAATTCATTCTAGAAGATAGAACCCAACACGTTTACGCACAAAATTTCAATGAAAAATTTCTTGGGGTATTACACAAGTTTTGGTTTGACGACATCAACTCAGTTAAAGCCATAGTAATTCAGAACAGAATAGAACACATGTTTGAAATCAAATTTTTAGATTATGAATTCAGAAAGATGCATGTTTAGAAAAGGTTTAAAAATGGGCTTAAAGAGAGTTAGATGGTTACCTGAAGAAAGTACATGTTGAAAGACTATATGCTAAAACCGTGATTTGCCAGTACGGGATTATGGTACCATGCTTTGTGATCTTGTGTACCTTGATTCATTTCATCCCAAATTGGGATTATGGTTAGGATCCCTACTTTGTGATCTTGTGCACTACCATGACATGTTGATTTGATTGGGGATTTTGGCACCCTGTTGTGTGATCTTGCGTGTCTCTCTTATAGATACTCCAATCGTTGCGACAAACTTAGATTGGGGGCTTGGCCTCTGAGTCAAGGGCGGATTCCATATAGCCCATGGAATTACAGATTGTAGGGTGTACCATCTAACTCAGAAGTAAGACAAAGAGTGAGTCATGGTTTCAAAGAAATGTTTCAAAGTCTCTAAAATGTGCCCATGTGTTTTTCATATATTATATATAAAATGTTTTATGAATTGCTCTCACTTATGTTATATATAAATACATTATTTTGGATTGCTCTGTATACCAGTACATCTATATTTACCCCCTCCCTTCCAGGTTTTGAGGCTCAATTTAAGGTTCCCAATAAGCAGTAGATTTTCTCTAGATAGAAGTGCAGAGTTTCATGGTGAAACTTCTATATTTCAGAAGGTCTAGTTTACTTCAACCATTTATCATTATTATGTTTTGGTCTACTGGAGGCCTTGTCCCAGTTTTCAAACAGTTGGGTTTATGCATGTAGAAGAGATTTCCCAGACTAAGTCAGATATAACTCAGATGTTTTGAATTGCAGTTTTCATTAAGATTTGAATTTAGATTTAATGAACATGATTCTATTTCATTATGTATTTATGCATTGTCTTTTTCATATGATGACAATGTATGTGATTACAAGTTAGAAGGGCGTCCGGGCCTTCATGGTTCGGGATGCTTGTCATAGCTAGGGCCCCGGTTTGGGTCATGACAAACTTGGTATTAGATCACGGTTCATGGTCCCAGAGTGTCTGCAAAATTACGTTGGGTAGAGTCTTGATTATGGGTGTGTAGTGCACCACACTTATAGGCAGGAGACTACTAGGCGTTTAGGAATGTCTCTCTTTCTTCATGTTCTAGTTCGTTCTATGGAGTCAGCATGTTCCTCTTACATACTCTAATTTGTGCTATGGCGTCGCACATAAGGAATTAAAGTCATCCCAATTCTTTCCTTACTTTGATGTGCTCAGATATGTCTTATTATTGGGGTGATTCAAGCGTAGAAGTTTAGAGTCTAAATGGTATGGTACTTTCTAATTAAGCCATATAAGAGTTTAAAATTTGTGCAAGGACTTAAGAAGAGTTTGTTAGTGCTCCAAGGTATATTGATTCTAGTGTGAACTTTGATTATGATGAAATTGTGCTTTTCAGCCTGCAGTATTAAGTGTATTCAGTCCTTTTCAAAATTTATGCTGCAGACGTCATGCTTCAGGGGGAATGATGAGTAGCAGAATGTTGGAACTATATTTCCTCCCGACTAGTAGTATAAGTTAAAGTGATGGTGTCATGACCTATTGGTAGTGATATTGGACCAAGAAGTTGGTGATGTGAAGTCACAATGTTAGAAATCAGAGTGAGGGTGACTTTTGTGTAGATAAATGTGTTTAGTTGAATAACTGATGTTTGAGAATGATTTACCATTTTATAGTGATAGACTAATGTGGTAGCCAGTAACATGTGTGGATTGTATGGTAGTCTGTGGGGGAAGTGTTTGACTCAGATTTTTTTTATTTATACAGAGTAAGATGTGTATTCTTAGATCATTGAATATTATGTGTTAAGTTTCTATCTCTTATAATCTTGTTATCATTGTGTTGTTGAAACTGAAAGTCTAATGATGCCGTATAGGGCTCTTTCGATTCACAAGCATAGTTGTCTTGTCATTCATCTCATTTCTTGTTCAAAACACTAAATCAAAGTCTAGTGGAGCTGTGTGGGGCCTATTTTGATTCACTAGCAACTTATTGTTCATCTTGTTATTCTTGTGTTGGTTGGAACTGGGGTTTAGTGGCGTAATGGAAAGAAAAGTGGTAAGGGAGATTTATTGAATATATGTATACCTGAATCTTTTTGCATGAGATTGAGTTGGTAATGAAGTAATACGACCTTGTGTGTTAGTTTAGTAGAAGGTAGAGAAGGAGTTATTTGTTAAGGAGAATTGTTGTTTTCTTGAAGTACGAAAAAAGTTTTTGATGGTGTTTGTTGTGCAAGAAGACTATAGGTTATTGATGAAGGTACTTTGTGGATAAGTGTAGTTAATTTTGGCGTCCCTGAGATTTAGTGTACTAGTGTTTCTTGATGTTTTATTTCATATTTTTTTTCCAAGTGACAATTGTGTGTAAGGTTGGATTGTAAACCATGTTTAGCACTAGACATTAAGTTTGAACAGTTGATGTCCATGAAGGTAGATATGATGATTTCTTGGTTAATGATACTAGTTATAGAGAAGTGATCTAATAGGCTTGAACAGTGTACGCAAGAGCTTAAATTTATTAGAGCCGTAGTGAAGTATGATATTGTATGTATGATGTAAAAATATGCCCAAAGTAATATAGATTTGCGGCATTTTCTAAGGCTATTGCATGTTTTGTGTGGCTAGTAGTACCGTTAAGTTGCTAGATGGAGAAAGACTAGTTAGATAATACATGGTGTTCTAATTGGCCAAGTTAAGAAGTTTTGATTAATAGTGTTGAGCCTTTTGATATTATCTTGATTCTCATAGTAGAGAGATATAATTTTGGAGTCGCAATATTGTTGGGCTATGACGAAAGTAGAATTGGTTCATCAAAGACTTGGTGATACCCATTTTAAGTGGTAGAATCTAAGTTGACTTTTTTTAGGGTTGAACTAATAGAAATAACAGTTGAAGCGCTAGAGGATGTGCACCCCGACTATGGGGATATTTATGAAGATTCGAAGTTAGTAAGTGTTCAAGTATTATGTGATGACTATTAGGGCTATAGAAAGATAGGAGTGTGTCTCAGAAGGTAGTATTAGCAGTGGGTTTTCCACTTTTAGGTGTAGTCTTTCGGGTTAAGTTCTATGATATACGTGTATTATCGTTTTCCAGACCCCAGAGTGCAGTAAGTGTAGTTCAGTTTTGAGTCTAGTAAGAGATCTCTCAAACTTAAGATGATGGATTGAATCTAAGGGAGAGATGATAGGATGAATAACCAAGTCAGGCTCTCAGATTCTAGTAGTAATGTCAGTATGACATGGAACATCAGAAAGTGAGGGTAAGACTCAACCCATTCTTACCGCAGTATTTTTCAGTTATCCCAATACCTACTCATTCCTTACGTTCCAGTTTCATGATCATAGTTCATGTTCATACTTGTGATAGAGAATCATTTGGACAAGTTCCAGTTCATTCAGTAGTCAGAATCACATTCCATATGTTATGAACTCCAAATTGAGGTCATGTAGCTCATGAATTATGTACTCACGCTTTATAGTGTGCTCAGTTCCCATAACTCATGCTATACTCCTTATGATAGGTGAGATTCATCTTATAGTCATATATGCCTCAATTCAAATCACTTTGATAAATCTATGATATTGATTTGCTATTCCTCAGGCCTCAGTTATGTGTCAAGTCTCGTATAATATCCTTCCATGCTTCAAGGTTTTATGTTCTAACCTTTTAGTGACTCCTCCTTATGTAATGATAGTGGTGGTGAGTAAATGTTTCTTTTTGGTGAAAGATCATTTCATGCTTGTTTAGATAAGTCCATAAGTGTGACGTAAGATTGGGGCCAAGTCTTTGATGTATATGATGGTTAGTTGAAATTTGTGTGGGTATGTTCTTGAGGTAGCACATGGGAGTTGTATCGATAGTTGTTTAGAGAATATATGAAGTATTTCTTTATGAGTGTTTGCCTTAAAGTTCATATGTGGTTATAAAGATAGGCTTGAATGACATGTTGGGATTTAAGTGGAGGAACGCAATATGCGCTAGCGAATCCATAGTAAGAGTTCAAAGTTGGTCATTGAAGTGGTAAAACACGTTATGCTTAGGGTGTAAACTTTAAAAAGATATAAAAAGATTTATCAATGCCCCTATGAGAATTATAAGTAGAATCGAGTGAGTATGATATTTAAGGGGAAATGTATAGTTGAGAAAGCATTCGAGAAGTATGCTAAGCTTGAAAGTAAGAAGTTGCATTGCTTAAGGACTTGTAATTCTGTCCTAGTTCACGAGTTATATGTCTATATTCCATGCTATAGAGTAGTGTCATTTTTGTGATTCCTTAGTTGGATGCCTTGTGTAACTCATGTAAGAGATTCTTTGCTCCCTAATGCTACTAGGACTTCTTTAGAAAAAATATTTAAGAGATACTCCAGTTAAGTATAAGTGTCCAGTATAATTCAGTTTAACAATCAGGCAGACAAGTTACTGTGGTTTTTCACCTTTTCATCCAGTCCTACTATCCGAAGTCCAATGCATATGATCATTCCAAAAGATAATCTATTCCGTCCGTGTAAGTTGCGAACTCAGTTCAGTCCAAGTATCATGTTTCAGATTCAATTATTTAGTCATGACTCAGTTCATAAGAGTTCAACACATAATCTTAAATTTTTCTAGCTATTTTAGCTCAAACAGTGTAATACCTTTGTACGATCTAAATCTTGTTGCCTCATGATTCGTAATTACATAAGTTATCACTTCCAAATCCAATGTGTGATTTGATCATAAACACTTTGGGGGGAATCCTAAACTCTCAGCATGAATCAACTCCTTAAAACAAGGGCAAGTCAGCTCAGAATTCAGTTTCATGATAGAATTTTAAATGTTTCAGATCAGTTACATCCTTTCTTAGAATACACATCATGTCCGCTTTATTCCATACCTTTAAACTTCAACGTTTCTACCCATCATTCAGGGACGAATGATCCTCAGGGGGAGATAATGTAACACCCTGCATTTTGAGCTAGAACGAAAATCGTCATTTCTATGCATAGATGATCCAAAAGCCATAAATCCTATGAAAATTTGGCATGTTAATCAATTATGTAGTATGGGAACCTATTTGATCATGAATTGAGATCATAGAGGTCCCCTAACTCAAGGACGAGTTGAAAACTTTCCAATCGTTCAAGTTTGATTGAGCATCGAAACATGAGTCAAATTTAATCGATCATAACTCTTTGTATATAACGAATTACAGGGCCTACTATATATCAAATAAAATCTCTTCAAATTATCTTTCCAACGATACCAATTTCACCAAAATTCGATACCCAAGAAAAAAGTTATGTCTATTTTCGTGACTAAGACGGTAGCATCGCGCGATTAGCGTGCAACGCACGCTCTGTCGCACGTACCCAATTTCTAGGATCTGTTTTCACATTTTTAAGGGTAAAAGTGGTATTTTACACCCCCTATTCAGCCATAAAATTGGATTAAATCCCCCAAACACCAAAATAAGGTTATTCTCTCTAAAAATCACCGAGAACACTTCTTAGGGTTTCAACCCAAAGATAAAAATATCTTAAGATTTCACCGTGGGTTTTCAATAATTCTTCAAGATTCAAAATTTCCATTGCGGGGGCTATAAGAAACACCCATCAATTGTTCGAATAGCATCCCTAAAGCACGAGTTCATTTAAGATTCATAAATTAAGGTATGTGGGGTTTTCCTAAAATTTTATGGGCAAAGAAATCATCTTTAGTTCATGCTAACGGTTTAGAAATCATGATTTTTAAAAAAGGATTTTTGAATTTATGATTACTAGCATGTTTTAGAAGCCTTGATCAGTATTATTTGGTCTTTAGGTCTTTCCCTAAATTGATTTGAAACTCTATATATATGTATGCATGCGTTTAAGGATGAATATATAATTGAGAGCATGAATCCTAAAAAATCCCTCTCTTGTTATGATTTTTCCCATCTTTATATGATATGAATTGTTTTTGAAATGTCTTGATTATTGCTATGACTTGAATATGATTTTGAATCCAAAAGAAAGGATTGTGCATGTTGATAAATGTTGAATACACTTTTAATAAAAGAATTGCATGTTGGCCAAAATACATGACCACCACATGGTTATTGAAAGAATGAGAATTTTAGCATAGTTTTGACTTGTGCTTTCAGAACATGAAATTTTCTATACTATTTGCATGCTTGGGTGGTTTGAATTATGTTTTAATGAAAGAATCATGCATGGTAAAATATGGCTCAGAAATAAGACTTGAAAGTCTTGGTGTGACGACATCAGCTTAGTTAAAGCCATAGTAATTCAGAATAGAATAAAACATATGTTTAAAAACAGTTTTTCAGATTATGAATTCAGAAAGATGCATGTTTAGAAAAGGTAATGGGCTTAAAGAGAGTTAGATGGTTACCTGAAGAAAGTACGAGTTGAAAGACTCTATGCTAGAAATCATGATTTATCGACATGGGAGTATGGTACCATGCTTTGTGATCTTATGTACCTTGATTCATGTTGACCCAAATTGAGATTATGGTTAGGATACCTTCTTTGTGATCTTGTGCACTACCATGACATGTTGATTTGATTGAGGATTTTGGTACCCTGCTATGTGATCTTGCGTGCCTCCCTTATAGATACTCCAATCTCTGCGGCAAGCTTGGATTGGGGGCTTGGCCGCCGAGTCAAGGGTGGATTCCATATAGCCCATGGAATTACAGATTGTAGGGTGTACGATCTTGCTTAGAAGTAAGAGAAAGAGTGAGTCATGGTTTCAAAGAAATGTTTCAAAGTCTCTAAAATGTGCCCATGTGTTTTTCATATATTATATGTAAAATGTTTTATGAATTGCTCTCACTTATATTATATATAAATACATTATTTTGGATTGCTCTGTATACTAGTACATCTGTATTGACCCCCTCATTTCCAGGTTCTGTGGCTCAATCTAAGGGTCCCGATAAGCAGTAGATTTTCTCCAGACCGAAGTGCAGAGTTCCATGGTGAGCCTTCTATATTTCAGAAGGCCTAGTTTACTTCAATCATTTATTATTATTATGTTTTGGTCTACTGGAGGACTTGTCCCAGTTTTCAGGAAGTTGGGTTTATGCATGTAGAAGAGATTTCGCAAACAGCGTCAGATATAACTCAAATGTTTTGAATTGCAGATTTCATTAAAATTTGAATTAAGATTTAATGACCATGATTCCGTTTCATTATGTATTTCTGCATTATCTTTTTCATATGAGTACAGTGTATGTGATTACAAGTTAGAAGGGTATCCAGGACTTCTTGGTTCGAGATACTCGTCACAGCTAGGGCACCGGTTCGGGTCGTGACAGGTACGCAGAGCGATGGTTGTGCTAAGAAGGTTTGTTGATAGGGTAAGTTTAGTGGACATGTGTTTTGAGGTAGGGATTTTTCAAGCATAAGTGGTCACGGTTAGCATGGTAGACCAATTCATATAGTGTTTGAATTGTAGGTTTTTTTTTAGGGTTTCAGATAGATAGAGGATAGGTCATGCGGGTAGAGGCTCTAGTTTTGATTTATTGGGTTAAAAAAGATGTTCTAATTCTTCTGGGGACCCCTCTGCATGAGTCAGGTAGCAAAGAGTGATACATATAATAAGAGTCTAGTCATTATACGGGGGATTTTCCTCGACGTGCATTGAGTCCTACACAGCAGGCTTCTCATCTTCAACTTTGCCTTTCTCTTATATTTGTAGTTAGAAACGATTCACTGAGTAAAAAGGGTAGTATCAAAAGTTCTCGAGTTGGAGCTCATAGAGATCGTTGCAGTGGACACATGGTTGCTTAGTCTAGGAGTAGGCATCAATAGTGTTATGCTATACTTTGGCCTCTGATGTAGTTATCATAGGTATTATCCAGATTTTCCATCATTCTGCTTCCATATTACTTGACCCTGTGTCTACGTTCTCTTATGTGTCTAGATACTTTGTTACTGTGTTTGATGCTACATATGAGTCTTTTGTTGTAACTATTCATGTCTCTACCCCTATAAGAGATTCTTTAGTGGTGGATAGGGTGTATTGATCATGTGTGGTAACCTTTACATGCCATGAGACCTGGGCAGCCTTTATTATCCTAGATATGATTTATTTGATGTTATCTTAGGTTTGGATTGGTCATCTCCTTATCATGCGATTTTAGATTATTTTGTCAAGACCGTAACTTTAGCTACTCTGATTATGCTAAGGTTGGCATGGAAAGGTACCCCCTAGTTTGGGTCTGAAGGGGGGTATGTCTTTTCTGCGTGCTCATTTTATGGTAGAGAAGGAGTATCTTTCTTATTTGACCTATGTTTGCAATACTAGTGTTGCTTCACCGCCTCTCTAAGATTTTGTTCATGGTTAAGGAGTTCTTTGATGTGTTTCCTATAAACTTACCTCGTATTTCTCTTGATTGATATATTGATCTCTCCATTGATGTTAAGCCGAGCACCAAACCTATTTCTATTCCTTCTTATAAGATCGCCTCGATTGTGTAATGACTCTTCAGATTTTTTCCATATTTTCCCATATTTTCACCATTAGAGATTTTCTATAGCTTCCCTAAGTCATTTATGTCTTGCTAAACTGACAGTTCAATTACCGAGCAGTTCATTTGGTTTTTAGAGCCAATTCCCTGTTTTAAAGTCTTCGCTGGTTCAAAATAGCCCCTGAGCAAGAACTTTAATAAAAAGATCTCGTATGCAAATTATGATAGTTCCAGCAGCTCTGGATGTCGATTTTAGGATAGGTTGACCTTTAGTTCGGGTTCTGAGATATTCGGGCTCATTTTGACCTATTGGTCGGAAAGTTAAGAAAATGAAATATATGTGTGGGACCCATATTTTGTCAAAACAACCTAGGATGGAAATTTCAAGTGTGCCATCGCATCCGAAATATCAAATTTGTTGCGGTTATATAGTTCATTTTCGTGTACATGATCCCAAATAAATCCCTAGCACTTTGTTGAAGTCCATTTCAGACTTAGAAAAATCTGGTGCACCAGGTTTCTGGTGCACCGCAATAGAGGCTCTTTGGACCGCGATCGCGACTCTCTTGAGCATAGGAGATACCACGATTATGATAGGAATTTTGCTATAGTGACTTATGTGGCAGACGAAAGATCATGCGATTGAAACCTCGACGTCACAATCACGACTCTCGAGTACCCAGACTGGATATAAAAGGACCCCATTTCCATGATTTTCGCCATTCTTCATCACTTCCTTGAGAGCCAAAAATCCTAAATGGTGTGATATCTTAAAATTGAGACTTGTAGGTGACTTGAAAGCTTGATTAACATTTATTTTTGCAATTATCTTCCAATTTGAGGCAAGAATTCACCCTTTCCTTGATAGATTATAGTGATTTATTGCTCAAAACTCCAAAACCTTAAGGGCTTGATTTTAGCCCAATTTATCTTGGATTTCACCCATTTTTTAGGATAATTATTCCTTGAGCTTGTAAAAATGTTGGGTTGGTTTCGAAAATGCAATTTTTGTAAGTGGGACCCGCATGATATTTTTGTATGATTTTTGGACCCGAAGCATAATGGTGTAAATATGAGTATCATTATTCTAGTATTGATGAGTAGAATGTGTTTATGATAGCTTGGCATTTTGAGGAGGCTTTTCAAAAGGGAAAAGCGGTGGCTTAGCGGTTCATTGAGCTTTCTTCAACGTCAAGATAGGCTAGGTCTATCCTTTGTTATATTACGCTATTTCATAGTATTCTTATGATATTGTATTAGATTGGAATAGGTTTTAGGTGTTGGGATGGTGAAATTCAATACTTGAGTTAGTTGGACCATTTAGGCTAATTTGAAACCATAGAGTTAAAACACTTGACTCGTTCCTTATGCCTTAGGTGAGTTAGGTTTCATGTCTCATGTTTCTCATGGAAATACCTTAGAACTCTCAAGTTAGATAAAAAAAATACTTTAGACACTCATGCTTAGGGTAAGATTGGCTTTAGTTTCTTACATTAAAAGAGGTTGCCTTATTTACTATTTTGGCCTAACTATTTTGTTTGGGAAGAACCTTTAATTTAGGGCTAATTGTGGCTTACTATGTATCTAAGAGTTGATTTAGATACCTTAGCCTAGTCCGGGGTAGAATTTGACTTAAAATATATTTCGGGGATTTAGAAGTGGGCTTATTGACCTACCTTAAGATAAGATCGATGATTAGTTCTCTTGAAATCCTTATATGCTTATTGAATACCTAGAGAATTCCCCTTTGAGGAAATATTCAGGAACCTTGATGATTATGGTGATGATTACATTAGAAGTAACGTCCATAAACTAGTGGACTAGATTGTCACTAATGATATGATGAGATATGGATCATGTTGCGACAAGCTATTGGTGATGCCATGTATAAGCTACTTATTATGCTAATGGTAAGCCTTTGACCATGCTATTGATAAATTATTGTTTATTACTTATGGTTATGATCATGCTACTAATCATGCTAGAAAACATTCTTATTGGTGATGTTAGCAATTGGGTTATTAATTTATGTTAGAAGTCATGCTTATTGATTTTATGGGAAGTTATGCTATAATTATGCTAGAATTCATGATACTTGACTATATTAGCACTTATGCTATTAATTATTCCACTGACTATGATGATATATCTACCAATTTGAGTTCGAATATTTATAATATATATATATATATACCCAGTTTAATTTTGAAAGATGATATTGATATTGATTATACTCGGTTTGATTTCGGAGGATGATTATGATGATATGCTGATATTCGACAAGGATGGAGGATGATTATGAAGACATATTGATATCCGACAAGGCCGGAGGATGATGATAATGATGATATATTGATATTAGACAAGGTTGTAGGATGATTATAATGATATATTGATACCTGGAAAGTCCAAAAGATGATGATACATTGATACTCGACAAGACCAGAGGATGATTATATTGAGTACCTATGTGCATATCTACCGATTTGAGTCTGGCTATTTATTATGATATAATTATATATGTATATATATATACATACATATATACATATATACATACATACATACATACATATACAAGTTAGGTATTTTGTTGATATTAGGGATGTCGGTTATAGCCCGAATGTGGTAAATGATTTTAAAGTGATATAGTTGATGATTAGTGATAAACAAAAATTAGTGGTGGATATTATTTAAGTGACTAATCATGACTAGTTGATAAATGAGGATTAGTTGGTAAATAATGATTAGTTAATAAATGATGTTAGTTGATAAATGATGGTTATCATATAAATGGTGAGTAGCGGATATGTGGTAAATAGTATTTAAATGATGACTAGAGGTTATATGCTGACTAGTAATAAATTGGGTTAGTTAATAAGATATGGTTAGCTAATAAATGGTAACAAGTGAGTAACTATAATAAGATTGTTAAATGATGGTAATATTATGGAACGTGGGTACATTGTCAAATATTGGTAAATAACTGATTGATGATAAATTATGGAATAATTGTTAAATAATGAGTTGATTACTTATGAGCGATGAATGGCTGCTTATTTCTATCTTTAACTTTACTCTCCAGGTGTATGGAAGTTTGTGATGAGTTATTTACTTTTCGCACCAATTAGTGTATGAGAGCCAATTTTGTAGTTTGTCATTGCTTGTGTGATGCATTGTGATGCATTATTATTATTATTCCGATTTATTTACTTATATTGAACGGTGATGTTGGCATGTGTTTATGTGTTTTATTATATTATTATTCTGATTAAATTACTTATTATGTACAGCAGTATTGGAGATGTTTCAGGTTCATTTCTATACCTTGACTTAGTTATGTTATCTTCATTTTATCATATTTATATCACGATTTAGCTCAGTCGATCAATGATGACTACTGAGTACTCATTGTTTTGGTACTCATACTATACTTTTGTACCCTTTTGGTACAGATCTGAGTACTTGCTCTCGCCATTGATTGTTGATTATGTTGTGTTAATTTTCCGAAGATAGGGTGAGCTCTTAGAGTTGGAGTCACCTATTTTATTCTATCTTTAGATATTCAGTCTTTTGCTATCGAGGCGGATGTTGTTGACTATTCTAAGTCTTTAAGTTGTAATACTATTAGATGCTCTTGTACTGACTCTACCAGGTCTTGGGATGGTATCTTGTATTGATTATTTTATCTATTTAGAAATATTTGCCTATATAAATTGTGTTGTTGATTTCCTCCTAAGTTGGGTATTTTCCACCAAGTTAACCCATTACATTTAGCTCTGGGTTATAATTTGTCTTAACTCCTAGAGGGATAGAGTATGTGCCATTATGACTCGTAAATCGGGTCGTGAGAGATTGAGTTGAAGGAATTGAAGGAGAAGCTGCATGATTTATTAGGCAAGGGTTTCATTAGATTGAGTGTGTCTCATTGGGGTGCTTCTATCTTGTTCGTGAAGAAGAGGATGGATCTATGCGCATGTGTATTGACTGTCGGTAATTGAACAAGTTGATATTCAAGAACAAGTATCCTTTTCCTTGTATTGTTGATTTGCTTGATCAACTTTAGGGTGCTTCAATGTTTTCAAAGATTGACTTGAGATCCCGTTATCGTGGATTAGAGATATGAACATTTTGAAGACAACTTTTAAGACTTGATATGTTAATTATGAGTTCTTGGTTATGTCTTTTAGGCTAGCTATGCCCTAGCAGCATTCATGGAGTTGATGAATTAAGTATTTTGACCTTATGTTGATTCTTTTGTGATTGTATTTATCGATGCTATCTTGCTTTCAATCTAGAGTTTGGCCATAGATTTCTAGATATTTTGGCAAGTTATTTTTTGGTGAAATTTCACCATGTATTTTTTGTATGGCCAAACACTATTTGCCAAGTTTTTCCAAGAAACTACTTGAAAAAACTATGGCCAAATGGGTCCCAAGAATGAGGTCATCGGTCACGACCCAAATCACCATATCGTGAGGGAACCTATTCTAATCCGTGTTTATTGGAGAACCCCTTACCACTCTTTAAGAAGATATGCAAAAGTATTTATTAAATAGAAATAACCAAATTTTATTACAATTATTTTTTCTAATATTAAATGCAAAAAATAAAACTATCCCTAGGAACTAGCCTAAATAGGTACAAGAGCTTCTAAGCTAAGAAAGACCAAACTGGACACAACTTCCATCATGAATGAGAGGAGTAGAAGCTGTGGAGATCACTATCCACCTCACTTATGAAATACCATCTGATCCTACAACTAGACTAGACCCCACAAAGGGTATAACAAGAGTAGTATCAGTACAAATAACCCGCACTGGTAGGTATCACCGGGCGACCAGAGTTAGATCATATAAACACAACATAGAAATCACAAAATGAAAATATGACAACTTATGTAATGATTTAATTCACATTAATTTCATATATGTACGTTACCTAAAAGTATTCCATTTTTGTTTCCCTTGATCATTCATAACCTTCTCATCAAGTGTCATCCATCCTAACTTTCAGATTTAAACCACAATAGTTATTATTAGTCAATCTATTAAATTTACATCTCGATTAACCTCAATGAGAAATGAAAGCCAATAATCATCAGTTTGTAACAACTACAACTATGAACACACATTATGATAAAATACATTAAGTTTATGCCACTTAGACTTTCAAGTAACTCTACAACTTCAGTCAAGTACAAGTCAAGAGACAACAAGTAAAGTTAAACATGACCAAGTCAACAACCCTGACTCTAACAATCTAAGTCAACAAACCATGATTCTAACAACAAGAGTCCCTAAATATATGACAAGTAATCGAACCACATAAGAATCCCAAATATAACAAGCAACATTGTAATCTAGTTAACTTAAGGAACCTACTACAATAGCCATAATATACCTTGGTCCATTCATGAGACCAGTATAAATAGCAATAGTAACATTAATCACATACCAAATCCATTCAAAGAACTGTTAAAGTCACATAGTACTTGTACATATACGGTAAGGGCATTATACCCACCCTTTAGTCATAACATATAGGGGATGAGCTTTGTTCATGCACCAAAACCCAGATATCAAGTTTCTTCCAACCTTATTCCACCAAATCCCATAAAGATGTCCAAATACTGGTAATAATAAGTATTAATCCCATGAAGATATCCAAATACTAATATATCCTATTATAAGAAATAAATATTACAACAATCACAACCATAATGAGAATAAACAATTACATCTGTATAATAATTTTTTTAATATAACCTTATTACATTTGACTGACACTTCGAATATCATTCAATAATTTACTTTCATGAACATACATTGTAAAAAGGATATAAACACTCCAAACACTTGGTTAAACTCAAGAAAATCATTTCATGTAAAAAACAATTGGCTTTTAACACATTAAATTGCAAGTATGCCCAAACACCAGTCAATAACACATAATTCAGGCCTTATTAATTCATATTCATTGAAGACCAATCCACGACTTATTCCATCAAGCATTATGAATCCATATTCATTAAATCCAAGTACTTATTTTAAGATCACACATTCAACCCCAAGGAGTCTAAACTCTAGTTCAATGTTCATAAATTCATTAACTAATCCCATCCTCCTTTATTTATACCAAAACCTTGGATTCCACTAATATCCAAAAACCCTATATTCAAGTCATTACTAGGTTCAAGACCTACTCTATTAATCAATCATTCAACTCTATAATTAAACATACAATCTAGCTTTAGTCATACAACTTTATACTTTTTACTTCCTAACCCTTAGCTTGACTTGACCTTAGACTCGTACATTAAGTCTCCACCTCCTTATACCATAATCACTTCACTTCACTAACCTTAAGCAAGATATCCAATATTCTAACCACGCATAATACCAAGGTTTCCCTTTTATGGTAACTAGGCTAAATAACTAGATTATGAGCTCACACAATCTCATTGCCATCTATATTCACATAATTCGCATTATAATCCACCATAAAGTCATACAAAAACAAAACATCCATCAAGAATTCATATACAAAAATTTCAATACACAATTATATCCTTATTACATTAAATTCATTTTTTATCCACCCAAACTCCAGGATCGCAAGACTAAGCATGATTTCTTTTGTCAAATCTAAATTATGGATACAATTACTAACCACAGTTTACTAAACCATGACCTACCTGGGTGATAAAATGATACAACAAGTAAGCTATGCTATGGATGATCTTTCTTCTTCACATTTCTGAAGACTAATCATCTAACAAATAATAATTATAAGAGTTTTTAATAATCTACTATTAAAACAAATACTTTGAGAATTTAATTCCACTAGTTTTACCCTTATTTAGGGTCTATAAAATCACCAAGGGTTAATTAGTCATCAAAATAGTTCCTTTAAGCTCAACCCAACTCCATTAATGGAGTTTTTAGGCTAGGCTATAGGTTATACCTTTAATGAATTAAAGGTCCTCAACTATCAATTTTTATGTTTTAGAAACACTAATTTATTCTAGTTATTGTTAATTAATGATTTAGAAGTGATTCAAGGTAATATTAACCCAACCCATGGGTTTTCCCAAAATATCATAAACTTAGAGTTTAAATCCCAAAGAATTTCACCATTGATGGTTTTTTTAATGATTCTAGGATGTTAAAGAATTGAAAAATGAAGAAGATGATGGGAGAAACTCACCTCAACAAAGAATTTCCACCCACATAAAGAGAATTCATCCCTCTAGAGCATATGAATGAAAATTTAGGGTTTAGGGAATGAAAACCGTCAAAAATGAGTTATAAACTATTGTTCATACTGGTATAGCAGGTCCCAATAGAGCAGCCTATTATAGCGCCTCATCCTGCTACAATTCCCTCAATTGCTAGATCGCCCTCAGAGAAAGTGACTTTATGAAAACACTCTTTAGAACTCGGTATGGTCACTTTGAATCTATTGTTATGTCTTTTCGACTCACGAATGCTTTGATTTTATGGACTTGATGAATAGAGTGTTCAAGAATTATTCGGACATATCTGTCATTGTCTCTATAGATGACATCATCATTTATTCTTGGAGTGAGAAGGAACATGCAGATCATCTGAGGATTATCTTATAAACTCTTAAAGATAGCCAATTATTTTCCAAATTCAGGAAGTCTGAATTTTGGTAAAAATCAATAACTTTCCATGGTTATATTATTTCTAGAGAAGGAACTCAAGTTGATTCCTAAAAGACCAAAGTATTAAGAAACAAGCCTAGACCCATCTCTCTAACAGATACTGGGAGTTTCTTGGGCTAACCTAGTTGTACAGATAGTTTGTTAAAGGATTTTTCTCTAAATCTTATCCCATGTACAGGATGACTCAGAATAATATCAAATTTCAGTGGTTCGATTATTATGAGAAGAATTTCTAGGAGTGGAAGACACGACTTACCATCGCTCAATTTTAACTATGTCCGAGGGCTCAGATAGTTTTTGTGATTTACTATGATACTTTCAGGGTTGGAATTGAATGTGTGTTGATCAATAGGAAAAAGATATAGAATATGCCTCTAGGCAGCTCAAGCCTCATGAGAAGAACTACACGACTCATGAACTTAATTTGGAAGTAGTTTTTTTAGGCCTAAAGATTTGGAGAAATTACCGCTATGGGGTTCATATCAATGTGTTCACTGATGACAAGAGTATTTAGTATGTGTTAAGTCAGAAAGAGCTAAATTTTTTGTTAGAGAAGATGGCTTGAGTTGCTGATGGATTATGATATGAGTGTTTTGGACCATTCAATTTAAGCCAATCTTGTGGCCGATGCTCATAGTAGATATCTATAAAAAGTATTGCTCATGTAGAGGGTAAGAAGAAAGAATTAGATCACGAGGTTCATAGATTTTCCAGACTGGGAGTTTGGTTGGTTGACTCGGCTGAAGGTAGTATTTTGGTTCAAAATAGTTCAAGATCCTCTTTGGTAGCCGAGATAAAAGAAAAGAAAGATATTGATCCTATTTTTTTAGATTAAATGCAATAATCCAGAGTCAGAAGGTCAAGGTTTCCCCCCAACAGGGAGATGGTGTTCTTTGCTATCAAGATAGACTATGTGTTTTAGATATAGAGGAATTGATATAATGGATGATAGAAGGAGCTTATGGTTCTCGATATTCTATTTACCAAGGAGTCATTGAGATGTATCATGATTTATAGAAAATTTATTGGTGAAATGGTATGAAGAAAGACATTGCAAAATTCATGGCTAATTGTCCCAATTACCAATGGGTTAAAGTTGAGTACTAGAGATCTGGTGGTGCACTTCAGGATATTAGTATTCCTACTTGGAAATAGGGGTGGTTAATATGGACTTCATTACAGGGTTTTATCGAACTCATTAACAATATGATTCCATTTGAGTTATCATGGACTGAATGACTAAGTTGGCCCATTTTCTAGCAGTTAACACTTCAGATTCATTCGAGGACTATGCTAAATTCTACTTTAAGGAGTTGGTGAATTTGGATAGAGTCCCTCTAATGATGATTTCAATTAGAGTCACTCAGTTTTCCTCTTGATTTTGGAAGACATTTCAGAAGGGTCTTAGTACCCAAGTTTATCTCAGTAGAACTTTTTACCCACATGTATGATTAGGAAGAAAGGATACCATTAAGACATTCAGGGATATGTTGAGTGCCTGCATGATCAATTTCAAGGGTAATTGGAATGATCATCTATCTCTGATTAATTTTTCTTAAATAAAAGTTATCATTCCAGTATTCAGATGTACCTATTTGAGGTACTTTATTAAAGGAAGTGTAAATCTCCTATTTGTTGGTTTGAAATTGTTGAAGCTACATTGATAGGGTCAGATTCGGTCCATGAGTCCATGGAGAAATTTTTATTGATTAGTAAAAGGATAAGAATGACTCAGAGTCGTTAGAAGTCCTATACAGATATAAGAACAAAGGAGCTTTAATTTATTATTGGTCATTTTGTCAACCTAAAGGTTTTGCCTATAAAGAAAATAAAGAGATTTGGGGAGCAAGGAATGCTTATTCCCTGCTTTATTGGTCCTTACAAGATTATAGGTCATTTTGGTAAAGTAGCCTATGAATTATTTTTTCCAGTAGACTTAGCAACGGTGCATCCAGTCTACCATATTTCCTTGTTGAAGAAGTGTATTAGTGATCTTGCATCGATTGTGCCCTTAGAAAGTGTGTTCGTGAAAGATATTCATTACGAAGAGGTTTTTGTTGAAATCCTTGACCCTCAGTTTCGTAAGTTAAGGAGTAAGTAAGTCACATTGGAAAAAGGTTCTTTGGGAATTAGTCGGCTGAGGAAGCTACTTGAAAACCAGAAGCAGATATGATAACCAAGGACACCCACTTTTTCCCTTTGAACTCAGTCCCAGCTTGAGGTAACAGTTTCCCTTAATTAATTAATTTTTCAATATCATGTCATCCAACTATTCTCATGTTATATCATGCTTCCATGAGTCCGACTCGGTCCCTAATTTAGTTACCAACTCAAAACTATTTTAGTGTTCAGCTCATAAAAACTTAGTGCATGAATTTTACGTACGGATAGTGTTAAAAATTTCTAATAATATCAGGAAAAGTAGTGAAAAAACTATGGGAATTGCAGCTTTTTTCCCTTAACCTCCCACATCTATCTATTTTTATTCAGGGATGAATAACCCCAAGAGGAAGATATTACAACATCCTGTAAAATTCAAGCTAATGATAGAACCATGCTTCAAGTACATATAGTATTAAGCATTAAGTTTTACTAGTATAAGAAGGAATTTGGTCATGTACCAATGCCACATGAACTTCCTAGCCCTTAACCAAGCTAAAACATCCCTTACTAATTGGTTCCTTAAAAAATAATCAACTTTAAAAGAGCATAACTTCTATATTCTAATACATCTTTGATCTCCAGACACACCAAATGATAGATATTTGAATTATCTTTCCAACACTTCTACTTTTGACTCAATCTGATATCAAGGTGGAAAGTTATGGCCTTTTTAGTAAAGCACTACTCTACAGTGAGATATCACGTGCCAAACCATGACTGTGGTAATATTGTACGATCGAACAATGGTCTTTTTTTATTGAGACAACCCCAATATCTGAAATTTGACAAGTATTCCTTCCAAGCACAAGAGGGAACCACGATCGTGCTTTAAAATCACTATCTTAGGCATTGTCGTAAGTCCTACAGATCAACCTGATTGAACCTTCAAACCTATGAACCAGTAATGACCCTGTAGGTTGTTTCATTATTTTATGCATTTTTTGGCGTTTCAGGCCTTTCCATAGTGGCTACAAGTCATTTATAACTTATTGGAACTATCGGTTTGGTTATCAAATAGTTCATTTGGGTTTTAGGTTTATTTCCCTATTTTTGAGCTTTTTCTATTAAGGAATTAGTCTCAGATCAAAACTCTAAGTAAACAACCTCAGATGAGAATTTTGATAGTGACATCATCTCCGAAACATTGATTTTAGGCTAGAGGGACCCTTTGTTCAGTTCCTAAGGCTTTCGGACTCATTTTGGGATATTGGGTGAATTTTATAAAAATGGAAATATAGGTGTAGGCCCCATATTTAGCTAAAACAATCTCGAATGAAAGTTTTGATGGTTCCATTAAGTTTGAAATGTCAAATTTTGTATGGTAGCATAGATCATTTGTCTGCATGGGGTTCTAAATGAATCCAACGCACTCGATTGGATTCCATCTTAGACTTAGAAAATCTGATGTCTCCAGCTGCTAGTGCAACCTCTTAAGAGGCCATTTAACCGCTTAAGCGTATTCGCTTTAGCAGCCTTGGCTATTTATCTAAGGACCGCTTAAGCGATCAATGTCCTCTTTAGCAGACACTGCTTTAGCATCCAAGGTACCACTTTAGCGATGCCTACATTCTTGTGTATGAATGTTTTAAAGGACATGTGCCGCTTAAGCAGATAAGTGACAGATTTAGCGGCACCTAGATATTGTTAAATCCCTATTGTTTACCCAATTTTCCCCTTATTTTCTTAACTATTTTCCACCCTTTTGTGATTTTAAAGATAGGGAAAGTGTGGAGAATCATCCATTGAAGCTAAGGTAAGTTTGCCTAACAGTCCTTGGTCATTTCCCATTATATTTTCCTATCAAATTCCATCATTTTTCATAAAAAATTCTTAGAAATTAGGTCATAAAATCCTTATACCTTAGGGGCTAATTTGGTCCCTAGTTAATGTACCACTTGTTCTCAACATCTTAGCATATATTCAATGTCCTTCGAGGGACCTCATGACAGATTCAATTTCGAATTCTGTTTATGGACTCTACGGGCTTGTTCTTGACCCAAATTCCAAGCCAACCTTTTATATAACAATATGGGTATTTTTTTTCTTATATTGACGTGTAGGTTACTATTTTAATTATGTGGCAGTGTTCCAGGATTATGGAGCACAGGCGAGCAATTATGGATGATTCAAGGATTACAGTTTGGCATTGAGGTAGTTTTTGGTCTACACTTCTCTACAAGATGGTGAATGTGTAGATTTCATGTCAGGTAAGGGATTATAGGATGTATTACGACTATAATATCATGAATTTAGCCTAATTAAAGAGTTTGGAGATACAACGGTGAACCAAACCTTAAGATAAAATACTTGTTGAAGTTATAGAATCCTATCGTCCTAGGTTATAAGCATGTTAACCATAGTTCGATGTTAAATACCTTTAGTATAAGGTTTACTATTGATTAAGTGAATTGGATCATAGTCCCCAATTAATAGTATTACCTTTATGCTAGTTATATACTATTGGGCCAAAGGTCATGGTTACCATTAAGGGTGTTCATGGTTTGGTTTTTAACCAAACCGAACCGCGATCCAAACCAAATAGATTAAAAAACTGATATTTGGTTAGATTTTGTTTGGTTTAGTTTTGAATTTTAAAAAACCGATACTAATTTGGTTTGGTTTGGTTTTACTGTAAAATAACCGACAAAATAACCAAACCGAACCGATATATATATATTATAATTATTTATGTATTATTCATAAATACAATACAAATATTTGTTACACTTTATATTTTAATCATGATTTAACTTTAGTCGTAACACATTAAGTCATTTCTTCATCTAGTTAATAGTACCTTATGAGATTCTAAGTGAATTTCGCACTTTGAATGACAAATGAAACTAATTGTGAAAATAATATCTTGTTGTATATTGAAATTTATAGCTGAGATTCATTTGACTATAGACAATCATTAATTTCAACTTTTTTTTAAACCTTGTTGAGTAAGAAGTTTATGTGTTCACCTTTTGGGGGATTTATCATAACATTTTGTTAAATGTAGTTTTAAAATATATTTTTAGAAGTGTTCATATGGTGTTGTTCATAACTTTGTCAAAGTATAACACTCAGTTGACATCTTAGTTTCACGGTTGAGATACAACACTCGGTTAATATTTCATATGTTAGATTGAATTTTTTTTTTAATTTTCAACTATTATCATTAGTTAAAGTTATAAATCGAAAAAACTAAACCAAACTAAACTGATAAGAACCAAACCAACGGTTATTTTTTATTTGGTTTGATTTGGTTTTAGAAATTTAAAAACCGACTATGTTGGTTTGGTTATAGTTTTGACCAATAACCGACCCAAACCGATCCACGAACACCCCTAGTTACCATACTAGTTGGACTCCACATAAGTATTTTATATTTATAAAGGACATAGCCTTAGTCTATAGATATTAGGTGCTTATAGTTGTATTATTTGGATACTGGTGATGGTATCTCAATGCATTCTTGCTCATTTAGTGGTATGATTCCAATCAAAATCATGATTTTGCTACTATTTTATAAAAATGAATTATCTCCCACTTTTCACTTTTAAATGGATTATTTTATAACAGAAATCATACCACCTTATTTAATGGTTTATGAGCTTTTGGAACTAAAGATGATGTTTTGGAAACTAGACCGAGATTGATTCTAGTCAGTGATTTATCCACTCTTTTACCACTACTATTCACGTTAGCTGAGAGAGATTCTAACCTTTTCTACTATATGACACTAATTTAGTCCCGAAATTAATCTCGAGAATAGATTTATAGGCTTACACTCTTTTAGTCATGGTTTGAGTCTGTGCACTTATGTATATATATCTTTTCAATACTGGACAAAGAAAATTAATGATGATAATGATTGGAATTCCTATATTATGATCATATAAGTGTATATGGATATATCCAAATGCTCTAAGGGCCTTTTATCTATGAGTCATCTTACCATAAAAGAGAGGTCATCATAAGTCCTACCTTTATAAGTTGTGGAGCTGGAGAAGGTGTATACATTTGGTACATTATGTAACTTTGATTAGTTATCGTACTATGGATTTACTTTGCATCCAGTTATTCATATGCATAGCCTATCACCAATATATTATTTGGTGCTTATATTTTTTAGTCTTATGGGGGTTGTATAGGTATAGGATATGATTGTTATTTTTTGAGTATTGGTTGAACCTTTCGAGTTTATAGGGAACCACTTAGGTGTTGTTTGTCTAAACTAGCCGGTTACTTTATTGTTGTTATTATGTTTAGTTTATGGCAGTTATTGTGGACTGATACTGAGGTTGGAGATATAATTCTAATCCCTTTCCCTTTTACAGTAAATTATGTTATGGATAGTTATCTCATGGTTAGACATTATGATTAGGGACCCTGATTATGTCATATATCCCTCTTTTCCTTGTTTGTTTATGTTGTATATGTATTATTTGCCTTGTATTTTATTATATGACCTTCCTTCACTCTTTATTGTATATTAGCTAGTGATATATGATATTTCACTTTAGACCCCAATTTCTAATAAGAGAGGATAGGTTTATCCTTACTCCTCCCCTAACATTATTATGTTTAGTATCTTGGATGGATGGTTGTAGTTATATTCCTTCTTAACATGTTATTTATGTTTTCATTATCTTTGGAACTTAGTCGATCGATGTCTATGGAGTACCACATTTTTGGTACTCATACTATACTTTTGCAGCCTGCAGATCATAGTACGAGTTCTCATCATTGGTGAGTGCATCATACGGAGAAGCTAGAATTTAATATTTAGGGTGAGTTCCTGATGTTTTAAGCATTACTACTGTCCCTCTTATTGATTAAACTGATCTCTACTCTTTATTAAGGGATGGATTGAACATGTACATTTATTTAAACTTTTACTCTGTACTCTTATTGTATTAGAAGCTTATTTACTAACTTCACAAAGTCTTAGGGTTGCTTTATATATTAGCCCTTTTATTATATTTATTTTATTATTTACCTTTATTTTTTTATAGTCTATTACTAGCGGTTTCGGACTATAGGTTGGTTTACTTATTGATGGGTTATAATATATGCCATCATGACATGAGAAAATTAGGTCATGATAAATTGGCATTAGAGACAAGTTTACCGTTGTATTGGTACAAGAACTTGGTGTCTAGTAGAGTCTGTCGGATCAACACAGAGAGGTTTGTATCCTATCTTCAGAAGGCTACAGTGCATTTATAAGAAATTCTATTCTCGTCTCTTTTTCGTGTGTCCATATTTTTATAAACCTCTAGTATATTCATTGACTCTATTCTTTTCCAGATGGATGATATGAGGTTATCAATATATATAGATAAGACTTTCTTATGTGTTTCTAAAGCTTCAACTCAATGTCAAGCTAGAGAGTCAGAGATCAACATCAAAGATCTTCAGCATCCGCGAGAGGTTTTGGGGCTAGTCCAAGCTCCGGTAGAGTTTTTGACCGCTTTAACCTTTAAAGATTCAGCAGTAGGGATTTTGAGTCCTTTAATGGATACCTCACAACTAGAGATAACCTCCATTTCAAAGTGAAGTTCTCTAACTAGAGTTGGGTTTTTGGTGTTAAGCGGGGTTCTTTGTCAGTTTTAAAGTATGAGATTTGGTTTTTAGAGTGGTCCAGACATACCCCTATGTTATATGCTTCAAATCATAACATGGTGCTGGATTTATTGGAGGATTGACTTTGCCACTCCGTTTGGCATTGAAGAATTTGATAGAAGTTAGGTTGTCTTTCTTCTAGGTTGTTGATCATACAAGGGCCACAAAGAGGGCGTGTATTAAGGCATATAGAGGTGGTAGAAAGAGGTCATGTTTTTAGTACAATGTTATTGGAATTCTATTAGGGAGTAGGGATCCTCCTGACAGGGATCAAAACTTTACTTACAACCTGTCAGTTCCATACAAATAGCATCTCAGACTTTAAGTAGATCTCAAATCAATAGTAGTCGTCACAATCGATAGAGTTCTTGTCAGACCTTTCAGAGTATATGATATGGGTCTTTAGGTCATGGCGGTTATTCTGGATTAGTGGGAAAGTAGCTTAGAGTGTTCCAAAAGTTTGTTTTGGTCATGGCAAGATTGTTCATTGGTTGTAAGAAGTGCCCTAAACACAAGTTGGTTGTTTAGACTGGGTCAGCATATGTTCCTCACTATCCTAGAGATCTTGAGATATGTTTTGATTGTAGAGAGAATGGTCATTTCAGTAGAGAGTGCCCCCAACACCAGTCAATCAGCCAGTTGAGGTCAGCATGTGTTTTTTATTATGTTAGGGTTTTAGGGGGTTACTATAACTGTAGAGAGATTGATTATTGGTCCAGAGAGTGTCGTCAGTGTGGGATTATTATCTAATAGACTCATTGAAATCTATCTCATAGCGATATGATACCTTGAGTTAGAGGTAGTGTACTTAGTCCTCAGTTGATAATTTAGACGCTCAACTTGAGTTTGAACCTTCTCCAATTCATACTCCTTCAGACACATTAGGCTTATGACTTCATATTTTCATCGTGATAGGTGCACCTTTTATTTTCTACCTTTACCCTCTATTTGATTTTAATTGGGGTTTTCATACCCATCGATGATTATGTGCCTTGGTAGTTTATATTGGTTGTTGTATGTCGTGGTGTAGAGTTCATGATTATGTGGCTACCCCATAGATGATTTCTTTAGTAATGGATAGATTGGATCAATTTGATATTTATCTTGGGGCATAGCATTTGGGTTCGAGTCTTGTTTACCATGACATATTGGCCTTCTATGGCCCTAAAGTGGTGCTTGTCATTGATTTTTATTTTTGGTACCACTTACACCTTATATTGGTGTTTCTATTGTTGTTGTTACTATGTCATTGTTTTGATGTTGGTTGATTCTTACTTGATTAATGACTAGACTATCATTATCTAGTTAGAATTTCCTTTCTCGGGATTCTTATTCGTTAGCCTAGGTGGCTAGCTCGGTTGGATGGTTTTCTTTCTTTTAGTAAGGTGAGGTTGGGCATTTTCCCTTGCATTGGTTGGTTATAAAAGAGAAGGTAAGTTGTCTTTTCATGGTTCTGTTATGGTTCTATAGTTGGTGATTTGGTCATATTGCTCGTTCTTGAGTTTGAGATTCCAGAACATACTTTCTCGTTTTTGGGATTTTAGAATTGGCTATCCTTCTCTATAGACCATTTCTGAGGTTGTCCAGTTTGGGATCCACTCTTCTAATTTGGATGTTTCATCGCCCAGATATAGTTTTGATGTTGATGCGAGAAGGTCTAAGGCTTGCCTTTTTGGTTTTTGGGTTCATTTCCTAGGTATAGCTTTATCTTGGTATTGGGGTAGATTTGGACACTCCGTTCTCTTCATAATGTAGTTATTGGTTAGTGAGTTAAAGTTAGTGTAATTGAGTGATTGATACAAGTGCGATCACGTAGATGGACTTATGTGGGTGTGTATTTAAATCGCCCAAGTGTGTGTGCAAAGAAGTATAATTAAGGGCTTAAATACATATCAAAAACAGCCACCAAGTTACACTAGAGGGGAGCCTATTCTCTAAGGTCCCTTTTTTTCTTTAATTTGTAATATACTATATAAGGAACAATTTAGGGTTTCTTTACTTATTTTTTTTTATATTGAATCTTGTAATACACAACTTGAAAGAAAAGTTCTCTCTTCCATTGGAGGCTTGGCCGAATTTAGGTACAACATTAGGGTGTATTCTATTTTGTTGTTTTCTTGCTTGAAACTTTGGGGTGCTTGAAGGATTGAGGTCCCTGTTGTGTCTCTTTGAAGAGTGTAGGCGTTACTACTATCTTTTTAAGGGTCTTACAGTTCAATCTACACTTAGGTTCTTAGTGATTATAGTAGTGTATGTCTCACTACCTATCCATTTCCTTATTGTAATCTTGCACCGCTTTTTTGGTTTTGTTCATCTTGTAATCCGTCGGTATTGTTATTATATTGTTGTTCTTCATCTTGTTCTTCATCTACTGTTGATAATACTTGTTTGGGTTGCTAGTTTGGTGTTCAAAATACCCTAAATCTTGTGTTATTGTTCTTTTTATTCGAATCTGAGTGTGGTAACTAAAAGAGGTCCTCGGTTTCTAGACTTGTGGACTGATTTTGGTGTGTGATTTCGTGTATCTTTTGTAATTCTTGTATCATTTGGTATTAAAGCTCAAGGCTTGGATTTGTTCTTACAAAACCAATCTTGGGAAGCTCTTACCAAAACGTGTGTTCTTGAATATTTTGGTCGAAAATTGGTTGTAGATCTACAAAAAATTTTAATTGTTTAGTTTGTTTCTTGTGTTGGTATCTTCCTCATCAACACAAAAAGTGTCTAAATCTAAAGTTGAGCTTAATAAGAAGAGACTTGTTGTTGTGAAAACTTGAAGTGGCCGTGATTTTGACTTGTGTAGGACGTTGGAGTGCCATTATGGTGTATTGATGTTTTGTTCTTGAAGGTGTTGATATTGTGTTCATCTTAAAAGTTTCTCTTCATCCTATGTCTTAAAAGAGCATTAGATTCAAATAGGTTGTAAGACAAAATTGAAAAGTTGTTTGTGAGAAGACTTGCCAACATCACCTTTCTAGACTTGACAACCACTTTTCGTTAAAACAAAGAACCTTGTCTTGTGGAACTAGTAAGGTCAAACATCACCTTTTGAGTTTGAAAAAGTTGAAAAAGTTATGATACTTTATGTTTCCCTCCCAATAACAAGTCATCCATTACAAATGATATAAAGGGACCAAGACTTCAAGTTGATGAACAACATATGTGGACCCGCGGCCAATGACATGCTGTCACATCACCCTAGTTACTGTTCATGTGATAATTAAGCTCAAATTTGGATATTCTAGTTTCTAATTATTGATTCCTAGTTTCCTCTAATTGACTTGAGAACTAATTAACAAACTAGTATATTCCTACTACCTTGTCAATTAGTCCTTGGACATTATTTGCTTTGTGCAATCGTTTGCTTGAATGCTTTTGTCGTTTTAATTGATAGTACTTCTTGGTTCAAGTTTGAACATTACTTCCTTGAGTCTTCGAACAAATATCCATTCCAACTAAGGAGTAGACTTACTCTTCAACTCACCAAAAGTTACAAGCCGGCTTGCAAACATTTGTGATGACAAGTGTGAGACCACAAAGTGTGTGAGAGACTAGTGAAGATTATTTGAACTAATGTGTGTTTGTTTTGTAGGTTTATGTTGTATTGTTGTGTGTGTGGCATTGTGGACATATTTGGTGATTTGTTTAAACGTAACTTGAAGGGATTGTTTTGATATAGACTCAATGGAACCCGATGCCTCAAATGCTCAAACAATGGACAATAATGCCATTAATACTATATTGGCTCGTCTTGAGGCCATGTCCCATGAAATTGCTAGAGTGAATATGGGTATTGAAAATTTAAACTCGGACATAGCTTCGGTGAAGGGTGAGATGTCAACTATGGGTGGGAGATTAGAACGTATGGAAAGCCAAAAAAGCCGACCTTCTACCCCTAAAAACATTTCACCAACCACTAACCCCGAGGCCTTTCACCAAATGTTCCATCCCCCAAAACAACCATCCAACGTCCCAAACCAGACCACACTTTATTCCCAAAACCAAAACCATGAGAGGCCAATCCACCCTCTACTACACCAAGTCCAACAAGGACTTGGAACCCAAATGCCACCCCAAAACCCAAGCCCTCCAAACCAAACTCCACATGACCAAAAACCTAACTATCCACCAAATCCAATGCCGCCACTACAATCTCCATTTAACCCAAATAGACCCATCCATGTATATGGATACAGGAAGAGAGAACAATATGAGGAATATGTTCTGTATGATGAAGCTTACATGAGAGGGAAAGAGATAAGGGGTAGGCATGTCGATCCAATAAAAGTGCATGGCTAGGAAGGAAGAGTTGGTCCTTGGAAACAACAAGGCAACCAAAACCGAGAATTTTGACTAAATACCATCAAGATGGGGCTTCCAATATTCAAGGGTGAGAGTGACCCCAAGGAGTTTCTTGCATGGGAATCAACATGTAAGAGGGTCTTCCAAGTCAATGATCTCAGCAACATTTTAGTTGAGGGGTAGCCCCCTCCTTGGTTTCGACTAAGATATCTCATGAGGCAAAGGTACCTCCCCGAAATTCACCAACAAGAGCTCCTTGCCAAGTTATACAACTTAAGGCAAGGGAACAAAACCATCGTGGCTTACTATGATGAGTTCCAACCACTCATTTTGAAACTTGATCACGGAGAGGAGCAAGTAATTCATGAAATCATTCACATAAAAGTGGGATTAAATCGATATATTGCCTCATGATTGACCTTACACAAGTTTGACACTATTGATGCCATCTTCCAAGCCACCTTGGAGATTGAGAGAGAGATATGGGAAAAGACGGGCAACAAGTTCAAGGGGAAATCATACTCGGGTTGGCACAAGGATAAGATTGACTCATATAATGAGGAGTAAATCGAGGCTAAGATGATCCAAGCCGAGACCAAGGCTACCCAAAGGTATCTTTCGAGAAATGAAGGTAAATCGAATTCTACTTCTCGTCCTAAAGGATTTCAATGTTTTAAATGTCAAGGGTGGGGACACAAGGCTAATGAGTGCCCAAACCATAGAAATGTAATACTTAGGGAAGGAAAATTGTATTACCTTCGTGAGGAGGTGGGGTTTGAATCGAATGAGGTTGATGAAAACACTCAAGATGGAGAGCAAGAAGCAGAGGTAGAAATAGATAAAGGCAGGGAAGATATTTGGCCGGTTGATGGAGAGTGTGTAGTACCGTTGTTTATGGAAAGGAGAGTCATACTTAGTGATGGTTTAGAAGAGTAAATCGACGAAAGTCAAGGTGGTGGGATTTGCCCACAAAGGACCTTCATTGCTTACTAACCAAGATGCTAGCACTTTGCCTGGCATCCATTCTTCTTATGTGCAGGTTATAGAACATGTAAGTCCAAGGAGAATGCTTGATGATATCATAGAACCCTTGGTTGAACATCCTAACCTTAGGAGGAAAATTAAAAAAATAATTCAAAGAAGAGAGCTTGCGGGTGATGATTGCTTGAATTTGTTGAAAAATTCCTCTTCAGATGGAGAGGATGATACAAGTGTGATCACGTATATGGACTTATGTGGGTGTGTATTTAAATCGCCCAAGTGTGTGTGCAAAGAAGTGTAATTAAGGGCGTAAATACACATAAAAAATAGCCACCAAGTTACACTATAGGGGAGCCTATTCTCTAAAGGCCCTTTTTGTCTTTTTGCCTTTAATTTGTAATATACTATATAAGGAATAATTTAGGATTTCTTTACTTAGTCTTTTTTTATATTGAATCTTGTAGTACACAACTTGAAATACAAGTTCTCTCTTTCATTAGAGGCTTGGCCGAAATTAGGTACAACATTAGGGTGGATTCTCTTTTGTTGTTTGCTTATTTGGAACTTTGGGGTGCTTAAAGGATTGAGATCCCTCTTATGTCTCTTTGAAGAGTGTTGGTGTTACTACTATCTTTTTAAGGTTCTTAGTGTTCAATGTACACTTAGGTTCTTAGTCATTATAGTGGTGTATGTCTCACTACATATCCATTTCCTTATTATAATCTTACACTATTTTTTGGTCTTGTTCATCTTGTAATCCGTGGGTATTGTTATTATATTATTGTTCTTCATCTATTGTTGATAATACTAGTTTGGGTTATTGGTTTGGTGTTCAAAACACCCTAAATCTTGTGTTATTGTTCTTGTTATTTGAATTTGAGTATGGTCACTAAAAGAGGTCCTCAGTTTTTAGACTTGTGGACTCATTTTGGTGTGTGATTTCGTGTATCTTTTGTAATTATTGTATAAGTGATCCTCTTCTATAGCCACCTCTTATACTGGCCAATTAGGAATTCATTATCCTAATTTGTGTGGTTCATTTTTCGATAATGGTCTTGACCTTGGCATTGAAGTTGATATTAGTACCCAATTCTTCAGCGATGTGATTCTTGGCTTAATTAGGTTAAGGTTGTTTTTCATGGGCGGATTAAAAAATTTCTTTTTTTGGAATTTGTTTGGCCTAATAAGTCTTTATGGAGTGCTCCCCTTGATGATATACGCTTATGGGTATTCATCGCTTTAGATGAAGCATTGGATTGATCGGTTTCAATCTAAGGTTACATTTCTCAGAGTTGTTTTTGTTTTGGCTACTGTTAGTATTATTTGCAGCCCTAGAAGGTTCTCGGGTATGCTTTGATAATTGATGCCCTCCAATAGATATGGAGTTGATCGTTTGTGCTTTCATCCAGTGGTTTATCCTTTGTTTTGATTTTATTCTTCTACTATATTTCAATTTTGGATCTAGCAAGAATTAGTAAGGATATGCCTTATTTTTTATGGTGAGGGTCAATTGGGTGTTTGCCCTTGGTTTAGACTTGTTGGATCGAGTTTCAAATCTTGACTCTGGTGAATTGACAACTTGGGAGTTATGCAAGAATTTAGAGTATGGATGTTTTTTTGTAGATAGGATTGTTTGGGAATGTTGATAATGAGAAGTTCAGCCTTGGTGTTTAGATTTTGGTTGTGAGTGTTTAGATTTCTCTTTCCAGATTTCTGTTATTTGGGCATTGTATTTAAGGCTGGCTAAGCCTACTCTTTAACTACTAGTTCGATCTTCTTCAGTTCATATGGATTGTGGTTGTCAGATGCTCGGGTGATAGCTTGATGCCACTTGATAATAGTTTTTTCTACTCTTGACCTTGATTTTAAAGTTTTGTCAGAATTTTGGGTTGTATTCTCAGCAGAAAAGTGTACTTGAGATAGATTCAATATGGTTTTATCCTCAAATAGAGGGATACCTTGGGGAAGACCGTTCAGTTTTGAGTGTTCGCGCCTCAGACTCCTTACCATCAGTTTTGAGAGTCATTTGAATCAGTTAGCAACTTTGGCATAGTTTGCTGACATTGGCCATCTCTATTTGTGTATCCAAGTAGCACCCTATGGGCTTATTAATGCTTTTCATTATGGATTATCAATGGATCAACTCTAGTTCTTTGAGGTTAGAGTGATGGGGTTCAATGGATTGGACTGAGGTGACATCTTGGGTGGTTCAGAGTAGATTAAAGATTTTGAAAAACAAAAAGAGGTTATATTTGGATATTAGAGTTGGTTTCATGATTTATTCCTTGGATGATTTTTTACTTAGTTGTGCTGGTATTGGTGTGGTATCAGTGTGTTATGGTTTGGTTCTGTGTTCAGCCAATCTCGGTTCAGTTGGAGACGAGTTGGTTATTAAGGTTGAGTTTTGGTCATTAGAGAAATAAAGTAAGAGAGTTGGTTGAAAACAGGATATTGATACCAAAATCCTGAAGTGTTGTTTCTTTTTAGAGCTTATCTAAGGAGTTTTGCTGGGAGAATGTGTACCCAGTACCCATCCCTTTGAGATTTCATGTTTTTTCTATCCATTGATTTTCGCATAAGCAAGTCCTCTTTGTAGTAGATATTGTAATGACCCTCTAGGTCATTTCCTTGATTTATGCATGTTTTCGGCATTTCGAGCCTTCCCACAATGGCTACAGGTCATTTATGACTTGCCAAAATTATTGATTTGGTTATCGAGCAGTTTGTTAGGTTTTAGGATCATTTTTCTATTTTACAGTTTTCTTTGTTAAGGAATGGATCTCAGACCAAAAATCCTAGTAAATTACCTCAATGAGAATTCTGAAACATTCTTAATTTTGACCCTTAGAAAATTTCTTGGAATTTCCATTCTCCGAACCCAATACGACTTATGGGTACGAGGTATATGTTGGGGGTATGAGGGGTATGGCCTTGTCGTATCTGTACCAGTGTTAGTTGGTGAGATGGTTTTGGTTACTGGAATGGGTACGACTTAGGGGTATGAGTCATAGGGCTTGGTACGAGTCGTATTAGGTTCTCATATGGTGGGCAGTGATTGATCCTCCTGGTATTTCATTTTGCCAGGGATACGGGTTATGGTTATGGATCGTATGCTGGGGTTACGACTTGGTTGGATGAGTTGTATACTTGAAAATGTTTGATCCAAGGGTAAGGCTTGGATACGAGTTATGGAGACCAATAGTATATGAGGGTACGACTCGTATAGGTCAGTCGTATCCTTGTGATAGGATTTTAAGGGACTTAAGTGGGGGTAATTTGGACATTTCCCTACTTACCCTAATAGGATCCCACAATTTCTAGCCTAGTTGGGAGGATATTTACTTTATTATTTCTCTCTTTAACACTTAGAAACTACTCCGAAACAATGTAAAATCCTCTCAAAATCTCTGGGGCAAGAAAGCTAGGGTTTCTTCTTGAGGATTAATTTGGGGCATGCTTTGGTGATTTCCTTCCATCAATTCTTCGATTTAAGGAATGATTCTCTTCCTTCATTGTCATTTCAACTAAAGGCATGGTTTATATGAAAGATTTCATGGCTTTACTATTTCATAATTATGGTTTTCAACTATTATTTTGGAGGTCTTGATATTAAATGCTTGGTCATGGTTTCCTATGGTTTTAAGTATGCTTTTATATGCATTAATGGTGGTTTTGGAAAAATGGATTTCATGGTAATGGTTTAATGGTCTTTGGAATTGGTTTTGATTATATTATGCCCCCCAATGTATTTGATAAAATGCTTATAAAGGTATGATCATTGCATTGACTTCTTTTAATGAAACTCTTGCTTGTTTTTGGCTTATGTAGTAAAGCTTTAAATGGTTTAAATGGTTTGAAAAGGCTAAATAGTTATGCTTGTGGGGAACATGGAAGTCTCCTAAGTGGTTTAATATGGTATATGGAAGGGCATTTGAAAGTACCCTTAACCTAAATAGTTTGGCCATGGATATTGCTTGCAAGTAAGGGGTGGTATGACGATACCACTGATATTGGCCTTGGTTAATAAAATGGTAAATGGATTGATTGGTTAACTAGAAATGGTTTTAATTGGGCATTAATAGTGGGGTATTTAGCAAAGCCATGGAAGGTGGCGGTCCCGAGGGGACCAAAACTGGAAACTCATATTTGTCAATATGAGGATTGGTCTTAGTGGACCATGTGCATGACGTCACACTATTAAGGGATGTACTAGTCACCCCATGGGATACTTTCCTGGTCGTTCGGCTACACGCACTGGGGCCCTTCCAGGAGGGGAAGTTTAACCCATATAGCCCATGAGTGGTTTACAACGGCCAAGCTACATAGCCCAGGTAAAGGTTTTAAAGGCATGCTAAACCCGGTCCCTTTCCCGGCATGGTTATATATATATATATATATATGGTTGTGTCCATTGGATGGTTTTACTTGGTTTTATAACTGGCATTATTTTATCCTTATCCTGAGATTCATGCTAGCGGTCACTCATTAACCCATTTACTGACGGTTGTATACCCAAGCTATGCAGGAACTGTCCATTCGACTCCTCCTAAATAGTGATTGACTTAGGGATAGCATTTGGACTTAAGTGATGATCTTCCATCCTTTTGGAAGGCATCATTTCATGTTATGGATATTTTTTGACGTTTTGAATTTATTTTGGATATTGGTTTTGGCCATGGTTGGGGGCATGTCCCAACCAAATTTATTTACTCTTTTGGATAGAGGCTTTATGGTACTTCTAGGGGCTGGTATGGGTAGGATCAATATTGATGTCGACCTTGACATTGGAATAAGCTGGGAGGCTAGCATAATCGGACATGATTTCTCACTGTTCCATCGTATTATATTTTGGGATTAATTATCATACTATTTTTGGTATTCTCTTTAGTTATGCCTTAGTTTATGGCCTATGGTTTGGTCGGTATGGTTGGGCAGTTGGCGTGGTACGGTTGGACTCGGTTGGGTCAATCATGGTTGTGACCCTATCCCAGAGTTTTATGAGAGAATTTTTGCTATCTTGTTATATACTCAGAATTAAGCTCATGGATATAGGTGGTTGGATAGACAGCAGGGGGCGATCCCCAGTCCTGGTTGGACTTGGGATGCCCATTACGACAAGGTCCGAGGTTGGGTCATGTCAAATTCAAACAACTCCATCAGTTTTGAAACATTAATTTAATCTAGAGGGCCCTTGGTATGGGTCCCAAGGCTTCCAGACTCATTTTGGGCTATTGGGTGGATTCTATAAAAAATAGAACTATAGATATGGGCCCCACATTTAGACGAAATAATCTTGGATTGAAAGTTTTGATGGTTCCATTGAGTCTGAAGTGTCAAATTTAGTATGGTGGCATAGTTTTTCAGCACGCACAAGGTTTTGAACGAATCTCGAGCACTCAGCAGAGTCCATTTTGGACTTGAAAATCTTGATTTCTCAAGTTGCTGGTGCGACTGCTTGAGCGGCCATTTGACCGCTTAAGCGTTAGTCTTTTTAGAGACATTGGGTTTTTTAGCGGCCTTAACTATTTGGCTGAGGACCGCTTAAGTGATCAATTTTTGCTTTAGCGAACATCGCTTTAGCGACTAAGGTACCATTTTAGCGATGCCCGCATCTATGTGCCCGACCGCTTTAGCGGACGTGTGCCACTTAAGCGATAGCCGCTTAAGCTGACAAGTGACCACTTTAGTAGCACTAAGGGATTTTTAAATCCCCTATTTCCTATTAATTTTTCTCTCATTTTCTAAACCATTTTGAGAGCTTAAAGAGAAGGAAAGAGTGAGAAATCATCCATTGAAGCTAAGAGAAATTCGCCTAACCTTTCTTGGTCATTTTCCATTATTTCCCCGTTAAATTCCATCATTTTTTATTGAAAATTCTTAGATATTAGGTCTTAAAATCCTAATACCTGAGGGGCTGATATGGGCCTCAATTTATGCACCAGGTGTGCTCAACTTTTGAGCTCACATTCCTTATCCTTCGATGGATCTAGTAATGGATTCAATTTTGAATTCCACTTGTGGGCCCTGACCCATCCATTTATATATAAATATTATTCTCATTTTACTCCTATTGGCATGTAGGTTACTATTTTGATAGAACGGTGGTGTTTTGGGATTATGGAGCAATAACGGGCGATATATGGATGATTTAAGTATAGCAGTTTGGCATTGAGGTAGGCTTCAATCTAAACTTCTCTACGAGATTGTGTATGTGTATATTTTATGTTTGGTAAGGGATTATAGGATGTAATTATGACTACAATATCATGACTTAGACTAATTTAAGAGTTTAGGGGTAGACGGGTGAACTAACCCTTAGGATGAAATACTTGTTATAGCTATAGAATAATATTGGCCTAGGTTATAAGCATGTTAACCATAGTTCGATATTAAGAATCCTTTATTATAAGGTTTACTATTAACTTAGTAACTTGGATCATAGTCCCTAAATAATAATATTACCTTTATGCTAGTTATATATTGTTGGGCCTGAGGTCATGGTTACGATGCCAGTTGGACTCCGGGTAAGTATTTTATACTTATAAAGGATGTAACCTTAGTCTATGGATATTTAGATACTTATGGTTGTGTTTTTTGGATACTGATGATGGCATGCATATTCTCTACGCATTCATGCTCATTTAGTGGTACGATTCTAACCAAAACCATGATTTTACTACTGTTTTATAAAAAGGGATTATCTCCCACTTTTCACTTTTAAATGGATTCTTTTATATCGAGAATTATACCACCTTATTTAATGGTTTATGAGTTTTTAGAACTAAAGATGATGTTTTGGATACTAAACTGACATTAATTACGGTCCATCATTTATCCATTCTTTTACCAAAACTATTTACTTTGGTCGAGAGAGATTCCAACCCTTTCTACTCTATGACACTGATTTAGTCACAGAGTTGATCTCGAGCAATGGATTTATAGACTGACACTCCTTTAGTCATGATTTGAGTTCATGTACTTATATATATATATATACACACACACATACACATCACTGCAATGCTAGACGGAGTAGATTGATGATGATGAGGATTAGAAATCCTGGATCAGAAGTAGGTGAGTGTATACGGATATTATCGAGTCCCCTAGGGGCCCCTTCACCCATGAGCTATCATGTCGAAGAAGAGAGGTCATCGTAGGTCCTTCTTTACAAGTTATTGAGCTGGAGGAGTTGTATACACTTGGTACGTTATGGAACTTGGATTAGTTGTGGTAATATGGATTTACTTTGTATTGATTTATTTATATGCACTGCCTATCACGAGTACATTGTTTGGTGCTTATGTATATCATCCTTATGAGGGGTTTCATTGGATAGGATATGATTGCTATTTGTCGAGTGTTGATTGAACCTTTTGGCTTTATAGGGACCCGATAGGTATTGTTTGTTCAGACTAGCCGGATACTTCATTATTGTTATAATGGTTAGTTCATGACAAGATGATTATGGATTGATACTGAGGTTTGAGGTATGACTATGATCCCTTTTTATTTTATGGTAAATTATTTTAGGGATAGTTATCTCATGGTTTGACATTATGATTAGGGGCCCTGATAATGCCAGCACTAGTTTCCTACTTAGTTGGGATGTCTTGAGATTCTAGGTTTGTTACATATGATATTACTATATATCACCCCCTTCCTTGTCTATTCATATCGTGTATATATTCTTGGCCTTGTATACTACTATATGACCATCTTTCACTCATCCTTGTATATCGGCTAGTTATATACGGTATTGCACTTTAGACTCTGATTACTAATAGGAGAGAATATGTTTATCTTTACTTCTCCCCGAGAATTATCATGTTTAGTTTCTTAGATGGTTATGTTTAGTTTATTCCTGCTTTAAATTTTATTTATGCTTCCATTATGTTAGAGCTCGGTCGTTCAATTCCTACTGAGTACCACGTGTTGGGTACTCATGATACACTTCTACATCCTGCAAATCATAGTATGAGTTCTTATCATTTGTGTATGGATCATGCGGAACAGCTATGGATCAGAGATTTGGGGTGAGCTCCTAGCATTCGGAGCATTATTACTCTCTCTCTTATTGATTAGACTGACCGCTACGTTGTATTCAGAGATAGGTTGTACATGTACATTTACTTAGTATTTTACTTTGTAGTCTTATTGTATTAGAAGTTCTTATACTAACTTCACCTGGTCTTGGGTTTGATTTATATACTATCCCCTTTATTATATTTATTCCATTATTTTCCATCATTTGATTGAACTGTCTGTTACCAGCGGTTTTGGACTACAAGTTGACTTACCTACTGGTTGGATATAGTAGGTTTCATCATGACCTAAGAAATTTGGGTCATGACAGAACCAAGGTATGACCATGAGTAGATTCTAGGATCATACCAAGGCTCAGGTTTCGGACTACAAGTTGACTTACCTACTGGTTGGCTATAGTAGGTTTCATCATGACCTAAGAAATTTGGGTCATGAAAGAACCAAGGTATGACCATGATTAGATTCTAGGATCATACCAAGGCTCGTCTAATCATGTTGAGAGATCTCTCACCTAGCTCCCAACCACAAGTGCAATCCAAGATTGTGGGAAGGTCCCATATGTCCAGTTTGCAATTATAAATTTAAAAGGGGTATATTAGTCTTTTCCCACTCTTTTAACATAAATACACATTGTTTAGGTTATCTCAAGGATGATTATTTTGATTAATAATACCCTAAGCCCTCATTATCCAGAAAAACATCCTACACTTAGTTTCAAACAGAGAAAAAAGGGTGATTTCTTTACCCAAGGTAGAGATAGGGTTTATCTTCTTCAGGCTACCAATTCCAAAGAATTCTTCATGATTCTCATCTCCAGGTATGTGGAATTTCATCAATGAGTCTCCTTTAACCCGTTGAACCCCAAAGTTAACCCCATTCTCCAATTTAGTTCCTTCTTTATAATTTAGGATTTATAGATATTAGCAAATTCATTGATATCTCAGTCCCTTGGTGATATTGAGTTGCAATCCATATTTTTTAGTATTAATACATGACCATGATCACAAAACCTAGTTATATTGTGAAATCCATGATTGTTGGACTTGATTCATTAAATTCTTTAAATTCATTTAATTTATGAATTTGACGAAATAGTTGCATTCTTCAGGGATGGTGGGTTATGAACACCCGATGACCTAGGATTTCATACATATACCTTTGGGTACTATATCCTCCAGTTTACATGCTTTGAATTCTTTTAGATTATGTATTTATATTTAGTCTTCAAATTATTAGTAGCACTGAGCATTATAGTTATCAGTGTCAATCAATTGGAAGTAGTACTTAGCACGAAGTTGTTGCATGGATAAAGGCTCATCCATTAGTTAGGCGACCTTTGGTAGAAGTCCCTAAGTCCTAGAACTACGATGCAACTGTAGGTTCTAAAGGGTCACCCATCAGATCAGGCTTTGACACCTTAGTCCTTTTGGACGTGAATATAATAGATACACGTCAGCCAGTGTTCGTACCCTTGGTAAGGTGCTGAACACCCTTTCAACTGGGGTTACAGGAAGTGACGGACCTAAGAATTTAACCAAGTGTATTCAAATAGACAACAACAATAGAGTAGATCTCGCTCAGGAAAGTGGGTTCAAACATATAAAAAGAATGAATAACAGAAATAAACAAACAAATTTTGATTAACTAAATTTTAAAGTAATATTATAATAGTAAAAAAATTTAAAAGAAAAAATTATCTGACATTTAAGAAAAAGGAGCGAAAAAGGTTGTTGGTGGGTTTTGAACTCGGTATTTCGAACCTATTAAAAATCTTGAACCCGCCTTACCACTGGGCTGAGCAGCAGTGATGTTTAAAATGTATTCAAAAATTATTATATATCTTGTACAAAGACTGATTATATATATGGTGTAATTTTCCGATGAAGTGGGTTCATATGAACCCACTTGAACCTACGTAGGTCTACCCCTGCCCTCGACTCCTACCTATGATTTATGGGTACAACCCATGAATCATGGGTTGAGTCATAAATTACCACTCGGCCAGATTTTAGATTTTAAATCATTGGGCCTATGCATCCTGACTCAAATTGTTTATTCCCTTAAATTAAAACCCTAAACCCAATACAAACCCTAATCATATCATTGTCTCATTCAAATTCAAACTCTCCCACCATCTAATAACCCTTCTCCAGCACAAGCAACCCTAAGTCCACATCACACACAAGAGCTACCATTGTGCAGAATACGATTCTTTCCACTTGTTTCAAACTGGCATCTCTAAAGAACAAGAAGTAAGATTTTTATGCTTTATATGATGTTAACAATCCCTAATCATCTTGGTGCCCATAAGATTGAAATCCTTGGATTAAATAGGGCTTTGAACTAAATTGATTTATGTTGAACTGGAAAAGGGTTAATTCAAACTTATTTTTGTTTCTTTGAATCATACTGATTGAAATTGGCCTATAAAATGATAATATGGTTTGATTTTGAATTGGAAGTTTGGACAGAAATTGAGTTACCTTCAGGTGTGAACCAGCAAGACCAACTTACGACTCATAGGTTGAACCCATGAGTCATGGATTGAACTGATAGGAATTAGACCTGGATCCCCGAAGTTCAGTGGCTTTGGCTGGTTTCCACGAGCTTAGTCTCAACTCATAACTTGAACCCACAAATCATGGCTTAAACTCATAGGTTGGCTTCTCAACCCACGAGTCCAGCCTATGATTCGTGATTTCAACCCATGAGTCATGACATGGACTCGTGGGTTGGACCTGAAATGAGACCTCACTTTTCTTTTCTTTTTTAGTTCCATTACTGTGATTCTATTACTAACAATTCTCCTTATAGGTACTATGGCACCAAAAGCCACACCAAAGAAGGGCGTACAATCCAAATTGAGAAATGATTTTCTTGAGTAGAGTGGATCCGTGGAGGAGTTCTCCATTAATAGTGCATCATTTGCCCTGCACCAGACCCAGCACTAGGCTTAGAGATATACAATATCCAGATCTACCATTCAGCCAAGATTACAGCCTGAACCACCACTTGCACCTTAGTTTGGACCCCAGGCCCCCCATCTTATGTTATTCAAACTAGACCTAGGATGAAGGTTGCACGAACATCACCACCACACTCTTTTGTCTCTACCCATTTTGATAAGGGGGAGGAAGATTTTAGTTTTGTTCCGGTGAGAAGGATTCAGCCATACCCCAATCTGAGATGGGGGCAGAGTATACATCATACACCAAAGATAGAGAGATAAATGCACCCCATCCTAATGAGGGTTCAGAAACATTTCAGGGTACTGAAGATGCCTCTACTTCAGTTCCAGTAGCCCAGGAGTCTACACACATCTTCGTAGTACCAGTAGCTTAGGCCATTCAGAGATGGTGTGTGGTAGTCATATAAAACATATAGGATAGAGATAGTGCTATTACCGATCAGTTTATACCTCAACGAAATATAGTTAAGAAGCCTCATATTAGGCTTACAACCTTGATAGGGATTCCAAACCTAAAGGCTGTATTTAATAGATATAGGCTCAGATAGATAGGCAAGCCTTTAGGATCCTACAGTCCTGAAGTAGTACGTGAGTTTTATGCACCCTATGTTAAATCTATTTCCTTGATCACACCAGCAAAGATGAGAGCTTAGGATAAGCCTACACTAGTGCATATACTAGTCAGAGGGGTTAGAGTTAATTTATTTGAAAAGACTATTTGCAGATTCATATTTGATATGGAGTTTGTGGGACCGACTAGTATAGCTAAGTTTGACCATTGATTGAGGGTGGTAAAGAGTAAGAGAAAAATGAGAGATCCTGACCAAAGAGAGCAGTGGAGAGACTTAAAGAGATGGGTAGCATAGAAAATTTTTGAGCTTAGTGTTGATGTCCTTGGTGTCACGACCCAAAAACTAAGGGCTATGATAGTACTTATCAAGGCAAGCCTTGACAAGTAAGCCTATCACCAAAACTGATATGAAATGAGAAAATTAGTACCAAATCCTAAGACAAGACTCCTAGATTAGAGTTTAACCGCACATATATAGTATCAGCGTAAATACATAACCAAAGATACCATACATTACTCCAAAACCTTGTCACAATATGAGAACTACTAAATACATCTCAAATGTCAAAAATATAATAATAGTCCAAAAGGATCAAAATCTATCTCAAAATACAAAATAAAACATGAGCTAAATAAGAAGAGGTAGTAGATCAACTCCAGACGCATAAATCATCCACTACCTCAAATAGGCTTTAGATACCATCTAAATCAGCTATCATATGGTGCACTCGTACCTAGATCTGCACTGAAAGGGCACAGTAGGGGTGAGTACAGTCCACTTATACTCAATAGGTATCATAGGACAACTGAGCAAAGTATAAAATAAAGAACATAAAATACACTAAATGGGAAGCCACCTACTATCAGAAAATGTCCCAAATGGTAGCTTATACATCTCCACTAATAGTTCTACAACATACACATATACCAAGCACAAATATGAGAAATAAGCATGGTTATACACATATACCAAATACAAGTATAAGAAATAAGTACAATTAGAAAGATATGTTATCAAGGACAATAATACAACATAGAACAAACAGAATATATGAGATACAATGAAAATAATAATGATATGTGATGCTCGAGGTTGTCGCACAACCTAGGTATATACCTACCGAGTTGTGCCCTTGACGTAGGACCCACGGAGGGATCATTAACCCATATACAATCCAATATCTAAAACAATATTCAATACCAATATCCATAACTCCTATCCATCGCATACATCGGTAGAAGATTTTAAAGAAGTCACATTTTTTGTCAGAAAAAGTAGTGTTTCCAGTATTTCCACGGTGGTACTAATGTTTCATGAATGTATATTATATGAGGATGTAATTCTCACAACCAACCAAAATGAGAATTTCCAAATCCAACTAATATACCAACCATGTGAGCCAAAATCCATTCATTATGCAAATCATGCATGAATCTAATGTAATTAATATGCCAATAGAGTAAAATACACAACAATATGCCATTGGTACTACATAATTTCCAATTTAGGCTTTTTAATTAGAAAAGATACAACCAAATATACTTATACAAGGCCAACAACATCATATAAGACCCCACATGATCACACATAGAAAATAATATCTCAAAATAACCAAATAACAATAATGTAGGCTCCCACACCGATACAACACAATAATAAATCTATTTCCATGATTAATTCCCACAACCATAACATGAATTTATACCAATATTAACTACCCAACCTAGTTTGAAGAAAGTTAAGCAATAACCTACCTCAAATGCCGAAATTAGTACAAACAAGACTACAACACCGAACTTTCACCTCGTGAATGGACCCGAAATCAACTACCATATACAAATATAAAATCTACGTTTTAAAAGAAAGCAAATGATAATAATATTGCCTATTTTTGGGTCACGGTCAAAACAGACCCCGAAAAAGAAAGGTAAAATCAAAATTTTAGTCTAAAAATATATTTTCCATGATTAAAGAAACTTATAGAAGAAAACCCAAGTGAAAATTGGGTTTAAATTGAAGAATTACAAAATTTAGGCTTTCCAGGAAAAAATCCCCAAATTTTGCTTTATAATCCAAGTTTAACAAGACTTAAATGAGAAAAATAAAAGAAACATAACTGAAATAGGGATTTGGAGCTCACCCTCCCTTAAAAGTGGATGAAATTGACCAAAAACTCAAAATCCCAAGCTGCAATTCTTGAAAAAGGTGAAAAATTAGGAAAATGAGGGATTAAACCCATCCAGGCATCACTTAAACAATCACCGGGTCACTTAAGTAGACATCGCTTAAGCGATCAGGTGACACTTAGGCGACACCCTTTTTGTCAACAGTTAGACTATCGCTTTTGCGCCGGTCGCTTAGGTGAGATTGGTGTCACTTAGGAGAAACTCTGTCTATAAAGCCAAGTATCTTAAGCAACCAAAGTGTAGTTTAAGTGGTGCACCAGTTGAGTGGTGCACTAGTTAAAGACTTAGAGAATTTCATGTCTACAAGGATCCCTCGAGATTCATCTGAACACCCAATAATGCAAATGAACTATGGTTCTAGACTATATTTGATTCTCCAAACTCAGCAAAAATATTAGATTTTTGAAAAAAAAACATCATTTTCAAAAAGTTGAGCCCCAAAACTTAATTTCACAACTTTTTGAATTAAAGGTCGAAATGAGATATAAAAGCCGTAAAACCACACCAACCATTTTACCAACTTAAAATTGATGTTTTGGGTCAAATAGTACAACCTGTTTTACCATCCAATGCACGGAGAAATAATATTGACTAAAGTCAACTAAGAATCCTTTATAACTACCAAAAACCTTAATCTCGCACAAATTACATCAAAAAGCATTGTGAACCGTGTCAATGATCCTATTGCATCTTGTTTTCATAATGAGCAGCTGACTTCAAGGGACCAGGTCCCTGGATGTTCAAAGTAGTAGTACAGCTAGTAGGCGTCTGCATAATTTTGTCTTCTTATGTAACAAACTGTGCAGTGCTGCTTGTACTATCGAGGACACCTGGTCCAATGATATTTCAACCCTGTTCATCACTCATCTATAAAAAGAAAAGAATGCTTCTTCATCAAGTGCTTTTTGCATATTCAAAATTAGAGAGTTAATTATCACTATTCTATAAAAGGAAAATAATGCTTCTTTATCAAGTAGATTTTACATATTTAAAATTGGATAGATAAAAAGTGAAAGAGAGGCAAAAACCTAATTTCTACACTGCTCTAGTTCTTATTTTCCTGTGTACTAAAATAGCCAATGTTTTTAAGTCCAGTTTGAGTTTGTAAATGAATTACTCAATCCGTAAGAATAATGATCTTTTCTGTTGCTTTTTGAGAGAACTACGTTAGAGTTACCCAAGGTTGATATTGGTTAGAGTTAATAAATATCAAAGTGTGTTCTTAGTAGAGTTGTTAAGGTAGGATTGTATTAGAGTTATGGTGAAGTTTTGGGTTCTTCTGAGGGAAAGTCATGGGTTTTCCTCCCATGAGAAAGGGGGTTTCCTCGTTAAATCTTGTGTTATTTACATTTTTGGCATGGCTTTGGGTTCCTGGTTGGTTTTTTGTGCTTTTGCTTGTGATTGATTCTGAGGGACCTGGTCCCTTGCAGTGTGGTGCAACCCCTAAGGTTCTAACATTTTGTATTAGAGTCAGAACACTCTAAAAAGTTCACACCTAGAGTGATTTGGTTAGCATAGTTGCTCCACCTAACCTGGAAGAAGGGCAATCTACCACTAGACCACCTAGATTTAAAGGGAAATATTATAGGTGGTAGAAAACCAGGATGTTTGACTTTATTATGGTTGAAGATAGTGAACTTATGAACATAATTCTTGATGGTACTTATGTTCAAATTAAAGAAGTCAAAGAAGGAAAAATAACAAAAATTGTAGTAAAAAATAGGAGAGAGTGTGATAATGAAGACGGAAAGAAAATTGAAAAGAAATACAAGGCCAAGAAATGCTAGTTTGTTGTATAGGGCCTGATGAATGCAATAGGATTTCTGCATGTCAAAACGCTCAAGAAATCTGGGACTGCTTGAAAATATCTCATGAGGGAACTATAGATATGAAGGATTCCAAAGTTGATATTTGACTACCCAGTATGAAACCTTCACTATGAAAAAAGGAGAGACAATGCAGGAAATACATACAAGATTTATTTCTATCACAAATGAGCTGAACTGCCTTGGAGAAGTGATTCCATTGTATATAAAAGTGAGGAAGATTCTTAAGGTATTTCCAAAATCCTGGAAAAGCAAAGTAGATGTTATTACTAAGTCAGGGAACCTGAAAACTCTCACCGTGGATGAGATTATTGAAATTATAAAGACTCATGAGCTCAAGAAGAAGTAAGAACAAGAGAAGAAGGAACGAAAAAAGTAAAATCTCTAGCACTAAGGGATATAAAATCAGATTCTAATAAAGAAAATACTGATATTTCCTATTTGGCAAAAAAGAATTGTGAGAGCTATGAAGAATAGTGGCCAGTTTCAAGAAGTAAAAGTAGTAACAATAGGGGAGGTACTATGGAGGTTTTTCACAAATGTGTAAGTCCTGAGCATTTCATTAAATATTTTCCAATGCATAAATTGGACTATCAGGAATATCTTTAGATTGGAGGTGACAAAGGAAAGAACAAGGACCAGGTCCCAGTAAAATTAAACAACAAAGTTGCAGCTGATTATACAGTAAGGCAGGATCTAGAAATATAGGGAGATTCCTCTAGTGAATTTGAGAAATATGGGAAACAAAAAGATGTCTCCATGCTAGTAGTAGAGGATCAGAAAGAGACCTTTGACTCCTTATTTTCTTTTATGGAAAACACTAAAGATGCAGAAGAAAATGAGGTTACACTATCTGACATTAAAGAAAACTTACAGAATTACTCTACTAAAAAGTAAAAAGGCTTGCCAATGTGTTGATTGACTCTATTTGTGAAATGACTAAGAAAAAATTGCTCTAGAAGAAAAGGTAGAAAGTCAAGAGCTTGAGTTAATTTCTTTAACTCTCCAAATATCATAAACTGAGGAACATGCAACTAAGCTAAAATTTGAGAATATTAGCTTAGTTAGTCAACTGGAGAAAGATAATAGTACTTGTGACAAGGAGAAGAATTATTCTCTAGAAGGGAAGATAGAAGAACGGGAGCTTGAATTGATAGCCTTGACTATTCAGATATCTAAAACTGAGGAACAAGTTGCTAAGTTGAAATCTAAAAGTCTGAGCTTGGTGAGTAACCTTGAGAAAGTAAATGAATCAAATGGTAAAGTTAAGAAAGAAGCCTCAAAGTTTAAGATAAAGGTTAAAGAAAAATTGAAGGATTCCCAAAATCATCTCATGACTACATGCCAAAAAAATGAGGAGTTGGAGAGGGACCTAGTCTGTCTGAAGGAAGAACTTAAGAAATCCCAAAAATGGACTATATTCTCTCATATCCTTTTCAACTTAACTATTCAAAGATCTAATAATAGGAAGGGTGTTGGTTATCAAGAAGAAATTCAAGTTCGTAGGTCTCAAGGGAAAGTTACTCATGATGCTAAGAACAAGGTCCAAAAGCCTCTATGTACTCATTATGGAAGAGATGGGAACATAAAGGAAAATTGTCAAAACTATATTAGAGCTAGAATGATTGGTTCCAGGTACATTTAGCAAGGGAATTCATACTCTAAGGGTTTCAAGCCTCTAAAAATTGTGAAAAGGAACTCTCTATCTAGATTAGCCAAAGGGACTTGATCACACCACTGCCTTCCTACTGGGAACTCAAGATCAAGTGGTTTCCTAAATTCAACAAGTTATCATGGTTCTAGATATGAGAAAGGGGATTGCAGTCAAGAATGGGCTATTGATGGTAGGGCTCAAAGCTTAATTTTGTAAGGTCTGATTGTATTCTCTCTCTCGTAGGATACTTTAAGTGGAAGTGTCTCATTTTGAAATAGTTAATTTTAAAAGACCTGGTCCCTGGCTAAACAAAGCTAAAATTCACAAAGTAAGATATGTATGGAACTCCTGATTAGTCAGAAAAGCTATTGATCCCTAGTTGCAGTAAAGTCTCAGAAACTAAAAAATTCATTCATGATGATATTGGTAAGAAGTTGAAGGGTATAGATGAGAATAATGTTAATTCAGAATGCCAGTCACAGATCCCAGCTCAAGTAGAAGACCAACAATAAATGATCAGGTCAGAATTTCTCAGGGACCTAGTCCTAAAGGAATTCATCTCAAAAGAAAGAGATTGAGGCAGTGTGAATGAAGCAAAAACTTGCAGAACTGATGGCTGATCTCTTAATAGTTCCATAAATAGAATGTTTTAAGGATAAAAAGTTGAAGTAGGTAGTGATTTAATTGACTTGACCTAACATGTGAATCAGTGTATCTCCTCAAAATTTGACAATGTTTAGGAGGAAGGTATCCTTGGTAGACTAGGTGCATAATGATCTAACTCAGTATCATACCCTTGTAGGTATAAACCTATGAGAATAACTTTGGAGGAGGAAAATATGACACCCACAAAGTGAAGGATTCATTCAAAAAAGGGACCTGGTCTTTTCTCACAGGTTAGTGTCCTGAATGTGCTTTTTTGTTTGTTCTAACAGATAAAGTCGCATTCTTTCTCCCTCTTCCCGTGTAAGAAAAATTTTGTCGTATTCTAAAATCAATTATGAGTCATCTCCAAATTGAAATCGGTCACATCCTACTCTTTAAAAAAACCTTTTCTATGCTTATTCTTTCCTTTATATCTAAACTTATCCATTCCTTCACTTGTCAAAAGGAAGAAAAGTCATATCCCAAACATCTCTCTTGTGGAAAGGACCTACAAATGGCTACTAATTCCTCATTTGCATGTCGTCTAAGGAAAACTGAGCTTAGCATTAGTTAAAGTCTTTTCTCAAATCCTCTTAAAAACACCCTTTTTCTCCTACTCTTCCAATGCCAAACCCCTTCTTCTATCAAATTATTGATGAAGAATTATCCCTGAGATCTCAAAAATTTTCTGATAATACATTGATGGATGATGCCTAGGTTGCTGAAAATCTCATCTTTCTATCAAATAGCCCAAGAAAGAGTATAATTGGTCATAAGAAAAAATAATGTCAGTGAAACACCAAGAAATTCTGGAGAAAAGTTTGGAAGCTATATTGAAAAACAGAAGATTCTTAAGGAACCTGGTCTCAGGAATAGGAAAGTAGCTGAAAGAAAATCTATGATCACCTACTCTAGAAGGGAAAATAGGGAGATAAGTAAGGTTGTGTCTAAAGAATTAAGAAATAGGTTCTTAAGAAATCAAAAAGTGTTAGTTGGAAGGATTATTGACATAAGTATGTTAACGGAACCTGGATTGTTGGAGTTAGTAGAGTTGGTAAAACATCAAGGCTGGATGCATCTCAGGGAGGGACCTATTCCCATAGTTTTTGAGGAGGTAGTCAGGGAATTATATTCCATATTGGAGTTCTCTGAAGATAAAATAAAGATGATAATAGTCGTTCAAGGAAAGAAGCTGAATATTCATATTGTTGTGCTTGGGAGAATTCTGGATATTCCTATCTTTGATGTGAGGACTATCTCAAGGAAAAAACCACCAATAGAGTGCTTGGCAACTGCATTAAAGGTTAAAGGTAAATTAGTGGCTGCAGTGAATAGGAAGTCACTCAAAAGTGAGTTGCAACTGGTCTTTTATTTTGTTAACAAAGTTGTTTTTCCCAGATCACAAATAGGGAACATTGCTTCAACTACTGATTTGTATGTCATGGAATGCCTTAGTAGTTTTGAGTTCATTAGTTTGCCTACATTGATTATGGAATGCCTTAGTAGTTTTGAGTTCATTAGTTTGCCTACATTGATTATGGAACACATACACAAAGTGGCTCATGGGAAAAATGGTAAACATGGCATGCCTTATGGTTACTGGTTAAATAAAGTGTTTGATCACTTTGGTATTGTCTGTGAGAATGGAACTCCTGGGATTGTATTGCAAATGCTGGTACGAAGACACTAGTAAAAACTGAGTATGTGAAGAAGAAATCAAGCACCAACTGCTAAAGGGTGTTCATCAAAGAGATAGAGGAATTATAGCTCAATATAGATTCTAAGGATGCAGAGATCAGTAAATTGAACATGACAATTTAGTAACTGAGTGTTGAGAGTCCAAGTGTCATTGATGAGCTTAAACTGAGAATGATAATCTAAAGAAAAGAGTTTCAACCTTGATAGATGTGGTTCTTAGCTTGAATGCAGAAATAAAGCATTCAACCAATGAATTGTTGCAATGTCATGATACAAAAAAAATTAACCTGGATCTACTCCTTCAAACTATCCTTCCAAGTCCCTCCCTTGTTTAACCTTTCTTGATTTCTGTGACTTTTTCTCTAGAACACTTAAATTATGCACTGTATTGATACTTATCCTCTATATTAAATAAATCTTCGCTTGGGTGATGCTTGTATTTTCTCTTTCTTTTAAAGTTGTTTTTTATGTCAATGTTGCCCCAGTAGCCATGACATAACTAACATGTGTCTATATTTACTTTTGGTTTACTATTTTCATTTTTCAATGATGCCAAAAGGGGGGAAATTAACTTCATGTGGAAGGGACCGGGTACCAAGTGTGAAAATGTGAATTTGCAGATATAATGGCATAGTGAAGGGGGAAGTATGCAAATGCACTAAATGAATAACAATGCATAATGACAAGGGGAAGTAATTGAAGTTGGATATCAATTGACAACAAGGGTCCAGGTCCTAATGTTAAATAATGGTGGAAGCATGATGATAGGGGGAAACATTCATCTTTAGAGTGGTAATCACACTAATTAAATATGATAAATCTATATTAATGCTCTAAAATCTGTGGCTGGTTTGTCATCATCAAAAAAAGGGAAAATTGTTCTACCTTGTTTTGATTATGAGTAGTTTACTTCAAGGGACAAGGCCCCGGGATGTTCAAGACAACAGTACAGCTAGCACGCGTCTGCACAATTTTGTCTTCTTGTGTAACAAACTATACAGGTGCTGCTTGTACTACTGAGGACACCTGGTTCAATGATATGTCAACCCTATTCATCACTCATCTATATAAGGAAAATAATTCTCCTTCATCAAGTAGTTTTTGCATATTCAAAATAGGAGAGCTAAAGAGTGAAAGGAAGGCAAAAACTCAATTTCTACACTGCTCAAGCTCTTATTTTCTTGTGTGCTAAAATAGCTAATGTTCTTAAATCTAGTCTGTAACACCACGGAAGTACCCCCTGGATGTCACATAGTGATCAAGACTACGAATAGACCTAAGCTAACCCATGGTACCAATTTAGATTGAAACTCACATAAAAGTGAACTAACATATATAGAAACTGAAGGTAAACAATTTCATAACTAAATGAAAGTCTTTAACTTAGACATAACAAACAAACTATTTGATCTTAGAACATACACAGTCTGACAAGCCTCTACTACTGATTAAAGAGCCACTTGGACAGACCCCAGCTGACCTAAACATAAATGGAAAATAACTAAATCACTTGCGTTATTGAATAAAAGTCTGATAAGTTGGATCCTCGGACTATAAGGACTCACCAAATGTAAGTATATAAGTGATGATTCCCGTAGTCAATCGTGTTGTTGAAAATGAGCAACAGAACCTACATTATAAAATAATGTAGCACATTGACATATATGTGGGTCAGTACCTCTAGAATTTACTGAGTATGTGGGGGTGAATGCATAAGTAAAACAATAACTGAATATATAAGTAAACTTTCAAATGATACATGTTAAGCTTAAATGACTCACCTTGAGCATGAACAAAATAAAGGACTACAACAACATAAAACATTAATAATAATGTGTATGAGTGAACTTAGTGACCCATAACACTCAATTTCTAAAGTCTTTACTTTTATTCTTTCTAGTGGGAGATTCTTCTAACCTACATAAACCATGTGAGCTACCATGGATTCCAACATCTTACCCACGTTGGGGAGAGATGTTCTACCCTTTCTATAAAAATAGAACATTATCTTAAGTGATCACTAAACTTCATCCATAATAGGAAAAATCTTAACCTACGGTGGCTCGTAGTTTCCAAAATTTAGGATACGCCCATCCTCATTCCTTTCTCTGTGCTAAATACTACTCTCAGAATACATATAAGCCCATACTTAAGAAATTCACCTTAAAATAGCATAAGGGTTTATAGACTAAAAACCAATTATTCTACTTTTTACTTCGAATCATAATCAAGATGAATAGTTGTGGATTCCATGTCTTATCTTTACATCAAAAGATCAAGTTTTTCTTAAAGTATCTTATAAGATAATCTTAACCTACGGTGGCTCGTAGTTTTCAATAATCTTTTTGCATGGTTTATTGCATATTCTTAATCGAAGGCATAAAGAAAGAATAGTCAAGCAAGGGAAAGGCAGAGGCAGGGCCTTCTTCCCCTGCAAGGAAGAGAAGCTGACCATCTGGAGGGAAATTAACTAGAGTGCCTAGGACCCCTCCACTTCAGCGGGGGAAAGTACGAAAATTTGGTTTTAAGGCTGTAAGAAAGTCTACAAAGCAGTGGTATACTAAGCATACTGATGCTAAGTATATTCCAGAGGACTATATCGATTGGGCCAGCTTGATGAGAGAGTGTCCTTCTATGGTTCGACGAATTGAGGCGATTAATATGAATTTCATTTTTCATCAGCCAACGGAGTGCAACATGCATCTTTCTAGAGAATTTTATGCAAATTGGGACCCCAGCCATCCTGAACAATTATTGAAGGTTCGAGGGAAGGTGATTCGATTAACCACTGCTGATATTAACGAGTTGTTGGGTATCCCCTAGATGAACCCAAATTTCTTGCGACAGTTTAATGTTTCTCCTCCTTATGGACACATCAGGCATTTGTTGTGTGGCTAGCAATTTTTAACCCGTTGGATGAGGCATCGCGTTACAGGTTTGTATTCTTCTTTTCCCTACTCTCAAATAAATAAGGAAACAGAAATGTGGGGACGAATAGTGTATTCATGCTTAATACATGGAAAGCATATGACTGAGGAGACTCGGGATATGGTGTGTTTGATTTACACCCTCATGTGTGCTAATGTGGAAATTAATGTGGGAAGTGTCATTTTTTCTGCTATGAAGAAAGCACGTACCAAGGTGGGTCGTAGCTTTGGTTTTGATGGTTTGGTAATTAGATTTTTAAGAAGGCTTAGGGTGGATAAAGAGGAGCTTTATTATAAACCTGAGGTGATCACTCGTCCTCTCGATATCACTACTGCTCGAAGCACAGCTGGGGCATCTGGCCCAATTTTGACGATGATAGAGCGACAGACACAGCCTGATGAGGTGCTGGGTAGGTTGTACGGCCTCATGATGATGATGTCACGGACTGGAGGCAGGCCTTCTACACCAGAGGATCTCCACACTATAGAGCTTGATTATCCACTTAGTCATCACGCTAGGACAATGTTGAAGATTGGCCCAGATTTTGTGGAGCTTGTTCATGATGATGTACCCACAGATAAAGAACACATGTATAGGGATTCCGACATGGAGTCCGATGAGGAGGATAAATCTGATGATGATGAAGCTGATGATGATGGCAATGATGGGGATATGGTTGCGAAAAACATAGACATGTTTGCTATAATCCCTTTTGATTGATTAGGAAGTATACTGCCACCCTACCATAAGCTTAAATAGAAGCACTGAGATAGTGCTTTATTTTAAGTGTGTGGTGGTGGGTTGGTATTCTCTTGCATTGTTCTGTTATTTGACTGAACAATGTTATTTTTCAATGTTATTTTTCTATTTTGCTGTGTTGGTTTGAAGTATTAGTTATTCGGAACATTGGTCTGTAATAGTTAGTAACTTTTATTTTGTGGATTGGAATTTGCCCTCTATGGAATTTGCGCATATCGTTTCAGTTGAAAGTATTATGTTATTGTTATTTTCGCCCTTATTGGCAAAATTCTGCTTCAAGTAGTTACGTTTGCTTTTTCCCTCTTTGGTAATTATGAATAAATAGTCATAGTTAGTTGTCATCCCCTATGATAGATGGATGACGACCGTCTTAAGGAGATTGATCATACAAAGTAAAGAAATTTAGGAGAACTTAATAACTATCTTAGGGGAGTATTTGAAATGGCCCACCTTTGCAATAATTGAAACTAATTCTAGCATAAGAGTTTCTATTTTAAGTACTGAGGATTCTATCTCGATAAATAAAATTTGGTGTGTTGGCTTAATTTTGAATTCAACAAAAAACATGATTGGGAAACTGGTTGATTCCGTACATGCAATGTGAATGTGAGGATTAGTATATATTTTACATGAATAGAAATGACTAACACTTGCCCGGTGTGTTTACAAAGCGAAATAAAGGGTGTTGGGTGCAGAAACTGATATAGGCAATTCTTTGACAGCCTTGTTTTTAACTTTAAAATCCCTCCCTTGGTGCATAATCTTAGTCATCCCCTTAGAACCTTAAGCCTATTTCTTTGGTAGCCTGTTATAAAACCTTACCCCTTCTTTGCTGAATCATAATTTGATCCAAATAACCTTCTGAGCGTTTTTAATATAAGACTAAGAGAATATTAAGAGAAAAAATGATAAAGAAAGGTAATCAGTGATGCCCCAAAGTAGTTTTTATTGATGTTTGATGATGTTGGGTTAAGTTGGAGTTAGTAAATAGAAATGTTACAATGAACCTATTTTGGCCCTGGTCCAATTGGATAATGTGCACCTTGATGAAGGTTTATAAGCTTAAGTTAAGGGTGGCTATAATAGGGGTGCATAACAAGAATATAGAAGAGATGACAAATACTACCAACCTACTGTGAGAAAATAAAGCTAATTGAAAAAGGTGTTGACAAATAAAATTTTGGGGAGAAATAGAAGGATAAATTGGTGTTGGAAAACAGATTAAATTGATAGTTCTTGTATTTAAACGCTTAGGAGCAATAGGCACTATTCCTGTAAATAGTACCTACCTATCCCTAAGCCTTTATTACAACCCGAAAAAGACCTAGTTGATCCTTCACCCAAACATCTGACTATTAGTGGAGTAGAACACTAAGGGTAAGCTTATGGTTCGTTCACTAGCATGTATGAAATTTTTTGTTGAGAGTGAGCAATTTGATTTGATACTTCCCTAATGATGTATAGTTATCGCTGTGAGTAAATATGGGGAAGTTTCCTTGAGTGAGGATGCAGGCAGATGAAAGCCAGATTACTTATTGTGTTTCCTTAATTGAGTTTGCCAACATGTTAGAAATTTATTATTGAAGAGATAAGAATTTGTACTAAAATATTTCTTGAGCTTAACTTTTTTGACAAGATGATGTAAGAATTTGTTATTGCAAAGTGTAAGTGCTCATGGCCACATAACTTTGAGGTTGTGATGAAAAGAGGAAGGAATTTTGTTTTTGAATTCATGTGTTCGAGGACGAACAATGTTTTAAGTGTGGGGTGGTGATCTTGGGCATATTTATATGCTCAAAGTACCATTATGCACCCAGATTTGAACTTAGTTTAAGAACTTTTGTATGAATTCTTAAGTATAATTCAAATTTTATTCCTTCTTGTGCCTAATGGATATGATTAGTACTTTCAGGTGCAAAATCATGAAGAATTGTGCATAATTGGATACAACGAGGATATGAAAGTAGTGAAGGAATACAAGGGACTGAAATTAAGCTAGAAAAGGGAAGTTGAGAAGAAGAAATCCTCATTTGAAGACACTCTGCATTGCGATGAGCAACAAAATAGCAATGATCTTATTCCAGTGAAGGTTCACGAAACCCCCGCATCACGGAGAAAGTTAGTTTATCAGATTTGGTGACCTGAAGGTTTAGCGCATCGCGGAAGATGATCATTTCACAATTGTCCCAATCCAGTGGCTCACCGCGATAGTGGCGTGTCGCGGTGAGGGTGCATTTTACAATTGTTGGAGAATACTTGAGCTCCGCAATTTCCCAGATTTTAAAGGAAAATAGCAATCTTAGTCATGGCGCGACGCGCTGGGTTGAAAAATCAGGAATATTTTTAGTATTTTTGTCCCAACTATAATAGGAAAAATCCAAGATAATTGGGGAACTTTTGTCAAGGAGTGCAGCAGCGGAAAAATAGAAATTTCTCTCTTTTAGGGTTCATAAACATTATTTTAAATTTTTTTATTTCAAAGATTGATTTGGGTATGATTTGTTACTTATTTTGGAGGGTTAATTCATACATGAGTAGCTAAACACCCCCTTTCTGGGGTTGAGGCTAAGAACATAAGTACTATTTAATATTCTTATTCATTGTTTCTTTTTGGATTATCATTTGGGTTGTTCCTAATTTCTTGAGCTTACTATTTTAATGATTGGCCACCATTAGAATAAATTTATATTTCTATGTGAATCCGGGAGGAGAATCATAGGATAGAACGAAGAAATTAGGGAGTAAGGTTCTTATTATTTTATAAAATAAGGGATTTGAATTAGCATCTAGGATAGGGATATACCTAGACGCCTTGCTTGGTGCACTTGCAGGAAGACAACTTCATGAATCTAGAAGATTTGTTGTAACTCTGCGGGAGTTGTAGTTACAATATTCAATAGATAGAAGATCCGAGGTCGGAAGACTAAGATTGTGGCATAAACCTTATGAACCATCAACCCGATAACCAATTAGACTGTGAATAGAATAGAGAATTGTATGATTGTTCAAAATACCTCAACCCTGGAATCATCCTCATTATTGATTGCAACCGTTGCTTACTATGCTTTAGTCATCATAAATTATTTTTTGATTAGTAATTTAAATTTTATTTACAAAAGCATATTAATATTGATACAATCAAACACTTAATACTCAATTGTCTTGAACAAAAGATTGAATAAAATTCTAGTTTATTGATCCTCGAGGGAACAATATCTAGCTGTCTAAGTCATTATATTACTTGCACGATCACGTACACTTGCGTGTGTGTAGAGACACAACAAGTTTTTGGCGCCGCTACTGGGGATCAAATAGAATTAGTAAATTGCTTTAATTTTTGGTTTTTGATCATAAGTTTAAGTGTTAACAACTTGATCTTAGTGGTTGAATTTTTGCAGGTTTAGCTGAATATTGGACTGGCGAGAGACTAAGAGTTAGTAGAGCCCTTTGTAGAACCAGAAGTGAATTTTCATCAGAGACGACGAGCTCAATTGATGGCAGAAAGACTCGATCCTATAGTTGCTAATCCAAATGTTTGAAATGTTACAGCTCTAGATGTTCTTGTTCAACCAGCCGCAAGACCTGTTCGATAAGTGGCAATCCCACTTACTCACCTTGTGACTAACAGTATCCTGAAGCCTGAACAAGGAGGTCGATGGGAATTAAAACAAAATATAGTTCAATTGTTGAAATCTGCGGGAGAATTTTAAGGACTTTCACATGAGGATCCGCAGCAGCATTTATGAACCTTCCTGGAGATAAGAGACACATATATTCCTGAAGATGTGAGTGCTGATTATGTCAGATTGACACTCTTTCCTTTTTCTCTACTGGGGGAAGCAAAAAGATGGTTAATTGCTGAACCACACCAATCCATCCCTACATGGGAAGAATGTTCTCGAAGGGTCCTCATTCAATTTTTTCTATCTCAGAAAATGGCTCAATTAAGGAGTGAGATATTGGGTTTCAGACAGAAAGATGGAGAAAATCTCTACCAAGCTTGGGAGAGATTTAAGGTCATTCTTAGAAGTTGTCCTCATCACCATCAATCGAATGATATTTTGGTGCATACATTTATAGAAGGCCTTGAGTCTAATACAAAAATTCTCTTGGATTCAGCAGCAGGGGGTCAAGCTTTGGAGAAAACATATGAAGAATTATATACCTTCCTGAATTGAATTGCACAAGGTAATTCTGATTGGCATGCAGACTCGAGGAATGCTCCCAAGAAAGTTACAGGGGTTTTGGAGGTTTATCAGTTCACCGCTTTACAAGCACAGATTGCAGCAATGCAGAACCATATGACTACTCAACTTAACAACATAAAGTTGGGTACAACTCAACCAGCAGCCATAGCAAATATAGTTCAATAGGTATATGTATGGTGTGAAGTTTGTGGAAGCAATGAGCATAAAGCAGATGCATGTTCTGTTAATGCAGATTCAGTCAACTACGTGGGGAATGCAAATTGTCAGGGTCAACAAAATTTTGGCAATACATATAATCCAAATTGGAGGAACCACCCTAATTTCTTATAGGGTGTAAATCAGGCACAGAATACAAATCAGTATAAAGGACCAGTGCAACCAAGTCCACAGCCGATTCAAAATAATCAGACAACAGCCTTGAATAGTAATATGAAAAAGATACTTAAGCAGTTAATGGCTCAACATGCACAGTTTTTAGTGGACATAAAGGCTCAACATGCACAGTTTGTAGCTAAATTAAAGAGTCAACAATTACTTACAAGAAATTTGGAGTTGCAGTTAGGTCAAATCGCAGGATCATAGAATACAAAGCCACAAAGAGCATTGCCTAGTGACACTGAGGATAATCCTAAATGAGGGAATGCGGTGACGACGAGGAGTGGGCTGCAAATGAAGGAAATGGTTCAGGAGAAAGATAATCCTAAGATCACTGATGATAGTTTGCAAGAGAAGGTAGAAGTGGAAGTAAAACAAAAAGAAGCTAGTGAAAAGATTCGTGTAAAGAAGAAGACTCTCCCCTTTCCCTTTCCTCAAAGGGCAAGAAAGCATCAAGAGGAAGCAAGTTTTAAGAAGTTTCTAGATCTTTTGAAGCAAGTTCAAGTAAACCTCCCTCTTGTTGACATTCTACGGAGTGTGCCAAAATATGCGAAATACTTAAAGGATATTGTTGCCAATAAGAATCGGTTGACTGAATATGTTACAGTTGCACTTACTCAGGAGTGCACTTCTAAAATTCAAAATAAACTGCCTACAAAATTGAAGGATCCAGGGAGTTTCACATTGCAGATTACCCTTGGTCAAACTATTTGTACACGGGGATTGTGTGACTTGGGGGCGAGCATAAATATCATGCCCACAACAGGTCACTTGCTAGACCAGATGGTATTATTGAAGATGTACTGGTACAAGTGGGATCTTTAATCTTTCCTGTGGATTTTATGATTCTTGACTTTGAGGCCAATCCAGTTGTTCTATTTATTTTTTGATGACCCTTATTAGCAACATGGCAGTCACTCATTGATGTGGCAGCTAGAAAATGACAATGCAAGCACACGAAAAAGTTGAGGTTTTTTATGTGTACAGGGCATTGAAATTGCCAGCCATTTATGAGGAGTTGTCCTCAATATCGGTTATTGATCTTACTTTAGATTGGTAGTTGCTCTTGTCTGGTGATCCATTAGAGTGAGCATTAATGGATTATGATCTGCATGGGGATTTGAAAGCATTGGAAGTGGTCCAGATTATGAATTTGGTTGTAATTGAGGCAAATAAAGTGTTGATCGAGCCTTTGAATAGACCAATTGATCCACCATTCATTTGAAGAAGCTCTTAACTTGGAGCTTAAGATTCTTCCTCCTCACTTATAATATGTTTTTCTTGGTGATAAAGATACCTGCTTGTTATTTTGTCCACAGGATTATACGATGTACAAGTAATGAAAGTTGTAGAAGTTCTTAAAAGGAGAAGGAAAGCGATTGGATGGCAGATGTCTGAAATTTTAGGAATCAATCCAGTATTTTGCATGCACAATATTTTCATGGAAGAGGGGTACAGACCTAGAGTGCAGCAACAAAGGAGGTTAAATCCTATTATGAAGGAGGTGGTCCAGAAAGAGGTGATTAAGTGGTTAGACAGTGGTATTGTCTACCCAATTTCTGATAGCAAATGGGTGAGTCCGGTTCATTGTGTACCAAAGAAGAGAGGAATGACAGTGGTAACGAATGATGATAACGATTTGTTTCCCACACATACAGTTACAAGATGGAGAATATGTATAGATTATCGGATATTGAATAAAGCAACTCGTAAGATCATTATCCAATTTTTTTTATTCAACAAATGCTAGATAGATTGGTAGGGAAAGAGTATTATTGTTTTTTGGATGGGTACTCTAGCTATAATCATATAAGCATAGCACCGGAAGATCAAGAAAAGACCACGTTCACTTGTCCATACGGTACGTATGCTTTCAGACGGATGCCCTTCGGATTATGTAATGCACCTGCCACATTTCAAAGGTGTATGATAGCTATATTGTCGAATATGGTGGAGGAATTTATATAGGTATTCGTGGATGATTTCTCTGTGTATGGGAATTCATTTGAAAAATGTTTACAAAATCTAGACAAAGTTCTAGCTCGGTGCGAAGAAACAAACTTGGTGTTGAATTGGAAAAAATGCCATTTTATGGTTAAGTAAGGAATTATCTTAGTCCATAAAGTTTCATGCAAAGTTATGGAAGTTGACAAAACAAAGGTTGAAGTAACTGAAAAATTGCCTCATCCAGTGACAGTCAAAGGCGTGCAAAGTTTTTTGGGACGTGCTGGATTTTATAGACGATTCATTCAAAATTTCTCAAAGAACGCAAGTACCATGTGCAAATTGTTAGATAAAGAAGCCAAGTTCAAGTTTAGAGATGATTTCCAAGAAGCTTTGAAAAGATCAAGAAGAAGTTGATGGAAGCACCTATTTTGATCGCACCAGATTAGGAGTCACCTTTTGAGCTAATGTCTGATGCTAGTGATATTGCAGTGGGAGCAGTGTTGGGTCAAAGAAAAGAGAAGGTATTTCGATCGATTTACTATGCTAGCAAGGTACTGAATAACGCTCAAGTCAACTACACAATGACAGAGAAAGAAATGTTGGTTGTGGTATATGCATTTGATAAGTTTCGATCTTACTTAATTGGTAAAAAGGTCATTGTTCATACAGACCATATTGTCATTAAGTATCTTGTAAAAAAAAAGAATGCAAAGCCACGATTAATTAGGTGGATTTTGCTACTTTACAAATTTGATCTTGAGGTGCGTGATAGAAAGGGAGATGAAAATCAGGTTGCTGATCACTTGTCACGGCTGGAAAAAAGAGACCATATTGTGGATGACTTTCAGAGTATCAAGGAAGACTTTCCTGATGAGAAGTTGTTGTTATTAGAAGCAGTTGAGTTTCCATGGTATGCTGACATTGTAAACCTGATAGTTTGTGAGGTGTATCCTCCCAAAATCACCTCACAACAAAGGAAGAAATTACTCCATGATTCTCGTGCTTACATTTGGGATGAACCATACCTTTTCAAGTAGGGTCTAGATGGAGTGATTCGTAGGTGTATCCCAGAGGCTGAATTTGTCTAGGTGTTACAATATTGCAAATCATTTCCATATGATGGACATCATGGTGGTGAGAGGACTACGAGAAAAGTATTGCAATCAGGTTTTTTCTAGCCAACTCAGTTTAGCGATGCAGTGCTTTTTGTAAAGAGTTGTGATTAATGCCAAAGGTTGGGTATTATAACCAGGCGTCATGAGATACCCCTGAATAATATTTTAGAATTAGAAGTCTTTGATGTTTAGGGGATTGATTTCATGGGGCCCTTCCTACCTTCAAAAGGTAATGTGTACATTCTTGTTGCAGTAGACTATGTCTCTAAATAGGTGAAAGCTATGGAGAGTTTGACTAATGATGCAAGAGTGTTTCTGAAGTTTGTGAAGAAGAACATATTTTCCAGATTTGGTACTCCAAGAGAAATAATTAGTGATGGAGGTACGCACTTTATCATTAATTGGTTCAAGAATCTTCTTGATAAATATGGTGTTTGGGACAAGGTGGCCACTGGATACCACCCTCAAACGAGTGGATAAGTAGATGTATCCAATCGGGAGATTAAGCAAATACTTTAAAAGACCGTGAATGGGCAAAGAAAAAATTGGGCGGAGAAGCTGGATGATGCACTATGGGCATATCAAACAGTGTACAAAACGCCCATTGGGACATATCCATATAGCTTAGTGTATGGTAAGGCTTGTCACCTTCCTATAGAGTTGGAACATCAAGCATATTGGGCTGTAAAGAAGTTGAATTTTGAGATGACTGCCGCAGAAGAACGAAGGTTATTGCAACTGAATGAGCTGGATGAGTTTAGACTCCATGCCTATGAAAATACCAAGCTTTACAAGTAAAATACCAAAAAATGGCATGACAAGCATATTCAAGTCAAGGAATTTGAACCCCGGACAACTTGTGTTGTTGTTTAACTCATGGCTTAAGTTATTTTTGGGTAAATTACGATCGAAATGGCCTATACCTTTTGAGGTGGGGCGAATGACACCCCATGGAGCTATGGAGTTGTGGAATAAAAAGAAGACGAAGAATTTCCTTGTGAATGGACAGCATGTAAAGCATTATTGGGCGGATCATCCAGACAAGCACAAGGAATTTATCACTTTCGTTGAGGAGAAATGATGAGCTGAGTCGTGCCCCGACGTAAACTAAGGCGCTATGTGGGAGGCAACCCACACATGTATTGTAATAGGTAGTTTAATTTTTGGCTTGTAAAATCAAAAAGAAAAGAAAAATACAAAAAAATTAGTCGTGCCACGACCAAAACTAAGGCGCTGAGTGGGAGGCAACCCACTTTTACTTACAATTTTTGTTGTTTTTGTTTTTAAGTGCAGGGAATTTCGAAGTGAAATAAGGAGATTGCCACAATTGAGGAAAGCAATCAGGTTTGCAAAAGTAATTTGTGTAAGTGGGGATTTACTTAGGTAAGAAAAGGGTGAAAATTGCAAAAGAAATCTGAGTTTGATGAACAGTGCGACGCGGAACTGGGTAATTTGACAATTGTCAAATTCCAGTAAGGGTATGTGAAATTCACCGCGATGCGAAGAAAGGTAAATTGAGAATTGTCAAATTCCAGTGGATGTGCGAAATTTTCAGCGCGATGCGAAACTTGGACAATTGACAATTGTCAATTTATAGTGTATGGATGCGAATTGTAGCGCGTCGCGGTGTGAAAATAAATGACAATTGTCCTTATCCAGTAGGTATCCGCGATCATTCTGCATCGTGGAGAGGGATTAAATCAGGCATAAAAATGTCATTAACCTAACCCGACCCATCCTTCTATAAATATAACCTCCTCAACCCTAAACCTTTTTGTTTACAAATCGCACTGCCTTCTCACTCTCTCTCCTAGAAACTTTAAAACTTTTTCACTTTCTATCATTCTTCTCTCAACTGATGAGGTAAGTTCATATTTATTTATTTATTTATTACCTTTCTTGTTATAATTCGTGAGTAGTTAATGTATTTTATTGATAATTTTGTTTTCCCTCTCCTACTAGTTGTAAATATTAGCACTGCTTTTGATATTTAGTTCAATTTGTGATATCTTAGCCTAATTCTCATTACTTTGAATCACTGAGAGCACACTTGAATGATATTTGCAGTTGGGATTACGGGGTGAACGTTTTTTCATGCTACTTGAGAGGATGGGGAATGAAGGGTATTGTAGTTAAAGGAGTAAGGGTAGAATCATTAGAAAGTTAGAGAAAATTTTGTTTCATTGTCAATAAACTCTGGTTGTCTGATATTGGCTGATTGATTAGAATTATAGAATGTGTGATGTTATAGTAACATGGTCTTATTTATAGTCTAGCATTGTGTGATTAGTTGGGTGCCGATTACATGATGTTTGGTGCTGCGAAAATGATGAGGGATGATGTGTCTTGAAGAGGAATATATGGTTTATGAATATGATATATAGTCCTACGCAAAGGGAAGTCTGAGTACCTTGGTTGTTAATGTAGGTGTATGGCTAACAAACTAAGTGTGGGGTGTGAAGGCACTCGTAATGCATGTTCAGTTCAGCTAATCCTAAGTTTAATTTTTTTGCATAGTTTATTGCATTTTCTTAATTGCAGGCATAATGGAAGCACAGTCAATCAAGGGAAAGGCAAAGGCAGGGCCTTCTTCCCCTACAAGGAAGAGAAACCGACCGTCTGAAGGGCAATTAACTAGAGTGCCTAGGGCCCCTCCACTTCTGTGGGGGAAAGTTCAAAAATTTAGTTTCAAGGCTGTAAGGAAGGCTGTAAAGAAGTGGTATACTAAGCATACTGATGCTAAGTATATTCCAGAGGACTATATCGATCGGGCCAGCTTGATGAGAGAGTGTCCTTCAATGGTCCGGCGAATCGAGGTGCTTAATATGAATTTCATTTTTCATTAGCCAACGGAGTGCAACCTGCATCTTGTTAGAGAATTTTATGCAAATTGGGACCCCATCCATCCTGAACATTTATTAAAGGTTGGAGAGAAGGTGATTCGATTCATCGATACTGATATTTATGAGTTGTTGGGTATCCCCGAGATGAACACAAATTTTTTGCGACAGTTTATTATTTCTCCTCCTTATGCACACATCAGGCATTTGTTGTGTGGCCAGCGATCTTCAGCCCGTTGGACGAGGCATCGAGTTACAGGTTTGCATTTTTCTTTCCCCTACTCTCAAATGAATAAGGAAGCATGAATATGGGGATGAATAGTGTATTCATGCTTGATACAAGGCAAACATATGACTGAGGTGACTCGGGATAGGGTGTGTTTGATTTACACCCTCATATGTACTGATGTGGAAACTAATGTGGGAAGTGTCATTTTTCTGCTATGAAAAAAGCACGTACCCAGGTGGGTCGTAGCTTTGGTTTTGGTGGTTTGGTAACTAGATTTTTAAAAAGGCTTAGGGTGGATGAAGAGTATCTTGATTATAAACCTGAGGTGATCACTCATCCTCTGGATATCACTACTGCTCAAAGAACAATTGAGGCATCTGGCCCAATTTTGACGATGATGGAGCGACAGACACGGATTGATGAGGTGCTGGTTAGGTTGTACAGCCTTATGATGATGATGTCACGGACTGGAGGTAGGCCTGCTACACCAGAGGAGCTCCACGTTCTAGATCTTGATTATCCTCTTGGTCATCACACTAGGACAATGTTGAAGATTGGCCTTGATTTTGTGGAGCCTGTTGATGATGATGTACCTACAGATAAAGAACACAGGTATAGGGAATCCGACATGGAGTCTGATGAGAAGGAGCAATCTGATGATAATGAAGCTGACGATGATGGCAATGATGGGGATGTGGCTGTGGAAGACATGGACATGTCTTTTATAGTCCCTTTTGATTGATCAGGAAGTACACTGCTACCCTACCATAAGCTTAAATGGAAGAAATGGGACAGTGCTTTATTTTAAGTATGGGGTAGTGGGTTCGTATTCTCTTGCATTCTTCTATTATTTGATTGAACAATGTTATTTTTCTATTTTATTTTTTGGTTTTGGTTTGTTGGTTTGAAGTATTAGCTATTCGAAATATTGGTCTATAATAGTTAGTAACTTTTATTTTGTGGATTGCAATTTTCCCTCTGTGGCATTTATCGCATATCGTTTCAGTAGAAAGTATTATGTTATTGTTATTTTTGCCCTTATTGGCAAGATTCAGCTTCAAGTAGTTAGGTTTGTTTTTTCCCTCCTTGGTACGAATAAACAGTCATAGTTAGTTGCCATCCCCAATGATAGATGGATGACGATTGTCTTAAGGGGATTGGTCATACTAAGTAAAGAAATTTAGGAGAACTTAATAACTATCTTAGAGGAGTGTGTGAAATGGGCCACCTTTGCAATAATTGAAACTAATTCTAGCATAAGAGTTTTTATTTTAAGTACTGAGGATTCCATCTCAAAAAATAAAATTTGGTGTGTTGGCTTAATTTTGAATTCAATAAAGAACATGATTGGGAACCTAGTTGATTCTGTACATGCAATGTGAGTGTGAGGATTAGTATATATTCTACATGAATAGAAATGACTAGAACTTGCCCTGTGTGTTTACAAAGCGAAATAAAGGGTGTTGGGTGCAGGAAGTGATGTGGGAAATTCTTTGATAGCCTTGTTTTTAACTTTAAAATCCCTCCCTTGGTGCATAATCTTAGTCAGCCCCTTTGAGCCTTAAGCCTATTTCTTTGGTAGCCTGTTATGAAACCTTACCCCTTTTTTGCTGAATCGTAATTAGATCTAAATAAGCTCCTGAGCGTTTTTAATATAAGACTACGAGAAGATTAAGAGAAAAAATGATAAAGGAAGGTAATCAGTGATGCCCGAAAGTAGTTTTTATTGATGTTTGATGATGCTGGGTTAAGTGGGAGTTAGTAAATAGAAATGTTACAATGAACCTGTTTTGGCCCTGGTCCAGTTGGATAATGTGCACCATGATGAAGGCCTATAAGCTTAAGTTAAGGGTGGCTATAATAGGGATGCATAACAAGAATATTGAGAGATGAAAAATACTCCCAACCTAGTGTGAGAAAATAAAGCTAATTGAAAAATGAGTTGACAAATAAATATATGGGGATAAATAGAAGGATAAATTGGTGTTGGAGAACAGAGTAAATTGATAGTTCTTGTATTTAAATGCTTAGGAGAAATAGTCACTATTCCTGTAAATAGTACCTACCTATCCCTAAGCCTTTATTTCAACCTGGAAAATACCTAGTTGATCCTTCACCCAAACATCTTACTATTAGTGGAGTAGAACACTAAGGGCAAGCTTATGGTTCGTTCACTAGCATGTACGAAAATTTTTGTTGAGAGTGAGCGATTTGATTTGATACTCCCCTATTGTTGCATAGTTACCATTGTGAGTAAATATGGAGAAGTTTTCTTGAGTGAGGATGCAGGCGGATGAAAGCCAGATTACTTATTGTGTTTCCTTGATTGAGTTTGCCAACATGTTAGAAATTCACTAATGAAGCGAGAAAAATTTGTACTAAAATGTTTTTTGAGCTCAACTTTTTTGACAAGATGATGTAATAATTCGTTATTGCAAAGTGTAAGTGCTCATGGCGACATAACTTTGAGGTTGTGATGAAAAGAGGAAGGAATTATGTTTTTAAATTCATGTGCTCGAGGATGAACAATGTTTTAAGTGTGGGGTGGTGATCTTGGGCATATTTATATGCTCAAAGTACCATTATGCACCCAGATTTGAACTTTGTTTAAGAACTTTTGTATGAATTCTTAAGTATAATTCAACTTTTATTCCGTCTTGTGCCTAATGGATATGATTAGTACTTTCAGGTGCAAAATCATGAAGAATTGTGCATAATTGGATAGAACGAGGATATGAAAGTAGTGAAGGAATGCAAGAGACTGAAATTAAACTGGAAAAGGAAAGTTGAGAAATAGAAATCCTCATTTGAAGACTCTCTGCGTTGCGATGAGCAACAAAATAGCAATGGTCGAATTCCAGTGAATGTTCGCGAAACCCCTGCGTCACGGAGAATGTTAGTTTATCAGATTTGGTGACCTAAAGGTTTAGCGCGTCGCGGAGGATGATCATTTCACAATTGTCCCAATCCAGTGGCTCCCCGCAATAGTGGCGTGTTACGGTGAGGGTGCATTTTACAATTGTTGGGGACTACTTAAGCTCTGTGATTTCCCATATTTTAATGGAAAATAGCAATCTTAGTCATGGCGCGACGCGCTGGGTTGAAAAATTGGGAATATTTTAAGTATTTTTGTCCCAACTATAAAAGGAAAAATCCAAGATAATGTAGGGGACTTTTTTCAAGGAGAGCAGAGGCGGAAAAATAGAAATTTCTCTCTTTTAGGGTTCATAAACATTATTTTGAATTTCTTTATTTCAAGGATTGATTTGGGTATGATTTGTTACTTATTTTGGAGGGTTAATTCATACATGAGTAGCTAAACACCCCCTTTCTGGGGTTAAGGCTAAGAACATGACTTCTATTTAATATTCTTATTCATAGTTTCTTTTTGGATTATCATATGGGTTGTTCCTAATTTCTTGAGCTTACTATTTTAATGATTGGCCACCATTAGAATAAATTTATATTTCTATGTGAATCCGGGAGGAGAATCATAGGATAGAACGAAGAAATTAGGGAGTAAGGTTCTTATTATTTTATAAAATAAGAGATTTGAATTAGCATCTAGGATAGGGATATACCTAGACGCCTTGCTTGGTGCACTTGCAGGAAGACAACTTCATGAATCTAGAAGATTTTTTGTAACTCTGCGGGAGTTGTAGTTACAACATTCAATAGATAGAAAATCTTAGGTCGTGAGACTAAGATTGTGGCATAAACCTTGCGAACCATCAACCCGATAACCAATTAGACTGTGAATATAATAGAGAATTGTATGATTGTTCAAAATACCTCAACCCTGGAATCGTGCTCATTATTGATTACAACCGTTGCTTACTATGATTTAGGCACCATAAATTATTTCTTGTTTGGTAATTTAAATTTTATTTACAAAAGCATATTAATGTTGATACAATCAAACACTTAATACTCAATTGTCTTGAACTAAAGATTGAATAAATCTCTAGTTTATTGATCCTCGAGGGAACGATATCTGACTATCTAAGTCATTATACTACTTGCACAATCACGTACACTTGTGTGTGCGTAGAAACGCAACACCCCACATACCTGAAATTTCTTGACTTGTAAAGAGAGTTTTAACCTTGGTATTTGAAAGATGATTTTGTGTGAGGAACCCTAATCTTGATGTTCTTGAAGATAAAATGAGAGATAATGTTGTTAATTGATTGAGGAATAGAGGAAAATAATGCTGCTTTGGGTGTTAAAGGACGTAGATTGGAGTTATAAGAGAGGAAAAGACCAAAAATCACTTTAACTGAACTTAACAGAAATTGATCATCAGTCTTCATGAGTCAACCATACAACTCGTATAGTGAGGTAAGACTAGGCCTATCAATACGTAAGCTTAGAAGAATAAAATATGGTATACACTGGTTAACATACTAGTGGTAACATATGACTCGTTGCCTGTCTATACGACTTGGAAACTACCAATCGTATCTTGGAAAGAACATTAGGGAGCCTACACTGATGAACTCATGACTTCCCTTCATACGACTCGTACCATGTTTGACAACTTTTAGGGTCACGTCATACCTACAACAAACCTCTACACCCCACATTGTCCTAGGTATGACTTACTATACACGACTCATATGATATATGTATAATAACTCAAGGGAATGAGTCGTATCATGCACAGTGACTTCGATATATGGGTATTACAATATATCCCCCTTGGCAATATTCGTCCTCGAATAAGGTTTGTCTAGGAATGGATTTTGGAAAAGAATCAACATCCCCACACTGAATTTACAATCAAGCTTACTACTACCACAAGGACTCAATTTCTCACAACATAAGATACGATATAAGAGTACTTAAACGGACTTTAAGAGAAAGAAATTGCTGGAAATAACACTTTACCTTAGGTAGAAACTGAATTGGAGGGAAACAGATGAGGATACTTGGTCATTATGTCTACTTCAGCCTCCCAAGTGGCCCCTTCAACCAGTTAGTTTCTCCAAAGAACTTTTACTGACGCTACATCCTTATTCCTTAGCCTTCAGACTTGCCTATCAAGTACCTCCACAGGAATCTCCTTATACGACAAGTAATCTTTGACCCCAATACTCTCTAGGAGAACTACTAAGGACTGATTCCTAATATACCTCTTAAGCATTGAAACATGGAACGCTAGGTGAATTGCAGCTAACTCTAGCGAAAGATTCAATTCATAATCCACCTCTCTTATATGCTTCACTATCACATATAGACCAATAAATCGCGGAATCAAATTTCTTTTATTTACAAATCTCATTATTCCCTTCATAGGCGACACCTTCAAGAATATTCAATCACCTACTTTAAATTGGAGCTCTCCTCTGCTTGCATAAGTATATGATTTCAGACGACTCCGAGAAGTTTTCAATCTCTCAAGAATCAACTAAACCTTTTCAATATCTTTAAGAATAGAGTTTGGACCAATTAAAGTTGCTTCACCAACCTCAAACCATCCTGCTGGTGATCTGCATCTATGCCCATATAATGCTTTAAATGAAGCCATCTGAATGTTTGTATGATAACTATTATTGTAAGCGAACTCAATGAAAGGTAGGTGGTCATCCCAACTTCCTTTAAAGTATAAAACACATGACCTTAGCATGTATTCTAGTGTATAAATTATGCATTCAGCTTGACCATCGGTCAGTAGACGAAAAGTAGTACTAAGCTTAACATTTGTACCAAGGCCATTCTGAAAAGACTATCAAAACAGTGAGGTGAATTACGTGCCTCTATCTAAAATGATGGACAAGGGTATCCTATGAAGCCTCACTAACTCACTAATATACATTCTTGCATAATACTCTGTGGTATCTAAAGTCTTGACAGGTAGAAAATGGGTTGATTTGGTCATTCAATCAACTTACCCAAATTAAATCATGTTGACGTCTTGTGCGAGGCAAAACTATGATGAAATCCATACTTAGTACTTCCCACTTCCAAGTAGGGATACTAATATATTGCAACGTACCACCCGGTCTCTGGTGTTTAACTTTAACTTACTGGAAATTGGTCCACTTATCTACAAACTCGGGTATGTCTCTCATGATACCATTCCACTAATAATTTTTTTGTAAGTCGCGATACATCTTAGTAGCACCCAGATGAATGGAATACCTCGAACCATGAGCCTCGGCTAGTATCCTTTCCCTTAACCCGTCTATATTTGGAACACAAATCCTACCTTGATAGTGAAGTACACCATCTCCCCCTTGGGAGAAAACCTTAATCTTTTGCTACTGGACTACTTCCAATAGTTGGCTAAGTATGGGATTATTTTGTTGTTTCTCCTTCACTTTTACTACCAAAGATGATTCCAAGCCATTCTGAACTACTGCTCTCCTATCATCAGTGTCGTGCAAACATACCCCCCAAATAGGCCAATCTAACACTTCTTTAGCCAACTCTTATTTTTTCTTCTTTACATGAGACAGACTACCCATAGATAGCCTACTTAGTGCATCTACCACCATGTTGGACTTACTCGGATGATAGAGTACATTCATGTCATAGTCTTTCAACAATTCCAACCACCTTCTCTGATGAAGATTATTGCGTCCAAGCGCACACGCAAGTGTACGTAGTCTCACCAAGTAGTAAAATATCCCTTAAGAAGTCAAGTATCGATCCCACAGGGCTAGTGTTTAATAACTACCAAATTTTAGTTCAACTATTGAGAATAATCTTCTACAAATGTAACCTAGAGAGTTTTGAAAGTTATAAGCTAAATGTAAAGTAAACAGTGCGTAAAAGTAAAGACTTATGACAGTTAATGGATGAAAGCCCGGGGTTAAAGCACCATGAACAATCATATAGTGCTATTAAAACTTATTCATTAGATTGATTATCTTATTTGTTGATTCACGGGGTTGATTTTATGATCATGGTCCCTTGATCCTCTTATCATCTATCTAACTTAGACCCACAACTACATCAATGAGTGAGGATATGAGAACTAAGCTAAACATATTTATATTTCATCTCACAGCAAAATAAGTAAGGCTTCTAGTTATATCTCTATCCTAGACGATAATTCAAATTCCTTATTTTATAAAAGAATAAGAACCCTACTCTATTTACCCCACGTTCTATCTTCTTATTCCCCTTCTAAAGATCATAAGGTCGATAATATATGTATTCTAAGGTTAGCTACTCCTTAAAATAGTAGAAACAAGTATAAATAAACAACCAAATATGATAAGTAATTCAAAAAAACTCAATTCAAAGCAGTGGTAACATGTTCTTGGATTTAATCCCGGATAGGGGGCATTTAGCCACTAATCGACATAACTGTAACCAACATACTTAAATACATGCTATAATCCATTAAAAATCTAAAGTAAAGAGAAATAAACCCTAAAATAAGTGTTATCAATGCCCTCTCCAAGCTTCCAAGACATAAAAAAAAGTGAATACAAACAAGTCTAAGTGTCTTATTTATAGGCCAAGGTTTTTGGCCGTGTGTGGAATGAGTAGTGTGGCGCGCTGGCTGCTTGATTCAATTAGGGGCCATGGAGCAGTACAGGATTAAGTCAATTAAGGGTCTCCTCACTTTGATTATTTAAGTCAAACTGGGGCTGCATCGTGGCTCCAACGTGATGGCTCACTGGAATTTGCAATTTGACGTTCAACCTTTGTCTTATGCATTTGTCTTTCGTCTGAAGTCTTGTGGTGTGTTTCCACTTGATTTCCAGACTTTTTAACATCTATTATAACCATAATCAACTAAAAAATCATCCTAAATCATAATACACCATGTATTAGAGCTCAAATCAACACAGTATTAAGAGCGATGAACTAGAAACTCGAGCTAAGACTAGGCTTACGCACGTCGATCATTAACTTATTGTTTTGACTCTTGACTTGATTCAATTTACCCGTGTACATTATGAAAAAGTTTTTCCACATATATTTACAAAATAATACCATTAGGAACTCATTAAAAACATTATAATCCATCGAAATAGACTAGAACAACACCTAGCTCAACCTAGTAAAACTAGTTTTCTTGTCTAGACTCTAAATGATCAATTTAAGTGAAAACTTCTTTGAAATAATGTTTAAACATTGTAATAACCTACTTACAAATTTATATACTTATTTATATCATCATTAATACATAAAGCACATGAGAAGTCCTCAAAATAAGGCTGAATAAGCTAAGATAACAATACTAAAGTGTAAAAATACGCCCAACATCAACGATTCAACTCCCTTTGAGAAAATACGTACTGAAGACTTTTATGTCAATGAAAACATCAGCATGCACACCATAGAGGTAATTTCTCTAAATTTTCAAGGCGAATGCCACACCAGCTAACTCTAAGTCATGAGTTGGGTAATTCTTCTCGTGATCCTTAAGTTGCCTAGAGGCATAAGCTATCACTCTCCCATTCTGCATCAATACACAACCTAACCCAACTCTATAAGAATCACAATACACCACAAATTTGTCTAACCTCTCTGGTAGTCCTAACACTGGTGCCAAATTCAATCTATCCTTCGAATCTTGGAAACTCTTCTCACACTTATCTGACCATATAAATTTCTCTTTATTTTGGGTTAGCTTAGTCAATGGCGCAGCTATAAAGGAGAACCTCTCAACAAATCTTCTATATTACCCAACCAAACCCAAAAATCTCATGATATCTGATGGAGTGATTGGTCTAGAACAATGCTTCACTGAATTAGACTTCTGGGGATCTATATGAATACTAGACCCAAATATAACATTCCCCAAGAAGGAAATAGATACCACCGAAAATTCACATTTATCAAACTTTGCATATAATTGACGATCCTTGAGGGTTTGCAGCACTATTCTCAAATGGTATGCATGCTTCTCCTTGCTCTTGGAATACATCAGTATGTCATCTATAAAGACAATGACAAATATATCCAAGTACTACTTGAAGATCCTATTCATCAAATCTATAAAGGCTGCAGGGGCATTTCTTAGTCCAAATGACATAACCACAAACTCAAAAAGGTCGTACCTTGTTTGGAAAGCTATTTTCAGAATGTCTTGCTCCCTAACTTCAACTAATGGTATCCCGACCTAAGGTCAATCTTGGAGATCTACCGGTCACCTTGAAGTTGATCGAACAAAGCATTGATTTTATGAATGGGATACTTGTTCTTGATGGAAACCTTATTTAGATATTTGTAAGCTATACACATTCTGAGAGTGCCATATTTTTTTCACATAAAAAGGATTGGAGCACCCCATGGAGAGACACTGGATCTGATGAACCCTTTATCTAAAAGGTACTTAAGTTGATCCCTTAACTATTTAAGTTTGGTCAGATCCACACGATATGGAGGGATAGAAATGGGATGAGTATCAAGAAGAATATCAATACCAAATTCTATTTCTCTATCTGGAGGCACCCCTAGTAGATCTGCGGAGAAAACCTCCAAAAACTCATTGACTACATGGACTGATTGAATTATTGGGGATTCAGACTTGATATCCTTGTCTCAAACTAAATTATAGATACATCCTTTTTATATTAACTTTCTGTCCTTAAGATAAAAGATGAAACGACTTTGGGAGACACTGAACTGACCTCCCACTCAAAAATAGCTTCATCAGGAAAGTGAAACTTCACCACGTGGGTGTGACAATCTATTGATGGATAGCATGACTGGAGCCAATCCATGCCCAGAATAATATTGAAATCCACCCTCTCTAACTCTATTAGATCTGCTAGTATGATCTTATGGAGGACTTTGATAGGAAACTCCCTATAGAGTCGCCTAGCAACAACTGACTCACCCATTGGGTAGAAATTGAGAAGGCCTGGAGAGATTTTTTGGGTCTACTCCAAAATTTATAGCAACTAATAGAGTTACATAAGAGAGATTTGATATCGGGGCTAACAATACATACACGTCAAGGTGATAGGCATGAAGCATACCAGTAACAACATCTGGTAAACTCTCCTTCTCCTGCCAAGATGGTAAAGCATTAAACTGATTCGTGTGTTGACCGCCACTAGTACTGGATGATGTGCCCTATGAAGGAACTGGGAGGCCTGGCTGAGCTGCTATATTCATAACCTAAGTATGAGGTCAAATATTCTTGCTTCCCTGCTTAGCATATAGACACTCCTTGATCCTTTGGCCCAACTTGCCATAACTATAGCAACCCCCTTTTTCCTATCAAACACTCACCAGGATGGGTTCTTCCATACTTTGCACATGTCGGGTAACTAGGCCTCCCAACTAAACTATTCTGAGACCTGGAATTCAAAGTCTTGCCCAATTGTTCCTTCCGGGTCTTCGGTGCAGGAGAAGTGGCTGAAGATGGCACGGGCACTGATAAATGACCCTGAAACTGCGAATGGTTTCCCTCTCAAGGCCATGACTGACTAAACTCACATTGTCCAGTCCTAACTCTTTTGTTTCTCTTCTCTTTCTCCTTTAACTTTTCTACCTCAATCTATTAAGGATGAGTCATCAACCGAGCAATATCCATATCCCCAATCAACATGGCAGTCTTATACTCCTTGACTACCAAATCAGATACCCCAGTAACAAACTTACTCATATGAGTTATAGAGGTAGATAACAACTCGGGAGCATACTTATACAATTTAGTGAACCTAAGGAAGTACTCCTTCACTATTATAGAGCCCTACCTCAGGTTTATGAACTCTTCAACCTTAGCCTCTCTCATCTCATGCAAAAAGAACCTGTCTAAAAAAGTATTCTGAAATACCTACCAACTCATAAGAGTCTCATTCTCACCCCTACCTTCCTTCCATATAACGACCCAATCATAATCAATATCCTTCAACCTATAGGATTCCAGCTCTACACTCTCCTCTTCAGTAATATACATAATTTGAGTAATCTTATTCACCTCTTCAATAAAAAGTTGAGGATCCTCATCCACCTTTGACCCATGGAACTCAGGTGGATTTATCCTCATAAAGTATCGAATCTTGGCTGCAGCTAAATTACCATTTTGCTAAAGTGGGATCGCTGACTATTGATTTACCTGATCATTGGCATTAACATCTTGGGCCAACACTTGAAAAGGAGCCCAAAATTCAGCATGAGATATATTCTCATTCAGAGGGTCTGTGTGCAGGTGTGGTTGATCACTGTTTTTGCGTTCTTTAGCTCGTCAAGGAGGCATATTCTACTATGTAAAAACACGATTTAAGGCAAATAGAGACAATTGTTAGCACGATAGATCATGAAAGAAATAATGAATTCCTAACTTTTTCCATAGCCTCTTGCTCATAAATGTGACGTGCTTCACATTCATGATCAAGATTCTATGTAAGGCAATTTGTCTGACTCCCTAGGACTCTTTAAAACCTTAGTCTCTAATACAAAGTTTGTAACATCCCGTAAGTACCCCTAGACATCACACAGTGCTCAAGAATACAAATATTCCTAAGCTAACCCATGGTACCTATTTAGATTGAAACTTATATGAAAAATGAACTAACATATATAAAAACAGAAGGTAAACAATGTCATAACTAAATAAAAGTTGTTAACCTGGACATCACAAGCAGACTCTTTGATCTTAGAGCATACACAATTGGACAAGCCTCTACTACTGACTAAAGAGCCACTTAGACCCCAGCTAGCCAGAACATAAACAGAAAATAACAAAATTACTTGCATCACTAAATAGAAGTCAGATAAGTTGGGTCCTCGGACTATGAGGACTCACCAAAGTCAAGATTTAGGTGATGATGTCATGCTACTAGAAACGAGCACCAAAACCTACATTATAACACAAAGTAGCATATAGACATATATGTGAGTCAGTAGCTCTAGATTTACTGAGTATGTGGGGGTGAATACGTAAGTATAACAATAATTGAATATATAAGAAAACGTCCAATGATGCATGCGAAGCGTAAATGACTCACCTTGAGATTGAATAAAATAAAGGACTACAATATCATAAAACATGAATAATAATGTGTATGAGTGAACTCAGTGAGCCATAACACTCAGTTTCTAAAGTCTTAACTTTTATTCTTTCTTGTGGAAGATTCTTCTAACCGACATAAACCATGTGAGCTACCATGGAGCTCAACATCTTACCCACATTGGGGAGAGTTTTTCTACCCTTTCCATCAGAGTAGAAACTTATTTTAAGTTATCATTGAACTTTATCCATATTAGGAAAAAGATTAACCTACTGTGGTTCATAGTATCCAAAAATTTAGAATACGCTCATTCGCATTCCCTTCTCGGTGCTAAATACTACTCCCAAAATACTTATATGCTCATACTTAAGAAATCCACCATAAAATAGCATAAGGTTTTATAGACTGAAAACCAATTATGCTTCTCTTTACTTTAAATCATAATCAAGATTAACAGTTGTGGATTCCATGTCTTATCTTTGGATCAAAAGATCAAGCTTTTCTTTAAATCATCTTATAATGCATAATAATGGAACTTAAGAGCATAAACTTCATATAAACTAAGTACTTGTACTTAAGACTTGGAATTCATGCTTTAGTTCATTAAAATTCATAACAAAACATCATGCTAAATAATCATCTTGAAACTGTAAAAAACATCTCAGTCAAGATAATGAAATCACAATATGAATCTTATGAGTCAAACATGGATATATGTAAATCTTGATGCATTTAAAACTTTCAATCACATGGTGGTGTCATACTTCAAGAATATGGTTATTTGGGTATGAACCCTATTTTAAAACAAGTAAATTCAATCTCAAAATCATGCACTTTAGGCACAAGGATGGAAGAATAGCCTTGTTCATAAACCCTACATACTTGAAATTTCTTAACTTGTGAAGAGAGTTTTAACCTTGGGACTTGAAAGATGAATTTTGGTAAGAAACCCTAATCTTGATGTTCTTGAAGATGGAGGAGAGATAATGTTATTAATTGATTAAGTAATAGAGGAAAATAATGCCTTTTGAGGGGTTATAGGTCGTGTGTTGGAGTTATAAGAGGAGAAAGGACCAAAAAGCCCTTAACTGAACTTAATAGAAATTGATCGTCAGTTTTCACGAGTCAATTATACGACTCATATGGTGAGGTACGACTAGGCCTATCAAATCATATGCTTGGAAGAATAAAAAATGGTATACATTGGTCAACATACTAGTGGTAACATACGACTTGTTACCTATATATACGACTTGGAAACTACCAATCGTATCTTGGATAGAACACTAGGGATCCTACACTGATGAACTTATTAATTCCCTTAATACGACTCTTACCATGCATGAAGACTTCTACGATCACCTTGTACCTACAGCAGACCTCATCTACCCTACACTGCCCTAGGTATGATTTACTAAACACCACTCTTATGATATATGTACGACTCAAGGGAATAAGTCGTATGCTGCACGGTGACTTCCAGATACAGGGTATTACATAGTTTGAGTCTGTAAATGAATGAATTAGTCAGTTTATATGAGTAATAATCTTTTCTTTTGCTTTGTGAGAACTTAGGTAGAGTTACCCAAGGTTGATATTGGTCAGAGTTAATCAATATCAAAGTGTGTTCTTAGCAGAGTTGCAAAGGTAGGCTTGTAGTAGAGTTATTACAAGCAGACGGAACCTAGAGTTAGGTTTATTGATGATTGCAATTAGAAGGTTGATTGTAGTGAAGTTTTGGGTGCTTATGAGGGCAAGTCATGTTTTTCTTCCCTTGAGCAAGGGGGTTTCCATGTTAAATCTTATGTCTTTTACATTTCCTACACTGTTTTGTGTTCCTGGTTGGTTTTCTATGTTTTTGCATGTGATTGATTATGAGGGACCTGGTTCCTTATAATATGGTACAACCCCAGGGTTCCAACAAATCCCATATCCTAAAATACCACAACACAACCATGAGGCGGGTAAAATAGTACAATCACACATAAATAAGTAATTCACATAAATCACCAAAATCAGGTCATTACATCATCCACCATTAAGAATCTAATTCATCCTCGAACTATAGGTAAGGGTAATACCTAAATCAGCGACAACGCCTACCATACAAAGCCTCAAAAGAAACCATCTCAGTACTGGAATGGTAGCTATTATTATACATAAACTCCACCCAAGCTAGATGTTGCTCCTACTGACCTCCAAAGTCCATGACACAAGTATATCCTCCAAAACCTGAATAGTCTGCTCTGACTGACTGTCAGTTTGGGGTGAAAGGTTGTACTAAGATCAACCAGGATACCCAACTCCTCCTGAAAATTTCTCCAAAAGTGAGATGTGAAAACTGAACCTTGATCTGAGATGATAGATACTGGAACACCATGAAGACAAACTATCTCATAAATATACATACAGCTAGCCTCTCAGCACTAAAGTAAACCTAAACTAGAATGAAATAAAAAGATTGGTCAATCGATGCACGATGACCCAAACACTATCAAAACCACGATAAGTACGAGGAAACCTCGTCATGAATTCCATAGTGATCTATTCCTATTTCCACTCAAGAAAGGGTAACCTTTAAAGAAAACCACCGAGTCTTAAATGTTCAACCTTCCCCTATTGGTAACATAGGCAACGAGCTAAAAAAGCCACCACATCCTTCTTTACACCACCCCACTAGTAGTGTTGTCTCAAATCCTGATACATCTTAGTCACTCCCGGATGGATAAAAAACCTAGAATAATGAGCCTCCTCCAAAATCAATCTAATCCAATCACTCACTCTAGGCACACAAACTCGGCCACCAATCCTCAAAATACTATTCAAATCAAGAGAGGCTTCCTTAGCCTCTCCACTCAATACCTTATCCTGAATCACTCTCAACCTAACATTATTAAACTGATGAGACCAAATCTACTCTATCAAAAAATACCTAGCCTTAACACATCCAAGTGACAAAATATTAAGCCTAACCATCTGGTTAGCCAAAGACTGAACCTCTAAGGACAAAGGCCTCTCCTGTTTCAAAATATGTGCCAAGCAACCCATGCTAGTCGACTTTCGACTTAAGTCATCCATAATTACATTAGCCTTTCCTGGATGATAGTGAATAGTCAAGTCATAATACTTAAACAACTTAAGACAACAACACTACCTCATATTAAGATCTCGCTGGGTAAAGAAATACTAAAGGCAATGATGATCCAAGAAAATCTCACAATGCACTCCATACAAGTAGTTCCTACGCTACTTCAAAGGAAAAACAACCATGCACAACTCTAAATCATGGTTAGGGTAACTCTTCTCTTCGGGCTTCAACTAACGAGAAGCATAGACAAACACCTTACCCTTCTGCATCATACAATACCTAACCCACCCCTGAAGAATTACAAAAGATAGTAAATCCCATGGCCTTCTTGAGCAAAGTTGACACATCCAAACTATGGTCTTGTCATATGGGGTATCTCAAGTACAACTAGGACCAGAGAACACCCCCATTACCTAACCCAACCTCCAAAGCATTACCCTGAGTCGACTGGATTTTAAGCATACAAAAAGATAACATGTTTGTACCAATCCAGACTCTGGGATAGTTCCATGACTGTGACCAACCCAAACGAGTCCAACCATCTAATACCCAACCAGTAACCATACCAAAACCAAAATAATAATCGAGTTCTTGTCTATAACATAACTTAAAAGGATAGAACAATCATAAATCTAGTCAAATGATACCAGCCCCAATACCAATTCCAATACTAAGGATGACACCACTACCGACACCATCCATACTAACCCATAGTAGTTCCACAAAGCCTCTATCTAAAAGAAAAATAATATCTAATTAGGACATGCCCCCAACCATAGCCAAAACTAATATCCATGAAATAACCAAAGTATGTAAAGACATCTATGAATGAAATGAAGCCTTTCGAAATATGAAATCTCACCACTTTAATCCAATTAAGTTAGCCTCGAATCCGATCACTAAGAAGGAGGAGTAAAATGGCCAGTTCCTGCATCGCGTGGGGATACAACCGCCCAAATATGGGTTAGCGGCTGAATACTAGCAAGTACTCAAGATAAGTATAAAATAATTTCAACCTTTAAAACCAAGTAAACAACCCTATGCATTCACAACTATACATATATATATATATATAATTCATTCCAGGAAAGGGAACCGGGTTTAGCATGACTTTAAAAACATTAAATTAGGTATATGTAGCTTAACTATCCTATAACCACCCACTATCTATATGGGTCTAGTGTAACCCTCTGAATGATCCCTGATGCGTGTAGCCGCACAAATTGGAGATACTATAAGAGTAGGAGATTTTGAGTACCCTTCGCTCTCCATGATACATATGTACAAGTGTACTTAGGGGATTCCCTGTACCCCATAAATATCATATATGGTTTTCATGAAGAACTCTCATGTCGGCAAGCATGATTTTCTAGTGTCCATTCATTGAACTCACACCTTCCATAGTTAGCTATCACACCCCGCCTTTATTGCCCAATTAAAACCATTACCATATAACCAAACCACCATTCTATTTATTATTAACCAAGGCTATTATAAGTGGTAATGTAATACCGACTATAGCTTGCAAGTAATGTCCATAGCCAACCTTTCTAAGAAGAAGGAATTTCCATGTACCCATAGATTACATTATTTAGTTGTTTGGGGGGATGCCCATGTACCTCACAAGATGTTCATTATCATGTTTTCTTAGGGGATTCCTTTGTACCCCACAAAGATATTCAGTTAAATCATAACCATGACCACCAAAACCTTACTATTTAACTATTCCAAATTATTTATACCATTTAGGGTTCCATTACCAAGTTATACCATACAATAGTTTCATTAAAAGTCCAACAATTTAGTCAAAGCATTATCATAGGCATTTTATCAAACATGTTGAGGGAATTAGAGCCAATAATACCCATATTTTCCATTTCTGAGTCAGGGTCAAAACGAACCTCCAAAATGAATTTTTGAAAAAAAAAAAGGTAAAACTAGAATTTAAATCCAAAAATATATTTATCATGATTAAAGAAACTTATAGAAGAAAAACTAAGTAAAATAAATTAGGTTTAAATCAAAGAATTATCAAAAGGCCTTTCGACCTAAAATTCCAAAATTTTACTTTTAAAATCCAAGTTTAACAAGGTCTAAATGACAAGAATCGAAGAAAATAAATTGAAATAGGGATTTAGAGCTCACCTAAGCTTAAAATGGAAGAAATTAATCAAAAACTCAAAAACCCAAGCTCCAAGTCTCAAAAATAGTGAAAAATTACAAAAATGAGGGATTAAACCCACCCAGGCATCGCTTAAGCGATCACCAGGTTCCTTAAGTAGATATCGCTTAAGCGACCAGGTGTTGCTTAGGCGACACCCGCCTTGTCACATAAGCTACTAGGTTGTCTCTTAAGTAACAGTCGCTTAATCAAGATTGGTTCTACTTAGGCGACACTTTGGTTGTCAAGACAATTCACTTAAGCAACCAAAGTATCACTTAAGTGGTGCTCTAGCTGAGTGGTGCACTAGCTGGAGACTTAGAGAATTTTGAGTTAAGAATTTTGAGTCTCTATAGACCCCTCGAGATTCATCCAAAATCCCGATAATGCAAATAAATTATGCTACTAGACTTAATTTGATGTTTCGAACCTAATAGAAATATTAGATTTTTGAAAAATGTCATTTTCACAAAGTTGACCCCCGAAACCTAACTTCACAACTTTTTGAATCGAGGTTTGAAAGAAGATATCCACACCAACCATGTTTCCAACTTAAAATTAGCATTCTGGATCTGCTGGCACAGTTCATTTTTCCATCAGCTAGGTGGACTAATAAACGTTGACCAAAGTCAACTATGAAGCCTTTATAACCACCAAAAAACTCAGTCTCCACAAATCATACTCAAAGGCATTGGGAACTATGTCAATCATACCCATACCCCAAAATACCACAATGCAACCATGGGAATAGGTAAAATGGTTAAATCACACAAAATAAGTAATTAACATAAATCACCAAAATCAGGTCATTATACTTGGGGTCGAGAGGAAGGTCGAGATAAAGAAGTCTTTATTTTGCTTTACAATAAAGTTTTGGAGCTCCATTGTAAGGCATGAGTTGAGTTTAACAGCTGCAGATAATGCACTCACATGGTACTGTGATGTATTGGTTATTATCCTCATTGTTAGTTATGACATAGACTTTGCCAGGTGGATCTAAAATGAGATTCATGAGAGGACTTTTCTTAAGATCACTAGTATTCCCTTCCCCTGCTTAATCCAAAGACTTTGTGATGTAGTAGAAGTACCATTACATCCATAGATTGATCATAGGATTGAAGCTACCTACATGGCTGATATTGAGTTTATACGTGATGACGCCAACCTTGTTGCCCTATTTAAGGCATAGTCTTCTGCATCTTCAAGAGTGGTCTACTGTGAAGGTCCTCTAGAGTTGGTTGAGTAGATTGATAGTCCCATAATATATGTCAATGTTGATATAGGTAACTATCAGGTAGAGCCTTTTTCTTTAGAGGGAAGTAAGAGGGCTACAGGTACTTTAGCTCCAATTTTTAAATCTGCAGTGCCCTCTTTCCTACTAGTTCCAAGTAGGGTGATAGTGTTATGGGATTTTTATAGAATTTGATGGATAGGAGGTAGGATTTAATATAGTGCCAGACACATACCGACGCCTAGTTGGCCAAGTTATTTGGTCAGATATGGCCTTGGGTTTAGACTACTTTTGAGGCATCTGAGGTGCGAGTGTAATTAAAGATGATGGTTGTTATAGAATGATTTACTAGAGAGATACAATAAAAAATAGACAGTTTTAAAGTCTGGATGGGAGATCAACTATGCGAGGCTCAGGTGCCTAACTTATTGATCCTACGTAAGGAGGTGGCTACTTTGAGATTGGAGGTCCCTACTATAGTAAGAGCCATATTTCTATCATTTTTATGATTTTACATTCCTTACACAGTTGTTTCCTACACCAACACTATTGATATTTGATTTGTTTGCTGAGGAGGACGAGGCCCAGACTATTGGGGCCAAGAGAGTCCAATAGCATACCGAGTAAAGTGATAGCTAGGATGAGTTTGTGAAAGACCTGAAGAGGGCCACCATATAGTCTGTTATTCAGTATTAGATTGATAAGAGTAAGTGTTCCCAGTGCGAGTTGGGTGCCTCCTCTAGTCGATCACCGTCATCACCTCTGGGTGATACGCCTAATGTGCTTACTGATGCCCCAAATGGTAGCGAGCCCTAAACTGATGCCTAGAGAATCATAGGTATGTCCCTATATCTGTATGGTTTTATCTTCTTAGTATTCACTAGGGACAGTGCATTAGTTTTTACTTAGGGATGGGGGTGTATCAACCACCCGAGGTTTTTGTTATTGTATCTCTTTTCACCAGGGTGTGTTATCATAGTAAATCCAATATGTTTAGGTATTGTGTTATGGTCGTGATATTTTCTATGTTTTGTTTTGTTTTACTATAAGAAAAATGAGAAACCTTAGTGTAGTTTAATTTTTGTGTTCTAGTTTGTGTTATGTGTTATTAAAAAATGATACCTCTCTTTTAAAGAATTTGAACTGGGTGTTGTGAAGATATCTTGTGACCATTATTGAATCTTGTTATGGCATTAGTATGAGGTACAAAATAATCACATCTCAGCATTTCATGAACCGAATAGGTAGTAGTTGATAATGTAACCATGTACCATGTGTGTGAGAGGTATTTACCTAGTTCGCTTTGTGTATTTAATTTAGAACTAGCTCGATAAGTCTTGCTTAGATTTTAGGATAATTGGTTGGGATATAATCGTAGTCTATGTTGGAATAAGTTAACTCTTAGCCTAAATGACCAACCACATGAGAATAAGTAATCCTTGATCCCTAACTTGAGCCTAAAGTGACCTATTTTTTTGTTTAACCTTTTTATGTTCCCATTTTAATTACAATGAACATGTTCAGCCCTAGACCCTTCTTGGACATTGTGTACCTCAACTCAGGTAAATCACCTAAGTTGAAGGTGGCTATCATAGGGGTGCATGGTTAAAGATGGGTATGAAGAAAGGTATTGAATAAAAAATAAAAAAAAGTAGGGTTGGATGTGGTAGAAAAGTGCGAAAAAAAGAAAAAAATGCACAGAAGGAAGGAAACCACACCCAATTCGAATAATAATAAAGGAGAAAAATGGAAAATAAAAGAAGTATGGTTAAGTAATAGGGCCAATAAAGTAAGTGTAGTGTCAAGGAGGGTGAGTTACTAGTTCCCATATGTACCATACCTACCCCCAAGCCTACATTACAAGCCGAGAAAAGTCCTATAGTGATCCCAGCCTAACTGTCTGAAAATTGATGTATCGAAAATAAGGGAAAGTCAATGGTATTTTATGCACATTGTTTGAACTTCTTTATGAGTGTGAGTATTTGATACATTTCCTATATTTATATGCATTATAATGTTGTGAGAGTTGGGAATTCCTTGTTGTAAGGGTACATAGGTAGTATTATTAATCACTTATTTTTTCGGGTAGCATGCGTGGTTATTTATTGCTAATCTAATGTCATCACTTGATTCCTTTGATATCCTGATATTGTGTTACATGTATACATACAGTGGTTTTGAAAGTTGTACATACGAAGGGGGTGGAAAAGTGGAGCTAAGATGAATAAATTGACAATCGTAGGTGCCTTGGATTTCTCTTAGCTTAGCATCATATTTGTGTAGTTTGTATTAGTTGACTGAGGACATGCAAACATTCTAAGTTGAGGGTATTGATGTGTCATGGTTTCATGGACCTTTGGATGCTTAAAATAAGGAAATTATACAGGTACTTAGGCATTCTTGTTAGATATGATGTGTGTTTGTGTTACTTTTGCAGGAAATAGGGTTCAAAACAAAGAATGAGAAAAGGGATAAAAGTAGCTGAAAAAGCTACCCACGAGTCAACCTACAACTTGTGGGTAGTACCTACGATTCGTGTGTACCATTCGTGGGTTGAGTTTTGAAGATGGATGAATGTTTATGATTTCTACTAGCCTACCCTCAAGTCATAGGTACAACCTACGACTCGTAGGTTGCATTGTGAGTTGAAGATTTTTCAAGGTTGAAGATGTACTCTGATTGCCATGATTCCTATGTGTGATTCATGGGTTGAACCCATGACTCAACCCATGAATCGTAAGTTGATGGTGACTCTGGTTTCCTACACTCTTTTTGAGATAGGTTTTCTTTTGTATCTATAAATACCCGTTGAATGTTTTATTATCAGTTTACACACTTTATAGAATTTTGACATTATTTTGAGTTCTGAGTTACAGTATTGATCTTGAAATTATTGTTCTTGGTTTTTAGGATTTATAATTAATTTGAGATTTTGGATTTTTATTATTATTCTTTGTAAGTTGATCCTCATTCTTTCAACTTTAAAATCTATGTGTTTTCTTACAACCACGAGTAGCTAAACCCCATCACTAGGGTTTTGGGAACCTTAATGAATTAATAAAGTAGGCTAAGTGCAAAGTCATTCTAGAACGATGTTCTTGCATGTATAGGAATTTTCTTTGCTTTGATTGCTTTCTTAATGGTTGCAAACATTAATAACTCATCCATGTTCAGTACTTGCTCTAGACAGAGGTAGAGATTAGGAAAAGGAGATTACAACAATAATTTAAAGCTATCAACCTTCATCTAATTAACGTAAGACCAAGAGGAGATAGTTAATATGAGATCATAAAACAAGGGTTAGTAATGTGACGCTCTGTGTTCGAGAAGAGATAAGTGAAATTTACCCAAACCAAGGTCAAGAGACAGTTAGGTGATACATAACTTGTTATATTTTGCATTCAAGGCACGAGATAGTCTAACAAACATAAACAGTTTATGGAGTTATGAAATCATGGGGAACACAATCCTAGTGATCGTTCGATATTGATAACAACCCTAATTTACCAACATTATTACTGTTACTACTATTATTATAAAAACCCCTTTTACTTTAAGCACTATCCAATTACATCAGCAAGCTCTTGAAAGATTTTTGACCTATTCCTTGTGGGATTGACCCCAACCTGATTGGGTTCTATATTTGACTAGCGACAGTTTTATACTTTCATGGAGATGTAAATTGGGTGACATTAGAGGTCGAGATAGTTGAGGAAAAAGCGGAATAGGGGGAGGAGCACCGCCGGGGAATGAGTTATTTTAGATTTATGATCAGCTGAATGTTATGCATTCTCAAAAAAGACTGATGTCGAGGCATCTAGTGCAGTGATTACAGGTACTTATTTCTGTTTTTTTAACCTATTTATTGCATTTAATCATTCAGGGATGAATGATGAGTAAATTTGTATCTGTTGTAATGACCATTCTATCGTTATGTATAAACTTTTCGTCGAAAATTCCATGTTAAAATTCTTCTTGAATTTAAAGTTATAAATTTCAGCATGGGCTGGATACAGATAAAATCTAAGTGAGGTGTAGTCTAGATAAATTTGGGAATGTTTTTCTAACAACCTAAAAATTTGATGAAATATGTAAAATTAATGATTTTGTGTGATTTGATAGTTTTACCCCTCCCCGTAGTTGCATTATGATATTTTCGGGGTGTGGGAGTGATTGGCATGATTTTTGATGCATTTTGGTATCATTTATGCAATATTATGGTTTTTTATGGCTTCGAGAGCCTTATTTTGGACTTATGTGGATATATTTTGATCCGTGCGATGGATGACCGAACTAACTATGCCAGCAGTTCCGGAATATTAATTTTAGACTAGGTAGACCTTTGGTTCGGGTCCCGGTGCACCTGAGATCATTTCGACCTATTGATCGGAAAGTTGGAAAATTGGAAATATGGGTGTGGGACCCACATTTGAACAAAACGACCTCGGATGAAAAATCCGACTTCACTATAAGATCCGGAATGTCGATATTAGGGTGTTATCATGTTTGTCATAATTTTACGACTTTTAAATCTCATTTCGATCCTCGGTTTGGAAAATTATGATTTCGGATTTCAGGGGTCAATTTTGTGAAAATAACATTTTCTGGAAAATATGGTATCGCCATCGCGTCTGGAACTTTGAATTTAGTATGGTTGCATAGTTCATTTGTGTATATCGGACTCCGAACGAATTCCGGGCACTCCATCGAAGTCCGATCAACCAACAAAAAAAATGCTATTGCAGATTTTCTGATATAAATGGCAGTTTTTTCTCCCTTTTGGCCCATTTTGCTCATTTTCATCTTGACTCTTGAAAGCTAAACCCTAAAATAGTGTGAGAGCTTAAAAGTAAAGTTTGTGAGGGCTTGGGAAGCTAGATTAACACCCATTTCTTGGTTTTATTACGGATTTAAGGTAAGAATTCGCCCATTTCTTAGTAATTTCTTGACTAATTTCTCAAAACTCCAAAAATCTTCGGGCTTGATTTTAAATCTTATTTTCACTTGAATAATATTTTTATAATATAATTACTAGTTTTTCATCAATTTAACCTTCAAAACAACTCCGATTCTTGATTTTAACCCAGATTTCAAAGATTTTATCTGGTAAAGCTCAAAAATAATTTTTCTTCAATTTGAACCTCGTTTTTTACTCGATTTAACTTGGGATTTCTTCTGTAGATTCTTAAAAATATGAGGAACATGTTTTTTGAAGTAAAGTTTTAATTTTTCCCTTCTTTTTCGAAAACCCATTTTGGGGGTTCGTTTTAACCCCGAACCAAAAGTAGTCAGTATAGGTGTCATTGGTTTTGTTTTGATGCGTAGATTTCATATTGGATGTTTTTAGTAAAGTTCGGGATTGTTCGTGAAAGTTAAGGTTGCGGGTTCAAGTGTAGCGGACCGGTTTCGACTTTCGAGGTACATTATGGCTTAACTCTTTAGACTGAGTTTTGTAACACCCCAATTCGCTGAACCGGAATGATACACGGTGCTCATGACCCCGAAGGACCACAAGATAACCCATGACTGATATCTGTACCTGTAACTGCATAATATTCATATAAAATGCGGAAACATGAACAAAGAGGGCGTAAGGTTCAATCTTGAATAATAAGATATCTGAAATAAGGTGGTATCACAGTACCAAAACAAAACTGAAAATACTAAAGTCTAAATATGAAAAACTCTATAATCGTCTAAAAGCCTCTAAACTGTCTGAATAAGGAGTTGAAGAAACATGTCTTCAACTAACTCCCTAAACTGAGAAGAAACTGAAATACTGGAATAATAAATGTAACGATTATGTCCTTGAAAGATGAGGACTTACTGCTTACTGAACTGCTACTGCTGATCTGGAATCTGCACCTAAGAACCTATGGTGTAACATTAAAGAAAGCACCATAGCGCAAATGCGTCAGTACAACTAAAGTACTAAGTATACGTAGGGGTAGGCTGAATGCATGGGGTTTATATGCATGAACATGCTGACTAATATGAGTGTGAGAATATATACATACATACATACGTAACTACTACAGAATTCGTGGAGATACTGACTACTTGAGTTTGAACTCTGACAACATGAGTTTCATGATACTGAGATACTGAATGACTGATGACATGGATGACAGTATCTAACAGTCCTAATTCTGAGGAAAACTATCTGAGTTCCAAACTGTAGATGAACATCTAAGTCTGAGATCAGTCTTAGCTGGCGAGTGATCTCTGAAACTAATAATGAGAATACTCGACTGAATCTGAGATTGAGATCAAGCCTGTCTGCCGGGTGACCTCTAGATATAATAATAAGCATCTGAATATGGGACCAAGCCTATCTGACAGGATGGTCCAGGAATCATTGGAACTATCTGAGTTCCTTACTGAGATTGATGACTGTATCTGACAGTCCTGATTCCTGATTTCTACTCTGAAGACTGATACTAAAATTGAAACTGTACTGTGACTGTGGGAGGTAGTAACCTAACCAACATGCCCTACTACTATACTGGTGGGGTCCAATCTTTGCCCTGATTGGAAGGGTGTCAATACCATGCCACGGGTAGAGACCTCTGCTATGGTCAAGCCTCTCTAAAGGGTGACCCTAAACAGGAAATCAAGCCTAAGGCAATATAATAATCAATTTTAGCCTTAATCTGATGGGTGACTTCTTTCCTGCGCTGGCTACGCAGTTCTGGAGTACAGGGATTGCTGCTAACGGTTCTACCTCTCTAATGGGGAAATCGTCATCCCCATACTCGCTCGGTGCTAGTTCCGACTCCCAACTGAAAGACACTAAACAGATTAACTGAGCTGAACTGACTAACTGAATTGAACTGATTCTGAGTTTACTGAGTTCCTTGGACTGACGGAACACTACTAACATCTGATATCTAGCTAAGTCATGAGATTTGTCGATCTTACTGAGTACTGAGTTTTCATGAGATTCCTGAGTCTTTCCTGAGTCACATGACTAACTGCAATCTATGGAACATAGTTTGACTGAGGATGTCTTGAAACATGACACTAGCTCTAGGCACACAACTATAGTTTTTGGGTACAAGTACCCCTAGGACTCGATGGAAAGAAGTTGACACATATGACTAACTTGATCAAAAGATTTGAGTCCTCAATTCACAATATCATAAGTAAAGATTTCATAATAAGAATGATTCTCAACAAACTATCACATGATCGGGAATGCACACAACATCTATATACTTGCATGGCTTCAATAACATGGTCATTCCATATCACAAAAATATCATGAGCATCTCATACAACTTCTTCAATTCAAGACAATAGCATGGGGATCACGTTGAACATAAACTTAGAACATGGAATAGTCACTTAGGACTTATTATGTCATAAAACCTTAGGTACTTTCATAACACCTTACATACACATCTTAGGCATAGGTGGATTCATCAAGATTTCAAACATTCAACCACCAATTTCACATGTTTATACGTTAAATACTATCATATCCTCACATAAAACATACAAAGATCCCATCTTAGGCATCATCAAACTCCAACCATATGAACATCAACCACCAACAACATAAACATCATAATACATAATTTAGAAGATGGTTCTTGAGCTTCATGGACGAAAGGAGTCCATGAATCAACTCACGCATACCTTAGAAGGAGGATTCTTGATGATTGACGGAGGAATTTCCTTGAAATCAGATCTTCAAGCTTAGTTATGCAACCCTAGTTGTTTTTCTCTTTTAGTGCTCTTGGATAATGAGCTTTGAGGTGATAATAGGGTTGCAATAGGCTTAGAAGCTATATATTTCGTAGGGTTAAGTTTAGGGACATGTAAGGAGTATTTAAAGACTTAATTACCCTCAAAATAACTCAAAACGGAGTGTTTTTGGCACTTGAACTAACTTAAGCGGCGCCTAACCAATCGCCTATGCTTAGTGTCTCTCACAAAAATAGGCATAACTTTTCGTTCGGGTATTGGATTAAGGCAAAATTGGTATCGTTGGAAAGATAATTCGATTCTATACAATTTTGTGGGTCTAAATCAGACAAAATACCATATTAACATTGAGTTATACTCGTTCAAAGATGACCCTTGCAAAATCGAATACTAAAAATTGATGGATTCAAAAACTCTTAGCTTGTATTACCTTAAGTGACTCATATAAACATTCTTAATGCATCATAATCTATCCTATCACTAGGATATTTATTGTAAGTCATGTAATCAAGTATGAATCACAGGATAAGAGATTTCATATGTAGGAATACTTATTCACTTTCTAGCTTAGAAACATGCGGGGTATTACAGGTTGGGTAGTAAATGATGGTACAAAATACATGTTAAGGGTGGGAACTAATCATAAAAAATATCTATCTATGTGTTGTGCCCATGTGGGGGCCTATATGTGATGTATTGTCAAAATTGAGATATTATATGATATGTTTGATCGTGTGGGGTCCTATGTGATATTGATAGCCTTGAATACATGTGAATAATTGTATTATGCTATTTAATGTGGTACCATTGGTGTATTGTGATTATATCATACTTTATTGGCATATGAAACATGTGGAAATTCATGGATGAAATGAAAATAATAAGTGGATAGTGGCTCATGTGGTTGTGGGACTGTATAATTGTGGTTGGTTGTGGAAGTATATCATGTGATTGGTTATGGAAATACTCATTGTGATTGGTTGTGAGCATTACATATTCATATCATACTCATTCATGAAACATTGGTACCACCGTGGCAACATCTGAGAAATATTGGCAATACTTTTTTAAAAAAATATTGTAACACCTTATAAAACCCTTTTCGAGGGACATGTCAGAAAGGAGATATCATATATGTGGATTGTATATGGGTTAACAAACCCCTATGGGTCCTACGTCAGGAAGCTTTAGCTCCGTAGGTGTATACAAGGATTATGCAATGATCCCGAGGGTTGTGCGATGACCTCGTGCATCATCATCATCATAATCATCATCATCATATACATTGCACTTACTTTATTATGTTTATGTCGTGTTGTATTGCCTTATTGACTTGTCATCTATGTATTTGTCTTACCTTCCTTTACTTGTATCTGATGATCTTGTATCTACATGTTCTCTCTTGTTCTATTTATTTGTGACATAATGTATACTTGTGTTCAATATCTTGATGTGTTATTGTAATATATGTGAGATATATTAGAACTATTAGTGCAAGCGGTGTGGGCTACAGTTGTGGGATATTTTTTTATTATAGGTGACGTGTCCTTAGTGTATATTTTGTATGCTTTTTTACTACTTTTATTGATCGGCCTATGATACCTATTGAGTACAAGTGGACCATACTTATGCCTACTACGCCCTTTTGGTGCAGGTCTTAGCTCAAGTACGCCTCAGCTTGATTAACTCGGGCGATTGTTAGAGCTTTATAGGTAGAGGTTGGACATTCATGCGTGCGAAGTTCACCTCTATCTTTCTATAGTTGTTATGTCTTTATTAGTATTTGGAGACAGTTATAATTCCTTTGTGGTTATTTTTTTTGATGGATTTGAATCTTGGATTGTATTAGTAGTTCTTACACTATTGACACCTGGTTTTGGGCATGATTGGTATTTTGGATAAGTTCTTTCTGCATTGTTATGATTACTTATATGGTTTGACTTCATTCTAGAAGCCTTACCATGGGATATTTTTTTCCTTTCTTCTTTTCGTATCAGTTTGGGTGATAGGCTTACTTGTTAAGGTACGCTGCGACAAGTGCCATTATGACCCTTATTTTTGGGTTGTGACAAATTGGTATCAGAGCAGCCAGGTTTCATTGGTCTCAATGGTGTAAGAACGGGATGTCTAATAGAGTCTCGCGTATTGGTACGTAGACATCCGTATCTATCTTCGAGAGGCTATAGGACGTCTTAGGAAACTTCTCTTATTTCATTCTTTATCGTGCGAAGTTCTTTCATACCTTGTGTTCTGAGTTGTGTTTCACTCTTTCTACGCAAACGGAGTTGCTTATGCTACTATCAGTTGAGAGATGCTGTGAGAAATTAGTGGATATCATTTATCAGTTGTAGGCTTGTTGATGCTCCTGAGTTGTCATGGGATCAGTTTGTTGATGCCTTTCTGGAGAGATTTGTGCCTTTTAGTTTGAGAGATCGCATGTGGGATGAGTTTGATCATTTAGAGCTGGGCTCCATGACAGTTGTTGAGTATGAGGCATGTTTTCATACCCTGTCCAGATATTCCTATGATAGTATTTCCACCGAGTTTGAGTAGATACGAAGTTTGTAAAGGGTTTGGATATCTCTATTTAGTTGGCTATGTCTCAGATGATTGTGATTTGGGATTCTTTTTAGAGTATTGTAGATTATGCTAAGATGACAGAGGGTATTCTTACTGCATCTCAGGGAGGCGCCAAGAGGGTGCGTCATTTTGGTAAGTTCAGGAGTCGGACCTCTCGAAGTTGAGATTTTAGTGGTTCTCGTGGATATCATGGTAGGCCAGTGTAGGTGACTTTATAGATTTCAGCTAGTGGATCTTCTAGTTCAGCAGTTCAGGGTGACCATTCAGACTCAGTTGTACTTTTTCTTGTTGAGACTGGTCATAGGGGTTGCTATGTATGTGATGAGGCTGTCCATGTGGCTAAGGACTGTTCTTGCCGTATGTTTAGAGCTACTCCTATTTCAACTGTGAGAGGTAAGGGTTCTACCAAATATGCAATAGGTAGAAATGGTAGAGCCGTGTTGGTGGTCGTGGGGCTACTCAGCTAGTTGGTAGTCGTGGACAGTGTTACACTATATTAGTCAGATTTGAGGTAGAGGCTTTAGATGATGTGATCGTTGGTACCGCTCCATTTGTTTTAGACCTGCATCTTATTATTTTATCCTGGATCGACTTTCTCCTATGCATCTATGTATTTTGCATCTTGTTTTGATTCTGTTATCAAGCTTTTTTCCATGCTTATTTGTGTATCTACCCCGGTAGGTAATTCTTTAGTGGTGGATCAAGTGCATCGATCTTGTGTTCTGACTTTTGCTGGGTGTGTGACTTTGATAGACTTGCTTGTATTAGACATGGTCAATTTTGATGCTATTTTGGGTATAGATTGATTGGCTCCTTCTCATGCCATCCTAAATAATTATGCCAAGACTATGACTTTAGCTTCGTCGGGTGTGCCAAGGATAGCTTGGAAGGGTACACTTCATTCGGGTCCTAAGAGGGTCATATCTTATATTCTGGCTCGTAAATTGGTTGAGAGAGGATATTTGTATTACTTGGACCATATTCGTGACACCAGTGTTATTTTTCCTTCTTTCTTGGATTTTGTCCGTGTCGTCCGTGAGTTTATGGATGTGTTCCTTATGGACTTACCTAGTATGCCTTCGGATCGAGATATTTATTTTAGTATTGATGTTGAGCCGGGCACTAAGCCTATTTCTATCCCTCCTTACAAGATGGCCCCAACAGAGTTGAAGAAACTAAAGGATCAGTTACAGGAGTTGTTGGAGAAGGGATTTATTCGACCTAGTATTTTACCTTGGGGTGCGTCTATCTTGTTTGTGAATAAAAAGAATGGGTCTATGCGGATGTGTATTGATTATCTATAGTTGAACAAGGTGATGGTTAAGAATAAGTATCCTCTTCCTCGCATCAATGATTTGTTTGATCATCTTCAGGGTGTTGCGGTGTTTTCGAAGATTGATTTGAGGTTCAGTTATCACCAGTTGAGGATTAGAGCTTTGGATATTTCAAAAACTATTTTTCGGACACGATGTGGTTATTATAAGTTCTTAATCATGTCTTTTGGGTTGACCAATTCCCCTGTCGCATTCATGGAGTTGATGAACTGGGTGTTTCGACCGTATCTTGACTCTTTTGTTATGGTATTTATAGATGATATCTTGGTTTATTCCAAGAGTGAGGTTGAGCATGAGGAGCATTTGTGGATTATGCTTTAGAGATTGAGGGATAAGAAGTTGTATGCTAAGTTGTCTAAGTACGAGTTTTAGTTAGAGTCAGTTTCTTTCTTGGATCATGTGATGACTAAGGGAGGTATTATGGTTGATCCAGCTAAGGTTGCAGCGGTTCGTGATTGGGCTAGACCTATTTTTCTCATCGAGATTTGGAGTTTTACTGGCTTGGCTGGGTATTATTAGTGTTTTGTTGAGGGTTTCTCCTCCATTGCAGCTTTGTCGACCAAGTTGACTCAGAAAAATATTTCTATCTAGTGGTCTGATGCTTGTGAGGAAAGCTTCCAAAAGCTAAAGGACTTGTTGACTTCAACTCCTACATTGTCTTTGTCCAAGAAGGGCATGGGTTTTATTGTCTTTTGTGATGCTTCAGGTGTTAGGTTAGGTGTTGTGTTGATGCAGGAGGGCAAGGTAATTATGTATGCATCTCATTAAGATTGAAGCCCCATGAGAAAAATTATCCTTCCTATGATTTGGAGTTGTGTGCAGTTGTGTTTGCCTTGAGTTGTAGAAGCACTACTTGTATGGATTTTGTTGTGAGATCTTCTCATATCATCGTAGCCATTAGTAGTTCTTTACCATTGAGATCTTCATATGAGGCAGCACCGTTGGCTTGAGTTACTTAAGGATTATGACTTGACTATTTTCTATCATTCGAGCAAGGCTAATGTCGTTGCGGATGCCTTGAGCCAGAAGTCAACTAGCATGGGTATCTTAGCACATCTTTTGACCCAGGAGAGATTTTTGGCCTTAGAGATTCATTTTTTAGCTAACCATATGGCTAGGCTTGATATTTCGACACCTGGGCGTGTTTTGTCATTAATGGAGGTTAGATCTTCTTTGATGGAACAAATTTGAGCTCATCAATTTGACGATGTTGGATTGAGGTTGATTCGAGATAAGATGTTAAGTGGAGAGTTTAAGGAAGCCTCACTTGATTCAAATGGAGTTTTGAGGATTGGGGATGAGTTTATATGCCGAGAGTGGTGATCGGATTATGTTGATCTTGGAGGAGGCCCATTGTTCCAGATATTCTATCCATCCAAGTGTGACTAAGATGTATCGTGATTTGAGGTAGCACTACTGGTGGGGTGGTATGATGCGAGATATAGCAGATTTTATAGATCGTTGCCTATGTTGTCCGTAGGTGAAGCCGAGCATATGAGGCCTGGGGGATTGCTTCAGAGGTTACCCATTCCCAAGTGGAAGTGAGAACGGATCACTATGGACTTTCTGACTGGGTTGCCTCGAACATCTTATAGTTCTGACAGCGTTTGAGTCATCATGGATTGATTGACCAAGTCAACTCATTTTATTTTGGTTTAGGTCTCATTTAGTGCCGAGAGGTTGGCCCATATCTACATTTATGAGATTATGCATCTTCATGGTATATCTGTGTCCATTATTTTAGATCGAGGTCCTGTGTTCACATCTCACTTTTGGAAGACTTTTCAGGATGAGTTGGGTACTTGGGTTAATCTTAGCACAGCGTTTCACATCTAGATTGATGCCTGTTAGAGCAGACTATATAGGTTTTGGAGGATATGCTTCGCGCATGCGTGATGGATTTTGGTGGCCAGTGAGAATAGTTTTTGGCTTTAGCAGAGTTTGTATATAATAATAACTACCATTCCAGTGTGGATATGGCTCCTTTTGAGGTGTTGTATGGTAGGCGTTGTCACTCTCCAGTAGGTTGGTTCGATGTTTCAGAGGTGAGATCTCGAGGTATGGACTTGCTTCGTGAGTCTTTGGATAGGGTCCGAATCATTCAGGAAAGACTTAGAGATGTTCAGAGTAGGCAGAAGTGTTATGCTAATCGTAGACTTCGTTCCTTAAGATTTGGTCTTGGTGATCGTGTTTTCCTTTGAGTTTCACCCATGAAGGGTGTGATGAGGTTTAGGAAGAGGGGCAAGCTTAGCCTCAGGTATATTGGTCCATTTGAGATTCTTCGGACTATTGGTGATGTGGATTATGAGTTGGCTTTGCCTCTTGATCTATCAGTTTTTCATCTAGTTTTTCATGTTTCTATGTTTTGTCGTTATATTCTTGATGAGTCTTATTCCATTCGTTGGGAGTCGGTTCAGTTAGATGAGCGGTTTTCCTTTGTGGAGAAGCTGGTTTCCATTTTGGCTAGGGATGTTAGGCTATTGCGCTCTAGATTGATCCCTGTGGTTAAGGAGCTGTAGCGAGATCAACCTGTAGATGAAGCTACTTAGGAGGTTGAGTCTAATATGCATAGTTCCTATCCCCAGCTTTTCATTGACTCAGGTATTTCCTTGCCTTAGTTCGAGGACGAACTAGATTTTTAGTGATGGATGATGTAATGACCTAAAAATTTGATAAAATATGTGAAATTTGTGATTTTGTCTGATTTGACTATTTTACCCCTCCCCGTAGTTGCATTATGATATTTTCGGGGTGTGGGAGTGAATGACATGATTTTCTATGCATTTTGGTATCATTTATGCAATATTGTGGTTTTTGATGGCTTCGAAAGCCTTATTTTGGACTTATGTGGATATATTTTGATCCGTGCGATGGATGATAGAATGGACAACATCAGCAGCTCCAGAATATTGATTTTAGGCTAAGTAGACCTTTGGTTCGGGTCTAGGTGTTCCCGAGCTCATTTCGACCTATTGATCGAAAAGTTGGAAAATTAGAAATATGGGTGTGGGACCCACATTTGAGTGAAACGACCTCGGATGAAAAATCCGACTTCGCTAGAAGATCTGTAATATCGATATTAGAGTGGTAGTATGTTTGGTATGATTTTACGGCTTTTAAGTCTCATTTCGATCCTCGGTTTGGAAAATTGTGATTTCGGATTTCGGAGGTCAATTTTGTGAAAACGAGATTTTTTGGAAAATCTAGTATAGCCATCGCGTCCGGAATGTCGAATTTAGTATGGTTGCATAGTTTGTTTGTGTATATCAGACTCCAAACGAATCTCGGGCACCCCGTCGAAGGCCGATCAACCAACAAAAAAATGTTGCAGATTTTCTGCAATAAATGGCAGTTTTTTTCACTCTTTTGGCCCATTTTGCTCATTTTCATCTTGACTCTTGAGAGCTAAACCCTAAAATAGTATGGGAGCTTAAAAGTAAAGTTTGTGAGAGCTTGGGAAGATAAGAATTCACTCATTTCTTAGTAATTTCTTGACTAATTTCTCAAAACCCCAAAAATCTTAGGGCTTGATTTTAAATCCATTTTCACTCATTTTCACTTGAATAATATTTTTATCTTATAATTACTAGTTTTTCATCAATTTAACCTTCAAAACAACTCTGATTCTTGATTTTAACCCAGATTTCAAAGATTTTACCCGGTAAAACTCAAAAACGATTTTTCTTCGATTTGAACCTCATTTTTGACTCGATTTAACTTGGGTTTTCAGCTGTAGGTTCCTAAGAATATGGGGAACATGTTTTTAAAATAAAGTTTTGATTTTTCCCTTCTTTTGCGGAAACCCATTTTGTAGTTCGTTTTGACCCCGAACCAAAAGTAGTCAATATGAGTTTCGTTGGTTTTATTTTGACGTGTAGATTACATATTTGATGTTTTTAGTGAAGTTTGGGATTGTTTGTGAAAGGTAATGTCGCGGGTTCAAGTGTAGCGGATCGGATTTGGCTTTTGAGGTAGGTTATGGATGAACTCTTCAGACTGGGTTGGGTAGTAAATGATGGTACAAAATACATGTTAAGGGTGAGAACTAATCATAAAAAATAGCTATCTATGTGTTGTGCCCGTGTGGGGGCCTATATGTGATGTATTGTCGAAATTGAGATAATTTGTGATATGTTTGATCGTGTGGGGTCCTATGTGATATTGATAGTCTTGAATACATGTGAATAATTATATTGTGTTGTTTAATGTGGTACCATTAGTGTATTGTGATTATATCAGACTTTATTTGCATATGAGACATGTAGAAATTCATGGATGAAACGAAAATAATAAGTGGACAGTGGCTCATGTAGTTGTGGGAATGTATCATTGTGGTTAGTTGTGGAAGTATATCATGTGATTGGTTATGGAAATACTCATTGTGATTGGTTGTGAGCATTACATATATATATCATACTCATTCATGAAACATTGGTACCACCGCGGCAACATCTGAAAAACACTGGCAACACCTTTTTAAAAAAATATTGTAACACCTTATAAAATTCTTTTCGAGGGATATGTCGGAAAGGAGATATCATATATGTGGATTGTATATGGGTTGACGAACCCCCATGGGTCCTACGTCGGGAAGCTTTAGCTCTGTAGGTGTATACGAGGATTATGTAACGATCCCGGGGATTGTGCGACAACCTCGTGCATCATCATCATCATCATCATATACAATGTACTTACTTTATTATTTTTATGTCGTGTTGTATTACCTTATTGACTTGTCATCTATGTATTTCTCCTACCTTCCTTTACTTGTATTTGATGATCTTGTATCTGCATGTTCTCTCTTGTTCTATTTATATGTGACATAATGTATACTTTTGTTCAATATCTTGATGTGTTGTTGTAATATATGTGAGATATATTAGAACTATTAGTGCAAGCGGTGTGGGCTATCGTTGTGGGGTATTTTTTGATTGCAGGTGACACGCCCTTAGTGTATATTTTGTATGCTTTATTTACTACTTTGCTTGGTCGGCCTATGATACCTACTGAATACAAGTGGACCGTACTCATGCCTACTGCGCCCTTTCGGTGCAGGTCTTAGCTCGAGTGTGCCTCAGCTTGATTAACTCGAGCGATTGTTGGATCTTTCAAGGTAGCGATTGGACATTCATGCGTCCGAAGTTCACCTCTATCTTTCTATAGTATTTATGACTTTATTAGTATTCGGAGACAGTTATGATTCCTTTGTGGTTATTTTTTTTATGCATTTGACTCTTGAATTGTATTAGTAGTTCTTACACTATTGACACCTGGTTTTGGGCATAATTGGTATTTTGGATAAGTTCTTTCCACATTGTTATGATAACTTATATGGTTCGGCTTCATTCTAGATGCCTTACCGTGGGATATTTTTGTCTTTTCTTCTTCTCGTATCATTTTGGGTGATAGGCTTACTTGTCAAGTTACGCTGCGACAAGTGCCATCATAACCCTCATTTTTGGGTCGTGATAGTTTTGATCAAGTTCAGTGGTGTTTGATTTGGTTTCTAGTTAGCCAAGATGATAGCGAACCGATAGGAATTTATGAAATTTAATTTCGGTGAGTAGAACTCTCAGGATTGATCTTAGCATAAAGGGCATTATTTTGAATGTCTCAAATTAAAGGTATGTTGTAAAAATTGATAATTTTGGGCGATGCTGAACTTTCTATCCCACTAATATCACTATAACAATGTGTATGTATCTATAGCGACGGTCAACCCAGTCAACGACTGCTATAGCGACGAAATGGGTTACTCTTCTAAAATATATTTTGGGGCAAGTGAGAGGAAATTTTCATTAGATTATCAATGTTCGACTTCATAAAAGTAAGGATTTCATCCTCGCTATTTAGTATTTAATAATATAATCTTAGAATAGCTAATTTACGAAAGTTAGGGAGGGTTTATGGATGAATTTAGTGGGTTTTATGGTGAAAAAGAGTAAATTAAGTACAAAGTTAATGGGATTTGATTATTAATGGTTAATTTATCATTACATTCCATTAATTCACTAGTTTACCCATATATTGGTAGTTTTAGGTGAATTATGGTAGAAAAGCCATAGAACCGGGACGGAATGATCATGAACTTGGACCTAGGGGTTGGGTGTGAGTTATAATTTTAAAAAAAAAATGGGTTATTTTATTAATTATACATTTGTATGTGTTTATATAGAAAGAGATCAAGCATAAATTGCACAGGGTAATGCTCCAATTTAGAGAAGTTGTACAAGCTTGGTTCGATTTAGATGATGGTATTGTAATTTAATCTAATTTGTATTATATTTGCATATTAACTAATTGATAGTGTGGCTTTTTAGTGCATTTTTTTTTATGTGATCAATTCAAATGATTTTTACGTTGTTGTATACTTTTAACCTACCTTATTGATTATTGTGGAATGTCTTGGTATTTGAGACGTTCTCGCGGGTTGTTGGTAGAATACGGATGGCAAACACTTGTGTTTGAGATTTAGGTACATAGGCAAAAGATTTCCCCTATAGGTCATGGCGGTGATTATGATACCCATAGCGTGTATGTATGAGGTTCAGGTGAGTTTAACGGTTCCATGAGTGAACTGGGAAATATGATTAGATATGCTTGACATTTTCTAAAGTTGTCTTGACTTGTTTGACTTGGCTTGACTAAAATTGACTTGGTTGTAAGTGTATTGACTTGTTGATTTTAAGTCTAAATTGTTTATTCAATGTTTGTTGTGCTAGGTGTAAGTTGTTGAGAATGTATTAACTTGTTATATTATGTTTTAGTCAAGTGCTCATATCCTCATCTTGGATTGGCCAAATGATCCTATCAGTACACTATTGTTTTCTTGTGTGTTGATACTACAAGTGTTCTTACTTTTGTGAATGCAACATATATTCCAGTGGCTCCTATAATAAATCACATGTGATTCTAGTGTTGGACTTCTAATTTAAGGGTGATCAGCATATTTTGGGCTACCATGAATCCTTTTTGGATGACAGAGTCTTTATTTCTAGACGTATGCTTTCATTTTAGTGTTTGGGATTGCATTTCCTTCTTGAAAATCTTTAGTATTTTTAGTACGGACGACTTTCGGGTCCTAGGGATGATTTTGGTTAAGTGCAATGTTTTGCCTTAAGTTGTACTTATGTTTTATTTCTTTCGACTTGATATTTCAGCAATGGTTAGTTCTGTTTATTTCCACTGTGTTGATCATAGATCTAGTTTTGGAGTAGTTTTTTCTCCCACCGAGCAAGTAGTGTGTGTGTCACTCACGATGAATTTGAGTCGAGTCATAAATATACAAATCGCTAGATCAGATAAAAATAATTTATTGGAGTAAAACAACCGAAAATATTTTGGAAAATATAAGAAAAAAGTAATAAGAATAAACAAAATGAGAAATATGTCATATCTAAGACACAAATTAAAGAAAAAAATGAAGGCAAGGTTCTAATTCTAACTGATTCACAACTCTTTTCTTCATCTATCACATAGAGTTTTCAATGGGTAAATCTCAGGAATAAACCCAAATTGAGGTGGCTTTCAAATTTTAGCCCCAAATTAAAAAAGTTTTCTTAAAATAGCCTTTACCTATTAACTTATATTTTTTTGGACGAAATTGTCCCTGACCAATGGAGTAAATTACATAAAAGATCCTCATAATTGATAACAACTCCATATTTATATCTTTCAACTTTTATTTTTTTTCTTTTTAATTTTTATTTTTTATTTTCTTTTTCTATTTTTCTTAACCCTTACTTTTTTCCTTTTTTTCCTCTCAACTTCTTTTTTTCTCTTTTATTTTACTTTGATTTTTATTTTTTCTTTCCTCGCTATTTTGTTCTTTTTAGTTTTTCTCAACCCTTACTTTTTTTTACACCTCTCAACGTCTACTTTTATAAAAAGAAAAACTTTTTTTATTTTTCTTTGATTTTATTTTTTTTTCTTTTTAAATTTTTTTCTACCTTTATTTTTATTTAATCTTTTTTTATTATTATCAACCTTTATTTTTTTCCCATTCTCTCTCAACTTCTGCATTTTCTTTCATTTTTATTTTTTTAATATTTTTCTTCATTTTCTTCTTTTTCCACAATTTTTATTATTTTTGTTTTTTTCTTCGATTTATTCCATTCAAGTTACATCTCATGAGCAAGAGTTGACACTATCACATTATAAAGGCAAGACTTATGACTTTCAAACAACAAGCTACATTTCATTGCAAGAGTTGACACTACCACATTGTAGAGGCAAGACTTGTGACTTTCAAACAAGAAATTATGTTTCATGGGCAAGAGTTGACACTACCACATTGTATTTTGATTTATGAAATATTTTATAACTCTTACCTTAGAAGAAAGACTTAGCTCAGAGACTTTCAAACAACAAATTATGCCCCACGAGCAAGAGTTGACTCTACCATATTATGTTTTAATTTATGAGATGTTCTACAACTATTGCCTTAGAGGCAAGACTTAGCTCAAGGACTTCCAAACAAGAAATTATGCCACACGGGCAAGAGTTGACTCTACCACGTTATGTTTTCATTTATGAGATGTTCTACAACTATTGCCTTAGAGACAAGACTTAGCTCAAGGACTTTCAAACTACAAATTATGCCCCACGGGTAAGAGTTGACACTACCACATTATGTTTTCATTTATGAGATGTTCTACAACTCTTGTCTTAGAGTCAAGACTTAGCTTAAGGACTTTCAAATAATAAATTATGCCTCAGGAGCAAAAGTTGACACTACCACGTTATGTCTTTACTTATGAGATGTTCTACACCTCTCTTCTTAGAGGCACGACTTATTCCAAGAATTTTCAAACAAGTTACGTATATTGGGAAAGAGTCAATTCTAATACATTATGTTTTTTATTTATAAAATGCTCTATAACTCTTGTCTTAGAGGTAAAACTCAGCCTAAGGACCATCAAATAATAAGTTATGCCCCACGGGCAAGACTTAACACCACCATATCATGTATTGATTTATGAGATGTGTTATAACTCTTCCCTTAGAGGCAAGACTTAGGCTAAGGACTTTCAGGTAATAAGTTGTGCCCCATGGTCAAGAGTTGACATTACCACACTATGTTTTGATTTATGAGATATTCTATAACTCTTGCCTTATAAGCAAGACTTAACCTAAGGAATTTCAAATAATAAGTTATGTCCCATGGGTAAGAGTTGACACTATCATATTATGTTTTGATTTATGAGATGTTCTATAACTCTTTCTTTAGAGACAAGACTTAGCCCAAGGACTTTTAAACAACAAGTTACGCTCCGCGGACAAGATTTGACACTACTACATTGTGTCTTGATTTATGAGATATTTTATAAATCAAGGACATTTAAACAACAAGTTATGCCCCACGGGCAAGAGTTGACACTATCACATTATGTCTTGGTTTGTGAAATGCTCTATAACTCTTGCATTAGAGGCTCAAATTAGTCCAAGTACTTTCAAACAATAAGTTACGCTCCATGGGCCATGGGCTAGAGTTGATACTACCATATCGTATCTTGATTTATGAGATATTCTATAAGTCTTACCTTAGAGGCAAGACTTAGACGACAAGTTATGCCCCGTGGACAAGAGTTGACACTATCATATTGTGTCTTGGTTTTTGTGATGCTCTATTAGCCTTGACTCTGAGACAAAACTTAGCCCAAGAACCTCCCAAGAGAACAAGTTACGCCCAATGAACAAGTGTTGACACTACTACATTGTTTTTTGATTTATGAGATGTTCTATAACTCTTGTCTTAGAAGAAAGACTTAACTCAAGGATTTTCAAACAACAAGTTATGCTCCACAAGCAAGACTTGACCCTACCACATGGTGTCTTGATTTGTGAGTTGTTCTATAATTTTGGTCTTAGAGGCAAAGCTTATCCCAATGAAATTTCTAACAACAATTCATTCCCTTAAATTTGCTTTGATGTCAAAAAAAGAGGATCTCTTTGCAAATTATCTAATTTTTTATTTATTAGCAAAATATAATAGAAACTGGAAAAAAAGAAAAAATGATCAAACAAAATAGAGAAATAAAAAAAAAAGATTGAGAAAAAAAAAGGTAAGAAAAAAATAAAGATTAAGAAAAAAAGCAAAGAATTAAAAAATTAAGAAAAATAAAAATGAGAGGAAAAAATAAAAATAAAGATTGAGAAAAATAAGGGAAAAAAGAGAAATGATAAAAAAACAAAAATAAAAAAAAATAAAAGTTGAAACAAATGAATTAAAAAAGAAAAGAAAAAAAATGAAGAAATAGATAATGTTTGAGAAAAAAGAAAAAAGAGAAAAAAATAAAGGCTGAGACAAATGAATTAAAGGAAAAAGTGAAATAATAAAAATAAAAATAGAATTTGAGAGACAAATGAGTATGAAAGGTTTAAAATATTTGAGGTGTAGAGGAAAAAATTGTACTTGTACTGTACTAAAAAGAGAAGGAAGGGTAGTCTATAAAGACTTTTCTTATTGGGGTCAAAAATCTAAAGTCACCCACTATTGGGGCAAAAGTATGTAATTTTCTGTAGCCCATCAAGATGATAGGCCAGAAAATGGCAAGCTCAATCCATCACTCTTTTTTAAAAAAAAATATTATTTTCATAAGTTTTTAATTAAAATGACTAACACGAAGGAGTGTTGATCACCGAGAGTGAAAGCAAGTATGTACTAAATAGTGATTTTTTAAACAATTTAGGATTGTTTGTTTTGATTAGTTACACTACTTAAATTTTAATATTTGGATATTTGGATATTTGGACTTTAAGAATATTAATAGTGAAAATTATCCCAAATATACTTTTTAGATTGTTAATTACAAGTTATAGCAAAACTTTTAATTAATTACTAGACTTAAGAAATATTTCAACCTATAGCAACTTTTAAGAAAAACAAATTTTAGTTAAATTTTCGAAACTCAATTTTATAATATTTAATATTTGTATTATTTCCTTATATTTAGCACTATGCATTTATCACTCTTAATTAAAGATCTTGGATAATTATGGCAAGTTAAGGTATTAATATTTTTCTTTTTTTAATAATTAAATATCAAAGTTTGTTCACAATTTAAGGAGTTATATGTGGTAAATATATTTTTTAAAGTTAAGAACTAATTTTATACTTTTTATTAACTTGAATAATTAACTTAATTATACACTCTTTCATATTTTACTGTCTTTAATTACCAATAGAAGTCTTTATCTCTTTACCTTTTTTAACTTCTTTTTCTCTTATTTTAACTTTATTATACAGACTTTCACATTTTACGGTATCTGTTTAGGTGAATTCATACACAATGTCTTTTAAATTTTTATCAACTATCAGTAAAAGTTTTTAACTCATTCTTCCCTCCTTTGTCGTTCTATTAAACATCAATATTGGCATATTTTATATGTTATTGTTTTGGATAAGAAAGATAAAATTGTTGAAGCTTCCATATGTGGGCATTAGTTTGTAGATTTTAGGTTTGTTCTGCTTTTCGATTGAGTTATGGGTGAAGCATATGCAAGGACGAAAATGTTATAGATCAAGGAAAATTTTTGTGTTGTTGTGACATGTTTGATTGGAGTTGAAAACAAATGGTGTTGTTTATGGTTGTCATCCTCACTCGTGGAAAGAAAAGATTGTGACATGATTTCATATATGTTGTTGGTTTGAAAAAAGGATAATGAAAAAATTGATTTTATGTTCTCTTAGAAAAATTGATAGTGTAGTTATATTCCAAACAGATAATCTAGGATTGCATACAGTAGCTGAGAAAATACTTTTAGTTGTCTTTGCATATATATTTTACTGTTTCTGCTTATATATGTCATTTTCTATTATTTGCAATTAAACAAGCAACATCAACATGTACATAAATCATAATGAAACACTTTTACTACAAGTCAGTCAACATTATACATAATACAACAATTTCAATTAAAATATACAGTCATTATCAGTGAACAAAAATAGCATTAACTCTTCAGAATTTGATCATTAAAAAATATGATAAATCAATATCCATGGACATAAAATATTGAAAATAGGACAAATTTTAACACCAGAATTTATTGAACATAAATAATTTAAAACAAGAAACATTCTAACATCAAAATAAATTAAGAAACACAGATTTCATCTTAAGCAGGAGATGCATGCTTGTGGCATGTCTTTTTATTGTGTCCCTCTTGATGACAGTTACTACACGTAATCTTTGATCGTTTACACTTTCCTTCATTTGGTGCTTTTCATCTTTCATAACATGATCTTCCGGGAGGTCTTTTTGAATCCGGAGATAATACAATTTCATCCGACACTTCATGTGATGTTTTTCATGTACTTTCACAAGGAAGAGGTTCAACTGGTATGGCATAAGCATCTTTGAAATTTTTATTGCTATAGTAAGGTGAGAAATAGTTTTTTTCATGTTGGTTTCTATACTTAATAGAAGCCATAGCATGAGAGCATGGTATTTCATCCAATTGAAATTCTCCACAACTGTATCCAATTTATTTGATGCTTTTACCTACATTCACAATCAACTTTAATACACAAAACATAAAACATTAAATTTTAATCATATCATGCAACCCATAAACATACATGCAACCCATACAGTATGCTAGAACTTTAATCAATTGAATCTAAACATACACTATGCAAGAACTTTCAATAAATTGAATATAAACATACAGTATGCAAGAACTTTAATACTCAAACTTTTGATGTGCGCACATTGAATCTAAAGTTACCATTTCAAGAGACTTTCATCACCACATTATAGAAATTTCAACAACTAATTCTTGCTTTATTCATGCAACCCATAAACATACACAACTTCAAATACAGTTAATCTTTCAAGAGTATTTCATCATCATATTATACCAAATTCAATATTTTAACAATAAAGAATTGAAGAAACACGTAAAAAAAATATTTAATTCTTTAAATACGTTTGATTGCAAAATATCAATTTGCAAAATAATTTAACATACTTACGAATCTCATCTCCCTCAATGACGTATCATGATTGAATGCAAATTTCCAAAAATCATATTTTTATAACACAACAATAGCTTATGTTTGTTTTTCTTTCAAAAAAAATCTCAGAAGTTGTATAAAATAAAAAGAAATTATGAAATTGGTTTACTAGAATAATATAATCTTGTAGGAAAAAGAAGAAAGTGTATGATGGTGGAAACTCTTCAATAGAGAATTGAAGAAACACAAAAAAATAAATCTTTAAATTCGTTTTGAATAAATAATATCCATTTGCATACGAAAATTTAACTAACCCAATGAATCTCATTTCCCTACATGATGTATCATGATTGAATGCAAATTAACAGATTTCATATTTGATATCAAATGAAATACTTATTTTTACTTTTCTTTCAAATTATAATGCTCAGCAATTTGTTTGCAGACGCCGAAATTAAGGTTTTTTATTTACTGCCACAAATTCATCGTGTACAAAGAGGAAGGTAGTGTATGAAGATGGAAAATCTTAATGCAAGCATTAAAATAGGAGGAAAAATAATGATTAGAGTGATTTTGGGGTGGATAAATATCAGTAATTAAGGTTAACTATATTTAAGGAAGGTAAATTGTATATTAATTGTATTAAATCTTAATTTTCCTTTTTAATTAATTATTTTTTTGTATTCTCAACAAAACTAAAAAACTTTTTTTATGTATTTTTTTAAATGAAAGTTGCTATAGCTTGAAAACTTAAAAGCTTTGTTATAACTTGTAATAACTAATCTAATAAGTTTATATAGTTAATTTTTCCATATTAATATATAATGGTTTAAGTAAATTGTGAGTTGTGAATTCTCTTGTAATCTCGTTATTTTTAGTAGTTACCTTATTTTTATTTTTTATTTGGTTTATGGATGAGCCCAATCCATATTGCTCAAACCCCACGACTAGCGGGCTTATACGGGCGTGAGAAAAAAATCTTGTTTTTAAATGGGCTCCAATAATCTCAGATCAATCATATCAAATAATTAGGAATTTTTTTGGGTCGGATGAACGGGCCTAGCCCATATTGACGACTCCAATATTCATTAAAAGATTTATTTAATAGTTAGCAATGATCATAATGATTATTTAACTGAATTATTATTTATATATTTCCGCATAATTGTAAATCACTTATTACAACGAGATGAGATTTCACACAAAATAAGTAACGTGTCCATGATTTTATAAAGGGAAAATAATAAAAAGAGTCAAACATAAGGGGGCTATCTACAAAAGTCCCCTTAACTTTAACTAATTACAAAACATCTCAGGGTCTGAAAAGTCGTGTGTATTTTAGGCTTGTGGGTCTCAGATACCCATGACTTTACCTATTTTATAGCAGTGTGTATCTCAGATACACGCAATATGTCTGTAACTTAGGTAAAGATACACATGACTTGGCGACTTGGCCTGTGTATCTCAGATACATGCAAATTTTGATTTATGTATCTAAGCAATTACTTCAAGAAACGTAAGTTTCAGAAAAAACTATACTAAAGAAGTATAACAACAATATAAAAACAAATTACCCATTTCATTTGAAAAGAAGAAGCCCGTCTAGATGGTATCATTAACGTCTCTAACTCAATTCCGTCGGAGCTCATGGTTTGGGATTTATTTCCTTTGAAGTTGTTTATAGTGGATGGCGTGATTTCGCCGGTATTTGAAGGAAGAAGAGAAAGGGGGCATTGGTTGGTGGGTATTTAGTTGTGTTTCGAGTCTGGACAGTGAGGTTTGGCTGATACACATGATTTGACCTGTGTACCTCAGATACATTATGAATTTTGGCCTGTGTAGTCGAGCAATTACTCTAGTATCTCTTGAAATTATTGAAACATAGAAGGTGCCTTGTAATTAGGATTTGAACATCCAATTTTTTATTGTTTCCCCATTTATGAAACGATACTTATTTTGGATCAAATTAGTTTTGAATACGATATTTGTTTTGAACCGAAAAAGCATTTTTCCTAAACATTGACCTGTTACTGTTTTTTAACCTCTTTTCAGTGCACCAACATAGATTGTGGTGTAGTGGTGGTGGGACTATTTCACCCTTAACCAGAGGTCTCGGGTTTGAGCCTGGATATGAAAAAATTTGGTTATGAGCGTCACCCCCAGAATGGGTCTTGCAGTGCGCAATTCAGATTAGTCGGGGCTCGCCACCTCCAGAATGGATCTTGCAGTGCGCGGTCCGAATTAGTAGGGGCTCCAAGGCGGATACTGAACACCGGGTGAGAAACAAAAAAACCTTTTTTTCAGTGCTTCAAAATTAACAGGTTAAAATTAGGAAAAGTTGGTCTATTAACATATTTAAACATGATAAATTTTGTTGGATATGGGAGTCCAGGAAGCACTCATATTCTGAATTTTTTGTATGGTAGGGATATAAAACACTCACCAATATCTTAAATAATTCTACTTTAATCAAAATAATAAAAGGGAGGATAACCATGATCATTGGTTTCTTGTATAATAAAAAGGTGGAGTGGATTAGCCCAGCCCATTTTGGTTTATTGAAAGTTGGAACTCAAGTTGTTCGGTTGAAATATTGGGTCCATCCTACGAACAGTAATAACTTCAACAACTTGGCCTTTACATTTGATGCCTGATCAACGCATTTCCCTGCAATTGCGCCCACAAATTCTAAATATTTTTTCTTGAGCTTTGGTGCATATTTCTTTGGTCCGCCATAACATTACTCAAGAAAATTGAAGAAAAGGTGTCTTTTAAGTCTTGAATGAAGGATTGGTAACATTGACCAACAAATAGGGTCAAACATCATTAGGAAACTTGATTAAATTAATTGTGGACTTGATTAATATTTTCAAAACTTTCTAATCTTTTCAAAAATACAAATCAACCCAACCCACACCCCTCTTCAATCCAAATCAACCTCTCTCTCTCTAGATTCTCTCAACTCCCTCCCAACTAACAGTTCTGTAAAATTTCTCCTTTCAACCCCCGACGACAAATAATCGAGCGAGTTCCTTTTCAACTTTCAACTGTTAATCGACGTGAAGACTTCTCTGGCAACAATAACTTTGAGTTCTTCTTCGTCCCATTTCTTTTTTCACAGGTAAAAATTTATGAAGAAACAGAGGAACTTGAGCCAACTACTCTTCTAATGGTTACTCATCCATTGCAACAGGTCAATTATATGTTGCAACAGATAACATACCTGGTGCAACAAATTAGTGATCTGTTTTTATGGTTTCCAATGGATTACTCATTTGTTACAACGAGTCGGTTATATGTTGTATCAGATAAAATACTAGGTGCAATAGAATAGTACTATTTTTATGGTTCCCACGGATTACTCATCTGTTGCAACAGGTCAGATATATGTTGCAACAGATAACATACCTGGTGAAACAAATTAGTTGTTTGTTGGAACTGTTATATTACTATTATGCATTAATCAATTATAATCTATGTTATGTTCCTATTAATTTAAGATAACATGGCTCCCAAAATAAAAGAAATTGAATCAAGTCCAAGTAAAGGAACAAGTCCAGCAGCTCGACTACATCCACCACTCTATGAACTTACTTTACAAGCGTTATCTCAATCAGGAGCAGAAGATAATGAACACGGCAAGGAGAAATCTTTCAAAAGAGATGATCCAAACTCTAATAGCCCTTCTGCCGAAGAGTTGGTCAAAACCTTCAGCATTGATCATTATCCTGTGAGAATGCAGTATGATGGTGTCACATATTTAACGGGTGATCTCGTGGTAAAGTCAGTCATGGGAAAATCTTTCGATGCCTTCAGAAAAATACTTCGAGAAAAAAAATTGGATTATTATTTTAGGAAAAGATGCTTTGGGCAATAACTTTATTTTTTGGAGGACAACAATGCTCGTTTTCAGATGAAAATGGTATATGATCTTCTCAAGCACGGGTTTATGTATGAAAACAAAAATAAGATGGATGCGGTATGGATAAATTACTGTGGCATGCCTGTTTGTTTTGGTTGGAAGGAGTTTGCCATAGTTACCAGGATAAAATGTTATCCTCCTTCTTCTTCTCAAGTTATACCTAATCTGACCCCAAAAAAAAGCACCCGGCACACCCAAAAAAGGAAAAGGCAAGTCGAGTGATCGTGATAACCTGGTGTCCATTGTTGGTCCAAACTTCAAAAACAAAAATCTGATAAAAGCGTTGAAAGGTAAAGGACTTTCAAAGAAGCACAAGCAATCATTGTGCTTGGTTGGTTTGTACATAATGTTCTTTGGACAAGAGACGTTAACGGCAACATAAGCCTCGGTTTAATAAATTTCTCCGAGGATCTTGAGGTATTTAACAACTATCCTTGGGGTTATGAAAGCTTCAAAATGACTGTCGAATATTTGTTGACTCCGTTAACGCCAAAAATAGTCAACTTATATGGCTTTTCATGGTAAATATTTCTTTTATCATGATATGATTCATTATTTTTTTATTCAATAATGCTTTTGATTTATTGGTGTTATGTTATTGGCTTGGGAATTTGATGTCATTCCTTATTTGAGACAACAAGTGAACTACCAGGAAGAATTTTCCTGTCAAAGAATTCTGAGATGGTTGTCGGCCAAAACCGATAAAAATGTAAAATTTCTTGATCTTTTCAATCCCCTCAAGGAAGTAGTAAGTCCAATTCTAATCAAGTTTTTATTTTAATTAATGATTAAATGATTTTATCATCATTCTTAATATATGTACCGATTTATTTCAGATTGTCCATCTGTGTCTTGTTCCGACCAACCGAGAGTTGAAGATGCCATTTTTTCTTACTTTATGGTCTGTACAAACTTTATCAGACCCTAAGGCCGCTGATGGAATAAAAATAGAATTGTTTGGAGCAACAACCATCACAAGAAAATTAATTTTGGAGGGTGGGGCTAATGATGCTCTTCTTACAGTTTTTGAAACAGCAAGCCATTATGATTATGATCATAATGGTTGTACAGATTTTTCTCTAGATTTTTCCGCATCTAGTAAATGTTCTTCATGCAAATGTCAAGACTGCAAGGCAAAACACGATGGAGTGATTAATGTAATTAATACACTAACTGCTTCTGTAAAGAAAATGACATCTAAGAGGGGTGTCATTCCATCAAAGAGGATTTTATATCTAAACACTCCACTAGAGATCAAGGCGGCTAAGGGGAGAAGGAAAGAAACCTCCAAGGCATCATCAATCATCAAAAAAAGTAAGATTGCAATGCCTCTGGCTTTGTCTTGCACCGATGTTCAGTGTGCAAAGGCCATAGGAGAGCAGCATGAGCTGAACAAGGTGAATGTACATCATCTGTTCCTAAAAACAAACACGCACATATCTGTTTCAATAGATGATAAATCTGTTGAAAATTATCAAACAGATATATACATTTGTTGCAACTGTTGTCTAACCTGTTGCATTAGATTCGTTATCTGTTTTAACAGATGAATCTTATGTTGCAACAGATGAGTCATCTGTTCAAAATTATCGTATTTCTCTAATTCACCTATTTGAATTTATCCTAATAGATAATCTATTTGATGCAATATAAGACTCATCTGTTGCAACAGATGGACAATCTGTTGTATATCTCTACTTAGCATTGACAATTCTGGCTTTCCAGGTAGATGTCACAGTAGAAGCTACTGCCGAAGAGCATAATATCATAGTTGATAATGCATCAACTGCCTCCAAAGAAGAAGAAAAAGTGGAGCTTGTCAGTTTGGGAAAATGGAAGAATTAACCATTTGAAGGGTTTAACATCTCGGATGAGGCTCCAAAAAAACTAACACAGTTGATCAACAACTTTTCAAAATGGATTGCCAATGGGCTGTTAAAGCATCATGCCGGCAGGTACATAAATCAATTTTATAGATATTGATTTATACAAATCTTGTTGTAAGAACCTGACATTAACACATATAAATCATCATGTAGAAAACAAAATAATGAGTACTACAAAGTGAATGAATCGAGTCTTGGTTTTGATATGTTCGACTTTGTTGTTGAATATCCCAAAATGAAGAATTGGATTTGAGTGATGAATTACAAGTACCAAATGATGGACTTAATGCTGGATTACTCCGCAAAAGATATGCTGCTCTTTTATTGAAATATAGAGAAGCGAAAGCTCAGAAGCCGTACACAACCGACGTTAAAGATCCACGACGACCAAAGCCAAAATCCGTAGCACCGAATGAAGAACAACTTGTCCATATTGATTAGATCTTTATAGCTTGAGTTCATCAATATAATAACCTATCCTCCTTGGTTTAACTTGTTGATTTATTTGTAAAGTAGATCGTTTGTACCCATAATGATTTTTTTTACATTTCATTTATTTGTTAAGTTATTTCATGTAATTTTCAAAGGCTTAGACTTATTTTATTATGTCTATGAATATAATTAATCCTTAGTTTTGAACATGTTAACTAAAATAGAGTACTAGATTCAAATATCGCAAAAGATAATACATCTGCTGCAACAGACGACATATCTTATCAGACAGATTTAGACATATGTTGCAACATGAGATGCAACACGTAGGTCATCTGCTGGAAATTATATAATAGGTCTTCCTACATTTTTTATTTTCTCCAAAAGATTACTGATCAGTTGCAACAGATAGATTATATGTTGCAATAGATCGTATATCTGTTGCGACAGACACACTGGGAACATCTGCATAATGCAACAGATGACCAACATATTCCAATAGATAATTAATATATCACAACAGGTACTATATCTATTACAACAGATATAAAATTTGTTGCATTATAAAAATTCAACTTGGCCAGACATAAAAATTATTACCACTACATGTAAAGTGAATTGGCTTGAAATAAAAATTTATTATCGTGTTCGTCTCTGTCTTTGTACATGTTTTTTTATACACGGTCTCCAACCATTTAGTTAGTACCCTATATGCCCATACCCATTGCATTTTTTTCACAATGGTGTAGCGCACACCGGTTATTTGTGTACCGGTCAGCAAACACTTGATGTATGCAAGCGAGTACGGCATGCACGTTGAACCTGTTGTATTTCTTGGGATCTGGATGTTCTTATTTCGACCTTCAAAATCCCATGATTCCTTCGCCAAGACTTCAGCTGGCAAATAATCCATCAGCTTACTCTGCGTTAAAAACTTGGGCAATAACTTCAAGAATGGTTGCATGTGGGTTAAAAACATCTTCTCGCTAAAGACAGGTAAGTTTTAGTCATAAACCTTAATATTTATCTCGTATAGTAGTATCTCAACAGTGATAAAATATGTGACATCCATGTTCATGACTGCAAAGATTCTCTTTCCCTTGGTCCAGCTCTTGCCGTGTGGATATGGTCTCTTCCCTCTAACATATTTAATGGCTACTTCATCCCATTGGAATATAAAAACTAACTGATCAAATCCCGGTCCACCGAAACCAGCTATCTTACAGAGTTTAGCATACCTATCCTTGAAATTATTGTAGAAGTTGAGCTCCATTATCCTATCGGCAGCATCATAAGTATCTGGGTACGCTAATTGCCTACCCCTCATGAGGCAGAGAATTTCATCAACATACTGCGGTATAAGAAGATAATTTTTAAATAGGTTAGTAATTGTAAAGAATTAAAACACAATGGAAAGAATCTGATGCAGATGGTTCTCTGAATCAGTTCACAGATTACCCAACCAACGCAACTTATGCAACAGATGTGTATTATGTTGCAACAGAATACCAAGTTTTTGCAATAGATTACATATCTTCTACGTAGATTCTTCTTCATAGAGTAGATTGGAAGTCTAGGTTAGCAAAAGTAAACTTACCTTGTCCTCATACCACACGCGCATATTTGTCATATTCGAGAAGTCTTTGGTGGCAAATGAATGCATGGTGTATTCTTTTTGAACCTTCATCTTGATTAATTCTTCCAGTTCCTTTTTCTTCTCCTTGTTAAGAGCCGCGAATATGTCCACCTTCTTCGGCAGCCCCTAAACTTCAACAACTATTGGAGCAGAGGGAGTTGCAACTTTTTCTAATTTCAGAACGGAGAGAATTTGTTTAATTTTTCTTCTCTTCCTCCTAACCTCCACTGTAGGAGTGCATGTCTTCCTCACCTCATTGGACGGTATGACACCCCTCCTGGATTTCAACTCCTCGACAGCTTCAGCAATAGCCTCTAGCTTTTCAAGGAGCTTATCCTCTCTATCCTTGGACTTTTTGCATTTATAATGAGAACATGATGGTGATGAGGGGTGAAAGGGACCACTGTAAAGGTGGGAGGGACCGGTGTAAGGGTGAGAGGGAGGACCTGTGTAAGGGGTGTTTTCAAACATATTTATTTATTTTTTAGCACTAACATGCTCATAATTATGACTGGAAGCAGCAGCAGTAGGATGGCTGCCACCATCACAAACAACTCCACCAGCAACACACCCAGCAGAAGCACCCGGATCTGTTGCAGTTTGAGGTTGGTCGTGAAGAGCTTCAACGTCAGGCTGACCTTGCCTAACTGCTCTTCTTATGGATATTTCTCCAGCCAATTCCTTCTTTATTAACTCCACCGTTGGGTATTCTTTTGTATCAACAAGACCCAGAGTAAGAAAAAAAGTCATCCCCAGCTCATCAATGGTAGGCACGATCCTACGATGCACAATCCATAAAAAAGATAGGAGGAATTTAAATCATATAATAATAATTTATAGTCAGTTGGGATACATGGGGATCGAGTTACCTAGATGTTAACACAGCCAACTTATGAAACAGACGATCTAGCTACCGCATTAGCTGATCTGTATGTTGAAACAGATTGATAATATGTTGCATCAGATTACCCATCTGTTGCATAATTTATAGTAGATGGGTAATCTGTTGAGTAGGGTTCAGAGAACTAGAGCAACAAATGGTTAATCTGTTGTGAAATATGGATCGTCTTTCGCAACAGATTACCCATTTGTTGCACTAGTTGTAGTTGACGATAATCTGTTGCAACAGACAACCCATTTGTTGCAACAGATAGAACATCTATTTCAATATCTTTCTTTGAGGTAAATTATTTTAGTTGAAAGAAGATGTACTGCATCATTCGGAGGGTTAAAGATATCAGCCTCATTAATATTTTTTTGGCTTCTCTCTGCTGCAGCCAACCGCCTAAGGATCTTTGGATGAGAAACCTTATCCGGGTAATCTTTGAAATGCTTTTGGAGGGGAGGAATGGCTTCACATGACCAAGCCTAAAAATTGTAAACAGGAAGCAAGCAAAAAAAATGTCATAACTATATTCAATATAAATTAATGAATGAGTAAAAATAGTGATCAATTTTACCATAAAAGCCCAAGGAAATCTGTATAATGTGGTCGTCTTTGGCTTTAGATTTTCAGTAAATATTTGACAGTCAAGTAGTAGTTGTCGTATCCCTAGGGATAATGTTGAATTTCCCAAAATCATTAGCAAGCGCCAACAAATCATGTTCTATGACTTTCCTGACATCTCTTGCCAATAAAACGGAATGGACAAACCAAACTAAGCATAATTTCTCCGTGTAGTGCTTTGGTATGTCTTTATTCTTGAGACCCGCCATCAAATTCTCCACTCTGTAGCTAGGTCTAACAATGCCCAAAAACCCATCTTTTTTACCTTATGTTTGTTGGACCCTTTGTGGGGTATTTTCTTGATGAGAGGTTCCCTTGGACGATCGCATCTCAAGCCCTTCACTATGGCAAACCCTTTCAATCCAAAACAAATTGACATGCCACAGTAGTTGTTCCAGACATCATCCATATTTTTTCCACCCTCATTCGGACCTCCATTATCCCCCGCATACTTGATCATACACTTGAGAAGACTATATACCATGATCATTGGGAAACGGAGAGGGAAGGCCCCAGACAGCTGAAGAAAGTATGCAAAGCAGCTCCTCTTAAAAAGTCCATCTATGTTTTCCTTCTTCATAATACTCTTAAGTTCGTTAAAAGGTTTCCCCAACTGACATTTAAGTACAACATCATGAAATACTGTGTTAGGGTTACTCATCGGCATCGCAACTCGAAACCCGATGATACTAATAGTTTTGACAAAACCATGCTGGGATTTCGATGTTATTTCACGCTCCATTAGTGAGAAGGAGTTATCACTTTCCTCAGCTTCATGTTGCCCTGACTGAGATTGCTCTGGAAGTTCCTCTGAATCTATCTGAAGTCTATCCTTTTTTGTTGGGTGGTCAGAAGTTGATCCATTTTCAGTTTCTTTTGTTTTGGGAGATATCTTTTAACTACAATCAATAGAAAAAATAAAAAATACATTGCATTTGATTTCTGCATAATTTAAAAAAAAAGGTGAGACAAATTTCAATAAATTATTCTACTCCACATAACAAAAAAAATACTCCAACGGACAACCCATCAGTTGGAATAGATGGGGAACCCGAATCTGTTTGAAGACCTATTTAATATCTCCAAGCAGATATTCCACCTGTTGCAACAGATGGACAAATTTCAATAAATTATTCTACGCCACATTACAAAAAAATACTTCAATGGATAACCCATCAGCTGGAACAGATGGGGAATCTGTTTGAAGACCTGTTTAATATCTCCCAACAGATCTTCCACCCATTGCAACAGATGGACCACCATCACCACAACAATGCCACCAAGACCACCACCAATGCCACCAATACCAACACCAAGACCACCAACACCACCGCCAAAAAACACAAATACTAACACCACCACCAACAACCAACAACAACACCACAAACACCATCCAAAAATACCATGATAGTCAACAAAACACTGAGATAAAAACTAGGGTTTTCTCGGGTGCTTCCTACCTTTTTAGCATCAAAACTCAAAATTGTTAACCCATTCTCGAAGATAATACAACTAAAGGTTTTATTTTTTATCATTAACTAAAAAGCCCTATTTTTTAGAATAAAGAACAAATGTAGAACTCTTCTAGAACTCTGTTACCTGCAAAGGCAGAGAAAATGATGGATACAAGCGGGAATAAAGTCAAAAAATAACTATATGCGGTTGTCAATGGGAAGAAAATTGACCTATTTTGAAGGGTTGAGTAATATGTTGAGTAGTTGCTGCTTGTGTTGTTGAGAGAAAGAGATGAGACCACAAGAGAGAGAGAGAGGAGCGAGAACTTTAAATTTGAAATGAAAAGTTTTTCACGCAAATAGATGATTTGTATGGGTTGATTTGTAATTTTGGAAAAGAATGACAAGTTTTGAAATTACTAATTTGGTTTGAATTGATCTTAATTAATTTTAAAAAATTTAAAAGATATGGTTTTTAAAACATTGAGTTGATGAGAACTCATTTCAACTCAGAGTGATCGATCGATGACTCGGGTTGGGATGAACGCAATACCAATGCCATGCAATTTCAAAGACTCGATTGGATTTATAGTTGACCATGTGAGCTCATTCATCCTTAGTTCCACCTAAATCAACTTAGGTACTATCACTATCCTAACATTGAGTTGATAAGAACTCATTTTAATTCAGAGTGATCAATCGACGACTCGGGTTGGGATGAACGAAATACCAATGCTATGCAATTGCAAAGACTCAATTGGATTTGTAGTTGTCCCTGTGATCTTATTCATTCATTTCTAGTTCCACCTATATCAACTTTGGTACTATCACTATCCTAACATTGAGTTGATGAGAACTTATTTCAACTCAGAGTGATCGATCGATCGACTTAGGTCGGGATAAACGCAATACCAATGCCATGCAATTGCAAAGACTCAATTGGATTTGTAGTTGACCCTATGAAATCATTCATTCATCCCTAGTTCCACTAGTTCCACCTAAATCAACTTAGGTACTATCACTATCCTAACATTGAGTTGATGAGAACTTATTTCAACTCAGAGTGATCGATCGATGACTCAGGTTGGGATGAACACAATGCCAACGCCATGCAATTGCAAAGACTTGATTGGATTTATAGTTGACCCTGTGAGCTCATTCATTCATCCCTAGTTCCACCTAAATCAACTTAGGTATTATCACTATCCTAACATTGAGTTGATGAGAACTTATTTCAACTCCGAGTGATCGATCGATAACTCGGGTCGGGATGAATGCAATACCAACGACATGAAATTGCAAAGACTCAATTGGATTTGTAGTTGACCCTGTGAGCTCATTCAATCATCCCTAGTTCTACCTAAATCAATTGCAATGAGATCTGTTGCAACAAATGACTGAGCTATTGAAAATTTTCAAATAGATATTCATATCTGTTGCAACAGATGACATATCTAATTTAATTATTAAATAGACATTTGCATATGTTGTAACAGATGACTGAGCTGTTGGAAATTTTTAAATAGATATTTATATCTGTTGTAACAGATGACATATCTGATTTAATTAATTATCAAATTGACATTTTCATCTGTTGTCACAGATGACTGAGATATTGGGTTTTTTAAACAGATATTGATATCTATTGTAACAGATGAATGAGTTGTTTGGATTTCTAAACAGATATTTATACATGTTGCAATAGATAACATATCTGTTTGAAAATCTTTTTTTCTCTTTTAATTTTAAAGCAAGCTTCTGGTCTGAGTAGATAATATCAAGTAGTAGTACTTACTACTAAAGGCGGTAAAAATGTTTCTTGAATATCTCAAAAGTGAGTTCATTAAGCAGTTTTGTCTTGTCTTTTCAATATCACTAGTCTTAGTCTTCCTCATGCCCCTCAAATTATTAATTAAATTAATGAATATTGAAACCCCTCACGTCTACGTACACAATACATCTATAGCAATTATCTCATATCTTCCTTCAGCTGCAGTTTATTTCATTCAACTCTCATCTTTTTCTTTCTCTGTTTTTTAGGGTCACAGCCTTTTTTCTCTCTTTTCTCTTCTTTTCTCATAAATATTCTTTCAGATCTAAATCGATCCATATATTTTCTCGACTGAAATTGTTGTTTTGATCCCCTTTTTGACATTAAGGTATGGTTCATTACTACTCTTTTATTCTCGTCTTCTTCTTTGAAAGTTATTTATATCTATTTTTTTTATTTAATTACTATTTACACATATCATATTTATTAAAAAAAATTGAAGGAACTTTGAAGTATTGAATAAACAAACCGAGAATTTTTATTACAATTTGCGAAAAAAGTCATCTGTTGGGAGAAGTTTAAAAGTCTTCTTGGCAGTATCATTTTTTTTGTATGTATTTTATTTTTTATTTTTTGTTGATGCAGTTATTAATATTGGTGGTGGGGTTGGCGTTGTTGGAACTTGTAGTGTGGTGTTGTTGATGGTTCTAGAATAAAGGATGTTGCTTCTTTGTTGTTGATGATGTTGTTGGAACAAATGTTATCATTTCTTTGTTGTTGATGTTGCAACAGATGGAGAAACTATTAGAACAAATCAAACCACCAAAAAGGCTGGTTTGATGTATTCCATCATACTCTACATCTATTGCAACAGACTCACATCTGATGCAACAGAATCTACATCTGTTGCAACAGATGGATAATGTTCTTTCTGTGACATCAATTTTTTTTCTCTTCTTTGTAAATATAAGGAACTGACTGTTGATCAACTTTTGTCGGACCATCACAAGAGGCTGCAGTAAAGATGGGTTCAGACGAATAAGTTGCATGCAGATGGAACCACTTCATATGTGGGAGGTATGTATTACTGATAATGTTATCGTGGAAACACACATAGAGTGCACTGATTTTGTGAATGCTATTTTTACTGATTAGTTATAGATCATTCAAACAAGATGTCTGCAATTTTACAGTTAAGTTTGGTAGGTCTGAACTGATAAGGCTGAGGGACCATGAATATGGTTCTGATACCCTGCTAAGATTTAATGTCGGTTGTTTCCCATGTTTATTTGTCAAGCATTGTGAAGGGATCTAGTTTTGGTGTCATTGTAAAGAGATTCAATAGCGATTGGACTAACTTTTAGGGTGCATTGGATCCTTAGAGAGCCTTCGAAGCTTAGCACTTTATCTAACAAGAACGAAAAACCAATGTAGCTATTGCCCTAGCCCAAATTTATATAGTTGGGTTGCTCGCTCGGGGTGATGATTATACGCCAGAAAGTGCGGTAAGAGAATGACTTCGAGGGAAAATGGGTGGTTGATGAAAGACTATATCATCTGAGAGCTAATTAATGAAGAGACATAGGGTAGAAAGTAACTTCTAGCAAATCTGGCCGATGGAATTATCTTAACAGATGCGAAATCTAAATCAAGTGCAAATATGAAAGTGTATCCAGTAATGTAATTTCATCTGTTGTCTTTCTGAAAGAAAAATAATGTAGATGGACACTTTTCTAGGGATCTGCGTGGTTGGGATTATCACCTAGATAGAAAATAGGAGAAGATCAACAAAGCAGCCTCACGGGCATTGAGGGTTGAAATGATGTAAAACAAGTCTAGAAAACTTACGCCAACAGCAACTGCAGTTAAATTAAGGAATATAAGTGAAGGCAGCAATTTCTAAATTTTAAATTTCATCTCATGCCTTGTTGTTTGTATTTTCGATCAGGTCCACTGTCGTTGACCTGATCGAAACCACAAACGAGATTGAAAGGCAAATTGAGTATCATTTCTTCCTTAGCAATATGGTTATAATTGATTGTATTTTCTTGCCTTAGCATATTTTCAACATTCCTTGCAGAAGATCAGATGCTTGTTGTAGTATGTGAATCCCGATAATTTTCAAGCTTGCCTCCAGCTTGTTGATTCTGTATTCAACTGGTCGTTGTTGTCTTCAAAGTTGGTCAAGATTTCCTCATCTCATGTGAGCTCTATCAAGGACACCACCTTCAAAGTTGTGGCATTTTAGGTGCCCTTCAGAACACATTCTTCAGAAGCCTTAAAGGATACATGGAGGGTCGTTGTGTTTATTTTAGGTCAAATATGTTGATGCACGTTGAAGATGTGGTCCCAACAGTAGAACAACACACTTTTATTGAGCGTTACGTAGCGTGTTATCTAAACCAGCTCTACCAAGCCTATCAAACATTACATAACTCCAAGCTTATTACCCTATCAAAAAACTATGACCGAGTTAGTGCACAAATCAAATGAGCTTAATCTCTCATCCTTTCTACTGATCGCTCTTCTCCAATATAGATGACAAGATATCTTCTATGTAAAATTCTACACCGTCGCCAGACATGCTTGCCTGGGAGCAATTCTTCAGAAGTTATCTGTTGAAGCCTTCTGAAGAATTGCTCCCTGGCAAGCATGTCTGGCGACGGTGTAGACTTTTGCATAGCAGATATCTTGTCATCTATATTAGAGAAGAGCGATCAGCAGAAAGGCTGACAGATTGAGCTTGTTTGATTTGTGCACTAACTCGGTCATATTTTTTTGATAGGGTAATGAGCTAGGAGTTACGTAACGTTTGATAGGCTTGGTAGAGTCGGTTTAGATCACACGTTACGTAACTCCTTGCTTATTAATTTATCAAATTGGTTGAGCAAGATACATGGAGCAACGCTCGATAAAAGTGTGTTGTTCAACTATTGGGACCACATCTTCAATGTGCATCAACATATTTTGACCTAAAACAAACACAGCGGCCCTCCATATATCCTTTAAGGCTTCTTAAAAAAGTGTTCTGAAGGGCTTCTAGAATGCCACAACTTTGAAGGTAGTGTTCCTGATCGAGCTCACAAGAGATGAGGAACTCCTTACCAACTTCGAAGATGGTAACGACCATCTTGAATATAGAATAAGCAAATTGGAGGCAAGCTTGAAAATTATCGGGATTCACATACTACAGCAAGCATCTGATCCTCTCCAAGGAATGTTGAAAGCATGCTAAGGCAAGAAAACACAATCAATTATAACCATATTGCTAAGGAAGCAATGATACTATATTTGCCTTTTAATCTCGTTTGTGGTTCCGATCAGGTCAATGGCAGTGGACCTGATCGGAAACACAAATAAGAAGGCATGGGATGAAATTTAAAATTCAGAAATTGCCGCTTTCTCTTAGATTTCTTATTTTAACTGTAGTTGTTATTGGCGTAAGTTTTCTAGACTTGTTGTACATCATTTCAACCCTCAATGCTCGTGAGGCTACTTTGTTGATCTTCTCATATTTTCTATCTTGGTGATAATCCCGACCACGCAGCTCCCTAGAAAAGTGTCCATCTGTATTATTTTTCTTTCAAAGAGACAATAGAAGAAATTACATTACCAGATACACTTTCATATTTGCACTTGATTCAAATTTTGCATCTTTTAAAGTAATTCCATTGGTCAGATTCGTTAGAAGTTACTTTCTACCCTATGTCTCTTCTTCAATTAGCTCTCAGATGATATAGTTTTCCATCAACCATCCATTTTCCCTCGAAGGCATTCTCCTACCGCACCTTCTAGCATATAATCATCACACCGAGCGAGCAACCCAACCATATAAATTTTAGCCAGGGGAATTTCTATTGGTTTTTCATTCTTATTTGATGCAGTGTGAGGCTTCGAGGGCCCTCTAAAGGTCCAATGCACACTTAAAGTTAAGTCCAATCGCTATTTATTCTCTGCAGTGACGAAAAATATTGATCCCTTCTTAAAACTTGACACGTATAAACACGAGCAACAACCATCAGTAATTTGTAACAGGGTATCTGCACCATCTTCATGAGGTCCTCAGCCTTATTAATTTCAAACCCATCAAAATTAACAATACAATACAGTATCTTGTTTGAATGATCAATGCCTAATCGGTTAAAAATTGCATTCATAAAAACAATATACTTTATGTGTGTTGTCCTAGTGACCTTATCAGTAATACATACTTAACTCCCACACATATGATAGTGGATCCATCTGCACGCACCTTATTCTTTCTAGCCCATCTATGGCTTAAATTGAATAAATAGATGACTAGCTAGTTGCAACAGATGACATATCTATTTATATTGTCAAACAATTGGAGACATCTGTTACTACAGATGATCAACCTGTTCCAACATAGGACGTATCTGTTGGAGAAATCAAACAGATATATACATCTGTTGCAAAAGATTGCCTGTATGTTGTAAGTTATCTAACAAAAGGAATATATTTTGCAACAGATTACCCATTTGTTAGATTTATTTTAAAGCAATTTTCTTTTCTTTCCGAGATACAATAATTTATAAATAGGTCCCTCCTTACAAATATGGATGATCCAGATTCGTACAAAAATCTTCATATCGAGTCCTTGTGTGAACGCAGTTTGATGAACTCCAGAGAGATTTGGCTGACTTCGGAGCAAGGCTACCAGATGAAAAATATCTGATTGACAATAATAATAACAGTATTAATAATAATTAGGTAATGTTTTTTTTATTTTAGAGCATGTATTTTCCTCCTTTTGTATATCGGATCTACCCAAAGGATTCAAAAATATATGAACATTCATTTCATTTTGTTGTCGACTTTGAATTTTTAATTCTTATTTGGTATTTAATAATCATTCTATTTATTCCTGGTTCTTAATATGTCGACGGTTGGTGGTAGGGATTAAGCAATTTGTGTCAACAGAGGTTAATCTGCTACAATAGATCGATCATATGTTGCACCTGGCGGTTATTAATAAGAAAAGGTTGGTGTTATTGAGAGGGTGAAAAAGATATGACTTTTCGATTATTCAATATGAAAAATGTTTCGTAAATAAATAATAAGAAAATAAATGATAAACACAATTTATAACTGTAAAAGAACGGTTATTTAATTTTAATAACTGATCGTGACTTTTCACCATTTTTATTTTTGAATTTGTTTTTTTAAATTATTTATTATATAATAAAAAAAGTCACAATATTGGATTAATTAACTTATATGATGATGATTGCTAAGAAAAAGAAAAACAAGGTGATTGATCGTGACTTTTTATCTAAAATAAAAACACATACATTCAGCAGTGTTGCTGATGCATCAAATTCTCCATTTGTTGCGACTGATGTATCAGCTGTTAGAAGAAATCAAAAATGATATTAATATAGAACGCTTATTTGTTGCTACAGATGGTATATCTGTTGCAACTGATGGTTTATCAGATTCAACAGATATACAATCTGTTGCCAGAAAATAAAAATGGTTATTATTTTATTAAAGAATTTGAAAAGGTGTTTTTGTTATTTATAAAATAAAAAAGTAAGCAAATTTGGATTAATGATATGATGATAGTTTTTTTTTAAAAGTAGATTATATATTGCAACAAATATATTATCTGATGCAACAGGTTCACTATTGTTTCAACAGATGATATATTTGTTGTCACAGATGATTTATCTGATGCAACTGATATCGAATCTATTGTCACAACTCAATAAAAATGGTTCTTGGAAAGAACTAATTAATAATAATAATCTGAAAAGTCATGACTTATCACAATATTTCTTAATTTAATTAAGTCATTACTTTTCACATTAATCAAAAATGTAATTAATAAATGGAGGTGAACAGTTAGATTATATGCTGCAACTAATAGGTTATCTAATGCAACATATTTTATATTTGTTGCAACAGATGATATATCTGTTATCACAGATGTGTTATCTGATGCAACAGATATAGATCTGTTGCCACAACTCAATAAAAATGGTTCTTCAAAAGAACTAATTAATAATAATAATCTAAAAAGTCATGACTTATCACAATATTTATTTTCTTAATTTAATCAAAAATGTAATTGATGAATGGAGGTGAATAGTCGTGCTTTTTTGCCTCTTATTCAAATTCAATCCTCTATAAATAGGTCCCTCATTACTCAATCGTTCATTCAACTACACTCTATTTATTTATTGCATCTTGTCTTTCATATTACACTCTAGAAGATTATGGCTGACCCAGTGTGGGATGTTTCTTTTCTGCAAGACGCCGTGAATGAACTTCGAAATCAAGTTCGTGACCTGCAATGGGAACTGGGAGGAGTTAGAGCAAGAATGCTTCGCGAGATACGCAGGCTGAGGAGGGCCTTGCTACTTCCGATTGAAGATTGGCCGGCTGGCAATGATGATGATGATGATGATAATAATAATAATAATAATAATAATAATAATAATAATTAGATTATTATTTTTATTTTAGTCTATTATATGTATTTTTACTTATTTTTGTTTAATAAAAAAATTATGTTTGATCTTTGACATTTTAATCCATATTTAATTTTCATTTTGTCTATTATCTTCTCAACAAACATGTCGATGATTCGACGTAAAAAGGAATAATTTAGAATCCAGTAGCAATAGCAAGATTTATCTGTTGGGTTTATGGCAGGGGCTGATGTGTTGTTCAAAACAGATTACTCATATTGCAACAGATAAGAAGTCTGATGCAACAGATAAATAGTCCGTTTCAACATATGACTAGTTTATTGCTTGGCTCTAACGTTTTAATTCGTACTCCCTCCGTCTCAAATTATCTTTCCCAAATTGAGATGCCACATTGATTAAGAAAAATAATTAATAACATGTCTAGTTTACCATAACCCACTAATCAGGTAGTGGGATAGTAGACGTGTTTGAAATAACCATTGTTTGCTATTCAATCGAAATTTCATAGGAGAAGAAATCTTTTAACGTCGGTCAGCGTATAGTCCCCCTATTAAATGATGTTTTTATTTTAATTTGAAGAAAAAGTGATTAATGCAAAGAGTAAAACATGGATTTTTTTAAATCTTTTCTTGATTAATGAAAAAGAAAAGTAAAAGGAGAAATCGAATTAAAAAATTTGGAACGGGTAATTGGACGTAAGAAATAATTTTGAATCCAGTAGCAATAGCAAGAGTTGAAACATATTGGTTATCTGTTGGGTTTGTGCCATGGGATGATTTGTGTTGTTTCAAATAGATTAATCATTCGTTGCAACAGATAATTAGTCTGGTACAACAGACAAACATCCTGATGCAACAGATAATATGTCTGATGCAACAGATAATACATCTGATACAACAGATAAATCTTCTGATGCAACAGATAAACAGTCTGATACAACAGATAAATCTTTTGATGCAACAGATTACTCATATGATGCACCAAATGATTGATCTATTTAAATTGTGGGCACTTATGCTGGATTCATGATCGGGGTTCTATCTATTGTTGGAAAAACAGAAGTGTACCCAGATGACAAATACGAATAAAAATCATAATTTTACTTACCAAAGTCATCTATGAAGTAATGCCCAAGTGAAAAGTGATGTAGTAAACAAAATTTGACCTAAGAAATTGGTCAGATCGCAACAGTAGCGTTGTACCAACAACAACAACAACAACAACAACAATAAATGGTCGACAAGAAGAAAATAGAGATGATAATGAAGTAGAAGATGATGATAATGAAGAAGAAGATGAATAACGCAGCAGAAACAATGAACAACAAAAATCAGTAAGAGAGAGAAAACAACAATGGATGAGAAGAGAGAGAAAGACACCTTTTTTTCCTCCGTTTCCCGTTATTTTAGGTGAACTTAGAATCAAAGTATAAATTTAAAAACTTATGGGTTATTTTCAAACTTTCCCAACTTTCTTAATCCATAATAAAGTAATTGTCACCTCCAACCAATAATTAAGACTTATGTCACATACACCTCATTTTAAAACTCTTTTGCCACCTATGGCCCAAACCCCCACATTACTCTCTTATTTTGTTTAGATAGATAATGATGTGTTTTAAGAATTTGTGTATATCTCAATTAATTTTTTTGATTTTTCATTTGTATAGATACTAATAAGTGAAAATTACCTTATGTACCTTTTTGATTGTTTATTATAAGATATAATTATATTTTTTTATAATTATTGAATTGAGTTTTTAATTGCAAGTTGTAGCAATTTTCAAAAAAGTTATATAAAAATATTTTTTTAAAAATTTATTCATTATATATATATATATATATATATATATATATATCAATTAAAATCTCTCCTAAATATTTGTATTTATTTTCTCTCTCTCCTAATTCCTTAAATAAATTATTGATAACAAATCTTAGATTTTCTCCATAATCTTCAGTCTATTATGAAGATTAGCTAATCCATTTTTACTGAAATTGATTTGGTAAACTCAATCCATTAATTGATTTATTTAGTTGATTATCAAAGATGAAAATTTAAAATCCTTTCAATGAGTTTCATTAACGGGAACCATGAATTTCCAGCAACCCAAAATCCTTTAAAATTAAGATCCTGACCCCGTTAATGGATTGAATTTTATTATAACTAGTTTAGTTGCACGTGCCTCGCACGTGTAACTTTTGATTATTTAAAATTAAACGATTTTGTCTATTATGAAGATTTTAATGAAGTGCAAAAAGTTCAAAACATATATTTATTTTACGCACATATATATTTTACCACCAGAAGTTTCAAGTGGTTAATGGATCTTTGCTTTTGCATTTGCCATGTAGTACCTTTTTTCCTTGCTCTTAGAGGCTAAGAGAGACACATCGATTCGAACCATATTTAAAATCTTTATTTTTAAAGTTAAATCTTTAGAAAAAAAATTATTACTTACTTATTAAAAATTTGATATTTCTTATATTTTTCTTATTCAAATACATTCATATTTATTTCTAGATTTTTTAAATCTTCTTAAAATCAACTTTAGTTGACTTAGAATTCTTAAACTAATGAAAAGGGTATTAATTGTCACTAATTCTAATGACTTCTAATAAGAAAAGATTTAATATAATTATTTAATTAATTTTCAACTCTTAAATATTAGGAAATAGTGAAAAGATAATTTTGTCTAAAACATGAATTTTTAATGAAGGGCAAAAGTCAAATTATATCTCTACGGCCCTTCACACTTTTAATATATTATCATTATAGATTATAGATTATAGATTAATATAAATATAAATACACATCAAACAACCATGATGGGTTGATGGAAGCTTATATGCTACTGCCATTCTCTTGCCATGAAAGTTAATTACCGAAAAGAAAAATATATGAAAATAAAAATATATGCTAGTGTGATTTCATTATGGAGTTTTCAAGTAAATTTGATAAAACAATTAAGGTGAAGTGTAAAACATTAAAAAAGATTCACACATATACAACGTACACATAGAGTCCGTGAAACAATAAAATTAGGAGTCATTTTTCCACGTAAAATTTACCTACACTATTGATAATATTTTCGTTCTTACTATATATTAGGACTTTAAAATTCCAAATAAGTTAATTTTAAATTTTTAATTGCATATGAGTCATTAAAAACAAAACTCACAAAACATTTATCAATTAACATTTATCTATCAAGAATACATGATTAGTTATTGACTTCTCAATTAACAGTTGTCTATCAAGAATATATGATAATTTATTTATCGAAAACTTCAAAAATATACTAAATTTTTAAAAACTTACCTCAAATCACAAACAAATTCATCGTCTTAATCATAGATACTATCAAGATTTCATTGAATAAGAAAATTCTATACATAAACTTATTTTTCTCTTACGTATGTTTTCGAACCTGCAAAAGTAAAGACAAAACAAAGAAGTAAGTGAAATGAAAATCAAATAAAGAAAGATAAAGAGGATGATGACAATGAACACAATAATATGACTTGAATTAAAATAAAAAAAGAAGAAAACTAAAAATAAAATAAGCCAATGTTTATGTTTGTTGTAAAATTTGATTGAAAATATTGCTTAAATAGAGGGTGAAATTTAATTGATTTAGAAGTATTAAATATTATGATTTCTTATCTATATGAAATAAGGACTTTAATTAATTTCAAAAATATAAATAATGTATAATTGACTTATTCATTTAGAAAAGCCCCAACCTAAATAATGCATAATATTAACTTATTTTAAAAAAAAAAATCCCAAACCAACTTTGATTTTTTTAAGAAAGTCCAAAAAAGGAGACAAAAAGCATTTTTGTAAAATAAACAAATCAAGTCCTAATTCTATACAAAACAAAAATAATATAAATCACAAATAATAGTAACACATAATATACTAATATTTGGGCGACTTTGCAAAAATCAAATTCTAGTTGGTTTTAAACTTTTACTTTTTTAAGGGTCTTCACACTTTTAATATATTGTAGATATAGATGTAGATGTAGTTTTAATATATTGTAGATGTAGATATTGATGTAGATTTATAAATTTTTAAAATCTTCTTAAAATCAAATTTTATTGATTTAGAATTCTTAAACTAATTGAAAAAGTATTAGTTGTCATTAATTCCGATGACTTCTAATAAGGAAAGGTTTTACCATAAATATATTTAATTAATTTTTAACTCTTAAATATTAGGAAAAATAGTGAAAAAGATGATTTTGTCTAAAACAAAGACTTTTAATGAAGGGTAAAAAGTTCAAACGACATGTCTAAGACCCTTCACACTTTTAATATATTATAGATATGTGAAAATACTATCTTATAAGTACTTTTTAGATTGTTTATTGCAAGTTGTAATTAAACTTTTGTATAATTATTGAACTATACTGAATGCTAGAAAGCAACATTAATATAGTGAATCAACTTCAATATCAATCATGACTAATACTGATTATTTTTTTTACCGCAGGGGAAAATTATTTGACATTAAAAAATTATCAATTAATTTATTTTCAATATGTACAGTGATAGTTTTTCATTAAATATCCATTAATACACTAAAAAGTTTATGTAATATACAGAATTATTTTTCTTATCAATTTTCATATTCATAAAACTTATTTTATAAAAATATGACATATACGAAACTTCATCGATACCAATGTTAATGTCAATTTCATACATTGAGAACTCAAAAAAAATATTTAAGTATGAAATGAGTGTATAAACCGGCTTCAACAAAATTTATTAAACTAATTCATGGATGTCATATTATGTAGCATTTTCGTACACTAAAAATAGTTACAAGAATGTATCATTTACATTTAGAATATTATGTATCAACTCCATAAATTGAGACTCAAAAAATTAAAATCATTTAAAATATGACTTTGTTGTATAAAACTATTTCAATTTAATCGTATAAAACAATACATGAATACTACGTTATATATAATTTTTGTAGATTAAAAATAAATTATTAACATATAATATTTATTGGCATCAGTTTTCATACGGTAATTCTACCACCAATATTATTGTAAATTAAAAATTCATGAATTAAAAATTAAAGATATTGTACTATAATCTGTAATTATAGAGAGATTGGATAAAAAGAAACTATGGAGAGAGAAATAGATGTTTTTAAAAAAAAAAAAAAATTGAATATAAATATAATTGAGGAAATTAAAAAAATCATGCTTACTAATAACTCCAGAATTTTAGCACACTTAATTACTAACTCCTATTAAAATGAAAGATTTTCTTAACAAAAATATATATAGAAAAAAACCCCTTTTTTTCCTTTTTTCGTTTTGTTTTGAATATGTTATTAACTTTTTTTCCTTTTAAAAATCGTTATTAATTGCAATCTAAGTATTGCTATAACTTGCAATATATAAATTAACGATGTATATTTCAATTTTCCCCCCTTATAGAAAACTAGTTTAACGAGGCTCTTTCTAAACCCAGACCCAAACTCAAGATATAAAAAAAAAAATTGAAAAATATAATTTATATTATATTTCTACTTTATAATTAACATAATCTAATGACCGACATATTAAATATATTTTTTTGATAAATTTTATAATTATTAAAATTCTTAATCACATAATTGGATAATTTTAAATAAAAATTTATTTGCAGAGAAGAAAGTATTACCAAAGAATTAGAATATATTAAAAGTCCACAAATAATTCAATATTTTATAAAATAACATGATAATATTTTAATAATTACAATTCAACGATGATCAAAAAAATATTGATATGTTAATGAATTTGTGAGTATGCAATATCTCAGTTATAAATAGAAATAAATTTATTTTAATATTTATTATTTTATTGTCACTTATAATTTCATGTGAGAAGAGTTTTTGCAAAATTTATTGTTTTCATCTAATACAACAAAATATTTCAATCACTTCAACTATATATAAAAATAGTTACAACATTGATTTAGAACCTTTACACAAACTAACTCAATAGTAATCTATAAGGATATTAAATAAAAATTAAATTACATTAACAGATTGTTTCATTCGATCCATTTACTTGTCTTGTTTACCATTTACACGCCCTTTAAAAAATATTCTATTCATCCTATTTTAATTATTTATTTTTTATGTCAGCTAAGAAAAATAATAAGGCAATATATTATTTATTACTGATTAAGTTACGCTATTTATTATATATATTTTTAAGAAGTGAACATATTGAATATAAGGATGCAATTGAAGATTATTACTCCCTCCGTTCCTTTTTAGTTGCTCCCATCATTTTTTCGTAAGTCAATTTGACTAAGTTTCAAATTCAAATTAGAGTAGATTAATTTAATTTTTTAATATTAAAATTTAGATATTCAAAAACTACGTGAAAAGTACTATCAATTGCATTTTTTTCTTTATTCAATTTGATTAAATAATATATCTTAAAATGTTGGTCAAAGTATCGTTTGACTATAAAAATGAAAGGGAGCAATAAAAAAAGAATGGAGGGAGTACTAACTTTAATTTTATGTGCAAAGTTATTTTTGAATAACTTTTTTGAGCAAAAGTGATTATTAATTTAAAATGAAGAGAATTTTAATTAAAAGGAAATTTATTAAGTGACAAGAAGAGATCAATTATAATATAAACTAAAAATTACACAAATACACAAATTATGTTTTCAATATTACAAAAAATCCCAACTCCCTAAACATATTACGAAAATCCCAACATATACACATAATGCAATGTATATGTCGGTTATGTTATGTATATTAATAGGGAGAGAGAGTAAAGTAATTAAAAAAGTGGGAGAGAGTGTAATTACTTCCAAAAGGATTGGTATTTATGTTATTTATAGATATAAAAATACAAGTGGGAATGATCTTAACAAAAAGAATAAGGACAAATATTTAACAAAAGAACACTATCAATTGTCATGTGTGTTCTATTAATTCACTTAGGCAAAGAAGTGAAATACCTAAAATGTCTTTATGAAGACTACCAAAAATTGAGATCCGCTCTTATATATAATAGTAAATTACATAACTAAGAACAAATAACTACTATATTAACTAGAATTTTTTATCAAAATAAGCCATTTTTAAAATCAATTCACCAAAGTAATATGTTTTTTAAAAATTTTACAAAACTAGTATAAACGTTGTTGACAGTAATGTATTAGGATTTAAAAAAATTAATGGCGTTAAAGTAAGAATCTTTACTGACAATAACGTTTTATGCTCAAAACGTTATCAATGGTAACTAGACTCTGCAACTCTGCCACATCAAACTCTACAAAGTTGATTTGGCAGAGCAGCAGAGTCTGATGTGGCAGAGTTGCGGAGTCTCGTTACTGTTGGTAACATTTAAGCCAAAAATGTTACTTTCAGTAACGGTTCTTGCTTTAACATCGTCTACTATTTATTTTGGTCCGTTAATCTTTTTAAAACCTAATACGTTATTGCCAATGACCTTTATACTTGTTCTGTAAAAATTTAAAAAAATATATTATTTTGGTGAATTGATTTTAAAAATAGCTTATTTTGATCAAAACTTCTATTTACTATAATAATTATCATATACCATTGGTAAAAATATATTAATATTGAATACATATCGATACAACTTTTATTACTATATTTCTATTATATAGAAGCAGTGATTTCGACATGCCTGTTTCAGCAGGATGTTTGCTCCGTGATTTTACTATATCACCCCAAATTAATTATTATAAGTAATTTATATATTAAAAAATTAATAATATTTAATTAAAAAAAGAATAGATATTTATGACATATTTGCTTCAGCTGATTCAACCGTAATTTTACTATATCACCCCTATTTAATTATTATAAGTCATTTACGTATTAAAAAATTAATAATATTCAATCAGTGATTTTACTATATCACCCCTAATTAATTATTATAAGTCATTTATGTATTAAAAATTAATAATATTTAATTAAAAAAGGTAAAATAAATATTTATGACATGTCTTCTTCAGCTGCTTCAACCGTGATTTTACTATATCGCTCCAAATTAATTATTATAATTCATTTAAATATTAAAAAATTAATAATATTTAATTAAAAAGTAAAATAGACATTTATGACATGTCTGCTGCAGCTACTTCAACTATAATTTTACTAAATATCACCCCCTAAATAATTAATATAAGTCATTTAAGTATTTAAAAATTAATAATATTTAATAAGAAAAGGTAATATAGATATAAAAATAATAAATTAATTCTTAATATTTTAAATTAACTTGACATCTTATATAAGGTCCACTTAAAAAAAAATTCACAAGTATTTCTTATAGTAATTTTGCTATGTCACTTCTAATTAGTTGTTGTAAGTCAGTTAAGACATTTATGCTTCGTTGCTTCAATTGTAATTTTACTATATCACCCCTAATTAGTTATTATGGTCATCTAAGCATTGTACCACTTAAATTGGAATAGAAAAAATATTATAAATCACAATAATTAAAAATTTAAATTATTTAAGAAATATAATTGACTATCAACGACATAAAACTATGGACAAGGAGAGTAACATATATTATTCAAAAATTACATAAAAAGAATTATAAATTACAATAGTTAACAACTTAGAATATCTAAAAATAATTTAATTTTTTTATATATTTCAAAAAAATATATGTAAAAAATACTATAAATCACAATAATTAACAACTTAAAAAAATTAGAAGATATAAAATATTCGGTTGACTCTCGAAATTATACTAGTGTCACTTAAATTGGAATAGAAGAAAAATATTATAAATCACAATAACTAAAAACTTAGATTATTTTTAAAATATAATTGACTATCAATACCACAACATTTGGACAAGAAAAGTAACGTATATTATTTAAAAATTACATAAAAAATATTATAAATTACTATAGTTAACAACTTAAAATATCTAAATACATATTAAAAGTATGATTGATTATCTAAATTCTATTTGTATCACATGAATTGAGACAAAAAATAACACATATTGAACCCGTGCTAGATCCCGGATTAATCTTAGAATGTATAAGTGATAACGCTCAAACCGCACCTCTCAATGAGAATGTAAGTGATCGTTGTCAATATAAAACCCAACTAGGTTGGGGTCGAATCCCACAGGAAATATGGTGTGAACGTAAGTCGTTTGCAAATCAATCAACTGATAGTTGGATGTTCCCAGAAATGAGGTTTTTTTAGTTTAACATGTAATTTTCGGTTGCTTTAATCAGTGTTCGTAATCAAGAGTTTTTGAAAAACCAGAATTATATTCACTAGGGCTTCCAGTACTTGACAGATGCTAACGGTGGTTCAAGATTCTCACGGCAGGCAGGACAACAAGTTATCTTTATCGACGTTATGCTTAAATGTCTCTCGACCTAGTTAAGCATTTAATTACCTAATCCTCTCGGACTTAGAGAATTTATATTCACTTCCTAGATTTTACCTCAGGTTAACCAACCTTGTTACATCGCTGATTATTAAATAGAGTATTTCCAAGTCCCTGTCGATAACTCACTTCCTACTATATTTGATTTCTTTCTCAAGCAAACCAAAGCAGGTGTTATTTATTGTTTGCAACCAACAGACGTTAATTAAAACCTCAGAATTATCAAGAAATCCTAACCTTTTGAATCTTGAACACTTAGCACCTTATCAAGACCTAACCCTAGATCCCATAATTCAGGTTAAAGGAATTTAGCCACTCATAATGCTGAAATCAAAACAACAAGTTGTATTCATGCTTGGAAGGTTAAACTTACCACAAGAAGAAGAATAACTAGTGAATCGCAGATTAGATCACAAAGGAAAATCCCAGAATAATGATAATAATCTCTTCAAAATATTTGTTTTTTCAAGCCAAGAAATTAGAGAGAGAAAAATATCAAAAAGTATTGTCAAAACTCAATGTGCGGATGTCTTCAGAAAACCCTAAAACAAAGCTTTAAATAGTTCACCCTAATTATGGAAACAAAATAATAGAATTCAAAAATCCCTCGGATTAGGTGACGACATTTGTGATAGACTATCAAGAGGCTGACGACTTATCACAAATGTCGCCATCTTCTTCTTCTTCAGTTTTGGCTCTTCCTGTTTAAGGCCGATGATAAACTTGACAACTTATCAGCTTCATGATGGCCTATGACAAAATGTCGTCAAAGCTCTGCTTCAGTTCTCCCGTGCTGCCTCAGGTTGCCGACATTCTTGACAGCTTATCAGACCCTTAACGACTTATCACAAAATGTCATCACATCTTTCAACTTAGGCCAATTCTCTGCTTACTGCTGACGACGACTTTGATAACTTATCACAGGGCTAACGACTTATAATAAATGTCGTAATCCACAATTGTCTTTAGATTTCTTCAGATTTCAACTTCTTTGCTTCCATTCTTGTTGGTTCTCTATCATATCAGCTTAAACTGTAAAATCAAACATAAATCAATCAAAAATGACAAAAGTTGCTTAAGACTTCACAATTATTATTAGTTAAAAGCCTCAAATATGTTAGCATTATCTCACACATCAACACCCTCAACTTAAAACAATTGCTTGTCCTCAAGCAACTCAACACAACTAAGAGAATACAAGGCACATTTGGCAGTCATTTATCCATATTATCTCAAAACACTTTCACCATCTCCAAGGTCACTCAATTCAAGAACAATGAAGAACACCAATGTAACACACATGAATCAAGATACGGCATCAATTCAGTTATAACAACCATGCATAGACCATTATTACACTACCCAAACAAGTTAATAACTAGGAATGTAACCAGTGTGCCCTCACAGCAAGGACATCCCCCTCATCTCATATCAGGAATTATATATGTAACCATGGGGACGATCAAACATTCACTCTCAGAACAAAGTTCCAATCAGTGTATGCCAAGTACCATAGGCTTGCCCTTATATTCATTACCCAGATCTTCAGATAGGTCAACTAGGATCACTATAGGACTTCTCTTAGGCTTGTAATGTAGGCTAGAGACTGGTATGATACTCGATGGTATTTAAAGTGACTAAGCCTCCTTGACACTACAATAGCTTTTTGGGGTTTCACTCATTAGACTTTTCCTCTCTTCTCTTTTCTTGATCACACTTATTTAGGATGGGTACAGTCTTTTCTCAATTACTTAATCTTTTTCATAATTTTTCTTTTTCTTGCTCTTTTTCCTCTGCACCCAGCTTTTTATTCTTTTCTTTTATGCTACCTTTCTTTATACTTATTCTATATCATGCATCCCTATGATAGCCACCCTCAACTTAGGCCATTTGCCTAAGTCAAGGTGCATAGTGTCCAAGGAGGACCAGGGCCAAAACAGGTTCATTGTGATTTAAATGGGAAGGTGATAGGTGTCATACAAAGAAATAGGATAATTAGGCTCAAAACAGGGATCAAGGGATATTATACACTTAGGGAAGGTCATTTAGGCTTAAAGTGAGCTAAAATCAAAATGACCTATGATCCTTTCCTAACCCCTATCCTTCAACCTAGGTAAGACTAACCGGGCAAGTTCTGGCTTCAGCATACAAAGGAAACTAAGTAGTTGCTCACACACACATGGCACACACGTATATCACAAGCTATGACTCATTCAGTTCATGCAATTATTTAGTAATGATTATTATGTTACTAGAACTAATGCCATACAAAGATGCACAGTGGTCACACTTGAATGCAAATCACACAGTTAAAGGAGTAGACCACTTGAAGAGGTGTACAAAAATCACAAAATAATTCAACTTCCTTAAGTACAAGTATTTCTCCTAATCGGCTACAAAATTTTACAACAACAATTTACTCTACACCCTCAACTTAGAATCAAAGAAAATCTGAACTAAAGGTTAGAGTATACCGGGAATGGATCAATCCCGGGGGTCATGGGTTCCTGACACTACTGTTGCATCTCCATCAGTAGCCTCAAACTGTTCTGGTGAAGATGGTCTATCAGTCTCTGAAGGCCTACTGGTGGAGGCACCTACTGCTCTCGCTCGGATGGCTGTCTCCCATCTCTCATTGTCCGCTAAGGACTCAATCATTGCCTTCTTCATCTCCTCCTTTTCAGACTTCTTTCTTGCCTTTTTCTTTGCTTTTTTTTTCATCACTGTCGGGCCTCTCTCTCTTTTCTTTGCCTTTCTTCTCACCTTTTTTTTCTTTTTCTTCACTAGATCCTCTATGAGATCAAACAATGGGATTTCTCCCTCAAACTCCTCCACTGCCGACTCTGATGACACCATAAATTGGTGTTGCTGTAACTTTCCAACCTCCACCTACACCTTATCCAGTTCTGACCTAAGCAATGTCATCTCTAGGGTTGGCCTCTCCTTCGATCACGCAGTGAAGCGGTTCTCTAATTCATCAATCCTGCCCGACAAGGCCTTGTAAGGCTCAAGTACAACCTTAACTCTTTTGTCAACTACAATTGTGAATTTTCTAGGCAAAGAGTTTCAACTGAGCCTCGCACCACTTGGATTGCTTTGCTACTTTCTTGAAATTCATCGGAGTGAAGGCAAATTCTGTTGTAGGCATAGCAGCTGACAGATTTGTCTCAGTTCTGGGCACTGATGATTCTGCCATTGTTGCAGATGTTGGAGGTGCAACTTCATAATCTGGCATCTCTGCATTAGGTACTAAATTAGTACCTGTAACCGGTATATCAGTGGGAATCTCTGCGCCCCTGTCAAATATTAGCCTCAGCTGATTTTCCTTATTTCTGATAAGATTGTGGGTCTTCTTGGCAAGGAGTTCTTCTTCTAACCCTACAATTTTCGGCATGTTTTCTTCCCTACACAACCTTGTAATTAAAAAAAGGAAGGGATATGTTGTATCAGACCTCGAGACACAAATTTTTATCTATTCGGCAATAATCTCTCCAAAATTCAATTTGAGGTTAGCCACAAAACTTGTGACTAATATTGCTCTATCATCCCCAATAATATTATCACCATCTGTGGGCATCAACCAAGTACGAACAATACCTCACCAAAATCTTGCATCTGAATTCAGGGAGGCCTTGAAGAACATTTCACTCGGATTTGTTAGCCATTTCGGTTCTCCATCAGCTATGAGTGTGGCTAACCAATTCCGTTGATTTTCCCGATGCTTCAACTGGGCATAGAAAGTAGGCGAAGTCGCCTTAGGAGTGAAGTTCAGGCCATGAAGGAACCTATTGATTATTTCTTCAGAAATATCCAGCATTACACCCCATACCAGAACTTTGTCCAACAAAGGTTGGTCAGCTGCTTTCTCTCCTTCTCTACACATATTTTCCAAGCGAGCTTGGTAGTTTGCATAGAACTCCCTAACTAGTGTAGGGAAAAATGAATTTCCTCCTCGTGTAGTCCATCCCAAATCATAGCCATGAAATTTCTTCTTCACTTCCGGGTACCTGGTCAACCCCCTAGTTATAATTCTCTTCTCCTCAAAGATTGGCCTCTTGACAACTCTCCTGTTAGTTTTGCGAAGCCTATCAAAGATGATTTTCTGAGATTCAGGAATCTTCCATCTAGTGCTATCTCGAACTTCAAGATTCTTGTATTTGACCATAGTTCCCCGAATCGGAAAGTCTTTGTCATTTTGTGGCTCAGCAGAAGGGGACTCAGTTGATGGTCCCTCGGATTCAGGTTTCCCAGACTCATGTTCCTCAGATTCAGGTTGATCTAAATCATGCTCTTCAAATGTAGCATGTTCAGACTCTTGTTACTCAAAGGTTGATTGTTAAGAAGTTGTATGCTCGAATGTTGTTGGCTCCGTGTCACTTTCTTCACTCTCCTCCACCTCAACTGGTGGGGGTGGTGGAGTATTTTTAGAGCTTTGCTTCTTCTTTTACTTCCTGAGCAGAGGCTCTTCCTCTTCATAATCAGACTCTTCATTGAAGAGTCTCCGAGATGCACTTCCCTTGGTTACTTTCTTTGTGGATTATGAGTTATTTCCTTTGGGTGCCATTTCAAAACCTGTAGCAAGAGAAAAACCATTAGTTGACCCTCAAGAGTACAAACACAAACACATTGATCATTGAAATTCCACACCCCTTGAAAGGGTTTAGTAATGCTTCAGGTCCTAGGTGTGACGACATTTCTTAATAAGCCATCACAAACGTGATAGCCTATCATAAATATCGTCAGCTCTACATAGAACTCATAAGATTTTATCAACTTCTGATGACATTTCTGATAAGCCGTCATAAACGTGATAGCTTATCACAAATGTCGTCAGCTCTAAACAGAACCTACTTCATTCTTAGCAGCCTTTGACGACATTTCTGATAAGCCGTCACAGTTTTGATAGCTCATCATGAAATTCATTAGCTCTTATCAGAACTTTACTTTGACTTTAACTCAATTTTTGGTCCAATTTTTCCTTAAAATCCACTCGAGTCCTTAGGCTTGCACAACAAGCCCCAGTTTCAATTTTTAGCCCTTTTTGCAAGTTGAACTTGGTTCAAGCTTCTTGGGAACTTAGGTTGTCATCAATCTATCACTTACCATTATAAAAGAAAAATTAAAGTTTGAGCATACCTAATGGGAGCCTTTATGTAATTACACGAGCAAGAGAAAGTAAGAAGAAGTTCTTGATTTTAATTGCAAACCCACACACACAAGGAACTTGCTTCTTGTTTTACTTGGAAGGAAGTCAAAAAAGGGAAGAAAATATTCTAAGTATAGAAGAAAAATAACTTAAAGGAATTAAAAACTAAGCGGGAACGTCGAAAGGCCAAGCTGTGGGTCGAGTCGGGTCTTTTTAATTTGGCCCACAGTTTCAGCTAATGTTGGGATTTTCTGGTGATGACAGTTTTGATAAGCCATCATAATTATGATAGATTATCAAAAATATCATCAACCTTGACAGACCCTTCTTCAGAGCTAAGGTCTCTGACGACAAATCTGACAGCTTATCACAATCGTGACAGCCTGTCAAAAATGTCATCAGGGGAACTTGGCTGAATACATCGATTCCACCTTCTTTGATCTATAACCTACTACAAAAATAAATAATTTACTGGAGTATAAAAATTTTAGGTTGCCTCCCAATAGCGCCTGATTTAATGTCGCGGCACGACTTGGTTATCTTGACTAGTCAGACTTTGTCAAGACAACCTGTTGATACCCCTTTACCATCTTCATAGAATACATCAACGATTGAGAAAACACTCATCTCTTTTTACTGAGTCAGGGATGAGTGTATTTTGAAGAGTGCTTCTTTGTCATTGAGCCTGAACTTCAGCTCCATGTCTACTATAACTCGCCCAGTTGCAAAGAATGGTCTACCTAAGATGCTGGGCACTTCAAAGTCCACTTCGCAATCCAGGACTACAAAATCAACAGGTAGAATGAAATCGTCCACCTTAACCAAGACATCATGTAATATGCCCACAGGCCACTTCACAAACCTATCTGACATCACTAATCGCATGTTTGTCGAAGTAGGATCCCCCAAATCCAATTTCTTGTACACAGTAAGTGGCATTAGGTTTATACTGGCTCCAAAATTGCATAGTGCTTTTGTGAAATGCAGGGAACCAATAGTGCACGGGATGGTAAACGCTCCCGGATCTGCCTTTTTTTACACTAAAGAACTTGTAGAGATAGCGCCACAATAAAGGAGATTGTCCTTCGGTTCATGGCTAACCTTCCGTTTCTTAGTCGCAAGATCTTTCATGAACTTTGAATATCCTGGCATTTGCTCAAGTGACTTAACCAAAGGCACATTTATTGTCAATTGCTTGAGCATTGCCATGAATTTGCTGAATTTTTCCTCGTCCGTTTTCTTCTTCAATCGTTGAGGAAAGGGAGGTGGTGTTCTTGAGATAGTTTTCAGCACTACCTCCTTCTCCGTCTCTTTATCTTTCTATGGAGCATCATCAGAATTGTCCAGCTTTTCAGACTCCACTGGATCACGTTCTTTCAGTTCATCAATAACTACCTCATCAGCTACAGATTTACCCACAGAAGGGTCAGGTAACATCTTACCACTCCTAGTGGTAATAGCGTGGTAATAGACATGCATGAGACATCATTTTGTGGATTCTGGACCATATCACTCGATAATATTTCTCTCTTTCTCTGGTTGAATGCTGCGGAAAGTTGGCTCATCTGGTGCTCTAACTGTTTAATTGTGGTGGAGTGTGAGTGAACCAACTAACTGATGGATGTCAGATCGGTCTTCATGGTAGTCACACCAAAGTTGGTTGCCTCCACTACCTTCAAAAACTTAGCCATTATGTCCTCCATGGACATCTTTTCAGAACTTATTGAAGCAACCTCACGATTTCTTGGAGGAACATATAGCCCGCTCCTGTCATTGTTATTCCTCTAATTTCCTTGCTCCCTATCTTTATAACCAGGCTTATCATAAAAGTTCCGACCTTGATTTCCTTGTCTATTGCCTCGGAAACCCCCTAATTATTAACATAGTTTGCCTCTTTATCTGCATCTGCATCACTTCTATCCTGAGATCCCACAGCTTTCACCTTTTCAACCTTGCCTGATAGCAAGTGCTTGGTCAGCAAGTCCATCTGTATTTTAATGTGAGCCATGTCTTGGTCACGATCCTCTTCTCTTCTGTGTTGTTCCACAGTAATACCTACAGAAGCAGTGGGGCTAGATACCACAGAGTCTCTGGTATGCCATACCCAACTCTGTTTGGTCTTCTATCCAGCATCTCTGAAGCCTCTGAAAATGTTAGATCAACAAACGAACCACCAGCAGCATTATCTACAATTGGCTTCGTAACAAAGTTAAGAGCCCTGTACAAAGTCTTCATCAAGTGTATGTTCATCATGTTGTAGTTCGGACACTGTGTTAGCTTCTTCTTGAATCTTTCCCATGTTTCATGAAAGGCTTCAGTCGGAAGCTACCTAAAGTTGCTGATCTCGTCCCTCAACTGTACCCTCCTGGAAGGTAGAAAGAACCTTTCTAGGAAAGCTCCTTTCAACTGCCTCCAGTTGGTTATAGAATCGGGCGTAAGCTCATTTAGCCATAAAGTTGCCTCCCCAGACAGAGACAACGGGAACAGTTTTAACCAGATAGCATTTTGGCCCACTCCTGGGTTATCTAAAGATTTATAGATGGTGACAAAATTCACCAGATGCAGGTTTGGGTCATCCCCAGGAAGGCCACCAAACAACCCCTTCAGATTGAGGAGTTGGATCACAGTACTCGTAATGTTGAACATGGCCCCAGGTGCCAACGGTGGAGGAATGATTGCACCCATTTCACCTGCTCCGTCCATTCCATCATCATCATCATTGAGATCATACTGGATCGGATGGTACTTTTGTCTTTCTCGGAACGGACGGTTCCTGTTAACATTATATCGTACTGGTGCAACTATCTTCTTTGTACGCATTGGGTTACCAGGATTCAGAAACTCCTCGTCTCCTAAATCTTCTTCCTCAGGGTTTGGATGCCGTGCTTGTTGCCCGACATTTTGTACATTCACCTAAGCTCGAGCTAAAGCTACCAGTCTGTCAGCCTCTTGCTGTTCTGCCATTCTTTTGATTCGTTGCGGTTCCGATTAGGTGGTAATAATGGTTCACCAGAACATCTATTTCTTGTCATACACTATAAAGATCTTACAAATAAACAAAAACAACAAATAAACGTAAAACTAGGAAACTTAACTAACAGTCAATTTGCGCACACAAACTTCAGTTTACAACCGTATTCCCCGGCAACGGCTCCATTTTTGATAACGCTCAAAATACGCCTCTCAATGAGAATGTAAGCGATCGTTGTCAATATAAAATCCAAATAGGTTGGGGTCAAATCCCATAGGGAATATGGTGTGAACGTAAGTCATTTGCAAATCAATCAACTAATAGTCGGATGTTCCTAGAAATGGGGGGGTTTTAGTTTGACAAGTAATTGTCAGTTGCTTTAATCAGTGTTCATAATCAAGAGTTTCTGAAAAACCAAAATTATGTTCACAAGGGATTCCAGTACTTGATAGATGGTAACGGTGGTTCAAGATTCTCATGGTAGATAGGACAACAAGTTATCTTTATCGACGTTATGCTTAAATATCTCTCGACCTACTTAAGCATTTAATTACCTAATCCTCTCGGACTTAGGGAATTTATATTCACTTCCTAGATTTTACGTCAGGTTAACCAACCTTGTTACAACACTGATTATTAAATGGAGTATTTCCATGTCCCTGTCGATAGCTTACTTCCCACTATATTTGATTTCTTTCTCAAGAAAACCAAAGCAGGTGTTATATATTATTTGCAACCAACAGACGTTAATTAAAACCTCAGAATTATCAAGAAATCCTACCACCTTTTGAATCTTGAACACTTAGCACCTTATCAAGACCTAACCCTAGATCTCATAATTCAAGTTAAAGGACTTTAGCCACTCATAATGCTAAAATCAAAACAACAAGTTGTATTCATGCTTGAAAGGTTAAACTTACCACAAGAAGAATAATAACTAGTGAATCGCAAATTAGATCACAAAAGAAAATCCCAAAATAATGATAATAATCTCTTCAAAATATTTGTTTTTTCAAGCCAAGAAATTAGCGAGAAAAAAATATCAAAAAGTATTGTCAAAACTCAATGTGTGAATGTCCTTAGAAAACCCTAAAACAAAGCTTTAAATAATTCACCCTAATTATGGAAACAAAATAATAGAATTCAAAAATCCCTCGGATTAGGTGACGACATTTGTGATAGCCTATTAGGAGGCTGACGACTTATCATAAATGTCGTTAGCTCCTTCAGTTTTGGCTCTTCCTGTTTAACACTGACGACAAACTTGACAACTTATCAGCTTTATGATGTCCTATCATAAAATGTCGTCAAAGCTCTGTTTCAGTTCTCATGTGCTTCCTCAGGCTAACGACATTCTTGACATCTTATCAGACCCTTGATGACTTATCACAAAATGTCATCACATCTTTCAACTTAGGCCAATTCTCTATTTACTGCTGACGATGACTTTGATAACTTATCACAGGACTGACGACTTATCACAAATGTCGTCAGACACACTTGTCTTCAGATTTCAACTTCCTTGATTCCATTCTTGTTGGTTCTCTATCATATCAGCTTAAACTGCAAAATCAAACATAAACCAATCAAAAACGACAAAAGTTCCTTAAGACTTCACAATTATTCTTAGTTAAAAGCCTCAAATGTGTTAGCATTAGCTCACACATCAATAAGTAATCCTCTTTCTTTTTTAACTTTTGTTTAAATATATCAAGATTGAAAAGACAAGTTTTAATACAACACACCAAACAACGTATAAGAAATAATTTTAGCATAAATAGTACCAATAGTACTAATACAAGCATTATTAATGCAAACATTACTAACACATTCTATTCAAAATTATTTTTATATGCTCTAACAAACGACTCCTACATTTTAATAGAAGGAGCATATACAAAAGCAAAGTTTGATAAAACATCTACAAAAATATATTTTATCGTGTTTTCAAAGTCAAATAACTTAAATCAATATGACAGGTTGTAACTGTGGGCAACGAAATTTTATTAAATTGAAATCCATACGAAATTTGGATTTTGTTATATTCAAACTATATTAGTCCCAAATAAATATTGCGGATTAATAAAGTCCAATATTTATTGGGCTAGTCCATTAATTTGGGCTACAAATAATGAGCCCACTTTGCTAAGCCCAAGATATTGTCATATTCTAGAGACCCAAATAAGGGCCACGTGTGTCAAATGATGTGACATGCCAAGTCAATAGAAGAAGCCGATAGGAACATGCCACATATCAAAATGATGCAACAGATCCAATGAAATCAAAGCCCATAAAAGGTGCCACATCACTTGAATTTGATTGGCCAAAGAAAGTCCATCTTCATTATGACTCTTCTCTTTTCACAAATACATATAGGGGTCTCATAGTTCAGAAAGGAACCATCAGAACTCTAATAAGAAGTAAGAGAAAGCTCGTGGATTAAACAATACAATTTATCTAAAAAGCTCAAGAATTCAAATCAAGTTCATCAAGATTCAAGATCAAGACTGCAACATTCAAGAACAAGCTCAAAAGCCCTTGAAATCAAGCACAAGTCAAGATCAATTCCCTCAAGTCCATCAAATTAAGTTCAAATACAAGTTCAATCTTTAAGCCTTTGAATTTATATTTGAAAACGCAAATCAGAGTATTTATAGAGATTGTAACACTCCCATATTGAAATTAATAAATTGATTGTTGCAATATTTTCTTGTCTCAATTATTTATTATTTTCAGCTTCAAAATTTTATTGTCCAACAAATTCTGGCATGCCCAGTGGGACAATCTCTACCTCTCATCTCAACTTTTCATACTTCAAAGTTTAAGAACACTGAAATGACTTTCAAGAAGGTCAACTCTCAATCAACTGCTTCCAAGGCTGTTGATTCAAAGTTCTCTGTTGAAGTAGAAAGCATCTTTGGTGTTACTTTTAGAAGCTTGGGAGTTGTCACAAGGAGCAAGGCTGGCTTACTAGGACAACAAACACATCCAGTGTCGTCCGCGCTAACTCTAGTTTTTGGATCTTCAACCCCAAAAGGAATGAAATTTAATGCAAGTGCTTCAAAAGGAGGAAGCAATGTGTCGAAATCACTTAAGAAGACTATAGCTCTACTTAATCATCCTGGTTCCAAATACTCTGGCACAAAGAGTGATGGTCGTTCAACGAATGCGTCATCTCCACTTACACCGCATAAGATGAGAACTTCGAAGATCAACTTATGCAATAATCCATATTACTCTCAAATGTCTCCAGTAGTCATGCAAGCAATGGTGACCGATGCCTCATCTATGAAGGAGCAACTTGTGAATCTGACAAAGGCAATTGAGGGCCTGACCAAATGTGTTTAGAATCAAGATGATCAGATTGATAAGATAGTGGATAAGACTGAAGGCCTAATAGATGGAGATTCTTGCCATGCACCTGGAAAATCTCCAGAGGATCACAAAATAAAGCATTCTTTGAAACAAACACCGCCAACTAAAGAGGTGAAAGTTTCTTCTAAGGGAATGATCCCGATTGAGAAATTAAAGGCATTCATTGAAGGGACCCTCAAAACAAGTATGATGTTGTCACCAAGTCTTTCCTTGTGTATGCCAAGCGCTACACTGCGAGGATAAATAGCCTCAAAATTCCTGTTGGCTATCAACCCCTCAAATTTTAACAATTTTAGGGCAAAGGGAACCCAAAATAGCATGTCATACACTTTGTTGAGACATTTAATAATGCTGGAACTTATGATGACTACCTTGTCAAATAGTTGTTTGTTTCCTAAAGGGAAACACCTTTGATTGGTATACAGACCTCGAGCCTAACTCCATTGATAGTAGGGAGAAATTGGAGCACGAGTTCCTAAATCACTTTTATAGAACAAGACGTATGGTGAGCATGGTAGAGCTCATAAATACTCGGCAAAGAAAGGATGAACCAGTTATTGACTTCATCAATCTATGGAGAAATGCTAGCCTAAACTTCAAAGATAGGCTCAGCGAAGCTTATGCAATAGATATGTGTGTCCAAGGAATGCACTGGGAGATTTTGTACATCTTGTAAGGTATTAAACCTAAATCCTTTGAAGAGTTAGCTACCCATTCTCATGATATGGATTTGAGCATATCTTCTGCTAGAAAGGGAGCAACGCCTATCCATGACCGTCAAAGGGGAAAGGATAAGCAGGAACCCAAAAGATAGGGCAAGTTTTTGCCTAAAAATGACAACAAAGAATCTATGAATATTGGCGTGTCTCCTGTAAAGGTCACCACGAAGGTGAGCAAGAAGGAAAATGTGAAGACGACTTCTGGAGCACGTCCAAATCAAAAAACATTAAAGGAGATGCAAGAAAAGAAATATCCCTTCCTTGATTCTGATGTTGCCGAGATCTTCGACGAACTCCTTGAGCATAAGATCATTGAACTCTCAGAGATGAAGCGGCCCAATGAATCTGGAAAGACCAATGACCCTAATTATTGTAAATATCATAGGCTTGTGAGTCACCCTTTTGAAAAGTGCTTTGTATTTAAAGACAAAGTCATGCAAATGGAAAATGAGAAGGTCTTCTTCGACGATGAGACGACTAGTTCTCATCAAATCTCTATCACTTTTGGCTCACTCGACCCAGTCTAAATATGTGTCGAAGAGAATATTGAGAAAATATTAGATCCTAACAGGTCTTCAGTTGGCAAAGATGATGATGAAGGTTGGACTCTGGTGACCAGGAACAGATGCAAGAAGATGAGTCTACGAAAGGATATGTCCGAGCAGCCAACTAGAAAGAGAATGGTGAAGAAACCAAGGAAACAGAAGTTGGTTAAACTTCCAAAGAAGATAAGGGTGACAGAGCTTCACCACCAAAAACCACGGTGTCCAGTAACTTTGGAAGAATTCTTACCAAGTTGGTTTCTTGCAAAGACTCTTCAAGTCAACCTTAAGGCTTCTTGTTATAATTCTACCAAAGAGGGGGAAAAGGGTGAAAACCTACCCATGGAGGTTCCTCCATCTTCCGAAAAGCCTACGAAGCCACTTATCCAAGAGGCATATGTATGTGATACAAAAATAACATTTACAAATAGCGTTCTTCTGCTTAGAGGAACCCTACACAATAGTCCCTTATACATGGTAGGTTAAGTTATAGGAAAAAGGATAAATAGAATCTTGATTGATGAGGGATCCAAAGTTAACATACTACCTATCCGTACAATAAATAAATTGGGCATCGCAACCATCGAACTAGCCGAAAGTCGTGTGATGATCCAAGGCTTCAACCAATGAGGCCAAAGGGCCATGGGAGCTGTCAAGTTAGGGATTTGTATGGATGATTTTTAATCAAATGCATTGATGCATGTGATTGATGCCAAAAATTCATACAACATATTACTTGGTAGGCCTTGGGTACATGACAACAAAATTATTTCATCCTCTTACTATCAATGCTTGAAGAACCTTAAAGGAAAAGGAAGCTGAGTCGCACTTTGGTAATGGAAAATTCTACTTAAAGAATTATGTTGTGAATGAGAAAATGGTTGACGATGTCAACAAGACCAAGTGTGATAATCTTGCATCTAAGAAGGTCACGGTGACTTTTGAAAAAGTCACCACCAAGAAGACACTCTTCACTTCGAATAAAGAAAGCATTGCACCTATGAAAGAGAAGTCAACTCTCCTTGTTTGATACATACCAAAGATAAGTCAAGAGAAAAGTCACCCATCTGATGTCCAAGATAATATGCTAAAAGGGCTAACATTACCTATCAGGAGGATTGACGTAATAAATCCATCCTTAAGGCTACTTGGAGAGTCTGTGGCTCAAATTTTGCCACAAGATATGACACTCCCTATGAAATGTACGAAAGATGGCTTCGACCCAAATGCATACAAACTATTTGTAAAGTCTGGATACAGTCCTAATGAGCCATCAAGGTTGGGTAAACTTCCATCGTATGGTACAACCAGGAAGGCATGTGAAGTCCTAGGATACACGCAGCCACCTCCAAGTCGCATCTCCATAAGAAATGCAGTCAGTAATTACATCATCGTGGAAGAAAAATCCACTGCTGCCAATGAAAGACCCTCTTTATTTGATCGACTTGGAGAATCAACCACAACAACTTTTGTGTTCGAAAGGTTGGGTCCTCTAAATAAGAAGAAAAATAACAAGCATCAGATAAGTCGTCAAAGTAAAAAAATGCACTCTTCACCTAAGATCCAAAAGGATTTCTAAAGTTTGATTCCTTCTAGAATGAGGTGGCAGACAAAACTGGTAGTTTCATATAATGAGGTGCTAAAAGCAAAGGCTCATACTGTGGTTTATACCAAGCAATTCAAGGAAGATAAAGAGAGTGTTGGCTCCTCATATCATGTTATGAACCAGAATGAGAAAGATGTATCATCTTAAATGAGGGTTGATGAAGAGATAGAAGATGCTTTCTGGTTTTATCATATATCTGTCAATGACGATGATCCTCAAGAGGAGAAAGATGCTGGAGATGCTCTATTGTAACATAAAGAAAGAGTAAAGGCCATACTAGATCCTTTGAAGGAAGTTAATCTTGGAACTGAGGAAGACCCAAGACCAACTTACCTGAGTGTGTTTCTAGAAGTGGGGGAGAAAATCGCTTATATAGACATACTCAGAGAATATATGGATGTATTCTCTTGGAGATATAAGGAAATACCTGTCTTTGATCCAAAAGTAGCAGTCCATCAGTTGGCAGTCAAGAATAGTGCTCGTCCTGTTAAGCAAGACCAAAGGCATTTTAGGCCAGAGTTGGTTCCATTAATTGAAAATGAAGTTAACAAACTCATTGAAGCTGGATTTATTTACAAAGTCAAATATCCCACATGTATTTCAAGTATTGTTCCAGTACGGTAGAATAATGGCCAAATTTGAGTTTGTGTCGACTTTTGGGATATCAACAACGCCTGTCCTAAGGATGACTTTCTAGTCCCCATACCTGAGTTAATGATTGATGCCACCACTAATTATGAGGCAATGTCCTTCATGGATGGTTCATCCAGCTACAATTAAGTTCGTATGGCACAAAAAGATGGAGAACTCACTGCATTTTGTATGCCAAAAGGTATTTATTGCTACAAAGTGATATCTTTTGGTTTGAAGAATGCTGGCACCACTTATCAAAGAGCTATGCAAAATATCTTTGACGGCTTGCTCCATAAAAACATTGAATTATACACCTAAGAATGGCGTTCGAGTTACTTCAAAGATATCAACTTAGGATGAATCCATCGAAGTGTGCCTTTGGAGTTATTTCCAAAAAGTTTCTTAGCTTTATCGTGTGACACCGAGGAATTGAAATTGATCAAACCAAGGTCGATGCAATTTTGAAGATGCCCGAGCCTCGAAACATTCATGAGTTAAAAAGCCTTCAAGAAAGGCTAGCATATTTAAGGAGGTTCATCTCAAACCTGGCTGGAAAATGTCAACCATTTAGTCATCTCATGAATAAGGACACTCCCTTCGAATAGGACCAAGCTTGTAGTAATGCCTTTGACAGTATCAAATCATACTTAATGAAACCACCAGTTCTTACGACACCCATACCTAGGAAACTATTGATACTCTACATCACGGCATAAGAGAGGTCTGTTGGAGCACTACTAGCTCAAGAAAATAGTGAAGGCACAAAAAAATCTCTTTACTACCACACCGAATGAGCTAAAGTATTCTTCAATCAAAAAGTTATATTTGGCATTGGCTTTCTCAGTTCAAAAGATGAAGCACTACTTTCAGGCTCATATTGTCCGTCTTGTGTCTAGGGTGAATCCCATCAAGTTTGTAATGTCAAAACTAGTCCTTAGTGACCAACTTTCAAGATGGTACCTTTAATTTCAACAGTTTGAGATTGTGTATATTCCCCAAAAGGCCATAAAGGGACAAACATTGGCTGACTTCTTGCCAGACCACCTGATACCTGATGGTTGGGAACTAAGCGATGAACTTACTGATGAAGATGCAATGGTTTTCGAAATTAGATCCCCATGGAAGATGTACTTTGATGGTGCTGCACATCCAGATGGAGCTGGAGCCGGGGTGGTGTTCGTCACTCTACAAGAAGAGGTCATCCCATACTCATTTACCCTAATAGACCGTTGCTCTAATAATGTTGTTGAATATCAAGCATTAATACATGGACTTAAGATGACAGTTGACATGAAACAACTACAATTACAAGTCTTTGGTGACTCCCAATTGGTGATCAAACATCTTTTGGGAAGCTATGAAGTCAGAAAGCCTGAGCTACGACCATATCATGATTGTGCACAGAATTTGATGGGGTAGCTTAGAGAGGTAACCCTCAAATATGCTCCAAGGAAAGAAAATAAGCAAGTTGATTCCCTAGATGCTTTGGCCTTAACCCTAACTCTTCCAAATCAGACGAGAGTTACTATTCACCAAGAATGGATGGTACCGCCATCGAATGAGGATGGGGATGTATAAAATAAATTTGAATACCTCGTTATCGTGTCTGAAGCTGCAAAGGAAGATTGGCAATAACCTATCATTGAATATTTGTGTTATGGGATACTTCTTGAGAACCACTGATAGTCTAAAATACTACCTGTGTAGAGCTGATATGTTGCAAGTGAAGCTAAACTCTATTGAAAGGATCCTCACCCCCAAATAAAATACTAATAAAACCATACCAAGGGCAGGGACCCTTTCTGTCACTTTCATTGGACTCAATACATACTCTCCCTATGGCTCTTGAATGACCAACAACCTAAAAGAAGGAAGAGTTAGCTGCTATCAAGTGGTATAACACCAAACAGAGTGGCAATATTGATCCTCTAATAAATTTATACACCATGTCCTGCTCTGAAGGATATAGCATTAGAAAATACCTACCAATGAGGATGGGGATATAGAAAATAAAGTTGAATACCTCATTACCATGGCTAAAGCTACAAAGAAAGATTGGTGAGAACCTATCATTAACTATTTGTGTTATGAGATACTTCTTGAGAGCCACTCATAGTCTAAAATACTACCTGTGTAGAGCTGATATGTTGCAAGTGAAGCTGAACTCTATTGAAAGAATCCTCACTCCCAAATAAAATACTAATAAAACCATACTAAGGGCAGGGACCCTTGCTGCCACTTTCATTAAACTCAATATATACTTTCTCTCTATGGCTCTTGAATGACTAACAACCTAAAAGAAGGAAGACTTAGCTACTATCAAGTGGTATAACACCAAATAGAGTGCAATATTTATCCTCTAATAAATTTATGCACCATGTCCTTCTCTGAAGTAGATAGCATAAAAAAATGTCTGGCAATAAGGATGGGGATATAGAAAATAAAGTTGAATACCTCATTGCCATGTCTGAAGCTACAAAGAAAGATTGGCGACAACCTATCGTTGACTATTTCTGTTATGGGATACTTCCAGAAGATTCAATAAAAAGGATTGACATCTTTCATCGTGCACCTCGCTTCCTTCACTATAAGGACACTCTGTACAAAATATCATTTGAAAGAGTACTCTTATGGTGTTTGGGAGAGAAAGAAGCAATTCAAGCTTTGAAAGAAGCACACTCGGGAGTTTGTGGATCGCATCAGTCTGGACTAAAGCTCCATTTTCACATTAAAAGGATGGGATATTATTGGCCAATGATGGTGAAAGATTTCTTGGCCTATGCTAGAAGATACAAACCTTGTCAATTCCATGCGAATTTTATTCATCAACCTCCTGAAGTATTATACCCTACTGTAGCATCTTGGCCATTCAATGCTTGGGGAATGGATGTTGTTGGTCCACTACCAAAATATTTTGGTGGACACTTATACATCTTTGCCGTAACAGATTACTTATCAAAATGGGCCGAAGTTATTTCTCTCAAAGATGTAAAGAAGGAGAATGTTGCGAATTTCATCCGAGTGGATATCATCTACCACTTTGGAATCCCTCAATATAAAATTACCAACAATGGCAAGCCATTTGATCACAAGCTAATGAATAAGATTTGTGATCTCTTTGTCTTTAAGAAGCGCAAGTCTTCTATGTACCATGCTGCCGCCAATGGTCTAGCCGAAGCATTTAATAAGACTTTATGCAATCTATTAAAGAAAGTCGTCTCCAAGTCCAAGTTCTATTGGCATGAATGAATGGAAGAAGCTTTATGGCCATATAGAATAACTTACTGCACACCAACGCAAGCAACCCCATCCTCACTTGCTTATGGAGTTGAAATAGTCCTACTACTTGAGCGTCAAATACCTTCTTTAAGATTGGCTATTCAAGAAGGGCTCACTGATGTAGAAAATGCTAAGTTGAGTCTTGCAGAGTTAAAAGCTCTTTATAAGAAAAAGTTGGAGGCTCAACAAAATCTAGGATTTTATCAAGCTCGGCTATCTCATTCTTTCAATAAAAGGGTTCGCTTAAGGTGCTTCCAAGTTGGAGATCAAGTCCTTGTAGTAAGAAGACCCATTATTACTTATTATAAGTCTGGGGAAAATTCACCCCGAAGTGGGATGGACCATATGTCATACAAGAGGCTTATTCAAATGGTGCTTACAAGCTTATCGATGCATATGGATTGAAAATCGTCCCTATCAATGTCAAGTTCTTGAAGAAGTACTATCTTTGAAGGAAGATGACACTCCTTAAGTCATGAGTATAAACTGCATATCCACTCCTGGCTCGCAAGAGTATAAACTATGTATGGCTCAAAAAAATGTCTGCTAGGTTGAAAACCTCAAAAGGGGCGGCCTAGGAAAATGTTAGGACGAAAAAAAAACACTCACCAAAAACTACGTTGTGACTTGATCCTCTAAACTGAGGTACGTAGGCGCTTGGAATTTCATTCTGAGTTCAGTTGTATGAGTGTAAAAAAAATATATTCCTATAGTATCCTCCATATGAACGCCAAGTATGAAACTATTCTAATTAAATTTTGGACTTACTCCAAATATTTGTGACTCAATGGGGGCAACCCATCGAGAATAAAAAGAGTTCCCTCAATGGGATTTGGAATGCTAAAGTTCTCCAAGCCTACAACTAAAAGGATCTCAAAATTTCCATGCCTTAAGGTAGATAAGATTTTTCCCTTTGCACCTTAAGCTGGCCTCTCACGGGTTTATCCTTAAAGGATATCAAAATTCCCATGCCTTAAGGTGGACAAGATTTTCCCTTTGCACATTAAACTGGACTCTAATGATTTTATCCTTAAAGGATATCAAAATTTTCATGCCTTAAGGTTGAAAAGATTTGTCCCTTTGCACCTTAAGCTGGCCTCTCACGGTTTTATCCTTAAAGGATATCAAAACTTTCATGCCTTAAGGTGGACAAGATTTATCCCTTTGCACCTTAAGATGGCCTTTAACGGGTGTATCCTTAAAAGGATATCAAAATTTCCATGCCTTAAGGTGGATAAGATTTGTCCCTTTGCACCTTAAGATGGCCTCTGATGGGTTTATCCATAAAAGGATATCAAAATTTCCATGACTTAAGGTGGACAAGATTTGTCCCTTTGCACTTTAAGCTGGACCCTAACGGGTTTATCCTCAAAAGGATATCGAAATTTCCATGCCTTAAAGTGGACAAGATTTGTCCCTTTGCACCTTAAGTTGGCCTCTCATGGGTTTATCCTTAAAGGATATCAAAATTTCCATGCCTTAAGGTGGACAAGATTTATCCCTTTTCACCTTAAGCTGGCCTCTAACGGGTTTATCCTTAAAAAGATATCGAAATTTCCATGCCTTAAGGTGGACAAGATTTGTTCCTTTGCACCTTAAACTGTCCTCTAACGGGTTTATCCTTAAAAGGATAACAAAATTTTAATGTCTTAAGATGGACAAGATTTGTCCCTTTGCACCTTAAGATGGCCTCTCACGGGTTTATCCTTAAAGGATATCAAAATTTTCATGCCTTAAGGTGGACAAGATTTGTCCCTTTGACCTCAAACTGGCTTCTCACGGGTTTATCCTTAAAAGGATATCAAAATTTCCATGCCTTAAGGTGAACAAGATTTGTCGCTTTGTACCTTAAGCAGACCAAAAGGGCCCATACTTAGAGAAGACCATGGCATAAATGCATCAGTAAAAAGGTTCATACCTATAGAAGACCATCACCTAAATGTATCAGTAAAAGGGCCAATACTTAGAGAAAACCATTGGATTAATAGAACGATGAAAGGTCCCATACTTAAAGAAGATTATGCATCTTGAAGAAAAATTTGTCGGGTCTTGAGGTGACGAAGGCAAAGTTAAACCCTCGCACCTTAAGCCGACGTCCACCATCTTCAAGCAAAATTGGTCGGGTCTTAAGGTGACGAAGACAAAGTTAAACCCTTGCCCCTTAAGGTGACATCCACCATCTTCAAGAAAAATTGGTTGGGTCTTAAGGTGACGAAGGCAAAGTAATATGCCCAAATTACACCTCTCTTACGAGAGAGTAAACGGTCGTTGTCAAATATAGAACCCAACTACGTTGGGCTCGAATACCACAGGGAATATGGTGTTAATTAAGTTGTATACAGATTAGTTGACTTTTAATCATTCGTTTCTGTAAAACAAAAAAGGGGGAATTTGATTCAGTTCATAAATTAATGTTTTCAGTTTAAAAAGATGAGATATGCGTAGTAGTATTCGAATTCAGAGAAATAACAAGCTAGGGTTATGTCAACCTTGTAGTTTTCAATACTTTCTAACTATGGGCTTTACGAATTCATACATGTATCATTCTTACAGAGAAACATATTGTATTTAATAACATAATCCTAGTGTTTCTCAACCATTAAGGACTAATTCACTTTAGTTCTCTCGAATCTAAACTGTTTACAAAAACAATACGAAATCTCCAAGTAGTTAATCCTGTTAAGGCATTAACATATGAAATAAGGGTTGGAAATCCTATTTTCTTATCACTACTCTCTTTTCTGAACCTCAACCTTTCTATCGAACAAGTTGAGTTTTAAGGCACGTCCTCTATGTTTGCAACCACGAGAATCTAAGATAAACGAAGAGAGTGTGATATAAGCAGATCAATACATGGTGAATTCAAAAACCCAAAGTAATAGATTGTATGTTACAAGGCTTCCATAACCCTAACTAATAAACTTAGCTACTCATGAATAAAACGAGAATCACAATAGAAATATTCATCATACCAAAAACTAGAAGATGATCTTGGTGTGTGAATAGTGAAAATAAGAGAAAAAAATGTTTTTCTCTCTCTCCCAAGCTAAGCCACCCTTCTCCTCTTTAAAAACTAATACAGAATAATGAATTATGATAAAATTTCAGCATCAAATCTTTTTAATAATTTTTTCTCTCATAATTGCCTTCTAAGTCCCTAAATTAATTATAAATGACAAATTAGTCTTGGACATAGTTTCTAGGCGCCATATTTGATCCAGACTGCTACTCTCTCTTGTGTCATATGCCATCCTCATTCCATAGTCCCATTATGTATCCATCTACCTCATTAATACCTGAAATCATGCTAATCACAAAGGTTAGCTCAATTATATCAAAGTAGAGTAAAAACATAAGAAACTAGGCACTTTATTCTCAAACCTTAGCTAAAATATGGGTAAGTTATGGTGCTTAGACGTATAAATACACCCAAGATCACCACCCCACACTTAAATCTTTGTTACTCCTAGAACAACTTATCCATTTATGCATATACTACACAAGTCTTAACACCCTCGAAGGAAACACAAGATGCTCAAAGAGGCTCACACAACAATTATGAACAAGAAGTAGATTCATGAATCATTTACTAGAGACAACCCACCATTAAGAATAGACTCATTAAGTTGGCAAATTCATGCATATTGTTTAAGAAAAAAAATAATATAAATTACCCAACCTTCATCAACGATGTGCCCTCACAACAAGAAAGTTACCCGTAATCACTCACAATCATGCAATTTCTAACAAAGTGGGTACAAGAATCAAGTTGCACTCACTCTCACAAGGAATTCTCAAATTACAACTGATGATCATGTGCTTTCCCTTAGTGTAATGCTCCATTAATATCAGAATTCTAAGATTAGGATCAAATAGGTCTTTTACGGGTTGTAATGCAGGCTAAAGAATGGGTAGGAACTATTTTGGCTAGAAATAGTGACTATCTTCCCTAAGCGCTTTAATACACTACATTATGAAACTAATACCAATTTCTAACAACCAATTTACACCAGTTTCATCTATCCATATCTTTTGTTTTCACCCCATCCTATTAAACTCAATTAATAACACTATGATGGGAGTATGCAACCCTTTCAAATATATATATATATATATATATATATTGCACCCATTTAACGTTACGCACCCCTATGATATCTACCCTTAACTTAAGTGATTTGCCTTAGTTGAGGTGCACAATGTCCAAGAAGGACCAGGGCCAAAATAGGTTCATTATAACATGTTCGAGATAAAATTTGGATATTTTTTTTCAACAATTTTCGCTACTCCCGACCACATCAATTGCACACGCCAATAACTAGAATTTGGGGCATCAATTTCACCTTTTTCCTCTTAATGTCAAACTCCTAACTCAAATTGATTTTGCATTAAAGAACTTAGGAGCTTTTGGACCAGATTACGGTCTATTAAAGAACGGGTTAGGCTACATATGAGGCTAACAAAAGAACAAGCTAAAGGCTCAACGGGGCTAGCTAAGATAATATGCAAAGGTAGGTCAAAAGAAGGCATGAACAATGGTTGTCAAAGAAATGCCTAAATCATCTCCTAAACTCACAATCTTTATTTCGCTTTGCACACACACCAGGCAAGTTTTAGCATCAGTTGCAATAAGGAATATACAAAAGTCTTACACACTCATGGCACATGGTCAACTCAATTAGGAGCATTATAGATTCTTGACCCAACAATTAAATGAATTCAAATAAAACCAACAATCACAACAAGAGTCACAACTAAAGCCTAGGTGTTTCAAAGGTAATGATCCATCACATACTTATGTTATAATGTCATGTGATCCACAAGAATAGTTACATGCAAGTAAATGACTAATTTTCTCTTAAGACGGTCGTCATCCATCCATCATCGAGAAAAACACCTAATTATGACTAAATCAAATAAACATCTAACAAGAAACAAAATAAACAAAATAACTAGTCCTATCACAAATGTATACTAAGGAGAAGGTCTTATTTTCTTACAAAACAAGAAGCAAAGTAACCAGCCACCCCACACTTAAGATAAGCATTGTCCCCAGTGCAAATAACAAGATAAAGAACCTGGCTAGTAGAACTCCTCATCCACATTAGGAGTTATGCCACCTGCATGGAGATCATCATTGGATCCATTTTTCCTGTATTCATCACATCACCCATGTCAGCCACACATAATGAAACTAACTACAATTAAGATGAAGGTGGTGACGTCACCACCCCCTACTTAATTTGTTAGTATAAACCAATTAAGTGTTATTGTCGGGTACTCAGACTTTGCCGACATACACTTTGATATAGTACACCAACATTAGTCGTAATACAATTCACTCACTTTAATTTCCTCAATTCTATTTCAATGAAGCACTTTTTGAACAAAATCATGCCGTACAACTTCAACCATATAAAGATATACAGAACACCATCACTTTCACATGATTTTCTCAACATTATGTTCAACACAATAAGATAAAAACTAATGGTTACACAACTACCATGTTGGCTGTGAACAATTCACTCACATGTACAAGTTCAAGTACTACAACAATGGTGCTTATCTTCCCAAGATGTTCAAAATCCTTCTTTGACATAGACATGGCAAGAATTTAATTCATAACCCTCAAGAAATCAATTAACTATAACAAAAGGTCACAATAACTAAGGGTTAAGAAAGTAAAACTTACCTTGAAGATAGAAGTTTGAGGAAGGAAGGGGGGAATTCTTGAGATTGTTAAGCAAAGAGTAATCTTAAAAGACAAAGAGAATGGTGAGGGAGAAATTTTGTATGGCTTGGGGTGAAATAAGGATGAATTTGGGCAATTAGGGTGTGGAGTCTATTGAAAGAATAAAATTCGGGTAGGGTTGACCCAATTCAAAGATGGATATATGTTGAAATTGGAAGGGTGTGCGACACACAAGTTATCACACAAGTTTAAGTGTGTGCCGCATTGGTCATCACACACGTGAAACAGTGAGCCTATGCGGTATGGTGTGCGACACGCATGTTATCACACAAATCTAAGTGTGCGGTGCATATGTTATTGCACAAGTTTAAGTGTGCACCGCCTAAGGTATCGCACAAGTGAAACGGTGAGGGTATGCGGTTGGGTGTGTGACGCAAGAGCTATTGCAAAAATTAAGGTGTGCACCGCATTAGGTGTCGCACAAGTTAAGGTGTGCACCGCACATGGTAACGCCTACTTGAGGCAGTGTGCTTAGGCTATGTCTTAGGCGACACCTTTTCCATGGCCTATGTAAACTTAGGCATCACACACCCTGTAGTACACTCAAACTTGTACGCCATGCACCCCATTCTTCATATAAAGTATTAAGAAAGGTCTGTACCATGGGGGCTTCTTCCCCGCACCCCCATAGAGGTCAGTGGTGGGCTCCGAGATTAGGCCTATCAGCCTGATCCCTATGCTACCACCATGGACCTTATTGAAAATCACAAAATAAAGTCGCACCACAAAACTTTTTGGGTCGGATTAACATAATTTAGGTCACAACTCTAACACAAATCATAACTCGAACCTTACACATTTGACCACTCTAACTTACCTATAATGTTCCCATTACTCCTAAACTTACCACCGTCTACATGGCTGAATTCCAAACCAAATTTTGTACCAATCACCTGCTTAGTACTTCATGCACCAACACTTAATCAAAAACAACTAAAAATAATTAGAAGAATGGGTTGCCTCCCACCAAGCATCGTAGTTTTAGTCGTGGCTCGACTTTTATTTTTGTATTTTTTATTTAACATGATAAAATGAAAATAAAATCATGGGTTGCCTCCCATGCAGTGCTTGATTTAACGTCGCGGCATGACTCGATTATCTTGACTACTCAGACTTTGTCAAGATACATCGATGATAACATTTGTACCTCATTTGTTGGATCAAGAAAATGCTTTATTCCAAGTCCAACCACTTTGAAGTCACTCACATTCTTACTTGCAAGTTCAACCAAACCAGCTATGGTCTCAACAGCAGGCCTATCCTTAATTGGTACATCTCGCTTATCTTCATAGAATACATCAATAATTGAAAAACACTCATCTCCTTTTGTTGTTTCATGGATTTACACACTTCAAAACTAACCTCTTTCCCGTTGAGACTAAATTTTAGCTCATTCAACTCCAGGTCAACTAACACTTTCTCGGTTGCTAAGAATGGCTATGGGTACTTCAAAGTCTACTTCGCAATCAAGAATTACAAAGTCGGCAGAAAATGTAAAATTGGCCACCTTTACAAGTACATCATGTAGAATCCCAATCGGTCTTTTCACCGATCTATCCGCCATTACAAGTCGCATGTTTATGGGTGTGGGTCTCCCAAACCCAAATTCTTATAAATAGCTAGCAGCATCAGATTGATGCTAGCTCTCAGGTCGCATAAGGCCTTAGCAAAATCCAGAGACCCAATTGTACAAGGGATGGTGAATGCTCCTGAGTCTGCCTTCTTCTGCACCAGTGACCTTGTAGAAATAGCACTACAATAATGGAGATTATTCACCGGATTGTAGCTTACTTCTCTTTTCTTCATCACAAGATCTTTCATAAACTTAGCAAATCCAAACATTTGTTCCAGTGCTTCAACTAAAGACACGTTCATTGTCAATTGCTTCAACATAGCCATGAATTTGTTAAACTTCCCTTTATCTTCTTTCTTCTTTAATCATTGTGGAAATGGGGGTGGTGGCCTTGGGATTTTAGCTGGAGAAACTTTTACCTCCTTTCTTATGCCTTGCTCCACACCACTAACATATTTTAGCTTAGGTAGTTGTTCCACTTCCGCACTCTTCTTTTCAAAACCTTCCAACTCCACAGGTACCACTAAAGATTCATCAACCATCTCCTAATCTATTTTGATCGCATCAGTATGAGAGAATGCTCCCAATCCTAGACTAGATAACATCTTACCGCTCCTAGTGGTAATGGCCATACACGATCCATCAATCCTCAAATTCTGAACTATATTACTTGGTAGAGTCCCATTCTATCTTTGGTTGAATGTTGCGGAAAATTGGCTCATCTGTTGCTACAGTTGTTTAATAGCAATTGAGTGTGAATTTACTAGTTGACTCATGGAAGACATGTCATTCTTCATAGTAGTCACCCCCAGAATTGGTCGCCTCAACTCCCTTTAATAGTTTCTCCATCATGTCCTCCATGGACATTTTGCCTGAACTGGTGGCAGCATTATCACGGATTCCAGGAGGTACATACATTCCACTCCTGTCACTTTTATTATTCCAATCTACTTGATGGTTCCAACCTTGGTTTCCTTGACCACCAGTCCAGAAACCCCCCTGGTTATACAAATAATTAGCCTCTTTCTCAGTGTTTGATTCAACTCTCTTACTGTGGGACCCCACAGCTTTTACCTTTTCTACATTCCCTGATAGCAAATGTTTCATGAGTAGATCTATCTGGGTTTTCATATGAGTCATATCCTGATCACGCTCCTCTTCTCTCCTACACTCCTCTGCTGATATTACATTAGACCTAGTATTGCTTGCTACCACAGAATCTCTGGTATACGAAGCTCTACTTGTCTTAGTCATTCTTTCTAACATGTCCGCAGCCTCAGTAAAGGTAAGCTCCATAAAAGCTACTTCTGTAGCATTATCCACTATTGTCTTTGTAAGTGAGTTCAAAGCTCTGTAGAATATTTCTATCAAGTGTTCATCAGTCATCTTATGGTTTGGGCATTTAGTCAACTTCTTTTTAAACCTCGCCCAAGTCTAACGCAAAGTTTCACTAGCCAATTGCCTAAAGTTGTTGATCTCATCCCTCAACTATAATATTCTGGAAGACGGAAAGAACCTTTTTAGGAAAGCTCCTTTCAATTGCCTCCAGTCTGTTATAGAATTAGGAGTCAGCTCATTCAACCATATAGTTGCCTCTCCAGACAGAGACAATAGGAACAATCTTAAACGAATAACATTTTGTCCTACTCCAGGATTATCAAACGACTTACAAATACTGATAAAATTCACCAAATATAGATTTGGATCATCACCAGGTAATCCACCAAAGAGTCCTTTCAAATTCAGTAGCTGGATCATAGTGCTGGTGATGTTGAATTTTACCCCAGGAGCTAGTGGTGGTAGAATAATTGCCCCTGTAGATATAGATCCATCTAAATCGTCCTCATCATTTTCAATATCAAACTGCGTAGCTTGGCAGTCTAGTCTTTCTCTGAATGAACGATTTTGATTTACAGGTGCAACTACTCCCGTTGCACGCCTCCTATTAGCCGGATCAATTAAATCACCATCTCCCAGGTCCTCTTCATCTAGATTAGGTACCCGACCTGGGTTATCTATATTTTGTTGATTTAATTAAGCATTAGCCAAAGCGGCTAATCTTTCAGCTTTCTGTTGGTTAGCCATTCTTTCAATGAGATGAGGTTCAAGATTGAAGGGTAATAATGGTTCTCCTGAACTTCTGGTATGAGGCATAAACAACAATAATCCTGTAACGAACAAAAACAACAAATTAACGTAAAATAAGGAAACTTGACTAATAGTCATTAACACATATAAACTCAATCGACAACCGTATTCCCTGGCAACGGTGCCAAAATTTGATACGCCCAAATTACACCTCTCTTACGAGAGTGTAAGCGGTCGCTGTCAAATATAAAACCCAACTAGGTTGGGCTCGAATCCCACAGGGAATATGGTGCTAATTAAGTTGTATGCAGATTAGTTGACTTTTAATCATTCGTTTTCGTAAAACAAATAAAGGGGAATTTGATTCAGTTCACAAATTAATGGTTTCAGTTTAACAGGATGAGATATATGTAGTAGTATTTGAATTCAGAGAAATAGCAAGCTAGGGTTATGCCCACCTTGTAATTTTCAATACTTTCTAACTATGGGCTTTACGAATTCATACATGTATCATGCTTACAGAGAAACATATTGTATTTAATAACATAATCCTAGTGTTTCTCAACCATCAAGGACTAATTCACTTTAGTTCTCTCGAATCAAAAGTGTTTACAAAAACAATACGAAATCTCCAAGTAGTTAATCCTGTTAAGCCATTAATATATGAAATAGGGGTTGGAAATCCTATTTTCTTGTCACTATTCTAGTCACTACTCTCTTTTTTGAACCTCAACCTTTCTATCGAACAAGTTGAGTTTTAAGGCATGTCCTCTATGTTTGTAACCATGAGAATTCAAGATAAATGAAGAGAGTGTGATATAAGCAGATCAATACGTGATGAATTCAAAAACCCAAAGTAATAGATTGTATGTTACAAGGCTTCCATAACCCTAACTAATAAACTTAGCTACTCATAAATAAAATGAGAATCACAATAGAAATATTCATCATACCAAAAACTAGAAGATGATCTTGGTGTGCGAATAGTGAAAACAAGAGAAAAAAATGTTTTTCTATCTCTTCCAAGCTAATCCGCCCTTCTCCTCTTCAAAAACTAATACAGAATAATGAATTATGATAAATTTTCAGCATCAAGTCTTTTTAATAATCTTTTCTCTCATAATTTCCTTCTAAGTCCCTAAACTAATTATAAATGACAAATTAGTCTTGTACATAGTTTCTAGGCGCCATATTTCATCCAGAATTCTACTGTCTCTTGTGTCATATGCCATCCGCATTCCATAGTCCCATTATATCTCCATCTACCTCATTAATATCTGAAATCATGCTAATCACATAGGTTAGATCAATTACATCAAAGTAGAGTAAAAATATAAGAAACTAGGCACTTTGTTCTCAAACCTTAGCTAAAATATCGGTAAGTTATGGTGCTTAGGAATATAAATACACCCAAGATCACAAAGTTAAACCCTCGCACCTAAAGCCGACGTCCATCGTCTTCAAGCAAAATTGGTCGGGTCTTGAGGTGATGAAGGCAAAGTTAAACCCTCACACCTTAAGCCGACGTCCGCCGTCTTCAAGCAAGATTGGTCGGGTCTTGAGGTGAAGAAGGAAAAGTTAAACCCTCACACCTTAAGCCAACGTCCAGCGTCTTCAAACTAAATTGGTCGGGTCCTGAGGTGACGAAGGCAAAGTTAAACCCTTACACCTTAAGCCGACGTCCACCGTCTTCAATCAAAATTAGTCGAGTCTTAAGGTGACGGAGGCAAATTTAAACTCTCGCAACTTATGCCAATTATTTCATATTTGTTTCAACCCTGCAAAAAAACAGGAAAACAAGAAAGAAAGTAAAAACATAAATAGAAAGGATGTCACCTGTCAGAGCATTGCGATTTTGAAAGTTGTATATCACCAACTTGTATTGATACAATATGCCTTGATGATGATAATAAATCCCTCAAAATCTAGTTTGAAGCAATCAAAATTCTCTTTGGTGGTAATGGTCCCACATTAAGATATAAATTATTTGGTGAGGCAATGCAAATCTGAAATCCTCTGCCGGACAGCATATAAGATCGACTTTAAAAAATCATCTAGAACAATTCAAAAAGTGTTAAAATTCAACTTTTGGATATATTATATATAAATATTTCCGGGATCTATAAAATAAATCGGATCATAATTTTGATACTCTCACATTGAGATATAATTTTTTTTGGTGATGTCGCGTAAATCTGAAATTGTTGATGCATCAAAACTCAATGTTGATTTCGGGATAACACCTAAAATAATTTTAAAAGTATTAAATTATGAATTCTGGATATGTTGTAGATCTTTGTGTCTAGTTTCACAATAATTAAGCGGCTTACAATTTCTTCATTCCTGCTTCAAGATATGAAAATTTTAGTAAAGACGTGCAAATCTGAAAGTTTCAGCATGATAAAATTCAGGGCTAAATTAAAAAAAATATTAAGAATTATATTTATAGAATTTAAAGCTGAATTTTTGATATATTATAGATCTCAAAGTCTAGTTTCTGGAGTATTAAACAGTTCATGATTTCGATAGTCCTACAATAAGATATGAATTTTCTACCACTAAGATGTTGTGTTGAAAAATAGTGACGGAAATAAAAGAAAAGTAGGAAGGGGGGGGGGGGGGATTACCTCAATATTGTTCATGGCTTGAAAACCCCAAAATAGATATTGAAAAAGTATGGAACCTACATCCTTTTATAGAGTTGTGGGATGTATGTTTTCTTCTCCAATATAAATTTGAATTGGAAGAGTTTCCATCTCCAATACAAATTCAAATTGGAGGTTGTTTTCTTCCCCTATACAAATTCAAATTGGAGGTTGTTTTCTTCTCCCATACTAATTCAAATTGGAGGTTGTTTCCTTCTCCAATACAAATTGGAAGAGTTTCTATCTCCAATACAAATTCAAATTGGAGGTTATTTTCTTCTCACATACAAATTCAAATTGGGGGTTGTTTCCTTCTCCAATATAAATTCAAATTGGAAGAGTTTTATTCTTGGTTAAGTAAGGCGGTAAAAAAAGTTTTTCAAAATCTATTTGAAATAGGATGTCATTCCTCACCAACAGGTCTTACGTGTAGAGATTCATGAAAAAACGAGACTTTTTGAGAGGCGATATCAATATGTAAATTGCATGGTTCAGCTTTATGGAAATCTTTGAAGTACGAAGGAAGAATGTTTAAATGAATCATACTTCAAGTCTAGTCTCAAAAAGATTAAATATCTTGACAAGTCTTGAAGTAGGGGCATTTTGTGGGCAACAAAATTTTATTAAATTAAAAAATCCGTACGAAATTCAGATTATGTTAAATTCAAAATAAATTAGACCCAAATAAATATTGAGGATTAATATAATTGGATTAATTATTTAAGTCCAAACATGCATGGATTTAAATAAAGTCCAATCTTTATTGGGCTAGTCCATTAATTTGGGCTACAAATAATGAGCCCACTTTGCTAAGCCCAAGATATTGTCATATTCTAGAGACCGAAATAAGCACCACATGTCAAATGACGTGGCATGCCAAGTCAAGAGAAAGAGCCAATAGGACCATGCCACATATCAAAATGATGCAGCAGGCCCAATGAAATCAAAGCCCATAAAAGACGCCGCATCACTTGGATTTGATTAGTCAAAGGAAGTCAATCTTCATCATGACTCTTCCCTTTCCACAATTATAAATAGGGGTCTTATAATTCAGAAAAGAACCCCCAGACCTCTAATAAGAAGCAAGAGAAAGCTCGTGGATCAAATGTCGTAATTTTCTAAAAAGCTCAAGCATTCAAATCAAGTTCATCAAGATTCAAGATCAAAACCGCAACATTCAAGAATAAACTCAAAAGCCTTAGAATTCAAGCACAAGTCAAGATCAAATCCCTCAAGTCGATCAAATAAAGTTCAAATTCCAAATCAAGCTTTAAGCCCTTGAATTTATATTTGAAAAGGCGAATCAGAGGATTCATAGAGATTGTAACACTCACATATTGAAATCAATAAATTGATTTTTGTAATATTTTCTTGTCTCGATTATTTATTATTTTTGGCCTCAAAATTTTACTGTCCAATAGTAACTTATAGTTTTCTTTTTTATATAATTTTTGAAACACTTAAATTTAAATTTAAAATATTAATTTAATTTAACTTCAAAGAATAAGTTGACAAATAAAAAACAAGGAGAAATGAAAGTAAATGATGTTTATGTCGGCTTAGTAGGAGAATACAATGCAATTTTTGGTTATTAATTGCAACTCACATGTGATGTAATATACAATGACTAGATAATCTTTTATTTTTTTCAACAATTATTTTTTATTTTATACTACAGGTATCAAGTCTTATGTATCAATTTAAATCTCATACTTTATACTTAATGTAGCAAATATCAGTAATGTGATTAAAAATCTAAACTTCAAAATTCGTCAAATTTTGTTATTTATATGAGTAAGTTATACGTAATTACCTTGTGAGATAATTTGGATCTAATATGTTTTGTGTATTCATGTTTTATAATGCATAATTTGAATTTACATTAATCTAACTTATCGATGTTGGGCCTATGCTGACAGGGGCCATGCTCCTCTAGTGTTGATACATATTTGAGATCCAATATGCACAAGTTGATAACAATTGTATCAGATATCATTGATACAAATATATCAATGTAACATACATGTTATGCAACCTACAAATATGTATTAGATACCATTGATACATACGTATCAATATCACATACATATGGTGTAATACCCCGATCGTTTCTTAAGCCTAAATCCGTCTTTTGAGTGAATATGGATGACTTTCAAAGTGATTGATGTTTATACCATGTTGTATTTATCTAATTTCTAATTTTTTTCCATGTAGATCATTGAATAAACTTTCCATCGATACCAAATTCGCCTAAATCCGACACTCGGGTGAAGAGTTAGAGCCATTTTAGTGAGACAATGTGCCACCTGGCACTTTAGCGCGTCACGGAGCCAGCCAAAATGGAAATTGTCATTTTTTAGTGAGCCTCCGCGATATTGACGCGTCGCTCTAAGGATAAATTTTAGGATTTATCAAATTCCAGTGCACCAATGCGATTCCACAGCATTGCGGTGCCCTTCCAGGTCACGACCAAGGTGGAAAATGCGGCTTCACCGCATCGCGCCACTGAACAATTTCCCAATTTTCAAAACATAGTGAAGGTCCGCGATCATGGAACATCGTGCCAAGGCCCAAACTCGGGCTCCAGTTCTAGAATTTGCTTAAAGGTATTTTAGGCATTTTGGGCATTTTCGCCCATTTTGGCCTCTATATATATATCCAAGTAGAGAAGAGAAATTCATTTTCTCTCCAATCTCTTCCAAGAAATATCTAGAGCTAGGGTTTTTTCTCCTCCAATTCCAAATCCAAATCTTCTCCAAAAAAAAATTCAAGAATCTTCTGTATATTTCACCGAGTTGTTCAAGAATTAAGTTCTCTAAGTCAAAGGTATCAAGAAACTTAGCTCAAAAGTGTGAAGAAGAGTTTCCAATCAAGTCTTTTCATCTTAAAATTATAATCCAAGGTATGTGGGGCTTGAACAAGAATATCCTTTCATTCTTGCGCCCAAAGAATTGATTTTTACTATTGGAATTTCATGATCCTTGCAAGAGGGTTTACACCCAAATTTCTTTATTGATGATTTATGATATTTGAGTTGAATAAGTTTGATATTTATGATTATTTTACCATAACGTTTCTTAAATTGAGAATTTATGCCATGAGTTGTATATTGTCATTTTGTATTGATGATTTCTTTGCGATTTAAGACAAGTGTCATGAGTTATGCTTTTTTCATGAGAAGTTTGAGTATTGAATATATTTATCGATATTGATCTTGAGAGTCAAGAAAGAGTCCTATGACATTTTCTCGAAGCTTTTGATACTTGATACGATTTGATAAGCAAGTGTACTTGATGTTTGGAAAAACTATTTTGAGTTTGTATCGAGTTAGAAATCCACAAGTTGTTTATGATTTACATATGAGATATATTTATGATTTGGTCTTTATGATAGAACCTTGAGTTGATTAAGGTGGATTTCCTAACGCATTCTGAGCTGAGTTTGGGAGGAGTATTCAGCACTGAGTGGGAAGTGTGGGTTCAGCGCATTCTACTTCCTCAGAACTACGTACCACCGTAGGATTGAGATTTGAGGGCCAAAGAGCCGAGATTGTAATCACAGAGATGATTTTGAGGTTATACTCCCTGGCAAGAGTATAACGCTCCCGCCAATGTAGGGTTCCTTCATTAGGAGGGCAAAATGTTGGACTCCATGTGGCTCACATAGTTTATGTCGGTTATAAGAAACTCCCAAGTCCATAATAGTCTAAGTTTCTTGAGTTACCGAGTCACTCTAAGTCATGAGTTAAAGAGTTTGAGTTGAGTCCAATGATTTATGAGATTTTGTGAAACATGTGTTATTATCGATGATTTGTGGAAATTATGTTTTAGGAAATTCAAGCGAAGAGAGTCATTATTGTCAGCATGCATGACTTTATTTTATATTTATGATATTGTTTAAAAGTGTTGCATACACCTCCACATACTCAGTACAATCCCAAGTACTGATTCCCATACTCTTCTATGTTCTACATTTTCTCGTGATGTAGGTTCAGGTGCTCAGTCTCAGCAGCGACAGTGATCTTTGAGAACCTCTACCTACATTCTTACAGTTGGTGAGTCCTCATGGTTCGAGGACCTATGTCCCTGATTTTTGGCCTTGATAGTAGATGGTTATTTCTTTTCAGTTCAGACGAGTCAGTTGGGGATCTGTCCCAATGACTCCTCAGTCTTTTGTAGTAGAGGCTTTGTTAGACTAGAGTACCAGTATGTACAGAACTTAAAGTATACAGGACAGTATTTCTTCGTATCACAGTATGCTCATGACATGATTATTCTTCCCTATTTTAAAATGATTAGTGTTATAGTGAGTTCTGAAAGTGATGACAGGCTTAGAGGGTTAGCTTGAGGCCACGTGTGGCCTTAAGAACCATGTGACGTCTCGGGATAGGTCCTTGGGGCGTTACATATGGATATAATCTTTATCCCTACATATTGGCATATGTAAGATACAAGGGGCTCGAGATACAATATGTATCAGTTAATAACATTTGATCATATACAAGTACATATTATATTAGATTCATGTTAATAGTTAATACAAATATAGTTGTATCTATCATGTCTTCTCCCTCCCCACTAAGTTAGCTCCCCACTTTCCTCTTATTAACATACTAGATACCCGTGCCCGTGCAAGGCATGGGCATTTTGGCATCACTAATGTGCAAAAGAGATCCAACTTTGGGGAAGACTATTTCCTACTTGTTTTAATTATTTAGTATAGGAGTAAAAGAAAAGAAATGTAGTACAATGAATTGATGTTAACATAATATATACATTTAGTGTGGAACAAAATTGAGTTTGCTAGACTAGTCCAACCAATACAAAAGTGATTATATAAGTGGATAAAAATCTAGCTAGATTGTTCCAATTACAGTTGTGGCATGTCTTTTGTTTGGACATTCGTGGAAAAGTACATGATGTATGTCTCATTTGAAAGTTTCAAATATATTAGTAGAGGAGACATACGTCGATTTTGAAATATTTATTGCACCATAAAATTACCAAAATACCCTTGATAGTCATTTAATAAGGAACAAAAAGATATTTATAAAAAATTACTACCATGTATAATTCAATTATAAAGGTCTAAATAAAAATATTATTAAAATAATACACGAGGACAAAACTAATAAATATAAAAAAAATAATACGCATGTGTAACCATTTTATTGCACCATAAAAATGAGGACAAAACTAATAAATATATAAGGTAAAAACAATATGCATGTGTGACCATTTTATTGCACCATAAAATTACTGAAATACCCTTGAGGTATAAAAAATAAGTAATTTAATAAAGAACAAACAGATATTTATAAAAAATTTCTACCATGTATAATTCAATTACAGAGGTCTAAATAAATATTATTAAAATAATACATAAGGACAACACAAATAAATATAAGAAAAAAATAATATGCATGTGTAACCATTTTATTGCACTATACAATTCTCGAAATACCCTTGATAGTCATTTAATAAGGAACAAAAAGATATTTATAAAAATAATAATACCATGTATAATTCAACCATGAAGGTCTAAATAAAAATATTATTAAAATAATACATGAGGACAAAACTAATAAATATATGGAAAAAACAATATGCATGTGTAACCATTTTAGTGCACAGTAAAAATGAGGACAAAATTAATAAATATAAGAAAAAATCATATGTATGTGTAACCATTTTATTTACTACTATATATAAGTACAGGTTGGGGTCACTAAAATTATCGAAATACCCTTGGTAGTCACCTCAACCTTCACTTATATATAGTAGTAAAGTAAAGTAGTAATAATCATAATCATAATAATAATAATAATAATAATATAATAATAATAATAATAGTAACAATAATAATAATAATAATAATAATAATAATAATATTGGTCACTAAAATTACCGAAATACCCTTGACAATCACCTCAACCTTCACATATATAGTAGTAAAGTAAAGTAATAATAGTAATAATAATAATAATAATAGTAATAATATAATAATACTAATAATAGTGGTAGTAGTAGTAATAGTAATAGTAAAAAACGTAGTAGTAGTAGTAATAATAATAATAATAATAATAATAATAATAATAATAATAATAATAATAGTAATAATAATAATAATAATATGATAATAATAATAGTAGTAGTAGTAGTAGTAGTAGTAGTAGTAATAGTAAAGAAAATGAATAATATCGAAATACCTCTGGTAGTCATTTAATAACGAACAGAAAGAGATTTATACAAAAATAGTACCATGTATAATTCAATTACAAAGGTCTAAATAAATTTTTTATTAAATTAATACACGAGGACAAAACAAATAAATATAAGAAAAAATAATATGCATGTGTAACCATTTTGTTGCACCATAAAAATGAGGACAAAACTAATAAATATAAGAAAAAAGCAATATGCATGTGTAACCATTTTATTGCACCATAAAATTATCGAAATACCCTTGGTAGTCATATAATAAGAAACAAAAAGATATTTATACAAAAATAATACAATGTATAATTCAATTAAAAGGGTCTAAATAAAAATATTATTAAATTAATACACTAGGACAAAACTAATAAATATAAGAAAAAAATAATATGCATGTGTAAACATTTTGTTGCACCATAAAAATGAGGAGAAAACTAATAAATATAAGGAAAAAATAATATGTATGTGTAACCATTTTATTGCACCATAAAATTATTGAAATACCCTTGGTAATCATTTAATAAGGAACAAAAAGATATTTATAAAAAAAATTGTACCACAAATAATTCAATTACAAAGGTCTAAATAAAAATATTATTAAAATAATACACGAGGATAAAACTAATAAATATAAGAAAAAATAATATGCATGTGTAACCATTTTATTGCACAATAAAAATGAGGACATAACTAATAAATATAAGGAAAAAACCATATGTACGTGGAACCATTTTATTTACTACTATATATAAGTAAATGTTGGGATCACTAAAATTACCTAAATACCCTTGGTAGTCACCCCAACCTTCACTTATGTATAGTAGTAAAGTAAAGTAATAATAGTAGTAGTAGCAATAATAATAATAATAATAATAATAATAATAATAATAATAATAATAATAATAATAATAATAATAATAATAATAATAATAATAACAATAATAATAATAATAATTATAATAATAATAATCTAGTAGTAATAGTAGTAGTAGTAGTAGGAAAAAAAAGTAATAATAGTAATAACAATAATAATAGTATAATAATAATAGTAGTAGTAATAGTAATAGTAAAATAATCTAGTAGTAATAATAGTAGTAGTAGAAAAAAAAGTAATAATAGTAATAATAATAATAAAAATAATAATAATATAATAATGATAGTAATAGTAATAGTAATAGTAAATAAAGGAATAATAATAATAATAATAATAATAATATAATAATAATAATAATAATAATAATAATAATAATAATTTCTCTTATATATAAATGAAGGATTGGTGTAGCCACAAAAGACAAATTAGTGGTACACCAATCCTTCACTTATATATAAGAGAAAAATATAATAATAATAATAATATATATATATATATATATTATTATTATTATTATGTTCACTAAATTTATCGAAATACCATTCATAGTCACCCAACCTTCACTTATATACAGTAGCAAAGTAAAGTAAAGTAATAATAATAATAATAATAATAATAATAATAGTAATAATAATAAAAAGCAATGACAGTAATAATATAATAATAATAATAGTAATAGTAATAGTAAAAAAAATAAATATAATAATAATAATTTCTCCTATATATAAATGAAGGATTGATGTAGCCACAAAAAGATAAATTAGTGATACTCCAATCCCTCACTTATATATAAGAGAAATTGCTATGAATCGTAATTAAGAAAACTATAATTATAGATATCTAATTAAATCTGAAGGATAGTCATTTTCTAAAGTTTCTCTTCTTATGATTGCGCATATCCAACATTAAATTGCGCACATCCAACATTAAATTGATGAAAAAACATCAACTAGCACGACGGGTTGTGTAGATTCAAATTCAACTTCTATAGCCAAATTTATCGGCCGCAACATCTTTTCAACACCAAAATTATCTGATTTTTCTTTTTCTCCTTTTGTCTAGCTCAATCATGAATAAAGTCCAAAAATCGAATAAGTTGTAAGTTTCAGAAGCATTAATGGAGAGAAATTAGTTTAAAACTTTTGTGGTTTTGGAAGCAATACTACATAGATTTTTTTTGGATATTTTGTTAACAAGATCATGGGTATTGGGAAATCCCATCCCATGAAGTCGGATATTAGGAAAAGAATGTACACGTGTCATTATCCCACATCTTTTTCTAGAAAAAAATACTTTTTCAGATATTTTAAACTTTCTTTCTTTTGGTCCGGTAGTGGTATGATTGCATTTGAGGTCAAAACTTCTATCCCACTATTCAAGGTAGTCGTACCGAGAATACAGGTAAAAGAGCATAAAGTTTTGGCACTTAATTCCCAAGTGCGTGCTATGAATGCACCATAGAAAGCGATGTGTTCACTAGCTGTTTTATTACTGCTCTCGTGGTCTCAAATTAATTGATATATTTTATTTTTTGGGAGTTAATTTAATTTATTTTTGAAGCTAAATTAGATATTTAAAAAAATTATTATTTACAATTAAGATTTTGATATTTTAAAAATTATACAAAAAGTACAAATTGATGGGAAATATACTTTTAAATATTAAAATCTACAATAAATGTCTATCAAGTTATATGAATATCTATCTTTTGATTTGGAGAAAAGTTAGAAGCCTCACTTTTGGACTAAGTCAATTTTCCTCATAAATATTTATGGAGATTCTCTTTATTGTAATCTCTCATCCTTGTTATTACTATATTATTTTATAAAAAGAATTAGCATTTGTTTAGCTGGCTTAGTTGCGTAGTTTTTACCATAAGTGGTCATTGCCGGTTTAAGTTTCATCATCCTCCACTACGCGAGGGCGACGGGATAAGAATTTGCTTCAATTACGCATTTGAACTGTAGATTTGTTGTACTACATGACAAGTTCGTTTCCACTTTCCATCTACCATTACCAATTGATGTTTATCGTACTACTAGTTTAGCGTTGCACGTATATTTAATGCTAAAAAAGAAAATTATATGTATAAAAAAATAAAAATATTTCTGAACTTTCAAAGTTTTAAATAAAGATATTGATGTTTACTCTTGTCCATCATAATTCTTTTTATCTCTTTCTACTTTTAAAAATAGTAAGAAAATCAATAGAACATATAACTTTAAAATTTTGTAGCTACAAAAACTTGAGTGTTTTGACTCTTTGTTTTTTTTTCCTCCATCGATTTTCTATAGTTAATGTTTTATTCACCGGTCTTAAGTTACTAAGTTAAATATTACAAAAAAATGTGAATGTCATTTTGTTAATATTTTGTAAGAAAGTTGTATTTTTGCATATAATTATACATATTAATAAGATAAAATTTTACTAAAAAAAATAAAACGTCATACGAACCTAAAAGGATAATACAATCAGTTGAAACTTTCCTAGTGTAAAATGAAAGTTATTGAAATTTAATATTTCTAACAAAGTTGATAGTTGATTTTTGTAGTTAATTAGGATATGGAGGAATTATAAACAAAAAAATTATTAAAAAAATAAAGTGCTAAATATTTTTTAAAATAGTTGTGTATAACTATTAGATATAATCAAATGACTATTCTTAAATATAAGAAAAATTATTTAATTTGTTTTATTTCATTTTTTTAAATATCGGCTCATGCAATGTGTAAATAATAGCTATAATTATATTCAAAATATTCCTTCTACCCTTCTGAGTGTTTAATTAATATTAGTTAACTTTAGTTTAATATTTTTTAATGGACTATTAGTTAGTTTAGTTATAATTATATTTAAAAATTTAGTTAAGATATTATAATTTTATTCAAAGATTTCTCTATGCATAAAAAGATTCTTTTTAGATGTTGAGTTTTCGGTCCACTTGTTCTTTTCATTAAATTTCATATAAAAACTTTACCATGAATAGATTTATGGCTGAATGTTTCACATCTTGAACTTCGAAATTATTAATTTACCTTTGCACATTTAGACTATTATAGAGATAAACAGATAAATGTAAAGAGTTTTTAATTAGCGCTAAATTTCATCAACTAATGAAAATAAATAAGATAAAAGAAATAAATAGAAAACTACGATAGAAAATGGAACAATAATAGTGAAATTTCCAATGACGAAGAAAGTTAATTTGCGACAATGCTAAATCAAGTCTTGTTCATGTCACTCAATAATCAACTTAGTTAGTCCACCAATAATTTATTTGATCAATCAATCAATTAAGATTTTTCCTTCCTTGGTAATGAGAGTTGACATGGATCCCCATCATATTTATTAGTTGCTAAAAAACATCAACATTCTAAAATTTTATTTTGAAATTCAACTTCAAAAAAAGTAAATATTTTTCACGGCCAAATATCTCTTAAAAAGCTTAAATTCCTTTCTATGTCCTTGCAAACTCTTTTCAAAAATAATTGTTAATGCACTTTTATACTTGTGATAAACAAAATCACCAAAAAATATAAATACATATAAAAAATTTACAACAATAATGATTTAATAGTTACTAATCCAATCTAAAGCCACCATTTTCTCAATAATTTAGCTAGAAAGCATTGACTTTTGAAAAATCCTAAATCGATAAGTAAAAAAGAAGAGAGAGGCGGAAGAACAACTTATAAGTTTGAATAGTTCGTAAAGCAAATGCACAAATTACCTAAAAATATAACCTGAAACATAACAACTCAACTTTCTAACTCCACATGCAATACCTCATAGAATCTCGAGTAAAATAGTTGCGCGATAAAAATAAAACACTAATAAGTAATTAAAAAAGGGATAGTGTACTTGTATAGGAAGAAGATCAAACCTGAAGTCAAGCCTAAGGACTGAGGTGACACCACTATAACTTTCATAACTCTTCTCCTTGAATTTCTTTGTTATTTTGGTAGCAAGGCTCTGACCAACTAATACACATCATTTGACACTTCTAACTTGACCTAGGAGCTTTCTTCAGATATTCGAAACTAAATCTTATTAGCTAGCTTTCGCATGTCCGTGATAGCATATCTTTCTTTTATATACATATATTATATTTTTAATACGTTCCTATTGGAATTGAGATTCTTTAAGTCAAATCGAAGAAGTCTCAATATCATGCTCCTCATGAATCCTTCTTCTCCTCTACAAAAATATCAAAGAATTAATTAATAATGACTTAGATAGATTTATTCATATATTGATTGAACAAGGCAATAATTTTACAAAGAAAAAATAACTTATTCATACTCGGATAGAAAAAAATCAATTCAAGTAAAAGTTAAAAGAAAAGAAATTTATCTCCCACATTAAAATTAATTTGACTATGTTGCATACAAGAACAAAAGATTATAAATATAAATGCAACAAGACAATTGAAATCAAAATCAAAATAAGAGGAAAAAATGAAGTAGAATAAGTTTCTTGTAAATTTTAATTCAAAATATTGCTTAAATAGGATTGTACAAATTCTTTTTTATATAAGGTAAAATTCTAATTAATTTAGAAGTATTAAATATTATGATTTCTTACCTAGAATAAATAATCAAATCTTTAGAAGTTAATAATATTATTAATTATTAAAAAATATTTACCCAAAAATTTAAGGATAATTACATGGGGAAAAAGGAACAATCTACTTAGTCATTAAGGTATACTTTGATCTTAAAAAACGTGTACCCTTTTTTTCAAGATTTTCGTCCCTTTTTTCCATATATTTTAGTATTCAATAATTTTTAATTTTCTAATAACTCATACCATATATTGTGTTTATCATATATGGTGTTGTATCATATATTTTAATACTCCTTAATTTTTAAAACTTACCATATATTTTAGGACTCCTTATTTAGAATATAATAAATATAGTTAAATAATAATTCTATAAAAATAGTAAAATGACCATTTTATCAATTGTGGAGACTTTTAATGAAGGACAAAAAGTTCAAATCACTTTTCTAAGGGTTTTCACACTTTTAATATATTATAGATTAATAGCCCATTCAAATGATTTGATTTGTATACATATTTTGTAGTAAGACCTACATAAATTTCAATAAGTTTACTTTTAATTACACCTTGTCCTTACTCATTGTTAGTTTACAAATAATTTTTTATTTTATAATTTTTGGATACATAATTAGCATCCGCATACATAATTTTTAAGTTGAAATACATAATTTTGAACTTAAGAATGTAACAACAGTTAATTACTTCACTTTTGCTTGGATACATAGTTAGCGTTCGGTACATAATTTTGAAGTTGAGCTACATAATTTTGATTACTCAGATATATCCATTTCTAAAACTCTTTGGTCCATATACATAGTACATTAACTAGACCAAACAGAGATACGAAATTAAAATTATGTATTCGAAACTTTATGTGTTCGTGGATGTATCTGGTTGTTTTCAAAAGAAAAAAAAAGAAACTTAGGTAATTAATAAAAAAATAGAAAGTTTATGTAATTTAATAAAATTAAATTGTGGTATTATGTAATTTTTCCTATTTTCTACATTATCATACATGTTGATTAATTTAAACTCAAGAACTATTTAAATTGGATCAAAGTGAGGAAATTAGTGTGAATGGTTTATTTGGTTTTAAAAAGTAGTAATTTAGACTAATACATTTATGCACCCCAAAATGGATCCATGAGAGACTACCTTGTTATACATTTCCTTTCATCAATTTTCATATAGGGTGAGTTTGGTATCAAAGAAAAAAAAATTTCTGAAATATAAGTTGTTTTCTTACTTATTTTCTAATGTTTACTTAGTAAGAAAAAAGTATTATCCCAAGAGCATTTAGGTATAATTTGATAAAATACAATGATATCAAACCCGAACACTTACCCTTTAACACAAACTCAGAACCATATCTTGATCTAGGACTCAACTCGCAACCTAACCTGACCCTAACCCCAACACCAATCTAAGATACAAGCATTACCTAGACTCCCAGTCGAGGAATATGATTGGGTTAGTAATCAGGTCTTGAGTCGAGGTCTAGGTTAGGGCCATGCCTAAGGTTGGGTTTAAAGTCATGATTGTGAGTTGGGATTTAGGTCATTATCGGGGTTTGTGCTTTAAATTAGGATAAAAGTTGAGTCTCGAATTAGGTTCGAGTCTCAGGTTGAGGTCATGAGTCAATTTCTAGGTTAGTGGTGGAAGTCTGACCTCGGGCTAAGGACGTGAGTCAATTTAGGGCCAGGAGTCAGGTCTCGAGTCGAGGTTGGGTCGAGTCTCGAATAAGAGTTGAGGTTAGGTCAACTGTTGGGGTCGAGGTAAAGAGTTGTAATACCCCGTACTTCTACCTAGCTTAAATTCATTCTGAAGATGTCAAAGACGTGATTTAAAGATGAATACACTTTTATATATGTGGAATTTTCAAGATTTTTACTTTCTGTTGTGTGAAAAATTTAATAAGCTTTCCATCGATACCAAATTTGCCCAAATTCGACACCCGAACAAATAGTTAGAGCCTTTTTAGTGAGATAATGTATCACCTGAGCCATCAGCGCATTGCGGAGCCAACTTAAATGACAATTATCAATTTCCAGCGTTGCTCCGCGATAGTGGCGCGCCGCGCCAAAGGACCAATTCACAATTGTTCTCTTCCAGTATTCCAATGCGATACCACCGCATCACGATGAGATTCCAGGTCGCGTCCAAGGTGGAAACGCGATTGTACCGCATCACGCCACCACACAATTCTCCAGTTGTCACTTTCCATAGATACGACGTGATAACTTGTGGTCCTTTGGGGTGATGAGCACCGTGTAGTATTCCAGGTACCAGATTCGGGGCGTTACAAACATGGTAACAGAGCCTAAGGTTCAATAGAGTCCTAGGAAGTCTGAAAGTCGCATCTAGTAGAGTCTTGTACATGGGTGTGTTGCGTGCCACATTTATGTGTAGGTGGCTATGATATGTTTTAGGAATAATTTCCCTTCTTTCAGTATTCATATTGTGCCAGTGAGCGTGAGCTCAAATTTAACTTTTAGTCTAATTTGTTTCTCCCATTTTTCTACAGAACATACCTCCAAAAAAAAGAAATGAAAATCAGTCAGCTCCTCAGCCCGTCCAAGCAGATCCCTTGGAAGAACACGTTTCTCATGCAGAGTTCAGAGCTACATTCACTACTCTTGATAATTCAGTTGCTGCTTAGAATGAACGACCAACTATCATTCTGGCCAACCTTGTGGCCAATTCAGTTACATCCAGGATTTGGGACTTCCCTCGAATGAATCCTCCATTTTTTTAGGTCTAAGTCAGAAGAGGATCCTCAGGATTTCCTAGACTAGGTTCAGAAGGTTATGGATATCATGAGGGTTACTTTTAGTGAGAGTGCTGAGCTAGCAGCATATCAGTTGCAGGATGTTTCCTACACTTGGTTCAAATACTGGAAGTCAAAGAAAGTTGATGCAGGGCCTATTGAGTGGGAGGAGTTGGTCACTACATTCTTAGATAGATTCTTTCCCCAAGAGCTGAGGAACGCTAAAGTGTTAGAATTTATCAACCTCAGGCAGGGAAACATGGCGGTGAAAGAGTATTCTCTTTAGTTTACACAATTAGCCAGATATACTGCTCATGTGGTTGCAGATAGCAGGGCTAAGATGAGTAAGTTTGTTTCTGGGGTAAATGATAGTGTGGTCAATGGGTGCAAGTCCGCGATGTTGAATAGTGACAGAAACATAGCCAGGCTTATGACCCATGCTCAACAGATAAATGTACTTGGGGTGATTCAAGTACAGAAGTTTAGAGTCTAAATGATATGATTCTTTATGATTGAGTCATATAAGATTTTAAAAATTGTGCAAGGGCTTGAGAAGAGTACGTTAATGCTTTAAAGTGTACTGATTCTAGTGTGAGCTTTGATTCTGATGAGATCGTGTTTTTCAGCCTGCAGTATTAAGTGTATTCGACCCTTTTCAAAAAAAATTATCTTGCAGATGTCATGCCTAAAAAAGGGAATGATGTGTAGCAGAATGTTGGAACTGTATTTCCACCCGAATAGTAGTATGAGTTAAAGTGTTGTTGTCAGACTTTATGCTCTCCAGTCCCGGTAAGATCAGGAAAATTCTCCTGATGTAGTTACTGGTACGTTATAGATCTTTCACTTGCATGTTTACGCTTTGCTAGATCCAGGAGCTTCCTTGTCTTTTGTTATTCCTTATATAGAAGTTGATTTTGGAGTCAGTCCCGAAATTCTTGTAGAGAACTTCTTAGTATCTACCCCAGTGGGTAAAACCATCATAGACCGGCGGGTATATAGGAGCTGCCCGGTTATGATATTTCAGAAAGTCACCTTAGCAGACTTAGTCGAATTAGAGATGACTGATTTTGATGTCATTCTCAGCATGGATTGGCTTCATTCCTGCTATTCCATAGTCGACTGCAGAAAAAGAACAATTCAGTTCCAGTTTTCGAATGAACCTGTCCTAGAGTGGAGGGGTAGTACTTCATCTTTCAGAGGTCAGCTTGTTTCCTACCTTCAGGCATGAAAAATGATATCTAAGGGATATGTCTATCATCTTATTCATGTTAAGGATTCTAGTTCTGAGACTCCCTTGAATCGATCCCAGTCGTGAGTGAATATTCAGATGTCTTTCCCGAAGATCTTTCAAAAATTTCTCCCGAAAAGGAAATAGACTTTAACTTTAATCTTCTTCCAGATACTCAGCCTATATCTATTCTGTCATACAGAAGGGCACCAACAGAACTCAAAAAACTAAAAGAGCAGTTGAAGGATCTCTTAGATAAGGGATTCATCAGACCCAGTGTGTCCCCGTGGGGCGCACCAGTATTATTCGTGCGCAAGAAATACGGTTCTCTCAGAATGTGCATTGATTACCGTCAGCTCAATAAAGTCACGGTAAATAAAAAGTATCCACTTCCCTGAATTGACGACTTGTTTGACCAACTTCAGGGTGCCATATATTTCTCTAATATAGACCTCAGATCAGGATATTATCAGCTCAGAGTCAGGGAATATGATGTTCCAAAAATAGCTTTCCGAACTCGGTATGGTCACTTTAAACCTAGTCATGTCCTTTGGTCTTACCAATGACCCTATAACTATCATAGACTTGATGAATCGTGTGTTCAAGCAGTACTTAGACATGTTTGTCATAGTCTTCATAAATGATATTCATATCTATTCCCCTAGTGAACGTGATCACGCAAACTATCTCAGAATCGTACATCAGACTCTCAGAGATCATAAGTTATTCTACAAATTCAGTAAGTGAGAATTTTGGCTAAAGTCAGTTGCATTCCATGGTCATATCGTTTCCGGTGATGGAATTAGAGTAGATCCTCAAAAGATCGAAGCAGTAATAAATTGGCCCAGACTTGTCTCTCCATCAGATATCAGGAGTTTCTTGGGTTTTGCTGGCTATTACAGATGGTTTGTTGAGGGATTTTCTTCTATTTCATCCCCTATTTCTAGATTGACTCGTATGAAAGTCAAGTTTCAGGGTTCAGATCCTTGGGAGAAGAGTTTTTAGGATTTGAAGACTCGGTTCACCTCAGATCCAGTTTTGGCTCTTCTAGATGGTTTTATAATGTATTGTGATGCATCCAGAGTAGGTTTGGGTTGTGTCCTCATGCATCATGGTAAGGTCATATCCTACGCCTCTAGACATCTTAAACCCCATGAGAAGAATTATCCTACTCATGATCTTGAGTTAGCAGCCGTAGTATTTGCCTTAAATATTTGGAGGCATTATCTATACGGAGTTCATGTGGATGTGTTCACAGATCATAAGAGCCTTCAGAATGTTTTTTCTTAGAAAGATCTCAATATTCATCAGAGAAAGTGGTTAGAGCTCTTGAAAGATTATGACATGAGTGTTCTTTATCAATCGGGCAAGGCCAACGTAGTGGCCGATGCTTTCAGTTGACTGTCCATGGGTAGTGTTGCTCATGTTGAGGACAGTAAAAAGAAGATAGCTCAGGAAGTCCATCAGCTTGCTAGACTAGGTGTTCGCTTAGTCGATACAGAGGAGGGTGATATATGGGTTCAGAGTAGTTTAGAATCATCTCTAGTTTTTTAGGTGAAAGAAAAGAAAGATAGAGATCCCAGTCTAGTCAAGTTGAAAAAGTCATTCAAGGATTAGAAGGTTGACATTTTTTCCCAAGAGGGAGATGGTGTATTGCGTTGTCAGGGTCGTCTGTGTGTTCCAAGTGTAGATGACTTGAGGCATCGAATTCTTGCAAAAGAACATGGTGCGTGCTACTCTATTCATCTAGGGGCCATAAAGATGTACCGCAACTTGCGGGAGATCTATTGGTGGAGTGGGATGAAAAAAGATGTGGTAGAGTTTGTGGCTAAGTGCTCCATATGTCAGCAGGTTAAGATAGAGTATCAGAAGCCTAGTGGGTCCATGCAAGAGTTCAATATTCCTACTTGGAAGTGTGAAGAAGTGAACATGGACTTTGTGACGGGTTTTCCTTGTACTCGTCATCAGCATGATTTAGTTTGGGTCATTATAGAAAGAATGGCCAAATCAGCTCATTTTCTTCTAGTCCATACCTCTTATTCAGCCGAGGATTATGCCAAACTCTACATCAGAGAGTTGGTTAGATTGGACAGTGTTCCGTTATCTATTATCTCAGACAGAGGTACCCAGCTCACCTTTCATTTCTGGAAAGCGTTCCAAAAGGGTCTTGGCATCCAAGTTCATCTCAGTATAGCCTTTCATCCTTAGATAGATGGTCAAGTAGAAAGGACTATTCAAACTTTAGAAGATATGCTACGAGCGTGTGCAATTGATTTTAAGGGTATTTGGGATGACTACTTGCCTTTGATTGAGTTTGCATACAACAACAACTATCATTCAAGTATTAAGATAGATCCATTCGAAGCTCTCTATGGTAGGAGGTGCATATCTTCAGTCGGTTGGTTCAAAGTTAGTGAGGCCTCAGTTATAGGGCCAGACTTAGTATTCGATGCCTTAGAAAAAGTCCAATTGATCAGAGAAAGATTTTGGGCTGCTCAGAGCCGATAGAAGTCTTATACAGATGTGCACAGAAAAGATCTCGAGTCCAAGAATGGTGACTATGTTTATATAAAGATCTCTCCCTTGAAGAGAGTGAAGAGATTTGGAAAGAAGGGAAAGCTCAGTCCCCGATATGTTGGTCCCTTCAAAATTCTCAATCGCTTCAGTAAAGTAGCTTATGAGCTCGAATTGCCTTCAGATCTAGCCTCAGTTCATCCAGTCTTCCATGTCCCTTTGCTCAAGAAGTGCATAGGTAACCCAACAGTTGTATTCCCTATTCAAATCATAGATATTCAGAACAACCTCTCTTTTGAAGAGATTTCAGTCGAAATTCTTGATGATCAGACTCGCAGACTGAGGAACAAAGGAGTCCCTCTAGTCAAAGTCCTTTGGCGGAATCAGTCCATTGAGGGAGTTACTTGGGAAGCAGAAGAAGACATACATACCAAGTATCCTCACCTTTTCTTCGCTAATTCAGATTCAGCCCAAGGTAACAACTTTTCTTAAGTCTTTCAGTTTCATGTTCAGATTTCAGTTACAACTTGGTGTCCAGTTCATGTTCAGAATTCCATTATAAATTTGGTATCAATTACCACTGCATAGTCAGTCATGCATTCATGTGTCAGTTCAGTCATGTATTCATGCATCAGATATGCATGTTCAGTTTTATGAGAAACTCATCTTATCAGTAATTCAGTCATGCAGTCATAAATTCATTATTCATGCATCAGATATGCATATTCAGCATAATAGATTCATCTTATCAGTTATATCAGTCATGAAATCATGTTTCAATTGTTCATGTTCAGCATGTACTTCAGTCTATCATTTCTCTCATCTCAGTCAGTTTTATTTGAGGACGAATGTTTCCAAGGGGAAGATATTGTAATACCCCATACTTCTACCTAGCTTAAATTCATCCCGAAGATGTCAAATACATGCTTTGAAGATGAATACACTTTTATATATGTGGAATTTTCAAGATTTTCACTTTTTTGTGTGGGAAATTTAATAAGCTTTCCATCGATACCAAATTTGCCCAAATTCGACACCCGGGCAAATAGTTAGAGCTTTTTTTAGTGAGACAGTGTATCACCTAAGCCATCAGCACATCGTGGAGCCAACTTAAATGGAAATTTTCAATTTACAGTGTTGCTCCGCGATAGTGGCGCGTCGCGCCAAAGGCCCAGTTCACAATTATGCTCTTCCAATGTTCCAATGCGATACCACCGCATCGCGGTGAGATTCTAGGTCGCGTCCAAGGAGGCAACACGATTGTATCGCATTGCACTACCATGCAATTCTCCAGTTGTCACTTTCCAGAGACACGGTGCGATAGCATCGCGTTGCGCCAGGGGTACAGATCGGGAAATTTTCACAAAAATTAAAAGACACATCCAGGATTAAATGGGTCTTTTTCCATGATTTTATTCCACCCAGATATTGGATTTAAGCCCTAAAAACATCCTTAGATACTTATTATTCACTTTTTCCCCAATATTAAGAACATTCTCTCTCTAGAAAACAAAACCCTAGCCCTTGAGAATCAAGGTCAATCTCAAGAGATCCATCCAAGAACTCCAAGAACCTTCAAGGTTTCCTTTCTCAGGTATGCATATTGTTCATTCATGGATTTCTTTCGTCCATGAAGACCAAGAGTCAAGTTTTAAACTATGAATTATGATATTAATGCTATGTGTTGATTATGTTCATATGGTTGTTGTTGTTGTATGATTCCCAGGAATCTTTATGTGTTTTTATGAAAATATGTTAGCATGCGAGTTGAAAACCATGAATTTTAGTTGGTTTTGATATGTTAATTTGATGATTATGCCATGCCCTAAGTCATGCACCCTAAGTGTTTGACAAAATGCTTAAGAGACTAGAAATTATGAAATTATGACATTGAGTATATGCATTCCTACCATGTACAAGATTATGATAACAATGTACTTCATGAAATCCCCAACCTCTTGTATTATGGATTGTTGATGTTGGTCGTGTATTCAAGAATGTCATGCCTTGTCAGCTTCCTTCTATCGAGTTCTGGGGGCACTTATACCCGATAATTTAGCTATATGCCTAGGTCCAGTGTCATATTTTTATGATATCCTCAGTCAAGCCATGTTCAGTAAAGTTCAGTCAGTCATGTGACTCAGGAAAATGCAGTAAACTCAGTAATCCCAGTAATCTCTGAAATCTCAGTACTTCAGTAATCTCAGTAGTATTTCATTAGTTAACAAAACTCAATGAACTCAGTCCAGTCCAGTTTAGTTAATCATGTTCAGTGTCTATTCAGATGGGAGTAGGATTTAGCATCGAGTGAACCCAAGGATGAGGACAAACACTGACAGTTGAGGGTGTGATCCTTAGAAGCAATCCTTGCGCTCCAGAACTATGTAGCTAGCATAGGTAGAGACATCAACACTGACAGATGAGGGTTGATGAGGTGGATAAACACTGTCAGATGAAGGTCCCACCATTATCTTTTGGTAACACTGTCAGATGAGGGTAACCCACAACTTGTCTTTACCAGTGGTGCGGTATTGACACCCTTCCAATTGGGGTTACAGATTGGACCCCAACCTAGGTATATTGATTTATTTGGGGTATGTTGGTTAGATGACTACTTCCCACAGTTACAGTTTTAGACTCAGTCTCAGTAATAGAACTCAGATAGTTCTTCAGAATTTTAGAGCTTTCAGATACAGTCAACTCAGAATAGTACGGAACTCAGTTAGTTCCATCAGAACCTAGACTAACAGATACAGTCGCTCAGTATTAGTTATACCAGTTATCAGTGACTCATGTTATCAGTAATCAGACTCAGTAGTCAGTAATATCACGAATTTAGTCACAGTCACTTATTCATGCATGTATTCTCGTGTTCATGTTATACTGTCAGTTAGCATTATTCATGCATTTGAACCCTTTGTATTCATCCTACCTCACATGCATAGCATTACATTCAATCATACTGGCGCATTTATGCTATGACATTTTATTCTATACCATAGGTTCAAATGTACGAGAACCAGAGTATCAGTAGCATTCCAGTTTCAGCAGTCATAGTTAACAATGAGTCCTCATTCTTCGAGGACATGATCATTAGTTTATTTCTTCATTACTTAGTTTATTTCAGTAGTTGGAGTTAGTTGGGGACGTATCCCATTAACTCCTTATTCAAACAGTTTAGAGGCTTTCAGATTACAATATTTCCAGACTAGATGTTTTCAGATATTGTTTCAGTTTTGTATTGTCATACCACATTATTCAGATATGGTTTTATCAGATGTTTAGCAATTTTGAACCTTATGGAATGTTTCAGCCTACTATTTCCGCATTATAAGGTATATTATGCAGTGTTCAGGTACAAATATCAATCATGGATTATCTTGTGGTCCTTCGGGGTCATGAGCACCATGTTCGGGGTCATGATCACCATGTAGCATTCCAAGTACTAGATTTGGGGCATTACAAACTTGGTATCAGAGCCTAAGGTTTAATAGAGTCCTAGTAAGTTTGGAATCCACATCTAGTTGAGTCTTATACATGGGTGTGTTGCACACCATATTTATGTGCAGGAGGCTATGAGATGTTTTAGGGACAGTTTCTCTTCTTTCAGTATTCATGTCGTTCCAGTGAGTGTGAGCTCAAATTTAACTTTCAGTCTAATCCATTTCTACCTTTATTCTACAGAACATGCCTCCCAAAAAAAGAAACAGAAATCAGTTAGTCCCTCAACCCGTCCAAGCGGATCCCTTGGAAGAACACATTTCTCATGCAGAGTTCAGAGCTGCATTCACTACTCTTGCTAATTTAGTTGCTACTCAGAATAAATGACTAGCTGTCGTTCTATCCAACCCAGTGGCTAATTCAGCTGCAGCCTGTATTCGGGACTTCACCCAAATAAATACTCCGTCCTTTTTTGGGTCTAAGTCAGAAGAGAATCCTCAGGATTTCCTAGATCAGGTTCAAAAAGTTACGAGAATCATGGGGGTTACTTCTAGTGAGAGTGCTGAGCTAGCTACATTTAAGTTGTAGGATGTTGCTCATACTTGGTTCAAATAGTGGAAGTCAGAGAAGTTAGTTGATGCAGGGTCTATTGAGTGAGAGGAGTTGGTCACTGTATTCTTAGATAAATTCTTTCCCCAAGAGCAAAGGAAAGCTAAGGTGTTAGAATTTATCAACCTCAGGCAGGGCAACATGACGGTGAAAGAGTATTCTCTTAAGTTTTCTGAATTATCCAGATATGCTCCTCATGTGGTTGCAGATAGCAAGGCCAAGATGAGTAAGTTTGTTTCTGGGGTAAATGATAGTGTGGTGAATGATTGCATGTCTGCAATGTTGAATAGTGGTAAGAACATAGCCACTCTTATGAACCATGCTCAACAGATAGAAGAGTAAAATATTAAGATAAGAGAGAGGCAGAATAAAATAGCAAGGACAGGTAGTTTCAACTTTGCTCAGCCTAAGTTAGAGGGAGAAAACCGTTCTCAGTTCTGTCCTAAGTCATCCATTCTAGCTCCTTCTTCAGCTAGTGATATAGCTCCTAAGTTTAGGGATGGTAATAGAGATAGGGCGCTAGGCTCTAAGTATCAGGGCAGTGTCAGCAATGGCCGAACTAATCCTCTTTGTCAGACTTATGGTAAGAACCACAAGAGTACTTGTAGAGTTGGCAGTGATGTCTATTTTGAATGTGGCATGCTAGGCCACAAAGTCAGAGATTGTCCCCAGTCAGGTTATCAGGGTCAGCAGAACCGTTCCTCAGCCCAGTTCGGTCACCCAAATCATCAGGGTACCACTTCTAGTGCTACTAGTGGGCAACGTCCAAACAGACTTTATGCTCTCAAGTCACGGCAAGATCAAGAAAATTCTTCTGATATAGTTACTGGTACGTTACATATATTTCACTTGCATGTTTACACTTTGCTAGATCCTGGAGCTTTCTTGTCTTTTGTTACTCCTTATATAGCAGTTGAGATTCAATCCCAAAATTCTAGGAGAGCCCTTCTCAGTATCTACCCCAGTGGGTAAACCCATCATAGCCCGACAGGTATACAGAAATTGCCCGATTATGATATTTTATAAAGTCATCTCAGCAGACTTAGTCGAATTAGAGATGACTAATTTTGATGTCATTATCGGCTTGGATTGGCTTCATTCCTTCTATGCCATAGTTGGCTGCAGAAATAGAATAGTCCAGTTCCAATTTCTGAATAAACCTGTCCTAGAGTAGAGGGGCAGTACTTCAGATTTTAGAGGTTAGCTTATTTCCTACCTTCAGGCACAGAAAATGACATCTAAGGGATGTGTCTATCATCTTGTTCATATTAAGGATTGTAGTTCCGAGACTCCCAGTCTTGAATCAGTCCCAGTCGTGAGTAAATATTCAGATGTTTTTCCCGAAGATCTTTCAGGAATTCCTCCCGAAAGGGAAATAGACTTCGGTATTGATTTTTTTCTAGATACTCAGCCTATATCTATTTCTCCATACAGAATGGCACCAGCAGAACTCGAAGAAATAAAAGAGTAGTTGAACGATCTCTTAGATAAGGGATTCATTAGAACCAGTGTATCCTCGTAGGGTGCACCAGTCTTATTCGTGCACAAGAAAGACAGTTTTCTTAGAATGTTCATTGATTACCGCCAGCTCAATAAAGTCACGGTCAAGAACAATTATCCACTTCCCCGAATTAATGACTTGTTTAACCAACTTAAGGGTACCATCTATTTATCTAATATAGTCCTCAGATTAGGCTATCAACAACTCAGAGTCAGGGAATGTGACGTTCCAAAATAGCTTTCCGAACTCGGTATGGTTACTTCGAACCTAGTCATGTCCTTTGGTCTTACCAATGCCCCTGCAGCTTTCATAGACTTGATGAACCGTGTGTTCATGAAGCACTTAGACATATTTGGCTTAGTCTTCGTAGATGATATTCTTGTCTATTCCTGCAGTGAACGTGATCACGCAAACCATCTCAGAATCATACTTTAGACTCTCAGAGATCATCAGCTATTCGCCAAATTTAGTAAGTGCAAATTTTGTCTATGGTCAGTAGCATTCCTTGGTCATATTATTTCCAGTGATGGCATTAGAGTAGATCCTCAAAAGATCGAAGCAGTAATAAACTGGCCCAGAACTGTCTCTCCATCAAATATCAGGAGTTTCTTGGGTTTGGCCGGCTATTACAAATGGTTTGTTGAGGGATTTTGTTCTACTGCATCCCCTATGTCCAGATTGACTCATAAAAAAGTCAATTTTCAGTGGTCAGATCCTTACAAGAAGATTTTTCAGGAGTTGAAGACTCGACTCACCTTAGCTCCAGTTTTGGCTCTTCCAGATGGTTTAGATGGTTTCATAGTGTATTATGATGCCTCCATAGTAGGTTTAGATTGTGTCCTCATGCATCATGGTAAGTTCATAGCCTACACCTCCAGACATCTTAAACCCCATGAGAAGAATTATCCAACTTATGATCTTGAGTAAGCAGCCGTAGTATTTGCCTTAAATATTTGGAGGCATTATCTATACGGAGTTCATGTGGATGTGTTCACAGATCATAAGAGTCTTCAGTATTTATTTTCTAAGAAAGATTTCAATCTTCGTCAGCGAAGGTGGTTAGATCTCTTGAAAGATTATTACATGAGTGTCCTTTATTATCCGGCCAAGGCCAACGTAGTGGCAGACGATCTCAGTAGACTGTCCAAAGGTAGTATTGCTCATGTTGAGGATATTAAGAAAAAGCTAGCTCAAGAATTCCATCAGCTTTCCAGACTAGGTGTTCGCTTAGTCGATACAGAGGAGGGTGATTTATGGGTTCATAGTAGTTTAGAATCATCTCTAGTTTCCGAGGTGAAAGAAAAGAAAGATAGAGATCACAGTCTAGTCAAGTTGAAAGAGTAAGTCAAGGATCAAAATGTTGAGATTTTCTCCCAAGGGAGAGATGGTGTATTATGTTGTCAGGGTCGTTTGTGTGTTCCAAGTGTAGATGACTTGAGGCAGCGAATTCTTGCAGAAGCACATGGTGCACACTACTCTATTCATCTAGGGGCCACAAAGATGTACCGCAACTTGTGGAAGATCTATTGGTGGAGTGGGATGAAAAGAGATGTGGTAGAGTTTGTGGCTAAGTGCTCTACATGTCAGCAACTTAAGATAGGGCATCAGAAGCCTAGTGGGTCCATGCAAGAGTTCAATATTCCTACTTGGAAGTGGGAAGAAGTAAACATGGACTTTGAGAAAGGTTTGTCTCGTACTCGTTATCAGCATGATTCAGTTTGTGTCATTGTAGACAGGATGATCAAATCAACTCATTTCCTTCCAGTCCATATCTCTTATTCAGTCGAGGATTACGCCAAACTCTACATCAGAGAGTTGATCAAATTGCATGGTGTTTTATTATCTATTATCTCAGACAGAGGTACCCAGTTTACCTCTTATTTCTGGAAAGCCTTCCAAAATGGTCTTGGTACCCAAGTCCATCTCAGTACAGCCTTTCATCCTTTGACAGATAGTCAAGAAAAAAGGACCATTCAGACTTTAGAAGATATGCTGCGAGCGTGTGCAGTTGATTTCAAGGGTAGTTGGAATGACTACTTGCCTTTGATTGAGTTTGCATACAACAACCACTATCATTCCAGTATTAAGATGGCTCCATTCAAAACTCTCTATGGTAGGAGGTGCAGATTAGAAAGTTGTGCTTACAAAATATGGACTCACACTGTAATTCTCTTTCAAGGATGAACAAGGTTTCTAAGTACCTAAGAATAAAATTAATACTTCAAAATATTTTTTTAAAATAACGTCGGGAATAAAGCAGGAGAAAAATCCTGAGAAAACCTTAAAAGTTGTTATTTATAGTAGAGGATATTCAAATTTTAAAATGAAATTTATGATTTTTTCGCTCACAGTTGACTGCCATAGTTAGTGGCTTGTCAACTAATTGACGACTCGCCAACATGAGTCTTCAGTTGTGTCACGACCCGAACCAGGGCCCTGACCGTGATGAACATCCCAAACCATGAAGGCCCGAGATCCCTTCTAACTTGTAATCATATACAACATTCATATATAAATAGGAAATGTGGAAATAAAATTTACTACGGAAACATAGTCATAATCTAAATTTAGTTTAACAATGAGTAATAAAATTCAATATCAACTAAACAACGTTTGAAAACCGTCTGTAAAATCTCTACTAAATGATGAAATAACAACTTTCTGAAAACTGGGGAAAGGCCCTCAGTAGACCAAAACTATAATAAATAATAACTGTCCGAAAGAAACTAGGACTTCTGAAATATAGAAGGCTCACCAACTGGTACTCTTCACTCCTGTCTGATGAAATCTACTGCTTATCAGGACCCCTAGATTGTGCCTCAGAACCTGGAGGGAGGGGGTCAATACAGATGTACTGGTATGCAGAGCAATCTAAAATAAAGCTTTTATATAAATAAAATAGTTGAGAGCTAGTCATAAACATCATGAAAGATATAATTTTCAAAACACATGGGCATTCTTGAAAAAAACATAAAAAAACTTTTTGTCAAAAGTAGTTTTTGATCTTTGTATTATTTCTGAGTTAGGTGGCACTCCTCTACAAGTCTGATATTCCACAGGCTATATGAAATCCGTCATTGACTCAGCGGGGAAACCACCAACCCAAATGTGCCGCAGGGTTTGTTGTGTCTGAGTCTGATACGCCACAGGGCACTAGGCCAGCGTATAATAATATACCTGGATCAGCAAATCACGGTTTTGGGAAATGAGTTATCTGAACTCATGCCTTCTTTGGAGAACCACCTAAGCTCTTTTTATGCCCAATTTTATCCTGTTCTGAATCATGCATTATTCTAGTTTCAACATCTGAAAAATCTGACTTCAAACATGCATTCTATTCTATTCTATTCTGAATTACCATGGCATTATCTGGATTGGTGTCGTCACACTAAGACTTGCAAGTCCTATTTCTGAGCCATAATGCATCATGCATGATTCTTTCATTAAAACATAGTTCAGACCACCCAAACATGCAATTTAACAAAGGGAATTCATGTTCCAAAAACATAAGTCAAAACTATGCAAAGTTCCCATCCTTTCAATAAACAAGTGGTGGTCATGTAATCTTTAAAAAACCATGCAACCCTTCTCATTATATGATTATGTTCAACATTCATCAACATAAACAACCCTCTCTCTTTTGAAATCAGAATCATAATCTAAATATAACATTATTGAAGGCATTTCATAACATGCTTTTCAAGATGCATTCAAACGACTTCATAGTATATCATAAGTACATGAAAATCATCACAAGAGAGGGAGTTTGCACGAATCATGCTCTTAATTCAATCATCAGCCTTAAAACACATGCTTACAATATATATATAATTTCAAATCAATTTGGGGAAATGCCTAAAGGCCAAAACAATATCATCAATGCTTATAAATCATGAATATATTCATAAATCTAAAAAACGCTTTCTTAAAATCAAGATTTCCATACCCATGAAATTTTAGGAAAACCCCGCGTACCTTAAATTAGAAACTTTAGAATGAACTCTAACTTTTGGGATGCTATGCGTACGATTGATGGGTGCCACTTGTAGCCCTCGCAATGGGGATTCCGAATCTTGAAGAATTAAGGAAAATCCACGGTTAAATCTTGAGATATTTGAATTTTTAGTTTGAAACCCTAGGGTGAGTTCTTGATGAATTTGAGAGAAAAGAATCATATTTTGGTGTTTTGAGATTTTAATCCCGTGTTATAGCTGGATAAGGGATGGAAGATACCCATTTCTCCTTAAAAACTTGGAAACAGAATCGGAAACTTTGGTGTGTACGATAGGGCGTGCGTCGCATGTTTATCGCATGATGCTACTGTCTTAGTCACTAAAATGGTCATAACTTTTCGCTCGGATATCAGATTTAGGCGAAATTAGTATCGTTGGAAAGATAATTCGAAGAGATTTCATTTGATATATAGTAGTCCCTCTAATTCATTATATACCAATATTTATGGTTGATTGAAGTTGACCCAAGTTTCAACGCTCACTCAAACTCGAATGATAGGAAAGCTTTCAACTCGTCCTTGAGTTAGGGGACCTCTATGATCTCAATTCATGATTAAATAGGTTCACACACTACATAATTGATTAACATTCTAAATTTTCATAGGATTTATGACTTTTGGATCATCTATGCATAGAAACAACGGTTTTTATTCTAGCCCGAAATGCAGGGTGTTACAAGTTGGGTCCTCTGTACATGACAATCTGCTTCAAGTTAACGATGAGAGTTGATGGCTCATAAACTAAAGTCTTAAATAACATCTTGATACTTGAATCTGCTTCAGGTAAACTATGAGAGTTGACAGCCCATCAATATATTGACAACCCATCAATTCAAGTCGTCAACTCTGTTTTTTCCCATTTTCTCTGGTTTTCTCAAAAGTCATTTTTTCTTGTGCAACAATGTAAAATGCGATTAAAAACAATAAAAATTGCTTAAGAACTTAAAATTATTTATAGTTAAAATCCTCAAGTGTGCCGTCAGACTGTCGGCACATCAGCACACATAAGTTTACGTGATCGTACAAGTAATAAAGGATGTAAGTTCAGATATCGTAATCATAGAGATTTGATGAATTGAATTTCTACTTTGAATTCTTATGTGAGGTATTAAGTAGGTGACCAATAATAAAGTGTGATTCGTATGTTTTGAATGTAAATAAAAATAATTGTATACAAGTTGTGGATTAGTTGTGTTGTAATTCATATATGAGAAAAACACTAAGATTGTGGTATTTTGGCAATACAGTTGAGATATCCAATCATATGCCTAAGTTTAATTTCTAAGTTACTAATTCCAGATCAATTTCAGCTATATTGAGCATTTTTCTAACAACTCTAAGACTACTCAATTATTAACGCCTATACTTTTATTATTGTTAGTTAATAGTAAAGTGCATGAAGATATCGTGTGTATCAACTAAGCTAGCTCATAGGGTATATTTCTATCCTCAGTAATGAATCAATTTCCTTTACCTATAAAGTTCACAAATTAGTCCTATTTTCTCTTTTAACATTTTTTGTTTTCTTTTTCAAGTTCAACAAACAAGCCCTCAATAATATTCACAAGATGATCAATCAAACAATTCATAATTGAAAGTAAAAAGAAATAAATATCTCAATGTATGAAAATTAAAATAGATAATATGATATTCAATCCACAACTTTCATATTCAACCACAACCCTAGAAATTAAGAGATTTAACTACTCATGAATCTCCTTGGAAGAAGATATTTCTTGAGTTTACAAGGTAGAAACTAGAAATAAAACTAAACCTTATTTTTCTAGCTTTGTCCTATCTTTGGGCTTCCCCAAATCGATTGTTTTTATTTTAAAAGATATGGGAGGGAACTTTGTATAGAGTTTAAGAACTTTTAGAATGTCCAAAACCAATACCAATCAGATTAGGATAACTCCCAACTTATACCACACCCCAAACATGGAGCTGTGGCATAAGAAACCAGTGAAAATTCTGAATAGTGATGTATCTTGCGCCACTACTTGTCTTGGGGCAGTGGTGCGGGTTTCAAAATATTCCATAAAAGTTGCACTTCTTATGCCATAAGCCAAAGCAAGAAAATGGCATGAGCCTTCACTGTTCTTGCCCTTCTTTTGCTCGTTTTGAACTACTTTGTGACATTGATCCTTAGTTGCTTTTGGTTTCTTATTGTTATTTTTTTCCCTGTTTAAGCTCCAAATACCTAAAAAAACTCCTACATAAATAAAACATTTAACACAAATGTCATTCACATTATTTAAGCTCAAGACGACACTAAAAGAGAGCAAATGTGATGAGAAGGCCTATAAAATAACATGGCTTTTAACCTCGGATTAATGACCTATAGCATTTGAACGGATTAGTTGGTGGTGGTGAGGTTGAAAGTATTTTGAAAAATATTTTTCTTACTTTATGCAGGAGAGTCAGTTTTGGTAAATTGAAGACAAATAAGTCCATCTACAAAATATTTAAGTCAACCAAACATGAGACAATTAAAAAGTATTTTCCTTCATACCAAATGCACTGCAATCTTAATTTTTTGGGAATAAAATAGTATCTGAATCATTATCTGTCTTTCCAATTTAACATTTGGCTGACGGAAGATTTTATTAGCTAAATAATAGGGATGTATATTATGAATTGTGTAATGAGACTCCCGGTCATTTTCCTTATTTTTCTGCGTTCTCGGTGTTTCAAGCTTTCCTATAACTTCCCCAAGGTATTTATGACTTACTGGGACTGACAGATCAGTTTTCAGGAAATTGTGTGAGAATTTTATTAATATCAAATCAGTTGAGAAATATTTAAATTAAGTTCGAATTTGGTAAGATGACATAGTTAATCACTTTTTTAAAATATTTTTGATATTGATAAAATTCTTTAGTTATGATATATTATATTACTTTAAAATATCTTTTGTAATCTATTAATATTTTAAGTGGAGATAGTAAGTATAGGTATATTAAAATATTATTATTATATAATTATAACGCCCCGAGTCTACACCCCAGATGCCACACAGTGCTTATGACCCCGAAGCAGCACAAGTTAATCCATGACTGGTACCTGTTGTGAGCACTGGATAATAATACTGAAATAAATGTGGAAGTATAACTGAAATGCCATAAGGTTCTGTAACTGAAATCAAATACCGAATACTGATGAATGAATACTGAAAACTAAACACCTGTTTGTAATAATCTAGTCTGAAAGCTTATAATTGTCTGAATATGAGGTTGGTGGGACAAGTCCCCAACTAACTCCGTCTACTAAATATGCTGCTGATAGTCTAGGCTACTAAGTACGATTAGGAGCCCGTACGTCTGAACCTATGATATAAGACATTATAGTGCAAAAAGAAAGATATGTGTCAGTACTTTGAATGTACAGGTATGCTAGGTGAGGTAAGGCTGTATGCATGGGTTCATATGCATGAACAATAACTGACTGAGTAATATGAATATAACTGAATAGGGGTATATGACTAACTGAACATGCTGTAAATATTGAGTATGCAATACTGCACATATACAAGTATACTATTTCTGAGATTACACTGAAGCTGAGTAATGAGTTCTGATAACTTATCAACTGATATCTAGGATTACTAATAATTGGGTGACTGTATCTGACACTCTTAATTCTGTAGAACTTAACTGAGTCCAATAATGAGACTGAGACTGAAACTGTAACTGTGGGAGTGTTCATCTAACCAACATACCCTGATTATAAATTGAGTTGAGGTCCAACCTGTGACCCTAGTTGGAAGGGTGTTAGCACCTTGCCAAGGGATACTAACAATGTTGGGTCAAACCTAGTCTGCAGGAAGACTCATGAATGTGTATATATATGATTGCATCAACCCTAATCTGGTAAGAAGAAGATTTACCCTACACTGGCTACGTAGTTTTGTAACACAGGGGTTGCTACTAAGGGTTAAACCCTCTACAGGCAGGAAAGCCATCCCTGGGTTCACTCGGTGCTAAATCCTACTCCCAACTAAGTAAACCCTGAACTGATTTCTAAACTGTACTAGGCTTGACTGAACTGACACTAATCGTGTTAACTGGCTGAACTGGACTGAGCTCACTAAATTCTGTTAATTGGCCGAGTACAACTGTTCATGACACTACTGAGACTACTTTGTAGCTATTGAAATTCTAGGTAAACAACTAGATTGTCAGGTATTGAATACCCCCAGGACTTGATAGCATTAATAATCATAAAACATGGAAATACTTGAAAACATGGCAATGATCAACTGTTCACAATGCAATCATTGAATAGGAGCATATGCTAACATGTCAAAATTATTTTATTCAACTCACAGGGGGATTCCATCAACCACTTTCAAGGCATAACTTTAGCATGATAATAATTTAAGCATGTACCAATAGCATGAATTCAACACTAGAGCCACCAATTAATCATAGTTGCACAATTAACTCAACTAAGCATTTTTTCAAACACCTAGGAGGCATAATCTTGTACTTAGGCATGAATAATATGTTGATTCATCATGACTATAACCATCAATTCACAATTCAAGGATTTTAATATAAGAAAATCATAATTCAACTCACATGCTAACATAATTTCATGAAATTCATTCAACATATCAACTTGGAATCCATACAACAACACCAATATGATCACAATCCAATCCACAACATGGAAACCATAATTCAAGTTTTAAAAAGGTTTCTTGAACTCCAAGGGTGGAAGGAAATCCAAGGATGAACACCCAACATACATTTTTTGTAAATTTTGTGGAGATTGGGGTGAGTTCTTGAGGCTTGATTCTTGAACTTAATGAAGCTAGGGCTTGTTCTTGAGAGGATTTTGTGAAAACGATGAGCAATTTTTCTATTTGGGGGTTTAATCCCGTGTTATGGAACTGTTGGGTGAAGAGAAAATGACCTATTTGCCCTTAAAAATGTGGAACAAAACTGAAGGAAAATACACAAGCTGGACTAGCCAGGGCGCCACAGGCTCTGGAGTGCCGCTCTAGGTGAGGCGCCGCAGTCTCTGGAGTGCCACTCTGGGCAGGTTTCCGCGGGCTTATTTCCTTGAGCCACTGTTTCTAAATTCCAAACACGCCCTTACGCTAATCTAAAAATTTTGAAACTCACCCGAGATGTACTATTGACTTCCCCGATCATGAATCAACTTAAAAACTAACTTTCTGAGGTCGGGAAGGTCGTAAATAAATTCCTCAAAGCTTGATGGCTTTAGAAATGACTAAGTTCTAACACTTAGCTGAAATTTTTCTAAGTCTGGGCCTCTCTTGGCATTCTTTAAAGGACTTACATGACTAGAATTTTGCGTGGTCTTATAATATCTCCCCCTTGGAAACATTCGTCCTCCAATGGGACTGACTGAACTGAGAGGAACTTCTGAACTGTACCTACACTGACAAGCATGACTAAATTCTAGGGACATGACATATGATTAGACTATTTTATGAATGCATGAATGATATGAGAATGTTACGCAGCTGTAACTGAGTATGAAGTAGAGTAAAATCTAAGGAAGACTATTACCTTAAGCTAAATTTGAGTTTGTAGAGAAAAGGTGAGTATACTTGGTTTGCATATCTGCCACTTTTTCCCAAGTAGCTCCCTCAACTGACTGATTTCGTAAAAGAACTTTGACCAAAGATACATCTTTGTTCCGTAGTTTGTGAATCTAACGATCAAGGATTTTGACTGGGACTTCCTCATATAAGAGACTGCTCTAAATATCTACACTCTCTATAGGGACGACAACTGCTGGTTCACCAATGCATTTCTTTAGCAAGGAGACATGAAACACTGGGTGCACTGAAGCTAAGTTTAAAGGAAACTCAAGCTCGTAAGCTGACTTTTCAAAACGACTGAGAATTTAATAAGGACCGACATATCAGGGACTGAGCTTCCCCTTCTTGCCAAACCTTTTCACTCCTTTCATAGGAGAGATTTTCAAATACACATAATCCCCAATCTCAAACTCAAGATCCTTTCTTCACACATTTACATATGATTTTTGTCAGCTCTGGGCTGTCTTAAGCCTCTCTCTGATTAATTGTACCTTCTCTAAGGCATCAAACACCAAGTCAGGACCTACTACTGTGGCTTCACCTACATCAAACCAACCAATGGGATATCTGTATCTCCTTCTATAAAGAGCCTCGAACGGAGCCATCTGAATACTGGAGTGATAGCTGTTATGACACACAAACTCAATCAAAGGTAAGTGGTCATCCCAACTACACTTAAAGTTGGTGACTCAAGCTCTCAACATATCTTCTAGAGTCTGAATGGTCCTTTCTGTTTGACCATCTGTCTGAGGGTGGAAGGCTGTACTGAGATGAATTTGGGTACCAAGACCCTTTTCGAAGGCTTTCTAAAAGTGAGAGGTGAACTGCGTACCTCTATCTAAAATGATGGACAGTGGAACTCCGTGCAATCTGACCAACTCTATGACATAGATCTTGGCATAATCCTTAGTTGAGTAAGAGGTATGAACTAGAAAAAAATGAGCGGATTTGGTCATAATGTCTATAATGATCCAAATCGAATCATGTTGGCGACGAGTACGGGGCAAACCTGTCACAAAATCCATGTTCAACTCCTTCCACTTCCAAGTGGGAATACTGAACTTCTTCATGGAACTACTGGGCTTTTGGTGATCAATCTTCACCTACTGATATGTAGAGCACTTAGCCATAAACTTTGCGATATCCCTCTTCATCTCGCTCCACCAATAGATCTCCCACAAATCGCGGTACATCTTAGTAGCCCCTGTATGAATCGAGTAACGTGCACCATGTGCTTCTGCAAGAATCCGCTACCTCACGCTATCCACACATGGCACACATAGTCTACCCTGATAACGCAACACACCATCTCCTCCTTAGGAGAAAACCTCTACTTTCTGATCTCTGACTGACTCCTTTAGCTTAACAATACTGGGGTCTCTATATTGCTTTTCTTTCACTTCGAAAACCAAAGATGATTCAAAACTATCCTGCACCCATACGCTACCTTCTGCTGAATCGACTAAGCGGACACCTAAATAGGAAAGCTGATGAACTTCCTGAACTAACTTCTTCTTACCATCCTCCACGAGAGCAACACTACCCATAGACATCCTACTGAGCATCAGCCACTACATTGGTCTTGCCCGAATGATACAGAATATTTATGTCATAGTCTTTTAACAATTCTAACCACCTTCTCTAACACAGGTTCAGGTCCTTCTGAGAAAACACATACTGCAGGCTTTTATGGTCTGTGAACACATCAACATGCACCCCATACATATAGTGCCTCCAATTTTTTAAGGAAAACACCACAACCGCTAACTCTAGATCATGGGTGGGGTAATTTTTCTCAAGGGGCTTAAGCTGTCTAAAGGCATAGGCTATGACCTTAACTCGATGCATCAAAAAACACCCCAAACCAACTCTGGAAGCATCACCATAAATAATAAACCCATTTAAACTGTCTGGTAAAGTCAAAACTAAGGTTGTAGTGAGTCGAGTCTTCAACTCCTAAAAACTCTTTTCACGAGAATCTGACCACTGGAATCTGACTTTCTTTTGAGTCAATCTGGACATGAGGGATGAAATAGACAAAAATCCTTCAACAAACCGTCGGTAATAACCATCCAAGCCCAAGAAATTCTTAATATCTGACGGAGAGATGGGTCTAGGCTAGTTTTTCACTGCTTTGGTCTTTTGAGGATCCACTCTAATGCCATTACCAGAAACTATATGACCAAGGAAAACTACTGACCTTAGAGAAAATTCGCATTTACTAAATTTAGAAAATAACTTATGGGCTTTGAGAGTCTGTAATACTATCTTGAGATGTTTTGCATGATCACGTTGACTACAAGAATAGACAAGACTATCGTCTATGAAGACTATGAGGAACATGTCTAAGTACTTCTTGAACAGGCGGTTCATCAAGTCCATGAAAGATGCTGAGGCATTGGTAAGACCAAATAACATGACTAGAAATTTGAAGTGTCTATACCGAGTTCTGAAAGCTGTTTTTGGAATGTCACATTCTCTGACCTTGAGCTGCTCATAGCCTGATCTGAGGTCTATCTTAGAAAAGTAACTGGCACCCTGAAGTTGGTCAAAAAAGTCATCGATTCTGGGGAGTGGATACTTGTTCTTGCCGTGACTTTGTTCAACTAACGGTAGTTAGTACACTTTCTAAAAGAACCATCTTTCTTACGCGTGAATAAAACTTATACACCCCACGGGGAGACACTAGTTCGGATGAATCCCTTATCTAGGAGATCTCTCAACTGTTCTTTTAATTCTTTGAGTTCTGCTGGGGCCATTCTATATGGCAGGATAGAGATAGGCTGAGTATCTGAAAGAAGGTTTATCCCAAAGTCAATTTCCCTTTCGAGAGAAACTCTGGGAAGAGCTTCGGAGACACATATGGAAATTCACATTCTACTGGAACTGAATCAAGGCTAGGAGTCTCTGAACTAGAGTCTTTGATGTGAACGATATGATAGACACACCCCTTGGATATTTTTTTTCTTGCTCTAAGGTATGAAATAAGCTGACCCCTAAGTGGTTAAGTACTACCCCTCCATTCTAGGATTGGTTTATTTGGAAACTGAAGATGAGCAATTCTATTTCTACAATCAACTGAGGCATAGCATGAATGAAGCCAATCCACGTTGAGAATAACGTCAAAGTCAGTCATCTCTAACTCTACTAAGTCTGCTGAAGTAACTTTCTGAGATATCATAATCAGATAGTTTTGGTAAATCTGTCGGGCTATGATAGACTTACCCACTAGGGTATAAACTAAGAAGGGCTCTGCTAGGATTTTAGAACTGACTCCAAAGTCAACAGCTATATAAGGAGTTAGAAATGACAAGAAGGCTCCTGGGTCTAGCAAAGCATAAACATATAAATAAAAAAATTGTAATGTACCAGTGACCATATCAAGAGAACTTTCCTGATCCTATTGGGATTGAAGTGCATAGAGTCTGTTTGAGTGTTGCCCACTAGTGGCACTAAAAGTGGTACCTTGCTGATTCGAGCGACCGGACTGAGCTGAGGGATGATTATGCTGACTCTGTAAACCCACCTGAGGACACTCTCTGACCCTATGTCCTGGCTTACCACATCCAAAACACACATTGCTTCCATCTTTGCAAGTACCCTGATGGTTTCTGCCACACTTCTAACACAGAGGGTTTGTTCGGGCACTACTAACACTACCCTGAGATTAAGATACTAGAGCTCTATCCTTGTTACCATTCCTAAATTTTGTGCGTAAACGTGTTGGGTTCTATCTTCTAGAATGAATTATAAATTTTCCGTATGGAATGTCTCAGATTATGACCCACCATTGTGTATAGTATCGAATAAACTTTCCAACAATATGTGTATCATCCAAAATGGACACCCGAGCGACGAGTTATGAACATTTTGATCGAACCGTGAATAGTAGTGAACAGTAAAACGTGCAGGAAAAAAGTACTGAGGCCTGACGTATTTTTGCTCTAAATTTAAATAATCATAACTCCTTGTACATAATGATCTGGGTGATCTACTATATATCAACGGAAAGCTCTCTGAGTCCTCTTTCCAATAAAATTGGTTTCATCTAATTTGTCTATTGAAAAAAGAAGTTATGGTAGATCTACTTCAGCCTATCAAAAGTGAATTTTTGGGTCAACTTCAAACGATCATAACTCCTCGTACAAAATGATCTGGGTGAGATACTATATATCAATGAAAATATATGAGAGTTCTCTTTCTAATGAAATTAGTTTCATACAATTTCGATATCGTAGTAAAACGTTATGGTTGATCTACTTCAGACTATCAAATAGTCCACCAAAGGACAGATGCGAGAATTATTTAATTTTTAGGGGCATTTTGGTCATTCCCCCTCACTCAAAATCCCTCTTGACCCTATATTAAAGCCTATTAGAAGCATTATATGTTATTTTCGTTAAATTCTCTCAAAAAGAAAATCCTAAGCTCCTACATCCAACTTCAAGAACCTCCAAAGTTCACTATTAATTCTGCAAATTTATTCAAGATTCCAAGTTCCTAGTTCAAGAACTCCAAGAACCATCATTCAAAGGCATGATTAACATCTCAAAAATGAGTATCGATCTAAAGTTCATCATTCAAGGTATGTGGGGGTTTTCAACAAGAACTCTCTTCCATTCTTGTGCCCAAATTGATTTTCTTTTATGAATATACATGATTTTACATGTTTTGATATGAATTTGAAGCATGAATTTATATCCTATATGATTTTACATGAGATTATGATACTCTCTATGTTTTGAAAGTTGAATTGAATGAGAATGATGACATTTTTGTACATAAAGCTGAATTTTTCAGATTTTAAAGTAAGTTATATATATTTATGATGAAAAGCATGAATCTTGAGAAAATTTAATATGATTTTGATGTATGAAACCTTGAGTCCTAATTGTAATTGTACTTTGAGAAATTATGTGCTATAAGCACAATGAGATTTGAATCCCAAAACTAATTTTCTTTACCAAGATGTATGATTATAAAGCTGAAATTTTAAGTTTTAAGTGACTATTTTTGTGCTTATGTCATAAAGTATGAAACTTTGGAAGGTTTAATGGTGATATTGATGTATGAGTTTTTGGAACCCTATTTGAGATTATTATTTTGAGAAAATCATATGTTATAAACACCTTGAGTTTAAATAATTTAAGATGTTTTGAATGATTTGACCTTTTGGTCGTGAATGAGTTATTTTGAACTCGACTGTAAATGAAATCCACGTTTTTATTGATTATGATAAAGGGGTAGCAAATTGGCTCTCGATGAAAATTGTTGAAGTGTTTATTGTGAATTTTCTTTAATGTGAGCCTGAGGCTGATTTAAATTTCTGAGCTAAGTCCGAGAGTAATCTTTAGCACCGAGTGGGAGGTATAAAGTGACCTTACTTCCCTAGAACTACGTTCCCCCATAGGATGTGTGTCTGAGGCTGATTTATATAGTGATCACTAGTGTTTTGAATTGATACTGGAGGTCCTACTCCAATGGCAAGGATAGGACGGCTCTCCCCAACATAAGTTGTACGTTGGACTCCATGTGGCTCACATAGTTAATGTCGGTTATAGGATCTCCCAATGTGTGCGTGTGTACTCTTCTATCTGAGATGAAAACATATTTGCTTACAAGGCTGAGTTTGAGAAAGTCATTATTCTTAAAAGATTTAAGGAATATATTCTAATGAGAATTGACATGAGATTTGATTGTTTTGATGATTTGAAATTGAGATGAAAGTGAATTGAGAACGTATTGTAATGACTCACTTGTTTTACTTTACATGTATTATTCATCCATGATTTTGATGATTTAATTCGAGCTAAGTGAGTCATCTATATCAGCATGCATAATTTTATAAACTGTGATGATATTAAGATATTATTTTATATATGCATTGCACCCTCATATGCTCAGTATCTTTCCATGGTACTGACCCACATATTCGTATGTGGGTTTTATTTTCTCGAAATATAGGTACAAGGTATAGTTGCACCTTCGGATCCAGTCAGTTTATGGTATCCAGTCAGTAGGTGATGAGTCCTTTTGATTCAAGGGCTTGGGTTAGTTATGCAGAGTTTATAGTATTGTATTTTCTTTATTCGGTCGTATTGAGTTGGGGTAGTCGGGAGTCATGACCCGACTACCTACAGTTTGTACTAGTAGAGGCTTCATAGACAGTCAGTGGAAGTTGATGTATTTTGTTTCAATTTTGGTTGTAAAGGCAGAATTGTAATCCTGTAAAATTCTATTTTTGTATCGATCAGATTCAGAAAGGAGTTAATTTCTGCTGATTTGTATGGATTTGTATTTTTATTTAGTTGTTTATAAGTTATGCCAGTAGAAGGGTTAGCTTGGGGTCACTTGTGACCCTAAGAACCGTGTGACGTCTCGGGACCCGATTTCGGGGTATTACAAACTTGGTATCAGAGCACAGAGTTCAAGTGTCCTAGGGTGTCTATGAAGTCGTGTCTAGTAGATTCTTACGGAACGGTACGGAGACGTCTGTACTTTTCTTCGAGAGGCTACAGGGCATTTAGGAAATGTTTCTCTTATTTCAAGTCTAAGATTGTGCTATAAAAAGGTTCTCTAAGAAGCTTATATAGATTCTCATCTTACTCTATTCTGTCCAACTCTGCCTCATTTTCAAGGTATCAGAAACAGTTAAGCTTAATTCTCCGTAGATAGTTATGGGATTGTAAGAGAGCTAGAAAGTATCCTGTCAGTGCTTTTGAGTTCCAAAGATTGAAGTACTTTATTCATGTTCATAAAATTCGTGAACTAAGCCTAGGTTAGGTGTGCTTTCAGATTCCTCCTCAGAATCTATAATGTTAATCTATACTTCTCCCTCTATGTATTATTTTTGAGATAACATAATTCTCAAGCTCCAGTTCTTCCTCATATAATGCTTCTATATTTTCTAGAAGAAATATCAAAAGTTACACAAAGGGCTTGAGAGGAGCTCTCTAGTGTGTTAAGTTCCTAAAGTTTAAAGTTATGCCCTCATTCTTATGAGTTATTTAATTAAGACAGAGTAAGGTGTATTCTTAGATCGTTAAATGTTGTGTGTCAAGTTTCTATCTCTTGTATTATGTAATCTTATTATCATTATGTTTGTGAAAAATCAAAGTCTAGTGAAGTCATGTGGGGCTCTTTGATTCACTAGCATAGCTTCTTTGTTATTCATCTCATTTTCTTGTTCAAAATACAAAACCAAAGTCTAGTGAAGTCGTGTGAGGCCTATTTCGATCCACTAGAAACTTGTAGTTCATCTTGTTCCTTGTGTTGGATGAAAATGTGGGATGTGGAGGTGTAGTAGTAAGAAGGATGGTAAGTGTGATTTGTTGAGCATAAGTACAGCGAAATCCCTTTTTGCATGCAATTGGGTTAATAGGAAGTGATATAGTTTGTTTGAGGTATGAAACGGGTGTTGACAGTATTTGTATGACAGAGAGTATAGGTTAGTGATGGAAGTACTCGGTGGGTAAGTGTTGTTGATCTAGGCGCTCTCCAGATTGCAAGAGAAAGTTAAGTTAAGACGTAGAGAGCTATGAACTATGTTAAGTTTTGTATGAAGGATAGATAGTAGTGACGGGTTAAAGAAGGATGTGTGAATGGATTGTGAATAAGATAGGCTATATGATTAGGACCAATTATTATTGTTATGAAGTTTAAGTGGGCTAGTGTTCATGGATGTGTTGTTTTACAATCTTCACGTGGGAGTTATGCGTGAGATGGAGTTGTAAATTATGTGAAGTGTGAGACCTTAAGTTTGAACGATTGGTGATCATGAAGCCGAATGTGACGGTTTCCGGATTAATGGTATTAGTTGCCGAAAGTGACCTAATAGGCTTGAACAGTGTACACAAGAGTTTAAGTGTAGTTGACTTGTAATTAAGTTTAATATTATATTATGATGAGAAAGTTCACCCAAGATATTATGGGACTGCTTTAATTTTGAGGATTAGTGTATGTGGTGTAGTGAGTCGTGCCATGGGATTGTTAGATGGATAAATACTAGTTAGACGATGGATGATATTTTGATGGCTAAGTTAAGGCGAGGCGTATGATTGGAAATGTTGAGCCTCTTAAGTGTGATTTTGATTCTTATGGGTTAGAAACATAAGTTCATAGGCATGGTATTAGAGGGAGAAGACAGAAGTAGCATGGTCTATCAAAAGGTTAGAAAGTATTCAAGTTGAGCTAATAAAAATAAGAGTTGAAGCACTAGATGGTGTACATTCCGGCGATAGAGATTTTCGTGGAGATTTGAAATTAGTAAGCATTTGAGAATTTGAGTGATGGCTTAAAGTTAAGGGGGAGATGATAGAACAAGTAGTCAAGTCAAGCTTTTACATTTTAGTAGTACCAGTAAGTTCTAAATTTGTTGTGAGAAAGATCGGTGCTTGACCCAATGTTATTTCAGTATTTTCAGCTGTCCCAAAACCTACTCATGCTTTACATTTCAGTTCTATGATCTTAATTCATGTTCATACACGTAATGGAGAATTATATACTCTTCTAGTTTCCAAAAATGAGAAATTCCAGTTCTTCTAGCAGTTGGAATCACATTCCATAAGTTATGAGCTCTAAATTCAGGGCATACCGCCTATGACTCATACACTCAAGTTTTACAGTATGTTCAGTTCCAATACTTAGGTAATACTCTTATTGATCAGTGAGATTTAGTTTTCGTTATGGGTGTCTTCAGTTTTGATACCTTAATGAACCCATTGTATTTGATATTTTATTCCTAAGGCCTCAATAGAGAGAGTCAAGTTGTTTACATTATCCCTTCATATTTCAGGTCTTCATGTTTTAAAATTTTGTGACCTTTTCATTAAGTCAAGCTAATGGTGTTGAGCAGTTGTCTAGAAGGGAGAGAAGATACTTCCTTATCTATGATAGAAGGTGGTGTGCTCACGGCGGTGAAGTGAAGTTAGATTGAGGCTAAGTCCTAAATACATGTCGTGGTTAGTTGAAGTTTTAAATATTTATTTGGAAAGATTGTTGTGCGTTGGTTTTATGCACTTCTATGAGGTTGTAGGAATAGTAATACAGAGTTTTTGTGCATAGTTCAATTGGTTGAGAAAATGTTATGTGTGCCGTTTAAAGAATTGACCAGTATGTGTGCATGATGTAGTTGGTGGAATCTTAGAGAAAGCGAGGAAGATGCTTTATGAGTGTTCGTTAAGAGGTGCATGTGCGAAGTGCGTATGTGGTTATGAGTATAGGCTTGAATGTTATGGTTGTATATCTAAAAGAATGCACCGCAAGTTAGCGGATCCCTAGTATAAGATTGTATGTGGTTGTTGGAGTAGCAATAAGAGTTATGTTTGAAGTGAGGAGTTGTGAGGCTCAGTGTGTATTGAGGATTCATGATATAGATAAATATTATAGTGTTATGTAGCGTATCTCATGAGTACTTGGAGTTAGGCTTGAACATAGTCGAGGGAGTAGTTGGGAAGTGTTGCTAAGTTTGGAAGCAAGGAGTTATGTTTCCCAAGACCTATAAATTCCTATCTTAATTTATGCCATATGGGTCCTTGTTCCCATATGATAGGATTGTATCAAATTATGGTTTATTTTCTCCCCGAACAATGTCATTTGAATCTTTTGGAGGGAGTGTTGAGGGACGTTTTATTTGGGCGCAAGTGGTCCTTCTTTTGATGAGATCCCCTTCGAGACCTTTTATTCTCAGTCTCTGAATAAACCAAAGATATCGATTCCTTAAAATCAGTCTCCTTTGTTTAAGATCCAACTATGTGACCATTCTCATTATGAATCGCATGTTCTATGAAGTATTCGAAAGTTTGGAGTGAAGTAAGTGGATTGACTTTGTTATCCCAGACTTTTTTCCTCATTTCCATAGTACTCTGTACTTATTCATCGACATTCGAGGACAAATGTTTCAAAGGGGGAGATGATGTAATACCCTTGGAAATTTTTCGTTGAAATTTTGTGCGTAAACGTGTTGTGTTCTATCTTCTAGAATGAATTATAAATTTTCCGTGAGGAATGTCTTAGATTATGAGCCACTATTGTGTAGAGTATCAAATAATCTTTCCAACGATATGTGGATCATCCAAAACGGATTCCCGAGCGACGAGTTATGAACATTCCAATCGAACCGTGAATAGTAGTGAACAGTAAAACGTGCAGGAAAAAAAGTACTGAGGCCTGGCGTATTTTTACTCCAACTTTAAACAATCATAACTCCTTGTACATAATGATCTGGGTAATCTACTATATATCAATGGAAATCTCTGCGAGTCCTCTTTCCGATGAAATTGGTTTTATCCAATTAGTCTATCGGAGTAAAAAGTTATGGTCGATCTACTTCAGCCTATCAAAAGTGAATTTTTGGGTCAACTTCAAACAATTATAACTCCTCCTACACAATGATCTGGGTGAGATACTATATATCAACGAAAATATATGAGAGTCCTCTTTCTAATGAAATTGGTTTCATCCAATTTAGATATCGGAGTAAAACATTATGGTTGATCTACTTCAGACTGTCAAAACAGTCCACCAAAGGACAGATGCGAGAATTATTTGATTTTTAGTGGCGTTTTTGTCATTCCCCCTCACCCAAAATCCGTCCAAACCCTATATTAAAGCTTATTAGAAGCATTATATGTTATATTTCACCAAATTCCCTCAAAAAGAAAACCCTAAGCTCCTACATCCAACTTCAAGAACCTCCAAAGTTCACCATTAATTCTGCAAATTTATTCAAGATTCCAAGTTCCTAGTTCAAGAACTCCAAGAACCATCATTCAAAGGCACGATTAACATCTCAAAAATGAGTATCGATATAAAGTTCATTATTCAAGGTATGTGGGGGTTTTCAACAAAAACTCTCTTTCGTTCTTGTGCCCAAATTGATTTTTCTTTTATGAATATACATGATTTTACATGTTTTGATATGAATTTGAAGCATGAATTTATACCCTATATGATTTTACATGAGATTATGATACTCTCTATGTTTTGAAAGTTGAATTGAATGAGAATGATGACATTTTTGTACATAAAGCTGAATTTTCCAGATTTTAAAGTAAGTTATATATATTTATGATGAAAAGCATGAATCTTGAGAAAATTTAATATGATTTTGATGTATGAGACCTTGAGTCCTAATTGAAATTGTACTTTGAGAAATGTGCTATAAGCACAATGAGATTTGAATCCCAAAGCTAATTTTCTTTACCAAGATATATGATTATAAAGCTGAAATTTTAAGTTTTAAGTGATTATTTTTGTGCTTATGTCATAAAGTATGAAACTTTGGAAGGTTTTATGGTGATATTGATGTATGGGTTTTTGGAACCCTATTTGAGATTATTATTTTGAGAAAATCATATGTTATAAACACCTTGAGTTTAAATAATTTGAGATGTTTTGAATGATTTGACCTTTTGGTCGTGAATGAGTTATTTTGAACTCGACTGTGAAAGAAATCCACGTTTTTATTGATTATGATAAAGGGGTAGCAAATTGGCTCCCGATTAAAATTGTTGAAGTGTTTATTGTGGATTTTCTTTAATGTGAGCCTGAGGCTAATTTAAATTTCTGAGCTAAGTCTGGAAGTAATCTTTAGTACCGAGTGAGAGGTATAAAGTGACCTTACATCCCTAGAACTACGTGCCCCCGTAGGATGTGAGCCTGAGGCTGATTTATATAGTGATCACTAGTGTTTTTGAATTGATACTGGAAGTCCTACTCCGATGGCAAGGATAGAACGGCTCTCCCCAACGTGGGTTGTACGTTGGACTCCATGTGGCTCACATGGTTTATATCGGTTATAGGATCTCCCAATGTGTGTGTGTGTACTCTTCTATCTGAGATGAAAATATATTTTCTTAAAAGGCTGAGTTTGAGAAAGTCATTATTCTTAAAAGATTTAAGGAATATATTCTAATGATAATTGACATGAGATTTGATTGTTTTGTCCCAAAAAAAAAGGTATGTGTCGGTACTTTGAATATAATGGTATGCTAGGTGTGGTAAGGCTGTATGTATGGGTTCATATGTATAAATAATAAATGACTGAGTAATATGAATATAACTTAATAAGGGTACATGACTAACTGAACATATTGTAAATATTGAGTATGCAATACTGCATATATACAAGTATACTGTTTCTGAGATTACACTAAAGCTGAGTAATGAGTTCTGATAACTAGTCAACTGATATCTGGGATTACTGATAACTGGGTGACTGTATCTGATAGTCCTAATTCTTTAGAACTTAACTGAGTCCTATACTGAGACTGGGAATGAAACTATAACTGTGGGAGTGTTCATCTAATCGGCATACCCCAATTATAAACTGAGTTGGGGTCCAACCTATGACCCTAGTTGGAAGGGTGTTAGCACCTTACTAAGGGATACTAATAATTCTAGGTCAACCCTAGCCTGGTAGAAAGACTCATGAATGTGTATATATATGATCGCGTCAACCTTAATCTAGCGGAAGGACGACTTACCCTACATTGGATACATAGTTCAGTAACGCAGGGACTGCTACTAAGGGTCAAACCCTCTACTGACAAGAAAGTCCCCATACCTGGGTTCGCTCGGTGTTGAATCCTACTCCCAACTGAATGGACCCTGAATTGATTTCTAAACTATACTAGGCTTGACTGAACTGACACTGATCGTGTTAACTGACTGAACTGGACTAAGCTCACTGAATTCTGTTAACTGACCGAGTACGACTATTCATGACACTACTGGAACTACTTTGTAGCTACTGAAATTCTACGTAAATAGCTAGATTATCAGGTATTGAATACCCCCAGGACTCGATAGCATTAATAATCATACAATATGGCAATACTTGTAAACAAAGCAATAATCAACTGTTCACAATGCAATCATTGAATAGAAACACATGCTAACATTTCAAAATTATACTATTCAACTCACATGGAATTCCATCAACCACTTGCAAGGCATAGATTTAGCATGATAACAATTTAAGCATGTAGTGATAGCATGAATTCAACACTAGATCCACCAATGAATCATAGTTGCACATTTAACTCAACTAAGCATTTTGTCAAACACCTAGGAGACATAATCTTGTACTTAGGGATGAATAATATGTTGATGCATCATGACTATAACCATCAATTCACAATTCAAGGATTTCAATATAAGAAAATCATAATTAAACTCACATGCTAACATAATTTCATGAAATTCATTAAAAATCTCAACTTGGAAGCCATACAACAACACCAATATGAGTACAATCTAAATCACAACATGGAAATCATAATTCACATTTTAAAAAGGTTTCTTAAACTCCAAGGGTGGAAGAAAATCCGAGGATGAACACCCAACATACCTTGATTGTAAATTTCCTGGAGATTAGGGTGAGTTCTTGAGGCTTGATTCTTGAACTTGATGAAGATAGGGCTTGTTCTTGAGAGGATTTTGTGAAAAAAATGAGAAATTTTGCTATTTGGGGATTTAATCCCGTGTGATAAAGCTATTGGGTAAAGGAAAAATGACCCATTTGCCCTTAAAATGCGGAACAAAACTGTAGAAAAATGCACGGGCCAGACTACCCAGGGCGCCGCGGCCTCTGGAGCGCCGCACTAGGCGAGGCACTGCGGTCTCTGGAGCACAGCTCTGGGCAGGGCGCCGCTGTCTTATCTCCTCAAGCCACTGTTTCTGAATTCGAAATATGCCCTTACGCTAATCCAAAAATTTCAAAACTCACCCGAGATGTACTATTGACTTCCCCGATCATGAATCAACTTAAAAACTAACTTTCTGAGGTCGAAAAGGTTATAAATAAATTTCTCAAAGTTTGAGGGTTTTAGAAATGACTAAGTCCTAACACTTCGCTGAAATTTTTCTAAGTCTGGGCCTCTCTTGGCATGTTTCAAAGGACTCAAACGCCTAGAATTTTGCGAGGTCTTACAATAATAAAGCTTTTAGTATACATAATTTTCTATTAATTATGGTATATTCAAAAATTTATATTTATTTTACCATGAATCTATGCAATACCTGAGTATATATGCGATGGAATAAAAATAAACTTATGGTGTAATTCCACTTTCACGTGGAAGTAATGTGGACTGTACAACAACATGTTGTCTTGATGAATCACAAATACATGACAATTATTAATTCTCTTATGCTTCATTTACTTACATGTGTAGGAAACCCTGGTTCCAACAAACATTATTTTCTTTTGTCCCTATATATGTACGTGTATATATATATATTATTAGTAACTACTTTCATTGCTTTTTTCTTTTCTTTACCAAGGTAGTTTTCAATTACTATAATTGTACATAATTACTTTGAACATGAGATTTTGAACAAAAGTATTTTGATGTTATACATTCAATCCCTGAAGGAAAATCAATTATTTACGTAAAGTTATATAAGCTTGGGTTCTAGTAGAGCACTATTCGAAGGCTTCTCGAAGAGGTTTTTAGCTTTGGCGTATGGATAGGCTAGGCTTACTCTATCTTTAGATTGAGCTTATTTACGGTAATAGTATGCTATTATGCTATTTTTGACAGGTAATTGTATTTTGAATATCGTTTGAAATATGTCATGCCTTATTTATCTAGTTAGAACTCCATTTTAATAAATTTTGATTCCGTTATCATTTAGATTGATGTAGTCTTTATGAGTCTAAGATGTGGTATTACTTTGCAAAACCTTGGATTCTTTTCATTTAACTATATTACACTAAAGGTTATTTAAATGTATTTTAATTATGGTTTAAGATCTACATGTACTTTGTTTCAGTCATTAATTGTGAAATTTGGCACAACTTGGCATCAGTTATGGTATGATTTGGATTTTAATTTTATAGTTGGGTATGGTTACTATGAGTTTCGGTTCGATTTCGACACCTGGTTATGATAAACTGGAGTCTTGGTACTAATTACTATTGTTTCAGGAGTTATGGTTCCTCTGAGTTCTGGTTCGAGTCCGACATCTGATTATGAGTTCTGTTGTATATCTTGTATATGGTCTCTCATAATTTCCCACTATTTTTGGTTAAAATTTGGCATGTGGCCTATTGTTATTATCTACTACTACTGGTTTAAGCCCAATGTCTGGCCTATCGTTACTGCTCATTGGTGCCGATTCAATCCCGGTGCACATCTGGATGGCTACTATGATTTTATAGGATTGGTTTAGTTATGAATTATTTACACTTTTCTTTAAATTACTTCTTGTGTGTCCCATCGACTTATGGGGGCACGGTTGGGTTAATTGTCTTCTTTAGTGTGCCTGAAGGGCTTATGGAGGTCCAGCTAGGTTATGTTTGGTTTGTCTTTTATTTCTGCATTATTTATCTTTTTGTATCACTTTTTCTTAGTCTTTTATCTCATTTTCATAGCTCGATAGTTGTTTATCTTTCTATCATTATTTACTGTTGTCTTAGACTATACCCTTGCATTTTAGTTATACTCTTCCTACATTAAGCTCAGTTGGACGATGATGCCTACTAAGTATCCATTTTCTTAGTACTTATACTACACTTTTGCATCTTTACCCTGATGTAGATTCGAGAACTAGCAATTGGCATTCACGTGATTCTTATTTTCCAGTATTGATTTGCAGTAGGGTGAGCTTGTTGTCATCTGAGGCTAATCCTTCTCTATCTATTCCAGTTTAGTATTTAGTACTCGAAACTACTTATATATATATTTTGTATATTTTTGGTTCTGTCTAGTACTTTGGGTATCTCTTGGTAGTGGCTCTAGTACCGACCCCTACTAGGTCATGGGAGGGATTATTTTGTATATTTTTATCCTTTTTCTTCTCTCATATTGATATACTTTATATATTTCCTCTCTATTTTTGCTTATTATTACTATTGTTATAATTATATGTGGTCTTTTCTGGTTTCTTCTCGTTATCCTATTGCCTATCGTTTTGGGCTATGCCTTGGCTTGTCTACTGGTGGAATAAAGTAGGTGCCACCATGACTTGAGAAATCGGGTCGTGACAGAATAGTATCTGAGACCAGGTTTCATTGGTATTATTGATACCGGAGTTGATGTTTAGTAAAGTCCCGCGAATCGACACAGAGACGTCTATATCCTATCTTTAGGAGGCTACAGAGCATTTCTAGGAAACAAATCTTATCTTTTTGATCCATTTTTGTACACTGGGTCTGAGTTAGTTTTTAATATTTATTGGTTCACTCTTTACGTAGCAGCAGGTGGGCCAGGGGGCAGCCCAGGCTCCACCTGATTTTATATCCTCTTAGATTCTTTGAGATGAATTAGTACAACTATTAGGGTTAGTTGGTGGTCCATCGACCGAAAGAGCTCAGCCAACAACACAAGATGGTGTTGGTTTAGGGGCACAACTTGCAGCAGTAGCGCCTAGAGTAGAGGTTCCACCAGCACCAGTAGTTCCACAACCGACAGTATTCGAGCCAATTATGTCTTTAAAATAGCAGAAAATGTGGGGTCAATTTTTGAGTTTGACTCTACCAGGCTTGTTGGGAACCCAGGAGAGGATGCGTATGAGTTCTTATCCAATTGCAAGGAGAGGTTACAAATTTTGGGGTTGGTTGAGTTGCGTGGAGTAGAGATTGTTGCTTATCAACTAGATAAGATGGCAAATAGGCGGTCGAGAGGTTATCTTAATTCTAGGCTGGATGGATCTCCGTCGGTGACTTGGACTTAGTTCTCTGAGGCTTTCTTGGAGAAATATATGCCTCGCAATATACGCGAGCGTCTTTGAGATGAGTTTTCTGCTTTGAGACAAAGTTTTATGTCTATGGATCAGTATGAGGAAAAATTTCATGAGTTAGCCAGTCACTCCACTATGATTCTGCCTATAGAGTATGAGTGAATTCGATGTTTTGTCAAGGGATTGAGATTACCGCTTCGCGGAGCTAGAGTTTGGTGACTTCAGAAAAGTCTTTTTCTAATATTGCTGAGTATATTTATTCTATAAGGAGATGGATCGTGAGGCCCAAGGGGCAGCAATAAGAGACCTTATTACCAGGGTAGTTATAGTAGGAGCCACAATACTTCATAGTTCATAGGCCGAGGGTTTCAAGGTAGGTGCCCCCAATAGCATCCTTATCAGCATCAGGGTCAGCCTAGTCCACCGGTTCAGACATCATATTAGATATCAGACAAGGTACAACTCGATTATAGTGGTTCTGATAATCAGAGTAACAGTCATCCATAAATGGGTGTTCAGTCAGGGTCGTCGAGTCAGGGTGGCCATTTTTTATCTGTCGGACCTTCTAGACAGGGCAGGGTGCCTGGGACATGTTATGACAACGAGGTTATTGGACACTTTGCCCGTGAGTATCCCCAGCAAGGAATGAATGATCCTTCAGTTCAGATTGCACATCCGATTAGATTTATGCCACCGCCAGCCAGGGGTTGTGCACATGATCGTGGACGTGGTTCCCAGGGTTCTAGAGGTGGTCCGCAGGGAGGTATGATAAATGGTTGGGTAGGCATCTAATCCAACAGTGGATTGGGTCATTTGTATGTTGTACCAGGTGTCGCTATTTTGAACAGGTCGAAACAACACACAACCTGCGGTGGATTGTCGTGACTCTCGGATTTTTGAAAATCATTTTTTAGAGTCGTCACCTAACTTTATAGGAGAATTAGAAAAAAAATATTTTTTATGTAAAACTCTGTTTTGGTCTATCGAAAATATTTTGAGATTCTGAACAAGGATTTTGGTTACTCGAGGGGAAGGTATTAAGCACCCCTCAGAGCCTATTCGAAGATAGTTCTTAAACTCGTTTTAGAAAAATATTTAGAAAAATTATTGCTTCCTTATTTGCCAAGATAGTGATAAAAACAATTCTATTGGTTTGAAAAGAAAAAATTCAAAGTTTATAAAAATACACTGCAACTATATACAAGGATATAGTTTATTATAAAATACACATGCATTTTTAAAGATATGAAAATGGAAAAGGAAAAATTCAACATTTGGTATTTTTATAAAATTCAATGACTTATAATTTTATGAAATTGTAAAGTTTAGTATCATATAAGGGTAGATGTATTAATGAATTAGTAAGTAAGTGAAGAAATTATAATTTTAAGAGCATGTGAAAATTTATTTCTTATATATATTATTATTATTGCCTAAAAATGTGAAAAGTAATTCATGTTCAAGAGTAAACTTATAATAGGGATGCATCTATTGTGAAATAAAAATATACATGGTGTCAAGATGCACTAATTCTTGATTAAAATAGACTAGTATATATAGACATGACAATGTTTATTTATTTGTGAGATTTTAAAATAATGATTAAAAATAAATAAATGAATTAAATAGTGGAATATGAATATATAGTTGAAATAAGGTGTAAATAATAGTAATAAATTAGGATAAATGTTGAATGATGATATAGAAATACCTTGTATATTGTAGCACATATATATAAATATACCTCGTATTTTAGTCCTTTTGAAATATGGAAAGGAAAACTCAAGCAAACATTGAAAATTAAAATGTTAGAATTGTTAACTTGTGAAAATAAAATGAAATTGACGGATAAGCTCTTTTGAAAAACCTGAGTTTTTAGCAATTTGATTTCCTATTAAATTAGTTTTGAAATGTTATTTTTTGTTATATGTTATATTTTATTAAAGAAAAACGTGGAGATTACTATGCTAATTTTATTTAGAAATATTGGTAATGAGTTTTTCAAAAGAACTAGCCAAGTATGCTAAAATATATTTTTATCTAGTAATAATCAAGTGATATTTGCGAAGTCAGGACATTAAAACTACTTCTAGGAGGATCGACAAATAATAAAAGCAACATAAATTCAATAATCAAATAAAGCTATCTTAAATAAATTAACAACAAGAGTTAGTTATTATTCTAAAAAAAACTCAACATGAAAAATATAAATTAAATCAGAAAGAAGATAAGGAATACTAGACTCCATTAGGAGTTTGGGCTTCTAATTTGCGGGACTCTGAGGGTCTGTGATTCTAATAGTGGTTGACCCGATATTTGGATGAAAGCGAGTTTCGTTGGGGAACGCCGACTCCCGAATTTACATATAAAATAAAAAAATAAGGATAAGAATTAGGAACTGATTAAACAGTATTATAACTTAATGATATAGATGAATAACACTCACCAAACAAAATATTAGATATGCAGACAACTTACGGGAATCAATTACTCTAACAAGAAACCATATAAAATAAATAATGTGATAAAAATGCTCAAGTAAATACACTCTGATTCTTTAGAAAAAGGACAATCAGGGAACATGTTTTTGATATGACGTTTATATATTTTTAGAAGAAAGGGTAGATTTTTAAATGAACGCATAACATAAGAAAGTTGATTAGACTCGAGAACAATGTGTGACAAATATAGATAGATACACGGCTTGTGAAACCCGAATATTGATATATAATAATGACCATGAATTGATATATAACACATAAAATTAAGTTTTTCCACGGTTAATAATGTACGGTTCATTAAACTATCAGTGAAGATAAGATAAATTTTAAATTTTTTTACAAAATTTGAAGTACAAAAGATCATGCAAATAATGTATTAAATGCACAAAATTAGTCACTATACGTTAGTCAAATTTGTTGAGATATGATACTAATGTCTTTCTTTATACAGGATTATAATGTAATTCACTTAATATACACATACACTTAATATAAGCCATTCATATCTAAACTAATATTGTAATATTGCCATATAAGTTTTACTTACGAATACAATTAAAACAACATTCAAATGAAAACTCATTTATTTCATCACTTCTAGTATGTTAAGCTAGTAGACAGACGAATCCCTTCAAAGACGTGTAACGGGTCAATAAATTGATGAAAAAAGCTGAATGGTTATTCTAAAGCCACCCCAATTTATATTTTGATCAAAACAGATATGTACAATGTTATCAAGATAAGATGAGATAGTTCTTAGAACTTAATCAGCAAAGCAAATCAACTGAAACTTAATACATGCTAAAAATAAAATTTTGAAGAAAGCAAGTATACAATCTTGTTGACATATCGAAAATGAGAATAGAATTTTACATCACTCCCCATATTCAGATGAAAGCATTTATATACAACAAACTAAGATTGAATTAAACCCATGCACATGAAACTAAATTTTCGAAGGCAATCAATCAATGTCGAACAAGGTGAGCATACAGACATACATATTTATGGACCTTCGTATTAACACATGAAACAACTTTTTAAAAACAAAATTATATACATTTTCAGGTTCCCAGGGAAGCAACGGTGACAACATGAATTTCAAAATAACAATCACATTCGAAACAAACCAAATTCGAACCCACTTTCGGAAGTCAAAATGCATAAATGAGAAAGAAGGAACAATGGCTCACATATGCAGGTATTTATATATGAAACTAATTTTCAGCATCACACCAGCAACATAAGTTTGATCGAATTACATATCCATGGCATGAAAACGAAATGAAAGAAAAAGATGAAAATGAAGGGAGAGATTCGCACTTACGACGCAAACAACCTCTCTTGAAATAAATAGGTATTTTACAGATTACAAGAGACAAAACGATATTGATTTCCATAGAATAACAACACCATGATCAAATGTGAACATACACCTGCTAATCCACCAACGACAACTCAAACTTGATGGAAATTCATATACAGGAATCCATTTTTCCAAAATCAACTAAACAACTCTAGATTTTGATCGGAATCACTTTTTAGAATCAAAATCCCCCCCCCCCCCCCCCTCCCTCTTAACCTGCAGCAATAACAGAATGCCAGCAACAAACTCAAAGATGAAATAAAATCAACATATTCATAAACAATCGAGAGAAAAATAAAAGGGATGAAGAACAAAGTTAAAAAATAAAAGATATACGCACCTTTCTTTTCGCAGCAAACCAAAGGCTTTTATGTCGAGAATTTTACGGCCACCAAACTCAACTACAAAAACTCGATTTCAATACAAAATCAATAAAAAGACCAAGAATCCTTGCGGATTTTCAAAAATACCCAAAGCTTATTTTTGTTCTTGAACTTTCCCTCTATTTCCTTCTTTTTTTTTTTTACTTCTTTTCACCCTTTTCTCCTTCATTGTTTTATACCTCTTCCCTTGAATCCTTTTTTTCTATCCTTTTTTCACTCTATTTATGCCTTCTTTTCACTCTTTTTTTTCTATTTTTTCTTTTATTTTTTTCACTTCGTTTCTTCCCCTTTCTTGCCCCTTGTTCTCGATGGGGGATGAAAACCCATATTTATATCAACAAATCCAGACCTGAAATTTCGAATTAGAAACAAAGATTAAAGAAAACCCGTGAAAGAGGGAGGAGTTCAAAGTTCTTGAGTGTTGTTCCTTTCAGGGATGATTTCTGTAGGAAATTATTTAGTTATTTCAAAATAATTTACATTTAAAATGTATTGAAAAAGTCATGTCTTTAAATGTATTTTAGAAGTCATCAAGAGATATACTTGAGAAGAGAGGCTATCAAGAGATATACTTGAGAAGACTTACTCTAGAAGCCATTAAAAGATATACTTGAGAAGATTTACTTTGGAAGTCATCAAGAGATGTACTTGAGAAGGTAAGTCTTACCTAAAAATAGTCTCTCAATCTTTACTGCAATCTTTAACTTTTTAAGAAAAATATTAAAAAAATTCTCTTTAGTTTCTCTGCTTAATAATTTAGTCATTATAGTTTTACTTGCTGGTATTTGTACTATTAATTTTATTGATTCCTGTACCCTATGTTTAATTAGGGAAGTTTTATTTAACTCAGAGTATCCTCTAATTAATCAGGGAAGTGCTTGTTTAATTCTGAAAAAATATTTCACACCGCTGAAATAGTTTCTTAGGACAGTGCTAACACGACTCAAGTATAACTAATATATTAACTGGTTAAGAAGCAGTTAGATTACTACTATCGTTGTCATATTGATTACAATATTATCACTAAGGTAGCAATAATATTATACACTGTTATTTTATTGTATTGTTAATATTATTAATATAATATTTTATCAACATTTAAACAATATTGTTGTTATTATTATTTTCCATTGTTTCCCAACAATCTAAGAAATTATTGGCATATAATTTTGATCCTAAGACCATTGATAATACTGATGTTGGTGTTGCTCTGGCTACTTTCATTCTAGTCAGTTTGTCAGAAGATTATGGTACTGTAGGTACTGCAGAATACATGTATGAAAATAAACTTAGTTGTATGCCTAATGTTAATAATAGAATCTTCATAGAAAATGCATCTCAATGCAAGATAATATGTGAAAGGAATGACAATCCCGCTAAGTCAAAAATGAACTTGACTGAAACGGATGATATAATTATTGCGGTCATTTCAGAAATGAATATTGAGACAAATGTGAGAAATTGGGTGGTGAACTCTGGCGCTACTAGGCATATTTGTATAAATAAAAATAATTTTATATCATACACCCAAGTTGAGAAAAAATAAGAAATTGTTTATCTTGGGATCTCGAGAACTATTCAAGTTCTTGAAAAAGGCAAAGTTCTTCTCAAACTCACATCTGGTTAAACTTTGGCATTGAGTAATGTGCTACTTGTTCCTAATATCAGAATTAATTTGATTTCTGTGGCATTATGAGGAAAAGCTGGAATAAAGGTTATATTTGAAAATAATGAGGTCATATTAACCAAAAATATATTCTTATTGGAAATGGATGTTGTAATCATGGATTTTATGATACGATACAAATTTGGTACGTATCAAAAACAAGCCAAAAATAGTCCACAAACAAAGGGTAACCCAGAGCTCAACAAACACCAAATCTTGATTCCAACAACATCAAAAAACAAGGTGTAAATGACACCAAAAACACTAACAACAACAAGAAATAAACAACAATAATGAGAGGAACAGCACTACAATAACAACAATCTAATGATTACAAGATTACAAGAACAACAAGAACCAAATGGTTCACTAGACTACACAACTAGTACATGATATGTAGAGATAGGAAGTGAGACATACACTATTACAAGGTTAAGAAACCAAAGATGTATTAAATTTAAGGACCCCTAAGACTTATAATAGCAACACCACACTCTTACGTGACACAAAAGGGATTCCACCGCTCAAGCACCAACGTTTCCAAGCAATACACAATCACAAGTGAATCCACACTTGTTCATGTCCTAGTTTAGGCCTAGAGACCCCCTCTCTCAAGAGATGTGTTCTTTCAACAATATTCAACAAAAAAATGAACTAAAACCCTATATTGTTCTATTTATAGTACTTTACAAATAAAAAGATAAAATGATAAAAAGGCCCTTTAATGACCAAGTAGGCAAATAGGCACCCATGGAGTATTTTTAGGGGCGGTTTAGAGCCCTTTTTAACACTTCAACTCGTACACCTCCGAGGTTACATCCAAAATACTCAAAAATGTTCATCTTCATGATCGTGCTTGTATCACTTTATGTACTTGATATTATCAATGGTAATGCATTAGCTTCTGCTTATATGATTGAGTCTATTTCTTTATGGCATACTAGATTAGGACATGTTAATATTAAATATATAAAGAATATGCAATCACTTAGTTTAATATCTGGTTTAGACTCAAGTAATTTTGATAAATGTGAAATATGTGCTGAAGCTAAAATTACTAAAAAGTCATGTTTTTCAATTGATAGAGAAACTGAACTGTTATCTTTGATTCACACTGATTTGGGTGATTTAAAACAAACCATGACTAGAGGTGGTAAAAGATATTATGTGACCTTTATTGATGATTTCTCCAGATTTACTAAGTTGTATTTGCTTAAAAATAAAGATGATGTTTTTGTGTCTTATAAATCTGAAGTTGAAAATCAGCTTAGTAGAAAAATCAAGAGAATTAGATCTGATAGAGGTGGAGAATATGTATCTTTAAATGCTTTTTGTGAAAAAAAAGGTATTATTCATGAAGTAACTCCGTTTTATTCTCCTTAGTCTAATGGTGTAGCTGAAAGAAAAAATAGAACACTGAAAGAAATGATGAATTCTATGCTAATTAGATCTTGTGCACCTGATAATTTGTGGGGTGAAGTTATTTTATCTGCATGTCATTTACAAAATAGAATTCCTTATAAAAGAATTGGCAAAACCCCTTATAAATTGTGGAAATGTTATAAGCCTAATTTGAAATATTTAAAAGTGTGGGGTTGCCTTACTAAAGTTCTTCTTCCTGGACCTAAAAAGAGGAAAATAGGTTCTAAAACTGCTGAGTGCATGCTTATTGGATATGCTGAACATAGTGCTGCATACAAATTTCTTGTCTTGAAATGTGATGTACTTGATAGTAATACTGTAATCGAGACAAAGAATGCTGAATTCTTTGAACATATTTTTTCACTATGTGATAAAATCTCTCATACACCTGTTGAAAAAAAATGAATCTACCTCTAATATTGAGGAACTTAGAAGGAGTACAAGGCCTAGAAAAGAATATTTTCCTTATGGAAATGACTTTCAAACTTTTCTTGTTGATAATGAACCATCAAATTATTTTGAAGATATATCTTCTTCTGATGCTAAATTTTGGAAAGAGATAATAAAAATTGAACTTGATTCAATTATGAAAAATAATACATGGGTTTTAAGTGACTTACCTCCTGGTGCAAAACCGATTGGTTATAAATGGATTTTAAAAAAGAAACTTAATTCGGATGGATCTTTAGATAAATATAAAGCTATGTTAGCAGCTAAAGGATTTTCTCAAAAGAAAAATATTGATTACTTTGATACATTCGCAGCAGTAACAAAAATTGCTTCTATTCGAGTATTAATTGCTTTGGCATCAATTCATAAGATTTTTATCCATCAAATGGATATGAAAACAACATTCTTAAATAGAGATTTAGAAGAAGAAATTTATATGGTTCAACCTGAAGGATGTGTAATTTCTGGACAAGAAAATAAAGTTTGTAAATTAATTAAATCTCTTTATGGCCTTAAACAAGCTCCGAAATAGTGGCATGAGAAATTTGATCAAGTCTTAATAAAAGACAGATTTTCATCTATTGAGGTGGATAAATGTATTTATACAAAGGTGGTAGACAGTGATTATGTGATAATCTGCTTATATGTTGATGACATGCTTATATTTGGTACATGTTTAAATATTGTGGGGCGTACCAAATTATTTTTGTGTACTAACTTTGATATGAAAGATCTGGGTGACGTGAATATGATTTTGGGAATTAAAGTTATAAGGAGTGAAGATGGTATAATGTTGTCACAAGAAATTACGTGGAAAGACTTCTTAAGAAGTTTGAATGTTGGGAGATAACTCCTGTAGCCACTCCTTATGATGCTAATTCTAGATTAAAAGGGAATAATGGTGACCCAGTTGCTCAGTCTAAGTATGCACACACCATTGGGAGTTTGATATATTTAATGAATTTTACTAGGCCTGATATAGCCTATGCCATGTGTAGATTGAGTAGATATACTCATAATCCTAATAATGTGCATTGGTCTGCATTAATACGTTTGATGAAATATTTGAAAGGAACCGTGAATTATGGTATCTCGTATAGAGGATTTTCTTCAACCTTAGAAGAGTATTGTGATGCAAATTGGATCTCTGATTCAGATGAGACAAAATCCACTAGTGGTTATGTGTTCACGTTTAGTGGTGGTGCAGTATCATGGAGATCAGCTTAGCAGACGATCATTTCTAGATCAACTATGAAATCAGAGTTTGTGGCTCTGGAGTTAGTTGGTACTGAGGCTGAATGGCTAAGAAATTTCTTAGCAAATATCCCTTTTAAAAAGGATGATCTGTTGCCTCATAGACCTTTGAAAAAAGATGATTTGTTTCCTCATATCCCTTTGAACAAGGATAATCTGTTGTCTAATATCCCTTTGAAAAGGGATGATCTGTTGTCTAATATCCCTTTGAAAAAGAATGATCTTTCGTCTAATATCCCTTTAAAAAGGGATGATCTGATGCCTCATGTGTATATACACTGTGATTGTCAAGCCACAATTCCTATTGCGAAGATTAAATCTTACAGTTGTAAGAATAGACATATGAAATTGAGGCATGATGTTCTTAAGCAGCTGCTGAGAGATTGAATAATTTCCATTGATTATGTGAAGTCAGAATTAAATTCGGCCGATTCACTGACTAAACTCGTGGGAAGGAAATTAATTCTTCAAACATCAAAAGAGATGGGGTTAAGGAAAATATAATTGTTAATAGAGATGGTAACCCAACCTATGTGATTGGAGATCCCATGAAGTAGGTTCATATGGGTAATAAAAAGTTGATATTGACTCTGCGCACTTATTGAGAGTGCTTGAACTGCTACTAAAATGGAGGGATGAGTTATTAACTCTTAATAAATTCATAGTCCTTATGTATGGTGTATTTAAAGCAGTGTATACTTGATGAATTCACCTATATGAGAAGTGGAATGAGGCCGTTCCTATGAGACATTGGCCTTAGTCTCTAGAGCTCTCATGAATACCAGGAACCCTCATGGCCTATTGGCGCAAAACCGCGTTGAACAATAAAATTACGGTCAAAATATGATTGATAAAGTCTCTGGCTTACAATAAGAGTTATTCGGTTCATAGAAATAGTATATTTTATCGGTAATTCTGTAAGTTAAATTTTATTGGTCTAAGTTTGGTTCATAGTCCAGAAGACACCAAACCTACTGCATTTTGTCCATGCAAATCCTGCAAGTTTAAATTTTTTTTTGATAAATTATTTTGAAATAATGTGGGGATTGTAGGAAATTATTTAGTTATTTCAACATAATTTACATTTAAAGTGTATTGAAAAAGCCATGTATTTAAATGTATTCTAGAAGCCATCAAGAAATATACTTGAGAAGGCTTACTCTAGAAGCTATCAAAAGATATACTTGAGAAAGCTTGCTCTAGAAGCAATTAAAAGATATATTTCAGAAGATTTACTTTGGAGGCCATCAAGAGGTGTACTTGAGAAGCTAAGTTTTACCTATAAATAGTCCCTCAATCCTTATTGCAATCTTTAACTTTTTAAGAAAAACATTAAAAAATTTCTCTTAAGTTTCTCTGCTTAATAATTTAGTCATTAGAGTTTTACTTGCTGGTATTTGTATTATTGATTTTGTTGATTCTTGTACTCTCTGTTTAATTAGGAAAGTTTTATTTAACTCATAATATCCTCTAATTAATCAGGGAAGTGCTTGTTTAATCCTGAAGAAATATTTTTTACTGCTGAAATAGTTTCTTAGGACAGTGCCTACCACGACTCAAGTATAATTAATATATTAATTGGTTAAGAAGCAGTTAGATTACAGTTATAGTTGCCATATTGATTACAATATTATCACTAAGGTAGCAATAATATTATACACTATTATTTTATTGTATTATTAATATTATTAATATAATAACTTATCAACAGTTAAACAATATTGTTGTTATTATTATTTTCCGTTGTTTCCCAACAATTTCGAGGTCCGAATTTGAAATTGTTGCAATAATTTGGGACTTATTTTTATGGTTTTTGCATTTCACGGGCTGGGGCGATAAAAAATGAAGGATTCTTGGTAGGGGTGGCAGTGGTTAAGGGGCTGTGATGACGCGGTGACTAGGGTTTAGGCTTCTCAATTGAGGAAGATGAGAAAAGAGAAGTAGAAAGGGCGTTTGTTGTTGTTTTGTTTTGGGAAAGGCTGAAAATGATGGAACACTGCTCTTTTGGGAAGAGGAAAATGCATGAAAGGCATTGAAGAGGAGAGAAACAGACGTCTTTGGTAGTTGGAATTTTGACTGGTTGTGATCTGTCCGATCTTTTGATCAGACGACCCTAAAAAGTTACCCAAAAATAATAATAGTAATAATAATAAAAAAGAATAGGTATATATATGGGGATAAATATATGAAAAGTGAATTCTAAAATGATTATTTTTATCAGTCCTATCTTTGATCAGATGGTTCAGATTTAAAATAATAAAATAAAATAAATTATAATATAAGAAATCAACGGATCGAATTAATTTGTGTTTGTTGGGTGAATTTTCATGTTCTTTTACAAATGTGGAAAAGTGTGATTGTGTGGAATAGATTGATGAAGTGGGTGTGGGAATTGGACCGAGTTTTTGGGCCAATTTTTGTTTTTTTTATATTGAAATTTGTGAATAAAAATTAGGTTTGAGTAAAAATAAAATTGAAATTGAATTAATATCGGCCCATATACTCTTTTTCTACCCAAATTAATTTTATTGATTCGTCTTAATACCTCCAAAAAAGTTATTTTTAGTATAACATATATAATTATATAAATAATTTAGTATACGTACCTAATTTAATAATGACATAACTTAATACATATAATATTTAATAAAATATAAGTATTTATGTATATATAATAGAAGTATAATAAAAATATTTATATAATAAGAATATGTATATTTTATAAGAACACACACACACATATATATAGATAATTTACAGTTGAAAATGGGAAAAGATGCGGACGCGATTATCAAAAATATTTTATGTAATTTTTTATGTTAAAATAATTAATTATATTTAACTAAAATATTTTGAAATATGATAAAAAAAAAATGAATGCTCGTTTTTTTATTTTTCAAAACTCATAAAGATTAAAATACAAATTTATTTTAAAAAATTATTTAGGGGCAAGAATCATCGAAAAAATAATTAAAGAAAAAAAAGCCAGCCAAAATTGAGTGTCAACAGTTTCCCCTGATTGATCGAAGATTAGTGCGACAATATTTGGACAATCACGTTGACGTTACAAATTTTGTCTCGGGCAAAAGAGAAATCATGAAAGATTATGGCCGAGCTTCGATTTCTGAGCTTCCTACATATCTCGAGTTTCACAAAAAATTAGGCCATTTGCAGTTCAAATCATAGCAAATTTTGATCAATCTCAAAATTTACCCCAGTGTAGAATTATGGTGACATTTGTTTCTTCAAAGGTGATTGCAAAAATTTTGGCACGAATGGAATCATGGCTGCACTTATCCCTGAATTGTTTATTTGTGGTAGTTGGGAATGAAAAGATGTTAAATAGCAATATAAGTTGAAGATTTTGAGAGAAAAAGGGATTGGGGATTTTGAAAACTGCCTTAGTATCAGATTAAGACGACATTGGGCTATGACACTAAGAGAAAATGGGACGATTGAGTCGGGTTGAGTTAAGTTAAGTTTCTTTTCTGGAATCCTTGATGTAGATAGGGATGCTTGACATTCCGCTAGCTTTTCCCAATTTGTTGTTAAGAGGGTAGTTCCACGTTGTAGTACATTGTCCTGCAAAACAGGTAAAAAGGGGTAAAAAGTACATGTTATTCAAAAATTATAAATTGAAATTGTAATGTAAGGAGTAGAGTTTAGATATTCAAACTAGTATTGTGATCTTCATTTGTGGAGGCCTCCGACTGGTGGGGCAATGACTGAAATATAAAGAGCCTTCGTCGGCTGAGTGGTTGTTGTAGAAGAAAGCCATCCAACTGGCGAGCAGTTGAGAATAAGCCATCCGACTTGCGGACAATTGTTGAAGGATAAAAGCCATCAGGCTGGCAAATAGTTGTTGAGAAATAACGCCATCTGATTGGCGAGCAGTGTTTGGAGAGTAAAGCCTCTAACTGGCAGAGCGATTGACTAAAAGTAAAAGTCTCGTCCTGGAAAGGCAATCTTCTATCTGAACTAGATGATGGTATTGTTGTTGGGATTTAATGCTACTACGATAGTGGCTTTATTGCTGCCACCACGGTAGATTTAGATATATTTGTTGTGATAGCAGGTTTTCTGGCGTGCTTTCTATAGTGTGAGTCTCTGATTGGTAAACTGTGCTCTATTTGCTGAAATATGATTTTCTGATATGGAAAAGCGTTGCTTTGCTTATGTACATTCTTTGATTTGCGGTGGGGAGTTCCCTTTGCTGGTGCACAATTCTCGATATGGCGGAGAGTCGTATTATTCATTCACATCCTTTGATATGACTGAGGGTCGCTTTTCTTTCTTATGTATAATCTTTGAAATACGTAATTCGACTTTATTTGGTTATGTACCGTCCTTGAAATGCAAAAACTTGACTTGTTTGCTTATGTACAGTCCTCGGAACATGGGAGATTGACTTTGTTTACTTATGTATAGACCTCGAAATGTGGGAGCTTGACCTTGTTTTCTTATGTATAGTCCTTGAAATGCGAGAGCTTGACTTTGTTAAAGTTAGACAACACTCTCCGATTGGTGGAGTTATTCGACGCAATTAGATGATGATTCTTCGATTATCAAAGTTATTTGACACAATCAGGTGGCTAGCTCCAATTGGCAGAGTTTATTGGAAGAAGTGAAATAGCCTAATTATCCTATGAGGATCCTCATTTTTGTTGCCTTTGACCTGGGTCTTCAAAACGTACTTGCAAAGAATCTGAATAAAATTCATAAAGATTTTGAGGATTAGTGTAAATGTATGTAATATAAAGAAGGGAAAGAGTATTTTGGCTCATGTTGTAGTGATAAGCTGCATGATGTCTCTGATCCCGTTCAAAAACTTGACTCGATGTCATCCCTTCTAATTCCTATTTTCTGAGCTCAAAGAAAAATTCTTAGTTGTGAGGGAGGTATTGATTTATGTCGACTCGAGGATCCTGGCTTTGTCTATGGGATCTTCCAACACTTCCTCAGCTGCTCAATCATTCCCAAATCTAGAGTTTTCGTAGGTGGGAAAGTAGGAAAGTATTTTGAAATACATACATATATATATATACATTTATTGCAAATATTACATATATATTAAATAAATGTAGTAAACCTCTATCGTTTTTAGATTATGATATGTTCTGAGATCCGTTAAGCTTCCATTTGCCGATCGTTACTAATGACGTCCAAACTACACCTCTTCTCAGAAAATGATACAGTCGCTGTCAAAATATAGTCATCCAACAAAGGTTGGGGTCAAATCCAAGGGAACACATGGAATCATGGCCTTCAGCAGTTGTAGTCAACAAGCAGAACTGGAAAAGTAGACGGGGGATTTTATGTAGTAATCTCAAGCAAGTAACTATATTACATTCGGTTGTAATCAGTCGTAGGTGAACATTAGGATTGCGTTCCCCCTTGATTCTAAACTCCATAGGCTTATCGTGCTTTGTTTAACCAACCCTATACTTTGCATGTAGAATTGATAGGTTATGTACCTTCTACAGTCTTTTGGACGAGCAGAAGGATTTCAACCATTACCTTTTGAGACTCAGGATGTCTCCCCTTTATCTTGATCCATTTAACTATTACCTTTTGAGTCTCTAGTTATTATATGAAATCTAACCATCTTACTTAGATAAAATCTAGAAGTGTGGATCGACGGTTAAACTCCAAATTACTGTTGTCTTTATCTTTTCCTAGTCAGTACTCCTCTTTTAGAGTAAGTAGCAATATCTAGGCGGGATCCTAACGTGTGCACCCATTAAGAAAACTATTATAATGAAGATAAAGCAATATATGCATGGGTATCGGTTCACAACAACAACAACACTTCCCCTACTTCGTCAATCGGCCAGGGTTTCCACAACCCTAGCTATGGGTTTTTAGCCACTCATGCTTGTGAAGAAATCAATAACATTCACAATCAAAAGCATAAATGAACAATGATAATAAGTATAAAAATCTACAACCAAAATTGAATTAATCAACTTAAGTCATCACAAAAGAATTCCAAGATCAAAATCGAATATTGGAATCAAAATATGTTTGTGAGTATCAAAAGTACATAACTCTTACTAAAAAAATAAATAAAAGGGTATTTGTAGTACATGACGAAACCCTAAAACCAAATCCCAAATAAAATAGGAGAAAATAGGGTCGGTGGCCACTTATGGCCCCTGCTTGCGCCCTGACCCTGGCGCAGGTAGTACCTGCGGTCAGCAGGGTGGGTGCAGATACTAAGATGAAAAAAATCCTACAGGTAGCTCTCATGATTTTAGAATTTTGACACTTGCTTTGCTTACTTACGGTCCGTAGGTCCTCCTTGCGGTCCACATTTTGATTTAGTAAGTGCCGAGAGTCATTTTTTTAGCTCTTCTTCAATTCTAGAACATGCTTTGATCAAGAACAAGCCAAAAAGTATCCCGAACATCCATAATTGCTTCAAAAAGTAGCCAAAATACCTTTTTTTTATCCTTTTCATGAACTTAGCATCCAAAACATGATTTCCTGCAAAATATAACCAAAACACATCATATCTAACAAAACAACCTCAGAAACTTGCTTAATTTCCTTATTTTAAACATTGAAAGTGCTATATTTCTATAACACATTAGTGAACCACGTAGCTTTATCCTTCGGGTGGAGCTCCTCTTACTTTATGGATGCTACGATGATTCTGGCAGCGAGATTGCTTATATTTTGGGGTTGTACTATGAGCAAAAGGGAATTTTCCTAAAGGTAAGACCAAACCTTTTAAGTTGCCTACGTATCCTTAGAAATATGAATCAGGCCTCTAAGTAGTTTGAGGGTAGATAAAAAATATAAAATACAATGACCGAGTCTGACTAAGACTGCCTATATATCCAAGCAGAATTTGGTCATGACGTAGTTCAAATACAAAGGGAGAAATGAAAATATAGAATGTAATAACCAAGACTGAATCAGGCTGCCTACATATCCTTGAAAAAAGAATCAGGTTATAAGGTAGTTCAATTCAAAAGATAAAGTAAAATAATGTAGTGAACGGTCCTGACTCAGGCTGCCTACGTATCTAAGTGGAATCAGGTCAAGCCATAGTTCAGTTTAATAAAAGAGAGTATTCTATGAAGGTTCCGAATCCGATAAGGATTGCCTACGTATTTGATGAGTGGTGAATTTACCGCTCATTTGTACTTAACATTCATGCACACTACTATGATTTGAAGGAATAAATGAGACAACATTGTGATTAAATGCACTAATTTTCATATTTTGCAGGCATACAGATGATGAGATAGAAGGATGTGGAATTGAGCTGAAAAAAAATAAAGGGGAAAAAAAGTGCACAACTGAAAGACTATGTATAGAATAAGCCTTAGTTACTGCGATCGCGGGCTGAAGGCCACGATCGTGGCCAGTCAAGAAGGTCACCAACCATGATTGCATGTGCCTACCCGCGGTCACGGCAGTCGGTATCGCGACAATATGGGATTAGGTCAGGGGTAGTTTTGTAATTTTCAGCAGTCGACCCCAAATCCCTTACAAGCCTAAAACCCTTTCCTATTTTGAGCACCCTATATTCTAGCAACCTTTTTAATTTGAAGTAAAAATCCTATATTAGGTAAAAATTGTACTTTGATTTGGAGACTTTGAATTTAGTAATTTCTTGAAGAATAGATGCTTTGCACAACCCTTATGGTGTATTTTTCTTTCTTTTCTTCATGAGTAGCTAAATTTCATTTTCTTGGGATTATGTTGAACTAAGTTGCAATTAGTTATGGGTTGTGATGTATTTATGTATATGCTAGTTAGTTGATGATGGGTTCTACTATTTCTTGATTAAATTGGTTGGAATTTGTGTGTGAAAACCCTAAATACTCAAAATGGGTTTGTGGGCGAAAACCCCAAACTCTTGAAAGCTTAAACCATCCTTGAAAGAGGGATTTGGGTGAACTTTTGGAACCCATATCATCCTTGAAAGAGGGATGTGGGAACCAAGGAAATAGTAGACAATTAATGGGTTTAGTTTGCTAATTCTCACTATCGTTGAAATAAAAGTGATTATGAAGTTAACTATATCTTGGGTATTTACCTAGAAATAGGGATACCTAATTGAGGTAATAGGTGAATATAATTAACACACTTGTTAGGTATCCGAAAGGTTCAATAAGTGAAATTCTTGGGGTTTTGTCGACAAACTAGCCTCAAGGATCCTACACCTAGCCTATCATATTGTTAAAACCTAGCATGTACACCAGATCTTCATATACCCATACGTAAGTTGCCCTTAGGTATACATAATCCCAAGATTCTCTCTATACCGAAGTTAAATTACAATTGTTGTGTAGTGTGGAATTAAGTTACTATTGACAAACATTCTCCCAAAACCAACCCCCCCCCCCCCCCATTCTAAATCATGCTTTTTATTTTATTTGAAATTTGGGTGTTTTCTTAGTAAGTGTTAAGACCCATAAAACTAGAATTCTAATTTCAATCCTTATGGATTCGACCTCAACAAAAGTTGAGATATTGACAACGACCGTCCTCTACCACATTGCATGGTATAAGTGAGCGTTATCAGTATCCCGCGGTGGAAAGCTAGGTCGAGCATAGTTATAAATACATGAAAGGATGATGTTTTGTTTTGTCTAAGGGAAATCGAAACCAATGTGGGTTGCCTACGTATCCCAGCATGGGAAGTCAGGCTAATATGTAGTTCTATTACATTAGAGAAAAATGTAAAAGTACAAGGAAATAACAACTAGTCCTAACGTCTTCAAATGTAGTACTTTTTTATGGCGTCTGAATTGATTGGCTTTGTGCTTACTGTGCTATCCATCTCTGCAAGGATTACTGCCCCTCCAGGGAGTACTCAGTGAACTATGTATGGGCCCTACCAATTTGGTGAAAAATTCCCTTTAGCTTCATCTTGGTGAGGAAATATCTTACTAACTACTAATGGTACTAATTTGAATCGCCGAGGCTTGACATTTTTGTTAAATGCCTTGATCATTTTATTTTGAAATAGTTGACCTTTATAGACTGTGTCCAATTTTTTCTCATCAATGAGCATCAACTGTTCGATCCTTTTATGAATCCGTTCAACATCATATAGACCAACCTCCTAGATGATTCTCAATTAAGACATCTCTACTTCTGTAGGTATCACCACTTTTGAATCGTAAACCAACATGTAAGGAGTTACCTCAGTGGATGTTCTAATTATGGTGCGATAATTGAGCAAAGCATATGGTAGATTCTCATGCCATTCCTTGTTACCATCGACTATCTTTCTTGAGATCCTTTTAGTATTCTTATTTGTGGCCTCAACTGCTCCATTCATTTATGGTCCATATGCCATAAAATTTTAATGGGAGATCTTAAACCTTTCACAAATCTCTCTCATTAGATCACTATTGAGATTGTCCTCATTATCTGTTATGATTGACTTTGAAATTCCAAACCGACAAACTAAGTTATTGCGAACAAAATCTGCTACCATCTTCTTGGTTACAACCTTATGTGTTAAAGATTTAACCCATTTTGTGAAATAGTTTATAGCTACAAAGATCAAACAGTGTCCGTTAGACATAGGAGGCTCTATGGGCCCGATAACATCCATTCCCCAAGAAACAAATGGCCAAGGGGAACCCATCACATTGAGCTAATTTGGCAAAACCTGTATAAAATCCCCATGGACTTGACACTAGTGACATTTTTACACGTATCGGATGTTATCTCTCTCCATTGTCATCCAAAAGTATCCATCTCTCAAAATCTTCTTCACAAGCGTGAAACCATTTATGTAAGGTCCACAAGTTCCTGCATGTATTTCCTCTAACAGTCTTGTGGCTTTCGTGGCATCGATGCATTGCAGCAATACCAAGTCTGGAGTCCTCTTATACATGATTTTCTTATTAAGAAAGAAGTGGTTGGTTATCCTTCTTAAAGTTTTCTTGTGTTTTCTAGTAGCATTCTCTGGATATTCCCCTGCTTTGAACAACCATTTGATGTCGTAGTACCATCACATCTTTCCATTTGGTTCTTCATCCACACAAAAATAATATGTATTTTGATCGTGTAACTCCACTTTGATGGGATTGATGTAATTCTTATCTGGATGCTGAATCATTAAAGATAGTGTCACCAGGGTATCGACAAACTCATTTTGAATTCAGGAGGCATGTTTGAATTCAACCTTCATGAATCTTTTACTCATCTTCCTTAACACATTGCACATGCGGAAGGATTTTGACATTCTCAATGGTCCATTCTCCTTGTACCTGATGGATTAACAAATCTGAATATCCTATTACCAAAAGCTCTTTTATGTTCATGTCTACTGCTATCCTAAGTCCGATAATGCAGGCCTCATATTTTGCCATGTTATTCATACAAGGAAACCTAATCTTCACCAAGATCGGATAATGTTAACCTATTTTTAAAACTAGAACTGCTCCAATTCCAAATCCTTTGAAATTCGATGCTTCATCAAAGAAAATTCTCCATCCATCATATGGCTATAAGATGTTTTCTCCTACAAACAACACCTCCTTATCAAGAAAATATGTCTTAAGTGGCTTGTAATCTTGAACCACTAAATTTTCTATGAGGTTATCAGCTAAAGCTTGTACTTTAACAGCTTTTTGTGTCAGGTACACAATATCAAACTCGCTCAACAAAATCTGCCATTTCGCCAATTTTCCAATAGGCATTGGTTTATGAAAGATGTACTTGAGTGGATCCATTCTTGAAATCAAGTACGTGGTATATGCGGATAAGTAGTGCCTTAACTTTTGCACAATCCAAGTCAATGCACAACATGCCTGCTCCAACAATGTGTACCTTGCTTCGTACGGTGTGAGCTTCTTACTCAGGTAGTAAATGGCTTGCTTCTTTTTTCCAGTTTCATCATGCTGCCCTAACACATATCCAAATACATATCCATAATAGATGGATATAATAACAATGGCTTCCCGAGCACTGGTAGAACCAATACTGGTGAGTTGGACAAGTACTCTTTGATTTTATCGTAAGACTTCTGACATTCTTCAGTCCATCCAATGGCGGCATCTTTCTTCAAAAACTTGAATATTGGTTCACAAATTATAGTGGACTAGGCTATGAATCGATTATGTAATTAAGTCTTCCTAAGAAGCTCCTTACATCTTTTTGGGTCTTAGAAGGTGGTAATTCTTGGATTGCCTTTATCTTGGACAGATCCAACTCTATACTTCTCCTACTAATAATGAATCCAAATAACTTTCCCGTGGAACTTCAAAGGCATATTTGGCTGGATTCAACTTAAGGTCGTACCTTTGCAGCCTTTTAAAGAATTTTCGTAAATCATCCAGGTGGTCCAAACTCTTTTTAGACTTGATAATGACATCATCCACATACTCCTCGATCTCTTTTTGAATCATATTGTGAAAATGAGTAGTCATAACCCCATGTAAGTTGCACTAACATTCTTAAGTCCAAACGACATTACCCTGTAGCAGTATACTTCTTACGGAGTGATAAAGGCCATCTTATCTGCATCACCCCCATCCATTAAAATTTGATGATAGCCCGCAACACAATCAACAAATGACTGCAACTCATGTTTTGCGCAATTATCAATGAGAATGTGAATGTTTGGGAGAGGAAAATCATCCTTTGGACAAGCCTTGTTGATACCCTGATAATCTACGCATATTCTTATCTTCCTATCCCTTTTTAGCACTGGAATAATGTTAGCCAATCATATGGTATAATTTGTGACCCTCATGCCATTAACTTCTATCTGTTTGGTCACCTCCTCCTTGATCCTTAAACTCAAATAAGGTTTGAATTTCCTCATCTTTTGCTTCACCGGTGGACATGAGGGGTTAATTGGCAGTCGATGCGAGATGATATCAGTGCTCGAACCCGACATGTCATCATAAGACAAGGAAAACACATCGATGTATTGCTTGAGTAGGATTATCAACTCTTGCTTCCTTTCACCCTCCAAGTGTATGCTGACTTGTGTTTCCTACACCGTTTCTTTATCACCCAAATTGATGACTTTAGTTTCGTCCATATTAGGATTTTTTTACTTTCAAGTTGCTCTATCTCATGCGGTAGATTTTTTGGCATCATACTTTCATCGTACTCCTCATAATCTTGTTCATAGCTCTCATCTTGCTCAACGGATTCATTACATTTCATAATCGTGGAATGATAATTTTTACTAATATTTGCGCTGAAAAGTATAAAAGTGAGTAAAGTAAATAGATATTAAAAATAGGAAAATAAGGACTTTTATTAATAGGAAAACACTAGGCTTTGGCAAAAGGCGAGTAGCAAAAAGAGCTTCGGCATAATTAGAGCCTCAGTTGATCATGCAAAATAAAATAATTTTAAAAGCGATTACAATTCCACACTACCAAGAATCCTATCGAGATGGGGATGGGATGATGGTCCAATTCTACAAGACTTCTCCAGGGTCAGCATCACGGATGGTAAGCCACTTGAAATCAATCTCCGGTTCTTCTTTGATCATGGCCACATATTTCCTATTACCTCTATGATATCCTTATCAATTACTTGCTCTGAAGCTGGGACTTGGGCTGGCACAAATACTATTACTCCTGATCCTTCACTGCAGATTCCTCTAGAAATAGGTGATAGCACTCAAGCGCAAATGCAAGCGTACGTGGTCTTATCAAGTAGTAAAGTGGTCTTTAAGAAGCCAAGTATCGATCCTATAGAGACTTAATTAAACAACAATTCTGTTTTAGTTCACAATTTCGATTTAGTTGATGCAAGCGTAACTGAAAGAGATTTGGTAATTTATAACTTGGAATTAAAGTAAATAATGCATAAATAAAATGATCTTGAAACAATCAATAGGAGAAAACCCAGGGTTAAAGCACTACGAACAATCATACTACGCTATTGAATTTCATTAGTTAACTTTCTTATCTTGGTTGTTGATTCACAGGGTTAATTGTATGATTATGGTTTTCCAACCTCTAATCCTTTACCTAAGTTGAACCTTACAACTACATCATTGAGCAGGGATGTAATGGTCCACTTAAGTTCTTTAAGCTATCATCCTACGTTTGAATCAAGTATGGCATCTAAGTACATCCATGTCCTAGATACTAATTCGAATTCCTTATTTCATAAAGAAATACAAATCATACTTTGTTTATTCTCATGTTCTATCTCCCTATTCCATCTTCCAAGATCAAAAGGTAGAAAATTGATGTATTTTAAGGGTTGCGAATCCTTAAAATAGTTAAAACAAGAATAAACAAATAACCAATAATGATAAGCAAATCCAACGAACTTAATTCAAAACAATAGTACTCATGTTCTTGGCTTTAACCACGGAAAGAGGGTTTTTAGCCACTCATAGTCATAATAAACATTCAAATAATTTTATGAATGATTAAAACCATAAATAAAGCTAAATTAAATAAATAAAAATCTAAAAAGAACTTGTGGTAGCCTCCAATGTTGTTCCAAGCGATCTAGGGGTTCCAAGATGATTAAAACGTGATTTAACACGTATATATAGTAAACAAGTCATAAATCGACTAGGATTAGGTTTCCACATTATTTACTTTCAGCTGGGTGATTTTTTTCCGCTTTTGATGGCCACCGCATCGTGATGGTGAGTGAATCGGCAATTGTCAAATTTCAGAATCTCACTGCGATTACACTGCATCGCGGTACCTCCTTCATCACCACTAAGAGCTATACGCACCAGTGGGTCATTATTTTTGGCCTCTTATGAATCCAGTGGTGTTTTACACGTGTCAATTGGTCACTCCTGCAGTTCACATGCGCCCTGGACATTTCGGGACTCCAAATGGAGTCAATTTTTGTATTGTGCTTTCATTGAGCCATTCCGAGCCTTTTTTGAGTTGTTTCCACTTGATTTGAAGCTTGTATAGACTTCATATATCATAATAATACATTCAACAAGCATCCTAACTAATTACACACAAAAATTTAAGGCTCAAAACAACACAACATCCAAGACGGTGAATCAAAAACACGAGTTAAGCATAGGCTAATTTCACTTTGATCTCTAACTCATTGTTTTGACCCTTGGCTTGATCCAATTTACTCTTGAAGATTATAAACAAGTTAATTCACATATAAATACATAATAACAACCTTAGGAACTCATAAAAACACATTATAACCCAACACAAGAGACTAGAAAACACCTAGCTCAAGCTAGTCACACTAGTTTTCTCGGTTGCACTCCAAATGCTCAAATTGAATCAAAACTCATGTGAAAACACCATTAAATATTTAAAAACATACTTGGACACATAAATGCTCATTTATATCATTATAAACACATATATCATAAGAATCATCCTCAAAACAAAGCTAAAAAGGCTAGAATAGTAACACTAGAATGCATAAATCACCCAACATCACCACCCCACACTTAAAACCTTGTTTGTACTAGAACAACACTTCACTATAAACATCATGAGATGTAAATAATCCACACTTCTCCTACAAGCAAGAAATCCAGGCTAGCACTCCAATGACTCTATGGAATATAAGTTTTTAAACTAAGCATGTTATACACAATTTAAAGCTCATGAACACTACTCCAAAACATCCTAGCCTCAAGAATTGACTCACATAGTTGGCAAACTCATGCTTATCATTCAATCAAGTACATCATACAAATCATCCACATTCATCAATCATGTGCCCCTCACAACAAAAGAGTTACCCATAATCACTCATAATTAGGCAATTCATAACATGACGGGTACAAGAATCAAATTACACTCACTCTCACAAGGAATTCACAAGTTACACATAATGAACCATAAGCTTGCCCTTAGTGTAATGCTCCACTAATATTAGAATGTAAATCTTAGGATCAATTAGGACTTTTCTGGGTTGTAATGTAGGCTAAGGGATGGGTAGGAACTATTTGGGAATAGTGACTAACCTCTCTAAGCGCTTTAATACACTACATTATACATTTAAAACCAATCTTTCACCAACCAAATTACACCATTTTTTACTACCCCATTCTTTATTTTGCCCTATATCTTTTAAACATTTTCACAAACACATGGTGGGCATATTGTTTATTCCTTCAAGATTAAATTTTTCTCATTTTCTAATATTAAAGGAATACTTCTAACACCATTTATATCACTCCCAACCATCACACATCAATTACAAACACCAATAAATATTACCTTGGGGCATCAATTTCACCTTTTTCTTTTCCAATTTCTCAAACTCTTTTCTCGATTATATTTTTTTCAATTAAAGTACTTAAGAGCTTTTGGATAACATTATGGTCCATCAAAGAAGGGGATTAGGCTACATATGAAGCTACCAAAGAATAGGCTAAAGGCCCAATGGGGTTAACTAGGATAATGCACAATGGGTAGGACAAATATAAGGTATAAAACAAGGCCATCAAAGAAATGCCTAAATCATCTCCTAAACCCACACTCTTTATTTTGCTTTACACACACACCGGGCAAGTTCTAGACATCACATGCAACAAGGAATATACAAAAAACCTTACATACATATGGCACATTCTTAACTCAATAGGATCATCATAAACTTCTAACCAAACAATAGCATGAATTCAAATTAAGACAGAGTACAAGAGTCACAAAAATAAGCCTAGGAGTCTCAAAAATAGATTCACTTATTCAACATGCTTTTACCAAACAAAATGCTCGCATCATGTAATAAAAAAATATCACCGACAAGAATATCTTACACCAAAAAATTTTAAATTGAGCCAAAATTTAGGAATTTCCCCACCCCACACTTAAAAATCTACTTTGTCCCTAAAGTGAATTTAAAAGCAAGAGATAGAAATACTCCTTGAGGCCTCTAGGCCTAGCTAGTAGCATCTTTATTCATAACTGAGATCCATGTGACCCCACACTTCAATTTTTGCCATGATCCTTAGCTCAAGTTTTTGGTACTCAGACTTTCCATTAACCTGTGACTCAATCAAAAACAAAAACTACGTGAAATAAAATCAAAAAAAACATAAAAAGAAAACATACCTACTTAACTTGGGTTGCCTCCCAAGCAGCGCCTGATTTAGTGTTGCGGCACGACCCAACTCAACTCAACCAAATTCCTTCATCTTTTTACTCCCCTTTGGGAGCTATTTTCTTACTTTCTTCACTCTTCTTGGGTGCGAATTGTCATGTGCAGCAGAATTTTCAGCTCTAGACTTTTCAGGCTCATCAATTATTATCAAATTAAGTCTAGGCAGTAGAGGCTTAGGCTGCTCAATTAGGTAGTCAAAAGAGGTATTTGGTGGACTAAACACCCCACACTTGTCCTCTTCAATCATATTGATCATACATAAATCTTTATAGTGGGACGTTTGTATGGGTGCTTTCTATACCTCAAATACCACATTTTCATCCCCTACCCTCATTTTGAGCGTGCCTTTTCTAACATCAATCAATGCTCCTCCAATTTCTAAGAATGGGCGCCCCAAGATGATTGGTACATGTCCGTCTACCCAAAAATCAAGAATAATAAAGTCAGCAGGAATAATGAATTTACCAACCTTTATGAGGACATCCTCAATTATTCCTTCCGGATATGCAAATGACCCGTCTTCTAGCTGTAGAACCAAGGTGGTTAATTTAGGCTTTTCCAAGCTCAATTTTTTAAACAGGGATAGGGGAATCAAATTTATGCTTTCTCTTAAGTCACTCAGTATGTGGACCACTTTGCTCCCAATTTGGATAGGGAGAGTAAACTTCCCCAGATCTCTTAATTTCTTGGGGATTTTTTGTGTCATTACCACGCTAAACTCTCCAGTGAGTGTTATCTCCCCCACATCCTGCAATGTCACCTTATTATCCACAATATCCCTCAAGTACCTTGCATACTTGGTCATACCCTGCAAAACATCTAACAAAGATAAGTTAATGTGAAGTCCTCTGAACGTGTCAAAGAACTTCTCAAACATTGCATCCTCCTTGGCTTTTATGTGCTTCTGAGGGAAGGGTAGTGGCAGTGTCTTCTTCACTTTTGGTTCAACAACTTTTTCTTTCAAGTACTCAGACTTAATTTTTCAGCAACTTCTTCATTTACTTGTTCAGTTACCACATCAGCATTTACCTCTTTAGTTGCCTTTGGAGGTTCTCATTGAAGCTCTTTACTACTCCTCAAGGTGATTGTCATGACCTGTTTTAGATTTTCTGTATCTCTTGGCAGACCACCTTGAGGCCTAGTATTTAATATTTGTTGTAACTTCCCCAACTACAACTCTAAGCTTCTCTAGGTCGCTTTCTAATTTGTTAATTTTTCCTGTTGATTTTTCATATCCGCAGTCATTTGTGCTTGACCAGCTAAGATTTGTTTTATTATCTCTTCCACATTGCTAGTTGACTGATTTGGTGGAGCCTGTGGTTGCTAAATATGTTGTTGTTGTGCGTTCCATGGCTGAGTCTGGCACTTCATGTTGTAGGAAGTACTATAATTTGGACTTCGAGCATTACCCACATACATTACTAATTCTGGATTTGAAGCACATATGGAAGCTGCATGGCCACTATTCCCACAGATTTCACACCAACCTGTAGCTTGTTGGATTGCATTTACGGTGGCCGCAGGTTGTATGGTTCTAACTTTTAGGCTGCTGAACTGAGTGTTGATCAACTTTTGTAATGCAGAAACCAGAGCTAATAATGTTGTGAATTGGTCCACCTCCAATACACCATGAAAAGAATTACAGGTGTATTGGAGGTGGACCAATTTTGTAATGTAGAAACCTGAGTTGATAATGCCGTAAATTGGTCCACCTCCAATACACCTGCAATTTTTTTCGTGGCATTTCTAGCATCTGAATGTCATTCAGAATTTTCTTGTGCTATGCGGCTTAACAATGTGTACAGATCATCATAAGTCAATTCCAGCGCTTGACCACATGCGGCTGAATCTAGACAAATCTTCGTATTGTGATCAAGTACTTTTATAAAAGTGTGAGCAAGTACCTCATTAGATTGTTGGTGATGTCGACAATCCTGAAGAAGGGCCTTGAAGCATTCCCAAGCATGATATAGATTTTCACCAGGCTTTTGTTTGATGCTTACTATCTCACTGTGAAGTCTCGCAGTCTTTCCTGATGGAAAAAATCTGATGAGGAACTTTCTGGATAAGTCATCCCATGATGTGATTAAATTGACTGGCTCCACATTCAACCACCTTTTAGCTTCCCCCAACAGTGAATGAGGGAAAAGTGTCATCCTCACATAATCTGTATTCACCCCAGTCAAAATGAATATGTCAATAAGCTCAATGAAAGTCTGCAAGTGGACTTGTGGATCCTTGTTCGAAAGCCCTGCAAATGTCCACTACTGATAAGAAGTTTCACCATATTATGCTTTAACTCGAAATTCCCCCCAGCGGCCGGTCTTTGAATTGGGGAAGTCAAGTTCATCGGAAGTGGGACTACCACTTCCCGAACTATCCTGCTGGCTCGTTGTTCTATAGCCATTATAGAAGGCTTCTCTTGGTCTTCTTCTATTTGCGGAAATTGAGGGAGACGAATTGTGTCTCTCCTTCATTGATGGAAGTGTTGTTCAGGTTCGGGGCTTGGTTCAACCAAATCCCTATCCCTTGCCAGCTTCCTAATCTTAAAAACTGTTTCCTAAAATCACAGAACCAAGACCAAGTATAAAATCCACCAAAGAAATCTAAAAGTAAAACTAAAATAAACAATTGCCAAATAACAAGTCCCCAGCAACGACACCAAAGACTTGACAGTACTCAAGCACACACGCAAGTGTACGTGGTCTTATCAAGTAGTAAAGTGGCCTTTAAGAAGACAAGTATCGATCCCACATAGACTTGATTCAACAATAATTCTATTTTAGTTCACAATTTTGTTTAGTTGATGCAAGCGTAACCGAAAAGAGAGTTTGTAATTTATAACTTGGAATTAAAGTAAAGAATGCATAAATAAAAAGATCTTGAAACAATCAATAAGAGAAAACCCAGGGTTAAAGCACGTCGAACAATCATACTATGCTATTGAATTTCATTTGTTAACTTGCTTATCTTGGTTGTTGATTCGTAGGGTTAATTGCATGATTATGGTTTCCCAACCTCTAATCCTTTACCTAAGTTGAACCTTACAACTGAATCATTGAGTGGGGATGTAATGGTCCACTTAAGTTCTTTAAGATATCATCCTATGTTTGAATCAAGTAAGGCATCTAAGTACATTCCTGTCCTAGATACTAATTTGAATTCCTTACTTTATAAAGAAATACAAACCATACTTTGTTTATTCTCATGTTCTATCTGTCTATTGCCTCTCTAGAGATTAAAAGGTAGACAATTGATGTATTCTAAGGGTCGTGAATCCTTAAAATAGTTAAAACAAGAATAAACAAATAAAAAATAATGATAAGCAAATCCAACGAACTTAATTCAAAACAATAGTACTCATGTTCTAGGCTTTAACCCCAGAAAGAGGGTTTTTTAGCAACTCATAGCCATAACCAACATCCAAATAATTGTATGAATGATTAAAATCATAAAAAATCTAAATTAAAGAAATAAAAACCTAAAAAGAAGTGGTGGTAGCCTCCAATGTTTTTCCAAGCGATCTAGGGGTTCCAAGATGATTAAAATATGATTTAACACGTTATGTTTATAGTAAACAAGTCATAAACCAACTAGGATTAGGTTTCCACATTATTTCCTTTCAGCTAGGCAGTTTTTTTCTGCTTTTGATGGCCACTGCATCGTGGTGGTGAGTGAATCGGCAATTGTCAATTCCAGAATCTCACAGCAATTACACCGCATCGTGGTGCCTCCTTCATCGCTATTAAAAGCTACACGCTCCAGTGAGTCATTAATTTGGGCCTCTTCTAAATTCAGTGGTGTTTTTCATGCATCAATTGGCCACTCCTGTAGTCTACATGCGCCCTGGACATTTTGGGACTCCAAATGGAGTCAATTTTTGTATTGTACTTTCGTTGAGCCATTCCGAGCCTTTTTTAGTTGTTTCCACTTGATTTGAAGCTTGTATATCCTTCATATATCATAATAATCCATTCACCAAGCATTCTAAATCTTTAAACACAACAATTTAGATCTCAAAACAACACAACATCCTAGACGGTGAATCAAGAACACGAGCTAAGCATAGGCTAATTTCACTTTGATCGCTAACTCATTGTTTTGACCCTTGGCTTGATCCAATTGACCCTTGAACATTATCAACAAGTTTTTTCACATATAAATACATAATAACAACCTTAGGAACTCATTAAAACACATTAGAACTCAACACAAGAGACTAGACAACACCTAGCTCAAGCTAGTCATACTAGTTTTCTCGGTTGAACTCTAAATGCTCAAATTGAATCAAAACTCATGTGAAAACACCATTAAACATTGTAAACACATACTTGGACACATAAATGCTCATTTATGTCATTAGCAACACATATAGCATAAGAATCATCCTTAAAATAAGGCTAAAAAGGCTAGAATAGTAACGCTAGAATGCATAAATACACCTAATATCAATGGGTTTATACCCAAGCCTTGTGGTACCTTTTTGATGTTTTAGCTGGATTGGATCAATTATACCATCAAATTTTGGACATAGTCTTCTTTTAAGCTGATATACATATTTTAATATCTCGAACGCAACCATCTTTGCAACCTCGACATTTTTACTTTAATTGGATCTATCTTCTCATCGTTCTTTACATCTTGCATGATCTCTAGGGTTTAGAAAGTGGCTCCATATAACTCCTCAGTAACTTGAACCAAATTGACAGAATAAATGGGATGACTGAGATCCCTATGGACAGTAACTTCTGTGCGACCCCAGTAAAATATTACACACTAATGGAGAGTGAAAGGATCAACTCTTGCCATGTGGAACCACGGCCTTCCCAACAACAGGTTGTAACTAGACGATACATCCATCACTTGAAATAAAATGGGAAATTTAGCTATTTCTATCTGTAATGTCAGGTTGATTTCTCCTATAACACTCATTTATGATCCATCAAAGGCTCTGACCTTCACCCAATTCTCCCTTATGTTTTCTATGTTTACACCCAAATCCCTTAGAGTGGAGAATGGACAAATTTTGCAACCCGAACCACCATCGACCAGAATCTTATTCACAATAATGGCATGATATCTTACTGCAATATTAAGTGCTTTGTTATACGTGACCCCTTCTGACTGTAGCTCATTATCAAGTAAAGAGACCTTATTTGCTTCTCCCATTTGTCCGATTACTGCATTCAAAGTCTCATTTGTGGTCTTTTTCAGTATACTAACTCCACACAAAACTTTCATCAAAGCATTTTGTGGGCTTCAGATCTCATAAGAAAGGACATAATAGATATGTGGGATGGTGTCTTCTTTAGATACACTTTAATTGAATAGTCCTTGGGTTGCATCTTCTGTTGAAATTCTGCAGCTTCAGCATTAGTAATATTCCTCTTTGGGTTCTTCTCTTTCCCAAGAACTCCTCGATTTAGATCTTCTGGAGTGTAACACCTTCCTGACCTGGTCATCCCCTGAGCTATAGCAACGTCTATTATTTGTCATTGACTTCAGCTCAGTAATCCTATGGGGATGCTTTAGTGTCACAATCAGGCTTCTCAGTGGTTATAGTGGTCACTATGAATCTTGACAGGTAAGTCTGAACAGTCAAATGCTCCCTCAACTGAACTTTGATAAAAAGTTATTGGTGATGTAGTGGTGACTCTTCTGTGGTCCATGCGGGCAAAATAGATTCCTCTAAGTCATACTCTTCCTCCAAAGTAATCATGTTGACTTCTCAATTTCCATGATTTGGCAAGGGATTATTGTTCATATTTGGAGTTGTGATAGTGCATTTGATAAGCGCATCACTTGTCATACCCCTAGACTTCTGAGTGATAAGCGCATCGCTTGTTGCCATTAAAGTTTCAAGATGTCGGGTTAGGGGTTTTTCCTTCGACTGGATGTAACAATCCTACCGCCCTCAATCTCTTAAACAACTAAGCCAAAGGTTCAACAACTGGTGTGTAGGTGAGAGTATTTTTGGCTTCAAGATTTGGATATGGTCTTGGTGCATAAGTTGGTCTATTTTGGTAAGATGGAGCTTGGAAAAGGGCATATGGTCTTGGTGGATTTTTGTATGCTGGAGCTTGAGGTAGATTGTAATGTGGCTGAGTATTGTACACCAAAAAGTGTGCAATAATTTGGGGGTTTGTTAAGGTAACGGTAGGAAGAGCTTTCGGGTTGGTAGTATGGTATGATAGCTGAGACATCTTTTTTCTTCTTCTTATTACTACCAATGAAACCAGACTGTATGGCCTTATTTGCCACTTGCAGTGCAACCATTGACTAGATCTTTCCTGACTTGATGCCTTCTTCTAAAAAATCCCCTATCTTGACTAATTCTGCAAACTTTTGGCCCATCATTGACATCATCTTGTCAAAATAAACACCCTCTTAAGCTCGGATAAAATACTTGGAGAGCTCACTTTTGTTCAGTGGAAGTTGGATCTTAGCAGCCTCAGTCCTCCAACGCCACATATTCTTAAAATAATTCTGATGGCTTCTTCTATAGTTAGCCAATGAGAAACTGTCTGGGGTGATCTCAGTATTAAACTTGAAGCGGATCATGAAGTCTTCAATAATTACCCACCAATCACGCCACTTACGAGGGTCTTGTCGAGTGTACCGGGTCACAACTTCTCCTGACAAAATTTGAATGAACAACTTCATTCTTAACTTCTCATTCTTTCTTACGCCAACCAACTTGTTGCAATAGGCCCTTAGATGTGCATGTGGGTCACCCTTTCTATAAAACATATTAAACTTTGGTGGTTTGTACTCGACTGGCATGTCGATGTCTTGATAAATGCACAAGTCATTATAATCTAAGATTTTAGTTCATCTGGTGACTTGCATATTCCTAAATTGCCTTCTTAGACTTTCAAGCTGAGCTACTATCGACCTTTCTTTATTTGATTGGGTATCCTTCCCTAATTCCGCATACAGATCAACCTCATATGGAACCTTAACAACTGTAGATGTTGCGAACATAGGAGTTTCAGTAGCATATATAAGTGGCACAGGTATCTCGCAGGCGACATATGACTCAGGTATGTGTTGTATTGATAGATGTGCCAGAATGGTAAAATTCTGAGTAGGAAATAAAAATTCAGGTTCAGTCTTGGGTGGAGGAGCAAGTGGTGCTTGAGAATGTGAAAGTGGGTTCGTTAGGTTAACGGGAGCGCCCGAGGGTAATTCAACACTTAGAACCTGGAATAGAGAGGGAAAGGTAGCCACTATAAGTTTGGTCAGATCCAAATTTGACGTAGCTCGTCTTTTAGGATTTTGATTTTTTGTGCCATGTTAGCCATTTGTTCATCGTTTTGGGTATCTGATAGCCTTTGGGAACCTTCGACGTCATCTACTGAGATCATCGTAGCCTTGTCGGATTGAACTTTGTTAGTCATCTTTCCTTTGGACCGAAGGTTGTATTGGGATTCTGCCAGTTTACATGTCGGCACAAATTAACTTTCTTTTTTGGGATTAATAAATGAAAAAAGAAAAGAAAGAGAAAGAAAAAGAAAAGGGAAACCATGTTAGTTTGGGAGATATCAAAAATTTAACTAGTATGTAACACATAAATATGCCAAGTTGGCGACATCCAAAACACGTCCTAATATAGAGCCTCTTTTCGCCAAAGGTAGGCCTACATTGCAATCAGTTTGATGATAAAAGATTCATTTAAACACATTTGGATTTAGGCCTAAACATGACTTTCATCAAGCAAAAAGGCTTCAAATGGTTACATCAAAATATAGCAATGGAAGCTTAGAAAAAAATACATGAATGGCCGCAAGGGCATACAACGGGGTTGTTCATGCGGCTCTTTAGGGATATGAAAAAATACAACAAGAAAAGGAAATCTAGGGTCAAGTAGCATCATCATCCCCATCTCTACCCGTGTCAAAATATGATCTTGGGTGGTATTCTACGGATCCATCAGGGTCATACTCAGGTGCTAAGTCTATATCCATCACTCTTCTATTTTCGATATCATAAATGTTGGAACCAATTTCTGAACCTTCCTGGCGGTCTTCTTCCATCCATTCCTCTGGGTATTCCTCAAGGTCTTCCACTTCTTCTTCCACCTTCTCTGGGTCTTCTTCGGGATCTTCTTCAAGGTCCTCCTATCACTAGAATTAGGTAATTGATGGTAGGACTATCTGATCATACATAGGTGTGGTGAGATCTATGTAGGGAAACACCTCTTTCCTGACCCATTTGACCCACTAGGTGTCTATAAATCCTCAAAACCCATCTGTACTTAGTCGAGCTATGTGGTTTATGGTGGTGCACCACACATAATATTCCGGCATGCACCACTTCTCTCTTTTCATGTTCAGCATAACCATGTAGTCCTATTCTGTCTGTAAGTTCATCACTCGTGTTGTTGGAATCAGGGCACCATAACTGTGCTCATGTAGTGCTATGACTAGCTAAATTGGGATATCCTGGATGGCACCAAACTATCTGGGGACTCGCAGAGGCACATACGACTGGATGCCTCATAGCCCAATCAGCTTAATAAAGTACAAATGCCTAGTCCTGATGAAGTATAATCCCTCTAATCCAAGAATACTTTCATTGGATGAAATCCCAGGTAAGATTGGACAAAAATCTGCGCCATTTTTTTCTCCGGTTGGAGCAATCCAATACCTTAAACGATCTTCATGGCTTTGAATTTTTGCTGCGTGCGTCGACTGTAGAATCCATATGTGGAAGGCGACAATAGAAGTGTTTTATAGCCCAAATTTGTAATAACAGGTTGGAGCCTCCTAAGAAGTCATGTTTTCTAGAGCAGGCAGATAATAACCGAAATACCTTGGCAAGGATCATGTGCACCAAGGTAAGTCTCGGTGGCTTCGTAAAGATATTCATTACTATCGGCAAAATATTGATGTTGTTACAATGATATCTCATTGGGAAGATCATAGTTCCTAAGATGGCAGCATGAAGACCCTCGAACGCATATATATCTATTGTCTGTGGGTACAAACAAACTCATTTCGATACTCATTATAACACTCCAGACAGCCATACCTTTTGAAAAGGTAATCCATCTTTACCTTCCCATCCTCCACGTTCCCTAGTGATGAAAAAATATCCAATCCTAAAAGTCTTACAAAATCCTCCTTTCTCACGGATGATGGAAGTATCGACAACTTCCCTCTAAGCGGCAGCTCAGCAAAGTCACTAACTTCCTCCAGGGTGGGAGTGATTTTGAAATCCAAACACCTAAAGGTCATCGTGCTCGGGTCCTAAAATTCCATCAATAGCGTAATGAGGGTTTTATTGGCTGGACCCTCATTAGAGATAGCATAGCACCCAAGTGTTCAAGAATCTTTACACTATGCGCCACACAGATATTTCTCCACCAGTTCTGCAAGCTGTCAGGGGATAAAATGACCATTTGGATGTTCGAAAGATTTTGATTAATATTCATCTGAAAGAAAAGAAAAAGGGTATGGTAAGTCATTTATGCCAAATCCATCATGTATTTTAGTTTGGACTATTCACACCAATTTTCACATAAAAGCATGTCGTCAGGTTTGTAACCTTTAACAAAAGGGTGGTTTCCTTATTGCGATAATGATGCCTTAGACTGTCTCGCGTAAGGTTTATGCAATATGATCTATTTCTAGAGTTAAATTTTTTCCTAAATGTTTGAGAGTAAGACTGAATAGCTGTGCAAAGGCTCACTAACCTAATTGCACCGACTCTGAAACTAAAAACTCAAAGAAGGTTTGGAGTTGTGTAAGACACCTCAACGTGAACTACACTGTATGAATTGTGTACAACCAACAACTCGATAGGAAAATGCAAGTGATAAAGCATTAACAAGTAGTGTTTTAAAACAAACATAGAACACAAGTTTGGATTTGGCTTGCATTCTTTCAAACAAAGTTGTATATAAGCAAATAACACAATAAAAGCATGATAATCCTACACTAAACGTACTAAGGTAAATAACTAAGTTCATTACATCCCCAGCAGAGTCATCACGCTGTCGCACCCTATTTCGAACCGGCCGAAATAACATACAACATGTCATGGCTTGTCATCATGACTCTTGGGTTTTTGAAAATAATATTTTAGAGTTTTCACCTAACTTTTTAGGAAAATTAGGAAAAATTATTTTTTAAGTAAGGTTTTGGTTACTCGAGGGGAAGGTGTTAGGCACTCCTAAAAGCTTATCCGAAGATAGTCCTTAAACTCAGTTTAAAAAAAGATTTAGAAAAATTATTGCTTCATTATTTGCCAAGATAGTGATAAAAATACTTTTATTATCTTGGAAAAGAAAATTCGAAGTATATAAAAATACGTTGCTACTATATAAAAGGATATAGTTTATTATAAAATATACATGCATTTTCAAAGATATGAAAATGAGAGGAAAAATTCGACAATTGGTATTTTTATAAAATTCAATGACTTATAATTTTATGAAAATGTAAAGTTTAGTAACATTTAAGGGTAAATGTATTAATGAATTAGTAACTAAGTGAAGAAATTATAATTTTAAGAGTATGTGAAAATTTATTTTCTTATAAATATTGTTATTCATGCCTAAAAATATGAAAAGTAATTCATGTTCAAGAGTAAATTTATATGGATGCATCTATTGTGAAATAAAAATATACATGGCGTCAAGATGCACTAATTCTTGATTAAAATAGACCAGCACATATAGACATGACAATGTTTATTTATTTGCGAGATTTTAAAATAATGATTAAAAATAAATAAAAATGAATTAAATAGTGGAATATGAATATATAGTTGAAATAAGGTGTAAATAATAGTAATAAATTAGGATAAATGTTGAATGATGATATAGAAATACCTTGTACATTGAACCGCGTATATATAAATATACCTCATATTTTAGTCTTCTTAGAATGTGGAAAGGAAAACTCAAGCAAACATTAAAAATTAAAATGTTAGAATTGTTAACTTGTGAAAATAAAATGAAATTGACGGATAAGCTCTTTCAAAAAACCTGAGTTTTTAGTGATTTGCTTTCCTATTAAATTAGTTTTAAAATTTTACTTTTTATTATAAGTTATATTTTTAAAGAAAAACGTGGAGGTTACTATGCTAATTTTATTTAGAAATAGTGGTAATGAGTTTTTAAAAAGAACTAGCCAAGTATGATAAAATGTATTTTTATCTAGTAATAATCATGTGATATTTGCAAAGTCGGGACATTAAAACTACTTCAAGGAGAATCAACAAATAATAAAGCAACATAAATTCAATAATCAAATAAAGCTATCTTAAAAAAATTCAACAACATGGGTTAGTAATTATTCTAAAAAAAACTCAACATGGCAAATCAATATAAATTAAACCGAAAAAAAAGTAAGGAATACTAAACTCCATTTGAAGTTTGGGCTTCTAATTTGCGGGACTCCGAGGCTCTGCGATTCTTATAGCGGTTGACCCGATATTTGGATGAAAGCGAGTTCCGTTATGAAACTTCGACTCCCGATTTACATGTAAAATCAAAAGATAAGGATAAGAATTAGGAACCAATTAAATAATATTATAACTTAGGGATATCGATGAATAACACTCACCAAACAATATATTATAGATGCATACAACTTACGGGAATCAATTACTCTAACAAAAAATCATTTAAAACAAATAATGTGATAGAATTGCTCAAGTAAAAGCACTTTGATTCCTTAGAAAAAGGTCAACCAGGGAACATGTTCTTGATATGACGTTTATATATTTTTACGAGAAAGGGTAGATTTTTAAATAAATTGATGAGAAAAGCTGAATTTTAATTCTAAAGCCAACTCAACTTATATTTGATCAAAACAACTATATACAATGTTAACAAGATAATATGAGATAGTTCTTACAACTCAATCAGCAAAGCAAATCAACTGAAACTTAATACATGCTAAAAATAAAATTTTGAATAAATACATAATTAAACTTTGAATTCGACCTATTACCCCACGAATTTTTTTTATTCCGTTGCAAATACACCATTTTGAACCTCTGCGTGTATACACGCACCACAGGCGCATGAAGGGGTTCAAATTTGATTTTTTGACCAATTAAAAGCTGTTACATGTAAATAATTTAATATATAATTTATATTCTTTTTTTAAAAAAAAAAATATTTATTTTCTTTTTAAATATTACCCCATACCCTCGTCTCTCCTCCCCCACCATTTCTTCTTCAACACCATTAAATCCTCCATTAAAGCTTCATTGAAGCTTTTTTTTTTTTAAATCATATCATTAAAGCTTCTCATTTTGTAGTTAATCATATCATTTAACTACCCATTAAAGATCTTCAACACCATTAAAATTCCTCCATAGCTCCTCCATTAAAGCTCCAATGAATCTTTTTTTTTTTTTAAATCATATCATTAAAGCTCCATTTATCACTTTTGAATGTTTAATGGAATTGAATTTTGATTTTGAAGAAGCAATTGATATGAAGTTTGAATTAAAATGGTTGAAATTCAAGAAAAAGTCAAAAAGTGTAAAAATGAAGTTTTAATTTCATAATGGTGGTGAGTGTGTTTTGATGGTGATGGTGATGGTGATGGTGATGGGTGGGGGTAGGGGGAGACATTGACGGGGTGGGGGTGCTGGATGAGGAAGACGATGGGGGTAGGGGGTACGGCTGGACGCGGGAGGAGGGGGAGTTGTTGGATGGGTTGGGTGGGGGAAGAAGGGGTGGGGTGGGGTAAAAAATTAAATAAAAAAAAAAATTATTAAAAAATAAATAAAATATAAAATTAAATATATTTAACATGTGTACGCACCTGATTGGTGCGTGTGTTCACTCTCTTTGTTGTGACTGAGGTTCAGCGAAAAATGATGTATTTACAACGAATTAAGTAAGAATCGTGGGATAATAGGTCGAATTCAAAATTTAGGTGTCTTTTTTAAAATCTCGACCAACATCCGGGATAGTTACGTATTTACTCTAAAATTTTGAAGAAAAACAAGTATACAATCTTGTTGACATATTGAAAATGAGAATAGAATTTTACATCATCCCCCATATTCAGATGAAAGCAGTTATATATACAACAAACTAAGATTGAATTAAATCCCTGCACATGAAACTAATTTGCCGAAGGCAACCAATCAATGTCGAACTAGGTGAACATACAGACACACATATTTATGGACCTCCGTATTATAACACATGAAACAACTTTTCGAAATCAAAATTATATGCATCTGCAGGTTCCCAGGGAAGCAACGGTGACAACATGAATTTCAAAATAACCACCACATATCCGAAACAAACCAAATTTGAACCCACTTTCAGGAGTCAAAATGCATAAACGAGAAAGAAGGGACAATGGCTCACATATGCAGGTATTCATATATGAAATTAATTTTCAGCATCACGCCAGGAACATAAGTTTGATCGAATTATGAATCCATGGGATGAAAACAAAATGACAGAAAAAGATGAAAATAAAGGGAGAGATTCACACTTAGGACGCAAACAACCTCTCTTAAAACAAATGAGTATTTTACAAATTACAAGAGACAACAATATTGAATTCCAGAGAATAACAACACCATGGTCAAACGTGTAACATACATCTGCTAATCCACCAACGACAACTCAAACTTGATGGAAATTCATATATACAGGAATCCATTTTTCCAAAATCAACTAAACAACTCTAGTTTTTGATCGGAATCACTTTTTAGAATCAAAAAATCCTATTTTTAACAAAAGGGATGAAGAACAAAGTTAAAAAAAAAAAAAGATATTCGCACCTTTTCTTTGGCAGCAAACCAAAGGCTTTTACGACAAGAATTTTCGGCCACCAAACTCAACTCCAAAAACTCTATTTTAATACAACATCAACAAAAAAACTAAGAATTCTTGCAATTTCTCCCTGAGGATTTTCAAAAATACCCAAAGCTGATTTTTGTTCTTGAAATTTCCCTCTGTTTCCTTATTCTTTTTTTGACTTCTTTTCACCCTTTTCTCCTTCACTGTTTTTCTCCCTTTTCCCTTGAATCCCCCTTTTCTATCCTTTTTCCACTCTGTTTATGCCTTCTTTTCACTTGTTTTTTTCTATTTTTTATCTTCTTCTTTTTTTCATTTTGTTTCTTCCCCTTTCTTTTTCCTTGTCCTTGCTGGGGGATGAAAACCCATATTTGTATCCGCAAGTCCAGACTTGAAAGTTCGGATTTGAAACAAAGATTAAAGAAAACATGTGAAAGAGGGGGGAATTCAAAGTTCTTGAGTGTCGTTCCTTTTATGGATGATTTCGAGGTCCGAATTCGAAATTGTTGTATGGATTTGGGACTGAGTTTTCTGGTTTTTGCATTTCACGGGCTGGGATGATAAAAAATGGAGGATTCTTGGTAGGGGTGGCAGCGATTAGGGGGATGTGATGAAGCAGCGGGTAGGGTTTAGGCTTCTCGATTGAGGAAGATGAGAAGAGAGGGAAAAAAAGAGAGGAGAAAGGGCGTTTGCTGTTGTTTTGTTTTGGGAAAGGTGAAAAGTGATGGAATACTGCTCTTTTGGGAAGGGAAAAACACGGAAAATTTTAACATGGGCCTCGCTCAACCAACAATGGATGTGTGAGCCACCATTTATTTATGGACAAGTGTATTTATGACCCTTTTATATAACCACATGTCCCTTTTTTTATCTTCTTCTATTTTGATCTTTTTCTTTTTTCTTTTTTCTTTTTTTTGTTTCTACACTATATTTCTTTATTTTAATTTCTCTCCAAATTTATATATTCAATTTTTAATGGTTAAATAGTTAAATTTAATCATAAATTTGAGCTCATAATTTTTAAGTTTTTAGATAAAATTTATATATTCAAAAACTAAGTAAAAATTATTATAAATCACTATTATTGATCAATTCAAAATAGTTTTAAAATATATGAAAAAATTACTATTAAATTTTTTTTTATTTGAATCTCGAAATCGAAACTAACAAATAAATTGAAAGAGAGAAAGTATATTTTAGTCTTTTCCTGTCTCTTTTGTTTTTTGGTTAATTAGTATCTCTCTCTCACTTATATTTTTTCAAGTTCTTTTTTTTCGACAATTTTCTTTTGTTTTAATTTGTTTTAAAATCAATTTTATTACTCCCTCAATTTTATTTATTCGGTCCGATGAAAATAACTTTTCTCCTTATTTATTTATTTTAACAAATAAAAATTTCATGTTATTTCTTTAGTATTTATCATTAAATAACTATATAAAGTATTAGTAGTTAAATTTAAATTTTCAAAACATAACCAATAGGATTAATTTAGTAAAATAATTTTTTAATACAAACACAATTTAATTTATGTATAAAAAAATAAACTCATAACAAAATAGTGAAAGACATTCATGTGTTATTAAATAACATAAATATTACCAACATAAATTGTGGTGCAGTGGATGAGGCTGCTCCACCCTTGATCAGATGTCGAGAGTTCGACACTGGGTAAAGAAAAAACTCTGTTGTGAGCGCTGCCACTTTAATGGGCCCTGCAACACACGATTCGGATTAGTCGGGGCACCGGATGGGAAACAAAAAAAATAATATTTAAAGTTTATGGACAAACCATGAGTTATTTTTATTATCATTACATTAACTTGAAATCAGTTACGAATTTTTAAAATTTCATTTTTGTTCATTTAATCTTGTTTTCTCATTTTAAAATTTTTTTATTGAAAGTTTTCTAGCAAAAAAAATTTTCCCAATTTTCTCAGATTGAAAATTTTAACAATTAATATCTTATGTATTTTTCTAAGTTGGGGGTTTATCGAAAACAATCTTCCTACTTTATTTGAGGTAGTGATATGATCTGCGTACACTCTACCCTTTTCAAACCCACTCTGTGGGAATATACTACATATATTATTATTGTTGTAATATCTTATGTATTTATTTAAGTGTGATAGTAGTATTAAAAATAATATTTAATTTTTACTTGTTAACAAATACAAAAAAAAATTGAATCTTTAATGAACCAAATAAAATAAAATCAAGGAAATAGTCAAATTGATTTTACAATACATAAATCCAGAAATGTGAAGAAAAAAAGAGTAAGGAGGAAAGATAAATAAAAGGCAAAAAAGAAAAAGATAAATTGATGAGGAAGAAGATAAGTTAATTAAGTTGATTTAATGGGCCCACAACACATTATTTTGTCAATTTAAAAATCCCTCGCACAACTAACACTAGATGGGCCTCGCCCATGTTAAAATTTCTCGAAAAAACACATGAAAGGCATTGAAGAGGAGAGAAAAATGACGTCTTTGATAGTTGGGATTTTGACTGGATCAATCCGATCTTAAAGATCGAACGATCCTAAAAAAATTACCCTAAATAATAATAATAGTAATAATTAAAAAAAGATTATGTAGATATATACGGATAAATATATGAATAGTTGATTTTAATATGACTGTTTTTTGTCCTTCCGATCTTTGATCGGATGGTTCAGATTTCAAATAATAAAATCAAAAGTAATCAACGGTTCAGATTAATTTGTGTTTGTTGGGTGAATTTTGGTGTTCCTTTGCTGATGTGGCAGCGTGTGATTGTGTGGGGTGAATTGATGAAATGGATGTAGGAATTGGACCGGGTTTTTGAGCCCATTTTTGGACTTCTTAGACTGAAATTTGTGAATAATAATTAGGTTTGAGTAAAAATAATATTGTAATTGAATTAATATTGGCCCAAATACAATTTTTCAATCCAAATTAATTTTATCGATGCTTCTTAATACCCAAAAAAATATTATTAGTATAACATATATAATTATATAAATAATTTAGTATACACACCTAATTTAACAATTACGTAACTTAATACATATAATATTTAATAAAATATATGAATACACACACACACACACACATATATATATATATAAAAGGAATACAACAACATACCCAGTGTATTCCCACTTAGTGGAAATATATATAGACACAATTTATAGTTCGAAAAAGAAAAAGATGCGAATGCGATTATAAAAAATATTTTATGTGATTTTTGATGTTAAAATAATTAACTATATTTAACTAAAATAGTTTGAAATATTATAGCAAAAAATGAATCCTCGTTCTTACATTTTTTTCAAAATTCATAAAGATTAAAACACGGATTTATTTTGAAAATTATTTAGGGCCAAGAAGCATAAAAAAATAATTAAAGGAAAAAGAGCGAGCCAAAATTTGGTGTCAACACCAGGTAGACCAGAGGCTGAGGCTTCAGATGTTGTGATCACAAGTATAATTTTCGTATGCCAGCAGGCAACTTCTACTTTGTTTGATCCTAGTTCTACATTTTCATATATTTTCACTTATTTTGCATTGTGGCTGGGTTTATGTTCGGAGTCCTTATCTGTGCCATTACGTGTATCTACCCCCGTGGGTGATTCTTTAGTAGTGGATCAGGTATATAAACCTTTTCTGGTGACTGTTTGGGAGTTTGATACTCAGATTGATCTGTCCTAGATATGATAGGTTTTGATGTGATTATCTTCAATTTTTTTATTAAGACCATTACCTTAGCCATGCCTGCCGTACCCCCAGTTGTGTAGCAGGGTTCCGTTAGTCACGCCCCGAAGGGAATTATTTCTTATATTTGGAAAAAGAGATTGATATCGAGGTGTTGCGAGTCATTTCTTGTGTATGCTCAGGATGTTAGTGTTGAGAGTCTATCGATTGACTCCGTACCTATTGTTCAGGAGTTTTCTGATATATTTTCGACCGACCTACCTGGCCTTTCTCCTAAGCGTGACATAGAGTTTATTATTGACCTGGAGTCAGGAACCTGACCTATTTCTATGGTTCCATATCGTATGGCTACTGATAAGCTAAAGGAGCAAAACATCATGACACAACTCGAACAAGGGCCTAGTCATGTCGAGTGCCTTAAGCCCAATCGGGATCGGAGACCACCCCCAACCCAACCATAACCCGCCTACAACATAAGTCGATTAAATTCTAAATTTATTTAACATAACAAAATGGAACAATCACAAATAAAATACAGTCAAACGGGGTCAGCCCCAATACCAATACCAATGCCAAAGCTGACACCAATACCTACATGGACCATACCAACCCATAGTAGTCCCACAAAGTCTCTAACCAAAATCAAAATGACATCCAGTAAGGACATACCCTCGACCATAGCCAAAATCAAAGTCTAAGAAATAACAAAAGTATGTAGGGAAGATCATAACATGAAATACAGTCTTTCGGAGTATGAAAGCTCACCACTTCAATCTAATACCAAGCCTTTCCCGAATCTAATCACTGAGCAGGAGGAGTATATGGCTGGTTCCTACATCGCGTGAGGATAAAGCCACCCGAAGACGAGTTAGCGGGTGAATGCTAGCATATACTCGGGAGTAAGGATAAAATAATCCCAACATTTAAAACCAAGTAAATAACCATATGCTATAACATACATATATACATATATATTCCATGTTGGGAAAGGGAACCGGGCTTTGCATGCATTTAAATCTTTAACCTGGGTTTGTGTAGCTTAACTGTCCTAAGACCATCCACAGACTATATGGGTCCAGTGTTACTCCTTGAAAGTGCCCCAGTGCGTGTAGCCGCACGAACAAGAGATATCACAGAGGTCGAGGATTCCCATGTACCCTTCACCCACCAACATACATATATATAAGTATAACTTAGGGGATTCTCGTGTACCCAGAAGTATATGATCTCCATGAACAACCCTCATGTTGGCAAACATGATTTTCCAATGTTCATCTATTGGACTAACACCTTCATGGTTAGCTATCACAACCCGCCATTATTTCCCAATTAAAACCTTTCACATACAACCAAACCACCAATTCCATAGTTTATTACCAAGTCATAAAGAAGTGGTATCGTCATACCAACTATAGCTTGCAAGCAATGTCATTAGCCAAACCTTAGGGGATTTCCATGTACCCCATATGATTTCTAATTTACCAAAACCATGGCCACCAAAGCCTTACCAAATTATTCAAAACCATTTAATCCATTTAGGGTTCCATTACCATATTAAGCAATGCAAAGTTTTCAATGAAAGTCAACTATGTAACAAAACCATTCTCATAGGCATTTGATCAAATATGTTAAGTGCCTATAGTTTCCAAGACCAAAACCAACCAATTTAGGGGAATCCATAGCACCACTAAACCCATTTACCATTACCATGCATTCCATAATTTTCAAACCAACATTATAATATGAAAAACCATAAGTAAAACATAGGAAAACATTATCCAACCATTAGTAACCAAAACCCCCAACATATGTTTCAAAACCAAACAAATACCCACAATTAAATCATGAAAACCATTCAATAGAATATGAGTTTAGTTGAACTAATAATGAGGTAAGAGTAACATGCCTTAGATACCAAAGAGTATAGAGAGAAACTACCCTTGAAAGCCCTAATTGACCGCCTTGAAGAAAACCCTAGCCTCTTCTTAACCCAAGAGCTTGAGAGAGATTTGAGAATGTTTAAGAGTGTTTAATTGATTAATAATAGGTTAATGAAGCCCCAAAAGGTGTTTTATGTCATGGGGTCCAAAGGATTTTTAAGGGGGAAATGTCTAGAATACCCCCAACATAAACTGTATGAATTCTCGCAGGAGGGTACGACTACACCCCACAAACCGTACCCTAACATACGAGTGGTACCCACCACTCGTACCCTTGGCAGCCACTTGGTCTCCAACATTGACCAATATATGGCTGAAAAGGCCAACTCGTACCCAAGCATATGACAAGTACCCTAGAACTGTATCTTAGGCAGAATAGAATCATCTAGGCTAGACATAAGACATCATACGATTGGCAATATACTTCTAGTACCCTAACATACGACTAGTATGATGTCCATTCGTACCTTGGAAAAAAACCAACCAAGCCTCACTGATCAACATGAAAGTTGAGGACCTTAAATTATACCCTATCATACAACAAGTTCCCTCAATCGTATGATGTCCAGAAGCTTAAACTCAATAAATTTTCTAAGGATCAAAACCGAAGGTGTTTCAATTCTCCCCCACTTGGAACATTCGTTCTCGAGTGATGGAACAAGGCAGTCCAAGCACGATTTAAACCTCCATACCCCTATTTCGACCTCTAAATAAGTCACAAAAGAAAGATGCAAGTAAATCAATCTTTTCTTTAACTAAGTTTGAAAACAAAAGTATGATGAAAAATAAATACCTTTCGAAGCAAAAAATAGGAATGGATACTTTGACTTCATGTCCTCTTCAGTTTCCCAAGTAGCCTCCTCAACCTTATGGTTCCTCCATAGAACCTTAACCAAAGCTACATCCTTGGTCCTCAATCGGCGAACCTGACGGTCAAAGATTTCAATCGGGATTTCTTCATAAGATAGGGAATCCAAAATACCAATATCCTTCATAGGCATGATTTGAGACGAATCACCCATACACTTCCTCAGCATAGAGACATGGAATACCAGGTGAATAGAACTCAAACTAGAAGGCAAATCCAGTTTATACGCAACCTTACCTACCCTTCTCAAGGCCAAGTAAGGACCCACATGTCGAGGACAGAGCTTCTTCTTCTTACCAAACTGCATCACTCTTTTCATGAAAGATATATTTAGGAACAACTTATCCCCAATCTCAAACTCTAACTCTCATTGCCTCACATCCGCATATGATTTTTGGCTACTTAAAGAAGCCTGAAGCCTATCCCAAATCACTTTCACTTTCTTTATGGCTTGGTAAACCAAATCTGGGCAAACCAACCACCTCACTAATCTCGAACTACCCAATAAGAGATCTACACCTCCTACCATAAAATGGTATAAATGGAGCCATCCCAATGCTAGAGTGGTAGCTATTATTATAGGCAAACTCTACAAGAGTCAAATGCTCAACCCAACTACCACCATAGTCAATCAACAGGCACAAAGTATATCCTCCAATGTCTGAATAGTCCTTTCTTCTTGTCCATCCGACTGTCGATGAAAAGCAGTATGAAGACTAACCTTAGTCCCAAACCTTTCTGGAATGACCACCAAAAGTAAGATGTAAACTGGCGTACCATGGTCTAATATTATAGAAACTGTCATCTGATGTAGCTTCACAATCTCAGGAAGATACAACCTCACATAATCCTCAGCTGAGAAGTTAGTCCTCACTTGTAAAAAGTTTGCTGACTTTGTCATCTTATCCACGATGACTCAAATTGAATCAAATTTATTTCGAGACTTGGCAAGACCGGTAACAAAATCCATATTGATTACTTCCTACTTCCACTCAGGCAACTTAATCTCTTGATACAAACCTCTGGGCCTTATGTGCTCAACGTTCACTTGTTGACATACCATGCACTTGGCCACAAAATTAGCCACGTCCCTCTTTATATTATTCCACAAATAACAAATATATCTCTGTAAGGTCATGATACATTTTTGTCAAACCAGGATAAACAACATAGCATGACTCATGCACCTCAGCCAAGACCCTTTCATGCAAACCATCAACGTCGGGAACACATAACCTCCTTTGTAACCGCAAAGTACCATCACCACTAATGTAGAAAGCCATCACCTTTTGCCTTCCTATATCACCTTTAATCCTCATCAAGATAGGATCTAACATCTGCTTCTCCTTAATTTGAGCACCAAAAGACGACCGTGCCACTTCTTTCACCAACACACCACCATCGTCGGAGTCCAAAAGACGAACTCCAAGGTTAGGCAAATGGTGAATGTCCTTCACCAATTCCCGTTTCTCCTTATCCACTTGAGCTAGACTCCCCATGGATAACCTGCTAAGAGCATCAACAACCACATTAGCTTTACTTGGGTGGTAGTAAAGGCTCATGTCATAATCCTTGAGAAGCTTAAGCCATCTCTTTTGCCTGAGGTTAAGCTCTTTATGAGTAAACACATACTGGATGATTTTATGATTAGAAAAGATATCTACATGCACTCCATATAAATAGTGATGCCAGATCTTTAATACAAATACCACCGCCAACAATTCCAAATCATGAGTTGGATAATTCCTCTCATGCACATTCACCTTCCTAAAGGCATACACTATCACCTTCCCATGCTGCATCGAAACACAAATAAGTCCCACATGGGATGTGTTACAGTAGACGACAAACCCCTTAGTGCCTTTAAGCAAAGTCAAGATTGGAGTCAAAGTAATCTCATCCTTCAGATTTTGAAACTCCCCTCATAAGCATCAAACCATAAGAACTTTACCTTCTTTTGAGCCAACTTAGTCAACGGAGTAACTATAGTCGAAAAGATCTACACAAACCTCCTATAATAACTAGATAAACCCAATAAGCTCTGAATGTCGATTGGAGTCATAATTCTAGGACACTTCCTTACCACTACAACTATTTGTGGATCCACATGATCCCTTTGGTAGAAATGATATGCCCAGAAAAGTGACAGCGTTCAACCAAAAATCACACTTAGAAAATTTGGCATACAACTATTGTTCTTTCATAGTCTGCAACACAATGCGGAGGTGATTAGCATGATCTACCTCACCCTTAGAATATACCAATATGCCATCTATGAACACAATGAGAAATAAATCTAGAAGCTGACCGAAGACCCTATTCATCAAATCCATGAATGCCACATGGGCATTGATCAACCGAAAAGACATAACCAGGAACTCAAAATGCCCATACCGGGTATGGAAAACAGTCTTAGGGATATCCTTCTCCCTAACCTTTAACTGATGATATCTTGATCGAAGATCAATCTTAGAGAAAAACATAGGACCCTGCAATTGATCAAACAAATTATCTATCCTTGGAAGAGGATACTTGTTCTTGACCGTCACCTTATTTAACTGCCAGTAATCAATGCACATCCAAAGAGAACCATCCTTCTTATGTACGAATAACACTGGTGCACCCCATGGGGACATACTAGGATGGATGAAACCCTTATCCAAAAGATCCTTGAGTTGCTCCTTAAGCTCTTTCTACTCTGTTGTAGCCATTCTATACAGGGAATAAAAATTAGACGAGTATCCATAACAAGATCAATCCCAAACTCAATCTCCCTATTTGAAGGGGCACCAGGAAGGTCATCAAGGAAGGCCTCAAAAAATTTATTCACCACCAGAAAAGAATGTAAAGAAGGACCATTCGAGTTAGAATCTTTAACCCGAACTAGATGGTAGAGACACTCCTTTAAGATCAATATTCGAGCTCTAAGATAAGAATGAACTTCCCCTTAGGATCTAGGGAACCACCCTCCCACTCAATAACCAACTCATTAGGAAATTTAAAGACAACCTTATGGGTCTTACAGTCTAAGAAAGCATAGCACGAGTGAAACCAGTCCATCCCCAATATGACATCAAAATCCACCATATCTAATTTTAACATATCAACCAAAGTTTCTTTACTACCAACAGATAATACACACCCCCTATAGGTTCTTCTAGTAATCACAGAGTCACGGGTAGAAACAGAAAAAGGGTTTGAAACACACTCCTGACCAAAACCAAAATGCATAGCCACAAATAGGGTCACATAAGAAAGAGAGAAACCCAGATCAAGTAAACAATACACATCATGGGAAAGAGTTTCAACATATAAGTTATGACATCAGGCGATTCCTCGGACTCTTGTCGGGTAGTGAGAGCGTAAAGACAGTTACTACCAGTATCGAAACTAGATGGCACCCCCTTTGGTGCTGGAGCTGATAATGAAGCAACTGGAACCTTGTTTGCCCCCAAAGAAACCTTACCAATAGGATAGTTTCTAAGAATATGCCCTAACTGACCACAGCTGAAGCACTTATCCCTTCCCTCATTATAGAAACCCTGATACAGATGACCACAGAACCTACATAGAGGACATGATGGAGCCAACTGAGCCCCACCATCCTGAGATTAGGCACTCTGTGCCCTAAAGTTATCGCCATCATGTAATCGCCTATCACCTAACAACTTTGGATAGAGAGCACTAGCTATCGAGTAAGACCCAGAGTTGACCCATTTCTTCTTGGGCTACTTACCACCCTCTCTGCCACTCTGCTATTGGCCACCACCCTACCCAAAAAACCTAAACTTCTTGCCCTACCTTTCCCTTATTTTAGCCTTCTTCTTCTTTTCTTTCTCTACCTGTTTCATGTATACAACCAACCTAGAGATATCTGTGTCCTTTATCAACAAGGCAACCTTAATTTTAAGGATGTACATAAAAGACAGTCCCGATGCGTACTTTCTCATCTGGGCCCTCATATCATAAACCATCTTCGGAGCATATCGAGATAACTGGTGAAACTTCAAGGCATACTCCTTGATTGACATCTTCTCTTGCTTCAGATCAACAAACTCTTCCACTTTAGCCTTCCTCAACTCCTAAGGAAAGAAGCGGTCCAGAAATGCATTAGAGAAATTCTCCCACAGAGATAATTCATCATCATCATCCCTTGCCTGATCCCACTCCTCATACCATTGGTACGCCATATCCTTCAGCTGATAGGAGACAAACTCCACATTCATGACATGCATAATATGAAAGATCTTTTCTATCTTATCCAAAAAGCCCTGAGGATCCTCCTCCACCTTAATACCAGTAAAGGTCGGAAGGCTCAACCTCATAAATTGGCCAACCCTTATGGCCTCAGAAGATGGAGTAACAGAAATACCATACTCAGCCTGAGAAGCTACCAACTGAGAAATCATATGAATCGACTGACGAAACTCAGCATTCATCACATCAGCCTAAAGAGGACTGAAGAGAACCAATAAGACTCCAGAGTAATCAAGGACTGGACCCCTAGACCGAGTATGGATCCCTTGAGTAAAGCGTGTCCCATCCAAATCATCCCCATATGGGACAGAGGAGTTTTCGTGAACTTCAGATTGCCGAGGAATGATTTAAAAAGCAAAAAAATGAGAATTAGAGAGAAATTCAGGACATCGACTTCACAGCTTGAAAATAAAACACAAGAAACAGAAACATTCCTAAATGCCTTGTAGCCTCGCCCTTATGAGTATGGCACGCTACACACCCTAAAAAAAGACTCTACTTGACATGGATTTGTAGACTCCCAAGTGACCATAAACCTAGGGCTCTGGTACCAATCTGACATGACCCAAACCAGGTCCTAGGCATGTCGAGTGCCTCAAGCCCAAATGGGACCGGAGACCACCCCCAATGCCCAACCATAACCACCTTACACCATAAGTCGAATAAATTCTGAATTTATATAACATAACAAAATAGAACAATCATAAATCAAATACAGTCAAACGGGGTCAGCCCCAATACCAATACCAATGCCAAGGCTGACACCAATACCAATAACGCCCATACCAACCCATAGTAGTCTCATAAAACTTTTAACCAAAATCAAAATGACATCTAGTCGGGACATGTCCCTGACCGTAGCCAAAACCAAAGTCTAAGAGATAACAAAAATATGTAGGGAAGACCATAACATAAAATGGAGCCTTCTGGAGTATGGAAGCTCACCACTTCAATCCAACACCAAGTTATCCCCAAATCCAATAACTGAGAAGAAGGAGTAGTATGGTCGGTTCTTACATCGCATGGGGATACAGCCGCCCAAAGATGGATTAACAGGTGAGCGCTAGCATATACTCAGGAGTAAGGATAAAATAATTCTAATATTTTAATCCAAGTAAATAACCATATGCTATCACATACATATATATAAATATAATCCATATCGGGAATGAGAATTGGGCTTAACATGCATTTAAATATTTAACTTGGGATTATGTATCTTAACCGTCCTAAGACTATCCATGGGTAATATGGTTCCAATGTTACCCCCTGAACGGGCCCAAGTGCATGTAGCCACACAAATCCGAGAATCACAGGAGTTAGGGATTCCCATGTACCCTTCACCAACCATAAAACATATATATAAATATAACTTATGGGATTTTTGTGTACCCAACAAGTATATGGTCACCATGACCGGCTAACATGAGTTTATAGTGTCTGTCTATTGGACTCACACCTTTAAGGTTAGCTATCACAACTCGCCATTATTGCCCAATTAAAACCTTTAACACACAACCAAACCTCCAATTTAATAGTTTTTTACTAAGGCATCATGAAGTGGTATCCTCATACCGACTATATCTAGCAAGCAATATTATTATCCAAACCTTAGGGGATTCCCATGTATCCCATATGATTTCCAATTTACTAAAACCATGGCCACTAAGGCCTTAATAAATAATTCAAAACCATTTAATCCATTTAGGGTTCCATTACTATATTATGCAATGCAAAGTTTTCAATGAAAGTCCAACTATGTAACAAAACCATTCTCATAGGCATTTTATCAAACATATTGAGGGCATATAGTTTCCAAGACCAAAACCAACCAATTTGGGGGAATCCAGAGTACCCCTAAACCCATTTACCATTACCATGGATTCCACAATGTTAAAACCAACATTATAATATGATAAACCATAAGTAAAATATAGGAAAAAATTATCCAACTATTAGTAACTAAAACCCCCTAACATATGTTTCAAAACCAAATAATACCCACAATTAAATCATGAAAACCACTCAATAAAACATGAATTTATTTGAACTAACAATGAGAGAAGAGTAACATGCCTTAGATGCCAAAGAGTACGAGGATAAACCACCCTTGAAGGACCTAATTGACCACCTTGAAGAAAACCCTAACCTCTTCTTAACCCAAGAGCTTGAGAGAGATTTGAGAATATTAAAGAGTGTTTGATCAATTGCAAATAGGTTAATGAAACCCCAAACTTTATTTTAAGTTATGGGGTCCAAAAGAGTTATAAGGGGGAAATGTCCAGAATACCCCCAACTTAAACTGTGTGAATTCCCGCATGAGGGTACGACTGGGACCCACTACTCGTATCCTGGGCAACCACTTAGTCATCAACACTGACCATGTCACGCCCCAAGCCTAGGACCTAGACGTGACACGCCCCCGATACTATTTCTAGCACGAGCAAACATTCTATCATAACACATGACAATACAACCAATATGAAAGAGTATAAATGAAATAATATGAGATTGAAATAATATTTCTTAAAGGAAAAATATTTTCATCAAGGTTTATTAACACCACTTACTATTATACATTACTAATAGTCATGATAAAGACTAGAAATTAAAAAAGTTGTTTGACAACTACACCAGTCTGTGAAGCCTCTAATAAGTACCAAAACTGAAAAGAAAGAAACTATAAGAAAGTCATCATATCTCGTCCAGCCTCCTGGTAGGAAAGAGGCTCACCAATGGCAGAAGATAGAGATCCTAATAAGTCACTTAACCACAGACTTCAGATCCAGAACCTACATCATGAAACAATTTAGTGCCAAAGATGATCAATAAATGGAATGTATTGGTATGCAAAACCACTTTAGGAGGGTAGTACATCAAAAGATTAAAAATGAGAATATCATTCAAATGTAAGTGAAGACAACTGGAAAGGAACATGAGTATTAACTAAATTTATAATTGACCATGTAAGATAAATTTAATTCCTTTGATTTTTTGTGGGAGAAAATAGTGAACCGTCATAAAACACCATGTGAGTGGATGGAGTCTGATCTCGACTCGGTCATCTAAGACATCCTATACCTTGCTGGGCATAGGACATGACATACTTTGCTAGCAAGTATCCATGGTTATACCTTTTTTGGGACACATGAAAAAAAGAGTCATCTGATTTTTGGAATAATCTCTATCCTATATCGGCAAACATAGTTTCAGGAATTTGTCGTTTGAACCTATGCCTTCACGGTCAACTAACTAACTCTCTTATGCTCATAAAGTTATCTTATTTATATAATTAGTTCTTGATCAAAATGTTTGCTTTGTTAGGCTCATATTCATAGTTTAGCCAATTTAGGCTCATGTTTGTATGTTTACCATTTTAGGCCACTGATCATGAATTTGTCCTTTAGGACTCATGCTTGGAAAATCAACCTATTCGGGATCCTACCTCATGAATGATTATAGTTATTAAGCATTTTTTTGGAGTTTCATGAATAGTAAAATGATGTTACATTATAACAATATATCATGTCACAGCTTCCACAGTACTTAATGAAACTAATGAACAAATTGAAGTGTTGTAGTTGAGGTTCAGAGTTCATATCTAAAAGTTAAAGTTCCCATTTATGATGTCTTATAAAAAATTAATTAAACTCTTGTATCTTTCATATTAAGAAGAACTCCAAGAGTTTTATGTTAAAGATTACAAAACAAATGTACCACTTGATTGTTTGGTTGCCAACATGGAAGAGACTAGCTATAATGGAGAGACTTCAGAGATTTTGGATAAATATATTACTTGATTGTATATTCTGTGGAATAGGTATTGAATCTTTTGATCATTAGTTATTTCTTTCTTTCTCTTTTCTCTGTTATGTTACAAAGGATATGTGGAGAAGAATATTGACCAGGTTGGGGTACATATACATGTGGGAAGCTGGCAAGACAAACTCTAATGGGAATGCTTCTGGGCTAAGAATAAATCCGGCAGAGATGCAATCAATAATAAGGCTGGTTATTTCCATTGTGACAAAGTCTGCTGAGAAATTGAAGTTCATGTTTATAGAGACAGAGAAGGGTCAGAATAGTAGGCTGCCTTGCACAACATAGGTGGAGTACCTTGAAGAGGATGCTGGTCTTACTTATTGTGTAATATATTTATTTAATAATAAAGTTGGATAGATTGGAATTAGCGATGAATAGTATGAGTTTTTTGGCCGAACGTCGCAGCGATAGAACAAGTAGTCTGCGCAGGTTCTTGTTTTGTAATTATGCGCTAGGAAAAGTAAGAAAGCATATTTCAACAACAAGACTAGGGGCAGTGGTGTATCAAATACAACTACTAAAAATTGGACAGTGTGACCAAAACCACGTTATAGATGGAGATACAATCTCGAAACAAATACAAAATAAACTCAAAGAAAGAGTAGATATGCTTAGAAGTTCCAAAGGACTTGGAGATGTCGTCTTTGATCAACAGATTATTTAATTAGTTCTCTTTGTTGAGGTCTCACTTCTTTTAAAGAATGGGGTGCTCTCTAAGTATAATCACTTTACGTTATAATTGAAATCTTTCATAGTTATTAACAAAAAGATTTATGATTCTCAAATCCAATCATAAGAGACATTAGAATTCACAAAATTTTGAAAAGAACATAAAACAGAGAGTTATCTGTACATATCCCAACAGCTCACCTAAACCATTTATTTTTGTTGATAAGATTGTAGAAATTCCTTTAAACCTAAATAGTTTGAAAGTAATTTGAATTGGAGAACAATAAAACATCCAAAAATATGAACAAGAAATAGTTCTACATACCTCTAAATGTTAAAAGAACTTAAGATCGGAAGAAAGGATTTAGACTTGCTTTCTTGAATCAATTCTTTTGAGATTGTTGAGAACAACATTTTAGAAGTGGAAGAACATATTTAGTCATGTAAAAATTAAAGGAGAACCGAGAGTTTTTAACCTATGAAACTGAGAAATAGAAGGACTTTTTTCTTCTTCCCTTTTTTCACGTATGTGAAACAGATAGTGGAAGAGGTTCTTTTAATGTGCGAAAGTGAGGAAGACAGGGAGATTTGTAACTGATGGAAACTAAAGGACTTTTATCTGCTGAAATAACATATGACTGAGGAAAAAATAAATGTTTGGATACTGATAAATAGAAAAGGTTCAAGTCACTCGTGGTTAAGGTAAAAATAAAAGGACGAAATTGCCTTTGGAGTTACCTGGCAAGTTACTTAGTGCAAGATGTTACAGACCAACATAAGACCATAAAGGCCAACTCATACCCAAACATACAACAAGTACACTAGAACCGTACCTTAGGCAGAATAAAACTATGTAGGCTAGACATAGGACATTATACAGTTGGCACTATACTCTAGTACCCTAGCATACGACTAGTATGATGTCTTTTCATACCTTGGATAGAAACCAATCAAACCTCACTGATCAATATGAGAGTTGAGGACCCTAAATGATACCCTATTATATGACACGTACCCCCCATCGTATGATGTCCAGAAACTCAAACTCAAGAAATTTTCTAAGGATCAAAATCCAGGGTGTTTTATATCAGCTTCAAGATCCTTAGGGTAAGGGATTTATTAGATCGAGCATATACCCATGGGGGTGCTCCAGTTCTATTTTTGAAGAAGAAAGATGGCTCTCTGCATATTGTATCGACTACAGATATTTGAATAAGGGTGACCGTGAAGAATAAGTATCCTATGCCTGGCATCAATGATTTATTTGACTAGATTCAGGGTGTCGTAGTTTTTCTAAGATAGATTTGAGATCTGGTTACCATCAGTCGAGATTTAGCGCTAAAGACATCCCTATGACAATCTCCAGGACTCGTTATGGTCATGTGAGTTCCTTGTGATGTCTTTTGGGTTGACCAATGCTCTAACAACTTTTATGGATCTGATGAACCACATGTTCAAGACGTATTTAGACTCTTCGATGATAGTATTTATTGATGACATTCTGGTATATTCAAGGGGTAGGAAAGAGCAGAGCAATATTTGAGGACTGTGGACACTTTGAGAGACCATCGACTTTATGCTAAGTTTTAAAAATACGAGTTCTACCTTGAGTATGTAGCTTTCTTGGGGAATGTAGTTTCCAAAGACGGTATTATGGTGGACCAAACAAAGATTGAGGATATTCATAGTTGAGCTAGGTTGACACGACATGACCCGGGGCCTTGTTGTAATGGGTATCCCAAGTCCGACAAAGATCGGGGACCACCCCCGTTACCCAACCCAACCTCCAGCCGCCTGTCCTGAGTTGGCTGAATTTCAAGCATATAACAAGATAGCGTAACTATCCATTTCTAAACTCTGGGATAGGTCTATAATCGAGACTGACCCAACCAATTTTGACCGTCCAAACTCATTCATAAACAAACCAAACCATAAACCAACCACTAAATAATAACCAAACCAAGTTCCATAACATAACATAAAAGGATGGAACAAAGAGAAATTTAATGAACCGGTATCAGCTCCAATACCAATACCAATACTAAGGCTGACACCACTACCGATCCTGCCCATACAAACCCATAATAGATCCACAAAAGCCTCTAACAAAAAATAACCAATATTTGGTTGGGACATGACCCCAACCATAGCTAAAACCAATATCCATAAAATAACCAAAGTATGTATAAACATCCATGAAAAAAATGGAGACTTTTGGCGGAATATAGAAGCTCACCACTTCAATCCAATAGCCAACCCCGAAGCTAAACAGTAAGCAAAAAGAGTAGAATGGCCGGCTCCTGCATCGCGTAGGGATACAGCCGCCCAAAGATAGGTTAGCGGGTGAACACTAGCAAGAAACTCAAGATAAGGATAAATAATGCCATCCAGTAAAACCAAGTAAATAAACCATATGTCTACAACCCCTATATATATATATATATAACACCATGTTGGGAAAGGGAATCGGGTTTAACATGCATTTAACCATTAACCTAAGTATGTGTAGCTTAATCTTCCTAAAACCACCCATGGGCTATATGGGTCCAGTGTAACCCTGACCGTCCAAACTCATTCGATAAACAAACCAAATGATAAACCAACCACCAAATAATAACCAAACCAAGTTCTATAACGCAACATAAAAGGATGGAACAGTGAGAAATTTAATCAACCGATATCATCCCCAATACCAATGCCAATACTGAAGTTGAAACCACTAAGGATCCTGCCCATACAAACCCATAGTAGATCCACAAAAGCCTCTAACAAAAAGAAAACCAATATTTGGTTGGAACAAACCCCTAACCATAGCCAAAACCAATATCCATAAAATAACCAAAGTATGTATAAACATCCATGAAAGAAATGAAGACTTTCAAAATATAGAAGCTTACCACTTCAATCCAATAGCCAATACCAAATCCGAACACTAAGCAGAAGGAGTGGAATGGCCGACTCCTGCATCACGTGGGGATACAGCCGCCCGAAGACGAGTTAGCGGGTGAACGCTAGCAAGAAACTCAAGATAAGAATAAAATAATGACATCCAGTAAAACCTAGTAAATAAACCATATGTATACAACCCCTATATATATATAACACCATGTCGGGAAAAGGAACCGGGTTTAACATACATATAACCATTAACCTGGGTATGTGTAGCTTAATCGTCCTAAAACCGCCCATGGGCTATATAGGTCCAATGTAACCCCCTGAACGGGCCCCGATGTGTGTAATCGTACGAACCAGAGATACCATAAGAGTAGGGGATTCCCAAGTACCCTTCGCTCTCCATGATACATATGTACAGTGTACTTAGAGGATTCCCATGTACCTCATAGTATCATATATGGTCGCCATGAACTTCCCCCATGTCGGCAAACATGAGTTACCAGCATTGGTCTATTGGACTCGTACATTCATAGTTAGCAATCACACCCCACCATTATTTCCCAATTAAAATCATTTCCATCCAACCAAACTATTAGACCATTTTTATTACCCAAGGCTATGAGTAGTGGTACCGTCATACCGACTATAGCTTGTAAGAAATGTATTTAGACAACCTTTATATGTAGAAGGATTCCCAAGTACCCATAGTCTACATTATCAAGTTAACGTGGGGAAATACCGTGTACCCCATAAGTGTTTCATTATTAAGTTTGCTCGGGGGAATCCCATGTACCCACAAGTTGTTCATTAACCATGTTTACTTGGGGAATTCCCTTGTACCCCACAAGGAAGTTTAATTAACCATAACCATGACCACCAATCCTTACATATTTAACCATTCCAAACCATTTAAACCATTTAGGGCCCCATTAACAAACCATGCCATGTAATAGTTTCATTAAAAGTCCAATAATATAGTAAAAACATTCTCATAGGAAATTTATCAAACATGTTGGGGGCATAGTGTTTCCAAAACCAATTCCAATTACCAATTAACCATTCCCATGCAACCAATTGTCCAAAACGCCATTAAAGCATGTAAAAACATGATTAAAACACAAGAAAACCATAACAAAGTTATTAATACCAAAACCCCAAACATATGTGAAACCCCCAAAGCCATACAATAATCATGCCATGAAATTATTGTAAAAACATGACTTTAGTTGGAACTAACAATGAGGAAGGATTATCTTTCCTTAGATTAGAAGATGATGGGAAAAAATCACCCAAACAATTCCCAAATTGCTTCTCTAGATGAAACCCTAGCCTTCCTTTACCCAATACCTTAGAGAGAATTATAGAGTGTTTAAAAGTGTTAATGATAGAATAATAGAATAAATAACCTCCCAAATGGGTTAAAAGTTATGGGTCCTTAATAGGTTAAGTTGGGAAATAGCCAGATTACCCCCACTTGAACTGCATAAAATCTCATCATAGGGTACGACTGTCCCATTTCGGTCGTACCCTCCAATATGAGTGGTACCCACCACTCCTACCCTAGGCCTTCCCTTTGGACCCAACACTATCCAATATATGACTTACCCAAACAAAGTCATACCCAAGTATACGACCTGTACCCTTGACCCATACCCTTGGCAGAATAAAAACCAAAAGAGGTTTGAACACTGTCCACTATATGAGTTGATGGGTACGACTCATACCCTAGCTCACAACCCATGGTGAGCCACTCTTACTCAAATCCAAGTTATTTTACTAAGTTTCAGAATAAGTAAAAGAAAAACCTAGACCAAACGACCCGTATCCAATCATACGACTCGTACCAACCCAAGTCGTACCTATTCCAGAGACCAATTCAACCAACCAACCATCACTGGTTAATGTACGACCTAACATTACCAACCGTACCCAACATACGATAGGTACTCCTTAGTCATATCTTATCCAGAAACCAAAAATCTAGGAAATTTTCTATGGGTCAAAACCCAGGGTATTTCAGTCTCCCCCACTAGGAACATTCATCCATGAATGACGGAAAAGGTAGGTCAATCACAAGCATGATTCATTTGCATTACCAAATATCAATCCATCCTTTAACAAACTCAGAAAATAAAGATATAAGGAAATCAACCTTTCCTTTAAAAAAACTCAGAAAATAAAGATGTGTTTAAGAACACATACCTTTCGCACGAATATCCGTAGAAGAAAACAAGTGCAGATATTTGGACTTCATGTCTGCTTCCGCTTACCATGTAGCCTCTTACACTTTGTGGTTCCACCATAGAACCTTAATCAAGGCCACATCCTTAGTACGTAACCCACAAACCTACCAATCAAATATCTCAATCAGGACCTTTTAATAAGCTAGAGAATCTGAGAAATCCTTCTGAAGGAACAGCCGAAAACGGATCACCAAGACACTTTCTCAATATAGAGACATGAAATACTGTATGAATGGAGATCAAACTAGAAGAAAACTCCAATTCATACGCTACATTATCAACCCTCCGCAAAACCACATAAGGACTAATATATTGGGGATTGAGCTTCCCCTTTTTACCGCACTGCATCACTTCTTTATGGGATATACTCGTAGGAACACCTTATCCCAAACCTTAAATTCCAAGTCTCTACGCCTTACATTTGTATAGGACTTTTGGCAACTTTTGAAATCCTTAAGACTATCCCGAATCACCTTCACTTTTTCCATAGCCTGATAAACCAAATCCATACCAAACATATCCGCCTCACCAATCTCAAACCAGCCAATTGGAGATCTACACCTCCTACCATACAATGCCTTAAAAGGCACCATTCCAATACCAAAATAATAGTTATTATAGTAAGCAAACTCTGAAAAAGGTAGATGCTCAATCCAATTGCCACCATAATTAATCACACATGCACGTAACATATCCTCCAATGTTTGAATAGTCCTTTCCGCTTGCCCATTCGTCTGCAGATGAAAAGCAACACTCAGACTAACCTTAGTCCCTAATCCCTTATGAAAAGACCGCTAGAAGTGAGATAAAAATTGTGTACCACAATCAGAGATAATCGAAATAAGCACCCCATGAAGCTTTACAATCTCTTGAAGATACAACCGCGCATAATCCTCAGCCAAAAAGTTAGTCCTCACTGGAAAGAAGTGAACTGACTTTGTCATCCTATCCACGATGGCCCAAATCGAATCAAATTAATTTTGAGACCGAAGAAGACCAGTAACAAAATCCATATTAACCACCTCTCACTTCCATTCAGGCAAATCAATTTCATGATACAAACCACCAGGCCTCATGCGCTCAACTTTTACCTGTTGGCACACCATGTATTTGGCCATAAAATTAGCCACATCCCTCTTCATACCATTCCATTAATACAACTCCTTGAGATTATGATACATCTTCAACGAACCTAGACGTACAACATAATGTGATCCATGCGCCTCATCCAAATTCCTTTGTTGCAAACCATCGATGTCAGGAATATATAACCTCTCTTGGTACCTCAAGGTACCATCACCACTGATCTCAAATACCATAACCTTTTTCCCACCTACATTACCCTTGATCTTCATCAAGATAGGATCCAATATTTGCTTTTCTTTGATCTCCGAGCCAAGAGATGACTGAACCATTTTCTGTACCAACACACCACCATTTTTGGAGTCTAGAAGACGGACCCCAAGATTAACCAAGCAGTGAATATCCTTTACTAATTCCTTCTTCTCCTTATCACAATAAGCTAAACTCTACATGGATAACCTGCTAAGAGCATCAGCAACAACATTAGCCTTACTTGGATGATAGTGAAGACACATATCATAATCCTTAAGAAGATCCAACCATCTCTTCTGCCTGAGATTTAGCTCCTTCTGAGTGAACACATACTGTAGAATCTTATGATCAGAAAAGATGTCTACGTGCACACCATACAAGTAATGCCGCCAGATTTTCAAAGCAAAACCACCACTAAAAGCTCTAAATCATAAGTAGAATAATTTCTCTCATACATATTCAACTGCTCGGAAGCATAGGCAATCACTTCCCATGTAGCATCAAAACACAACCAAGTTCCACCCGGGACTCATCACAATAAACCACAAACCCCTCATTACCTTTAGGCAATGTCAAAATCGGAGTTGAAGTTATCTTATCCAACTAGGAAAGCTTTACCTTCCTCTAATTTAACTTAGTTAATGGTCCAAGTATCATCGAGAAACCTTTCACAAATCGCTTATAATACCCAGCAAAACCCAAGAAACTCTAAATGCCAGTTGGTGTTGTAGGTCTAGGCTACCTCCTCACCGCCACAATCTTTTGTGGATCTACCATGATCCCCTCACTAGAAATAATATGACCCAAAAAAGTCACAACATTCAACCAAAAGTCACACTTAGAGAATTTGGCATACAATTGATGCTTCTTCAAGGTCTGCAACATAAGTCGGAGGTGATTAGCATAATCCACCTCACTCTTAGAATACACCAAAATGTCATCAATAAACATAATGACAAAGAGATTCAAACACTGCCTAAAAACCCTGTTCATCAAATACATAAATACCGCCAGGGCATTTGTCAAACTAAATGACATAACCAAGAACTCAAAGTACCCATACCAAGTACGAAAAGTTGTCTTAAGGATATCCACTTCTCTAATCTTAAGTTGATGATACCCACATCGAAGATCTATTTTAAAAAAGAATATGACACCGTGAAACTAATTAAATAAGTCATCTATGCTTGGGAGAGGATACTAGTTCTTGACCATTACCTTATTCAACTGCCTATATTCAATGCATATCTGAAGGAAACCATTTTTCTTGCACAAAAATAAAATTGGTGCACCCACATGGGGAAACACTAGGATGGATGAATCCTTTATCCAGAAGATCCTTAAGTTACTCCTTGAGTTCCCTTAACTCAGCCGGAGTCGTTCTATAAGGAGGAATAGATATTGGATGAATGTCCAAAACCAGATCAATACCAAACTTGATCTCCCTATCTAGAGGAACACCAGGAAGATCATTCAAAAAGACTTCAGGAAATTTGCTCATCACCAAAACCAAATAAAAAGAAGGACCTTTCGAGTTAGAATCTTTAACCCGGACTAAATAGTAGAAACACACCTTAGATATTAACCTCCAAGTGCTAGGATAGGAAATAAATCTCTCCCTAGTAGCTAGGGAACCACCCTCCCACTCAATAATTAATTCACCAGGGAACCTAAAAACAACCTTATGGGTCTGATAATCCAAGGATACATAATAGTCTGCCTACTACCAACAAATACCATATGAAGCTCAAATAAGTCTGCCAAGGTCTGCCTACTGCCAACAAATACCACATACCCTCTATAAACCCTTTTAGCAATCATAAAGTCACCTACTGGGGTAGAAATAGAAAAAGGATCCAAGATAATCTCAGGATAAAAAAACACACATCCACATATGGGGTCACATAAGAAAGAGTGGACCACGGATCAAGCAAGCAATACACGTCACGAGAAAAGAGTTATAACATACCAGTCACGACATCAGGAAATACCTTAGATTCCTGTTGAGTAGCAAGAGTATATAACCTATTTCGACCCACGCCGGTACCAGGAGTAAAAAATGATGCAGAAGTAGAAGATGAAGCAACCAGAGCCTTGCTTTCTCCCGAAGTACCCTTACCAACTAGATAATTTTTGAGCATATAGCTTGGCTGACCACATTTGAAATATCTGTACCTTATTTCATCATAGAAGCCCCAATACAACCTATAATAAAATAAGCAAGGAGGGAATGATAAGGCCGACTGAGCCCCACTCACCTGAGATCAGGCACCCTATGCCTAAAAATTATCACTACTCTGTTGACGCCTATCACCCGATTACTTTGGGTAAGGAGCACTAGCTGAAGAGAAGGAACTAGAACTCCCTCACTTTTTTTGCCACTTACCACTATCCCGACCACTTTGCTGTTGAGCACCACCCTATTCAGATAACCTAAACTTTTTACCTTGTCTTTTCCCAAACTTAACCTGCTTCCTCTTTTCTTCCTCTACCTGTTGTATATAAACCACTAACCTAGAAATATCCATATCCTTGATCAATAATGCAGTCTTGATTTCAAGGATCAAATCTCGATACCGTCCTGATGCAAACTTTCTCATCCTAGTCCTCATGTCAGACACCAAATTCGAAGCATACCTAGAGCGTTGGTGAAATTTCAAGGCATATTCCTTGATAAACATTCTTCTCTACTTTAGATTAACAAATTTCTTGTCCTTCACTTCCCTCAAATCCTGAGGAAAGAAGTGGTCCAGAAGAGCATTGGAGAAAGTCTCCTACAACAATGACTCATTAACGCCATCACCCCTTACTTGATCTCATTCTTCGTACCATTGGTAAACCATATCCTTTAGATGGTAAGCCATAAAATTCACACCTTCCACATTCGTGGCCTACATTACCCTAAAGATTTTCTCTATCTCATCTAAGAAACCCTACGGATCCTCCACCACCTTCACACTTGTAAAAGTAGGAGGATTCATTTTCATAAACTAGCCAACCCTTGTAGCCTCAGAAAATAAAACACCAGATGCACTTCGCTTAGCCTGAGTTGCAACCAACTGAGTAATAATATGGATTGATTGACAAAATTCTACATTAGTCACCTAACCATGAGGAGGACTAGCAGCAATCGGTGGGACTCCAGAAACATCAAGGACTGGACCCCTAGACCGAGTATGGATCCCTAAGTAGAACGTGTCCAATCAACATTGTCCCTAGTTAGGATAGAAGAGTTACCTTGCATCTCAGATCATCAAGGCATTAAATGAAAATCAAACAAACAGAAACTAAAAAGGGCCTTAGACCTTGCAGCTTGAAACAAAATAGCAAGAAAGAGAAACATTCCTAAATACCTTAAAGCCTCTCTCTTATGAGTAAGACACGCTACACACCCCTAAAAATGACTCTACTAGACATGGCTTTGTGGACTCCCCAATTGATAATGAATCTAAAGCTCTGATACTAACATGACCCGATCCGAGCCATGGTCTTATTGTAATGGGCATCCCAAGTCAAACTAGGATCAGGGACCACCTCTGTTACCCAACCCAACCTCCAGTGCCCTGAGTTGGATGAATTTCAAGCATATGACAAGATAATGTAACTATCCGATTCTAGACTCTGGGATAGGTTTATAACCAAGACCAACCCAACCGAGTTCGACTGTCCAAACCCATCTGATAACCAAACCAAACCAAACCATAAACCAACCACCAAATAATAACCAAACCAAGTTCCATAACATAACATAAAAGGAAAGAATAGTGAGAAATTTAATCAACTGGTATCAACCCCAATACCAATGCCAATACTAAGGCTGACACTACTACCGATCCCACCTATACCAACCCATATTAGTTCCATAAAAGCCTCTAACCAAAAAAAACCAATATCCAGTTAGGACATGCCCCCAACCATAGCCAAAACCAATATCCATAAAATAACCAAAGTATGTATACATATCCATGAAATAAATAGAGCCTTCTAGAATATGAAAGCTCACCACTTCAATTCAATAGCTGATCCCAAAGTCGAACACTAAGTAGGAGGAGTAAAATGGTCAGCTCCTACATCGCATAGGGATATAGCCTCCTGAAGATGGGTTAGCGGGTGAACGCTAGTAAGAAACTCATGATAAGGATAAAATAATGCCATCCAATAAAATCAAATAAATCAACCATATGCATACAACCTATACATATGTATATAACCATGTTGGGAAAGAAATCTAGGTTTAGCATTTATTTAAAACCATTAACCTGGGTATGTGTAGCTTAATCATCCTAAAACCACCCACGGGCTATATGGGTTCAGTGTAACCCCTGAATGGGCCCCGATACGTGTAGCTGTATGAACCGGAGATACCATAAGAGTAGGGGATTCCCAAGTACCCTTCGCTCTCCATTATACATATGTATAATGTACTTAGAAGATTCCTATGTACCTCATAGTATCATATATGGTCTCCATAACCTCTCTTTATGTTGGAAAACATGAGTTTTCAGTGTCCATCCATTGGACTCGCAGCTTCACGGTTAGCTATCACACCCCGCCATTATTACCCTATTAAAACCATTTCCATCCAACCAAACCATTAGACCATTATTATTACCTAAGGTTATGAGTAGTGGTATCATCATACTGACTATAGCTTACAAGAAATGTCCTTAGCCAACCTTTATATGTAGAGGGATTCCCATGTACCCGTAGTCTACATTATCAAGTTAACTTAGGGGAATCCCATATACCCCATAAGTGTTTCATTATTAAGTTTGTTTGGGGGAATCCCATGTACCCCACAAGTTGTTCATTAACCATATTTACTTGAGGGATTTCCTTGTACCCCACAAAGAAGTTTAATTAAAAATTACCATGATCACTAATCTTTACCTATTTAACCATTCCAAGTCATTTGAACCATTTATACAATTTAGGGTCCCATTACTAAACCATACTATGGAATAGTTTCATTAAAAGTCCAATAATTCAGTAAAAGCATTCTCATAGGCATTTTATCAAACATGCTGGGAGTATAGTGTTTCCAAACCCAATTCCAATTACAAATTAACCATTCCCATGCAACCAATTGTCCAAACCACCATTAAAGCATGTAAAAACATAATTAAAACATGAGAAAACCATAACCAAGCATTTAATACTAAAACCCCAAAGCCATTCAATAATCATGCCATGAAAACATTGTATAAAATATTTCTTTAGTTTGAACTAATAATGAGGGAGGAGTATCTTTCCTAAGATTAGAAGATGATGGAAATAAATCACCCAAACAAGTCCCAAACTGCTCCTCTAGATGAAACCCTAGCCTTTCTTTACCCAAAAGCCTTAGAGAGAATTATAGAGTGTTTAAGAGAGTTTCTAAGTGTTTAAGTATAGAATCATAGGGTAAATAACCTTCCAAGTGGGTTAGAAGTCATGGTGCCTTAATAGGTTAAGTGCGGATATGTCTAAATTACCCTAACTTAAACTGTTCAAAAGTCCCGTCATAGGGTACAAATATCCCATACCAGTCGTACCCTTCAATACAAATGGTACCCACAACTCGTACCCTAGGCCTACCCTTTGGACCCAACACTATCCAACATATGACTTACTCAAACCAAGTCGTACCCAAGTATAAGGCCTGTACCCTTGACCCGTTCCTCTGGCAAAATAAAAATCAAAAGAGGTTTGAACATTGTCCACCATACGAGCTGATAGGTATGACTCATACCCTAACTCATAACCCATGGTGAGCCATTCGTACTCAAATCCAAGTTATTTAACTAAGTCTCAGATTAAGTAAAAGTAAAACCTAAACCAAACGACCCATATCTAACCATACAACTCGTACCAACCCAAGTTGTACCCATTCTAGAGACCAATCAAAACCACCAACCATTAATGGTTAGTGTAAAACCTAATTTTACCAACCGTTCCCCAGCATATGACCGATACCCCTCTACTCGTATCTTGTCCAGAAATCATAAATCCAAGAAATTTTCTAAAGGTCAAAACCCAGGGTGTTTCATAGGCCTATGTTACCTACTGAGGTTCAAAGTTTTTTGGGTTAGCAGGTTCCTATAGGCAATTCATTAAGGGTTTTCTTTTATTAAATCCCCTATGATTAGGATGACCAAGAAGGAGGTTTTATTTCAGTGGTCTGCGAGTTGCGAGGAAAGCTTTCTGAAGCTTAAGGATTTGCTTAATTCAGCTTATGTTCTAACTCTTCCAGTTGAGGGTGAGGGTTTTAGTGTCTACTATAATCCATATAGTTTTGGTCCGACATGTGTTATAATGCAGCGAGGTTATGTTATTGCATTGCATTTAGGCAGCTGAACGTGCTTGAGCATAACTACCCCACTCATGACTTAGAGTCTGCAGTGATAGTATTTGCACTTAGGATCTATATGCATTATTTGTATGGGTTTCACTATGAGATTTTTATTTATCACCAAAATTTTTAGTATATTGTGACCCAGAAGGAGCTTAATTTAAGGCAGCGTAGATGGATTGATTTGTTGAAGGACTATGATATCTCTATTATCTACCATCCGAGCAAGGTGAATGTGGTAGCGGATGCCTTGGACCAGAAGTCAATGAGTATGAGTAGCTTAGCCTTTATTTTAGATTCTTAATTTTCATTGGCTTTGGACATCCATTCCTTATCTAACTTGATGGTTTGTTTGGATAGTTCTAAGCCTCGAAGGATCATTGCTAGTGTTGACTCCAAATCTACCTTGTTGGAGCAGATTTGGGGTTATCAGTTTAAGGATAGTAGGCTTCATTAAATTCGAGGACAGGTGTTGAGATGCGAGTCTAGGAGGTCTACCTTATATTTTGAGGGTATTTTGAGGTTTTATGGTTGTATTTGTGTTCCAAGGTTTGGAGATTTGATTTAGTTGATTCTTCGTGAGGCTCATTGCTCCAGATACTCTATTCACCTTGGAATAACTAAGATGTATAGGGATTTAAGGCAACATTACTGGTGGAGTGGTATGTTAAGAGATATAGTAGGGTTTATGGCTCGATGCCTTTGTTGTTATTAGATAAAGACCAAACATAAAAGGCCTGGTGGATTGCTTCAGTAGATACCCATTGTCGAGTGAAAGTAGGAGCGAGTTACTATGGATTTAGTAGGTGGATTGCCTCACATTTCTCATGATTTTGATAGCATTGGGGTCATCGTGGATCGACTGTACAATTCTACACATTTTATCCCCATTTGAGTTTCCTACAATGTCGAGAGGTTAGCCTGTGTTTATATTCAAAAGCTGGTTCACTTACATGTAGTACCTATGTCCATTATTTCAAACCGAGGCTCTCAGTTCACTTCTAGCCTTTAGAGGATTTTTCAGGTGGATTTAGGTACCCAGGTTGACCTTAACACCATATTTCATCCCCATACTGATGGGTAGTCAGAGAAAATAATTTAGGTTATGGAGATATATTTTGTGCTTATGTAATGGATTTTTGGGGTCAGCGGGTCCATTTTTTTCCTTTGGCAGAGTTTGCATCTAATAATAGCTTCCATTCCAACATTCAGATGGACCATTTGAGGCATTGTATCGTACGCACTGTCGATCTTATGTTGTTTAGTTTGAGACTTCTAAGTCTAGGCCACGTGACATAGATTTGCTTCATGACCTAGTAGATCGAGTTTGGGTAATTCAGGACAGACTACGAGCAACTCAGAGTAGATAGAAGAGTTATACTGACTGTAGACATAGTCTATTGAGGTTCAGAGTTAGTGATAGGGTCTTTCCGTGAGTATCACCCATGAAGGGCGTGATGAGGTTTGGGAGGATGGGCAAGCTTAGCCCTAGTTATATTAAATCCTTTGAGATCCTGCAGACAGTTGGGGAGGTAGCATATGTATTGGCATTACCTCCTACCTTCATAGTCATTCACCTGGTATTTTATGTATCTATGTTGTGATAGTATATTTCAAATGAGTCGCACGTGCTTCGGTGCGATCGATTCAATTAGATGAAAGATTAACATTTGTTGAGGAGCTTGTATCCATTTTGGATAGAGATGTCAGATGGTTACACTTCAGGGACATTCCCGTATTTAAGGTTCAAGGGTGTCACTGTCCAATGAAGGAGGATACTTGGGATATCGAGCGTGATATGTGGGCCCAGTATCCCTACCTATTTGAGCCTTTAGGTATTTCCTTATCTTTTACTTTCGCAGATGAAAGTTCTTTTAGTAGTGGATTTTGTAATGACCCTCCCGGTCATTTTCCTTATTTTTCTGCATTCTCGGTGTTTAGAGGTTTTCTATAACTGCCCCAAATTATCTATGACTTGCTGGGACTGACAGTTCAGTTTTCAAACAGTTCGTGTGAATTTTATTCATATCGAATTAGTTGGAAAATGTTTAAATTAAATTAGAATATGGTAAGATGATACAGTTAATCACCTTTTCAAAATATTTTTGATATTGATAAGATTCTTTAGTTATGATATATTTATATTATTTTATAATAGCTTTTACAATCTATTAATATTTTAAGTGAAGATAGTAAGTCTAGATATGTTAAAATATTATTATTATTATTGTATAATAAAACTTTTATTTGAAATAATTTTATATTAATTATGATATATTCAAAAATTTATATTTAATTTACCACAAATCTATGCAATAGACGAGTATATATGCGATGAAATAAAAATAAACTTATGGTGTCATTCCACTTCCACGTGAAAGTAAAGTGGAGTGTACAAAAACATGTTGTCTTGATGAATCACAAACACATGGAAATTATTAATTCTCTTATATTTCATTTACTTACATATGTAGGAAATCATGGTTCTAACAAACATTATTTTCTTTTGTCCCTATATATGTACGTGTATATATATATATATATATATTTATATTGTTAGTAACTACTTTCATTGATTTTTTTCTTTTCTTTACCAAGGTAGTTTTGAATCAGTATAATTATATGTAATTACATTGAACATGAGATTTTGTACAAAAATATTTTGATGTTATACATTCAATCCTCGAAGGAAAATTAATTATTCACGTCAAGTTTTATAAGCTCAGGTTCTAATAGAGCACTATTTGGAGGCTTCTTGTAGAGGCTTTTAGCTTTGACAGAGAGGTAGGTTAGGCCTATCCTATTTTTAGATTGATCTTATTTATGGTAATTGTGTGCTATTATGCTATATTTGGACAGGTAGCTATATTTTAAATATTGTTTGAAATATCCCATGCCTTATTTATCTAGTTAGAACTCCATTCTAGTAAATTTTAATTTCATTATCTTTTAGTATGATGTAGTATTTATGAGTTTAGGATGTGGTATTAAATTGCAAAACCTTGGATTCATCTCTTTTAACTAAGTTACACGAAAGATTATTGAAGTGTATTTTAATTACGATTTAGGGTCTGCATGTACTTTATTTATATCATTGATTGTAAAATATGGCACCACTTGGCATCAGTTATGAAATGGTTTGGATTTTAATTTTATAGTTTGGTATGGTTACTATGAGTTTTGGTTCGAGTTCTGCATCTGGTTATGATGATCTAAGAATTTTGATACTGATAACTTTATTTAGGGAAATGTGGTTCCTCTGAGTTTCAGTATAAGCCCAGTATCTAATTATGAGTTCTGTTGTATATTCTATATGTGGCCTCTTATTATTACCCACTATTTCCGATTCGGCATACGGCCTCTTGTTATTATCTACCACTACTGGTTCAAGTCCAGCATCTGGCCTTTCATTACTACCCATTGGTGCTGGTTTGAGCCCAGTGGACATCTGTATGGATACTATGATTTCAAGGGATTGGTTTATTTATGGATTATTTACACTTTTCTTCAAATTACGTCTTATATGTCCCACCAGCTTGTAGGGGTACGGTTGGGTTAATTGTCTTTTTCACTGTATCTGCCGAGCTTATGGGGGTACAGTTAGGTTATATTTAGTTTGCCTTTTATTACTGCATTATTTATCTTTCTATATCACTTTTACTTATTCCTTTATTACATTTGCATAGCTCGATAGTTGTTTATCTTTCTATCCTTATTTACTGTTGACTTAGACTACATCCTCGCATTTTAGTTATACCCTTCCTGTATTAAGCTCGGTTTGTCGATAATGCCTTTTGAGTACCCATTGCTTTGGTACTCATACTACACTTCTGCATCTTTATCTTGATGCAGAATTGAGTACTAGCAGCCGACGTTGATGTGATTCATATTTTTCAGTATTGATCTGGAGCAAGGTGAACTTGTTGTCATTCGAGGATAATCCTCCTCTATCGATTCCAGTTTAGTCTTTTGTACTCAAGACTGCTTATATATATTATGTATATTTTGAATTCTGTCAAGTAATCTATGTATCTTTTTGTAGTGGCTCCAACACCGACCTTGTCAGGTCTTGGGATGAATTTGTTTGTATTTTTGGTACTTAACCTTCTCTCTTCTTGACATACTTTATATGTTTCCTTTCTGTTTTCGCTTATTATTACTATTGTTATCATTATATGTGGATTTTTTTTATTTCTGCATGTTAACCCGTTATTTATTATTTCGGGCTATGACTTGGCTTGCCTATTGGTGGGATAAAATAGGCGTCATCATGATTTGAGAAATTGGGTAGTGATAAATTGAGATTATTTGAGGAACCAATAATATTGCAAAATTTTCTTTTTGAATAAAGAGCCGTCAGCATATGATCAGTGCGTTCATTCATTGCTAACAATGCTATAATTTATTTGTTTCTCGTTTATCTTTTTATTTGTTGTTGATGTAATTGATAATGTTGGATTCGCACGAGTAACTAAATAAATATGGTTACTATGATCTGCTTAAATGGGGTACTCGTAGGAAAAAATATTTATTTCAAAAATAATTTATATTTAAAATATATTAAAAAAGTCATGTCATTAATGTGTATATGTTACTTGGAGAAATAGCAAAGTGAAAGAAACTTGGCAACATGCATGCATGTCTTTTGACACTTGTCTTCCACTTGTCATTTTGCATGGAGATAGCTAGACAAGTGTGTGGACACTTGTCAACTTGTTGAGCCTTTTAAATCACTATAAATAGACTACATTCTTTGCCATAATGTTGTAACAAACTTTCATATTTCCTTTAATTTTCTTACTCCTCCATTTTCTTATTTGTTTCACTCCTTTATATATGTTTAATAAAAAGGGCTCTATTAGTTATATCATTTTTTAAATTAACTTGTTGGTAGTTGTATTAATAATTTTGTTGATTCATGTATCCTCTGATTAATTAGGGAACACTTATTTAACTCAGAATATCCTCTAATTAATCAGAAAAGTGTTTGTTTAATCCTGGAGAAATATTTCACACTGTTGAAATAGTTTCTTAGGACAGTGCCTAGCACGACTCAAGTATAATTAAGATATCACTTAAAGATAACATCGTAGTAATTTTTATTTAATGTTCAGTACCTTTAATTATTAATAAGAAATTATATTACTGTTATAGTTATTATATTGATTATAATATTATTATTGAAGTAGTAATATTTTATTCACTATTATGTTATTATACTGCTAATATTATTATAATATTATTATTGTTGCATTATTACTTTTCTAACAATTTAATAATATTGTTATTGGTGTTTTACCGTTGTTCCCCAACAATCTAAGAAATTATGGCATATAAGACCGTTGATAATACTAATGCTAGTGTTGCTCTGGCTACTTCCATTCCAGTCAGTTTGTCAGAAGATTATGGTACTGCAGAATACAGGTATGAAATTGAACTTGGTTACATGCCTAAAGCTAATAATAAAATCTTCATAGAAAATGTATCTAAATGCAAGAGAATATGCGAAAGAAATGATAATCCCGTTAAGTCAAAATTAAATTTGTCTGAAACAGATGATATAATTATTGCGGTCATTTCAGAAATGAATATTGAGGCCAACGTGAGAAATTGGGTGGTAGACTCTGGTGCTACTAGGCACATTTGTATAAATAAAAATAATTTTGTATCATACACCCAAGTTGAGAAAGAAGAAGAAATTGTTTATCTTGGGACCTCGAGAACTATTCAAGTTCTTGGAAAAGGCAAATTTCTTCTCAAACTCACATCTGGTAAAACTTTGGCATTGAGTAATGTGTTGCATTTCCTAATATCAGAATTAATTTAATTTCTGTGGCATTATTAGAAAAAGTTGGAATAAAGGTTATATTTGAAAACAATGAGGTCATATTAACTAAAAGTAATATTCTTATTGGAAATGAATGTTGTAATCATGGTTTATATATGATTAATACTCATAATGATATTTCTAAAAATGTATCTACTTCTACATATTAGACTGAGTCTATTTTTTTCTGGCATGCTAGATTAGGACATGTCAATTTCTCTTATATAACGAATATGCAATCACTTGATTTAATATTTGATTTAGATTCAAGTAATTTTGATAAATGTGAAATATGTGTTGAAGTTAAAATTACTAAAAAGGCATGTTTTCCAGTTAATAGAGAAACTGAACTGTTATCTTTAATTCACACTGATTTGGGTGATTTAAAACAAACTATGACTAGAGGTGGTAAAAGATATTATGTGACTTTTATTGATGATTTCTCTAGATTTACTAAGTTGTATTTTCTTAGAAATAAAGATGATGCATTTAATACTTTTGTGTCTTATAAATCTGAAATTGAAAACCAGTTTAGTAGAAAAATCAAGAGAATTGGATCTGATAGAGGTGGAGAATATGCATCTTTAAATATTTTTTGTGAAAAAGAAGGTATTATTCATGAATTAACTCCACCTTATTCTCCTGAGTCTAATGATGTAGCTGAAAGAAAAAATAGGATATTGAAAAAAATGATGAACTCTATGTTAATTAGCTCTAATGCACCTGATAATTTGTGGGGTGAGCCTATTTTATCTGCATGTCATTTACAAAATAGAATTCCTTATAAAAAAAAACTGGCAAAACTCCTTATAAATTGTGAAAAGATTATAAACCTCATTTGAAATATTTAAAAGTGTGAAGTTACCTTGCTAAAGTTTTGAAATATTTAAAAGTGCGGGATTGTCTTGCTAAAGTTCTTCTTCGTGAACCTAAAAAGAGGAAAATAGGTTCTAAAACTGCTGATTGCGTGCTTATATGCTGAACATAGTGTTGCATATAGATTTATTGTACTAAAAAGTGATGTACTTGATAGTAATACTATAATTGAAATAAAGAATGCTGAATTCTTTGAACATATTTGTTCACTATGTGATAAAATCTCTCATGCACCTGTTGAAAGAGAAAATGAATCTACCTCTAATAGTGAGGAACTGAGAAGGAGTAAAAGGCCTAGGAAAGAATATTTTTCTTATGGAAATGATTTTCAGACTTTTCTTGTTGATAATAAACCATCAAATTATTTTGAAGTTGTATCTTCTTCTGATGCTAAATTTTAAAAAGATGCAATAAAAAATGAACTTGATTCAATTATGAAAAATAATACATGGATTTTAACTGACTTACCTCCTAGTGCAAAATCGATTGGTTGTAATAATAAATGGATTTTCAAAAAGAAACTTAATCCGAATGGATCTATAGATAAATATAAAGTTCAGTTAGTAGCTAAAGGATTTTCACAAAAGCAAAATATTGATTATTTTGGTACATTTGCACCAGTAACAAGAATTTCTTCTATTCGAATATTAATTGCTTTGGCATCAATTCATAAACTTTTTATCCATCAAATGAATATAAAAACAGCTTTCTTAAATGGCGATTTAAAAGAAGAAACTTATATGGTTCAACTTGAAGGATGTGAAATTTCTGGACAAGAAAATAAAGTTTGTAAATTAATTAAATCTCTTTATGGCCTTACACAAACTCCTAAATAGTGGCATAATAAATTTGATCAAGTTTTAATAAAAGATGATTTTTCTTCTGTTGAGGTGAATAAATGTGTTTATACAAAAATGGTAGACGATAATTATGTGATAATTTATTTATATGTTGATGACATACTTACATTTGGTACATGTTTAAATATTATAGAACGTATCAAATTATTTTTGTCTACTAACTTTGATATGAAAGATCTAGGTGAAGTAAATATGATATTGAAAATTAAAGTTATAAGGAGTGAAGATGGTATAATTTTGTCACAAGAACATTATATGGAAAGGCTTCTTAAGAAATTTGAATGTTGGGAGGTAACTCCTGTAGCCATTACTTATGATGCTAATTCTAAATTGAAAAGAAATAATGGTGACCCAGTAGCTCAGTCTAAATATGCACAGATTATTGGGAGTCTGATGCATTTAATGAATTTTACTAGGCCTGATATAGCCTATGTTGTGTGTAGACTGAGTAGATATACTCATAATCCCAACAATGAGCATTGATCTACATTAGTGTGACTGATGAAATATTTAAGAGGAACAGTGAATTATGGTATCTCATATAGTGGATTTCCTTTGACTTTAGCAGGGTATTGTGATGCAAATTGAATTTCTGATTTAGATGGGACAAAATTCACTAGTGGTTATGTGTGCACCCTTGGCGGTGGTATAGTATCATGGAGATCAGCTAAATAGACGATCATTATTAGATCAACTATGAAATCAGAGTTTGTGGCTCTGGAGTTAGCTGGTACAGAGGCTGAATAACTAAGAAATTTCTTAGCAAATATTCCTTTTAAAAAGGATGATCTGTCGCATAATATCCCTTTAGGAAAGAATGATCTGATGCCTCCAGTGTATATACACTGTGATTGTCAAGCCGTAATTGCTATTGCGAAGAATAAATCTTATAATTGTAAGATAAGACATAAGAAATTGAGGCATGATATTATTAAGCAATTGCTGAGAGATGAAATAATTTCCATTAATTATGTGAAATCAGAATTGAATTCGACCGATTCACTAACTAAACCTGAGGGAAGAAAATTAATTCTTCAAACCTCAAAAGAGATGAGGTTAAGGCCAATATGATTGTCAATCGAGATGGTAACCCAACATATGTGATTAGCCCATGAAGTAGGTTCATATGGGTAATAACAAGTCGATGTTGACTCTGCGCACTGTCTGAGATTGCTTGAACTGCTACTAAAATGGAAGGATGAGTTACTAACTCTTAATGAATTCATAGTCCTTGCGGATGGTATATTTAAAGTAGTATACACTTGATGAATTCACCTATATGATAAGTGGAATGAGGTCGTTCCTATGAAACTTTTGGCCTTAGTTTCTAGAGCTCTCATAAATACCAGGCACACGCATGGCCTATTGGTGCAAGACCGCATTGAACAATAAAATTATGATCAAAATGTGATTGATAAAGTCTCTGGCTTACAACAAGAGTTATTCGGTTCATAGAAATATTATATTTCACTGATAATTCTGTAAGTTAACTTTTATTGGTTTAAGTTTGATTTATAGTCCAGAAGACACTAAACCTGTTGCATTTTGTCCACACAAATCCAGCAAGTTTAAACTCTTTTTTCTATAAATTATTTTGAAATAATGTGTGGATTGGATTGTAGGAAAAAATATTTATTTCAAAAATAATTTATATTTAAAATATATTAAAAAAGCCATGTCATTAATGTGTATATGTTACTTGGAGAAATGACAAAGTGGAAGAAATTTGGCAACATGCATGCATGTTTTTGACACTTGTCTTCCACTTGTCATTTTGCATGGAGATAGCTAGACAAGTGTGTGACACTTATCAACTTGTTAAGCCTTTTAAATCACTATAAATAAGCTACATTCTTTGTCATAACGCAGTAACAAACTTCCATATTTCCTTTAATTTTCTTACTCCTCCATTTTCTCATTTCTTTCACTCCTTTATATATGTTTAATTAAAAGGGCTCTATTAATTATATCATTTTTTAAATTAACTTGTTAGCATTTGTAATAATTTTGTTGATTTCTGTATCCTTTGGTTAATTAGGGAACATTTATTTAACTCAGAATATCCTCTAATTAATTTAGGAAAATACTTGTTTAATCCTGAGAAAATATTTCACACTGCTAAAATAGTTTCTCAGGATAGTGCCTAGCATGATTCAAGTATAATTAAAATATCACTTAAAGATAACATCGTAGTAATTTTTATTTAATGTTCGGTACCTTTAATTGTTAATAAGAAATTATATTACTGTTATAGTTATTATATTGATTATAACATTATTATTGAAGTAGTAATATTATTATTCACTATTATGTTATTATACTGCTAATATTATTATTATTATATTATTATTTTGTTAATAATTTAATAATATTATTATTGGTGTTTTACCGTTGTTCCCCAACAGTACTTCCTTTAGGTGTGGAATTGCAGATAAAATACAACTTGATTACAACTTGATTTAAGCCGTCGATTAAAGATAGTTGCTTCATTTATACTTTTCGTGTACGCACAGACATAATACATTTGTGGATTTGGTAGCAACAATATATAAATACTCCCTCCGTTTAAAAAAGAATGACCTATTTTGACTTGACACAAAGTTTAAAAAAATAAGGAAGACTTTTGAATTTTGTGGTCTTAAATTAAAGTTGTATCAAATGTACCAAAATGCCTTTTAATCTTGTGATCCTTAATATACCATGTAGAAAGTTAAAATTAAAATATTGCTAAATTTTTTTGTTTTTTTTTAAATAAAGTTAAAAAAAAATAGATCATTTTTTTTTAAACGAAAAGAATAGTATATAAGGGCCATTGATAGGTAGCCATTATGATTCAAGGGATCAAATTTTAAAGATACTGTGAGATATTTTCTATGGGGCCAAAGACACTCTAAGATATTTTCTGTGGGTCCCAATTACTAGGGGATCTAAAGCCTCAATACTTTTTTCTTGATTTGAAACATTTTATTATGTGTGCAAAATTATTAGCTTGATTTATTTGAATTAGCATTGTAAAGAGTTGTTACTATTTGTTGCTCCTTTTCTTTCAAAGAGGATTTCATTCTCAAAAACTCTACATAACTAAATTTTCTAATTAAGAAAGGAATTAGCCTTTTATCATTTCACCATACCCTTGGTGGTAGCTCCAATTCTAGTATATATAATGCATGATGGCAATGTATAATTCTTTTCAAAATTAAGATCTAAAGCATGTTTTTGAAAAAGTGGAACACTTGGTCTTGGTATGTGTTGTGCGTGTGTATCATGATGATCCCAACTACAACTGGTCCGCTTGTTGTAATAGTTTAATGCTTTTTCATGTGCATTAAAAGTCTAATTCCACTTCTTTTGCTAAAGTTGGATTTACACAATACTCCTATTAATAGTACAGTAAGTTCATGCAAATGAAAAAGGAAATTGTGCTCTTTCTTTTCATCCTAAAATAATGATTTAGCTTATGAAACTTTGGATAATGCAACACGATAAGATTTAGCTTATTTGCGTGTGTATCCTTGCAAATACCCCTCCCCCCCCCCCAAAAAAAAAAAAAAAAAAAAAAAAAAACATATCCTGCAAAAAACAACTAGGTGCACCTTGTGTCCCAAGACTCCCAAGTATGTGTGTCATTAATTATTGCTCTAACATACACTTATATTCAGAAATCAATTTGATTTAGACAAAGATTGAGGAATCATTACATGACATTATTAAAAGATCTTTTGACTGCGCATCGAATGGATGCAGCAAATTATTTTAGTTTGAATGTGTGAAAAAAGAGACAGATATTAATTGGAAGAGAAATTCACATGTAAGACCAGCCGCCTCTAAGGGCAAGAAAGCTCAACGTCCTTTATTGAACACAATTTAAAGTTAAAATTATGATAAACTGTAACAACTTACCTCCAAAAGAAAATACAATTGATTTGCTTTTATATAATTTACGAACTAAATAAATTTTTGAAAAATATTTTTCTTAGTTATATAGGGTAAAATTGGAGGACAATAAGTTCATTTGGAAAATATTTTTCAAAATATCTGAGTCAACCAAACATGAGAAAATTGAATGGAAAAATTACTGAAAAATGATATCCATACCAAGCACACCCTATCTGATTAATATTTTTTTCCTTTTATGAATTATAGCAGTATGTCAATTTTGTTTAGATTAAGTTAGTCAAATCGGAGGATCGTGATCCAAACCAATTTTAGTTCCGCCCATTTTGAGCTCTCTTATTTCATTCCAATTCATCCATTTGACACCCCTAAATTCAGTGTATAGTCCCTTGTACATCAGTGTATAGCTTCCTTATAGATATCAGGGGCAGCTCTACCCTTTAACAAATAAAGTGACCGCCTTATAGACCCCCAAATTTGAGGGGGCTCGGTATTTTTAGCAATAATAGATTATAGATTTTTTTTAAAATAAATATTATTTGTAGAAAAATAAACCCTTTATAAAAAAGTAAAAAAACTATTAGAAGTAGTTTGATATATTTAAAGTACTATATATGTCTAAAGAAAAATTAAATACATTGATCACATTATTAATTAAAAAAAGAATTATTAGAAGAAATCAATTATAAAACTTAGAAAAAACAATTTATAAAAGCAAATATATATATATTTTTTAAAATTAAGCTCTCCTTTTGATTTTAGTCTCAGGCCATTAATGTGCTTGCGCCGCTTCTGGTATATATCCCCTATGATCATGTATAATGGTGTATATACATGAATATATCGTTTTGATGTATATGATATACAGATGTGATATACACTTTTATAGTCACGTTTTCCAAGTCGATTTTGTTTATGAATTTTGATTCCAAACACTAGTCCAGACCACCTACAAACTTTCTCAAATATTTTGTATAGCGTTGTCCATGTATTTCTAACGAATTCTAGACACATCCACTAAAAAAGTTAGAGAAAATAAGTAAAATCAGTTTTGAATTGAAAATGTGTCGCAAATTGACACCCCAACGACCTACCATTTTTTTCGGCTTTAGAAGACTAGCTTGAGAATTTTATGGACTTTGAGTGAAATCTGGGTAAGAATATGTCACCCAGATGTCAGTTTTTGTGCGATACTAATGTCACGCCTAATCCTTGGCTAGTTTTACGCTAATATACTAATATGGTTGGTATGTATGTGCCTATGTTTTGTAGGCAACAATTCAAATGGGCAACCGTATTAGTATATTGAAAAGTTTGGATATAAATTAGTTGATATTTGAAGTTAATTAGTAGAAAGAGAGTATTTGAAAGCTGATATATTACATTATTACTATTGTGAGTAAAAAGGGAAAGAGTTGGAAACAAAGTGACTTGTACAATGATGGAATTGCTAAGATATTTTCATTGCTTTAAAGGGCTAGACATGGTGAAATTTGTGGTGAATTTTAAATTGCAAAAGTAGGAAGGGGCGGTGGTGCAAATCATGTGGAGTGCATGCACATTCTCTCTCTTCTTGACAAGTGCATCTCTACGGCCCACGCCCTTCTTAGTGCCACGAGTGGATACTGGCCGGGACCCAATCAATCAATAAGTTTCCTTTTTTTTTTTTTTTTTTTGTGGTATATTGAAAAAATATCAATGAATAAATACCCATTGCCACTACTATATATAAACCCCATGCATATGGCTAAAGCATTATATTCAAATGACAGCTATTCAAAAAAGATCATGAAAACATTTCCCTTTGTGCCAACATTTCACAAAACACTATTATTGCCTTGTACAACTACCATAAAAATGCACTCAAAATTTTTCCATTTCACTCTCTTTATCTTTGTTCTCTTTATGTCCACAGGTTCTATAGCCTTTAGCCCAGGCGGAAGGAAGATGAGCTCAATGGAAACGGGGTCACCTAGCTCAGGAAGTGGTGCGGCTCATGGACCTAACTGGGATTATAATTGGGCCTGGGGTTCAAGCCCAGGCGGAGGGTGGGGTTATGGCTCGGGTTCGGGCCGGTCTCCTAATGGTTTCGGCCGAGGCTGGGGCTTCGGTTCCGGGTCAGGGAGCGGGTCTGGTTCAGGCTACGGTTATGGTTCCGGAAGTGGGGGCGAGCATGGTGGTGGTTATGGAGCTGGAAGTGGCTCTGGCGGTAGCGGAGGCGGTTATGGTTCGGGAAGTGGTGGCCATTCACCATCAGTTTCCGAGCACCGTGGGTAAATTAACACCTTGTATGCTAGTATATCATGCAACTACGTGCAATATTTAGAGTTTGATAACTGATGTTTACTAGTACTATGTTATATATAGCTCAATGTGGTCTATATGTATTAATATAAGATGAATGTTTTCATATGCTCAAAACCGATTAGAAAAAAGAAATCATGAGTTCTTGTTTTTCTTCAGCCCGTGAAGTTAATTAAGTTCATGTTTGGTGCGTGTGGTTTGGGTGTTGGAATTGAGGGAAAGGAGTTGATTTCTTGAGTAGTGACTCAACTTATGTTAAAAAGTTGTTGTTGTCTTTTTATTGAAGAAGATTGAAATAAAAAGGGAAGGTGATCTTTTGCGAAGGTAATCATTAATTGAACGATCATATCAGAAATTAAACCATTAAGAAGCAAAGATATACGCCTTCTATTTTAATTTGTTTTTCTTAACTACTATATTTGAATTGTTAAACAGTATTTTATATTGTTAATAGTTGTGATTTATAATTTTCTTACTATAATTTTTAGATATGTAAATTTTATTTTTAAAAGAAGACACTTTATATTTGAATTTACACCGAATATTAGTTCATTTGATCCGCGAATCAAGCCAAACGAATTAAAATCGGGAAGTATTTTGGGGTGAGCAAGGTGTTCATGGTTCAGTTTGGATCGGTTCTTGATTAAAATCATAACCAAAGCAATTAAGTCAGTTTTTAAATTCAAAATCAAACCAAACTTAATAAAATAAAAAAATATTGATTTGATTCTTATCGATTTGGTTCGATTTTTCGATTTATGATTAACTAATGATTAATCGATAATAGTAAAATAATGGGACATGCGACAATTATTTCAAATGAGCGTGAGGAATCAATAAATTTTTTTTCTACTATCACAAGATGAATGTGTATGAATTTTCTATTATTTTTCAACGCTATTCTCAAGTTTTAGCATGTTTACGTTGCATAATTGTAGAGGTTCTTTCACTTCACATTGCATATCCAAAGGAGAAACATATCTTTGTAAAGATGAATAAAAATGGATAATACACCACACTACATAGTACTACTATATATAACAGAAAATGTGAGATTTTGGTAGTCCTCATAAAGTTTTTTTTATCAATTTTATCCCTACTTTAAATTTTAATCGAAAAAGACCTAAAATGCCCTTAACCTATTGAAAATGGTACAAACACGACCTGAGCCGAGGCTGGCCACAACGGGCATCCCGAACCATGAAGGCCCGAAAGACCTCTTAGTATACTATTGTAAGCATAATTTATACAAAACAAAAGTGTGGAAGATATAATAAAATTCAAGGGAAGCTCATAATCAAACCGTGTCAATAAAGTTGTGACAATACAATAACCAAATCTCATCTACAAAGCCTCTATTGAAAACTAACTGTCTTGGTCGGGACAAGGCCCCTGGCTGGACCATAAACTAAAACAAGTCAATGTATGAATGCCTTTCGAAAGATGGATGACTCACCAACTTTGTCATATCCAAATGTTCTACTGATGTGATGGACCATAGGACTGTGCCTCAAAACCTATATTATAAGACAATGCAGCCTCCACAAGGATGGTCAATACTTGAAATGTATTGGTATGCAAAACAATCCAAAAGTAACATATATTTCATGTAAAATAATTGAGAGCATTATGAAAACAAGTAAACATAATAGAGATCAAAACACATGGGAATAATTAAAGCGTTTCAAACCATTAATGTGAAAACGTAGTCAACACTCTTTGTTTTACTTTAGAGATAGATAGTACGCCTTACTAACATAGTACCCACGGGTTATATGGGTCTGCCATTAGCTCGTTGGCCAAGCGTCCAACCCAAGTTTGACGCAAGGATTGAAGTGTTGTAATCTAATACGCCAAAGGGATTATTGTCAACATACAATCCATATTTTAGGACATAATAATCCCGCACCGATAAAATATGATTTTAGGTAACGAGTTATTTGAACTCGTTTCTTCTTCGGGTAACCACCTAGCTCTCGAGCCCATCTTTAGCCTCTTAAATCATACTTCATGCTTATAAAAGTTCATCTTTTCTTCTTTTAAGGGCATATCATAACAGGGTATCGTCATACTCAGACTTGCAAGTCATATCATATCATATCATATCATATCATATCATATCATATCATATCATATCATATCATATCATATCATATCATATCATATCATATCATATCATATCATATCATATCATATCATACCATATCGTGCCCATAGCCCTTCTTATTCAAAAATTTATTATTGGCCACCAAAATAATTAGATTATCATAAAAGAGTTCTCTTTCAAAAATGATATACAAGCTTAGGCAAAACAATTTCATTTCAAGACATAACTCTTAGGTGGTTATCTCTTTCATAATTCATACAAGTTTCATGAGAAACAAAAGCATTTCTTTGAAATAAATTAAGTGCTCTCTAGAAAATCATATAAGAAATCAATTCATAATTTAATAAAAAAGCATTCAAAACATCAATCTTTCCGTATTGATTTGAGAATTCACAATAAATGTAAAACACATAATCCTTGTCATAAAATTGGGGTTCACAGTTTAAATACATCAAAATACATAACATACACATAATCAAACTCCCAAACTTGTAGAAACCACATAGTAAATATATATTTTCATCATAACAAGGGGGTTTCATAATTCATGCTTTTAAATAAATTTCAAAGTCCATAACCATAAAATAGGTAGTTTTCATAAATCATGCTCTTAAATAAATTCTCAAGATTCATGACATATATATATATATATATATATATATATATATATATATATATATATATATATGTACATAAATACATTTTGAAATCCATAGAGAAATCATAGTTACACCCATGAGTGTTAGGACAATTCTGCATACCTTTTGACATAAGAAAATTGCAGAAAAAACTTGAGTGGGGAATCTACAAGCTTTAAAATTGAGAAACCCCTTATTAATGTTCCTGGTAGGAAGAGAATGAGGATTTGGGGGCTTTTAATTAGTTTTGAACGAATTTAGGGTTATATGACGGATTGTGGAAGTTATGGGGGGTGAAATGATCATTTTGCCCTTGATTTAAAGTGGTATAAATATATTTTAATGTTTGGGAAGGGAAGGTAGCACCGTGACCCTAATCACAAGGATTTAATTTTGCCTCACGACCCCAAATGTGGAGCACCAACATTGCTTCGCAACCCCAATCGCACTCCCTGGATAGTTCCTCACTAAGACGCTTATAACTTTTGATTCAGAACTCGAATGGATGAACGATCAGTTGTGTTGGAAAGAAGACTCAAAGGAATTTAGTTTGATATATAATAATCCACATAATTTGATATATTCTTGGAGTAATGGACGTTTGAAGTTGACCCAAGTAAAATCATTAACTAAAACTTAACCGGTAGGAAAACGCTCAACTTAACTTTGAGCTAGGAGATTCGTATGACGTATATTCATCTCCAAATATGTTTCCACACAAAGAACTATTATTAACACTTAATTTTAAATAGAAAATATTGGATTCAGGTCTATATACGTAGGAAAGACGGTTCAAATTTTAGCCCGAAAGTGTAGGGTGTTACATTACCTCCTCCTTAGGATCATTCGTCCTCGAATGATAGGTAGGAACTTGTTGAAGCTATAGAAGTATGGAATAAAGGACGTAACCTAAAATTAGGAAATTTTTCCTCAACGAAACATACATAGGCATTCAAGAAGAGCTTCATGACATCACCAAGTGAATTGTGGAAGCACGAAACGTGGGATTGATAACACTCAAGATACACCTCCAATTGAAGGATGAAGCAATCACTGTCATATATAGTAACCCAACTAAGGTTAGGATCGAATCCCAAGGGAACACGTGATTTGATAGATCTCAGTGATTACAGTCTATGGGCAAAATAGGAAAATAAATGGAGGGATTTATATGTAGTCGTCTCGAACATAGAACAATATCAACTTAATTGAAAATCAATCTTGAGTGAACACTAGGATTGCATTCCCCCTACATATCAACTCTGTAGGTTTATGTTTGTTGTTGAACCAACTTAATATCTTGCATGCAAAACTGATAAGTTATGTACCTCCTACAGTTTTTTGAACGAGCATGAGGATTCACCCTTTACCTATTGAGTTTCAGGGTGTCGTGTTACTAACCCATATTTTGGTCCCAGTTAACTATCACCTTTTGAGTCTTAAGTTATTAGATGAAGACTAATAGTCATTCACGTATATCATTGTGCTGCAACGGATCGATTATTAACTCTCCAAATTACTGTTGTCTTTATCTTTTCCTAGTTACTACCCCTTTATTACAACAAGTAGTAATATCTAGGCGGGATCCTAATGTGTGCACCCATTAAGAAATCAATCCTATCAAAGATAAAGCAATGCATGCCATAGGTATTAGTTTTTCGTCAACAATCATACTTTCCCTACTTCGTCAATTTGCCAGGGTTTCCACAATCCTAGCTATGGGTTTTAACCGCTCATGATTGTGAAGAAATAAATAGCAATAATGTTGGAAAGAAAAGATGAAATCACAATGATAAGATAAAAGAAATACCACAACCATAAACGAAATAATCAAGCAAAGGCAATACAATAGAATCCTAAGATCAAAGATGGATCTTGAAATCAAAAATATGTTTTTAAGTGTGCAACTTATTTATCTTGTATATATCTTCGACTAAAAAGTACATAAAAGGTATTTATAGTACAAGAGAAAACCCTAAAAACTAAGCCCGACTGAAATAGGAAAAAATTGGATCGGTGGCCACCTACTCCCTGCACCTGCGGTCTGGCAAGGCGCAGGTAGCAGGAGCAAAAATCCTACAATGTTCAGCTCTCAGAATTTTGACTTTCTCGTACATGCTTTGTGTACATACGGTTCGTAGGTCCTAATTGCAGCCACATGTTAACTTGTTAGGTGCCGAGAGTCAGTTTTTCAGCTCTCCTTCGACTCTCGAACATGCTTAAATCACGATCAAGCTGGAAAACAGCCCAATCATCCAAAATCGCTCCAAACACGCCTTTTTCACTATTTTCACGAACTTATCATCCAAATCATGGTTTTTTACAAAACATACCCAAAATAGATCAAATATAGCAAAAAGCCCTGAGAAGCTTGCATATTTTTCTCATTTTAAGTTTTAAAAGTGCTATATTTCTATAGCACATCAACACCCTCAACTTAGAATGTTTACATGTCCTCAGGAAACAAAAACGACGTTTAATTAAGAGAATCTAAGATACTCAAGGCAGTCATTCATCACATTTTGTTCAAATCAAAACATCCCCTCCTATAACTCTTTTCAAAACCAACTGTGTATAAACATAAAGCACAATAATATGAAATAAAGGAATCAAGGTATGGCAACTACATTAGCAACAGACAATCACTCATACGTACAAATTACGCTACCCAAAATAAACAGATAACTAGCAACATGACTCAAGTGCCCTCACAACAAGAATGTCCCACTTACTTATATGAAATCATGCATGTAAATGTAGGGACGGTTAAGAGACACTCACAATCAACAAAGAAGTTTCAGTCAATGCATGTCAAATACCATAGACTTGCCCTTATTTTCTTTACCTTAGTATTCAGATAGTCAAGTTAGGATCACTATAGGATTTTTCTTGGCTTGTATTGTAGGCTTGGGGGATGGTATGATAGGTATGGACATTTAAACTAACTAAGCCTCATTGGCACTACAATAACTTTGGGGTCTTACTTACTGGCCAATTTTCTTTTTATTCCACACTTATTTCTCTTTTTATTATGTTATTGCACATTTAGGTTGGGTGTGGTCTTTTATTCTTTCCTTTTTTACTTTTTCACAAATATATATATATATATATATATATATATATATATATGTATGTATGTATAAATATATTCTTTTTCTTTTTCTTTTTCTTTTCTCTACCATACCCAACCATACTAACTTTTTCTCTTATTATAAGTTTTTTCATACCCATTTTACACTATACACCCCTATGATAACCACCCTCAACCTAGGCTTTTTACAGGTGTTGAGTTACACAATGTCCAAGAAGGACCAAGGCCAAAATAGGTTCATTATAACATAAATGGGAAGGTGAAAGGTGTAATAAGAAAAATAAGCTATACGACTAAAATCAGGGATCAAGGGATACAATTTGCATAGGAAAGGTAATTTAGGCTAAAAATGGACTAGAATAAAAAAAGGTATATGATCATTCCCTAACCAACTATCCTTCAACCTAGGCAAAATTAACCAGGCAAGGTCTGAATTTAACATACAAAGGGAACTAGGTAGCATCTCACACTCACATAACATAGAGTCACCTTACCAACTACTACCTATTTTTTTCAAGCAATTGTTAGAAAATAATTATCATATCTCTAATACTAGTGCCATAACAAGATCCACATAGTTCACATATATGTAAATCAACACAGTTCTAAATCACAAAATTTTTGAAGGGTTATAAAAAATTAGTCAAAATCTGACTACTACCCTAAATACTCAAAATCTTCTAATTACACACAAACAACACAATACAAAGCAAAATACAATATGATACATAATTATCCTAGACATGTCAGTTATATAATCATACCTCGACCGACAGGAAAAGAAGCATGAAAAAAAAAATCTCAACTGCATGACATGCCCACCCCCAACTAAACACTTGCACTGTCCTCAATGCACTAAAAACATAGAGAAGTGAGGATATACCTAGGATGCACTAAGATTCCGAGTCAGAAGCCTCCTTAGATAAGGGCATGAAAGCTGGCGAAGGCGGTGGTGGTGGCAGTGCACTACTGGATGATGCACCCGCTGTTATAGTAGTACGCCTCTGCCTATCTATGAATATAGTCTCCAAAAAGTCATGTCTGTCCTTCTTAAGGGCCTCCTCCTCTGCCATAATGGGATCCTACAAATTGCGTAAGTGACCTCTCTTTGTCCTAACTGTTGGGACCTCCTCACTATCCTCTGCAAAAAAGTCAAACAATCACGGTGCATGTGGATGTGATATATGGACTACAGGGGGTATCATAGAGGGAGTAGTTGTGACACGACTCTCTTCAAGAGAGCATACCTCTGCTTGTAGGATGCCAAAATCCTTCCTCATCTGAATCCAATCTGGTGCACCTATCTCCATGTATCGAGATATAACTCATCTCTCTAGCTTATTAATTCGTGTCTGAAACTCAGCACGCATCTTTGAAAGTACAACTCTCTAAGAATCCTTCCATATAGACTCGACCTGGTCAAATCTCGTCCTGACCCTTGATCTCATCTACTCAAAAGGGTAGTCATCTCGATCTCAACGACCTTCAACCGAGCGGATGTAGCTCTCTGTATCTCCACTAGGCTCTGTAAAAACTCACTAGATACAGTAACCATACTTAACGTAGAAACTGTAGTGGATGGGTGAGCAGGATTTGTAGTGCACCAACCGACTCTGAGGTCGAAGCTGGGGTTGAAGTAGAAGTAGCCTATTTCCCCTCGCCCTGAGTACTCGAATTTGGAGCATCTATCTTCTCTCACATCTCCATGTCTATACCAATACCCGCATCAGCTATATGTACCTTATCAAGATCTGCAGAAACTGGCGACCCCTCAGACTGGGCTTGTGGTACTGCTGCCTGCTGTCTAGATCTCCTTAAAATGTATAGACGTGTCATACCCTTCATGGTCTTTGTCTGTATAGTCGCGGTGACAGTCACCCTCTCATCAATAGCTGGTAACTCAGGCACACCTGCCTCATCACAAAGCCTCTAAATCATATAAAAAAATGACAGGTCAGTTAGCTCACCAAAGTCTCTATCATGTAGCTCATGCCTAAGGATGTCAACAAAATCAGTATCATAACCAGACATCAAGCAAGCAACCAATGCAACTTTTTTACACGTCAATGTGTTATCTAAAATAGTGGAAAGTAGGTAGTAACGAATTAGTAACTACCAAAATCTGGACTCTAGTGTCAACAAGCCCTTCTTGATCACAGCTGCCCCCTCAAATCATCGGGTCTCCTCACCTATGGTGAAACGTAACTGGCTATCCACCTAACCATGTCAACCCTCTCAGCTCTATAATCAACATACCACATAATATGATGATCTTATGTGAACCTCAGTCTGTGGTCGCGCTCTACTGTAGATACAGGTGTAATATAATCTGGGCCGAACATGACTCTACAGATAGTCTCCTCTCTAATATCAACTTTGACCCTTCTGACTAGTGTGTGATCAAGTTATGACTGTCGTGCAAATTTGATCAGGACTGGATGATTGCGTATGGAGAGGACTATGGTGGCTCTATAAAATGCATAAAACTCCCTCACCATAGTTGGGTTGTAAGAATCGAGTGGCCTAGTCATACACTTAAGCTAATACTTGTCAAATGTTGCCCGAAGCTGTGGTAACTACTCTAGAGCTGATAAGTCAATTCAACATTTCTCATAGATACATCTCAAAGGCTTGTCTGTATTGCAAATATACTTGTACCTATTATATCTCTCCTACATCTCAGCCATACACCACCTTAGATGTCCCTCCTCGAAAGGTGCATCTACGACTATGGGTGTCATCTCTGGCTATACATCAAGGGAAGAATATATTGTACCCTCCTCAGATTTGGGTACTGCTAATGACTGCTCCTGCTCAACCTCCTCAGAAGAATCCTGGGACCCTTCCTTAGGCTGGGGGTCCTGAGCATCAACATGTGGAGTAGGCCCAAACTCTTCCTCCCCCTCCTCCTCATCATCATCGAGTGAAGAAGTATGTGGTGGTGATATCCGCACGTATTTCACATTTGGTCGAGTTGCGGCCGACTGAGCAGTCTGGTGAGTCTGTCCTTGTGTGACTCTGCGTGTCACAGTCACTGCAACTGTAACATCAACATGATGTTATCTTAGATACTCCTTTATCGAACTGCTAAGCTCAGAAGACTCTGCCCGTCTCCTCAAAGTACCAACTACTTTTTTCTTCATTTCTCTAGGTGCCATTTATACCTAAAAAACTAAATATTAGTTTCCAACAAAATTGAGGGATAGTGAAAGTTGAAGGAAAACTCAAAATTTGAAAAATTTGAATTTTTCCTTACTTTTCACACCTCTTTAACCTATTTGAAACCCCAACAAGTCCAATTTATACACACTAATAAAAAATCATGACTTTCAAAGTAAACAAACAAGTTCAACTCATGGCATTACTTTCGTTCATTCAATTCTAACTTCCGATTAGGGCCTAAACTTAGAATTTCAACTCGAAACAAGACCCTACATTATGATTTTAGGTTGTTGGCTCCCTCATAAAAGCATGATAGTTTCAATATATTTAGCAATGAATTACACATAACAACTGATTTCAACAATAGATAAAATATTATATCACTATTAGGAGCCAAGAAAGTTACCTCTTATATGAAAATTTAGAAGAAAATAATGAAGAACTCAAGCAAAACCAAGATTGAAACTCGTGTCTAGTGTGTTTGGACAAGTTGGTATCTTAAACAAGTGTCAATTTCACTTTTTCTCAAGTGTGGAGTTGGGTTAAGTTAAAGGTAGGAAGTTCAAATTTAAAGAGAAAATTGAAGTTTTGAGAATTATAATGAGTTAGAATGAGGGTTAGAATATTTTTGTTTTGGTGGGGGGCTGCAGTAAGTCATATTTAAATATTGGTGGGCCTAAAATTTTAATTATAAAGTGGGTCCGAATTTGACCTATCCACGACACCTACCCGCGCCCTGTACCCGCGATCGGGTCCTAAGCGCATGTAGCACCTGTGGCCAGCAGGTGCTGGGCGCAGGTGCCGGTCCAAAATCTTTGGCACACTTTTTTGCAACTCGAACTTGGTGTATTGATATGTTTTCTGCTACTTATGGTCCCGCAACCTAAGTTTTCGGTCCCAAAAGTAAAATTAGGTGCCAAAGTCCACAACTTACCATTTTTTATGCTCAAAATTTAAACTTTTCAATTTTCTACTCAACTTATTGTGTTGGACTTGTGACCATGCTGGGCTGATCACACAGTCCCCTTACCTAAAAATCGATGAATGTAGTAATGTTTACTATATTCCATGTAAGGTCCAAAATCCTACAAAACCAAAAACAACAAAAACATAAACACTAAAATATTATGGGTTGCCTCCCACTCAACACTTGATTTAATGTCGTGGCACGACGTGGCCATGTTGGTTACTAAGACTTCATCAACAAGCCCATGGGTTGCCTCCCATACAGTTCTTGATTTAATGTTGCAGCACGACGTGGGTATATTTACTACTCGGAATTCATCAAGATACCCATAGAAATATCCTCCAGGGTCATCAATACAATCAATCATCGGCGCTACCCTCATGTCGGTTGGATGCTTCATTGACTTTCGAATGTTGAATGTCATCTCCTCACCGTTGACTTGGAATTTCAGCTCACCCTTTTCCATGTCACCCATAGCTCTGCCTATGGCCATAAATGGTCTTTCCAAAATAATGATATCTCGATGTCAACCTCACAGTCCAAGATGACGAAGTCAACCGGGAAAATGAATTTGTCCTCTCTAATGATCACATCACAAAAGATTCCCACAGGCTTCATCACTGTGCGGTCAGCCATCAATAGCCGTATTAAAGTCGGTTTCGGAGGGTTCAAGCCTAGTTGCTTGAAGGCAGCCAGTGACATCAAATTAATAGTGGCCCCTAAATCACACAAGGCTCGGGAAAATCTAAATGACCCAATAGTGCATCGTATAGTGAATTCTTCGGGGTTACTCATTTTCTGCACCAAGGACCTAGTCGTGACTGTACTATAATAGTGCATTCCCTCATCATATTCAAGAGTTATTTTTTTTCTTATGACTAACTGTTTCATGAACCTGGTGTATTCAGGCATCTGCTCTAATGCCTCAAGAAGAGGTATGTTCAGGCTCAACTGTTTCAGCATCTCAATAAATCTCTTGAACTTACCTTTCTTTTTCTTTTGCATCAGCCGTTGAAGAAAAGGTGGGGGTGGTCTTGGAATCTGTCTTACAGCTTGATAAACGATCGGACCCTTACCTTTTTATTTAGAAACTATATCTCTATCTGTTTTCTCCTTCTCACACTCAGCAATATGTGTCTCATCATCATCAACTTCTGTAGCAGGTAGTGGGGGGATCCATAGTAGTGATACCACTCTTTATGGTAATAACAAGTACGTGACCGTCATTTTTTGGATTTTAAATAGTGTTGTAGGGAAGGGTATCTGGTTGCCTCTGGTTTATAGTTTCTGATATCTGCCCAAACTAGTGCTCCAGCTTCTTAATAGAAGTGGCATGAGACTCGATCTTTTGGGTCAATCCTGAAATATCAGCCTTAATTTTCTTAAGGTTGGTCTCCTGATTTTCCTGACCCTTCACCAATTTAGCCAGCATCTCCTCTATTCTAGATTCTGCATCGCATCTACCAGTTGGAATGTATCTATCTCCCTTCTCTCTATAGTCATCTTTCTTTCTCCAGTCACCATCTCGCTCTCTACTACAGTCTCTGTACCTTTGATAATAGTTCTGACCTTGGTTCCCTTGTCTTTGGACTCGAAAACCCGCCATCTGACAATCCAAATAATCAGCTTCCTCTTTCAATTCAAACTCATATGCTTTGGAAGCTGACCCCTGTGTTGTTACTATATTCACTTTCTCAGAATTTGTTGTTGCAAACAGATTTGTGAGCACCCCTAAATCAGTCCTTAACAACGCAACTTCTTGCGCTACTTATCATCAGTTTCTCCCTGGTCGCAGGAAACACCTATGGCATAAGTACCAGATCCCCTCTCAATCTCTTGAGTTTGTCACCCTCGGTTAGTAAGTGAGATCCAATCTAACATCTCCAAAGCTGTCTCCCAATGTAGTCTCATAAAAGCCCTTCCAGAGATAGTGTCTGCCATGGCTCTGGAGTTGATGTTTAAGGCTCTGTAGAATATCTTTGATAAGTTTTTCCATAAATACTAATGATTGGACACTAAGTTTAGCTTCTTCTTAAACCAGAACCAAGCCTCGTACATGGACTCTGACTGCAGCTGCCTGAAATCATAGATCTCATTCTTAAGATGCAATATCCTTGAAGGAGGAAAAAACTTATTTAAGAATTGCCTTCGCAACTCATTCCAATTCGTGATAGAGCCTCTTGGCAATTCCCCTAACCATAAAGATACTTCTCTTGTAAGTGAGAAAGGGAGAAATTTGCATCATCGCTAGGTGATCCTAAAAACACACCCTTCAGATTTAGAAGTTGGACCATGGCACTTGTGATGTCAAATTTGATGCCTGGGGGAAAATAGGAGGTACTATGGCTCCACTATCTGGCGGCTCAACATATCCCATATCTTCCTTATCATCTATATATGGCTGCATATACTGATATGCAGGGCTAAGTTGAATACAGACACCTCTAGCTCTATCTTGATTCCAACCAAGTGTTGCTCGGTGGTCTGCTGCTTATCTCTGTTCAGCTAGATCCCCATCCCTAGCTATCCTCTACTCTTCTTTCAGCTTCAGGTTGAGCTAATAGCTCGCTTGTCTGTCGGTCAATAATATTTTGTACTCCATCAGCAGGAGATAGAACATCATGAATCCCTTCAGGATTATCACCTCTCTTTGGCTCAGCCATCCTACAAGGTTTTTATAGGATCCTCTCTAGATTTGAATTTGCTGGGAGTATAGGATTACCTATACTTCGTGTGCTAGGTATACACCGGCGTATTCCCAACTAAGAACAAAAATAAAGATTAAAAACCCAAGAACTATAATAACCTCAATCCAAAAAATAGCATTGTGTTCCCCGGCAATGGCACCAAAATTTGATGACGCTCAGGATATATCTCCAATTGAAGAATGAAGCGGTCACTGTCAAATATAGTAATCCAACTAAGGTTGAGGTCGAATCCCAAAGGAACACGTGATTTGATAGATCTCAGTAGTTACAGACTACTGGAAAAACAAAAAAGTAAATGGGGGGATTTGTATGTAGTCTTCTTGAACACAGAACAATATTTACTTGGTTGAAAATCAATATTGAGTGAACACTAGGATTGCGTTCCCCCTGGAATCTCAACTCTATAGGTTTATGTACCTTGCATACAGAACCGATAAGTTTCGTACCTCCTACATTCTTTTGGACGAGCAGGAGGATTTCACCCTTCACCTATTGAGTCACAGGGTGTCACATTACTAACCCATACCCTAGTCCCAGTTAACTATCACTTTTTGAATCTCAAGTTATTACATAAAGGCTAATATTCATTCGCATATACCGTGGTGCTGCAATGGATCGGCTATTAACTCTCCAAATTATTGTTGTCTTTATCTTTTCCTAATTACTACCCCTTTGTTACAACAAGTAGTAATATCTAGGCTGGATCCTAATGTGTACACCCATTAAGAAATCAATCATGTCAAAGATAAAGAAATTCATGCAATAGGTATTGGTTTCTCGTCAACAATCGTACTTCCCCTACTTCGTCAATTTGCCAGAGTTTCCACAACCCCAACTATTGGTTTTAGCCGCTCATGATTGTGAAGAAATCAATTTCAACCATGTTGGAAAGAAAAGATGAAATAACAATGATAAGATGAAAGAAAACCAAAATCATAAGTTGAATAATCAAGCAAAGTCAATACAATGGAATCCCAATATCAAAGATGGATCTTGAAATAAAAAATATGTTTTTAAGTGCGTAACTTGTATATCTTGTATATATCTCTGACTAAAAAGTATATAAAAGGTACTTATAGTACAAGAGAAAGCCCTAAAAACTAAGCCCGAACGAAATAGGAGAAAATCGAGTTGGTGGCCACCTACTCCCTACACCTGCGGTCTGGTAGGGCGTAGGTACTACCTCTGCAGGTAGCAGGAGCAAAAATCCTGCAATGTTCAGCTCTCGGGATTTTGACTTTCTGGCACCTGCTTTATGTACATGCGGTCTGTAGGTCCTACTTGCAGCCACATGTTGACTTGGTAGGTGACGGGAGTCAATTTTTCTGCTTTTCTTCGACTCCTGAACATGCAAAAATCACTATCAAGTTAGATAGCATCCCAATCATCCATAATCGCTCCAAAATTCCTTTTTTCACCATTTCATGAACTTATCATCCAAATCATGATTTTCTGTTAAACATACCCAAAATAGATCAAATCTAACAAAAAACCTTTAGAAACTTGCATATTTTCCTCATTTTAAGCATCGAAAGTGCTATATTTCTATAGCACATCAGGGATAATTAGAATTGACATAGAAATGACCTTTTACATGAGTTCTATGGATCATAATCATCACAACATAAGGCATGAGTTTATTTGGTGATCATAGGTCTTGATTTATATGATACCTGATATAAAATAAGGTTTTGCGGAACATAGGATAGATGTATCCTCCACCTCACATGATACAACCAATAGACCTTGAATTTAGTGACACTACTCGACTATGCTTTATATAATGTATTATACTCTTCATCACTTCAAAATTACCATTCCCCCACAATACACCTAACTACACTAGTCTAAGTCCAACTGCATAGTACTTCCATGTTGAAGCCTAAACTGGAGTTAAAAGTTGCTAGCTTAAGCTATGGGACCCTATACTCTACATCTCCATAAGAATATTACTTCACCTTATCACTATAATCAAACAACCTTAAGTCTCAAATCAAGGAGTACTAACCACATAGCACGTTGGTCTGTGTATTCATCAATCACAACATTCAAGCCTATCTTTACTATACCCATTTTATGGATCTCCCTACTAAAAACCAGCAACTTTCAATCATTCTAACGAAGATTTTCACCACATATTCCCTTCTAAATTTTTGCACATACGAAATTTTATCTCCCTTTTCCCTCTTCACCTATAACCTTAGCTCGAGTAATCACACCAAAATTTTTCACAATAAAAAATATCTACTTCCTTATCTAAAGCATTACTATACTTCCATAACCACTATCATCCTAACATAAGAAGGGTTATTGAGGGACTAGAGCACAAACATCACGAATGTGAGTAACACTATTCAATTATAACCTATATTAGTTGATCTACTCAAGGTGGGTCTTGAGATGTAAGATACGATACAATAGGCATGAAGTGCTTCATATATAAAATATCTAGATCATTAATATATAATCGTTCGGGAATAAACATAACACAACATGAGTTCATAGGACTGGGCACAATGAGAAACATGAACGCATATATCATTTGTATAATATAAAGCCGAAATTCATATATTCAAGGGATAATACAAGGATTGTTGCTCGAAGCTATAGCTTCTCATTTTAAGAGTTGAGAATGATCATGAGTTTGTATAAACCTTATCTCTCTAGGCTAGACCCAACATAAAATGAATTGATAACATATAGAAAGCATAGTTTCTTAGAACTAAGCATGATATAAGACATGAATTTATGGATCATGAGCATCATAACATAGAGCTTGAATACTTGAAAGCTTGGATTGCTGAGGGACATTATTACTTCTAGTTTGGAGGTTGGAACATGGACATAAGTTTCATAGAGCACTATAACCTTAGGCATAGGCATGACTTGAATACGTAAGACATTACTATAGTGTCCACTTAAATTGAAGTAGGAGGAGTTTACTGGAATAGGAATAGATTTATCATGGCACTTCCTTGAAACTTGTTACCATGGGAAAATTTAAGATCTACATTAAGATCACAATCCTAGATTTATGGATATATCCTCTCATTAGGTCTTTAAGCACAACACTCAGCAATATGGGATATCACTATACACATGAACATTAGATTCTCCCTAATAAACTATATAATAAGGTACTAACTTCTTGCCAAGTCATTCATTCAAGAAGGTAATACTCTTGACTTTCTTTAGCTACCAAGATTGAGCCCTGACCTTGAAACTCTCAGGATAAGTTTTGAAGAGGAGGATAACTCTTTCAATTAACTATGAATGTTTAAAGGAAAAAATGGATTAAGTAAGGGTGGGACGATTTATAGTGCATGAAAAGACCCAAGTACCCTCAAAATATTAAAAAAAAATCAACCCATTGACGAAGGGGAGAGGGATCACGGTGTGGAACCTAACGTAAAGGCCCAACATTGCAGTGCGGGGCCCATCATGAGGCTCTCCTTCGCAGTGCGATGTCCAGCACGGAGGTGAAGAAGTGAGCCATCGCGGGCTCTCTTGCGGCATAGGGTTATCGCTAATTGGTCCCCTCATGATGCACAATCTATTTTCCATACCAAACTCTCCCTAATGCACTAAAACCCATCCCGGGGTATTGTATACTCAATCTAAGGACCACGTAGGCTCGTTTTAATCTCGATTTAGCCTCTCTAAACACTCGAGTGCTACAAATTCATTGTTCTAACACTAGTCCGCATATGTATATCATAATTTATCCACTCAAACTTCTTATAAGTTATCAACCTAGGCTCTTTCATAAATTATACCAAACCTACTAATTCACTCCTATAGGTTTTGCATCACTATCCTTGAGCTAACATCCTTATCATCATGATTAATATCTAAAGTTCAAGCCTAGTGCTTTGCACCAATCATGTACAACTGATGAAACATACCACATACTATACTAGTCCATCAAATTAGGAAATGAACTTAAATTCCTTATTTCACTTAATTATGACCTATAATCACATCCTCTCCACAATATTACTACTACACCTTAGAATTTACTACACACATTCTCATATGTTGTACTAGTTTACCACTACTAGAGAAAAGAGAATCAAGGGGGTAAAGTCTCATAATAAGGATAGTCGATCTTAATCTTATAATATAACCCCATTATGATCTTATAAGCATATTCTACTTTCTCACATCATATCTACTTACCCATGTATACATCCCAACTACCTTCAAGATTCTATAAACACCAGTAACTATTTTTTTTCTTTTTTCCTAAGATTTCCCCAAGTTAGTCTATACTTATAACTTATTAGCTAATCTATCCCTTTCCATTCACAATTTATAAATGATTTTACAACCACCATAACTATCCATCTTGAGCTTCTTTCCTATTTTAACCAAATTCAGATCATCATAACTAATCACATCCTCTTCTAACTACCATAAATCTATAAATCGTGCTACAACTTTAGCCAATCACCATAAAAGAGCATACCACCATCTACTCAAAGGTTACATAACTACAACTACCTTTTTCACCCAAGAGTTACCCTCATTCTGACTTCTAAACTTATGACTTCATATCTCTAACTTTGGGACCATCTTACTACTCATAGGTTATAACACCTTAATATATACTACCACTCAGGTGAAAATATTATTCCGACATTCTGCTATATATCACTACCCTTAAGCGTGATATCTATACCAAATCTTTTGAAAAGGAACTGATTAAACTTCTTACCTCAGGCTCAAATGCATGATTGTTATAGATTGGGGGTATAAACTTGAGTCAATACACTTGACACACTAATTGACTCCTTTTAGGTCCTTGTGCAATTTCATGACTTTATGGATAACTCAATCAAAAAGGACCACATCATTAAAAATCTAAACTTTTGAACCTGTATCGCCTCGACAATGAGGCATGGCCTATAAAATTAAAGTAAGGACGAAATTTGGATGACTTTCATATGGACAACACTACTGTATGATCTAAACTATGAAAGAATGGAAAATATCTCCTAAATACTCGGTAGCCTCCTGATTATAAGTGTGGTGCCCAATACACCCATAAGTAAGACTCTAATAGACACGGCTTCGTAGACACCCTGGGACCATGAACCATGCTCTAATACCAAGCTTGTCAAAACCCAGGCGAGGCCTTGGCCACAACAAGTATCCCAAATCATGAAGGCCCGAGAGACCTCTTAGCATAATATTATAAGCATAATTCATATAAAATAGAAGTGCGGAAGATATAATAAAATTCAAGGAAAACTCATAATCAAACTGTGTCAATAAAGTTGTGACAATACAATAACCAAATCTCATCAACGAAGCCTCTACTAAATACTAACTATTTAGGACGAGACAAGGCCCCCAACTGGACCATAAATAAAAAAAAGTCAACATATGAATATCTTCCAAAAGATGAATGGCTCACCAACTCTGTCATATCCAAATATTTTACTGATGTGGTAAATTTTGGGACTGTGTTACAAAACCTACATTATGAGACAATGCAGCAGCTACAAGGACGGTCAATATTTGAAATGTATTGGTATGCAGAACAATCCAAAAGTAACATATATTTCATGTAAAATAACTAAGAACATTATGAAAATAGTTAAACATAATAGAGATCAAAACACATGGGCATAATTAAAGAGTTTCAAACCATTCATAAGAAAACGTAGTCAACACTCTTTGTTTTACTTCGGAGCTAGATGGTACACACTACAAACATAGTACCCACGGGTTATATAGGTCCGCCATTAGCTCGTCGGCCAAGCCTCCAACCCAAGTTTTCCACAAGGGGTGAAGTGTTGTATCTAATATGCCAAAGGGCTCATTGCCAGCATATAATCCATATTTCAGGACATAATAATCTCGCGTCGGCAAAACACAATTTCAGGAAATGAGTTATCTGAACTCGTGTCTTCTTCAGGTAAAATCAAACTTCATACTTATATATCATAACAGGGTATCGTCATACCTTGACTTGCAAGTAACATCATATCATACCATATCATATCATATCATATCATACCATATCATATCATATCATATCATATCATATCATATGATATCATATCATATGATATCATATCATATCATATCATATCATATCATATCATATCATATCATATCATATCATATCATATCATATCATATCATATCATATCATATCATATCATATCATATCATATCTTATCATATCATACCATATCATGTCCATAGCCCTTCTTATTCAAAAACTTGTTATTGACCACCAAAATGATTTGATTATCGTAAAAGAGTTCGCTATCAAAAAGGATATACAAGCTCAGGAAAAATAATTTCCTTTCAAGGCATAACTCTAAGGTGGTCGTCTCTTTCATAATTCATACAAGTTTCATGAGAAACAAAAGCATTTCTTTGAAATACATTAAGTGCTCTCTGGAAAATCATATAAGGAATCAGTCCATAATTTAATAAAAGAGCATTCAAAACATCAATCTTTCCGTATTAATTTGAGAACCCACAACAAATGTAAAACACATAATCCTTGTCATAAAATTGGAGTTCACAATTCAAACACTTCAAAATTCATAACATACACATAAATCAAACTCCCAAACTTGTAGAAAACCCCATAGTAAATATATAATTTTATCATAAAAAGGTGGTTTTATAGTTTATGCTTTTAAATCAATTTCAAAGTCCATAACCATAAGAGAGAGAGTTTTCATAAACCATGTTCTTAAATAAATTCTCAAGATTCATCACATATATATGTACATAAATACACTTTGAAATCCATAGAGAAATCATACTTACGCCCATGAGTGTTAGGACAATTCTACATACCTTTTGACGTAGGAAAATTATAGAAAAACCTTGAGTTGGGAATCTACAAGATTTAGAATTGTGAAACCCCTTCGTGATATTCTTGGGAGGAAGAGAATGAGGATTTGGGGGCTTTAAATTAGTTTTGAATGAATTTGGGGTTATATGGCAGATTGGGGGAGTTATGGCGGTGAAAGGATCATTTTGCCCTTGATTTAAAGTGGAAAAAACATGTTTTAACGTCTGGAAAGGGAAGGTCGCACCGCAAACCTAATTGAATGGCTTCAGCTTTGCCTCACAACCCCAAATGCGGAGCACCAACATTGATTCACGATCCCAATCGTGCACTCTGGACAGTATCTCACTAAAATAGTCATAACTTTTGAAGCAGAACTCGAATTCATGAACGGTCAGTTTTTTTAAAAGGAAGACTCAATGGGATTTGATTTGATATATAATGGGCCACATAACTCGATATATCCCAGAATTAATGATCATTGGAAATTGACATAAGTAAAATCATTAACTAAAACTCAATCAGTAGGAAAGTGGTCAACTTAACTTTAAGCTAGGAGATTTTTATGATGTATATTTATCTCCAAAGATGTTCAAACACTAAAGAACTTTTATTCATACTTATTTCTAAATATACAATATTGAATTCGGGTCTATATATTTAGGAAAGATGGTTCAAATTTTAGCCCGAAAGTGGGGGGTGTTACAAATGCCCTTCATCCACCTTTGGACTCTATAATGCCCTTCACATCTATCTTTGGGATCCAAAATATCCTTCACATCCACCTTTGGGCCCTAAAATTCTCTTCTATTTAACAACCTCAATATTTAATAAAAAAAATATTTCATTAGTGACGTGTCAACTGTTCATTGATTAAAAGAAATTAAAAATTCCACCCAAAAGCTAATGATCCATCCAGATTATCTTGAAGATTTAGTAAGCTTCGACAAACTTAATAACCCTTTTAGAATTGACCTATTCAGATTTTAACTAAAATTTAATCTTACTAAGTGATTGACACTCACCCAAAATTCTAGAATTGGGCCAAACAAGTAGCTTCCGAAAGTGATCAATGTCTGCAAATTGTTGACGGTGCACATGCTTGGAGGAAAATTTTCAATTAATTTATTTGTACTTGGATCAAGGATCTTTAACTTAGGAGATAAATTTCAATAAACTTATTGGTACATTGACTAAAAAAATATGTCAAACAAGTTATTAATAATACACAGGACTAATGCATGCGTTATTTTTGTAATACACTCTACCAACCTACCCCTTACTATTTTTGCCAAAACCCATTGGAATATTTCCAGTAAAATTATTTTTCCAGAGCTACAATACTTCCAGTTCCATATGCCTCAAAACTAAATTCCTCATCCTTAAATGTAAAATCCATAAAACTAATTACACACAACCTATCAGAGATCAAGAACTCCCTTAGTCTAGTTTGAGACTCTTTTTTGCGCTATCAAAGAAATTAAATATGACCCATACAATTCAAATCCTCACGAAATCAAAAAATAGTAAAAGTAGACCAAAAAAATCAGAGTAATAATATTCAAGCATATTGGTATATATTTTTCACTACAAGATCCGGAATCAAATTCAAATTCGAAATCATATAAAAAATTGTAACATACAAAAAATCCCAATGTGTAATTTTTAACAAATATATATTAATCAGAAATAAGTATAATAGTTGTTCACCAGACCAAACACGAAAATAATGGAAAATTAATAAAAGAGAAAATAGGTTATTTAATATTTTAATTAATTAAATGGGACCAACGAAAAGTTGACACATTAATAATTTTTTTTAATTTAATATTGGAATTTTTTAATATAAGGGCATTTTGAAGCCTGGAGGTAGATGTGAAGGGCATTTTGGAGCCAAATTGTGGATGTGAAGGGCATTACCGAGTTCAAAGGTGGATGAAGGACATTTTTGTACCATTTTCAATAGGTGAAGGACATTTTAGGTCCTTTTCTAAATTTTAATTACTCTACAAATTTTCATCTATTTTGGTAAATTTGAATAATTATATGGTCTTATTATATGCTATAATAGTGATGAGTCATGAAAAAATAATAGTGACATCATAAAAAACTATTTATGCAATCAAATTTAAAATTGATCCAAGAGTTTATTGTCTTTCTATTTTGTGAAAATGTTTATTAATGTTATTTGTAATTACCATTTTTCCTAATAAATTTATCGTGGACAAGTAACCAGGGGCGGAGCTACAGTACCCTATGGGGGTTCGGGCAAATCCAGTAGCTTTTACGTAGACTCTATATTTATACTTCTTTGGCACACCCTACGAGGATTCGGGCAAACTCAGTAGCTTTTACGTAGACCCTATATTTATACTTCTTTGGCTCACAGTCGTGGGTTCGAACCCCAGTAGCAGCATATGTTTTTTTTTCTTGATTTTTTATGCTTTTTTACTTAATTCAGAACCCAGATACTTCAAATTCTGGCTCCGCCTCTGCAAGTAATTAATATATTTTGACATTCCCTTTCTAACTTATACATGCTTAATTATTAAATAAAAAATATTTCTTATATATAGCTAAAAAAGTTTGAAAATTTAATTTTTTAAAAATACAATTTAACTCTCCATGTATTAATGATACTAAATAATGAAAAAACGAGAGTAATTCTTTATCATATTTTTTGATGATGAATTTTTTTTAAAAAAATGAGATTATCAATATTTTATTGAATTTAGGACAAAATAATTAATTTAACATGAAAATATTAAAGTTTCATACACGTTTAATAAATATCAATATAAATTTCTTAATATGTATTTTTAGGAAAAAGAAACTGCTAAAATTAAAAAAAAAATTAGTAACTTTTCAATTTTCTTTGTATGGTTTGATATAAAGGAACATCTACAAAAGGATTTTGTTGAATCAAGACTTTTGATTACTTGGATTAAATTCTATCATTATTTATAAGTTAACTTTATTGATGTTATCATACAATAATTAACTTTATTGATATTATCATACAATAATTTGTAGTATTAAATATTTATTATATTATTTTATATGTCAGAATTTATTTACTTTTTTTTGTAATAAATGAGTTAACTAATATAAGTTTAATGGAGAAAATTTAATGAAAAACAATTGAGAAAAAAATGATAAAATTAATTCAACATAAGATAAAACTCGATTTGGATCATTAAAGACTTTAATATTCAAAACTACCAGTAAAACAAAAAGGAAAATCGTGTTGGTTCATGCATGTGTTTGAAACTAAAAAGAAAATCTAAATAAATTCTAAAAATATATTCTTTCAATTGAAAAAGATTATTTAATTAATAATAAAAATATTGAGACATGTTTAAACTACCTTTACAATTAATATAATGTCACTAAAATAAAACAAAAAATAAGAATAACAGTAAGATAAAAAAAAGTTTATAAGTATAAAGTTCAATATTAATTTTGGGCTCGGGCTAAGCACGGGCCAAATACGACTAGTATATATATATATTGAGATTAGACATATTTTTAAGAAAGGAGATTTAAAAAATTTGTAGTGCATGTGAAATATGTAGACAGAAACCAAATTAGTAATTAAAAGATATAAAATATTTAAAATTATTTATGAAAAACTTATATTATATATTCAAATAAGTAAAATTTATGTATATAATTTATCGGTTCGGTTTAGTTGTTTTTTTGAGATTTTTTTTGTAGAACCATAACCAAACCAAATATTGTCGGTTTTTAAAATTCAAAACTAAACCAAACCAAACCAAATCAAATGTCGAATTTTTTAGTTGGTTTGATTTGATTTGCGATTTGGTTTGATTTTTAACCAAACCATGAACACATGAGGAGTGACAGAGCTACATAGCTAATTTTTTGTGTAACACTTGATGTGTGATAATTATGAGCACTGGTATTTTATGATCTAAAGAAGAATGCACAAAGTAACAAAGGGGAGAGTTGGGTTGCCGGGGAAAAGGCTATTTGAAGAAGTATTTTTGAAGTTGTAATTAATTGCATGAACTTTGTTTCACATGTTTGGCCAAGTCTCAAAGAAAGTGATCTTGACTATGCAAGCAGATCTTTTCTGTGATAGTTTAATTTGCTTAGTTCTTTTACTTTTCCTTAAGTATGTATGTTCTTTAAAAGAATGACCTTGCCTGGGGATGAGGAGACTCATCAATTCGAATGAGCAAGTTTTCATACTCAAAAGTAACATGGGGCTTTGAGCTAAAAATGACATAAAAGTTTGAAAATGAGGTGGAGGTGACTCAAGTCTTAATAATTAAGTGAAGGTGACAATTACTTTATTATGGATTAAGAAAGTTGGGTAAGTTTGAGAATAACCCACAAATTTTTAAACCTACACTTTGATCCAAATGTTTACCTAATATAATAAAAAACGAAGGAAAAAAAGCATGTTTCTCTCTTTTCTTGTCTGTTGTTGTTTTCTCTCTCTTGGTTATTTTTGTTGTTCATTCTTGCTGCTACTCTATTCATCATCTTCTGCTTCATTATCATCATCTTCTACTTCATTATCATCATCATCTTCTTGTTGTTGACCATTGTTGTTGTTGTTATTACCGCTACTGCTGCTATTTGACCAATTTCTTAGGTCAAATTTTATTTTGTACATCACTTTCCACTTTGGCATTACTTCATAAGATACTTTGGTAAGTCAAATTATGATTTTTAGTTGAATTTGTCACCTAGGTAACTGCTATTGTGCTATGTTTTCAACAATAGATAGCACGCGAACATGAATGCAACATAAGAGTCATCTGTTTGAACAGATCAATCATCTGTTGTAACAGATGAGTCATATGTTGTAACAGAAGACTCATATGTTGGATTCATTTTTATAGTTCTATAGTGTCGTAACATGAATTGAACAAATAGGTCATCTATTGCTATATATGACCCATATGTTGTAACAGATTAGTTATCTATCGCACCAGGATAAATATCTGTTGCAACAGATTAGTAACCTATTGTAATAGAACCTGAACTCGATTCCAATAGACGTGTCGACTGTTGTAACTGAGTAAATATCTATTGTAATATATTAGTAACCTATTGCAATAGAACCTGAAATCGATTCCAATAGATGCATCATCTGTTGCAATAGGTAAGTCATCTATCGCAATAGGTTAATTATCTATTACAACACGTCACTCATCTGTTGGTATTAGATTCAAAGGTTTCTTAGTACTGTAACATGTATCCCAACAGATGCTTCATCTGTTGTATCAGATGTATAGTCTGCTGAAACATATAATTCACCTATTACAACAGATGACTCATCTGTTGAAATCATCTTCAGGAGCGTAACATGAATCCCAACAGGTAAGTAATCTGTTGCGACTGATCACTTACCTGTTGCAACTTATTTTTCACCTATTGAAACATATTACACATCTGTTGGGATTCATGTACAGCATAATGAAATCAATATTAATTTATTTTAACAAATTACTTTATTTAGGTACCATTAATGGAGGGATCAATAATAATAGAAGTGGACTGTCATGTTCAATGGATCGAGAAGAGAAATCGATATGTATGGCATTGGAATGAAGGTGAAATACTAGAGACGATAGCTATGACAGTCTAAAGTGATGTTTCGTATGATGATTTTGTGAACTTAATCATCAGCTATTATGGGCTGAATTGTCAACTGGAAAAACTCGTCATCAGCTACATGCACAACTCCTTTTAAAATTGGAGGTTACTAACTTTCAAGATAATCGAGCAGGTTCGGTTGTGTGCTTATATTAGTGATTCATCCATGCCGGCGTTAAGGGTGTACGTGGTTGAAAGGACGAGAGAGATTGGGAACCAGAATATAGAAGAAGAATAACAATAAGACATCTTTGATGATAGGTTGGATGATCTAGACATGAATATTCCATATGATGATCAAACACCTACGCCCGTTGATGTGACCAATACGGTAGACAATTCTTCTCGATCAACACAGTCTGGAAATCTTCAAGACGTCGGGACTGGATTTTTCAATGGAATGTCATTCAAGGACAAGAAAGAACTATCTACTACTTTTTTTTATTTCTTTCTTGAAAAAAGATTTCAAAATAATGAAGGTGATTAATTTGAGCAAAGTCTTTTGCTACAAATGTGCTAATCCGAACTGCAAGTGGTGGTTGAGAGCGGTGAAGTACTTAAGTTCTGACAGATTAATCTTTCATAAACATTAAAAGTATCACACATATGGTTCGGAGCATATCTCGGGCCAAAATCCTCAAGCCACGTCAAAGGTCCTCAATAAATATTTCAAGAATAGATTCCCCGATGGAAAAGGCACTTCTACAGGTGTTAAGGAAAGTTAACTCCTTACGGAATTGGGTGTCCTAGTAAGTTACTAGAATATATACGTCCATGGGGATTTCCAAGGACTTGGTTAGGGGAACACACAAGCATGGGTATGCAGTCTTGATGCCTACCGTTACATGTTTGAGTCCACAAATCCCGAGAGTAAGACGGTGTTGCATGATGATGAAAACAAAAGGTTCAAGTACTTTTTTGTATCATATGGTGCTTGAATTCAATATTTTTGACATTTAAGAAAAGGCATAGACGTCGGTGGTACCTTCTTGAGGAAAAGGTATAATGGAGTTCTGCTAGCGACGGTGGCGCAGGATGTGGAGAACCACATTTTTCCTGTCGCTTTTTGTGTAAAGGACAAGGAATGTGATGCCTCTTATAATTTTTTTTAACAACAGCGAAGCTACGTCGAAGATACCAAAGAGTTATGTTTTGTCTTGGATAGGCATCCAATTATTCCAAAGATGGGTTTAATTTTCTTTACTTCAGCTTACTTTGGTTATTGCATCAGGCATCTTGGAGAGAACATTCAGAACAACTTTCATAATGGAAGGGTCGTGAACCTTTTTTATAGAGAAGCTAAAGCATATAGTAGAGAGGAGTTTTTAAACTATTTCAATCAAATAGCGGATATGCATCCCCAGGAAGTAGAACATGTCGTATGTGTCGATTTCAAGAGATGGAGCCGGGCATTCTTTCTGGAAAATAGGTACATTCTTATGAATTTAATATCTTGTTTGAGTTACAAGTTTAGTATGATATCGTACTAAGTGATTCTTTTGTATCGATACAATATTATGATGTCAAACATAGCTGAATCGGTGAATTCATTGTTTGGTGATGAAAGAGAATTTTCCATCAAGGATCTGTTTAAAAAAATAAACAAGAAGTATGGCCAATTTTTTAACGAAAGGCATAGGGAGTTCAAGGACGCAGGAACCCCATTTGTTGTAGAAGTAGAAAAAATAATATCAACGAACATCAGTCTGAGGAATAGGTTACTATCTCATCAAATAGCATATTACAAGTTCAGTATCAACGGTCATGGTAATGTTGCCATGGTAGATCTTCAAATAAGATCTTGTACGTTCAGAGTTTTTGAGTTGGACAAAATACCCTGTCCACATGTTATGGTAGCATTTTGAGCGCAATACGGTGCAAAATATGGAACTAAAATTTACGAGTACTCCTCTCCATATTATTCGGTGAAAAAATATGCAATGGCATATAGTGGGCATATTACTCTTCTGCCTCCCAAAAAATCTTGGTTGTTCCTGTAGAGCTTTTGGAGAGATTAATACCACCTCCATATATTGAACCAAGCACTATCTAATCAGGAAGAAATCCATATAAGAGGACGCATGGAGTCGGAGAATCATTTTCATCAAGAAGAAACAAGTGCTCCGTATGTAAAATCGTTGGCCACAAAAGAACTACATGCCTAGATCGTAATCCACCATGATCATTGTAATTACAAAAACTTATCTTGTTGTTTGTTGTGGACTTTTATATATTTAACTCATTGTTGTAAAAGTAAATGTTATCATTTATTATATATAAATTATCTTTTTTAATAACTCATGCATCAATAAAAAGAGGCAAAACATGAACTAAATACAGTAAACCATAAAATTATTTTCAAAAGATTACCCATCTGTTGCAACAGATGGATATTAGCTGGAAGAACACAATACAGTTCATCAAACTAGAATGTTTTCCTCTAACAAATGATAAATCTATTACAACAGATGGATAATCTGTTGACAGAAACCCAACCGATGACCAATTTATTCCAACACATGGTCCATCTAATGAAAGAACTCAAAAGCCAAAATTGCTATTGCTACTAGATTCAAAATTGCTCCTTACCTCCAACCATCGACATGTTAACATGTATGTTTAGAAGAAGAAATAAACAAAATGAAAATTGAATAAGAATTAAAAAGCCAAAGTCGACTAAAAATAACTTTTTCATTAAACGAAAAATAAAATACATTAGGTATAGATCTGATATAGAAAAATTAAAATACATACGGTAAAATAAAAAAGGCATTCTAATTATTATCATCATCATCATTATCATTATTATTGCCAGTCAGTCAATCCACCGGCAGCAGCAGGGCACTCATCAGCCTCTGCATCTCTCTGAACATCCTTGATTTCATGACGGCCAACTCCCTCTGTAGGTCATTAACCTACCTCTAAAGTTCTCACACGGTGTTGCGCAGAATAGCAATGTCCCAATAAGGATCAACCATATCTAGAACACACATGAATTGATGAAAAACGTAAACACAAAAGTAAAGAAAAGAGTCCGAATATAATGCAATGTATACTACCAACTGGTAGATTCACACATAAAAAAACTTACCTCAACGAGAAAGAAATATGCTCTTTTAGTAAAAGTGGTTGAAGATGTAATACGAAAAGAGAAAATGCAAGAAATAAATAAAAGTGGAGCAGAATAAAGATTAAGGAGGAACCTGTTTATAGAGGATTGGATCTGAATGTGTTAGGCAAAAAAGCACGACTGTTCAGCTCTATTGTATTAATTACATTCAAACTGCTGGCTTTTTGTTTTCTAGTGAAAAGTCGTGACTTTTTCTTTTACATTCAAACTTCTCACATTTTCAAAATGATTTGAGAATTAATAAAAATAGTTATTATTGAGCTTTTGCAACAGATCGTCCATCTGTTACAACAGATAACCCATTGTTGTAACAGATTTACCATATGTTGCAACATATGGTCTGTATGTGCAACAGATGAGACATCTGTTGCAACATATGGATTATCTGTTGCGACAGATGGACCATCTGTTGGAGGAGATGTTTTCATTTCTTCTAATATCAGAGTCATTAGTTGCAACATATGGGGAATTTGATTCATCAGCTGCTTTGAATGTGTTAGACAAAAAGTCACGACTGTTCACCTCTTTTTTAATAGTCATCATATGTGTGCAGATGAATAAACATTGTTTAACATTGATGGGGTAGGAAGAATAAGGTGTGTGCAGATGAATGGATCCACTTTCATGCGTGGTAGTTATGTATTATTGATTAGGCTATTATGACAGACACACATAAAGTACAATGATCTTGTGAACGCAGTTTTTTATCGATTAGACATTGATCTTTCAAACAAGATCCTGTATTTTACAGTTTAGTTTGGTAGGTGCGAACTGATAAAGTTGAAGGGTTCCAAGACAGTGGTGTTGATACCCTGTTATAATTTAATGACGGTTTTGCTTATGTTTGTGTGTCAAGTTTGGAGAAGGGTTCAAGTTTTTCATGACAGTGTAAATATCCAATAGTGATTGGACCAATTTTAATGGTGCAATGGAATTTTTAAATTCCTCCAAATCCTCGCACTACAGCAAACAAGAATGGAAAACAAATAGAAATTCCCCTGGTCCAAATTTATATATATGGGTTGCTCGAGGAGACTATTATATAACAAAAGATGCTTGGGAGGATACCTGTTTGGGAAGGGGGAGGTGGAGAAGACCATATATTATATCAGACCTTCTTTAAAAAGAAACACAGGGAAGCAAGTAAGGATCTTCTAGTAAATCTGGCCAATGAAATTAACTTGAGAGATGAAAACTGAATGAGCTTCAAATATGAAAGTGTATCCAAATATTAAAATTCGTCAGTCGTTCTTGAAAAAAAAATGCTCAAAAGGACTGGAGATGGACACTTTACTAGGGACTGCGACTAGCGAGTGTGGCCTCAATGAAGACCCAAAAAGTGCAGTACCAAAACTCTAAGGAAGCAGTTACGAGATCACGGAGGTTTGGTAAGATTTTCAGTCAAGAATAACACCTGAACCAACAACTCCAGAAGTAAAAATAAGGGAAACTAAGGCATCAATTTCTAAAGTTTAATTTGCATCCCATGCCTTCTGTTTGTGGTTCTAATCAGGTTAATAGCAGTAGAAATAAAAAGGTCTGAAGTTGGGCAGAAATCCTATGTCTTGTTGTTTCCACTTCCTGTGACCAGACCAGAGACATAAATGGGAGGCATAGGATGCAAGTTTAACTTGAGAAATTGCCATCTTGGCTTGATCCCTTATTTTTACTTCAGGAGTTTTTGGTTCAGGTTTCGTTCCTGACCGACAATCTTACCACCATCGGTGCTCGCAATGTTGAAACCTTAGAGTTCTGAACCTGCATTTTGTGGGTCTTCATTTAGGCCGTAATAGCTAGTTGCAGTCCCCTAACAAAGTGCACAACTCCAGTCCACTTCGGTATTTTTATTTTCAAAGTGGACTGATGGATTTTCATTTTTGGATACACTTTCATATTTGCAGCTCATTCAATTTTTTCATTTTTCATGTCAATTTCACCAGTCAGTTTCGCTACACTTTCATTTCTACCCTGTGTTTGTTCTTAAATAAGATCTGAGATCACTATCAGAAATTTGTTATTTTCCGACCAAAAATTCCAACTGAAAAAAAGTAGTCGCAAATTTTCTACTACTTCAGTCTGAAAATTTACTTTTTTATTATTTTTTTAATCAAATATTTTCTCGATACTATTTGTGACTACAACAGTCAGGATATTTAGCGCTAAATTTTGGGAAGTATATATTCCGACTGTTGTAGTCAAAAATATAAATAATTAAATAAATATATTAATAAATATATAATCAGTACCAATGTATTTTCGACCACTGTAGTTGAAAATATAAATAATTAAATAAATAAATTATTAAATATATATTTATGATCACTGGAGTCGGAAATACTAATAGCTAAATAAATATATGACTAAATATATAATCATATCAAATTAAATAATTATTTAAATAAATTATTACCAATATATTTTCGACCACTGTAATCGAAAAAATAAATAATCAAATAAATAAATTATTAAATATATATTTTCGACCACTATAGTGGAAATGCTAATAGTTAAATAAATATATGACTAAATATATATTCATATCCTTATATAGAAATTAAATAATTATCTAAATAAATTATTACCATTGTATTTACGACCACTGTAGTCAAAAATATAAATAATCAAATAAATAAATTATTAAATATATTTCCGACTGCTGTAGTCTAAAATACTAATAGCTAAGTAAATATATAAATAAATGTATAATCATACCTTTATATAGAAAAATAATAATTAATTAAATATAATAAAAATATTTTCAACTGTTGTAGTCGAAAATATTGTAAATAATTAAATATATTATTAAATATATTTTTGACTACTGTAGTAAAAAAAATAATAATTCAATAAATATATTACTAAATTTTTTTCTGACTACTGTAGTCAGAAAATTAAATAATTAAATAACTATATTACTAAAAATGTTTACGACTATTGTAGTCGGAAATATTATAAATAATTAATATATTATTAAATATCTTTCCGATTACTGTAGTCAGAAAAATAAATAATTCAATAAATATATTACTAAATATTTTTCCAACTACTGTAGTCGGAAAATTAAATAATTCAATAACTATATTACTAAAAATATTTCTGACTATTGTAGTCGGAAATATTATATATAATTAAATATATTGTTAAATATCTTTCCGACTACTGTAGTCGGAAAAATAAATAATTCAATAAATATATTACTAAATATTTTTCCGACTAATGTAGTGGGAAAATTAAATAATTCAATAAATATATTATCAACCCTTATACAGAAAATAAATAATTATTTAAATATATTATTAATATATATCCGACTAATGTTATCGGAAGATTAATAATTAAATTAAGTAAATATATCACTAAAAATATAGAATCAAACCAATAACCTTACAACCCCTCTCTCTAAAAAAACTTGGGTTCACAATCTCAGTGCTGGTGACAGTTTGAAGACGATGACGACGACGACGACTTGGTGGTGATGGCAACGACGAGTTGGTGGAGGTTTATTGCAAGTTGATTTATTTTCGTCCTAATTTTGTTATTAGCTCAATTTCTCCATCTGGTTTGTCTTGTATCTGTGATTTGTGAACTGGACTGGCGTCATAATTTAGGAATTTGATGGTTTAGGGCTAAATGTATCGTTCAGTTATGCTATGTGTAAATGTGATTTTTGTCCTAGCTGTGTTAATTGCTTGATTTCTTTATCTGGGTCATCTTGTATTTTTTATTTGCGATTTGGTTTGGAGCTAAATTTTAGGAATTTGATGAGTTTAGCCTCGTTCAATTCTGCTATTTTGATCATTTTTTTCTTATATATAACTGATTTTTGTCTTAGTTGTGCTATTTGCTTGATTTCTCTATCTGGATACCCTTTTATCTGTCAAGAGTTACATCGAAAGATCTAACAGTTGATATCTGCCCCGTAAGTTCATTTTCATTGTCTTCTTAGTTGTACTTAATTTAGAGAGTTCAAATATTGATAATACATGGTAGTTTATAGTCCTCCTTTAGTTATTTGAGTACTAACACGAAGCATTCTATCGGAGAGCTGTGAAGTGTATATAGATCGATATGGGACTTAAATGAATTATACCTAGATGGGTGTTTTGAAGTTTATCTTGATGTTATAATATGCGTCCTAGGCATTCCAGTTGTAGCATTTGCACATCTTTCACTGAGCGTCTTTCGTTTGGATCACGTTTTCAGATTCTTAGTACTCAATGGTTATATCGGATATGTACACTTGACTGGAGTTACATAGAGTTCATTGATAACCAAGATATTCTTGATCTTATAGAAAAGGTAACGTAGATCATGAATATATTTTGTCACCATCGTTTATATTTCTCTAATTAATGTGTAGAGTAAGATTTATTGACAGAAAATGGCTAGAGCATGTACAAGTGTAAAGAGACAGAGTTCTGTAAAAAGTAGATCTTTCTATCAAATATATCAAATCATCAATGCATTTAAAATTGTCTTATGCTGATAATGTTACTATTTGATTCAGTTCTTTCCTCCACGAATATTCTGGTAAAAAAGGAAAAAAAATTATGTCCTTGTATCATCAATTTTCTGTTATGTTATAGATTTTCAATTTTATTGATATGTTTTGGTTTCATTTTACCATGTTTATGCTCTGAATACTTCGTTTCTTTCAGAAACCTGCCAGGATCATTGCTCTTCTTGATGAAGTTTGGTATGTTGTCATTTCAAATCTTTAATTTAGTTTTTCATTCTTTTGGTAATATTGTCAAAATTATACACAAACCTCATTGTTTGTGGTGTTAACTACTTGTTGTGGCTCTTCTGACAGTATGTTCCCAAGATCAACACATGAGACCTTCGCTGAAAAGCTATATCAGACCTTTAAAAATCATAAGCGGTTCAGCAAGCCAAAGTTGTCTCGGACTGATTTTACTGTTTGCCACTATGCTGGTGATGTATGTACGAAAACTAGTTCTTCAAGATATCTGTTATATCACAGAACGAGGGTTACGTAATTTTTCCCAGAAAAGCAAGTGTTGCTCAATGTTATTTTGACTTTTTTCATGTCAGGTCACATACCAAAATGAGTTCTTTTTGGATAAGAACAAGGATTATGTAGTTCCATAGCACCAAGCAACACTTATTGCTTCAAAGTGCCACTTTGTTTCTGGCTTGTTTCCACCTTTACCTGAAGATTCTTCTAAATAGACCAAGTTCTCCTCTATTGGTGCTCGATTTAAAGTATGTTTTCTTCTTTCCTTTGATTAATCTGTTTGTAATCATTGCTTCATGCTGCTGAAATATCCTATCCTATACCTGATAGATAAACTTTGCCCGTTCAAAGAGGAGAAACATACCAAATATCCATATCATCTCGGGGCAACTTGTTCGAAAAAAGACACTCATCGTTATAAGTGCCATTACAGCGAGCTGAGAAAACGTAAGAGAAACAAAGAGATCATTACAATTTGTACATAGTCATGGGACAAGCCAACATTTCCCAAGAAAGAACAAAATTCTAAATTATTTTCAATGAAGACACAACTACTGCACAACTAATGCACAACATCACATAGGAATAATTTCTTGTCACTGTACTTGTTGTAGTTGAAGAAAGTGAAATTTGATACTATAGGTTAACCATATACAAATTTTTGGTGTCAGTTTAATGCCTTTGATTTAAAGATTGCATTGCAAAATACAAAGTTAAGGTGGGAATATATGCGAATGAGTACCTGTTCTGATAATGAAGCTCTGTGCAGTTATTTCCTCTTTCCTGATTCACTTTACATATCTATATCATGTCAAAACACTTCATGATGTAGGCAAGCACCCGGTGGTAGAAACGACAATCTAACGTCTTGGTAAGAACTCCTGGCCTAATTGTTTAAAGTATATATCTGCCTACTTTGTAACAAACATGATTATTCTTAAATTTGGTTGTTCCTTCCTTTTTAGGTGGCTATTCTAACACTGTGCAGTTAGTGATGCCAAATTTACCAAGTTTGAGGCATTAGTCAAGAAGCATATGCCCCAAGTATTTGAGGATGGGGAAGATAGTGAATCAGATGATTAGATTATATTGTAGTGGTTGGTTCTTGTTTATGATTGTGACATTTAGACTTAAACTATTACAATTGGTTTGTGACGTTTAGACTTGTCTTGAAATGCTTAAACTATTTGATTCAGCTATTTGTTTTGGATGTTTCAACGTGGTTGAATTTTTAAGTTTAGGTTTTATTTGTAATTTTTAAATTCTAGTTGAACATGAGAGGGTATTTCTACTACAAGATTGGGACTAATTTATTTATTAAATAATTTTTTATCAAATTTCCGACCACGATAGTCAGAAATAATGTATATATTAAATAATTATTTATTAATCTTCCGACTATGGTAGTTGGAAGATTAATAAATAATTATTTAATATATACATTATTGCCGACTACCGTGGTCGGAAATTTGATAAAAATTATTTAATAAATAAACTATTTCCGACCACTGTAGTCGAAAATAATTTATTTATTTATTAAATAATTTTTTTTCAAATTTTCGACCACCATAGTCAGAAGGTTTTTATTTATTAAATATTTTTTAATAAATATTCTGACTAAATTGGTCAAAAATTTTTTATTTATTAAATAATTATTTTTAATTCTTAATTTAATTTTTCCGACTGTAGTAGTCGAAAAATTTCAACAGATGTGGTCGAAAATATTTTTTCGACAAGCTTTTTTCCGACTACCACAATACAGTCGGAATGCGGTCAGAAATACATTATTTTCTGACTATATTCCGACTACATGTGCTATCGGAAAATACCAAATTTCTGGTAGTGGATGATATATGGTCTTCTCCATTTCCCCCTTCCCGCATATGTATTCTTCCAATCACCTTCTTCTGTATAATAGTCTCTTCAAGCAACCCATCCATATAATTTGGACCAGAGCAATAACTATATTTATTTTCATTCTTGTTTGCGGCAGTGCAAGGCTTCGGGGGCCTTTTAAAAGTCCATTGAACCCTTAAAATCAGTCCAATCACTATTTGAATGTTTACACAGCCACTAAAAACTTGAACCCTTCTCCAAAGTTGACACATAAACATTAGCAAAATCTTCATTAAATCGTAACAAGGTATCAACCCACCTATTTAGTCCCTCATCCTTACCAAATCGAACCTAACAATCTTAATGGTAAAATGCCATATCTTGTTTGAAAGATTAACGCCGAATAGGTAAAGAACCAACATTCACAAAATCAGTGTACTGCATGTGTGTTTTTACGATAGGTTGATCAGTAATACATACCTCCCACATATGAAGTGGTTCCATCTGCAAGTAACTTATTCCTCCGAACCCATCTTACTCTAGCCTTTAATGCTAGTCGGGCAAAAGTTTATCTAGTTTCACTTTCTTTTATCTGTAAACAAGAGAAAAACATTTGATGTCAAACAAGAGAAGAACAAAAAGAACATTACAAAAGGGTAGCACAAAATTGAATGATTTAATAGATGACCCATCTGATGCAACAGATTCCCCATCTGTTTAATAGATGATTCATCTATTACAACAGGCGACACATCGATGGCAACAGATGGATGACATATTGCAACAAATGGGTAATCTGTTGGAATAAATCAAACCAGCCTTGCTACTGGTTTGATTTCTTCCAATAGTTGTTTTGTCTGTTCCAACAGTTGATTCATAAGTTTCAACAGTTGAGAAAACTATTACAACACCACCACCAACATCAACAACAGCATCAACAACAAAGAAACAACACCATATATTCCAACACCATTAACAACACAAACACCACATGTTCCGACAACACCAACACCCATTTCCCAATAAATAAAAAACTGATAATGTGTAAATTAATAATAACAACAGATGTAAATATCTAATTTAAATAACATACAAAGAAGATGATGAGAAGGAAAGAGCAATAGTGAACCATACCTACAATGTCAAAAAAGCAAAGAGATCAGAACACCCATTTCAGTTGATCGAAGATATCGGGGTGATCGGTTGAGATCTGAAAGGATCCTCATGTGAAAGAAAGGAGAAAAAAAAGGAAAAAAGAGATGGTTGTGATTACCCTAAAGAGGAGAGAAAGAGAATTCTAAATCTGAATAAAGAAGAGAGATGAGTTGAGTTAATTTATGGATGAAGAAGAGAAAGTTCTAGAGATGGGTTTTAAATATTCATTAATAACTTTTGAGGGGCACGAGCAGACGACATATTGAAAAGACAAGATAAGACTACTAAATGAGGAGATTTTTGAGTTATCCAAGTAATATTTTTTTACCGCCTTAGTATTTTATCCTATTTATCTCGGACAAAAAATTAGGAAATTTCTTTAAAATAAAAAAAAGATCTTAAAACATTTGATTCATCTATTTCAACAGATGACAATTTCTGTTTGAACATTTCCAATGGCTCAGTTATCTATTGCAACAAATGATAATTTTTATTTGAAAATTTCCAACAACTCAGTCATCTGTCACAATAGAAGGCTACTCCTGTTTGATAATTTATAATAGATAGTTAATCTTTTGTAACAGAAGACTTAATTTGTTTGATAAATTTCAACAGATAAGTCATCTATTGCAACAGGTTGAACTTTTGTTTTTATACAATTTCAATTGAGTTCATATGTTCAACTACTATTTCAATTGATTTATCTAAAACTAGGGGTGAGTTCATGGGGTCAATTACAACTTCAATTGAGTCTTTGGCAATTGCATGATATTGGTATTGCGTTCCTCCCGACCTGAGTGATTGATCAATCACTCCGAGTTGAAATGATTCTTATTAACTCATTATCAAGGTAATACCTAAATTAATTTAGCTAGAACTAGGGGTGAGTTCATGGGGTCAATTACATCTTTAATTAAGTCTTTGGCAATTACATGATGCTGGTATTAAGTTCCTCCCGACCTAAGTCATCGATTGATCACTCCGAGTTAAAATAATTCTTATTAACTCATTATCAAGGTAATACCTAAATTGATTTATCTAGAACTAGGGGTGAGTTCGTGGGGTCAACTACAACTTCAATTGAATCTTTGGAAATTACATGATGTTTGTATTTCATTTCTTCCAACTCAAGTCATCGATCATCACTCTGAGTTGAAATAATTTTTATTAACTCATTATAAATGTAATACCTAAATTGATTTAGATAGAAATAGGGGTGAGTTCATGGGGTCAACTATAACTTTAATTGAGTCTTTTGCAATTGTGTGATATTGGTATTGCGTTCCTCCTAAGCTGAGTCGTCGATCGATCACTCTGAGTTGAAACGATTCTTATTACCTCATTATCAAGGTAATACCTAAATTTATTTAGCTAGAACTAGGGGTGGGTTCATGGGGTCAACTATAACTTCAATTAAGTCTTTGGCAATTGCATAATGTTGGTATTGCATTTCTCCCAACCGGAGTCATCGATCGATCACTCCGAGTTGAAACGATTCTTATTAACTCATTATCAAGGTAATACCTAAATTGATTTAGCCAGAACTAGGGGTGAGTTCATGGGGTCAACTACAACTTCAATTGAGTCTTTGGCAATTGCATGATGTTGGTATTGCATTCCACCCGACCTTAGTCATCGATCGATCACTTCGAGTGAAATGATTCTTATTAACTCTTTATCAAGGTAATACCTATATTGATTTATCTAGAACTAGGGATTTGTTCACGGGGTCAACTACAACTTTAATTGAGTCTATGCCAATTGCGTGATGTTGGTATTGCATTCCTCCCGACTTGAGTAGTCGATCAATCACTCCAAGTTAAAATGATTACTATTATCTCATTATCAAGGTAATACCTAAATTGATTTAGTATAACTAGGGGAGTTCATGGGTATCACCTACAACTTCAATTGAGTCTTTGGTAATTGCATGATTTTGATATGGCGTTTCTCCCAACCTGAGTCGTTGATCGATCACTGCGAGTTGAAACAATTCTTATTAACTCATTATCAAGGTAATAACTAAATTGATTTAGCTAGAACTAAGGGTGAGTTCATGGGGTTAACTATAACTTTAATTGAGTCTTTGGCAATTGCATGGTGTTGGTATTGCATTCCTCCCGACCTGAGTCATTGATCGATCACTCTGAGTTGAAACAATTCTTATTAACTCATATTAAGGTAATACCTAAATTTATTTAGTTAGAACTAGGGGTGCATTCATGGGGTCAACTACTACTTCAATTAAGTCTATGATAAATGCATGATATTGGTATTGCGTTCCTCTCGACCTGAGTAGTCGATCGATCACTCCGAGTTGAAATGATTCTTATTACCTCATTATCAAGGTAATACCTAAAATTCATCAGTGTTTGAGTTGAACTTAATAAACTTTATTATGATGATACGGTTAAAAATTACGCACATCTTTTAACATTTAAAAAATAATAATTAAGATCAATTCGGACCAAATTAATATTTTTAAAACTTGTCATTCTTTTCCAAAATACAAATCAAACCATACAAATCATCCATTTAAGGGAAAAATGTTTCATCATTTCAAATATTGAGTTATCGCTCTTTTCTTTCTCTCTCAATAATACAGATAACAAATACTTAACAAATTTCACAATCCTTTACAACAGATCGATATTCTTCACATTTTCGACCATATAGGTGTTATTTTCGACTTCATTCTTGCTTGTATCTGTCGTTTTGTCTGTCTTCAAGGTAACAGAGTTCAAGAAGAGTTCTATATTTGTTCCCTTTTCTAAAAATTAGGGCTCTTAAGTTAGTGATGAAAAAGAAGACATTTAGTTGTATTATCTTCAAGAATGGGTTTACAATTTTGAGTTTTGATGGTAAAATCGTAGGAAGAACCTGAGAAAACCCTAGTTTTTATTGTAGTGTTCCATTGACTATGGTGGCGTTGGGGTGGTGGCTGTTGGTAGTGGTGTTGGTGGTTATGCTGGTGGCACTGGTGGTGTTTTATGATGGTTGTTGGTGGTGTCGGTATTGATAGTGTTTGTAATGTATTTTTTAAAATTTATTCATACATCAATTGTAATGTAATTTTAGTTTTTCTGTTGTTTGTAGGTAAAACATGTCTCCTAAAGGAACAGAAAGTGAATGTGGATCAACTTCTAACCACCAAACAAAAAAGGCTACAATACAGAGGGATTCAGATGAGCTTCCTGAATAATTCAGCCAAGAAATAGTGAAGCTGAAGAAAGATATAAAAGTAGCGTTGAGGGAGATGGACAAGGGTCTATAGATGGTGATGAGGAAAATAAAAGTTAGGAGGAAGAAGAAGAATAAGATAAACAAGAAGAGAATGAAGTAGAAAGTGAGAAAGAGAATGATCATCAACATGAAGATAATGCATCACAAATGGGGCGTGAATTAAGATTAAAATCCCAGCATGAGGCTGTCAAAACTATTAGTATTAACAGGTTTCAAGTTGCGATGCCGATATATCATCCTTCAGAACTAACTAGTGATCTTGTACTTAAATGTTAGTTGGGGAAACCTTTTGATGAATTTAGGAATATTATGAAGAAGGAAAACATCAACGTACTTTTTAAGAAGAGCTTCTTTGGACAATTTCTTGAGCTACCTGAGGATCGCATTGCCCATTTCCAAATGATCATGGTATATGGTCTTCTAAATCACTGGATCAAGTACGTGGGGGATGAGAAGGATTTGAAGGAGGGTGAAAAAAAATGGATGAAATCTGAATCAACTACTGTGGCATACCGATTTGTTTTACCTTGAAAGAGTTTGCCATAGTGATGGGCTTGAGATATGATCGTCTAGAAGAACCTATCACCAATAAAACACCACGTAAAAGGTCTAAGATAAGCAGGATAGCCAAATCACCACAATTAAATACAAATAAGGCATTGTCCCAGCGACCACCCACCAAAACCAACAAACACAAAGAAAAAATAAATGGGTTGTTGGACATTGGTACAAAGCCAGTAAATTGATAAAACATCTCAAGGATAAAACTATATCAAAGAAGTTCAAGGAGAAATTATGCTTAGTTTGGTTTGCCCATTCCGTTATATTGGCAATATACGTCTACAAAGTTATAGAAGATGATTTATTGAAGCTTGCGGAGGATTTTGATAAATCCAACAATTATCCCTGGGGATATGAAAGCTGCTACTTGACTGTCAAATATTTACTAACAAAGATATCCCCAAAGACTATCACATTATACGACTTTTCTTGGGATTTTATGGTAAATTTAATCACTATATGTTTACTCATCCATTAATTTATATTGAATAATTATTTGCTTACATCCTATTTGCATTTTTTAGGCTTGGGTATTTGAAGTCACTCCTCACTTCCAAAAGCAGGTCAAGGATTACCCAGATGAGGTTTCTCATCCAAGGATCCTTAGTTGGTTGGCTGCAAAGAGCAACATAAGAATTAAGGAAGCTAATCTCTTTAACTCTTCGAATGATGCAGTACGTCTTCTTCCGAGTAAAATAATTTAACTCAAACAAAGATATTGATACAGATATTCCATCTGTTGTGATAGATGGGTTATCAGTTACAAAAGATTACCCATCCACTACAACTGGTACAATATGTGGGTAATTTGTTGCAATAAACGATTCATATTTCCCATCAGATTACCCATCCGTTGCTTTAGTTCTCTGAACCCAACTCAATAGGTTAACCATCTACTACAAATTATGCAATAAATAGGCAATCTGATACAATATATTGTTAATCTATTACGATAGACAGATTAGTTTTTGCGATAAAAAGATCATCTCTTGCATAATATGTGCCATCTGTTGCGACATATGGGTTATCTGTTGTAATAAATTACCCATCCAATGCAATTAGTACAACAGATGGGTAATCTATTGCGACAGATGATTCATATTTTGCATCAGATTACCCATTTATTGCTTTGGTTCTCTGAATCCGACTTAACAAATTACCCATCTACTGCAAATTATGCAACAGATGGGTAATCTGATACAACATATTATTAATCTATTACAACAGACATATCAACTGTTGCAATAGAAATATCATCTGTTGCATAAGATATTTTTATCAACATGTAACCCAACTGACTGCAAATTATTCTGTGATATAAATATATCTGTCTTATTTTATAGGTTGTGAATCCATGCATCGTGCCTATTGAGCAGGAGTTGGGGATGAATTTTATTATTACTCTAGATTTTATTGATATAATAGCAGACCCAACGGTGGAGTTAATAATGAAGGAATTGACTAGAGCAACAGCCATAAGAAGAGTAGTTAGGCAAGTTCAGCCTAATGTTGAGGCTCTTCATGACCAACCTGCTGCAACAGATCCGGGTGCTTCTTCTAGGGTGTTGTTGGTGTAGTTGTTGATGTTGGTGGAAGGCATGCTGATGCTGCTGCCAGTCGTGATGATGAGCATGTTGATTCCCTAGGAAAAATAAATATTCTTGAAAACACCCTTTTTTACGGATCCCTCTCACCCTTACATAGGTCGCTCTCATTCTTACACCGGTCCCTCTCACCCCTTTTCGCCCTCATGTTCTCATTGCAAATGCAAAGAATGCAAGGACACCTAGGATAAACTCCTTGAAAAAGTAGAGGTTATCGTTAAAGTTGTTAAGAAATTGAAATCTAAGAGGGGTGTTATATCATCCAAGAAGGTGGAGGAGCCGTACACTCTTGCACTGGCAGTTGGGAGGAAGAAAAGAACAATTAGACAAGTACTCTACAATCGAGAATAAAAAAAATTGCAACTCCTCCCTCTCCAAAAGTTGTTAAGTTCAGCGGCCATTAAAAAAGGTGGACATATATGTGAAACTTGACGCCAAAGAGAAGAGGGATCTGTTACGAGCCAAGAATGCCAAGCAATACGTAGAAGATTACCCCATCCATACCTTTTCCGCACAAGACTTCAAGAGTATGACAGATGTGTACACACAGTACGTGGGCAGGGTAAGTTTACTTTTCCTAACCTAGCCTTCTAATCTACTCTATGAAGAAGAAACTACGCAATAGATGTAGCATCTGTTGCAACAACTGTGTATTTCAGTACAACTTGTGGCAGTTTTGTTGCAACATATTACCCATCTCTTGCATAAGTTACGTTAGATGGGTAATCTGTGAACAGATTCAGAGAACTTCTGTAATTTATGGATCATCCGTTGCATCTTTCCACTATGTTTTCCTTCTTTAAAATTACTAACCTATTTAAAAATTGACTTCTTATATCACAATATTTTGAAGAAATTCTCTACCTCGTGAGGGGCAAGCAATTAGCATACTCGGAGTCTTATGATGCTGCCGATAGGATAATAGACCTCGACTTCTACAAGAATTTCAAAGATAGGTACGATGATTTTAGTAGGTGAGCATCAACTCCCGGTGGCATGATATTTTATTCATTATCTGGGTTTCAATGGGAAGAAGAAAAAATAAAATATGTTAGAGGGGAAAGGCAAAATCCAAATGGCAAGATATGGACCGGGTCAAAAAGGATTATTGGAGTCATGAACGTGGACGACATACGTTATCGGGATATTGAGATACTACTCGAGGAGGGAAAGATCAAGGTTTATGACTGCAACTTACCTGCCTTGGACGAGACTGTTGGAATTGTTCCCCATCTTGTTGAGGCGGAGTGAACTTATGGATAATTTGCCAGGAAAAGTGTTGATAAAACAACTATGGGATTTTCAAGGTCGAAATAAGGACGTGGACCTTCCAAAAAATGAAATCGATGTTGCGTGCGGGTCGCACGCGCTTGCACACATCGAATATTTGTTGACCGACATAGAAATAATCGAGCCAACAACCTTTCTTTGCGCTAATGATATGTCAACCATGCAAGAGCTCTGGGCTTATGGAGTACTAACTGGACGCTTGGAGCCTGTGTATAAAGAAGAGCCTGTGAAATAACAATTTTTTGTTTCGGCACTTCACTTTACATACGTAACTTTACATGTAGTGGCAATTTTTTGATATTTTACAACAATTACGCTTGAATATCCATGTGCTCAACAACACCAAACCAGTAGCAAAATACAAATACACCACCATGAAAATTTTAGTAATTAGGCTTGAATATCCATGTGCCCAACAACACCAAACCAGTAGCAACAACGCCAACAATGTAGTATCTTCTTGCTCGATTTTGTTTCTCTTTAAAAGCCTTGACTTTCTTCAACAAACCCCAGATTACACGATTTGCTTGTGAAGGGGTTTGTTCTTTATATCAATCAAAGTAATCACATCTACCGAACTTCTATAAAAACAAGACCATAATTACAAGTCAATAATAATCAGTTAATTAAATAAAAAAATATTACCTTTGAAATCTTACAAGTAAAAAACTATGACCTGAATTTTGTTGAGTCCAAGAAGTCTTCAATAGAGCTTTATGACCACACTTACAATATCAAAAATATTTATCACAAAAAATAGTGGAAGATGAGCTCGACATTGGCAAGCTCAATTGGAAAAAATGAAAAAAATATGAGGAAAAAATAAATACAAATAATTTGAAGAATTTGGATAGAGAAAAAAAGATGAAGAAGAAGAATTTAGAAATTTAGGGTTAAATTTTAGGAAAAAGATGAATATGTAAGAGGGAAAATAACCATTGGGGGGGGGGGAATCAGACGCCAAGTCAGTAAAAATGGGGATTCAACGAGCCTTGGTTGCGTGAACTACACGCGAACTGCTAAAGTGAAAGATCGCATCAAATTTAGGTGCCTGTCGATGGATTCTGCCTTTTTTATTTCAAGTTACTTCACTTTACATATAGTGGCAAAGTTGTATATCTACTGAAAGTTGAATTTTTTATAATGCAACAGATTATTTATCTGTTGTAACAGATATTCTACCTGTTCTAACATATAGTTTATTTGTTGTAATAGGTTGGTCATCTGTTGCATTATGTTGATATTTCTATCTAAGTCTATCTGTTGCAACAGTGGGAAGACCTGTTTAATAATTTTCAATAGATTACCTACATGTTGCAACATATGTATAAATATATTTGATATTTTCCAACAGATATGTTGTCTGTTGCAACTAATACCTTATTTGTTGCAATGTTTGAATCTAGTATTCCATTTCAATTAATAAGTTCAAATCTAAGGATAAAATAAAATTCATACACAAAAAAAAAAAATCGAAGCCTTCAGAAATTACATGAAATAAATAAATAAATAAATAAAATGTAAAAAAAATATTATGGGTACAAATCTCAATAAATAAATGAACAATTTAAGTTTTGATGCCAACAATTCCTAAGGAGGGGTGAGGTTATTACTTTGAAATACTCAAGCTATAAAGATCTACTCAACATGGACAAGTTGTTCTTCATCCAGTTCTATGAAATTCGGTTTTGGTCGTGTGGATATTTAATGTTGCTTGCGTATAGTTTCTGTGCTTTCGCTTTTTCGTATTTCCATAAAAAGAGTAGAATATTATCAATGCTATTCAGTAGTACCTTCTACAGTGACATCCACCTAGAAAACCAGAATTGGTCAATGCTAATCACAGAGACAAAAAAACATGGAAAAGGATAACTCATTTGTTTTAGCAAATCAAACAGGTCTTCCTCCTGTTTTATATTATCCCAAATAGATTATATTTCTATTGCAATATATGGATCAACTGTTGGGACAAATTATAACATGAGGAAGACCTGTATGATAATTTCCAATGGATGAACCATCTGTTGCAACATATGATTCATTTGTTTAGAAAAACTGAAATGTTAGGAAGTCTTGATTTAATTTGTCCCAACAGATGATCCATCTGTTACAGAAGATAGGTCATCTATTGGTACAAATAAAAATAGTGCGTACATCTATTTGATTTGCTAAAACAGACGAGATATATGTTGCCACAGATACTGTATCTGATGCAACAAGTTAGTCAACTGTTGCAACAGATGTATATATATGTTTGATAATTTTCAGCAGATGTGTCATCTGCTAAAATATATATGTGTCTGTTTGTTAGTTGGAATAGACGATATATATTCACCATCTTCAGCTCATGCTTCTCTCTTGTGGCCCTTGTATATTGCTCAATAGTGCAACATAAGGACAGAGGAGTTGTAATTTTGCTTTTTTGTATGCTTGATAATGCCTTGGAAATTACCTTTCTTCTCCTCTTAGCCTTAATATCTAATGGATTGGATGGATATAAAATCCTCTTTAATGGAATGACACCCCTCTTAGATGTCAATTCCTATATAGAAGCAGTTAATACATTAATAACATTAATCACTACATCATGTTTCGCCTTGCAGTCTTGTTATTTGCATGCAGAACATTCACTAGGACAGGGAAAATTTGTATAACTAGAATGATCATACTCATAATGGTTTGTTTTAAAAACTATAAGAGGAGCATCATCAGCAACAACAACAGCACCACTACCACCACTAACAGCTCCATCACCACTATAGCCATCATCAACAACAAGCCCACCCTCCAAAATTATTTTTCTTGTGATGGTTATTGCTCTAAACAATTTTATTTTTATTCTGTCAATGACCTTAGGGTCCGATAAAGTTTGCACAGACCGTAAAGTAAGAAAAAATGGTATCTTCAACTCTCGATTGGTTGGAACAAGCGACGGATAGACAATCTAACATAAATCATTACATATATTAGAATGATGATTAGATTATTCAAAAAAATCATTAATTAAAACAAAAACTTAATTATAATTATACTTACTGCATCCTTCGAGGGGTGAAGAGATCAAGAAGTTTTATATTTTTATCAATTTTGGCTGACAACCACTCAAGATTCTTGGACAGGAAACTTCTTCCTGGTAGTTCACTTGTTGTCTCAAATAAGGAATGGCTTCAAACGCCTAAGCCTATAAAATAAAGCCAATAAATCAAAATCATTATTAAATAAAAAAAAGAATCATATTATAATAAGAGAAACATTTACCATGAAAGCCCATGGAAAGCCATATAAGTTGAATGTCTATGGCATTAACAGAGTCAACAAATATTTGACAGTCATTTTGAAGCTTTCATAACCCCAAGGATAGCTGTTAAATGCCTCAAGATCCTCGGAGAGCTTTATCAAATGAAGTGGTATGTTGTTGTTAACGTCTCTTGCCCAAAGAATAATATGTACAAACCAAGCTTAATGATTGCTTGTGCTTTTTGGAAATTCTTTTACTTTTCAACGCTTATATCAAATTTTTATTTTTGAAGCTTGGACCAACAATGGGCACCAGGTCATCATGATCACTCGACTTGCCTTTGCTTTTTTTAGGTGTGCGGGGTGCTTTTTGGGGTTAGAATAGGTACAACTTGGGAAAGAGATAGAGGATACCATTTTAGTTTAGTAACTATGGCAAACTCCTTCCAACCAAAACAAATAGGCATGCCACAGTAATTTATCCAAACCTCATCCATCTTATCTTTGTTTTCATGCATAAGCCTACGCTTGAGAAGATCATTTACCATTTTTTTTAGAATCGAGCACTGTTGTTCTCAGGCAAATCAAGATATTATCCAAAGCAATTGTCCCTGAAATAAGCATCTAATTTTTGTTCTCAAAGTATTTTTCTGAAGGCGTCGAAAGATTTTTCCATAGCTGACTTAACCATGAAATCACTCATTAAATATATGGAACCATCGCACTACATTCTAACTGGATAACGATCAATACTGAAGGTTTTGACCAACTCTTCGGTAGAAGGGCTATTAGCATTTGGATCAACTCTTTTGAAACATTCCTCCTCCCCATGTTCATCATATTTTGCTCCTGATTGAGATAACGCTTGTAAAGCAAGCTCATAGAGTGATGGATGTAGCCTAGTTGCTTCACTTGTTCCTTTACTTGGACTTTTGAGATCCATATAATCTAAAAATAACAGGAACATAAAATAGATTATAATTGAATAATGCATCATTAAAAAAGGATAACAGTATATCTAACATGTACAACAGTAAAATAACAATTCCAGTAGATCACATATCTGTTGCACCAGGTAGGTTATCTATTGCAACCTATAACTAAACTGTTGCAGTGGATAAGTAATCCGTTGAAAATAATAAAAATAGATCACTCGTCTATTGCACCCGATAAGTTATCTGTTGCAACTTATAACCAACCTGTTGCAGCGAATGAGTAATTCATGGGAAATAATAAAAATAGATCACTCATCTTATGCACCAGGTAGGTTATTTGTTGCAACTTATAACCAACCCGATGTAGCGGATGAGTAATCCATTGGAAATAATAAAAAACAAATCTCCCATTTGTTGCACTAGGTAGGTTATTTGTTTTAACTTATAACCAACCTATTGCAGCGGATGAGTAATCCATTGAAAACAATAAAAACAGATCACTCATTTGTTGAAACAGATCACTCATCTTTTGCAAAATGAGTTATTTGTTAAATCAATATTGTTTAGATTTCTCTCAAACGGAAGAGTCGTCTGTCACAACAGATGAATAATCTATTAGATGTTTCATCTGTTGCATCAGATGTTTGATCTGTTGCATCAGATGTTTTATCTGTTGCATCACATGGTTCATCTGTTGCGCTAAATGGTTCATTTATTGCATCAGATGGTTCATCTGTTGCTCCAAATGGTCCATCTGTTGCAACACCATTTTTATCAAGAAAAATAATAAATCAACCCAGCAACACCAACACAACACACACATACTAAGAGCATCAACGGTGACCAAAAATCACTAATAAATCGAATCAACAGTTCGACAACAAGAACTACAATAACAACAAAAAATTATATTTCACACTGGAAAGTGTAGAGAAGAAATGCTAGAAATTAGGGTTTTATTCAGTCCACATTTCAAATTTAAGCAAGAAATATTGAAATTATTAACCAATACTAGAAGAGAAGTTATCTCAAGTTCCTCTGTTTCTTCATAACTAAAATGACATAATTTTTTACCTGTGAAAGAAGAAATGGGATGATGAAGAACTCAAAGTTATTGTCATCGAATAATACTGTTTGTCACATCGATTGATGGTTGAAAGTCAAATATTTATTGCTGGAGCTTGAAGTAGTCGAAAATTGAAGGGAGAAATTTTGCAGAACTGTTGGTTGAGAGAGACTGTCGAGAGAGAGAGGGGAGAGAGACGGTTGATTTGGAAAGAAGAGGGGTGTAGGTTGATTTATTCTTTTGAAAATATTAGAAGGTTTTGAAAATATTAATCAAATTCACAATTAACTTAATCAAGTTTCCTAATTATGTTTCACCCTTTAAGTTGGTCAATGTCACAAATCCTTCATTCAAGACTTAAAAGACACCTTTCCTTCAATTTACTCAAGTAACATATATATATATATTTATATATATATATATATTGATAGACTTGTCTTGAGTCCAAAACGGGAATGGACGGGTAAAATTTCAAGCTTAGATTATGGAGGAGTGATATTTAGATGCTCAGCCATGCAAACTTTTGTTTGGAAAATATAAACCAAGAACAAGAAAATCCCAAAAGCAATTTTTGCTTTTTTTTTTTGTGAGATTGCTTGGAATTGTATGCAAAGGACTATAGTTGTAGTTGATATAACAAGTTATTAAATTTTTTACACTAAATAAATAGGGAAGAAATTAAGGAAGCAAGAACTTACAATTTGATTTCTTATATCAGAGTAAAAGTTACAAAAAGATAAACTCTCTTCTGCAAAAGTAAAGTTACGATCTTTTGATGAGAAGTTGAAATTTAAAAAGAAGACCTTCAGAGGTTATACAAAGAAGGTAATAAAAAATACTCTTTTATCATTGCCAACAAATAAATTAATATATTAAGAAAAAATTATTTAATCAACCAAGCATAGATAGTATTAATATTCAACACAACTATAGTTTAGAAAAATTACATAACTCGGCGAGGGTTTTCTTTTTCCTAACAAATTAGTTCATACTAAGATGCACTAGCCCTAAAATAAAAGGAAAAAAACTCATGGTCTCAGTCTCACTACCAACCACCTCATCTCCTCTCTATCTCTCCGCTCTCGACCACCGATACCTCCACATTTTCTTTCTTCCCTGATGAATTTGTTATTGTTGTCCCAGAACCTATACTAGCGATGATGATGCAGATGTAGAATCAATTTCCAAATCATCATTTTGTAACATAATTCTATCTAGTTAAATAGTTTAATTGGTGGCAAATTCAACGATGCAACTCTTCTTCTCTTTTAAGATATCTTTCTCCTCTTATATGCTAACAATTTTACATCTAATTAAAGTCGAACTGTTGGCATTAGATATTAAATACATTTTCTAGAAGCATCCCAACAACATACAACACTATTTTGGACTCATTGGCAATAAGAAATTGAAGAACTGAAAAGTAGATTGTAACTCTTTTTGCTTTTAAATCTTCTTTTCTTCTTCTACTGAAGCTTATTGACGCAACTAATTATATTTATGTATAAAAAATGTACGTGTATCATAAAAAGATCGTGTCTCTGAAAATTTGATATAGTTATTATAAGATTGTCTCTGCGTATTGGAAAAAATTGATAAGTTGATACATTTGTTATCAAAAAAAAAAAATTGTATCTGTATATTTATTTTAGGGGTGATACATTGATTCTAACATTGGATGATTTTTTTCATGTCCGTATCAGAAAAAATGATACAAAATTATCATTAGGACTCTATCATAAATACATATGTTCTCAAACTCTGATTCCCGATATCAATATCCGAAATAGTGACTTAAAATTGAGCTACGTTAAGTAAATATCAAAACTATCATAAAAATTACTAGTAACTAGAATTCTCTCTATTGAATGTTCGAACCCCAACCTTCTGGAACCATACCCACACCACCGGAGCCACCGGGTCCAATGGCGATTGAAATCCCCAGTAACATTAACTCTGTTACCCCTAGAAATAGTTTTAAATACATGCTAAAATCACTTCGCCGATAAGGACCCAATGCTCCATTCCAAAGAAGAAGAGTTGATCTAATTATCAGACAAAGAAAAAAGTCGGATATACCGACCTTGGCAATTCTCAGTGATTGTAAAGCTAGCAATAAATGCTTAACACACAATTACTCAAGAATTAAACTAATAGATCTCTGGAAACCCACTGAGCCACTGATCCTCATTGACTTGGGATGCGACTACTATATTACAAAGTTTAATAATCCTGAGAATTCGACAAAAGATCTGCATGGGGGCCCTTAGTTTATCGCAGGGAACTTCTTGACAGTAAGAAAGTGGGAGCCAAATTTTGTACCGGAGGAGGCATTACAAACACACACAGCCATTTAGCTAAGGCTACCACAATTACCTACATAGTTCTATGATCAAAGCATACTGGAAAGAATAGGCTCCAAATTGGGAATACTACTGAAGATAGACACTTGTACCTTTTCCACACTCAGAGGAAGATACGCGAGAATCTATATCCAAGTTCTCCTGGGAATACCTTTAAAAAACCACATCTGCATAAGACATCACAAACAGAAGGTGGTATATGAAGGAGACGACTTCCTTTGTACGAGCTGTGGTCGACAAGAATATCTAGAAAAATTGCAGAGCAATTGACCCCAGTCACTGATAAACCAAAAGGAGACACAGAGGGATGGAAAGTGGTATCCTTCCCTAAAAGGAAAGGCAACCCAAACTCAAAACGATTGCCAACAACCCATGGACGCAAAGCGACGCTCTCAGTAGACAGCCCACAGGTAAGACGAATAGACGAAGCCCAGGTAAGACCTAAAACTTGCAAAGCCCATCTCCCCCTGACCAAGGTGTAGCCAATGGCACAAGTAAGTTATCCCCAGGAATTGCTTCTCTTTCATCACCAGAAGGAAAAGGAAAAACCAAATTGGAGACTGGGTCAACTAGTGCACCCAGTAAAGTTGTTGTTAACAACCTCTCCTCTGAAGTAAAACCCCCCACCACACTTCTTTTCTAGATATTAATTACCGAAACAACCCAGATCTTTTTAATAAATGTAACCAAGCTATCTCTCAAATAACTTTTAATAATAGAGGGGCCCAAGAGGGTCCACCAGTCACAAATATTAACGAGGTTCCAATGGAGACCTCCGTCTCTGCAGCTTCTATGGCGGTAACCAATGCTGAGAGTAGGGATAATCATCACCTAGAGACAATTGACATGACTGACGTAGTCATGTCCATTAACTCCTCTCCTCCTTTTATCCCTAAATAGAGCACCAATGAAGCGTCCATTAATTCTAACTAACCAAAGACTACTCAAAATACTAATGGCAACCCCACCGACACTAAATGAGCCTCTTGTGTTCGTCTCAGCACCCCACCCACCTAATTGAGTACCGATATCATGGGCGGAGATGGTACTCGAAGGGAAAACCATCTTTTACTGTATCATAGTGAGGGACCAACTAATTATACTAATGATGAAAGACCCAACCTGGATGGCCCAAATCGTCAAGGATGAGGTAGATCATATAGTGTAGAGATTGAGTTACCAAGTATGGACTCGAACAATGACACAAGCCCAGATGATGGGAACATCGAATGTGATGAACACCCACGAGTTCAACTCATTGATGGCTCACATGTTCAAGAGCTTACCTTATTACCCAAAAATTCCTTACCTCTCAAAAATGGAAATGTTAACATTTGTGCCATGGATACCACCAACACCCTAAGTACCGACCAACCCAAATAATGATCAAGCCAAGGAGGGAACCATGGGGGCGAAGACCTAGGAAAAACACAATCCTCTTTACTAAAGGAACTTCAGAAAATGAATGCAGACCTGGAGCAATTCTTGGAAACCTTAGGAGAACCCAACATAGACTTCTTCATTCTAGAAAACCTCCTCCGGAAAGAGTACTCAGATCCATTCAGCACAGCTACTATAGTACTCTATCCGAGGGAAATGAAGACTTTCAAGCTGATGATGAGGAACATGACCAGTCAGTCGAATACAACAGTCTCTCTAAGTCCATATTTATTACAAGAAAAATTAACCAAGCAAGACAAGGGTAAGAAACTTGTACTAAATCAACCCCCCAACCAAAATGACTCAATGAACTTCATAATTTGGAACACAAGGGAGGCCAATAGTGATAGCTTCAGAAGACACTGCATAGACTTAGTGAAGACTCATAATCCCATAGTTGTAGTTCTGTTAGAAACTAAGATGGAGGATCATAAAAACCTCACTGAGATGCTCAAGTTCGACTTTCATTTTGAATCTAGTACTGAAGGAAGAAAATGTGGGATTGTTATAATATGGACGAAGAAAGCTATCAAGATCCAAAATTTCTCTATCTCCCTCAGGGTATCCACGCTATTGTCAAGGTAAGATCTAATCCCAGGCCCTGGATTTTTTCTACTATATATGCTAGTCCTGACCTCAGCCTTCGAACCACCCTTTGAGAGGAACTATGCCAAATTTCCTCCATTCATAAAAGGGGATTGGTTAATTGGTGGGGACTTCAATGAGGTCCTTACTTCCAATGAGAAACTAGGAGGGTCTCCCATCAATATTACTAGAACTAGTAAGTTTTAGGAATGCCTTAACTTTTGTAACATGGTGGACCTAGGCTTTAGGGGCTGCAAATACACCTGGACCAATAGGAGACATCGCAATAGAACTGCTCTTATCTAGAAAAGACTTAACCGGTGTGTTGCCAATGAATCTTAGATACATCACTATCCAGAGGCATTGATAACTCACCTACCTAGAACAAAGTCTGACCATTTCCCCATCCTTTTGTCTCTGTCAAAAAGACCTCAAGGTAGTCACACCAAACCCTTCAGATTTGAACCTATGTGGTGCAACCATCACTCCTTCCAGTACTTGGTGAAAACTATTTTAACCAGTAGGATAACCTCCAACATGATATCACCTACTTCCAGGATCAAGCAACCCTCTGGAATCATCAAGTGTTTGGGAATCTCTTTAACAAGCTTAGGTCTACTAGAAATAGACTGGGTGGTATTTAGAGATCTAGGGCTTACCATAATAGCACCTTTCTTCAAAACCTTAAGAGTGAACTCACTTATGAGTATGACTCTCTGCTTAAGTGTGAGGAGGTCTTCTGGATAATCAAGTCCAGAATAACCTGGCTCACAGAGGGTGATGCTAATACTTTTTTTTTCCATGCCTCCACTATTACTAGAAGAAGGAGAAATAAAATAAATGAACTCAGGGATGAGGTGGGAAATATGTACAGGGGTGAGGATAGTATAGTGAATCATGTAATGCAACACTTCACCAATCTATATAGCACTAGTCATGTTAGTTGCCGCAACAGTCACTTTGTCCCCGCAAACCAGCACAAAAGGATCAATTCCAGCATGCAGAATATACTTGCAGCTCCCCTTAGGGACTTAGAGATCATGCTAGCCATCAAGTCCTTTAAACCCTTGAAAGCTACTGGCCCTGATGGGATCCACCCTCTCTTTTTCCAAAAGTATTGGGCTGACCATTGACCCATAAACTATCTCTTTCTGCAAAAGGGTCTTCTCTGAAAATGTTATGCCTACTGATAATAACAGAACCCTTGTTTGCCTCATTCCTAAAAGTAGAAATGTTGATAGTCTCAGAAACTTCAGTCCCATTGGCCTGTGCAACACCAGTTTCAAGATTGTTGCCAAATAATTGCTAACAAAATCAAGCTTATCCTCTAAGATATCATCAGCCCCACCCAGGCTAGCTTCCTGGCAAACAGGAGGGCTGCTGATCAAGCCATCATCATTCAAGAATACATCACCCACTTTAATAAAATGAAAGGGAAGAAGTCTAACATGATCCTTAAAATTGATTTAGAGAAAGCCTTTGACAAGATAGAATGGTCCTTCATAAAGAATACACTTCTCTTCTTTGGCTTTCCTACGAACCTCACCAATCTCATTCTTTTCTACATAACCTCTATTTCTATAGATGTGATGGACAATAGCATAAGAACTGACTTCTTCAACCCTTCTACAGACATCAGATAGGGGGATCCCATTCCCCCCTATATTTTCATCATGTGCCTTGAAAGGCTGCCCAGGGGCATACAAATTGAAGTAGATTCTAAGAACTGGACCCCTATTAGCATCTCCCCCAGGGGACCTAAACTCTCTCACTTATTCTTCATAGATGACCTCACTCTTCTGGCAAAAGCTACTCCTACCAAATGCCAGACCATAGTATCAATTTTGGGCACCTTCATCCAACTTTCAGGAAAGACCATCAATTATCTCAAGACCAAAGTCACTTTTCTAAAAATTGTTCCTCTTCTCTGGCTAACCAATGTTCCCAGATCCTCCACATTCAGCCAAACACCACTTTTGGTAAATATCTTAGGTTTCCAATATTCTCCAAAAAACATAGGAATAGTGACTTTCAGTTTATCATTGATAATATACACACTAAGCTTGCTGGCTGGAAAACTAAGCTCCTGAATATGGCTGGTAGAATTATTTTAACCAAATCTACCCTCGGTGCCATGCCCACCTGCATCATGCAGTATATTAAAATCCCCAACAAAGTCACTGAGATATGCAACAAAAATTCAGAGAGACTTTGTCTGAGGTAGCAGCCCTGAGAAAAAGAAACTTCGCCTTCTAAATTGGGGATGTTCTAACTTCTAAAAAAGTCATGGAGGACTGGGCCTCCATAAGACTGATCTCAGGAACAGGGCACTGCATGCTAGCCTTTCCAGGAGGCTATTCCACCACCCTACAATTTTGTGGGGCCAGGTTCTTCTAACCAAATACTATAAGCCCCTCAGACAATCGAGTACCAACTAGTACAACTCCAGGACTTGGAAAAACATTAAAAGGACTGGGCTGACTACTGCTTAGGGATAAGATGAAGGGTGGGTAAGGGTGATAGGGTAAACTTTCTCCAAGATACTTGGATCCCCCACCTAGGCAGCCTTAGAACCATTATCCATGGTCCCATGAACAAGATAGATACCAATATCATGGTAAAGGATATCCTAACCAATGGAGAGTGGGATTTCACTAAAATCTCTTTTGAGATCCCTGAGACCATCAAATATGCTATCCTCAGTCACTTAACCACCCTAAACAGGAATAAGGAATACAAAGTGGTTGGAACTGCAATTCCATTGGTATCTTTACCACTGGGAGCATGTATACACACCATAGGAACCTAAACATCATCCACACCAAGGGGAAGAACTTTCCCCTTGTATGAAAAGCTGATGCTTCTAATAAAACTAGGACTTTTCACTGGCTCTTCATGTACAACAGGCTCCCAACTGGCAGCTTTCTCAACCATATAGGTATCAATGTACCTCCCCAATACCACTTCTGCAATCACAATAGGGAAAACATTAACCATATTTTCTTCCAATGTAGCAATGCTACACAGTTGTGGGCTAAGTTGATCCAAAAAGGCCAGTACCTGCCTTCCTTCCTTACCAACAATATAGATGATACCAACTGGTATACCTGGTGGGAATCATGTAAAGAAAGGCCTTTTAACATTTGGATAACCTAGGGATCTCTTCTCCCCCATTGCTTAAGGGAATTATGGATGACTAGAAATGACAACCTGTTCAATAATCACCATAATTTAGCTAGATTTGATAATGCTATTGCTAATGCCACAGAGTGTCAACTCCTAGCCAAGGCTAAGTCAAGCCTAAGCTCGCAAAATCTAACCATCCAGGTTAAATAGCAACCTCCTACTACTAATTTCATCAAGCTTAACACAGATGACTCTGCCAGCGATAACCCTGGCCCTGGTGGAATAGGTGGGGTCTTTCGTGGGAGTAATGGTGAGTGGATACTAGGTTACTACCAACACATCCCTCACAGAACTACCACAATGGCTAAATTACTAGCCATCAGATGTGGACTCCGTCTAGCTAGAGATAATAGCTTCCGATCCTTATATATAGAGGTAGATTCAATGGTGGCCATCAAAATCCTCACTAACAACTATCCTCTTTATCATGATATCATGTGTGAATGCAAGACGTTGCTGACAGAGATAGAAGCAACACCTCCAATGCAGATATATAGGGAACAAAATACTGTGGTTGATCGTTTGGCGAAGGAGTACACAATCATACCTTTTGCTATGCAACCGGCCACCACAACAACTCACTTACCCTTTGTACTTAATTATGTTTTGTATGATTATTCTGGAAAGACTTTTTCTCGTATAGTTAATCGATCAAACTCAGGTCAAAACATGACCATGACTGATATCTCTTTTTGCCCATAGGGTCGGGATGTGACCCTGAACAATAATATTTTGGCTTCTCCATCTAGAAGGAGCACCAAACCCCCACCCCCACTAATTTCTAATAGAATGACTATGTTTTACACCACAAAAAAAAACTATCACTAAGCTACATAATATAGACCTAAGCTATAGCCCATTATGAAATTTTCTATAAATGATTAAACGAGTTAAAGATGCATGGTAGCATCAGAGGCGGAGCCATGATTTGAAGTTTGTGGATTCTGAATTAAGTAAAAAAGCATAAAAAGTCAAGGAAAAAAAAACATATGTTGCTATTGGGGTTCAAACCCACGTCTGTGGGCAAAAAAATGATAAATATAGGGTCTACGTAAAAGCTACTGGGTTCGCCCGAACCCCCGTAGGGTGGGCCAAAGAAGTATAAATATAGGGTCTACGTAAAATCTACTAGGTTTGCCCGAACCCCCATAGGGTATTGTAGCTCCGCCCCTAGTAGCATCAGTTATAATCTAACTAGGGAAAGTAGAAATCCAAATAACCATGAAATTAAAAATGGGGAAAGGACAAAAATAGCACTTCATTCTAAAATAATTCCACCATAATAGCCACCAAAAACTAATTACCTATAATTAGCCACTTAAGTAATTTCTACTTTTAGCCATTTCAATATAGGCTTCGTCTCCTTCTCTATTTTTTAAATTTTTTCTTATTATTTCATTTTAAAAAAAATGTTGTCCATTTTCTTATAAAAATGAAATCAATTTTTCTATTTTTTTATTTCACTACTATATTTCTTTTGACAAAAAAATGTATCAAAACGGTATAAATTTTGTATCAATTCGATGTAGGGACTGTATATGTATGTGTGAGTTCCCTCTCTTTTGAAAAAGTATATCAATGTGGTATAACCATTGTATCAATTTAGTATAGGATTGTGTATGCATGCATAGATTCCGTCACTTTTGAAAAAGTGTATCACTTTGGTATAACATTGTATCAATTTGGTATAAAAATTGTATATAGGAAAGTGCCAAAGTAGCCCAAAGGCTATTAAATGACATTAAAGGTTGTATCAATTTGGTATAACATTGTATCAATTTGGTATAAGGATTGTATATGCATGCATAGGTTCCGTCTCTTTTGAAAAAGTGTGAAATATGGTATAAACGTTGTATCAATTTGGTATAAAAGGCCAAAATAGTCCAATGACTATTACGGGGTATTATTTTGGCCAACTGGCCACAATGTGGAAAACTTACCAAATGCTGACCATTTGTTTTCAAAATGGCCAATGGGTGTCCTTTCCCTATTAAAAATTTTGGCTAATTAGATTGTGCTCAACATATCTGAAGATCTAAGAATACTGTATAATATGTACATCTTTAAATAAACTCTTCTTCTAAATATCTTCCCAATTAATAGTGTCTATTTACCATGAAAGTATACTTCTTGTCACTGTAGTATTTGTTAGGATCAACTTTTAAACTCGATTAAAAACCTTCCAATAACTTGGCTATTTATTAAAAAATAAAGTCACCACATAATTTTTAAGAAATTAGAAAATCAAATTTTAAAGGTACTTTAGGAAAACCTTATGAAAAAACAAAGAAAAGATTAAGGTTTTGGTGATATTTCGAGGAAGAGGTTAGACATCTTGAAAAATTTTATAGGCACAATTGACCGGTAAATTAAATATTTTATGGCTAAACTTAAATATCTCTTTTAAGAATTATTACGCCATTAATTCAACTAGTGAATCAACTTGCAATAAGGCAAACTAATTAATATTTAATAGAATTTGAAGATATCACGAAGTTGAGACTTTGGACTAGATGTATAGTCCAACTTCTTAAACTCGTCATGAGTCCACTCATTTTACAACTAAATGGATATGGAAATTCATAAGCCATTTCACAAGAGTTTAAGGGGTCGCTTGGTTGTAAAAGAGTCATCCTCGGATAATTAATTTTGAAATTAGCTATCTCATCATGTATATGACATAATTTATCCCATCACTATAAATGGTGGAAAAAGTAATCTCGGTACTAACTAATTCCTCTCACCAAACATGGGATAAATAATCCTTCATTTTATCTCAAAACTATCTATCCCTTAAACCTCACACCACACAGTCTCTAAGGGTTCAAAATCTTCACTTTGTCTTGTTGGGTCATGATCCAAGAGCTCAACACTCTATGAGATTTATTTGGATTTGAGACCATTTAAACTGTTTGAAAAATATTTTGGCCCTTATGAAAATGCATTGATCATTTTTAACAGTTTTTGCAATCAACTGCTGGGCCATGACCTAAAATAATATTTCTTTCTCAATTTCTGAGTCTTGTGGGATCCATAACCTTTGCAAGTTATGTGGTACTAAAATTTAAAGAAACTCTACAAGTTATTTTAAAAGCTTTGATGTCATTAAAAGACTTGTAGCAGCTACCATGATTAGCGTTTAAAATCTTTCTAATCAAAATTAGTTTTAAGCGAAAAATTTAAAATCAATCGTAACTTAATTAATTAGAGAAAATCCTTTAGACGACGTAATTATTAGCCATTTACTAGGGATTCATCTTAAGCTTGAAAGGGGAATTGTTTGGATTTTAGTCTTACAAAATAGGATATATATATATATGATCACAAAATATATATTTTTCTTAAAAAAGGCATTGAGAGACTTGGAATTTAGCCCAAATCGCCGCTGGATTATCTTAATGCAATTCCATTCACTTTTCTTTTTCTTCTGAATTGCTGAAGTATCTGCGCACTTTCCTTATCTATTCATCTATTTCACGGGAAGTGGCTCAAGAATGGATCGGCGGAACTGATAGGATGATGGATTTCTGCCCCAACCCGATAATGCAATGGAGAAGACGGAGTCCATATAGACTCAACATGGCGATTCAATTTTCATGCGTAAAAATATAATTCCAAATTTGAGATTAAGCTCCTCAAGTTGTCATAAGCTTTTGGAACAGCATTCAGTTGGAATGATCTTTATTTCACAAATCTGAATTTAACTTCTCAATGGAAAACTTGTTAATTTGCTTATTCAATTTTTCCTTACTAGTCCAGAATCTAAAAATGCCTTGTGAGCACTTGACCAACATCTGATTTGCTTTTACTACTCAATTTATAGAACTTACCTTCATGTGACCGTGTTTGGTTTTTAATCAAGAAGTGGTGATGCAAATAGACACCAATAAATTGAAACGAGATAACTGTGTATATATATATATATATATATCTATGAGATTTTGTGAAAACATGAGAGAAGATAGTTAAGTGTCTATTTTCTTAAAAAACTTTATTGTAAAACTAAAGATTATGTGAATATTTTGTTGTTACGTTTTAATAGTACCATGCCTTTTTATTGTTAGGGATATCTTTATAAATCTCTCAAAAAAATAACATAATGTGTTGGGTTCTAAGTGATGAAAGGTGTATGAAAAATGGAGGAGAAAATAAAAATGTGAGTTCACTTTATAAAAGAGTGTTTCTCCCACATTGGTGGGAGAAACAAATATTCTTGTGCTAAATGAGGTAAGAAAAGACAAGTCTTCCACCATTGTTGGTGCTTGCTCAACTTTGGATTCGGATTCAAATTTGGAAATTGATCAAGAATTTTTTTTTTTTTGATAAAATTTATTTGAAACTTGAAAATTAGTGATGTTTTAATCCAAAATTTCAATACAAAAATTATCTCCATTTGCGGATGCACACGAGCAAGTGCGAACGCATGTCGAAGGGACGCAACCATTTGAGGCACTGTTTGAAAGCAACAAAGTGATCTGGGGGCGCAGGTCACCACTATGTGCAGACCCAGATGAGGTCCGCAAGTGAGACAAAACTTTCTATTTTGGGTAAACATGCGACTTGCGAATGCAAGTGGATCCGCAGGTTGGTCCGACGTTTCAAAAGTTGTACCTTTTCATGAACCATTGTTTCTTTCCAGAAGTAACACCTTTTGGCTATAAATACCTGACTCAGGTATTGATACGAATTTTTAAAGTAAAAACACTCTTCTTCTTGAAAAATTCATGTGTAATTTACAAATCGTTCAGTGAGTGAGTGAGTTGTTCGGCAAATTTGAGGTACCATTATTTGTTGAAGTGAATCATTTAATTCTGAAAGGATATATTTCATTAACCTCGGATACTAGGAGGGAATAATTTCTTTCAAGACATACTGTAAATTCGGTGGTCTTGATTCTTTCTTAATCTCTTTCTTATGATTTTTCTATTATTCCAAAAAATAGTTTTGAACTTCTTTATTGTTTTTGAACTTGTTATTGAAGTTCATATTGTAAATACAAATTGTATTCGGTCAAAAAACTAGACAATGCTAAATAAGACTTCTTTTTCAAACTGTGACCTCCCCCAGGCCTTTCTGCAAAGACAATTTTGGGAAGTCCAAATTAGTAACAACACAGCGCAATCATCCAAGCACACGATAAATTTCCAAACACGTTCTAGCAAACATAAGATCAGATCCTTTTGGATTTTGAATGGTCTTGTTAAAAAATCATCTGAGTCGACATGGTAGGAACATAAACTAACTATGCTGAAGAAGAAGAAGAAGAAGAAGAAGAAGAAGAAAAAGGTTACAAAATGTGAATACCATACTTGGTATTTATAGACTCACATAAGTCACACATGATCTTCTAGAATCTTCTAATAAATACTCCTAGCAACTTGTGTAACTATTCAACTAATCGCCTAGAGTAATTAAAACAGTAAAGCAATAAAACAGTTAAAACTATTTTATTGCATCAGAAAACTAATGCTACAATATACATTTTAATAAACCCCTCAAGATGAAGGGTGCCAAATATTAAGCACACCAAACTTGCCAAGAGGATGCAAGTGTTGGTCTTGAGTCAGGCTCTTGGTAAGTATATCTGCCACTTGACGAGTTGTGGGAACATACACAGTCTATACAAGCCTTTCCTTGATCTTGTCTCTTATAAAGTAGCAATCAATCTCAATATATTTTATCCTTTCATGAAAGATGGGTTGGCTACTAGTTAGATTGTAGACTTACTATCACTGAAGAGTGTGATAGGCTTATTGACAGACACATTTAAGTCTGTAAATAATCATGGCAACCATGTGATTTCTGCTAGAGCTGAAGTCATACTTCTATATTCTGCTTCAGCTGAGCTTCTAGATACAGTATGTTATTTCTTGGACTTCCAAGATATCAAGGATTCACCAAAATACACTACAAATCCTGTGACAGATGTCCTTGTGTTTGGACATGCTTCCTAGTCTGAGTCACACCAACACAAAAGATCTGCATTAGGCTGAGCCTTAGACCAAACACCCTAGACTACTATTCTATTTATGGATCTGGTTATCCTGATAGCAGCTTCCAAATGAGACCTTTTAGGTTGTTACATGAATTGACTTAAGGTCTGCACAACATAGCTAGTGTCAGGTCTAGTTATGGTTGCATACATCAACTTCCCAATCAGTCTTTGATAAGAAGTAATGTCCTTGAGAACAACATCACATGTGGCACCTGTTACTTTATCAAACTCAACCAAGGTCAGCTTGACATTAACTTCTAATGGGTTAGGTGTTGGTTTAGCACCAACTAGTCCAGTCTCTGATATGAGCTCCAAAATATACTTTCTCTGATTGAATATGACCCCAGATACAGATCTTAACACTTCTATTCCCAAGAAATATTTGAGCTCCCCCAAATCTTTGAGTTTAAACTGCTGATACAAGGTTGCTTTTGCTTCATTTATCATAGTAATGTTGTCACCAGTAATGAGAAGATCATCCACATGTACTAAGATTATAACCATCCCTTCTTCCTTCTTTAATGTAAACAGAGAATAGTCATATATGCTCTGGGTAAATCCTGCATAAAACAAGGTTGCAGTGAGCTTGATGTTCCACTATCTTGAAGCCTTCTTAAGTCCATATAAGGACTTGATTAATCTACAAACTTTGTTTTCTCTTCCTGCTTTAAAGCCTTCTGGTATCTCCATACAAACTTCTTCATCCAGATCATCTTGAAAAGAGGCATTATAGACATCCATCTAGTACATATACCACCCCTTAGAGACTGCCAATGCAATGATACATCTGACAGTAACGATCTTAGTCACAGGAGAAAAGGTACCATAATAGTCCATTCTTTCTTATTGGCTATAGCCCATGGCTACGAATCTTTCTTTAAATCTCTCCACTTTATCACTAGATTTATAATTAAATTTATACAGCTATTTTAATCCTATGATATTATTATTTTGAGGCATATCAACTACCACTCAGGTATGATTATCTTCAAGTGCTTTGATCTCTAATTGCATGGCTCCAATCCACTTTTCATTCTTGATAGCCTGGCTATAAGTTTAGGGTTCAACTAGTGCTGGCATGTTAGAGAAAAAACACTGGTAACCTACAGTAATAGTAGTATAGGATAGATAACTGGTTAAGGGGTATCTGGTCTCTTTTCTCTTCCCTGGTAAAATATAATCTATCAACCAAGCAGGTTGCTTAGTTATTCTAGATAATCTTCTTAGAGCATCAGTTGTAGCTGACAATGATGTTGATGCACCTAGATTTGGTGTACTAGAAGGTACATTAATTAATATATTTTCTAGAATATGTGACTGATGTAAATCCTCTTTTAATGACTCAGGAACCTCAGGAAACTGAATTTGAGATTCTGATATCTCAAGCAACCTGCATAAAAATCATCAGTTTCATGATTTACTATACTTGCATCAATCTTAAGAAAATCTTTAGATAATTCTAAAGTTTTTTTTTCTGCAAAAGGGAACTCATTCTCTCAGGCAACATCTCTAGTAACAAACAACTTGTTAGTGACCATATTCATCAACAAATAACTCTTTTGAGTAGCAGAATGCTCCATCAATACTGCGGACTTTGCTCTTTCTGAAAATTTGTCAGCTTTTGGTACTGTTGAAGCATAACATTTTCAACCAATAATTCTCAAATGTGTTAAGGATGGAAACTTGGAAAACAATATTTCATAAGGACTCTTACCTCCAATAGATGAAGATGGTAGTCTGTTAATAATATAAATTGCAGCTTTAACAATTAGACCCCAAAATTTGATGGGTATTTGGGCTTGAAATCTAATAGCTCAAGCAACATTCAATATTTATCTATGTTTTCCTTTAACTACACCATTCTACTGTGGTGTATAGGGATAACTGCTTTGATGTATTATGCCCAAAGACTGAAATAACTCTCTACACTTAGAGTTGAGGAATTCTGTTGTATTATCAGATCTAATAACCTTTATCTTAGCATCAAACTGATTATGAATCATACACAAAAAATTCTTAACAACTACAACACATTCAGATTTTAGTTGTAACAAATGAAGCCAAGTATACCTGCTGCAATCATCCACAACAGTTAAGAAATAATGCTTCTTATCAAAAATTGAAATTTTATAAGGGCCCCAAAGATCCATATGCACAACATCAAAATATCTTTCAGCTCTAGAACTACTTGCAGGAAACATCAGTCTAGTTTGTTTAGCTAATGGGAAAACATGACACTTATTTAAAGACTCTATGTATTTTGTGTGTCTCAACAAGTTTAGTGACCAGAGCTTGAGTAAAAGGATGCCCAAGCCTCCTATGCCATAGATTACAATCTTGTGTACTCACTTCTGCAACCAATTTTTAACCATCTCTGTGCATCTCATATACTCTATAAACATTCTTGAGGATATATAGACCTCTTCTTTACTTACAAATCCCCTTTACCTTCCCACTGTGAAGGTCTTGAAATATACAGAAATCAGGATAGAATGATGGAAAACATGAGAGTTGTTTAGTTATTTTGGATACTAACAACAAGTTTAGCTTAAAGTCAGGCACAAACAATACATCCCCTACAGTTTCACCTTTAAGGACTTGTTCATCTCCAACAAGTGTAATATTTTCCTTAGCACCTGTAGGAAGATTTACTTTATCCTCATTAGTGGTATCTATCTTATAAAATTGAGAAAAATATCTTTATGTGCTACAACATGATGTGATGCACCATAATATATTATCCAGTCATGTTAAATAACATGATATACCAAACAAGTAGCTATACCATACATGTTAACCTATTTGAAATCATGTTTATCTTTGTTTAACAAGGCCACAATCTATTTGTACTCTTCATCTGAGAAGCTCTGCTCCTTGGCCTAAACAACACTATTGATGTCTTTATTTCCTTGACTTCTAGATAGACTCGATTGTCCTGCATCATCAATTAACTGATATCCAGTGAAATTATGGACAGAGAACTGATTATTAGCTTGACCAGGAAACTGATGTCCTTGACCTCCATATCCACCAGACCTTTCATAAGAATGATTGTTGTTTCCTTCATATCCTCTATAATTACCATTTTAACCTTCCCTTCTTTTATGCTTCCAATCATTAGGATAGCCCATTAATTTGTAGCAAGTTTCTTTAGTATGCCCAGTGAAGTGAGAATAATTACATTTCTTTTCTTTATGATTTTTAGATCCATCACTACTTTTTGAGCTTCTACATGCATTGTAATTAGATTTGTCTTTTCATGTGTGGTAGTTGCACAAGCCAAATGCTAAATTTCATATTCCACAATCATAGTATGGGCCTGATTAAGTGTAGGTATAACTCTCTTTAACAGAATTTATCTTCTATTCTGATCATAGGAATCATTCAAGCCACTTAAAAACTGTATTAATCTCAATTCAGACAGGTTATCGGCATAATCTTTGGACCTTGGACAAACACATAATGGTGTAGGAACTATTGCATTATATTCACTCCATAATATCTTCAATTTTGTGAAATAAGATGCTACCGAATCAGCTCCCTAGGATAGTGAATTAATTTTCCTATGTAACTGATAAAGACTAATGCGATTTACCTTGTAAAACCTCTCTCTCAGATTTTCCTAACCTTTAAATGCAATTGTTGCATATACAATACCACTTAACAATTCTGCACTAACAGAGCTCATTAACCATGATAACACTATTGCATTGCAAGTTTCCCATTGCTCATGCACTTCTTCTCTGTATACATCTCTACTACAAGCACCTATCACAAAATCGTATTTTCTTTTCCCCATTAATACAATCATCATCGACCGGCTCCATACTCAATAATTCTCTAATCCAACAAACTTAATTGGAATCAAAGTAGCTCCAGACACGTCTGATATTCCTATAAATAAAAGATCACTTAGATCAATTTTGGGCGCCATTTTTGACTTTTTAAAAAAACTGTTGAGGTAGATATCAATTTCCACTAGAATCAAAATTTAATTTTCCAATGATAACAAACCCCAAATTGCTGGAAATAGCTGAAAAATAGAGATTGAAACTTTCTCTGCTTCTACTCAAAATTCTGCTAGTAACAAAGATTGGAAATCTCTCCACAATATAGATCTAAACTCTATCAATGTCTCTTCTAAATCTCTACGATCGAAAGCTCTAATACCATGTTAAAAATCATATGAGTTGACTCGGTAGAAACATAAATTGACTATGCTGAAGAAAAAGAAAAATTGTATTTTGGTTATTGTGTTGAAAGAGAAGAAGTTAACTTTATTGATAAGCTTAAAAAGGTTACATAATGTGACTATTATGCTTGGTATTTATAGACTCACATGAGCCACACATGATCTTCTAGAACTTTCTAATAACTACTCCAAACAACTTGTGTAATTATTCAACTAATAGCGTAGAATAGCTAAAACAGTAAAGAAATAAAACCGTGAAAACTGTTTTACTGCATCAAAAAACTAATGCTACAACGAACATTTTAACAGGTCCACTTCTCAACTCCACTTTAATCTTAAAGTAACATTGATTTTGATTTTCTATTGTGGTCCTTAAATCAATATAACTTCATGTGACTGAAAATGAAATAGTCAAATAGCTACCTTGATGAAAGGAAAAACATAATTAGATGTCTTGATATATTTTAGCTCCCTTGGCAACACAATCTAACTTCGACGTAAGAGCGTTTAGGAGTCTGGATGAGTTTCTTTTTTTCCCTTTACAAGCAGGTCCAAGCTTTGTTTGAAGAAAAAGTACTACTCAAACTTCATTAACTTTTTATATGATAATGCATTTTATTGTCTAACTAATAAAACAAATATATTATTTAAATAGTTAAGACTTTTTCATTTGACGGTGATGCCTAAATTTTATGTCAAACAATAGCTTGAAAAGATTTAAATTTGAAATGGTTAACTTAGACTAGTGCAAGTATCTTAAAAACTATCACCGTAATTTTCAATTTTATAGTAAGTTACATACCTTATGAATTATGATGTTTCAAATTACTAACTCTATTTATTATAGATAGATTCTCAGGACTAATAAATAGATCATTAAACCAAAATTTGAAATTAATGGAGGAAAGGGTAATATATAAGAGGTTGAAAAAGTTCGATTTGGTATCAAAACTCACTACGAAAAAGTTCAAAAATGGAACATCAAGAATCCACAAAGCTGCAACTAAATTCTTATTTACAAGTTCCAAGTTACAAACTTGACAAGGCCAAGGAGTATAGAATCTTGACCTTCTTCATCAAGCAATTAAGTCCTCAATAGTCATGACAAAATTTAGTCCAATAATTTTTCTATTATTTGTCTTAAATGGCTAACTCATGATGTTGATGAGTGGATTCATCCTCATTGATGCAACAATATTGTTGATTGCCAATTTTGAGAGGCATTGGGATAAGTGGAGATAGGAGAAGCAACATCTCAATCTGGAGATAAGAGCAGTAGGTGTGGAACGTGGTTGGAGTCACGTTTAATTAAAACCCTATTCCAAATAAGAAGTCCACCTCTAGTAGGTTCATCTCTCTTGTGCTTATTCCTCCTTCTTTCACATAGTAACCATTGTTGTAAAATCTGGCAAAACCAAATTTGGAGGAGAAAAACAAGCTAAGTAAGAATAAATATTTTTCAACTTTCAAATAATTCACTATACCAGATACACTCTAGATAACTCAAAAATTGATCCACAATAATTGAAATATTTATTGCCAAAAGCCAAAAGCTATGGGAGGGTGTTAAGTACCCTTTATACATTCTTAATAGGATGTTTTAGATTCAGACTCTTGTAACAAAGTCGTCTTTGCATAGGGAGCATTATTTTAGCCCTAAGGTGGAATTTTCCAACACGAATTTAAATTAATCGGATCCTAAAATGGATACATGACATAGAGACTAGAGTGCGGGTTAAAAAGGAACAACCTTCGAGCTGATCAGAGACTAGAGCAACGGATAAAAAAGAACAACCTTGGAGTTGATTCAACTTTTTAGATAAATCATAATTATATATTTAAATTATGTTAAAATAATTATGACAAATAAGATTGTATAAATGTCTTAAATATAATGTCACGTCAAATATTCCTAGTATTTTATCATCTAAATTGGATTGTTAGCGTGGTGGGGGCGGTTGAAGAAGTGGTGGAGGATCACTGCATTGTAAATTTCACATCAAGGAATTAAGTTGAAAGCTACTGAAAGCAAATTAGTTGTGATTTATGACAATAGCAAGAGTTGAATGACAGCTAATTTAATTAATATATATAAATTCCTTTGTAAATCAAAGCTTTCAGATCTACAATTGGATATTCCACTCACCAAAATCAATTTTTTCAAAAGAAGAATAGAAACTAAAAATAAAAGGATCGACCAACAAAAAAAAAAGAGAGGTCAAAGTTGCAGCTAGCAATGGGAGTATTACAGTTTTTCCCCTAATATTTAGAAAGCATCAATTCTATTAATCTAGATTCATGATATATAGGGCACATAAATGAAAAATACTCTATAGACTATAGCAGAAACTATTTTATTCGTAGAATTTAAATTAGAGATCACATATGTTTCGTCATGCCCTTAGATGGTAGCTGAAATTCCAGTTAAGCATGCAACATATTGACATTTAAATCAAGGATCAGAACTTGGAAAGGAAAATCTCAAAAACAAATTCGTTTTTTAAGCTTGGAAGCAATTTTTTAGTTAGAAATGCTTAATCAGGTTGCATTTCTTAATTATAGGCAAATTTAAACTAGAAAGGGAACCTATATATCATTCTAAATATATATATTTAACTATAATAACAAAACAAACTCTCCTTTTAACTTCGTGGGGAATACCAAATATATTAGAGGACGGCATCATGAGTACACCAAATTTGTATTTTCATTCAATTTAAGGTTAGAATGTTGGGAGGGATAGCAGACAAAATACAACATATCTTAAGTTGATTTTGTCTGAATTTGAAACATGGACATTCACATGCTTAAATTAGTTCTTTGACACTACTTTTGCTTTAGGATGGCATTGCCAATTCAATTGGTAAATGCATGTTTCTGCTACTCTTATATTTGGGGTGAGAAAAGGGACAAATTTTCTACTACGATTGGCCCACCTTGTACATTATTTTGTCTATTTCACTCCTGGACTTCTACTGTATGTCAGGCACATACGACGAATTTTTAAGTACATTCATCTTCAATTCTTCGTATCTAAAAATGTGCAACCATTAACTTGTAAGTTTCTTACGAGTTTAAATTTTATACATGCATACATTAAAAATTTAATTGTTTTTTTTTACTATAAGGTTACCTTAGTACTTCGAAAATAACTAAGCCTTTTTATTTTTATATTTATATGACATTGATTTGCAAGTGTAACGACCTAAAAATTTGATGAAATATGTGAAATTTATAATTTTGTGTGATTTAACTATTTTACCTGTAACGCCCCGAAATCGGGTCTCGAGACGTCACACGGTGCTTAGGGTCACAAATGACCCAAGCTAACCCTTCTACTGGCATAACTCATAAGCAACTGAATAAAAATACAAATCTATACAAATCAGCAGAAATTAACTCTTTTCTGAATCTGATCGATACAAAAATGGAATTTTACAGGATTACAATTCTGCCTTTACAACCAAAATTGAAACAAAATACATCAACTTCTACTGACTGTCTATGAAGCCTCTACTAGTACTGACTGTAGGTAGCCAGGTCATGACTCCCGACTACCCCAACTCAATACGACTGAATAAAGAAAATACAACACTATAACTCTGCATAACTAACCCAAGCCCTTGAATCAAAAGGACCCATCACCTGCTGACTGGATACCACGAACTGACTGGATCCGAAGGTGCAACTATACCTTGTACCTACATTCCGAGAAAATGTAGCCCACATACGAATATGTGGGTCAGCACCGTGGAAAAATACCGAGCATATGGGGGTGCAATGCATATATAAAATAATATCTTAATATCATCACAGTTTATAAAATTATGCATGCTGATATAGATGACTCACTTAGCTCGAATTAAATCATCAAAATCATGGATGAATAATACATGTAAAGTAAAACAAGTGAGTCATTACAATACGTTCTCAATTCACTTTCATCTCAATTTCAAATCATCAAAACAATCAAATCTCATGTCAATTCTCATTAGAATATATTCCTTAAATCTTTTAAGAATAATGACTTTCTCAAACTCAGCCTTTTAAGCAAATATGTTTTCATCTCAGATAGAAGAGTACACACACACACATTGGGAGATCCTATAACCGACATAAACCATGTAAGCTACATGGAGTCCAACGTACAACCTACGTTGGGGAGAGCCGTCCTATCCTTGCCATCGGAGTAGGACTTTCAGTATCAATTCAAAAACACTAGTGATCACTATATAAATCAGCCTCAGGCTCACATCCTATGGGGGCACACAGTTCTAGGAAAGTAAGGTCACTTTATACCTCCCACTCGGTGCTAAAGATTACTCCCGGACTTAGCTCAGAAATTTAAATCAGCCTCAGGCTCACATTAAAGAAAATCCACAATAAACACTTCAACAATTTTCATCGGGAGCCAATTTGCTACCCCTTTATCATAATCAATAAAAACGTGGATTTCTTTCACAGTCGAGTTCAAAATAACTCATTCACGACCAAAAGGTCAAATCATTCAAAACATCTCAAATTATTTAAACTCAAGGTGTTTATAACATATGATTTTCTAAAAATAATAATCTCAAATAGGGTTCCAAAAACCCATACATCAATATCACCATAAAACCTTCCAAAGTTTCATACTTTATGATATAAGCACAAAAATAATCACTTAAAACTTAAAATTTCAGCTTTATAATCATACATCTTGGTAAAGAAAATTAGCCTTGAGATTCAAATCTTATTGTGCTTATAGCACATAATTTCTCAAAGTACAATTCCAATTAGGACTCAAGGTCTCATACATCAAAATCATATTAAATTTTCTCAAGATTCATGCTTTTTATCATAAATATATATAACTTACTTTAAAATCTGGAAAATTCAGCTTTATGTACAAAAATGTCATCATTCTTATTCAATTCAACTTTCAAAACAGAGAGTATCATAATCTCATGTAAAATCATATAGAGTATAAATTCATGCTTCAAATTCATATCAAAACATGTAAAATCATGTATATTCATAAAAGAAAAATCAATTTGGGCACAAGAACGAAAGAGAGTTCTTGTTGAAAAAACCCCACATACCTTGAATGATGAACTTTAGATCGATACTCATTTTTGAGATGTTAATCGTTCCTTTGAATGATGGTTCTTGGAGTTCTTGAACTAGGAACTTGGAATCTTGAATAAATTTGCAGAATTAATAGTGAACTTTGGAGGTTCTTGAAGTTGGATGTAGGAGCTTAGGGTTTTCTTTTTGAGGAAATTTGATGAAATATAACATATAATGCTTCTAATAGGCTTTAATATAGGGTTTGGACGGATTTTGGGTGAGGGGAAATGACCAAAATGCCCCTAAAAATCAAATAATTATCGAATCTGTCCTTTGGTGGACTGTTTTGATAGTCTGAAGTTGATCAACCATAACATTTTACTCCGATATCCAAATTAGATGAAACTAATTTCATTAGAAAGAGGACTCTCATATCTTTCTGTTGATATATAGTATCTCACCCAGATCATTGTGTACGAGGAGTTATGATCATTTGAAGTTGACCCAAAAATTCACTTTTGATAGGCTGAGGTAGATCGACCATAACTTTTTGCTCCGATAGACAAATTGGATGAAACTAATTTCATCGGAAAGAGGACTCGCAGAGATTTCTGTTGATATATAGTAGATCACCCATATCATTATGTAAAAGGAGTTATGATCGTTTAAAGTTGGAGCAAAAATACGCCAGGCCTCAGTACTTTTTCCCTGCACGTTTTACTGTTCACTACTATTCACGGCTCGATCGGAATGTTCATAACTCGTCGCTCGGGTGTCCGTTTTGGATGATACACATATAGTTGGAAATATTATTCGATACTCTACGCAATGGTGGGTCATAATCTAAGACATTCCGCACGGAGAATTTATAATTCATTCTAGAAGATAGAACCCAACACGTTTACGCACAAAATTTCAATGAAAATTTTTCCGAGGTATTACATTTCCCCTACCATAGTTTCATTATGATATTTCTGGAGTGGGGGAGTGATTGGCATAATTTTCGATGTATTTTGGTATCATTTATGTAATATTGTGGTTTTTAATGGCTTCGAGAGCCTTATTTTGGACTTATGTGAATATCTTTTGATCAGTGCGATCGGATGGCCAAATGAATTTCTCCAGAAGCTTCAAAATATTGATTTTAGGCTAGGTAATCCTTTGGTCCGGATCCCAGTGCACCCGAGCTCATTTCGACCTATTGGTCAAAAAGTTGGAAAATTGGAAATATGAGTGTGGGACCCACATTTAATCGAAATAACCTCGGATGAAAAATCCAACTTCACCAGCAGATCCATAATATCGAATTTAGGGTGTTAGAATATTTGGTATGATTTTACGGCTTTTAAATCTCATTTTGGTCCTCGATTTGAAAAAATTTAATTTCTGATTTCTTGGGTTAACTTTGTGAAAACAATATTTTTTTGAAAATATAATATCGTCATCGCGTTCGGAACGTCGAATTTAGTGTGGTTGCATAGTTCATTTGCATGTATTGGACTCCAAACGAATTCCGGGCGCCCCATTGAAGTCCGGAGTGGATATAAAAAATAACTGCAGCTTTTTATTCCTTTTAGTGCATATTTTCTGCACTATTTAAATAGTTTTTGGATCCATTTTGCTCATTTTTCGACTTGTCTCTTGAGAGTTGAACCCTAAATAGTTTGGAAGCTTAAAAGTGAAGCTTGTGAGAGCCTGAGAAGCTAGATTAACATCTATTTCTTGGTTTTATTATGGATTTAAGGTAAGAATTCACCCATTTTCTTAGTAATTTCTTGATAAATTCCTCAAAACCCCAAAAATCTTAGGGCATGATTTTAAACTCAAATTTCACTTCTTTCACTTGGATAATATTTTTATCTTATAATTACTAGTTTTTCATCAATTTAACCTTCAAAACAACACAGATTCTTGATTTTAACCCGAATTTCAAAGATTTTATCCGGTAAAGCTCAAAAATGATTTTTCTTTAATTCAAACCTCGTTTTTTATTCGATTTAACTTGGGTTTTCACTTGTAGGTTTCTAAAAATATGGGGAACATGTTTTTGAAGTAAAGTTTTGATTTTGCCCTTCTTTTCCAAAAATCCATTTTGGGGGTCCATTTTGATCCTGAAACAAAAGTAGCAAATACGAGTGTCGTTGGTTTTGTCTTGACGCATAGATTTCATCTTTGATATTTTTAGTAGAGTTTGGGATTGTTTGTGAAAAGTAAGGTCACGAGTTCAAGTGTAGCGGACCGATTTCGACTTTCGAGGTAGGTTATAGCTTAACTCTTCAGACTGGGCTGGATAGTAAATGATGGTACAAAATACATGTTAAGAGTGAAAACTAATTATGAAAAATGTATATTTATGTGTTGTACCCGTGTGGGGACCTATATGTGATGTAATTGTCGAAATTAAATTTTTATGTGGTATGTGTGACCATGTGGGGTCCTATGTGATATTGATAGTCTTAAATACATGTGAATAATTGTACTGTGTTGTTAAAATATTTAATATAGTACCATTGGTGTATTGTGATTATATTCATACTTTATTGGCATATGAGACATGTGGAAATTTATGGATGAAACGAAAATAATGAGTAGATATTGGTTCATGTAGTTGTGGAAATGTATCATTATGGTTGGTTCTAGAAATATATCATGTGATTGGTTGTGAAAATACTCATTGTGATTGGTTGTGAGCATTACATCCTCATATCATACTCATTCATGAAACATTGGTACCACCGTGGCAACATCTGAGAATCACTGGCAACACCTTTTCAAAAGATATTGTAACACCTTATAAAACCCTTTCCGAAGGATGTGCCAGAATGGAGATACGAGATATGTGGATTGTATACCGGTTGAAGAACCCCCCATGGGTCCTGCATTAAGAGTCTTGCCTCCGTAGGTGTATACAGGGATTGTGCGACGATCCCGAAGGTTGTCTGACGACCTCGCGCATCATGATCATCATCATCATATATATTGAACTTACTTTATTGTATTTATGTTGTGTTGTATTGTCTTATTAACTTGTCATCTATGATTTGGCTTACCTTCATTTACTTGTATTTGATGATCTTGTATCTACATGTTCTCTCTCTTGTTCTATTTATGTGTGACATAATATATACTTGTGTTCTATATCTTGGTGTATTATTGTAATATATGTGAGATATATTAGAACTGTTAGTGCAAGCGGTGTGGGCTACCGTTGTGGGACATTTTCTGATTGCAGGTGATGTTCCCTTAGTGCATATTTTGTTTACTTTATTTACTACTTTGCTTGGTCGGCCTATGATACCTACTGAATACAAGTGGACCGTACTCATGCCTACTGCGCCTTTCAGTGCAGGTCCTAGCTCAAGTGCACCTCAGCTTGATTAACTTGGGCGATTGTTGGAGCTTTCAAGGTAACGGTTGGACATTCATGTGTCTAAATTTCACCTCTATCTTTCCATAGTAGTTATGTATTTATTAGTATTCAGAGACAAATATTATTCATTTGTGGTTATTTTTCTGATGCATTTGACTCTTATTAGATTGTATTAGTAGTTTTTACACTATTGACACCTGGTTTTGGGCATGATTGGTATTTTGAATAAGTTCTTTTCACACTATTATGATTACTTATATGGTTCGGCTTTGTTCTAGAAGCCTTACCATGGGATATTTTTGTCTTTTTCTCTTTTTGTATCAGTTTGGGTGATTGGTTTACTTGTCAAGGTACACCGCGACAAGTGCCATCATGACCCTCGTTTTTTGGTCCTGACAAATTGGTATCAGAGCAAACAGGTTTTGTTGGTCTCAATGATGTAAGAATGAGATGTCTAATAGAGTCTCGCAGATTGGTACGTAAACGTTCGTATCTATCTTCAAGACGCTATAGGATGTCATTAGGAAATCTCTCTTATTTTATTCCTTATCATACGAATTCTTTAATATCTTGTGTTATGAGTTGTGTTTCACTCTTTCTGCATGGATGGTGTGGCTTATACTACTTATCAGTTGAGAGATGCTATGAGAAATTAGTGGATATCATTTGTCGGTTGTAGGTTTGTTGATGCTCCTGGGTTGTCATGGGCCTGGGATCGGTTTGTTGATGCCTTTCTGGAGAGATTTGTGCCTTTCAATTTGAGAGATCGTATGTGGGATGAGTTTGATCATTTGGGGCAGGGATTCGTGACAGTTTTTAAGTATAAGACATGCTTTCATGCCTTGTTTAGATATTTCTATGATAGTATTTCCACTAAGTTTGAGAAAATTCAAAAGTTTGTGAAGGGTTCGGTTGTCTCTTTTCAGTTGGCTATATCTCAGATAATTGTGCTTAAGATTCTTTTCAGAGTATTGTGGATTATGCTAAGATGACACAGGGTATTCTTAGTGAATCTCAGGTAGGCGCCAAGAAGGCGCAATATTTTAGTGAGTTCAGGAGTCAGACCTATCGAGGTAGAGAATTTAGAAAATCTCGTGGATACCAGGGTAAGCCAGTGCAGGTGATTTTATAGAGTTCAGTCAGTGGATCTTTTAGTTCAGTAGTTCAGGGTGGCCGTTCGAGCTCAGTTGTACTTTCTCTAGTTGGGACTGGTCGTAGATATTACTATGTGTGTAATGAGATTGGCCATTTGGCCAAGGTTTGTTCTCGCCATGTGTTTTGATCTACTCTTAGTTTAGCTGTGAGAGGTAAGGGCTCTACCAAAGGTGTAAGAGGTGGGGATGTTAGAGCCCGTTTTGGTGGCCGTGGGGCTACTCAGCCAATTGGTAGTCGTGGACAGTGTTACGCTATATCAGTCAAATATGAGGCGGAGGCTTCAGATGTTTTGATCTCAGGTATTGTCCCTATTTGTTTCAGACCTGCATCTGTATTATTTGATCCCGGATCGACTTTTTTCTATATATGTCTGTATATTTTGCTTCGGATTTTGATTCTATTAGTGAGCCTCTTGCCATGCCTATTCATGTATCCACCCTGGTGGGTGATTCTGTAGTAGTGGATTGGGTACATCGATCTTGTGTTGTGACTTTTGCAGGGTGTGAGACTTTGGTAGACCTGCCTGTGTTAGATATGATCGATTTTGATGTTATTTTGGGTATGGATTGGTTGGATCCTTATCATGTTGTCTTAGATTATTTTGCTAAGACTTTACCTTTGGCTGGTGTGACGAGGATAGCTTGGAATGGTACACTTTATTTGGGTTCTAAGAGGATTATATCTTATGTTCAGGATCATAAATTGGTTGAGAGGGGATGTTTATCTTACTTGGCCCATATTCGTGACACAAGTGTTGTTTTTCCTCCTTCCTTCGATTCTGTCCATGTTGTCCGTGAGTTTATGGAGGTGTTCCCTATGGACTTGCCTAGTATGCCTTCAGATCAAGGTATTGATTTTATTATTGATGTTGAGTCGGGCACCAAGCCTATTTTTATTCCTTCTTATAGGATAGATCTAGCAGAGCTGCATGAATTGAAGGATCAGTTGCAGGAATTGTTGAATAAGGAATTTATTCGACCTAGTATTTCACCTTGAGGTATGACTGTCTTGTTTGTAAAGAGAAAAGATGGGTCTATGCAGATGTGAATTGATTATCGGCAGTTGATAAGGTGAAAGATAAGGATAAATATCCTCTTTCTCACATCGATGATTTGTTTGATTAGCTTCAGGGTGCTGCATTGTTTTCGAAGATTGATTTACGGTTCATTATCACCAGTTAAGGATTAGAGCTTCGGATATTCTGAAGACATCTTTTCGGACTCAATATATCATTATGAGTTCTTGGTCATGTCCTTCGGGTTGACCAACGCCCTTGCTGTGTTCATGGAGTTGATGAACCAAGTATTTCGATCGTATCTTGACTCCTTTGTTACTGTATTTATAGATGATATCTTGGTTTATTCCATGAGTGAGGTTGAGCATGAGGAACATTTGTGGATTGTGCTTTAGAGATTGAGGGATGAGAAGTTGTATACCAAGTTTTCTAATTCGAGTTTTAGTTGGAGTCTATTTATTTCTTGGGTTATGTGGTGACTAAGAAAGGTATTATGGTTGATCCAGCTAAGGTTGTAGTGGTTTGTGATTGGGCTAGACCTACTTTGCCACCGAGATTCAGAGATTTGTTATCTTAGAAAGTTATTATGGGTGTTTTGTCGAGGGTTTTTCACCCATTGCAGCTCCTTTGACTAAGTTGACTCATAAAAAGATTTTCATCTAGTGGTCTGATGCTTGTGAGGTAAGCTTCCAAAAACTCAAGGACTTGTTGACTTCAACTCCTATATTGTCTTGTCCAAGGAGGGCGTGGGCTTTTTGTGATACTTTCGGTGTTGGATTAGGTGCTGTGTTGATGCAGGAGGACAAGATGATTACGTATGCATCTCGTCAGTTGAAGCCTCATGAGAGAAATTATCCTACCCATGATTTGGAGTAGTGCGCAGTTGTATTTGCCTTGAAGTTGTGGAGGCACTACTTGTATGGTGTCTGTTGTGAGATCTTATCAAATCATTATAGCCTTCAGTATTTCTTCACCCAGCGAGATCTTAATATGAGGCAGCGCCGTTGGCTTGAGTTACTTAAGGATTATGACTTGACTATTCTCTACCATCTGGGCAAGGCTAATGTGGTTGCAGATGCCTTGAGTCGAAAGTCGACAAGCATGGGTAGCTTGGCGCATCTTTTAACCCAAAAGAGGCTTTTGGCCTTATAGGTTCAGTTTTTAGCTAATCAAGTGGTTAGGCTTGATATTTTAACACCTGGGCGTGCTTTGGCATTTTTAAAGGATAAATCTTCTTTGATGGAGGAGATTCAAGCTCATTGGTTTGATGATGTTGGATTGAGGTTGATTCAAGATAAAGTGCTGAGTGGGAAAGATAAGGAAGCCTCACTTGATTCAGATGGAGTTTTGAGGATTGGGGGTTGAGTTTGTGTGCCGAGAGTGGTGATTGGATTAGGTTAATCTTTGAGGAGGCCTATTGTTCCAGATATTCTATCCATCCAGGTGTGACTAAGATGTATCGTTATTTGAGACAGCACTACTGTTGGGGTGGTATAAGGTGAGATGTGGCAGATTTTATGGCTCATTGCCTATGTTGTCGGTAGGTAAAGGTCGAGCATATGAGGCTTGGTGGGTTGCTTCGGAGGTTGCCCATTCTCGAGTGGAAGTGGGAACGAATCACTATGAACTTTGTGACTGGTTTTCCTCGTACATCTCATAGTTCTGACAGTGTTTGGGTCATTGTGGATCGATCGACCAAGTCAGCTCATTTTATTCTGGTTCAGGTCTCATTAGTGCTGAGAGGTTATCCTATATCTTCATTCATGAGATTATGCGTCTGCATGGTGCATTGGTGTCCATTATTTCAGATCGAGGTTTTATGTTCACATCTCACTTTTGGAAGACTTTTCAGGATGAGTTGGGTACTCAGGTTGATCTTAGCATAACATTTCACCCCAGACTGATGGCCCGTCAGAGCAGACTATCCAGGTTGTGGAGTATACTTTGCGCGTGCGTCTTGGATTTTGGTGGCCAGTGGGAGCAACATTTAGCTTTAGCAGGTTTGCATATAATAATAGCTACCATTCCAGTATTGATATGGCTCCTTTTGAGGCATTGTATTGTAGGCGTTGTCGCTCTCCAGTAGGTTGGTTCGATGTTTCAGAGGTGATACCTAGAGGTACGAACTTGCTTTGTGAGCCTTTGTATAGGGTCCGGATCATTCATGATAGACTTAGAGCGGCTCAGAGTAGGCAGAAATGTTATGCTGGTCGTAGATTTCGTGCCTTGATATTTGATGTTGTTGATCGTGTTTTCCTTTGAGTTTCACCCATGAAGGGTGTGATGAGGTTTGGGAAAAGGGACAAGCTTAGCCCCTTGAGATTCTTCGGCCTATTGGTAATGTGGCTTATGAGTTGGCTTTGCCCCCTGATCTATCATTTGTTCATCCAGTTTTTCATGTTTCTATGCTTCGTCGCTATATTCTTGATGAGTCTCATGTCATTCATTGGGAGTCGGTTCAGTTAGATGAGCGATTGTCCTTTGTTGAGGAACCGGTTTTCATTTTGGCTATGGATGTTAGGCTGTTTCTCTCTAGTTAGATCCCTGTGGTTAAGGTCCAGTGGAGACATCGGCCTGTAGATGAAGCTACTTGGGAGGTTGAGCCTGGTATACATAGTTCCTATCCCCAATTTTTCATTGATTCCGGTATTTCCTTGCCTTAGTTCGAGGACGAACTAGATTTTTAGTGGTGGATGATGTAACGACCTAAAAATTTGATGAAATATGTGAAATTTGTGATTTTGTGTGATTTGACTGTTTTATCCCTCTCCGTAGTTGCATTATGATATTTCTAGGGTGTGGGAGTGATTGACATAATTTTTGATGTATTTTGGTATCATTTATGCAATATTGTGGCTTTTGATGGCTTCGAGAGCCTTATTTTAGACTTATGTGGATATCTTTTGATCCGCAAGACGGATGGCCGAACAAACTGCGCTAGCATCTCTGGAATATCGATTTTAGGCTAGGTAAACCTTTGGTTTGGGTCCCGGTGCACTCGAGCTCATTTCGACCTATAGGTCGGAAAGTTGGAAAATTGGAAATATGGATGTGGGACACACATTTGATCGAAACGATCTCGGATGGAAAATTCAACTTCGCCAACAGATTTGGAATGTCAATTTTAGGGCATTAACATGTTTGGTATGATTTTACGGCTTTTAAATCTCATTTCGATCCTCGATTTGGAAAATTATAATTTTGGATTTCGGGGGTCAACTTTGTGAAAACGATCTTTTTTTGAAAATAGGATATCGCCATCACGTCCGGAACGTCGAATTTAGTGTGTTTGCATAGTTCGTTTGCATGTATCGGATTTCGAACGAATTTCGGGCACCCCGTCGAAGTCCAGAGTGGACTTTAAAAAAAAAACTGCAGCTTTTTGTTCCTTTTAGTGCAGATTTTCTGCACTATATAAATAGTTTTTGGGTCCATTTTACTCATTTTTTAGCTTGCTTCTTGAGAGTTGAACCCTAAATAGTTTGGGAGCTTAAAAATGAAGCTTGTGGGAGCTAGATTAACATCTATTTCTTGGTTTTAAGGTAAGAATTTACCCCTTTTTCTTAGTAATTTCTTGGTAAATTCCTCAAAACCCCAAAAATCATAGGGCATGATCTTAAAACCAAATTTCACTCCTTTTACTTGAATAATATTTTTATCTTATAATTACCAGTTTTTCATCAATTTAACCTTTAAAACAACTCAGCTTCTTGATTTTAACCCGAATTTTAAAGATTTTACCTAGTAAAGCTCAAAAATAATTTTTCTTTGATTTGAACCCTATTTTTGACTCGATTTAACTCGGGTTTTCAGCTGTAGGTTCCTAAAAATATGGAAAACATGTTTTAGAAGTAAAGTTCTAATTTTATCCTTCTTTTTCGAAAACCTATTTTGGGGGTCCATTTTAATTTCGAACCAAAAGTAGTAAATATGGGTGTTGTTGGTGTTGTCTTGATACGTAGGTTTCATATTTAATGTTTATAGTAGAGTTAAGAATTTTTCGTGAAAAGTAAGGTCGCAGGTTCAAGTGTAGCGGATCTGTTTCGGCTTTCGAAGTAGGTTATGGCTTAACTCTTCAGACTGGGCTGGGTAGTAAATGATGGTACAAAATGTATGTTAAGGGTGGAAACTAATCATGAAAAGTGGATATTTATGTGTTGTGCCCGTGTGGGGGCTTATATGTGATGTAATTGTCGAAATTGAGTTATTATGTGGTATATGTGATCGTGTGGGGTCCTATATAATATTGATAGCCTTGAATACATGTGAATAATTATATTGTTTTGTTAAAATATTTAATGTGGTAACATTGGTGTTTGTGATTATATTCGTACTTTATTGACATATGAGACATATGGATATTTATGGATGAAACAAAAATAAGGAGTGGATATTGACTCATGTGGTTGTGAAAATGTATCATTATGGTTGGTTGTGGAAATATATCATGTGGTTGGTTGTGAAAATGCTCATTGTGAGTGGTTGTGAGTATTTCATCCTCATATCATACTCACTTATGAAACATTGGTACCACTGTGGCAACATCTGAGAAACACTGGCAACACCTTTTTAAAAGATATTGTAACAGCTTATAAAACCCTTTTCGAGGGATGTGCCGGAAATGAGATATGAGATATATGGATTGTGTATGGGTTGACGAAACCCCCATGGGTCTTGCGTTGGGGGGCTTGCCTCCATAGGTGTATACGGGGATTGTGCGACGATCTCGGAGGTTGTGCGACAACCTCATGCATCATCATCATCATCATCATATACATTGCACTTACTTTATTGTGTTTATGTCATGTTGTATTGCCTTATTGACTTATCATCTATGTATTTGGCTTACCTTTCTTTACTTGTATTTGATGATCTTGTATCTACATGTTCTCTCTCTTGTTCTATTTATATGTGATATAATGTATACTTGTGTTCTATATCTTGGTGTGTTGTTGTAATATATGTGAGATATATTAAAACTGTTAGTGCAAGCGGTATGGGTTACCATTGTGGGACATTTTCTGATTGCAGGTGACGTGCCCTTAGTGTATATTTTGTTTGCTTCATTTACTACTTTGTTTGGTCGGCCTATGATACCTACTAAGTACAAGTGGGTCGTACTCATGCCTACTGCGCCCTTTTGGTGCAGGTTCTAGCTAGAGTACGCTTCAACTTGACTGACTCGGGCGATTGTTGGAGCTTCCAAGGTAGCGGTTGGACATTCAAGCATCCTAAATTCACCTTTATCTTTCCCTAGTAGTTATGTAATGATCCGATACTACCCCCTAGTCGTTACACGGTGCTTATAGTCCCGAAGGACCATAAAGTAACCCATGAGTTAGTACCTGCTGGGAGCATTGGGTAATATAATCATGAATTGTGGAAGAATAACTAAAGTGCCATAAGGTTTTAAATATCTGAATTCAAACAGAAATATAAATCTAGGAAAAGCGACTGTCTGAATCTGATAAAATACAGATAAACTGAACAATAACTGACTGTAATGTCTGAAAAGCCTCTAAGACTGACTGTCGTGCCCCATTTCGGACTGGCCGAAACAGTCCGCAACGTATGGTGGTCGTAGCGACGCTTACTGGTTTTGAAAAAAAATTGTTTGTTTTGTTTTTGAGTCGCCACCTAACTTTTTAGGAAAATTAGGAAAACCATTTTTTGTGGTAGAAAAACTCTATTTTTAATCTGCGAAAACCAGTGAGATTCTAAGTAAGGATTTTGGTTACTCGAGGGGAAGGTATTAAGCACCCCTCAAAGCCTATCCAAAGATGGTCCTTAAACTTAGCTTTAGAAAAACATTTGGAAAAATTTTATTTATTTTTTATCATTTGCAAAATAGTGATAACTACACATGTTTATTAAGTTCAAAGAAAACACACAAGGTACATAAATATACATTTTATGATATGCGAAAAGTAACATAATTTATTATCAAAATACACACGCTTATTTCAAAGAGATGTGAGAATGAAGACAGAGAATTTAATATTAGTATATACATAATAGAAAATTTAAAGATTCATAGTTTTATAAGAATATAAAGTCTAGTGACATATAAAGTTAAGTTCGTAAAGGAATCACTTATGGTGTAAGGAAAAATATAACTTGTAAAAATTTATTTATTTATTTATAAGTTATCATGTCGTCTTCAAAAAATATGAAAAATTATTTATTTCGAGAGTAAATTTATGCAAATGCATTTTCGCAAAAATAAAATAAATCAAAATATGTTAACGTATTAGTTTTTAAGTAAACTAGACTTATGTACTCTTAAAATATGGGCAATCATGCTATTATCCAATTATTTGTAAATAACTAAAAGTAGACAAAAATAAAGGTAATAAAAAAAACACTTATAACTATATAGTTGAAATAAAATGTGGATAATGATAATAATAATTTCGTTTTAAGAAAATAAATAAATAAAAGTAGCAATAGCAACATGTCGTATATGATAGAGTGTATTTATATGCACCTTGTGTTTTGGAGGTTTTAGAGTCTGAAAATTTAAAATAAACTTAGGAAATAAATGTAGAAAGTAGTCAATGAAAATCGCATTTTGGAATTGTTTAGGTATTTGCAAATTTTAAAAGAGTTTGGCCGGTTAAAGTCCTTTAGCAACTTATTTAAAATGTTTGATTTAGATGATAAAACTCATTGATTAATAATTTCGAAAACGAAGGCTATCACAAGCTATTTTAATCATTTTCAAAAACACATTCTTTCTTAATTTTGAGATTGCACTTAAAACAAAGTTTTCCATTTATTTTTTAAAAAAGAAGGGTGATTCACAGATACAAAATCATAAAATAAGTGGTTAACCATGTATCTTTGTTATGTCCACGGATACTAAATGAATAAGCAATTGGCATAACAAAATCAATGCTAAGGGATTTAAAATTTAAATGAAAATAAGTAAAATAAAGTTAATCAATTTCAAGCAAAGCCACATACAAAAATATTCGAAGTAATACAATATTAGTAAGCAAGATGAATGATAACATAAAGAAGGTAAGGGGCTAGATACTGTAAGTTCCTATTGAAGCGAGTAACTCCTAGCGACGTAGACCCCCAAGCTCTTGTCCTATGGCTGTTGACTCAATCTTCGGGTCAAAATGGAGTCTCAATCAAAACTCCAACACCCGAGTTCACATGAAAAATAAAATATAAGGATTAGTGGATAATACAAATAGTTAGAAACAACATGAAACGATGAAAGGACATTAATCAAATTAATGTAGGAAGATGACCCAATTTATTAACGTTATCTTGCACATGCATGAAATGGATGAGAGGGATCACTTTGAACATAATCCAATTTACGGTTGTTAGCTACAACTAATAAGGAATAACAGATGGTAAGAGCACAATAAAGAGAGCAGACAATCCTTCCAAGTAGCAAAAAAAATCCTAAGAAACTATAGGTGCTTAAATATATATTCAAGTAAATTTAAAGTTATTCCTAGTCGGACTAGCTAGTTGGAGAAATTGAAGGATTGCATGCTTATTTGAAAGTTAGGAAACTTTATCCAAACACACTTCCATGAAATTAGAAGAAGATGTCTTATAGGCGAGTCATACACAGTATTATAGGCAGTTCACACAAGACTTAAGCAAATGCCATGGACATGGTGTCATCATTATTGATTAATTCCGCCAATGTGGTACGAGTAGCTCGGCCAACACCACTCTTTTAAGCACAAATTTTATTAAAATCTTACTAAAGGTGTTAAAAGACAATGGATATTAGGAAAATTCTAATCGCAAATTAAATGACAAGTGGACCGATTCTAAACGCAGAACAAACAGATTCTTGTGACATCCACGAGCAAGTAATTCGTGAATATTGGCGAACAGTAAACCAAAATACATTTCTTCAAACATGAAACAACGGTCAACATAGATACACCTATTCAAACGATGCCGAGAAGGTATTGAAACTCATAAAATGAAATAACGGGGAGGTGAATGCCCACATTTGATTCATACAACTACTCTTTTCCTAGAAATGAGGAAGAATCCTCTTGAACAAAAAGAAAATGGGATCAAACCAAGAAGCACGTTTTCGAATTTCACGTAACTTGGGATAAAAAATATTCACGCATTTTACTCATTTCTCATAGAACAAAGTATATCACATATCTTGAAGACGAGACCACAATATTTTGAAAAAAAAGGATTAAGATGAAATCGAATTCCCTGAATTCAGTCGGCAGACAACAAACAACAACAACACAATCTAACTTGCAATCAAAAATACACTGGGCATACAAAACCATTCTAGAATCAAAAGTTGTATTAACCGACAGGGTCCAAAAATCACAACAACTACGTGAACTCAAGAATCACATATTCATAGGATAAAATATAGTTGAAAGAGAAAAAGATGAAAAGTGACATAAAGAGCAGATTTTACATATTAAAAACAACATAAACTTAGAGTGACACCATATCTCGGTACTTAATTGGCAAATAATGAACAACAAGACCAACAACATGCTTTAAAGAAAATTACAACCAAATATTTATGTATTCAAATCGACGAAAGAGAAGCTAAAGTCAAATAAGAGGAGATTTACCCATATTTTGCATAATTTGACCACAAACCATATATTCATTTCACCCCAAAGTAATTTCACCAAAAATAAAAATTATTCTATTCGTAAAGGCGACGAAGACAATGATAACAAAGACTAAGGCTAGAAACAAATTGTGTATCCATAGAACCAAAACCAGATGAAAGAAAGGAAGGTGAATATGAATGAGAAAAGGATGATTTCGTACCTTTCGTTAGGCAGCAAACGGAGGCTTTCCGTCAAGTTTTGGACAACGAATTTCTCTTCGAACTCAACTCCGATAGAACTCGTGAATGATAAAAAAGTGGTAGTGTTGAAGAGGAACTAAATTGTGCCTAATCTTTGTGAATCACTTCTCAGGTATCCCTCCCCGAAAAACTTGTCTCTGAGGAGTAAAAATACGAGTATTTATAGGCAAATCCGTACTTGAAAGTCCAGATTTGAAACCAAAATTCGAAGAGGCCAACAGGCAAAATAAAAAGGGGAAATCGAAATTCAAAAAATTGAAAGGAACAAACCTCTCTTTAAATTTGAATGATTTTTGAGCATTTAATGCGGACTTGAAATTGATTTTCTATCGTAGCATAGATTCGGGTCTGTTTTTGCTGCCAAAGGAGAAAATTACAGGTTGGGGAAATGAAATTGGGGCGAATCTTTACAGGTTGGGCAGCTATGGTGGTGCAGATAGGTTTCTCATTTGGTGATTGTAGAGGAAAGAAGGAGGAAAGAAGGGGATACGGGCGTTTGGTTTTTCTGTATTTGTGGAAAATTGAAGGGACATGGCACTGCAGCTTTGGGAAGGGGGGAAGGCACGCGTAAAAGGTATATTGTGAAGGGGAATACACGTTCTTTGTTATGGATTCTTGACTAATTTTGATCAGTCCGATCTTTTGATGGACGGCTAAAAACAAATACTTTTTTTAAAAAAAAAAAGTATATATATATGATAAATATATAAATTAATTTAAAAATGGTTATTTTTATCCGTCCGATGATTTAATTGGACGGTTTAAATTTAATAGAAAATAATTAAATGTATGGAATATATACATATATATAGATATAAATTAATTATAAATTTGAAAGTTTTGAATCTTTGGGTTAAAAAAAATAAATTTACGGACTAGATTGATTTGTGTCTGTTGGATGGCATGGTGAAGCGAACATGGAAATTGTACTGCATTTCGGGCTAATTTTCGGGCACTTTGACTGAGATTTATGAATAAAAGTTGGGTTTGAACAAAATAAAGATTGGAATCGAGTTATTATCGGCCCGGATGCTCTTCTTCTACTGAAATTAATTTTATCACTGCTTCCTGATATTCTAAAGTTATTTTTAGTTTAACGTACACAAATTACAGACATAATTTGTATAAGCATCCAAATTGATATCTTTTTTTAGATTTAATATTAACAATATATATATATATATGCGTGCGTGTGTGTAAAATTAAGAATATAATAAAATATATATAAAAATAAGAATAAAATATAAAATATTTATTTTATATAACAATATATATATATGGCCACGATATCGCCTAAAAATAAAATTAGAAAAAAGCAAATGCGAGTATCAAAAGATATTTTGTAATTTTGATGCTAAAATATTTAATTATATTTAATTAAGATATTTTATAAGATGATAGAAAAATAAATCCTCTTTTATTATTTAAAAAATTATAGAAATAGAGATAAAAATGCGAATCTTATTTATTATTTAATTTTCAAAAAATTATTTAGGGACAAGAAGCATCGGAAAAGTAATTAAAGGAAAAAGGACGAGCCAAAATTAGGTGTCAACAGTTGCCCCTGAGTGACCGAAGATTTGTTTGAAAATCTTTGGGCAATCATGTTGACGTAACCAATTTTGTCTCAAGCAAAATAAAGTGTCAGGAATATTATGATTGGGCTCCGATTTCTGAGCTGACTACATATCTCGAATTTTATGAGAAATCAGGTCATTTGTATTCTAATCATAGCAAAATTTGGTAAACATCAAAATTTTGCCCTAGTGTAGAATTATGGTGACACTGACTTTCTTCGAGGATGATTTCAGCACGAATGGAGTAAATACGAGTGCATTTGTCCCTGAATGGTTGTTTGGGGATAGCTAGGAATGAAGAGGCATTAAATGATAATATCTGCTGGGAATTTTTAGAGAATTGGAGATTTTCAAAAATTGCCCCAGTGTCGAATTAAGATGGCACTGGGTGAAAACACAAAAAGTTGAAATGAAAACTTGAGTCGAGTTGAGTTGAGTTTCTTTGCCGAAATCCTTAACGTAGCTAGGGATGCTTGACATTCCGCTAGCTTTCCCCTGTTTCCTGCTAAGAGGGTAGTTCCACGTTGTGATGTACGTCGTATTATCACAAATTGTGTTTCCTATCAAAAATAAAACTCGTGGTAAAATTACCAGTAGAATAAAAAATATGAAATATGTAGGAAAAAGTAAGGTAAGAATGTAGCCGCTCGGCTTTTACGGGTGTTGTAATGAAGCATCCGATTGTCTTTGGAAGTTTTAATGCTGAATAAAGCCTCCGCTTGTCTACGGGACTGAATGATGTCTCTGATTGTCTTCAGAGAGGGCATGACGTCTCCAGTTTTTTTTGAAGACTTGATGATCAATGATATCTGTAAGATACAAGGTAAAGTCATTAAAGTTGGTAAATTAATTAGTAAAGTAGAAGGTAAAGTAAGAGTGTAGCCGCTCGGCTTATGTTGATAATGTAATGAAGTTTCCGGTAGTCTTCAAAAACTTTAATGTAAACTGAGGCCGTTGTTTGTCTCCAGGGACTTAATGATATCTTTCGATTGTCTTCGGAGAGTTAATGATGCATGATGTCTCCAGTTGTCTACGAAGACTTGATAATGATGGTGTGTACGATTTTCTTCGAGGACACAATGTTGTTTGTTGTGAAATCCTCCGGTTGTCTTTGGGGATTTCGTGATGAATGAGTCTCCGGTTGTCTTAGGAGACTAATGCTGATTATTGTAACTCCTGAAAGAAAATTTCAAAGTAAAGTTATTGAATAAAGTCGTGAGGTAAAAGTAAAGTAGATGATGGATGAGAAATAAAGTCGTGAAGGAGTCGTATGGCCCAATGATATATCTTCTTGTCTTTGAAGACCCCAAATTGATTCCTGTAAAAATTCAAGGCAAAATTATCAAGTGGAAAAAATGAATTGCAAAATAGGATAGAAGAGTAAAAAAATAGAATGAGTGGGGCTGCTTGGCTGCAGATGGTGTTATTGATTGCTTGAGTGTTGTTCTCTGATCTTTAAAATTTTCCTTGATGAGTAATTCCCCGTAAGGGCCAAATGATGTTCATGGCCATGATTGGTAGCCTTGTCGTCAACTTAGCATTGTCGTCCCGCATCTTTGTTGTCCCTGCGCTCAAAGGAAAATTCTTAGTTGGGGGGAGGGGTGTTGATTCGTGTTAACTCGAGGCTTGACTTCGTTGACCTTCCATTCACCTCGTCTATTCAACCTTTTGTGACCTCCGTTGAGACTTAGCAAATGAACCAATAGTAAAACTTTGTAAGAAAAATGTTTAAAGGATATATATACGTATATGCCAAGATATGCATAGTTTTCAAAACTTCTGCCAATCTTAGACTGTGATACTTTTGAAACAAAATAAATGTCCTTTATCTTTCTACTCTTTGTTTGGCAGCCCAAGTCAAATGTATCTTGACAATATCCAATCATCCTTGTTGACATCTTTTCAAAATCTACCCCGGTTTTGGGGGTGTAGAAGGTATATAACTTTTGATTTGATAAGATCGAACCTTATCCAGGTTGCCTACGTATCTCGTTGAGAGAATCAGGTCAAAATGTAGTTCAAGGTTCATTAAATGATCTGGAGTTTTTCTAATAAAGGGGCTGAACCTGCTATAGGTTGCCTACATATCCCACCTATGGAATCAGGCCGTATGTAGTTCAAAATTACATAAGGAAGAAGTTCTAGTTTTGTACTAGTGTGACCGAACCGTATGTGGGTGGCCTACATATCCCGCCGAGGGAATCAGGTCAGGCGTAGTTCTCCTATTACAAATGAGAGATTTTGGATTTTGTTTTCTATAGTAAGACTAAACCCTATGTGGGCTGCCTACGTATCCTGTCAAGGGAATCAGGTCAAAACGTAGTTCGTAAGTACATGATAAGTGAAAGCTATATTACATAAAACCTATCTAAAGTCTTCCTTTATGTAGTGTCTTGACTTCTCTTGAATGAGTACTCTTTGTGATCGAGCACTCTCATGTTCCTTGGTCAGTTGTTTGAACTCTCAGTCATGCTTCGAAGTTTTCCTTGAAATCATACTTTGATCATTTATTTCATTGTGTCACGATCATAATTGGAAGATTTGATAATTTATATGTAAGAAATAGAGAGTAATACGTCGTAGAAAATAAAAAATTCATTCATAGATTTTGCAATTAATCTTTCAAAAGATGAGGCAGCACAACATAAAATTTTAGGCACGATCATGCCTCAGTTTTAGAATCGTGCTATTTCAAAAGTATTTCAAAAAACTACTACTTGTTCAATCTACCAAGATCCCAGGTACGGAGTACAAGTCCAATTCTTCCAAGCTTCTTCTGATTCAGCATTCCAAATGGTTGGTGTCTTTTCGGCAGTAGCAGTATCCTTCGTTGGTGCTAGTTTTGGGATAACCATTGACGGTGCATATCTTCTAACCTTTTCAATTGGTAGTTATCATGTTCACATTGGCATTCCCATGGTTCGGTAGAGGGTTGTCGCTCACATTGGGCTAAAGTCCAGCAAGTTGAATCGCTCCATCCTTGATTAAGGCTTCAATCTTATTTTTAAGGACATAACAATCTTCAGTGTCGTGCCCAACAATTCCAGAATTATATGCACAACTCTTGGAACCATCAAACCACTTTGGAATAGGATCTGGGATTTTTCCTTCAATGGGTTGTATCATGCCTACTGTTTTCAACCTTTCAAATAACTGAGCATATGATTCAGCTAATTTGGTATAGTTGCGAGTAGTTTTGGTTTCAAAATTTGGACGAACCCTAGGTGCAACATGTGGACGATTTTGGTGAGTTGGAGCTTGGAAATGTTGATATAGATGCGGAGTTTGGAAAGTAGGGGCTCGAGGTTGGTAATAATTTGCCTGGGTGTTATAGACGGATAGGTAGTTGGTGGAGGATAGTAAAGCATTTGAGAAGTTTCACCATAATAGTAAGGATAGATGGGTTGATGTGGTTGATTCAAGTAGAAAGGGGTCTGACTTGGCTTATGTCCTTGGTCAATCACGGCAGTAGATATATCTTCCTTCTTCTTCTTGTTCCCGTTGATAGAACCATATTGAATTGCTTTGCTTGCAGCTTGCAAAGTCGTATAGTCTTGGATTCTCGCCGACTTAATCCCATCTTCCAAGATTTCTCCCATTCTAACGACTTCCATGAACTTTTTCCCCATCATGGTTATCATTTTTTCATAGTACAAACTGTTATCTTGGAATTCAATGAAAGTGGCAGTCATTTCACCTTCACTCATTGGTGGTTGGACTTTAGCTGCTTCTGCCCTCCATCGCAGTGCATACTCGCGAAATGTCTCAGTTAGTTTTTTTTCAACTTGGCCAAATAGAACCTGTCTAGTGTGATTTCAGTGTTGAATTTGAACCGATCCATAGAGTTTTGCGCCATATCGTTCCACCCAATCCATTTACGAAGATCCTGTTGTGTGTACCAAGCGAGAGCTTCACCAGACAAACTTCTTATGAACAATTTCATTTTGATCATTTCATTTCTCCCTACTCCCACCAACTTGTCACAGTAGGCCCTCAAGTGTGCATGAGGGTCACCAACTCCATTGAACAGATCAAACTTTGGCGGCTTGTATCCTATGGGCAAGTCAATGTCTGGTTGCACACAGAGATCATCATACTCTAGGATCTTGCTTCCCCTAGTAGTTTGGAGGTTTCTCATTGCTTCCCTAAGTTCACGAACCTCTCTTGCTAAATCATTGTCATCTTTGGCCTTGGCATCCTTCTCCATTTCCTCATATTGGTCCACCTCGGGTTGGAACTTGACCGTTATTGAGTTGGAAAAGGTTTGGCTTTCCCCTGCATATACGGGAGGAACATATTGCGCATATGGGATGGCGACATGTGCCCCTTGTATATACTGGGCGGGATAATTTTGTATGTTAGGAGTATTTTGGATTGGAGGTGGTGGTGTATTGCAAGGGGTATTAATGAGTGGTTGTCTTGGTTGAGTTGAAGGAGTAGTTGTGGGTGGCGGATAAGCATAAGCAGGCGGGGAAACGTAGGTAATATGAACTGGAGGTTGACTTGGTGGGTTAACAAGTGGTGGATTAGGAGGAGCGACATGGGTAGTGTAGGTGGGTGGATGACTTTGTGGAGGGGTGTAGGTGGGTGGTTAATTCAGTGGATTTTCTGAGGTGGCCGAAAGTGAATTATTATCGGTAGATGGGGGATGCTGAGTAGGAAAGTGTTTGGGAATCGGTGAATCAAGTGATGGAAAATGTGGCGGGTTTGGTGCAGTACTCCTAGGTTCAGGAGGTGGACTTTGAAGTGTAATGGATAAGTTAGTCAAGTCCTTAACCCGATTCAATTCTCCCCGCAGATCCTCGACCTCTCGAGTCAAACGAGCGACATGCTCGTCATGTTGAATAGCAGCTCTAGCTTCAGAAATTTCAGGAGGTTCGCTGATAACTGTGACATTCCCTGTACCAATTGGATTAGGTGTAGTCGGATCAGACGTAGTGATTTTTCTTCCTTGGACAGCCCAACTACGTCGAGGTAACATCGATGACTTGGATCTAGTGAAGTAAGGGTGGTCAGCCAACTCGATTGTCAACACGATCAACCTTTTTTGGGGGTAAAGAAAAAAAATAAAAAAATACAAAGGTAAAGAGTTAGTTTAGGAGCGCATCCATATTGAGTTAAACATTCCTATAATGTCAAGCAAACACATCCTATATTTTGGAACCTTTCTTTGCCAGAGGTGGGGCCTACGTCGAAATAAATTAATATAGATGGATCCAGATTCTGTCACATTTAGATTCAGGACAATTTAAGATTTTTGAAGAGAGGGTAGCGAAGTCAAGATGAATGATAATAAAAGATGTTGCAAGGGTGTACACTAGCACAAAAGATAGAGCGGGATGAAATATTGCTTTTGAAAAAGGGATACAAAAGGAATAAAGAATCTTAAGGCCCTATCGTTAGTTAAAGGGAACTTAGGGAGATCTAATGAAAATGAAGTATTGATAATAACAAATAATCATGTATCGAAAATAAAGAATGATGATAGGGATGAAAGATACCCCATAATTGTTTTCATGAAAAAGATGCCAAACAAAAAGGTGGAGTTTCGTCTAATACTCCACGTAGGTTGAGTGAAAGGAGGAATTCAAGTATTGGGGGGAGATCTGGTAATATCCCAATACCTGTTTGATTAGATTTAGGTGGAGTCTTTGATAATACTCCACGTCTATGGACTTGAAAAGGAAATCAAACGAAGAGAAGGTTTTATTTTTAGAAAGATTACCCCACATCATCGATTGAGAGGAAGGTCAACAAAATTGTACGGAATCCATTAGTGGCAATATCTGGATCATCGAAATCAATTTCACAGAAAGTATGTCGTAAGGTGTATAACCTTCTGACAAAAAAGGTAGCTTTCTAGTCGCAGAGACGATTCCTTGGACCGTCCCGCCTAAGGTATATACAATATGACCTATTACTAGAGTAAGATTTTTCCCTAAATGTTTGAGAGTGGGAATAAATAGCTACGAGAAGGTACACTAACCTAATTGCACCAACTCTGAAACTAAGAAATTCAAAAAAAGGTTCGGAGGAGTGCAGTACACCCCTCGCGTGTTCAGTGGGTGAATTGTGTACGACCAAGACTCAATAGGAAAATTACAAGTGATAAAGCGGTAACAGGTAGTGTTATTTAGACAATCAAAGAACACAAGTTTGGATTTGGCTTGCGTCCTTTCAAACAAGGCAGTGTATATTTCTAACATTTATGTTATAGCAAAAAATGAACAAAAGATAAAAAAATATTCCCAAATATAATTCTTCATCTAAGTTTGTTAAGGTCAAAACCTAAGTAAGTCCCCAGCAGAGTCGCCACGCTGTCGCGCCCATTTCGGACCGACCAAAATAGTCCGCAATGTATGGTGGTCGTAGCGACGCTTACTGGTTTTGAAAAAAAATTGTTTGTTTTGTTTTTGAGTCGCCACCTAACTTTTTAGGAAAATTAGGAAAACCATTTTTTGTGGTAGAAAAACTCTGTTTTTAATCTGCGAAAACTAGTGAGATTCTAAGTAAGGGTTTTGATTACTCGAGGGGAAGTTATTAAGCACCCCTCAGAGCCTATCCAAAGATAGTCCTTAAACTAAGCTTTAGAAAAACATTTGGAAAAAATTTATTTATTTTTTATCATTTGCAAAATAGTGATAACTACACATGTTTATTGAGTTCAAAGAAAACACACAAGGTACATAAATATACATTTTACGATATGCGAAAAGTAACATAATTTATTATCAAATTACACACGCTTATTTCAAAGATATGTGAGAATAAGAGAGAAAAATTAATATTAGTATATACATAATAGAAAATTTAAAGATTTATAGTTTTGTAAGAATATAAAGTCTAGATACATATAAAGTTAAGTTCGTAAAGGAATCACTTATGGTGTAAGGGAAAATATAACGTGTAAAAATTTATTTATTTAATTATAAGTTATCATGTCGTCTTCAAAAATATGAAAAATAATTTATTTTAAGAGTAAATTTATGCAAATGCATTTTCGCAAAAATAAAAATATATCAAAAGATGTTAACGTATTAGTTTTTGAGTAAACTAGACTTATGCACTCTTAAAATATGGACAATCATGCTATTATCCAATTATTTGTAAATAACTAAAAGTAGACAAAAATAAAGGTAATAAAAAAATACACTTATAACTATATAGTTGAAATAAAGTGTGGATAATGATAATAATAATTTTGTTTTAAGAAAATAAATAAATAAAAGTAGCAATAACAACATGTCGTATATGATAGAGTGTATTTATATGCACCTTGTGTTTTGGAGGTTTTAGAGTCTGAAAATTTAAAATAAACTTAGGAAATAAATGTAGAAAGTAGTCAATGAAAATCGCATTTTGGAATTGTTTAGGTATTTGCAAATTTTAAAAGAGTTTGGCCAGTTAAAGTCCTTTAGCGACTTATTTAAAATATTTAATTTAGATGATAAAACTCATTGATTAATAATTTCGAAAACGAAGGCTATCACAAACTATTTTAATCATTTTCAAAAACGTATTCTTTCTTAATTTTGAGATTGCACTTAAAACAATGTTTTCCATTTATTTTTTTAAAAAGAAGGGTGATTCACAGATACAAAATTGTAAAATAAGTGGTTAACCATGTATCTTTGTTATGTCCACGGACGCTAAATGAATAAGCAATGGGCATAACAAAATCAACGCTAAGGGATTCAAAACTTAGATGAAAATAAGCAAAATAAAGTTAATCAATTCCAAGAAAAGCCACATACAAAAATATTCGAAGTAATACAAGATTAGTAAGCAAGATGAATGATAACATAAACAAGGTAAGGGGCTAGATACTGTAAGTTCCTATTGAAGCGAGTAACTCCTAGCGACCTAGACCCCCAAGCTCTTGTCCTATGGCCGTTGACTCGATCTTTGGGTCAAAATGGAGTCTCAATCGATACTCCAACTCCCTAGTTCACATGAAAAATAAAAGATAAGGATTAGTGGATAATACAAATAGTTAGAAACAACATGAAACGATGAAAGGACATTAATCAAATTAATGTAGGAAGATGACCCAATTTACTAATGTTATCTTGCACATGCATGAAACGGACGGGAGGGATCACTTTGAACATAATCCAATTTACGGTTGTTAGCTACAACTAATAAGGAATAACAGATGGTAAGAGCACAATAAAGAGAGCAGACAATCCTTCAAAGCGGCAAAAAAAATCCTAAGAAACTATAGGTGCTTAAATATATATTCAAGTAAATTTAAAGTTATTCCTAGTCGGACTAGCTAGTTGGAGAAATTGAAGGACTGCATGAAATTAGAAGAAGATGTCTTATAGGCGAGTCATACACAGTATTATAGGCAGTTCACACAAGACTTTAGCAAATGACATAGACATGACATCATCATTATTGATTAATTCCGCCAATGTGGTCCGAGTAGCTCGGCCAACACCACTCTTTTAAGCACAAATTTTATTAAAATCTTATTAAAGGTGTTAAAAGACACTGGATATTAGGCAAATTCTAATACAAATTAAATGACAAGCCGGCCGATTCTAAACGCAGGAGAAACAAATTCTTGTGACATCCACGAGCAAGTAATTCGTGAATATTGGCGAACAGTAAACCAAAATACATTTCTTCAAACATAAAACAATGGTCAACATAGATACACCTATTCAAACGACGCCGAGAAGGTATTGAAACTCGTAAAATAAAACGACGGGGAGGGGACTGCCCACATTTGATTTATACAACTACTCTTTTGCTAGAAATGAGGCAGAATCCTCTTGAACAAATAGAAAATGGGACCAAATCAAGAAGCGCATTTTCGAATTTCACATAACTCGGGATAAAAAATATCCACGCATTTTACTCATTTCTCAGAGAACAAAGTATATCACATATTTTGAAGATGAGACCACAATATTTAAAAAAAAAGGATTTAGATGAAATCGAATTCCCTGAATTCAGTCGACAGACAATAAACAACAACAACATAATCTAACTTGCAATAAAAAATACACTGGGCATACAAAACCATTCTAGAATCAAAAGTTGTATTAACCGACAGGGTCCGAAAATCACAACAACTACGTGAACTCAAGAATCACATATTCATAGGATAAAAAATAGTTGAAAGAGAAGAAGATGAAAAGTGACATAAAGAGCAGATTTTACATATTAAGAACAACATAAACTTAGAGTGACACCATATCCCGGTACTTAATTGGCGGATAATGAACAACAAGACCAACAACATGCTTTAAAGAAAATTACAACCAAATATTTATGTATTCAAATCGATGAAAGAGAAGCTAAAGTCAAATAAGAGGAGATTTTCCCATATTTTGCATAATTTGACCACAAATCATATATTCATTTCATCCCAAAGTAATTTCACCAAAAATCAAAATCATTCTATTCGTAAAGGCGACGAAGACAGTGATAACAAAGACACAGGATAGAAACAAATTGTGTATCCATAGAACCAAAACCAGATGAAAGAAAGGAAGGTGAATATGAGTGAGAAAAGGATGATTTCATACCTTTTGTTAGGCAGCAAACGGAGGCTTTCCGTCAAGTTTTGGACAACAAATTTCTCTTCGAACTCAACTTTGATAGAACTCGTGAATGATAAAAAAGTGGTAGTGTTGAAGAGGAACTGAATTGTGCCTAATCTTTATGAATTACTTTTCAGTTATCCCTCCTCGAAAAATTTATCTCTGAGGAGTAAAAATATGACTATTTATAGGTAAATCCGTACTTGAAAGTCTGGATTTGAAATCAAAATTCGAAGAGGCCAATAGGCAAAATAAAATGGGGAAGTCGGAATTCAAAAAATTGATAGGAACAAACCCCTCTTGAAATTTGAACGATTTTCGAGCATTTAATGCGGACTTGAAATTGATTTTCTATCGTAGCATAGCTTTGGGTCTGTTTTTGCTTCCAAAGGAGAAAATTGCTGGTTGGGGAAATGAAATTGGGGCAAATCTTTGCAGGTTGGGCAGCTATGGTGGTGCCGATAGGTTTCCCGTTTGGTGATTGTAGAGGAGAGGAGGAGGAGAGAAGGGGATATGGGCTTTTGGTTTTTCTGTATTTGTGGAAAATTAAAGGGACATGGCACTACAGGTTTAGGTAAGGGGGGAAGGAACGCGTAAAAGGTATATTGGGAAGGGGAATACGCGTTCTTTGTTATGGATTCTTGACTAATTTTGATCTGTTCGATCTCTTGATCGGACGGCTAAAAACAAATATTTTTTTTTAAAAAAAAACGTATATATATATGATAAATATAAAAATTAATTTAAAAATAGTTATTTTTATCCGTCCGATCATTTAATTGTACGGTTTAAATTTAATAGAAAATAATTAAATGTATGGACTATATATATATAGATATAAATTATTTATAAAGTTGAAAGTTTTGAATCTTTGGGTTAAAAAAATAAATTTACGGACTAGATTGATTTGTGTCTGTTGGATGGCATGGTGAAGCGAACATGGAATTTGTACTGCGTTTCGGGCTAATTTTCGGGCACTTTGACTAAGATTTGTGAAAAAAAGTTGGGTTTGAACAAAATAAAGATTGTAATCGAGTTATTATCGGCCCGGATGCTCTTTTTCTACTGAAATTAACTTTATCGATGCTTCCTGAAATTCGAAAGTTATTTTTAGTTTAACGTACACAAATTACAGACATAATTTGTATAAGCATCCAAATTGATATTTTTTTTGTGATTTAATATTAACAGTATATATATATATGCGTGTGTGTGTAAAATTAAGAATATAATAAAATATATGTAAAAATAAGAATAAATATAAAATATTTATTTTATATAACAATATATATATATGGCCACGATATCGCCTAAAAATAAAATTAGAAAAAATCAAATGCGAGAATCAAAAGATATTTTGTGATTTTGATGCTAAAATATTTATTTATATTTAATTAAGATATTTTATAAGATGATAGAAAAATAAATCCTCTTTTATTATTTAAAAAATTATAGAAATAGAGATAAAAATGTGAATCTTATTTATTATTTAATTTTCAAAAAATTATTTAGGGCCAAGAAGCATCGGAAAAGTAATTAAAGGAAAAAGGGCGAGCCAAAATTGGGTGTCAACACTGACTGACTGAGAGTTGATGGGAGAAGCCCCCAACTAACTCCACTGACTACTGAAATAAAGACATAAAATTAGATAGTCTGTCCTCGGGTGATGAGGACTCACCACTGCTACTGTACTGCTAAAAATCTGAGGGACGAAGTGTGATTCGGGAACTGAGCGTCAACACCTATGATATGAGACATCATAGCGCAAAAGAAGGGTATGCGATCAGTACTTTGAATGTACTGGTATGCTAAATGAGGTAGGCTAACATGCAAGGTTTCATGAATAGGAGTAATGATCTATCTGAATATACATGTAAAGCATGGAATACTGAATGGAGAGCATGAAATCTGTAGATACTAAACATACATGAAAGTCTGTAAAATACTAAAAATACATGAAAATTTGTAAACACTGAGGATGCATGACCAAGCACATGACATGAACTGAGTAAAATCTGTAAACTGAAATATTGAAATTAACTAAAATCTGTACATTTTGGTCAAACAATACTAAGACTGAAGAACTGAACTGTAACTGTAACTGAGATAATATCTGAGACTGTGGGAGGTATCATCTTACCAACATTCCCCAATTTGAGCTAATCAGGGTCCAACCTGTAACCCCAATTGGAAGGGTGTTAATACTGTGCCACGGATACTAACGTTGGTTGAGTGGATCCACTAAACTGATATCATGTCCAAAGGACTAAGGGTGTTAAGCCTAAACTGACAGGAGACCCCAGCGAGATGGTCAAGCCTAATCTGAGGGGTGACTACTCATATCCTACATTGGCTACGTAGTTCTGGAGTATAGGGACTGCTACTAATGACTTTGCCTATCTGACGGAGAAGCCACCACCCCTACACTCGCTCGGTGCTAAATCCCACTTCCAACTGAATGACACTGAAACGCTAAACTATTCTGAGTTTAGCTGACTGTTCTAATAATGCTCATGATATAATCTAAAGTTATTCTGAAGATACTGAGACAACATTAAATAAAAAGCTACGGTTTTGGATATTCAATAACCCCAGGACTCAAAACAATAGTAGTAGCATGACACTAAAACATTGAAGGACATAGCATGAAGACTCTTCTTAAATCAATTGCTCTTAGAGGCATTTTATCAAACACTTATAGTTCATGGTTTCAAATAATCATAGAATTACTATAGGACTGGCACAATTGACATGAAATTATCATTGTAAACACTATTTCATGATTTAATTCAACAAATGATAACACTAAAACATGAGGAATAGAATAACAACAAGGGAAAAGGCATCGTTTCCACCCCAAACTATACCCGAAAAGTCAAAGCCACACCTAAACTATACTAGTGACCTATTACACACGTAAACTATAAAAAAGTGAAACTATTTACACCCTTTCAGGCTACCACCACTTGCATGTGGTGTAGTGTTTTACACGCGCTGCCACGTCAGCACCACATCAGTAAAAAGTATCACTTTTTTATAGTTAAGGTGTGTAATAGGTCACTTATATAGTTTAGGTGTGGAAACGATGCCTTTTCCCTTGATGTTTTTAGCCATTTACTTTTGTTATTTAATAGGCTGGACGCACCTAAAATAAGTGTAACACACGCGCCTTAGAATGGGGGTCGCGGGGAGGTAATAATATCACTTTTATATAGTAAAGGTGTGTAATAGGTCACTTATATAATTTAGGTGTGACTTAGTCTTTTCTTATATAGTATGGGGTGGAAATGATGCCTTTTCCCTAACAACAATAACTTCGTTAAAACAGGGTATTAAATCAAAGTTCATGGAGATTAATGGATGAAATCATGATTTAAAAATCAACTAACTTGAAAAGATCATAACTTTATAATTAAAAAGGTTACTTGAGCTCCATGGATGAAAGAAATCCATAGATGATCATCTAACGTACCTGGGTTAATAAATTTGAAAGGATCGATGGAGAGTTCTTGAAGAATTGCCTTGAATTTGAGAGCTAGGGTTTCTTGTTTTTGAAAAGGGGATATTTAATTTTGAGAAGAATTGAATAATGATGACTACTTAGGGTTTTTAGGGGTCAAATTTCGTGTTTTAGGTTAGTTAGGGTTGTGAAAAAAAAGCAATTACCCTTGGACGAATTTAAAAACGAAAGCTGAAAACTGAAAAACCCAATTTTTGGCCTTTGCGCGACGCACCGCTATCGCGCCAATACACTATAAAATGGACAACGGGGACCTGGACAACCATCGTGATGTGGTTCCATCATGGTAAAGCTTTGGATGCCATTTTAGCCACCTCCGCATCGCGAAAACCCACTGGAAATTGACAAACAGGAATTTGGCCTGCTCCGCGACGCGCCATGATCGCGGAGTCACACTGGAAATTGAGAATTGGCATTTGGGCTGCCTACGCGATGCTCTGAGGGTTAAAATGATGGTGCTTAACAACTGAAAATTAAAATCGCCATAACTTCCTACCCGGTTATCGAATTTGGGTGAATTTTATATCGTTGTAAAGCTAATTTAATTTCCTACTCAATGAAAGGCTCTAAATTAAAAAATAATGAGTGTTTCAGAAATTTTCTATACGAATACTCATGCACTAGGACTTGGATTATGCTAGGGAAATAAGAGGTGTTACAATATCTTCCCCTTCGGATCATTCATCCCCGAATGAAACTGGTTGAGATGAGGTACTGATGGACTGAGATTATACACTAAATATGTATGTATGATGCATGGAATACATGACTGGTCTGATTCATGAATTCACGATTGACATGAATATGATGTGCAACTGAAACTGAGCATGATAGAGAAAAATCTTAAGAGGATTTGGTTCCTTATATTGAATTTGGGTTTGCGGTGAAAAGATGAGGGTACTTGATCTGCATATCTGCTTATGCTTCCCATATGGCTCCCTCAATGGACTGATTTTACCAAAGAACTTTGACTAGTGAAACTTTTTTGTTCCTTAGTCTGCGAACTTTATGATCAAGAATTTCGATTGGAACTTTCTCAAAGGAAAGACTGGTCTGAATATCTATACTTTCTAAAGGAACAACTACAGTTGGATCACCAATACACTTTTTCAACAATAAGACATAGAACACTAGGTGTACTAAGGCTAAATCTGAAGGCAACTCTAGCTTGTAAGCTACCTTTTCGAATCGACTGAGAATTCTGAAGGGACCTACATATCGGGGACGGGGTTTCCCTTTCTTGCCGAATCTCTTCACTCCCTTCATGGGAGATATTTTTAAGAACAAAAGATCCCCAACCTCAAACTTGATATCCTTTCTCCTCACATCTGCATATGCTTTTTGTCAGCTCTAGGCAGCCTAAAGTCTTTCTCTGATCAACTAAACCTTTTCCAAAGCATCAAATACTAAGTCAGGCCCTACTACTACAGCCTTACCTACTTCAAACCAACTACTATAGACAGCCTCAAACGGATCCATACGGATACTTGAATGATAGTTGTTATTGTATGCAAATTCAATCAAAGGCAACTGGTCATTCCAACTACCTTTAAAATCAACAACGCATTCTCTCAGCATATCCTCAAGAGTCTGAATAGTCCTTTCTACTTGAGCATCTATCTGAGAGTGCAAGGCTATACTGAGGTGGACTTGGGTACCAAGACCCCTTTGGAACGCTTTCCAGAAATAAGAGGTAAACTGAGTACCTCTATCTGAGTTGATAGATAGGGGAACACCGTACAACCTAACCAACTCTCTGAGATAGAGATTGGCATAGTCCTCGGCTAAGTAAGAGGTATGGACTGGTAAGAAATGATCTAATTTGGTCATCCTGTCTATAATAACCCAAATAGAGTCATGCTGGCGATGGGTACGAGGCAAACCTGTCACAAAGTCCATGTTCACTTTATCCCATTTCTACATGGGAATACTGAACTACTGCATTAACCCATTAGGCTTCTGGTGCTCAATATTAACTTGCTAGAATGTAGAGTACTTCGCTACAAACTCTGCAATATCTCTTTTCATCCCACTCCACCAATAAACCTCCCGCAAATCGTGGTACATCTTAGTGTCTCCTAGATGAATAGAGTAACGTGCACCATGCATTTCTTCAAGAATTCATTTCCTCAACTAATCTATACCAGGCACACATAATCTACCCTGACAACGCAAAATGCCATCTCCCCCTTCGGAGAAAATCTTCACTTTTTGATCTTTGACTGAATCTTTTAACTTAACTAGACCGGGATCTCTATTCTGTTTTTCCTTCATCTCAAAAACTAAAGTGAATATGAGCTACTCTACACCCCTACACTACCTTCTGCTGAATTGAGTAAATGAACACCTAGTCGGGCAAGCTTATGAACTTCCTAAGCTAACTTCTTCTTACCATCCTCAACATGAGTTACACTACCCATAGACATTCTACTGAGAGCATCAACCACTACATTGGCCTTGCCCGGATGATACAGAATGCTCATGTCATAATTCTTCAATAACTCTAACCATATTCTCTAGCGCAAATTCAAATCTTTCTAAGAGAACACATACTGAAGGCTTTTGTGATCTGTGAACACATCTACATGCACCCCATACAAGTAATGCATCTAAATTTTTTAGGCAAATACTACTGCTGCTAGTTCAAGATCATGAGTCGAATAATTCTTCTCATGAGGCTTAAGCTGTCTGGAGTCTTAGGCTATGACCTTACCTCTGTGCATGAGGACACAACCCAAACCTACTCTGGGTGTATCACAATACATAACAAAACCATCTGAACCATCTGGTAAAGTAAGAACTGGGGTTGAGCTTAGTCGAGTCTTCAACTCCTGAAAACTCTTCTCGCATGAATCTGACCACTAAAACTTAACTTTATTCTAAGTCAATCTGGACATGGGGGATGCAATAGAAAAAAACCCTTCAATAAACCGATGGTAATAGCCAGCTAAACCCAAGAAACTCCTGATGTCTGATGGAGAGATAGGTTTAGGCCAGTTTCTCACCGCTTTGGTCTTTTGAGGATCAACTCTAATGCTATCACCAGAAATAATATGACCAAGGAATGCTACTGATCTTAGCCAGGATTCACACTTACTAAATTTAGCAAACAACTGATGGGTTCTAAGAGTCTGAAGCACTACTCTGAGGTGGTCTGCATGTTTATTTTCTCTACGAGAATAGAAAAGAATATCATTAACGAAGACTATGACAAATATGTCCAAGTACTGCTTGAACACTTTGTTCATCAAGTCCATGAAGGCTGTTGGGCCATTTGTAAGACCAAAGGACATGACTAGAAATTTGAAGTGACCACACCGAGTTCGGAAAGCTGTTTTAAGAATATCACATTCTCTGACTCTAAGCTAATTATAGCCTGATCTGAGGTCTATCTTCAAAAAGTAATTAGCACCCTGAAGTTGGTCAAACAAGTCATCGATTCTAGGAAGTGGATATTTATTCTTGATTGTGACTTTGTTCAACTGACGGTAGTCAATACACATTCTGAGAGAACCATCTTTCTTATGCACGAATAGAACAAGTGTGCCCCACAGGGAGATAATGGGTCTGATGAATCCCTTCTCTAGAAGATCCTTTAACTATTCTTTCAACTCTTTGACTTCAGTTGGAGCCATTCTATATGGTGAAATAGATATAGGCTGAGTATCTGGGAGAAGGTCTATTCCGAAGTCGATTTTTCTTTCGGGAGAAACTCCAGAAAGATCTTTAGGAAACATATCTGAGAATTTATTTACTACTGGGACTCACTCAAGAGTAGGAGTTTCTGAGTTAGAGTCTTTGACTCCCACAAGATGGTAAATATACCCCTTCGATATCATCTTTCTGGCTCTAAGGTATGAAATCAACTAGCCCCTAAGAGCTGTGGTACTACCCCTCCATTCAAGGATTGGTTTATTAGAAAACTAAAAATAAACTATTCTTTTTATACAATCAAATGAGGCATAGCATGAGTGGAGCCAATCCATGCTGAGAATGACATCAAAATCCACCATCTCTAACTTCATGAGATCAACTGAGGTAACTTTCTAAGATATTGTGACCGAACAGTTCCTATATACCCGTCTGGCTACAATGAAAACACCTACTGGGGTAGACACTGAAAAGGGCTCTGCTAGAGTTTCGAGACTGACTCCAAAATTGACAACTATATATGGAGTTACAAAAGAAAGAGAAGCTCCAGGGTCTAGTAAAGCATAAACATGTAAGTGAAAGACCTGCAACGTACCAGTAACTACGTCAAGAGAATTTTACATGGTGCTTACAGTCTCGAGGGACCACAAGCTAACCCATGAGTTGGTACCTGTTGGGAGCACTAGTAATATAATCATGAATTGTGAAAGAATAACTGAAGTGCCATAAGGTTTTAAATATCTAAATTCAAACTGAAATATAAATCTAGGAAAAACGACAGTCTGAATCTGATAAAGTACTAATAAACTGAACAACCAACTGACTGTAATGTTTGAAAAGCCTCTAAGACTGACTGACTGAGAGTTGATGGGACAAGACCCCAACTAACTCTACTATCTACTGAAATAAAGACATAAAATAAGATAGTCTATTCTTGGGTGATGAGGACTCACCACTGCTACTGTACTGCTGAAAATCTGAGGGACTAAGTGCAATCCGGGAACTGAGCGCCAGCACCTATGATATGAGACATCATAGCACAAAAGAAAGGTATGCGATCAGTACTTTGAATGTACTGGTATGCTAAATGAGGTAGGCTAACATGCAAGGTTTCATGAATAGGAGTAATGATCTATCTGAATATACATGTAAAACATGGAATACTAAATGGAGAGCATGAAATATGTAGATACTGAACATGCATGAAAGTTTATAAAATACTGAAAATTCATAAAAATCTATAGACACTGAGGATACATGACCAAGCATATGACATGAAGTGAGTAAAATCTGTAAACTTAAATACCAAAAATTAACTTAAATTTGTACGCTTTGGTCAAACAATACTAAGACTGAAAAACTGAACAGGAACTGTAACTGAGACTATATCTGAGACTATGGGAGGTATCATCTAACCGACATTCCCCAATTTGAGCTAATCGGAGTCCAACCTGTAATCCCAGTTGGAAGGGTGTTAATACCGTGCCACGGGTACTAACGCTAGTTGTGTGGATCCACTAAACTGATATCATATCCAAAGGACTAAGGGTGTCAAGCCTAAACTGACAGGTGACCCCTGCGAGATAGTCAAGCCTAATCTGATGAGTGACTACTCATATCCTACGCTGGCTACATAGTTCTGGAGTATAGGGACTTCTACTAACGACTCTGCCTATCTAACGGGGAAGCCGCAATCCCAACACTCACTCGGTGCTAAATCCCACTTCCAACTGAATGACACTAAAATGCTAAACTATTCTGAGTTTACTGACTATTCTAATAATGCTCATGATATAATCTGAAGTTATTCTGAAGATACTGAGACAACATTAAATAAAAAGCTACGGTTTTGGGTATTTAATACCCCCAGGACTCAAAACAATAGTAGTAGCATGACACTAAAACATTGAAGGACATAGCATGAAGACTCTTCTTAAATCAATTATTCTTGTAGGCATTTTATCAAACACTTACAGTTCATGGTTTAAAATAATCATAGAATTACTATAGGACTGGAATAATTGACATGAAATTATCATGGTAAACACTATGTCATGATTTAATTCAACAAGTGATAACACTAAAACATGAGGAATCGAATAACAACAATAACTTCGTTAAAACATGGTATTAAATCAAAGTTCATGGAGATTAATGGATGAAATCATGATTTAAAAATCAAATAACTTGAAAAGATCATATCTTTATAATTAAAAGGTTACTTGAGCTCCATGGTTGAAAGGAATCCATAGATGAACATCTAACATACCTGGTTTAATAAATTTGAAAGGATTGATGGAGAGTTCTTGAAGAATTTCCTTGAATTTGAGAGGTAGGGTTTCTTGTTTTTGAAAAGGGGATCTTTAATTTTGAGAAGAATTGAATAATGATGACTACTTAGGGTGTTTAGGGGTTAAATTTTGTGTTTTAGGTTATTTAGGGATGTGGAAAAAGACCCAATTACCCTTGGACGAATTTAAAAACGGAAGCTGAAAATTGAAAAATCCAATTTTTAGCCTTGGCGCAACGCTCCACTATCACACCAAGCCATTGGAAAATGGACAACAGGGACCTGAACAACCGTCGCGATGCGGTGCCATCGCGGTAAAGCTTTGGATGTAATTTTTTCCACCTCCGCAACACACCAGCATCGAGAAAACCCACTGGAAATTGACAAACGAGAATTTGGCCTGCTCCGCGATGTGCCATGATCGCAGAGTCATACTTGAAATTGAGAATTGTCATTTGGGCTGCCTACGCGATAAGCTGAGGGTTAAAATAACGGTGCTTAATGACTGAAACTTAAAATCACCATAACTTCCTATACGATTATCGGATTTGGGCAAATTTTATATCGTTGTAAAGCTAATTGAATTTTTTAAGCAATGGAAGGCTCTAAACAGAATAATAATGAGCGTTTCAGAAATTTTATATATGAATACTCATGCACTAGGACTTAGATTATGCTAGGGAAATACGGGGTGTTACAAGTTATGTCTTTATTAGTATTCGCAGACAGATATTATTCATTTGGGATTATTTTTCTGATACATTTGACTCTTAGATTGTATTATTAGTTTTTACATTATTGACACATGATTGTGGGCATGATTGGTATTTTGGATCAGTTCTTTCTGCATTGTTATGATTACTTATATGGCTCGGCTTCATTCTAGAAGCCTTACCGTGGGATATTTTTATCTTTTCATATCAGTTTGGGTGATAGGCATACTTGTCAAGGTATGCCGCAACAAGTGCCATTATGACCCTCATTTTTGGGTCGTGACAGCAAGCCTACTAGTCTACTTCTTGACTACTTTACTAAGTACCCTCTAAGACAACATCACCAAGTGATTTTGGATATCAATATTTGCATCCGTTTCATTGACCACTAAATTACATCAATTGATACGCTTTAAAGGCAATTATAGTTAGTACTGAAATTAATTTTTCTAAAAAAAAAAGAAGAAAAATAACACTTTATAACAAATTAAATTACAATGACATGTATAAAAATTTAATTTACATGGTTAGCATAGGTAAGATAATTCCTTTTTGGACGCCATCTATTTATTTAAAGAATTTATCATTTAAGGTCAACGAAGTTCGATCAATTTGAAAGATGCCCAATTATATCAAATCATGATACATGCTTAAAAACTACACTTTTGCAAGAGCTTTCATACTGAACACGATTTTCAAGGCAATGATTTTCATGTTTTTTAATTAAACTAGAATAATTAAGTCAAAAAAATTAGAGTGATACTTTTATTAATTAATTTGTTGATATAAAGGTTATTTTAGAAACTAATGAAATTACAACAGAAATCTCTTTGTGTGTGACATTAAGTCCATAATAATTAGAATGATACTTTTACTAATTAATTTGCAGATATAGAAGTTATCTCAGAAACTAATAAAATTACAGCATAAGTCTATCTGTGTGTGGACATTCTGAAATTCAGTCCATCTATAGTTAAAAATCAAAACATTATAATTAAGTTTGAAAGAGAAATTTTAATTTTCTTCTAAAAGTACCTGTTTTCTGACTCATTCAATAATTATAGTCATTATCCTATCAGGCAGATGACCTGTTATACTACAAATTTTAGAGGATACTTTGACATTATAAGTAAATACAGTTGCTTCATTGCTTCAATTTATGTGAGTATGTTCAATTGACCCAATTTTTTAAGAAAAAAATTGAAATTTATGATCTTGAACATGTCATATCATAAAGCAAGATCTCTGAAAATTTCCTTAGTTCTCTTCTTTGTTTTGTGCATTTATATAATGCATTTGTTAAGGCTTCGCTAAAATCATAACTCATCATATTATGTTTAAGATGTTAAATGGATTTAATTTATATATACATACAACATAAAAGAAATTCAATCAAGGGGGAGCGAAGCGAAGAGAACTCACATATTTATAACTCTAGGCATCTCCTAATCAGAGCTCTCTATTTCAGCCATTGATTTAATTTGATTAGAAAATTTAATTGGAACAGAGCTCTGAAAATTCTCTGTATTTCTTTTTTTTGTGTGCAGAATAATATAATGTGATTTTGTGTGTGTCAGAGAGAGAGGTGAGTTGGGTTGTGAATTAGTTGTTTGGATTGACGAGGGGTGTAAATGTGAACTAAACTTATCTATTATAATGTTCTTTTACTTCTATTTATAGGAATAACTAATGAGTGTCTGTTGTGATAAACATCTAATTATAATGTAACTAGGACTGTGGCATAATCAAAGTTGGGGGTGTTTATGGGTTGGCTTGAGTTGGTTATTGGTCAAAATCTAATCAATATAATCTATTTTAAATTGTTAAAATCAAACCAAATCAAATATAATATATATTTATTGGTTTAGTTTTGGTTTGATTTGGTTGTTCGATTACTAACCATACACGAATATAAGAAAAAGATTCATTCAAAAGAAAAAAAGGACAATAATTCATTCAATAAGAAAAAGTAAGTCTTGAGATTATCACATAAAATACTAACATGGTGTACATCTAATACAAGATATTTAAATGATAAATAAATTTTGATGAAAACATATAAGTATTAGACACTTAAAAATATTCTTACATCACACGCACCCTCTCCCCCCGCACGCACACACACACATATATACATATATAAATTTATCTTTTTGGTTATTTTTGAAATAAAATCAAATATTATCGATTTTTAAAACTATAAAATCAAATCAAATTAAATAAAAATCGATTCAGTTTAATTTTTTGGCTTGGGTCAATTTTTACCCAAACATGGAAGAGCCCTAATCAATATGTTAAGATATATAGCTTTTTAATTGATAAAAATACACGACATAACAAATCTAAGCTCTTAATTATGACCCATAATAACACTTTAAAATAACTAATTTAGTGTACGTGTGATGCACGTGTCTTTCTCCTTATTACAAAAGATTGCATAAAAAGAATAAAGTATATTATATTTTATTGCAATTGAAGTTGCAATATATGCAATAATATATTCATGATTTAAATGGCAAATGTGTGTGCTTTTCTAATTTGTGTACATGTGTGACGTTTCTATGTCACATCAATTAATTAACACCTCCTTTATGAACATAAATATACATCTCTCGAAACTTCATAGACAAAAAAAATTATAAATTAAATATTTAAATAAATTATTTAAGAATACTGTCACAATTCAATTTCACAGGTCATGATGGTACCTACTAGGATCTATTAATAGATAAGCAAACCTGTAGTTCAAAACCGCTTGTAACAGAGTATCAAGAGAAATGAAAGAGAATATGCAGAATAATATAATAAAAGGGGTAATATATGAAAAAAACAACCCCAAGACCTGGTGAAGTTAGTAAGAGTGCTTCTAATATAATAAGAGTGCAAGTAAAACACTGAATAAATATACGTGTACAACCTATCTCTGAATACAATATAGAGATCAGTCTAATCAATAAAAGGGAGAGTAGAAATGCTCCGAACATCAGGAGCTCACCTTAAATCTCCAATCCATAACTTCTCTGCATGAGATGCACACACCAACGGTGAGAACTCGTACTATGATCAGCAGGCTGCAGAAGTATAGTATGAGTAACTAGCACTTAGTACTCAGTGGGCATCGGTCGATTGAGCTCCAAAGATAATCCAAGCATAAATAACATATAAAGTAGGAATATAATCTACGGGCAACTATACAGGAAGCTAAACATAATAAGGATAGTGAAGAAATAAGGATAAACTATCCCGTGATAATAGTATCAGGTCTAAAGTACAATACCATATATCACTGGCCAATATATCAATGAAGAGTGAAAGAATGATATATCGTAGTATACAAGGCCAAGGAATATGTATACAATATGAATGAACAAGGAATATCGTAGTATATCACACATCCCTCCCTTCCTTGTTCATTCATATTGTATACATATTCCTTGGCCTTGTATACTACGATATATCATTCTTTCACTCTTCATTGATATATTGATCAGTGATATACTGTATTGTAATTTATATATATATATATATAGGCATATAAGACTAACTCAAAGGTACAACCTAAGATAGTCAGTAACCTCTCCAGGGGATCCTAACCAAGTGGGAAACTAATGCTAGCATAACCAGGGTCCCTAATCATAATTTCTTACTATGATTTAACCATCAAAAATGTAATTTACTATAAAAAGAAAAGGGATCAGAATCATACCTCCAACCTCATTACTAGTCCATAATCAACCTGCCACAAACTAACCATAATGACAACAATGAAGTAACCGAATAGTCCGGACAAACAATATCTAACTGGGTTCCTATATACTCAAAAGGTTAAATCAACACTCAACAAAAACAATCATAGCCTATACTTATGCAACCCCTCATAAGGCTGATAGATATATGCACCAAACAATATATTAGTGATAGGTAATGTATATGAATAAATGAATGAATGAATGTAAAGTAAATCAATAATACCATATCTGATCTAAGTGTCATAACGTACCAAGTGTCTACACCTCCTCCAACTCAACAGCTCATAAAGGAAGGACCTACGATGACCTCTCTTCTCCGACACGATGGCTCATGAATGAAGGTGCCCCTAGGGTATTTGGAAATATATGTATACACTTGCCTATTTCGATCTAGGATTTTCAATAATCATCATAATCAATATACTTCATCCAGTAACAGAGAGATGTATATGTATAGTAAGTGCACAGACTTGAACCATGACTGAAAAGTATAAGTCTGTAAATTCATTGCCCAAAATCAACTCTGGGTCTAAATCAGTATGATAGAGTAGAAAGGATCGAAATCTCTCCCAACCAAAGTAAATAGTAGTGGTTAAGAGTGGATAAACCATGGTCTGGAATCAATCTCGATCTAATTTCTAAAAACTCATATTTAGTTTTGAAATCTCATAATTCATCAATTAAGATGGTACGATTACCATTATAAAAGAATCTGCTTCAAAAGTGAAAAGTGGAAATAAATTTCTTTTTAGGAAAATAATAGTAAAATCATGATTTTGGTTGGAATCGTACCACAAAGTGAGCATGAATATACTATAATCTATGTATGCCATCACAGTATCCAAAAAATACAATCATAATAGTCTAGGCGTCTATGGGATAAATCAACTTCTATTATAAGGATGGAATACTCACCTAGAGTCCAACTAATATCGCATCCACGACCTCGGTCCTAATAGTATATAAATATCATAATAGTAATACCATAATTTGGGAAACTAGGATCCAATTCACTGAGTTAAATAGTAAATCTTGTACTAAAGGGTCCTAACATCAACTATGATCACATGCCTATAATCTAGGGTGAGAAGATTCTATAGCCATAACAAGTATTTCATCCTAAGGGTCGGGTCACCCTTCTATCCCCAAACCCTCTAATTAGGCTAAGTTTTGAGGTACTAGTCATGATCATATCCTATAATTCGTATCTAACATGCAATCTACATGTACACCATCTCGTAGAGAAAGTAGATCGAAGCCTACCTTGATGTCGAAATTGTAAGTCTTGAATCATACACAAAGCATTTGCCCTTGAACCACGATCTCAAAACATTGATATTCTATAAAAATAATAACCTACATATCCATAGGAGTAAAACGAGATCCAACTTGCTATATAAAAAATTGGGTCAAAATTTGGGTCATTAACGGGCTCGTAGGGCCTCAAAACGAAATCCAAAACTGAATCCATCATGAGGTCCCTCAAAGGATAAGAATGTGTGCTAAAAAATTGAGCAGAAATGGGATATAAATGGAGGACCAAATCATCCCCTCAAGTCTAGGGATTTAAAGACCTAATTTTTAGGAATTTACCATGAAATGAGATGAAAATTTAATGGGGAAAATAATGAAAAATGACCAAGGAGTGTTAGGCGAACTTACATTAGCTTCAATGGATAATTCCCCTCACTTTCTCACTCTTTAAACCCCTAAAAATGGTGGTAAATAGTTGAGAAAATAAGGGGAAATTGGGTGAAGAAGGGGGATTTAACAATCCCCAAGTGCCCCTAAAGTGGTCTATTATCCGCTAAAGCAATTAGACACTTTAGCCGTTAAAGTTACGTCAGCTAAAGAAGACAAAGATCACTTAAGAGGCCCTCGACCATACAACCAAGCCTGCTAAAGAGACTCCATGTCGCTAAAGAGACTACCTCTTAAGTGACCAAAGGTCTGCTTAAGCGGTTGCATCAGATGGTGTCAGACACTAGATTTTTTAAGTCTAAAATGGACTCCGATAAGGTGTTTGAGATTCATTTAGAACTTTGTCCGTGCAAATGAATTTTGCTACCACACTAAACTCGATGTTCTAGACTTAATAGAACTATTAAAACTTTCATCTGAGATTGTTTTGACTAAATGTTGGGCACACACAAATAGTTTTATTTTTCATAGAGTCCACCCAATAGCTCAAAATGAGTCTGGAAGCATTGAGACCTGAACCAAGGGTCCCCCTAGCCTAAATCATTGTTTTGGAATTGACGGTGCTATCAGAATTCTCATTCGAGGTTGTTTACTAGGAGTTTTGGACCGAGACTAATTCCTTAATAGAGAAAGCTCCAAATAACGAAAATGGGCCTAAAATCCAAAAAAAATTGTCAGATAACTGAACCAATAGTTTCAAGAAGTCACAATGACCTGTAGTCGCTATGAGAAGGGTCAAAATATTGAAAATGCAGGTAAATCGAGTAAATGACCTAAGGATCATTATAATATCTACTACTAAAGGAATTTTATCCACAAAAGTCAATGGATAGAATAAGCACGGAAGCTCGAAGGAATGAGGTACTAGGCCCGTATACTTCGAGCCAAACTCCTCAATTAACCTCTAAGAAGAAACAATGCTTCCAGGGATTTTGCTATAAGTATCCCTTTTTCAACCAACTTCCTTAGTTCACTTTTCAAATAACCAAAACTCAACCTCAATAGTCAACTGGCCTCAAATAGAATCGAGAATGGATGATGCATGCAGATTCAGATCACAACACACTGAGATCCCATCGATACAAGCACAACCAAGCAAAAACCCAAACAAGCCAAAGACAATCCAAGAAATGAATCATACGACCAACTCCAATATCCAAATCTAACTTTTTTTTGTATTTTCAAACCTGATATATACTCTAAAACATGCAGAAGGTTCATCTAAGTCTTATCCACATAATCCCATCACACTGACCTGGAGAAATTGAAGCCAATCCACCAAAAATCCATAATGGCAAGCATAAGAATCAACCCATAGGGCACTACCTGGACTAACAAATGTAGATAATCAAATCATGTGATCTCCTACCAAGGATACAACCAGTCTAGATGACCCTCAAAACTAATAGCCAAGAGTCCAAAGCACAAACAATCAAAACCAAATGATCCACTCCAGAATGTCCCACCAACTAACGATGAAACCATGTTATGCCCAACTTGAGCACACTACTTCTGCTGAGTAGATAATCCAAAATTTTTATGAAAACTGAGAATCACAGTCAGAAGCAGAAGAAACCATCATCAAATGCTAATGGGTTCTTATCTGAACATCAATCACCCACAATCTATCTGAAATAAAGAAGACCGAATAGGTAGCTAAGGAGAATGCTTAGCTAGTCTATAAATGAATGCTCAACTGACATAAATCTAGAGATAGAGGCTGCACCCAAGCTCTATAACTCACAACTGAAATCTCAATACCAAGGTTGGAACCCTCAACCTCAACTATCCGAACAAATCCTATAGACGGGTAAGCATCCATATTCCAAATCTATCATAACCTTTCAACCACCATTCCAAGGCATCAAAATCTAAAAATGATACCGATAAGTTTAAACTAAGGCCAAATACCCAGAAAACCTTACTATCATAAATAAGGCGTACCCCAAATGGTCCATGCAAGAACTAAAATAGAAATATTATCAAAGAACATAACCACAACTGCGGACCACCACCAGTTGAAGACATAAGTAGTCAGCTCTACATTTGTTGAAGGTATAATGCATCAAAGCATAACAAGAACTTACCAAGCTACAAGCAGTATTAGTGATGATCAAAACTCAAGAAACTCAGCAAAACAAAACTTTATCCTAAATTTGGTCAATCTCATGCTCAATCGATGACAATGAATATCCATAGGCACATATCACCAATGAGAAACACTCTATGAAGTCACACTAGGCCGAACAAGTACATAAAGGAGAAATTTCTGAATCCACCCATGTAAAACAACCTTAACCCAATTAAACCATGAATCATATCATAGAGGAATGACTTACCAATCTTAACTTAAACACCAAGTTCTAGACCCCTATCGAAAATAAACCAAGCAACTCAAGGTAGCGAATATCTAATTAGTCAACTTGAGGCTATAGAAAGGGATCACCCATTTACACCAACTTAACTCGGCTGAACTATGAACCACTCCATAGAGAGAGTGAAGTATCCAACTCCATACCAAGATCAAAGCTCTCATCAGGAGATAAATTCAATAACAAAAAAGGCAAGCCTTAGACCTTCCGACATCAATATCATAACTATTACTAGGTGATGAACTAAACAAATTGGAATAATAAGTCTCAGATTTATCAACCTCATAAATAGGCTATAAAGAAGGAAATAAAATGCAAAATCCTCAGCAAACCAGAAGGTAAGTCCTAAGATCTCAACCTCAGAAACGGGCAGTAAAACCACACTGCCAACTCTAAAAGCATAACAGAATAATGAAATGCCAACCTACCTTCACTTCCATAACCCACTCAAACACCGATCTAACCTCACCAACAAAACATGAAAATGACCAACCTCACCTCTCTATAAGAGAGGAAACAATCCAATCAAGCTAGCCGCCTAGGCCAACGAATAAAAATTATGAGAAAGGGAATTCTAACTAGATATTGCTAGTCTAGTTGTCTATCAAGCAAGGATCGATCAACATCAAGACAATAAAAATAACAACAATAATAATAGAACATCAGTATAAGAAGTAGGTGATACCAAAATTACAAATCAATACAAGTACCACTCTAGGGCCATAAAAGGCCAATATGCCACGATAAATAAAACTCAAACCAAAATGGTACACCTCTAAAGAAACATCAATACTGATCCACTATATCCACTACTAAAAGAAATAATCTACAGGGGTAGTCACATAAGTATGAATTCTACACCAAGGCATACGACAACAAATATAAACCTACCAAGGCATATAATCATCGATAGGTATGAAAACTCTAATCCAAATAAAATCAATGGTAAAGGAAGAACATTGATCATAATAAAAACTCAAAATCACAAGCCTATGCATGAATGAGTATGAAATTTAGTGGCCAAACTCAAACTGCATATCTGAATAACCAACTGAGGTACAAAGTGTATTGCCTCTAACTGTCGGTGCCACAATACCATGAGAATAATCTAGATGTGTTGAATGGCTAATAATCCCATGTTGAGAATACTCTCAAGACCAATAGTCATTCTTTCTGCAGTCGTAGCAAACCCCTAAAACCCTAACCTAGTGAGAAATATAAGTTTATCCCAACTAACTGACTAACCAACACCGGGGACCTTCCTTACTGAAATGACTATCACCCCATAATCATAACATAACTTAGGAGTTCTAGGCCGACGAGGAACATATGCTGACCTTGTCTGAATATCCAACTCGCATCTAAGGCACTCCCAAAACTAGTGGCCAATCTCGCTACAAATAAAACAAATTCCTAAATTACTTTGAGGTACTACATCCACTTATCTAGAACGGCCACAACGAACTAAATATCCATACCAAATACTCTGCAAGTTTCAATGAGAACTCTGGCCGTTGTGACTACTACGACTGATTTGAGAGGTATTTATAGTCTGACAAGCTACCTATATGGAACTGATAGGATGTTAGTAAAGTTGATCTTACTGAAAAGGTTCTTACCCTCAGATGGAATACCAATAGCACTATATAGTCCCAATATATGCTTTCTTTGTGGCCCTCATGTTATTAAAAACTTGAGACAAGAAAAAAGCAATTGTTATTAAATAATTCGAGACCAAATAGAGTGGCAAAGCTAATCTACCCATAAATCCACACACCACTTCATGCTCTAAAGCATATAGTATAGGAGTATGTATGGCCCACTAAAGAAACCCAATCTCATACTTCAAAACCAACAAAGAACCTTACTAACACCAAAAAACCCAACTCTATTCTAAGAACTGTTCAATATGTCAGACATCAACTTTGTCCGTAAGATATCCCTAAAATGACTCAAAATTCCCAATGCTGAATCTTAAAAAGCTAAAGCGGTTATCGACTCTATCAGAGCCTGGAATGGCTCTAAATACTCTAGTTGGAACAGAAGGTCTTTGGTATTAATATCTAACTCCCTAGCCTGATGTTGAGTTGATGCTCTAGAAATACGTCCAAAAGTCTCATCTGCATCTATCAATAACCTCGTATCATCCATATAAAACAGAATAGAGTAAAAAAAACTATTATAGAAATATGAACGCACAACAAGGTGTCAAGAATAAAATTCCTAAGAATGCCCTATAACCTCCCGAACATAGGTTATTGACATCTCCGTACCAATCCGCAGGACTCTACTAGGCACTTAGCTCTTATAAAAATGCATCGGTAAACATAGGTTTTGATACCAATTTGTCATGATCTAATTTCTCAAGTCATGATGGCACCTACTATGACCCACCAAGTGTAAGCCAACCCATAGTTCAGAATCGCTAGTAACAAATTATTAAGAGAAATAAAAGAGAATATGTAGAGTAAATATAATAAAAGGGGTAATATATATAAAAACAACCCCAAGACCTGGTGAAATAAGTACAAGTGTTTCTAATATAATAAGAGTGCAAGTAAAATACTAAATAAATATATATGTACAACCTATTTCCAAATACAGTATAGAGATCAGTCTAATCAATAAGAGGGATAGTAGTGATGCTTTGAATGTCAGGAGCTCACCCCAAATCTCTAATCCATGGCTGCTCCACATGATGCGCACACCGACGATGATAACTATACAATGATCTGCAGGTACAGTAATGTAGTATGACTACCAAACACATAGTACTCAGTGGGCATTAGACAACTAAGCTCCAAAGGTAATGCAAACATAAATAACATGTAAAGTAGAAATATAATCTACAGGTAACTCTCCAGGAAGCTTAACATATTAATGCTAGTGGGGCAATAAGGCTAAACTATCCTGTCATAATAGTAATCTGAGACTGAAGTACAATATTGTATATTACTAGCCAATATACCAATGAAGGGTGAAAGAATGATATATAGCAGTATACAAGGCCAAGTAATACGTATAAAATATGAATGAATAAGGAAGAGGGGGATATACAATTATATATATAGGCATATAAAACTAACTCAAGGTACAACCTAAGGTAGTCAACGTAACCTCTCCAGGGGATCCTAACCAATTAGGAAGCTAATGCTAGCATAATTAGGGTCCTTAATCATAATTTCCAACCATGAGTAACCATCAAAAATGTAATTTATCATAAAAAATAAAAAGAATCAAAACCATACCTCCAACCTTAGTACCTGTTTATAATCAGCCTACGACAAACTAGCCATAATAACAATAATAAAGTAATCAGCTAGTTCGGACAATACCTGATCGAGTCTTCATAAACATAAAAGGTTTAATCAACGCTCAACAAACTATAATCATAGTCTATTCATATGCAACCCCCTATAAGGATAATAGATATAAGTACAAAATAATATACTGGTGGAAAAAAACACATATGAATGAGTTAATGCATAGTAAAATCCATAATACTATATTTGATCCAAGTGCCATTACATACCAAGTGTGTACACCTCCTCCATCTCGACAATTTACAAATAAAGAACCTACGATGACCTCTCTTATACACTTACCTGGTCCGATCTAGAATTTTCAACAATCATCATCATCAATATACTCCGTTCAATACCGTCTAGATGTATATATGTATAATAAGTGAATGTACTCAAAACATGACTAAAAAGTGTAAGTCTGTAAATCTATTTCTCGAGATCAACTCCAAGATTATATCAGTATGATAGAGTAGAAATGGTCAAAAAAATTCAAGACCAAAGTAAATAATAGTGGTAAAGAGTGGAGAAATCATAGTCAGAATTGATATCGATCTAATTTTCAAAACCTCACCTTTAGTTCTAAAAGTTCATATATCATCAATTAAGGTGGTACAATCTCTATTATAAAAGAATTTGTTTCAAAAGTGAAAAATGAAAATAAATCCCTTTTTAGGAAAACAATAGTAAAATCATAGTGTTGATTGGAATTATACCACAAAGTAAGAACTAATGTACTATAATCTATGCATCCCATCACCAGTATTCAAAAAATACAATCATCATCATCTAGACATCTATGGGCTAAAGCCACATTTTTTTATAAGGATAGAGTACTCACCTAGATTCCAACTAGCATCACATCCACAACCTTAGTAATACCATAATTCAAGAAACTATGATCCAATTTATTAAGTTAAATAGTAAATCTTATACTAAAGGGTCCTTAGAATCAACTATAATCACATGCCTATAGGTTATAGGATTCTATAGCCATAACAAGTATTTCATCCAAAGGGTTTTTCACCCTTTTATCCCCAAACCCCATAATTAAAATAAGTTATGAGGTACTAGTCATGATCACATCCTATAATCCCTATCCAACATACAGTCTACTATACACTATCTTGCAGAGAAAAGTAGATCGAAGCCTACCTCGATGTTGAAACCACAAGTCTTAAATCATCCACAAAGCATTTGCTCTTACTCCACGATCCCAAAATATCGCCATACTATCAAAATCATAACCTACACATCAATAGGAGTAAAATGAGATCCATATTTCTATATCAAAGGATGGGTTAGAATTAGGAAAAATCTAGATTTTGGGCCCGCAAGCAAAATCCAAAATTAAATCCATCACGAGGTCCCTCGAAGCACAATGAATGTGTTCTCAAAAGTTGAGCACAAATAGGAAACAAATCAAGGCCCAAATCATCACCCAAAATCTAGGAATCTAAGGACCTAATTTCTAAAAAATTACAATAAAATGGGAAGGAAATTTAACAAGGAAAATAATGAAAAATGACCAAGGAGTGTCAGGCTAATTTACTTTAGCTCCGACTGATGATTTCACACACTTTTCCATTCTTAAAGCTCTCAAAAATAGTGGGAAATGGTTGAGAAAATGAGGGAAAATCGAGTGAAGAAAGGAGATTTAACAATCCTCAAATGTCGCTAAAGCGGTCACTTGTCTGCTAAAGCAGTTAGACGATAGAATGGGGGCGTCACTAAAGCAGCACCTTGGCCCGCTAAAGCGGCATCCACTAAAGCATACAAGGATCTCCTAGGCGGTCCTCGACCATACGACCAAGGATGATAAAGTGACTCTATTCAGTAAAGTGACTACCGCTTAAGTGACCAAAGTTATGCTTTAGCAATTGCACCAGATTGTGCTGGGGATAAAAAAATTTAAGTCTAAAATAGACTCTGATTGGGTGTTCGAGATTCATTTAGAACTCCATGCACGAAAATGAACTATGCTACCACACCAAATTCAACTTTTTAGACTCAATGAAATTATCAAAACTTTTATCCGAGATTGTTTCGACTTGATGTGGAGCCCACACCTATAGTTCCATTTTCATAAAATCCACCCAATATCCCAAAATAAGTCTGGGAGCCTTGAGACTTGAACCAAGAGCCCCCTTGCCTAAAATCAATGTTCCAAAGCTGATGGTGTTATCGGAGGTCTGATCTGAGGTTCTATACTAGTAGTTTGGCGCGAGACCAATTTCTTAATAGTGAAAGCTCCAAAACATAGAAATGAGCCTAAAATCTAAATGAACTACTAGATAACCAAACTGATAGTTTCTACAAGTTACAAATGACCTGTAACCACTGTGGAAAGGCTTACAATTCCTAAAATATACGTAAATCAAGGAAATGACCTAGAGAGTCATTATAAATATATTGAAAGAGAGAAACTAAAACTTATGATGAGTGAGAACTGAGACAAACCAAACTTGTATGTATATTGACCCTAAACTAAAGCACAACCAATTGAGAACATGACTAAAGTAGGTAATGGCGTCTGGATCGTATCTATCATGACCTTAATTAATGAATTACTCAATTTTAAATTTTGAAAAAATAAGAGAAAGAATAATATCTTTGTAAAAAATACTTCGGCCAAGTTTGTTTTTAACATACAATTTACATGTGAATTTATACACTTAATATAAAGGAGTCTCATTTACATATAAGACTAAGCTAAATAGCTAGTATAAATGTATCTCTAAAATAATATCTGTAAATATTGTAGTTAGATTGAAATATACTCACGCCTAAACCATGTAAAGTGAAGGTAAATAAAAGTTCGAAATGATTAAGTCTAAAAAGAATTAATAGGCAGAAACAGTGCAATCTAATAACTAAATATAAGATGAGAAAGCTAAAGTAACTCTAGCATAATTCAACACCTGAATACTGAAAACTCTAAACCATCTGAAGGTCGTTAACATGCATATTTACCATGACCATAAGATAATTAGCAGGAATAACGACCTTTCATTAGAATTTGTTCCAGTGTGAAAAAGGAAAACTTTGATAAATGTAATGACCCTCCAAGTAATTTTTGTATTTTCACTTATTTTCGCAATTAAGAGTTTTCCTATAATTTCCCCAAGACATTTATGACTTGCTGGAATTGACAGTTTGGTTATCGGGTAGTTCATTTGTTTTTAGAGCCAATTTACTCTTTTGAAGCCTTCATTGGTTCAAATTGGCTACCGGGCAAAAAATTCAGTCAGACAACATCGTATGCCAATTTTAACTATCCTAAAAACTTTGGAATGTTGATTTTAGGCTAGGTGGACCCTTGGTTTGAGGCTCGAGACTCCCAAACTCATTTTGGGCTATTGGTCGGAAGTTAAGAAAAATGACACAGGTGTGGGATCCATTTCTCATTGAAAAAAACACAAATGAAAAGTTTAACTATGTCATTGAGTCTAGAACATCGAATTAAATAGGGTAGCATGGTCTATTTTTGTATACTAGATTTTAAATGAATCTCGAGGGGTTGACGGAGACTCAAACATATTCTAAGTCTCCAACTGATGCAAGAAAATCTGGTGTGACCACTAAAGCGGCCTTTGGTGCTTTAGTGGCCCTTGGGCACTTTAGTAACCTTGACCAAATTAGAGAATGCCGCTTTAGCGGCTAGTTGCACGCTAAAGCGCTAGCCACTTTAGTGTCAACCGATCTCCTTAGCGACCTACCATGTCAGCAAGGTACCACTTTAGCAGTCAGCTGGGCTCTTTAGTGCCTACCTCTAAAGCAGTCCAGTGTTCACTTAAGTGGCCTTCGCGTATTTGGGAAGGGTATAAATACCCACTTAGCCTAATTTTCACTATTCTTCAATTATTCTCTAAAATACTAAGCCCTAAAAAGTGGGAATTCTTGGGAGAATCAATTGTGGGTGATTGTGGAGATTTGGTATAGTTAATTTACGTGGTTCTTCATCGAATTTGTGGTAAGATTCCATTAATTTCATGGTTAATTCCTCCATTTTTTTCTAAAATTCCTAAAGTATTGGTGGCTTGGTTGTAGAACCATTAGAGCTCGAAATTCATTCATTTGAGGGTAAATGTTCCTTAAACATAGAGGATCATTGTGTTGGTTTTAGAAGTGTGATTTCACAAATGGTCCCCACTTGAGACTTTTACATACTTTTAGATTCGAAGAACAATAGTTTAATATGGGTATAATTGTACTCATTTTAACGAGTAGATTATGAATTTGATTGCGTGGCATCTTGTGGAAGCTTCTCGAAAAGTAAAATCGGCGATTTAACAAATTTTTTAGACTTTTCTTCGATATCCAGGTAGACTAGGTTTACCCTCTTCATAGATTGAGCTATTTCATAGTATGTTTTGTGATATTATGCTTGATATAGGGTGAGACTTAGGTGTTGGAGATATAATTAAAAATATTTAGGTTAGTTAGACTGTTTGGGATATCTCAAAACTATAATTTAGGCGTAATTGACTTACTTGCTTATATTTTAGGAAGAATTATTATCTTAGGGCTAATTATGCTTATTTCACATCTAGAAATGAATTTAGATACCTTAGTTTAGTCCGGAGTTGGATTTGCCAAAAATAAATTTTGGAGATTAAAAGTAGACCCCTCCGACCCACCTTAGACCAAGACTTGTGTTAGATTTTATAGACTTATTTACGCATGATATACCCTTATTAATCACTCTTTTAGGACTTTAAAGATATTAGTTCTTATTCATTACGCTCGTTCGGTAGTTGAGAGTTAGTGTTAATTTTGGGTGAGTTTCGATGGATAATTATTATTATTTAGTAATATGGCTTATGATTATGGTTTATTTATATGGTCTAATGATATATGAGTTCCAGTCTAAGTTTGTCAATTGATGATGATAATGATATATATGAGTCTCGATTCAAGTCCAAAATTTAATGATGATGTTGATAATATGAGTTTTGATTTAAGTCCGAAAAATGACAGTAATGATGATGATACTGTTGTAACGCCCCGCTACTACCCCCTGGATGTCACACGGTACTTAGAACCACAAGTGATCCTAAGCTAACCCATGATACTTGCATAACTCGTAAGCAACTGAATATGTTACATAAATATGGAAGAAATAAGCGGAAAAGATGTCTTTGCTACATACGTTCAATACAAAACTGTTTAAAACATTTACACTTTGGTTATACAAAACAAACTGAAAGTAAATACATAAACTCTAACTGATTGTCTATGAAGCCTTTACTAATATTAACTATAGGTAGCCGGGACATAACCCCCAGCTATCCCTAATTAATACAACTGAATAAAGAAATCTATTAGAACTATAGTTAACTCGAGTCCTCGAATAAAAAAGAACTCAGCACCTGCTGACTGAAAGCTGCAAACTGTCTAATTATGATGTGTGGGTTGCAACTGGTACCTACATTATGAAACAATGTAGCCACATATACATATCTGTGGTTAATACTTCTGGAATGTACTGAGTAAGTGGGGGTGAATGCAATAAGTAAAACTGAATAGATATATAATCTTAAAACATGCATGCTAAGTGCAAGTAGACTCACCAAGAGACTAAAATAAACTGAAAGTTGAAGTATCTTAAAACAGGAGTAACAAATATAATCTGATAAGTTGGTGAATCACTACACTTAGTTTCTTAAATCTTTACTTTTGTAGAATATGTAAAATTAAAGCTGAGTATACTTTTAAATCATACAGAATAAGTGTAAAAAGACTCACCTTGATCATACGTAAACTTAAAGTAGAAATCTATGGATAATAACTTATGTAAAATAATATCTGAATAAAACTGTGAGTCTTTACACTTAGTTTCAAAAATCCTTACTTTTATTCTTTCATGTGAGAGATTTTTCTAACCGACATAAACTATGTGAGCTACCATGGATTTCAACGTCTTACTTACATTGAAGAGAGTTGTTCTATACTTATCATCGGAGTAGAACCTTAACTTAAGTGATCACTGAACTTTATCTATATTGGAAAAAATCTTAACCTACAGTGGCTCGTAGTTTCCAGAAATTTAGGAGACGCTCATCCGCATTCCCTTCTTGGTGCTAAATACTACTCCTGGAATACTTATATGCTCATACTTTAAGAAATCCACCTTAAAATAACATAAGGGTTTATAGTATGAAAACCAGTTATGCTTCTCTTTCTTTAAATCATAATCAAGATAAACAATTGTGGATTCCATATCCTATCTTAGGATCAAAAAAATCAATTTTTGCTTCAAATTATGGTATAAACTATCAATGAAGCTTAAGAGCATAATTTTCTTGTAAACTCAATATTTGTACGTAGGACTTAGAAATTCATGCTTTAATTCATGGAAATTCATAACAAAACTTCATGCTCAATAATCACATTGAAATCTTTCAGCAATCCCAGTCAAGATGATGAATTTAGAATCACAATATAGATCTTATAAGTCAAAACATGAACATATGCAATTCTTGATGTACTTAAAGCTTTCAATCTCATGGTAATATCATCATTCAATAATATGGCTATTGGGTATGAACCCTAATTCAAAATAAGGAAATTCAATCTTAAAAATCATGTATTTTGGGCACAAGGATGGAAGAATAACCTTGTTCATAACCCATATACCTGGAATTGCTTGACTTGTAAAGAAGACTTGAACTTTGGGCTTGAGAGATGACTTGATGAGAAAACCCTACTCTTGATGTTCTTGAGAATGGAGAGGATTAAGGGCATTTAAAACTGATTATTAATGGCTAACAATGCTTATTTGATGATTTTAAGTCATGGATAGTATAGTTTAAGGGGAGAAAAAGACCAAAATATCCCTAAAGAAATCAACAAAAATGCAAAAATTTCCTCAACTGACAACTAGGTTGACAAGCCATCAACAAGGTGACGTCCCGTCACCCTAGTCGTCAATTCTAGATGAATTTTGCTCTTTTCTAGTTAAGGTTGATGACTAGGGTTGACGTCTCCTCACCTATTTTACGGCTTGTCAACTTAGTCGTCACCTAGTTGACAACTCGTCAACTTAGTCATCACTTTTTGATAGTCAGATACTCTGAAGTAAAATGAGCATAACATTTTACTCCGATATCAGATTAAGGTGAAACCATATGCGTTGGAAAAAATACTTTAATATCTTGGTTTTGATATATAGTAGGACACCTTTATTGATATATTCTAGGATATACACTCATTTAAATTTTACCTTTATAGAATCGGATGCTAAAACTCAATCAATAAAAGTGTTCTCAACTCGACTTTGCTCTAAGTGCTTCCAACGACCATGGTTCGCACCGAAAATACTTTATACATAATGTGAATGGTCATGACACTAAATTATGGCTTGACATAATCTCTTTGGGGCCTTTAAACATATGACAGATAGTTGGAAACTTATCTAGGAACTTGTGGGGTATTACAACTATTAAGTTTCAATTCAAGTTCGAAATTTTGGAAGTTATTTATGATATGTTATGATTTGGATGAGTTCTTGATTATGGCATGAATAGGGTAATTTATGGTTATTGGGTTATTTTCTTTCCTTGATTATACTCTCTAGGTTTATGGGGGGCTGTATTGGGTTATTTTATTTTCCCCACTTACTAGTTTATGGGGTCCAATTTAATAGTTATAATGGTATGATATTTATGTTACTTTTTGTATTTATTTATGTATTTATGCACATTGGTGTTGGAGCTTATTTTTAGGTTTGCCTTTTTATCTTGACTTAGTTATTTTTTATTTTATCTTATCGTATTTATACCATGATTTAGCTCTGTCAGCCAATGATGCATACTGAGTATACATAATTTTGGTACTCACGTGACGCTCGTGCAAGGTTGATTGTGGAGATTGAGTGAGCTCTTGGAGTCGGAGTTACCCTTTTTTCCTTCTACTTATCTATGTGTAGTCTTTCATTTTTGAGACAGATTGTAGTTCACCATCAAGTACTTATGGTTCATTTGTAGTAGCTCGTGTACCGATATTACTGAGTCTTGAAATGATTGTTGCTCTTTTATCTATCTATTAGACTGTTTTATTGCTATTTTAAGTCTTTAATTGTTGATTTTCGTCTTTTGGGTCATTTTCCACCAAGTTAGCCCATTGCTTATAGCTTCGAGCTATGATTTTGGCTTACCTACTGACAAAATAAAGTAAGTGTCATCATGACTCGTAAATCAGATCGTGACAATAAAATACAATATGGAGTTGTAATACTCTTACTATATATTTTCCTCTTATCATATATATTTAGACTTCTTAATTCATTTTGAAAATATATTTTTTCTAGAAATAATACTCACAAGGAAAATAATAGCGACTACGAAAGCAGTAGTAAAGACTATAAGAAGCACAACACAATATTATGAATACCTATAACATAATCAGCACGACAAGGGATGTCGTTTACTTTAATATAAGCAGGACACATAGAAATTAAATGAAAGAAAAATAATCTTCCATCACGACAGGTGATGTGAAAGATAAGAAATCCCTTCTGAGTTTTTGTACAGGTGACACTCAATACAGAGCCTAAAAATTTATCACACTATCAAAGTCTTAATAATCAATCTACACAAGCTAACATCCAGATGATTAAACATATATAGTCATCTTTGTCATTCTATTTCTATTTGCTTCTTTCTTATGAACTTTGTATAGCTCAACGATTTTAAAAATCATATTAATTAAATCTAGGTCTAATAATAGACAGGGAAACGTAATAACATCAAACAAATTTATGCAAATCTACGTAAATACCTAAACATAATTGTAACTAAAGTATTGATAACAAAAACAAGCAAGAAAACTCCGATATTAAATGACTGAAGAAGATATAAGAACAAATCCAAGTATATACCACTTCCGTAACTTTAAACAGCATAGGCTCTGATACCAATTGTAGGGGGGTGCGGATAACTTGTGTGGTAAAATAGATCTATTATAAATACTATGGATCTATTTTTATTTGTGCGTGGATATTTCTTAACTTCTCTAAATATTTTTATTTTTATTTTTATTTTGAGTTTATTTATGTTAGTTTTATCGATATTCATATCTTGGAGGGTGATTATATGGTAATTGGTTAAATGTTTTACTATAGTATTCTTTATTTTTTTCCCTTAGTTTTTGTAATTCTTCTATATTATTTTGAAGGTATTCTAAATATTCTATATCTTTTGTTTCAAAATATCCAATTAGATTATCTTTCATAAGTTTTTCTAATAATGTTATTTCATCCATATTTTGTCTCCAATATTTTAAATATTCATAATCTATCATTTTATCCTGTAGTAATTGCAGAGTTACAAATTTCTGTATAATAATTTATCCTAATTGTACTGTAACGTATATCTAATTCTAGATTTTCAATGCTATTTATTCTTCTCGTAGCGAGTTTTTTAAATTATATAAACTATCACATGTACTTTTTCTTAAATTTTCTAGGGTTTCTTCTATCCATATTAATTTTTCTTTTAGATTCTCCATTATTTTTTTAATTCGGTTTCTATAATTAATTTCTTCATTTAGATTATCTTGATTTTCTCTAGTTTTTCTAATATATTCATTCTAGCATCTCTTAATCTGATAATATCCATCTGGATAATTATCCAGGTATAACTATTCTATCCAATTTATAGTTTCAATTTCATAGTCTAATACTTTTTCTAATATTATTCTCTTAATATCTATAATTTCTATATCTCTAAGTATATATAAGATTAAGATTTTAAGATTATCTATTATTTAAAATTCGCTAAATACTTTATTATAATATTTTTTAGTTGTTTGTTTTAATCTCATTAATTCTTCTATATTTTCACTAAGAAATTGTATATATTTTATATCTATTTTCCAAAATTCTAAATATACATAATTTATCATAGTTAGTGTGTGGGTTTGGTATGTAAGTATTTATAAGAGTAGTTCGGTAGGTGTGGTATATAATTAATTCTAGTCATAAAATATCTATCAAATATTTTTTCCAATATGATTTTTCTTATATCTACTATTTCTATATCCTTAAGTACATATAAAATGAGTATTTTAAATTTATCTACCATTTTGTCAGATAAATAATTATCCATTTTTCATAAAATTGTTATTTTCAAAATATTCTCTTCAATCATGCACATAACAAAATATGATCACTTTAGATTGCTATATACTAGATTATTCTTAAATAACATATTATTCGGTTACTATTAGCATGGTAATCTGGATATTTTTCCCTTAAACAACGCCTCTACTCTGGTTACTCCCCTATCACAGCTTTCTTGCCTCACCGGTTTCACCTTTAGGATGGCATAGTTCTTAGGAATTTTTCTCCTTTTCCACTTTGCTAATAAACTTCTTAACATGCTATATTTTGAATAATTCTACTATAAAGCAACTAATATGAACTTATTTTATCATATCATGATTGTTAGGAATTTATGAATTTAGCTATTCATAATAGTAAATGAATATACCTGTTCTGGTAGTTTTGATAATTCTAAGTTTTGTTCCTCCATAGATTTTTCCATTAAAATATACCTATTTTTTAATGAATAAGCAAAATATTTGTTGTAGACGAGAGAGAGTTTTTTTCTTCAACTCATGAAGGCTTGCCTTCCTCTGAGCAAACGCTCTTCTATTTATATTTTTAAGAAAACCCATAAACGTTTTATATTTTTACATCTGTCTTAATCTATTACCTACCTACTTTACAAAAGTCTTTACACCTATCTATAAAAGTAGAAAAACTTTACAAAGGTCCTAAATTATTTCTACAAAAGGACAAAACTTAGCAATGGCATTTTGCCAAAAAGTCAAAAAGTAGCTAATAATTTACGTAAATGAATTAAGAAAGATATCTAAACTTCCATATGTCATTTTCTAGCATTAACTTGTCTTCTTTTTATTATTGCTTCGTATCTCCATTATTGCTTCATATCTTGTATCTTTCAGCTGTTGATTTCTTCTTCTATTCCAGTTGAACTTCGGGGACAATATTATCTTCTCCATTACATTTTGAACATTGATGGTCTGGATATTTATGTCCAATTAACTTGCAATATCTTGTTAATAATTCTTCCGAAATAAATTTTTCTCTAATAGCTCTGGCGATAGGTTTTTTCTCTGGATTGAGTAACGTCAAGATCCATTACCTAACGTCTTCCATATATGCTTCTCGTAGTTCCTTTAAATTTGAGTATACTATTACATTACCTCTTGAATAATAACTCCATATGGGATTTCTGTTGCGATAAGTGTTTGCTAACTCTTGAAGAATTGTGGATAGTCTGATAATTCTCTTATTTGCATAAAAATTTGGTATCTCAATTCTAGGTATTTCTGGTTGTGGAATAATATTTTCTGGTATAATCATATCTCGGGTCATTCCTATTTTTACAACTTGTATAGGTGATTTAACTTCATCATACAATATCTCTGCTGGTGCTGTGTAAAATTTTATAAAAAATAGGTTACCTTTGGTTATTCTTTTAAAAATATTAAATAGCTCATATATTTCTGGTATAGTGGATATTTCATTTCCGTCTAGGGTATATATGGTACTAAGTAGTCCATATTAGTAACAGGTTTTAACTAGACTTGGTTTGGTTTTGGGTAAAACAATTAGATTATTGTATCCAGTTAGCTTCTAGGTTATGTAATTCGTATGTGATTCTTGGATGTTTATAGCTCTGGGGTTGGTATTTAAGAAGGTTTGTATTTTGTAAATATTTTCTATGTATGTTCAGGCTGTATAGTTGTAGGTCTTTTTGTCTTGGTTTAAACTATCTCGGTATGTGGTAATTTGTGGGGGTATGAACATAGGATCTTTTGGTGTATTTGGAATAAATGGTTTATCAAATAGCCTATTTAGGTTCATATTTGTGTTTTTCCCAACTCATTTGCTTGTACCTACAGAAGTAGATTGATAAACGTTATGAGTTTTATGGAGTATCCCAACGTCTCCTTCTAGCTCTGGAATTTTAATGTCTTCCGATCGACATAGCTCTGCACACTGCTGAGTTAGATGATTTGTAGCTTCAGACTTCAGTTTAACTTCATTAGTCTTTAGCTTTTCTATTTCATTACCCATACTGTCTACTTTCATTGAAAGCGTAGTTAGGGTGTTGAATATCTTTTCTAGAGTATCCTCTTCTATTATATCAGTCTGTGTAGCTTGTCTTGATATGTAATCTGCAATAACGTTTTTGTTAGTACTAATTACTTCAATTGTAAATGTAAAATTTAATATATTCAATACTAGTCTTCGAATCTTTTTTGTTGTAACTTAATTTTGTATTTTCTTTGTTAGCCTCCAACGTACCTGTGTATTATCTGTTCGTACAATAAACTTGTTATATACAATATATGGCTCAAATGCTAATAAACATTTATATAATGAACATAATTATTTTCTATTTATTTCCCATTTTATTTTTGTTTCATTAAACATTCCTGAATAATATCTACAATGATATTTTTTTCATTTTCATACCTATATTTAAGTACTCCTCCATAACTACATTCACTAGCATCTGCTTCTACTATATATATAAATTTTCTATTTTCATCTGGGAATTGTAATTTTGGTAATTCTTTACAAAGTGTTTTTATTTTCTGGACTTATTTTTTATCTTCTTCGTTATAATTATATTCTACATCCTTTTTTAATTTTTTCTGTAAAGGCTTTAGATTTTCTGCTAACTTTGGTATATATTCCCTTACTTGGTTTACTAATCCCAAAAATGATTGTAATTTCTTTTTTGTATCTAATTTTTCTTTAGAACTTATTATTTTTTGTACTATATGTTGTTGCATTTTTACTCCACTTTTATCTATTTGTATTCCTAAAAATTCTATCTGGTTTTCATAATTTCAGCTTTCTTTTCACTTAAACTTATTCCCGATTTTTCTATTATATCCGTAAATTGTTCTAATAATTTTAAATGTTCTTCTTTGGTTTTTGTATATAATAGTATATCATCTATATATACTATACAATTAGGCAATTGTTTAAAATAATTATCCATAAAATGTTGATATCTACCTGGTGCATTTTTATATCTTAATGGTAGTACATTCCATTCATAAAATCCTTGTGGTGCCGTAAATGCGGTTAATTCCTTAGATTCTTTTTCTAACTTTAAATGGTAAAATCCTGATTTACAATCAAATTTACTAAAGTAATTATATCCTTGTATTTGTCTTATTTTTAATACCTTATTTGGTATTGGGTAATTATATGTCATAGTTTTTGCATTTAAATTTCTATAATCAATAACCATTCTACTTTTTCCTATTTTTTGTTCACTATGTTTATTTACTATCAATGCTGGGCTATTATGTTTACTATTACTTTTTTGTATTTATTGTTTTTCTAATAATTCTTCTATGTGCATTTTAAATTCTTTTAAATCGTCAAAATTATATGTTAATGGTTTTTGAGTTATTATGCTATTTTTATTTATTAATTCAATTTTTACAGTGGTTTTATGTTTTTCCCATCCTTTTAATGGGTCCTCACTATATAATTGTTCTAATTTTTTCTTAATTATTTCTATCTTACTTATTGAAAATATAGTTATTTCCTTTTTATTTATTGAAAATACGACCAATTCTATTCTATCTTCAGTATTTTTTATATTTTCTAATTTTTGTGTAATTTTTTCACTTCCTTTTATCCAATCAGTTTTCTTTTTTATTTTATTAGTAACTCTTTTTGCTCTTACTTTCTGTTTACATGGTGTTGTAAACCACCAATCCGTTCTAGCTATTATATGTGGGTATAATTTATGTAAAAACGGCATTCCTAAAAGTATATGTTTTGATGTTAGCTCATAATTATAGATTTCTTCTATTGTTAATATTTTATCCCATACTTGTGTTTTTACATTCTTAGCTTTGTAAGTAATTAAGCTTCCTTCGTTATTAAATCCTTTAACTATTATTGGTGTCTTTAATTGATCACATTTACTTTTTGGTAAACAATTATATCTACATAAATTAGCTTCTGCTCTTGTATCTATCATAGGCGTATAATATCTACTATAATACCCTTCTACTACTATCTTTAATAATACATATATTTTCATATCACGTTAAAGCTCTTCTTAAGAATAATTTCTCTCTGTTATATGTTATAGATAATTGTGTATGCTTTATATTATATGGTTTTACTTGTTCTAGTCATTTTATTCCTAATATTATATCTGCCTTTTGCATTTCTTCCTTTATTTCAAATTCTATTTTTATTTTTCTAACTCCTATTGTTATTTCTTTTTCTGTTATATTTTTAGTGTTTATTAAGCTTCTTGGTAGATCTAGGCATATATTATTGTCAGATTTTATTTTCTCATTTTTTATTAGATATCTTGCTATATAATTTTCTTCTTGTCCTGTATTTAAGAGTATTAAATATTCTTTTTCATTTATTGTTCCTGTTATGTAATATTGGTTTAAATTAGTTGTTGAACTTGTTTCATAACTTGTTCTTTTTGATGAACTTGATGATTCTGGTTTTTCATAAGCTATTCTTTTTGTTGTACTTATTCTATCATTTATTATTTCTAAATTTTCTTCTATATCTATGTCTCTATAACTATAATCATTATTATCAATTATTTTTACAAATTGTTCGAAAGGACTTTCTATTTGTATTTTGTTAATTTTATTTTTTCCCGTTATTTTATGTTTTGTTGTGAATACATATAAATTTTTACATCATGCTATAAATATTTTACTTCCTGGGGTTAGTTCTATTCCTGATATTTTCCAATATAATACTAATGATTTATCTATATTTTTATCTGTTATTGCTACTGAATAATTCGCACTTATTATTAATTTAAATTTTTGGTATATTAAATTTCCTTTTATAGCAGTTATTATACTTTTTTCTATAGATTTTATAATTCTATCATCTGCTAGGTATAATTCTATTGGTGTATCTATTCCTTCTCTGAAACATGTTTTTATTAATATCTCTGTACCTCCAAGGTGTACATATTTTATTGGGTCTCTACTTTTTATATCGTTTATTTCTTTATTAAGTATCCTTTTTTTTACTGGTGGTATACTAGTTTTACCTTTTGCATATCTACAATCTATTACATGTTCTTTTTGGCTTACTACGTAGTATTCTTCTTTTCTTCTACTAAATATGTTTTTTATTGTTGGTATTTTAAATATTTTTTCTACACTTAAATCTAATTCTTTTTCTTTTATTTCATCAAATATATGACTATCAAATATTATTTTTCGATTTGTTCCTTCTTCATTTAAATATTCTTCTTTTGTTATTATTTTTATATCTTCTTCAGTTATTTGGTTTATTCTTATATCTTCTTCAGTCATTTAATTCATCTAATTCACTATCTATTTCATTATCTGTTTCACTCTCTGAAATTTCATATATACTATCTTCACTTTCTAATTCGTAATCTATATAATCTATCTGCATATATTCTGTATTTTCTATTTTTATTTCTGATATTTATTTATTTTTTGGGCTTTTAGGTAATTTACAATCTCTAGCTAAATGTCCTAATTTTTCGCAATTATAACAAGTACATTCTTTTATAGATTTCTTTTTCCTATATGGTCTTTTATGTTTATAATTTTTTACATAATATCTTTTTCTTGGTTTCTTATATTTATATTTTGATTTTTTGTATTTCTTATATTTCTTATGTCTTTTTCTTTTCTTATAATATCTTTCTTCGCATCCAAATTGAGGTGCTATTTTATCTTTGCAACATGCTAAATTTCTTATTAATGTTTTTTCCATTTTTATTTCTTCTCTATATTTTTCACATAGGTTTCTATACCATTGTTGTAAAAAATTTATTCTTGCTCCTAAAGTATCTACTATTTTTGCTTCATCCCAACTTTTTATTATTTTTGAACTAAATGGTTCAGGTAATTTATTAAAATATAACTTTCTTATTTCTTTACTTTCTTCTGTATTATATGTTCCTTTATAATAAATTCTTTAAATGAGCAAGTATACTCATCTATGTAACACATATTACATATTGCTAATTTTAACATCAAATTCCTATTTGTATCTTTCTCTTCATTTTTTTTCTTCTTCTGTTGTTGTCACGCTGCTAAATTCGTCTTTTATAGCTATTTCATATTTTTTTAATAATTCTATAGGTGTTAATTTAGTTGTAGTTGTTGATGATATTCCTTCTGTAGGTTTATCAGTTCTTAATACCTTCTTGCTATTTTTAGTTAAATTTGAAAACCATAATTTCACTGTTCCTATTAGTGTTCTTTCTATATATTCTGGTGCATCTGTTACATTTATATTATTATCTAATAATTGTTTTGTCATATATCCTATCCATAATTGTATTGTTTTTTATGTATCTATTACACAATCTAAGTCTAAAAAGTTATAATTTTTATTAACTATTTGTTTTGGTGTCCATTTGTCATATTCATCCTTTAGATTATATCTTTTAAACTTATTCTTATAATATGTAGGTTTTCTTATTTCTGATGTTCTAGGTATTATATTTTCATCTTCTTTTTTATCAAGAGTATTTATTTCTGTGTTTCTATTTTCTAAGTTTTCTTCATTAATTACTTCTTGTTTTTCATTGATTTCTAAATTTTTGGTATTTGTTAAGATTTCTGTATATGTTTCACTATCTTCTGAATCATAATTATCTGTTTCTTCAATATCTATTGTATTTATTTCTAATTTTTCTTTAAATTGATTTATTTCGTTTAATAATTTTTGTTCTATATCTTTTTCTTTCTGTCTTTTTTCATACAAATCTTTTAGCATTTGTAGTTCTTTTTCTAATTCAGCAATCCTACTATTTTTAGTTTCTTCTATTTTTCGTATTTCTTCTGTAGTTTGTTGTTTTATTTTTTCTAAAAAAAATTTCTATCTATTTCTTCATTTTCTTTTTTCTATTCTTACCATAGCTGTCAATTTATCTTCTAATTTTAATTCTTCTTTTTCTAACATTAAATATAAATGTTCACCTATTTTCTTATACCTTCTTCCTAGATTAGAAAATACTATTTTTATTTTTAATCCTTCATGGTTTTCATATATTTTTTCATCTATTATAAATTCTTCTTTGTTCATTTTTATTTAATTGTTAATAGATCATGTTGATATGTATATTCTAGATTATCTATTGTTGATTCTAAATTTGACATTTCTTCTTTTTGTACATTTATTGAGTTTTTACTAACTCCGGCAATTATGTTATATTGTAGTCTTTCTATCCTTATTTTTAATTTTTTACGTTTTCAGATATTATTTGCTTTAATTCTTTATATTTTGGTAATTTTTGTACGTTATTCATCTAAATAATATTTTGGGGAATATCTAAATTTAGTTTTATCAAATAAGTCAGTCATAATTAATAAATTAATCAAATAATAAATCCAAGTATCAAATAATAAATTAATCAAATAATAAATCCAAGTATATACCACTTCCGTAACTTTAAACAGCATAGACTCTGATACCAATTGTAGGGGGGTGCAGATAACTTGTGTGGTAAAATAGATCTATTATGTTAATGCTAGAAAATGACATATGGAAGATTAGATATCTTTCTTAATTCATTTACGTAAATTATTAGCTACTTTTTGACTTTTTGGCAAAATGTCATTACTAAGTTTTGTCCTTTTGTAGAAATAATTTAGGACCTTTGTAAAGTTTTTCTACTTTTATAGATAGGTGTAAAGACTTTTGTAAAGTAGGTAGGTAATAGATTAGGACAGATGTAAAAATGTAAAACGTTTATGGGTTTTCTTAAAAAATTCATTTGAATAGCCATGCATTCTACATTTTAAAGTAGTCAATTTTATTAGAATTATGATTAGCGTATTATTCTTCAAAATTAACTTGTATAAGTTATAAATTTATTTTTATATTGGTTAGCTGAATTAATATTCATACATAAAATATTAGTTTGACAAGCACACTTGAAACTAATTCTAATTACATGTCAATTTGACAACCACACTTCAAACTAATTCTAATATGACAAGGACATTTAGCGGTAGTGTTATGTTAAATTATTTTTTGGTTTGTCTCAACCACATCTTCAACCTAATATAGTTAAAGACTTCACAAAAAAAATGGTAGCTTCCTCCTTCAAAATACATTTAGCTTTAAATTTTAATTTCAAAAGATATATCGACATAACAAAAAAAATAATCTACCATTTATTAAATATATTTTTGAATTCTAATTAATTTAGTATGTTGATCTAAATCTTAACTACATTCAATCAAGATATATTTTTCTTCTGATGTCTTTATTTTTCCTGTGATTTTACCCAGTGAGTCAAGGTTTAGCTACTCTAGCATTTTCAGGTATCGGGCTGAATTTGATACCGTTCCTAACAAAAGTTTTGCAAAAAAGTAATCTTGAAACTGCTAATAATGTGAGCATATGGATTGGCACGTCTACATCTTCTCTCTTCTATTAGTGACTGATCTAGGTCATCTATGTAACTGTAAGTCTGTAAGTATTCATTTACTTGTCATCTTACATTTGCAACAAATTAAAGCAAGATGTGAATATCGAATCAAGTGACGGAGTTTAACTGCAATACATAATCTCTTTGTTCTATATATTATAAGCCGACACAAAGTTAGAGAAAATATTAGTTGAAAAGTTCTCGGATTTTACCAATATAAATATTAGTTTAACCAATATAAATATTGTTTGGCCCAGAGCCTTGGTAACAAATGGATATCATTTAAATATTGTTAGGCCCTGATCCTTGGTAACAAATGGATATCTAAAATAGATATCCAAATTTAGTTAACCATCTAATATTTATAATATTCATTTGGCCGTGAGCCTTGGTTTGCTTTTTTTCTGAACTACTTTAAGGGTAGTGGTATATGAGCTCTTGGGGTCTATTCATTGTTGCGGATATCTTTGTTGGATTGGTGCTCTTTAGGCACCTTGAAGTATAGTCACTTCAGGTGTAGTGGCAATCCTATAACCAGGTTTTCTTATGTTATAGACGTTGTATTGAAGGAGTAGAGATTAGAGACACCAAATAAGAAAGCCACATTATATGAAGGCGATAATGAGAGCTCCAAAATTTTTAGTAAAAAAATGCTTCATGTTCCAAGTTTTAAGTGAGCAGCAAAGCACTAATCTCCTGATCACATCCAAAGAACTTGACAATGAGAAGCAGATCAATCACAACCCATGGTGCCTCTGTTCTATTTCACAAGTTGAAGAGGTTAAAATCATTTTGAGTCCGTTACTAATTTGTCTAAGTACTATACTTTATTCTGTTGTTTTCACCCAAGGATAACCTCAAATTTGGATCTCAAATTGATGGGTTGATGTGAACTTATCCTTGCAGTTGAAGAATTTCCTCAAACAGGTTTCTTAAGTAATATAGAAGCAATAATAAACTGATTCTATGACATTCCATATTATTAGAGACCAACCCTGTAATGCGAAAGTAATCGAAACAAATCATACAGTTAAATTAACACAATAATACGACAAACCTAAGTCAATAACACAATTAAATCTAAAGTTGAATTCTTCTTGTAGTCCCTTCCGGTATTTATTTAATTGCCTTTTTTTAAGACCACTACAACTTAGAAAATAAAAAAAGAACATCGAGATCATATTTATCACTAAAGAAGTAAGAATCAATGCATGCATATTTAGGTAGTGTCTATGAAGCAAACAAAAAAATTATATAAATACAAAAACCTTATAGGACAATGTAAAGATCTAACATATATAAAGTCTACTTTATATCAGATGAAAACAGAATTGTTACAAAATCCAAACCCAGAAGTGTATGTTGAATGTTGCCATCAAAACTAATCAGTGCACCTTCCTAAGGATTTCTTTCCGGAAGAAGTGAAGTCGATGATAATTACACTTTATCTACGATAGCCCTTTATCTCTTGAAATCTTTAGTTGTATGCTTGTACAATAGGTAGAATCATACTACCAATACAAAAACTGTTATCTTCCACAATACGGGTACGTAAAATCTGTATAACAGAACAACAACTTCAACTCGAGTTCAAATATGAACAAGAACACAATGAAGTATTAAATACCCTCAACACAAGATCAAAAAGACCTTTCAAAGAGGTGTATTTATTTTTTTCAAAAAATAAAGATGAAACGGAAATGATTAAGGCCAAGTTGTCCGAATTCACGGACTTTCCTTAAGGAATAATTCCCCTCACTGTACCCGAGGTTATGGATTCTTCCTCCCAGGATAAAATTGCCTTCAATCCGACTATAGCGGTACCTCAAATAGGTGGATTCTTCGAACACACTCACGGTTTGAATGATCACACTTAGAGTATTTTTAAGACAAGAAGAAGTTTTTGTAATCTTAAAATTTCTGTACCAAAACCTATGAATGAAAGCAGGTTTTTATAGCCAAATGATGCCTCTTCTGAAAAGAGATAAAGGTTCATCTAAAAGGTACTACCTTTTTCTGAAAATTCATGACCATTCGGTCAAACAGTGTGACTGTTCTTGAACAGGCATGTCATTTCGTGAATAAGTGTGTCAGTTCAATGAAGTGTTGCAGCAATTCGTGAAGCAGTGCAACTGTTCTAATGTTCACGTTTCTGTTGATTACTGTATATATATTTAAATGGAGTTTCAAACACTTTTCAGATTTTATTTCTATCAAATAAAATTTGTCCAAAAAAAAAGATCTCATCGATCGATCATTTGACCAAATCCGAATCCGAATCCGAATCCGAGGCCGAGCCGAGCGACGACAACGACGGCGCGAGGTATCACCTAGTTCTTGCCTCACTATCCATGTGGAGTTAGTGTTCATTAATATAAAAACTACAAAGTTCTCTTCTCCCGCCAATGTGGGAGAATTAGTGAACTTTCTAATTTTGGGAGTACTCTTTCCAAATTGGTATCTCCTCTTCTCCACCATTTTTCTCTCCATTTTTTTCATTCACACTTCATTCATATACTATGAACCCAACAATCCCCCACATGAATGGTGAATGGCTATTTTTTCGTAAAAGTTTTACGGATAAGTATGTGATCATCAAGCAAAGACTGATTGCATCTGGATAAGTGGGTTTCCCTTTGAACTTTTCGTAGTGAACATGCATCGGATGCACTCGGTCAATCGGTAGATTTGATATCTTTGAACCATCGAGCTTTAATATACACCTAGACAACACATGTCACACAACCAGTCTTTTACCGTTTATGGTTCTTACGGTTTTATTCTTTTCAGCCATGAACACGTCCCGGTTTTCATGAGGGCTTAGAAAATAGGCCTTTACTAACATTCTCTTTGAAGCGGCTTCCACTTCGCCCACACATAGGTGATTTCTAAATGTTCAATCCTATAGATTAAACTATTTGGTCAAATCTGCCAAATTTAAATAATCATTAAAAGACTTTTCACCTTAAGTCTTATCCTTGTTTACTATACATTGTCTACGTCATGAGAATGGGTTGGGTAATTAACAATGTTGAACCTTTCAGACACAACTTTGTTTGATCTCCTTGAACCTAGCTCTTGGGTTCTCCAGTCTGCTCGGTAGAGTTACCGCCATGCTGACTTGTCCTAGGCCTTAAACTCATTCCCTTGGATGTCTTTTCTACTCCTTCTCTAGATAGGCCTTTTGTAAGTGGATCCGACACATTATCCTTTGACTTTACATAGTCTACAGTGATAATTCCACTAGAGAGAAGTTCTCTAACGGTATTATGTCTTCGTCTTATATGACGAGATTTACCGTTATACATCATGCTCCCTGCCCTACCTATTGCCGTTTGGCTATCACAGTGTATACATACTGGTGCCACTGGCTTGGGCCAATACGGAATATCTTTTAAGAAATTCCAGAGCCATTCTGCTTCTTCACCGGCTTTATCTAATGCCATAAATTCAGATTCCATTGTAGAGCGAGCGATACAAGTATGTTTGGATGATTTCCACGAAACTGCTCCTCCACCGATAGTAAATACATATCCACTTGTGGATTTTACTTCGTTTGATCCGGTGATCCAATTTGCATCACTATATCCTTCAAGTACCGCAGGATATTTATTATAATACAAAGCATAATTTTGAGTGTATTTAAGATACCTCAAAACTCTTTTCATTGCTATCCAGTGAGTTTTATTGGGATTACTCGTGTACCGACTCAACTTACTGATAGCGCATGCTATGTCTGGTCGTGTATAGTTCATTATATACATTAAATATCCCAATACTCTTGCGTACTCCAATTGCGAGTCACTTTCACCTTCATTCTTTCGAAGTGCAAAGCTCGCATCCAATGGAGTCTTGGCAATACCGAATTCCATATACTTGAACTTGTCAAGTACTTTTTTGATATAATGAGACTGTGACAATGCTAACCCTTGTGGAGTTCGATGGATTCTTATACCTAAGATCACATCTGCAACTCCAAGGTCTTTCATATCAAACTTGCTCTCGAGCACTCGTTTGGTTGTATTTATGTCACAAATATCTCTGTTGATGATCAACATATCATCCACATATAAGCAAACAATGACTTGGTGATTTGGTGTGTCTTTAATATATACACATTTATCACATTCATTTATCTTGAATTCGTTTGCCAACATGATTTGGTCAAACTTCGTATGCCATTTCTTAGGTGCTTGTTTTAGTCCATAAAGTGACTTAACAAGTTTACACACCTTATTTTCTTTTTCTGGAACCACAAAATCCTCAGGTTGTTCCAAGTATATTTATTCCTCCAAATCTCCATTTAGGAATGCGATATTCACATCCATTTGATGAATTTGAAGATCATATACCTCCGCCAAGGCAATTAACATTCGAATCGAGGTTATCCTTGTTACTGGCGAGTATGTATCAAAGTAATCAAGGCCTTCTTTCTGTTTGAAGCCTTTTACTATAAGTCCTGCCTTGTATTTGTCAATAGTACCATCCGCCTTCATTTTTTTTTTGAAGATCCATTTTGAACCTAAAGTTTTATTTCCGGGAGGAAGGTCAATCAATTCCCATGTATGGTTGCTTAAGATTGAATCTATCTCACTATTGACTGCCTCTTTCCAAAATGATGAGTCTGACGACGACATCGTTTCTTTAAATGTTTGAGGCTTATTTTCTAAGAGAAATGTTACAAAATCCGATCCAAACGAAGTTGACGTTCTTTGACGTGTACTACGTCTTGGATTATCTTCATTATGGACATTCTCACTTGGTTCATCTCGAGGTCTCTTAGATCCTCCACTAGACTGTTCATGTCTAATTTTATATGGGTAAATGTTTTCAAAGAATTCAGCATTGTCTGATTCAATTATCGTATTTTCACTAATATCTGGATGTTCGGATTTATGAACCAAAAATTGACATGGTTTACTACTTTTAGCATATCCTATGAACACGCAGTCCACCGTTTTAGGTCCTATCTTAACCCTTTTAGGTATAGGAACTTGAACCTTCGCTAGACACCCCCACACTTTGAAATATTTCAAGTTAGGTTTCCTTCCTTTCCATTTTTTGTAAGGAATTGATTGTGTTTTACTATGGGGAACTCTGTTGAGTATATGGTTGGCCGTAAGGATAGCCTCCCCCCACAAGTTTTGCGTTAAATCAGAACTTATTAGTAAGGCATTCATTATTTCCTTTAAAGTTCAGTTTTTTCTTTCCGCAATTCCATTAGATTGAGGTGAATACGGGGTCGTAGTTTGATGGATTATTCCATTCTCTACACATATTTATGCAAAGGGAGATTCATATTCTCTGCCCCTATCACTTCTTATCATTTTGATCTTTTTGTCTAACTGATTTTCAACTTTAGTTTTATATTGTCTAAACGTATCTATTGCTTTATCCTTACTATTTAGCAAATAGACATAACAGTATCTAGTGCAATCATCAATAAAAGTTATGAAATACTTTTTCCCACCACGAGATGGTGTTGATTTCATATCACAAATGTCAGTGTGTATTAAGTCTAAGGGATTGGAATTCCTTTCAATGGACTTATAAGGATGCTTCGCATACTTCGATTCCACACACGTTTGACACTTTGATTTATTGCACTCAAAGTTTGGAAAAACTTCTAAGTTAATTAGTTTTCGTAACGTTTTGTAATTAACATGACCCAAACGTTCATGCCATAAATCATAAGACTCAAGCAAATAAGACGAATTCGATCTTTTATTCATTTTAACAGTCATTATATTCATCTTATAAAGGCCCTCCGTGAGATAGCCTTTTCCTACATACATTTCTCCTTTGCTAACTATAATTTTTCCAGAAACGGTTACACATTTGAATCCGTTCATATCTAGGAATGAAACAGAAATTAAGTTCCTACGTAACTCCGGAACATATAGCACATTGTTTAGTGTCAAGACCTTGTTGGAAGTCATCTTTAGGCAAATTTTTCCTATTCCGTCCACCTTAGCAGTAGAGGAGTTAGCCATGTAGAGCATTTCTTCTACTTGAGCTGGAGCAAATGACGAGAACAACTCTTTGTTTGCGCAAATATGGCGTGTGGCACCAGTATCCATCAACCATTCGCGTGGATTCCCCACCAAGTTGTATTCCGAGAACATAGCACACAGATCGTCATAATATTTGTTGGACTTAATCAGATTCGCTTGGTCCTTTTTCTTGCCTTTCTTCGGGGCTCGACAATCTGTGGACTTGTGGCCAATTTTGCCACAATTGAAGCATTTTCCCTTGAACTTTTTCTTGGGTTGATTGCTTCCATGTTCAACTTTCTTTCTTTTCTTCGAGTTGTTTTGGACATCTTCTACAATATGTGCTCCATTAATTATAGAATTTCCCTTTGAACTTCTTTTGGCAGCTTTATTGTCCTCTTCAATACGAAGTCGTACAATAAGATCTTCAACGGTCATCTCCTTGCGTTTATACTTTAAGTCGTTTTTGAAGTCTTTCCACAAAGGTGGTAGCTTCTCAACTATCGTTGCTACTTGGAAAGCATCATTCACAATTAAACCTTTTGCTAGGAGATCATGTATGATGACTTGCAACTTCTGTACTAGAGAGACAACAGATTTTCTATCAATCATTTTGAAGTCCAGGAGCTGTGCAACAAGGAATTTCTTAATTCCCGCATCCTCCATTTTATATTTCCGTTCAAGTGCCCCCCACAGTTCTTTTGATGTCTTGGTTCCACTATAGAAATTGTAGAGGTCGTCTTGGAGACCACTCAGAATATAATTCTTGCAAAGAAAGTCCGAATGTTTCCAAGCTTCTACAATAACGAAGCGGTCTTTGTCCGAGGTTTCCTCAGGCACCTCAGGAGCGTTTTCTCTAGTGAACCATTGCAGACATAAAGTGATGAGGTAAAAGAACATCTTTTGTTGCCACCGCTTGAAGTCAATGCCAGAAAATTTTTCGGGCTTCTCCGCCGGTGCCATCGTTGGCGGAGCATTTGTGCGACTTGATGTGGCAATATTGTTTGCCCCCACAGACGTTGTCGCATCCATCATTTGACTTTCAGTTTTCATTTTTCCTATCACCACAAGACAGAAAACTTAGTATTTTTCAGAATACTATTTATAAAGTTAAATAACTTGAAATTCTTCTTCTTGTTTCTAGTTGACGATGAAGTTTTTATTACTTCGAATCGTCAACTGAGTGAACCTTAACTTGTGATGAAGATTTTATGTCTTCTAATCACTAGTTAAATTCAAGCAGAGTAGAAAGCCTAAGCTTTAATCTCCAAAAACAAGCAATATAGATTCTTATTAAGTTATTCCTTAAGATTGTTATCTTCCACAATACGGGTACGTAGAATCTGTATAACAGAACAACAACTTTAACTCGAGTTCAAGTATGAACAAGAACACAATGAAGTATTAAATACCCTCAACACAAGATCAAAAAGATCTTTCAAAGAGGTGTATTTATTTTTCAGAAAATAAACATGAAACGGAAATGATTAAGGCCAAGTCGTCCAAATTCACGAACTTTCCTTAAGGAATAATTTCCCTCACTGTACCCGAGGTTATGGAATCTTCCTCCCAGGATAAAGTGGCCTTCAATCCGACTATATCAGTACCTCAAATAGGCGGATTCTTCGAACACACTCACGGTTTGAATGATCACACTTAGAGTATTTTAAAGACAAGAAGAAGTTTTTGTAATCTTAAAATTTTTGTACCAAAACCTGTGAATGAAAGAAGGTTTTTATAGCAAAATGATGCCTCTTCTGAAAAGAGACAGGTTCATCTAAAAGGTACTACCTTTTTCTGAAAATTCATGTCCATTCGGCCAAACAGTGTGACTGTTCTTGAACAGGCATGTCATTTCGTGAATAAGTGTGTCAGTTCAATGAAGTGTTGCAGCAATTCGTGAAGCAGTGCAACTGTTCACGTAAAATAGTGCTACTATTCATGGAATAGTGCTACTATTCACGTTCCTGCTGATTACTGCATTACTATATATATATTTAAATGGAGTTTCAAACACTTTTCGTATTTTATTTCTATCAAATAAAATTTGTCCAAAAAGAAAGATCCATCGATCGATCATTTGACCGAATCCGAGGCCGAGCCGAGCGAGCGACGACGACGGCACGAGGTATCACCTAGTTCTTGCCTCACTATCCATGTGGAGTTAGTTTTCATTAATATAAACACTACAAAGTTCTCTTCTCCCACCAAAGTGGGAGAATTAGTGAACTTTCTAATTTTGGGAGTACTCTTTCCAAATTGGTATCTCCTCGTCTCCACCATTTTTCTCTCCATTTTTCCATTCACACTTCATTCATATACTATGAACCCAACAAAAACAACAATAACAAATCCAACATATAGGAAAATTTACAGAGAAGAAATTGCTATGCTTTAAATATAGAGATTTGGTAAAACACTAGCCTTAAAAATGAAGCTTGGAAAAGAGGTGCCCTCAAAGTATTTACTGTGTCTTTCTGTCTAGACACGCCAAAATATATTATTGTCATAGTTATTTTGTTTTATGTGTCCACTTCTTAATTTTGAAATGTCTGGATAACATCCTCCGGTGCATGGGGAGAAGTCTTTTATTTATAGCTAAAGGATAATTTCTAAGAGAAAGCTACATTCATAAATTGAGTGAGCTAACATATTTATACTGCATCAGAAAATAATATATTCCAATATCAACATTAAAAGCAATCTAATTCTCAGAAAATATTTGGCCCAATAAGCTTAAAATAATTAAGTTTACTTTGTATACGCCTATAGATTACTTTTTCTATTTATTATGTTATTATAAATTCATTATATACTTAGTTGATAAAGAATATTGTATAAATCTACCACAAGACACTTCATCTTTACACAATTTCACCAACACAGTTAACATACCTGATACCGCAATTAATATTCATATCCAGTATGAATAAATTGGAGCCATATAAGTCGAACTTGATTTCACACCCTGTGCATCCAAAAAATAGGACATAAGATAATCATAAGCACAGAGAAAGGGGGACAAATAGTACGTTTAAGCTCAAAAACATCCCAACCATTCCTACAATGAGTCAATTAAATGTAATTAAGAAGAGTAACCTTTTAAAGGAGGGGAAAATGTATAACACCATTTACAATCCAATCTCATTTATTGCTTGTCGAATGTCATTAAACCTACAAAAATTATTAAGAATCATCGAGTATAGCAAATGACACCAAAATATGCAGCACGGTGTTGTAGTTGTATTATATATAGAATGTAAGTACAAATTATAAAAATAAAAAAGTGGAGATTTTGTCATCACTTATTATTCAAATAAACTGTAATCTCACTGCTGTCAATAGAGAGAAAAAGAGAAAAAGAGGAGACGTATTATTTTTTACCTTAGGCTCTACTTAAAATTCCTGATGCATTTAAATTTACAGTGGCATCATGAAAAACTTTAGAGAAAACATGTCTGACTTCTTGAAAGCTGGAAACATAAGACAGAAAGATAGGATTTGATTCCGCCGGTGAGCTTAGATACCGCTCCCCCTACACTCAAGTCTCAAGGATGGAAATTCTCCAGCATTGGAGAACTAACTATTTTTGTGAAACTCAAGGTTCTTGACTTATTACTTGTTTTGCCAATTAAATATTGCAGTGCTATGACAAGCATAAGGGAACAAATTTCAAGGAGCCAGCAACAACGACAATCCATTCAGAATTGAATCTTCCATATGATACAGGAACATATAATGATGTACCAGATGAAATAGGATTCTTTGGACCAAATGGTACATACCTTAATTTGGCTAGCTACTTGGGAGAGTTGGTAAAAAGGCCACTTCCCAAACCTTTTCACATTTAGACATCAAGTTTTTTTAATTGGAAAAATAGATACTTTTTTGGGTCCACAAAAATAAAATGCAACACTCAACTTATAAAATCTATACTTTAGCTCCTTTTTCCATTTCATCCCTAATTTTATTAAAACTACACTTTAGTCCATCTTCAAAAATATAACTATTGAATAAATAATTAAAAAAAAATTCCAAAGCTTCTCAACCAATCCACTAGCAACCACCCAAATTCGGCGCCATTTCCTCGATTTTCTAATCATTTTCCGGCCATTTTTCGTCAAATTTTTCGGGATCCATCGGAAAGTTATATTATCTCCACTGTTGTAAGCCATTTTTGCTTATTTTTAGCTCTAATTTTTCTTTTATTTTCATACAAAAAGCTCGAAAAATCAGTCCCACATTTCGAAATCGATTCTTGGTTCAATAGCAACATGTCAATACTCCTTAGGTTGTTTGTAAGATGAAATTCATCAGATTATTCTGGTGGTCATCGGAAAAGGATCAATCGTACACTGTTCGGCCAGCATCTAGGAAGAAGACGACCTCAGTCTATTAAGTCTAGGCGCATAAACCACTATTCATATCTATTGAATACTATTATCGAGGTATATTATGTCTATTATAGATTACGTAGTTGTTGGTGATAAATTTTCTGGTGAATGGGGGAAGACTCCTAAATGTTGGGTTTGGAAAACTGCGTCTAAGGAGACAGTGTCCATTGCCCTTCGTCGTAACGATTCATATGTCGATATGGTTAAAAGCGTAATGGAGAGCTGTGAATTAAGTTGTGATCAAAGCGAGGTGGTAATTAGTTACTTGATGAATGATAGGGGCAAAATCCATCCAACGTTCATAAGGAATGATAGACACGTAGAATTATATATGCTTTGCGTTGATTCTGATAACTCCAGACCTATATTGCAGGTTAAAGTTGTTGAAAGGTCCCATGGGAAGAAGCTTCCATATCAGCCCCATCCCCACCGTCACCCCCACCCCACCCCCAACTATGGATGATACTTCAAAAAAAAAATACGATAGCATGGGTGGTGATGAATGGGATAATAGTGAAGATTATGAAGAAGAGGAGTGTGGAAGTAGTGAGGGCGGGCCGCTCGAACCACAACGAAGCCACTCTTTCTCGGACGGCACCAATCTTTTTGTAAGACAAACATTCAAGAATAAGAAAACGTTGAATCTTTTGTTGAAGCAGGCGTCGGTGAAAATGTCGTTCAATTACACAACGGTGAAGAGTTGTAAGAAATACTTGAGGGTGAGATGCGTAGATCCTACTTGTGATGGATGGTGTGCACATATGCTATCGGAGAATCGAGTTGGTTTCATGTCCACAAGTACGTGGGAAAGCATACTTATGGAATTGATCATGTCATGGGAAAGCACAAAAATATCACCGTGAAGGTCATTGTCTCACTTATTTTGAAATTTTTCGTCGACAACAAAGGTCCAAGCCCAAAAGAGATTGAGAGGATCGTATTTAGGGAGCTACATTGCAGGCCAGGCTATTGGAAGTGTTGGATGAAAAGCGTCATTGCAAAGAATATAGTTTGAGGTACGCCCGAGCACGGATATGCAGTGCTTCCCGCATTTTCATATATTTTCAATGGCCTCAACCCCGGGTCTATTAATTCCCTCATGGTCGATGAGGAGTCTGGCAGGTTTATTTACTACTTTATGGCATTTGGGGCTTCCATCCGTGGATATGCACACATGAGAAAGGTCATTGCCATTGATGGCAAGCATTTGTCCGGCAAGTATGAGGGTGTGCTGATGTTCGTTGTCGCTCAAGATACGCAGAATCATATCTATCCCTTAGCGTATTGTGTAATGGATAAAGAGAATGATGCGTCATGGGGCTTTTCCTTCGAGAAGCTTAAGGCCTTTATCGTCGATGAACCAGAGTTGTGCGTTATCTCTGACAGACACGTAAGTATAGCCAACGGCCTTGTAAGGAATTATCCGTTTGTGTATCACGGTGTTTGTATGAGGCATCTCGGTGAAATATCCGAACAAATCACCATTGTTCCGATTCTCTCTATTTGTACTACCATGCGACCAAGGTGTACACGTTGGAAGAATTTAATGACTACTTCAACGCCCTTGAAGAAAGATGCCCCAGCGCAGCAGCTTGCTTCGAGCATGAAGTTGATTTTGAAAAGTGGAGTCGGCCTCACTTTTCAGGTAATCGATTCAACGTCGTGACCTCAAACATCTTCGAGTCGCTCAACTCAATGTTGCGCAATGAAAGAGAGTATCCAGTGGCGGCCATTTTTAATTCAATTGCACATAGGTTTGAAGAAATATTTAGGAAAAAGTATACCGAAGTGGACAATTCAAAGACAACATTCGTTCCTGTAGCCGAGGTGATCTTGAGGGAAAACATAATCGAGGGGGACAATTTATATGTGAACAACATAAACGGAAGCACCGACGAATTCACCATACTTGGTTACGGTCGTTCCGTCAAAGTTAATCTTTCGAGACAGTCATATTCTTGCAGAATGTATGACTTGGTGAAATTGTCATGCGCTCATGCAATGGCAGCTTTATGTTTGAAGCATGGGGACGAATACGATACTATCATTTACAACTACTCTTCGCAAATATATTCGAAAGAGTCATACCTTCTTGCATACTTGGAACCTATTTGTGCAGCACCACTGGAGTCGGAGTGGAGTGTGGCGTGAGAGTATCTTGGAATGCAAGTTCTTCCATTCGATTTCAATCCCAAACTCGAAAGGAGAAAGGTGAAATGCCTTAAGGGTGTATTGGAGCCTTCAAGGTACAAGAAAAAAAATAAGTGTCCAACTGCAAAAAGCTGGGACATAAGAGAACAACATGCAGCCTTAACGTAGGATAATATGATTGGCATTGTATTTTATGTTTTTGGTTTGTTCAAATGCACTAGACAGTATGTAATGTGTATTCTATTTTGAAAACCACTGAACTGCAGTTAAAATCGACTTATTTTGTTGTGCATTATTGATTCCAGTTCATATATTATATACTACGTACTAAATAGATTCTAGACTGAAATAATTGATCAACCTCATAATATATAATATATTAGTGTTTGGTCTAATAAGTAAATGTTCAATACGTAGTGTATAATAAACCTACCTGGTTGTCTATTGAACAAACCTTTTTCTTCATACAATGTTGAATTCAAAATAATTGTGACGCATTGGAAAGGGTGTCAATTCAAAAACTGCCTTTCTAAGTTCTGAAATCGACTATACACATTACACATCGACTGGACTTAAAATATATAATACATCGATGCGTTATCTAGGGGGTATAGTTTAAAATACATAGTTCATCATCGATCTGTAGTGTAGTCTATTAAAGAAACCCTATTCCTCATACACTGAACCTTTCAATATAATGATTACACTTTGTGAAACGACACAATTTTAAATGCCTCGACTGTCACAACCGTCGCGACTTTTCGTTTCTTATTTTTACACACCTTCTCATCTTCCATCAACACGTGTACATCTTCTATTGTCGATTTTCTCATGCTCTGGTCTATTTAAAGAGATCCTTGTCAATTTTTAACACAATTTCAGAAAAAAAAGACTTAGGGAGAAAAAGATGGATAGGAGGACACACCCACTACGGTCATTGCCCAGAATGAAAACCATCAACAACATAGAGTTGCTAAGGATTCGGAGTGACCTGGATTTTCTTTTCCAGGGTTTTGTCGCCGATCAACGACGGCTGGATAGAGAGCTTGGCAGGATGGCTCATTTTCTTCGGGCCATAGCCAAGAGGCTCAACCTGGACCACCCTGAACTCTTCATCCCCCTAGTTTAGTCTGCTTTAATTTTTTTTGTTTTATAGTTCATTGCTAAATGAAGCTTTCATGGTAGGATTATGTAAATAAAAGCTTCATTTTTTCCTTTTTGTTTGGGATTTTTTCCCCAAAAATTATAAATAAGGATGCAATGAACATTTATATATCTATAAACAAGTTTCAAGTTTCTGTCTTCATGATGTTTTATTTATCTATAGTGATTTGTTGGTGTTTCTTCAATAGTCCTTGTTTTAAGATTTACAAACTTTATTTAAATTCGGAGTACAGTAGGAATAAATAATCGACTACGGTAAATACAGATTCTATAATCGACTGTTTCACGTATGAATTATATACTGAAATCAGTGTTGATGATCCTATATATTGAATGATAATCGAGTTATAACAAATTCTATTATAGACCACGCATATAATCTATGATCAACTTACTGAATATATTGACAGCTTTAAATAATGGCAAAAAGGGAGAAATTAAATAAAATAAAATTAGAGTATGTCGATTAACACCATTAAAATATTGTAAATCAATGTTGATGCATCAATTGTGACTCCCAATCACTTTTGGACGTGATCAAGTGTTATCTAAGACACGATGTAGTTGTAGATCATTGAGATGACACCAAAAGGAGAAGAAATAAAATAAAATAAAATAAAATAAATATTAATCTACTGGGGGACGTATAATTATCTATTGATGTCATTGTTGATTATCCTATATATTTGATTATTATCGATTTAGACTATGGCTGATTATAGACCTTTTAGACTGTTTCTGATCAACTTGTTGAATATATGGACATCTTAAAATAATGGAAAAAATGAGAAATTAAATAAAATAAAATTAGAGTATGTCAATTAACACCATTAAAACATTATAAAGAAATTTTAATTCATCAGTTGTGACTCCCAATCACTTTTTGACATGATCAAGTGTTATCTAAGACACGGCGTAGTCGTAGATCATTGAAATAACGTAAGAAAGAGAAGAAATAAAGGAAAATAAAATAAAATAAATATTAATCATCCAAGCACTAAAGAATGACTAATTATCATGACAAGAGATTAGACTTGTGTGATGACCATAAGGAGGAGTGGTGGTTGTCACTTGTGAGTGTTCAATGGACAAGTCGTATATGAGAACAAGGAGTCCTTCCCAACAGGGAAGCTTGTTCTAGGTAATTGGTTGTTACTACCATTGCCCTCCCTTATACTCATTTGATCGAGTGTCCAATTATTTTGTAATCTCATATTATGATATTTAGTCACTTTACATTGCGTGAATCATGTTTATTTATTTTATTTTATTTTATTTCTCCCTTTTTTTAATCTCACATCCTATGAAAATAGACTTAGTTGGTCGATACATGACTAATAATATAGTCCAGTATAGATAAAGCTATTTATCTATAATATACTCAAGATATCATAAAAGGTCTATTTTCAAAGGATGTGAGATTAAAGACCTTTTATGATATCTTGAGTATATTATAGATAAATAGCTTTATCTATACCATATTGTATTATTAGTCATGTATCGACCAGCTAAGTCTATTTTCAAAGGATGTGAGATTAAAAAAGGGGAGAAATAAAATAAATAAACATCATTCACGCAATGTAAAGTGACCAAATATCATAATATGATATTATAAAATAATTGGACACTCGATCAAATGGGTATAAGGGAGGGCAGTGGTAGTAACAACCAATTACCTAGAACAAGCGTCCCTGTTGGGAAGGACTCCTTGTTCCCATACACGACTTGTCCATTGAACACTCACAAGTGACAATCACTACTCCTCCTTATGATCATCACACAAGTTTAATCTCTTGTCATGATAAGTAGTCGTTCGTTAGTGCTTGGATGATTAATATTTATTTTATTTTATTTTATTTCTTATTTTTTTTTTATTATTTCAATGATCTACGACTACGTCGTGTCTTAGATAACACTTGATCACGTTAAAAAGTGATTGAAAGTCATAATTGATGCATCAAAATTTCTTTACAATATTTTAATGGTGTTAATTGATATACTCTAATTTTATTTTATTTAATTTCTCCTTTTTTCATTATTTTAAGCTATCCATATATTCAGCAAGTTGATCATAGACAGTCTAAAAGCTCTACAATCAGCCATAGTCTGAATCGATAATAATCAAATATATAGGATAATCCACACTGATATCAATATATAATTCATACGTCATCCAGTCGATTATAGAAGACATAAACATTCTTTAGAGAACCTTTGAAGTAAATGATAATTCATTTAAATTTTTTTCAACAGTACAATTTTAACGGGTAGAAATTTCCAACGGTTAGATTTTGGTAGCTTTACTATATTAATTAAAGGGACCCTTTTGGACTCCTCCATGTTCATTTATTCATGACTTTTAAGTTTTGCAACAACAATAACAATGTCGCAGTCATCTCAAACGTCCAAAAATTCTTATATTTATCGTTGTGGTAATCCTGCGGTGTTGAAAACATCACGAACCGACAGGAATTCGGAACGAAAATTCTACAGTTGTGCGGTTGGAAAGGTTTGATTTTGTTTAAATAAAAATTTATTTGTGTTCATCTCATAATTCAATTTACTAATTTATCCTCGTTATTTTAGGATAATGGTGGATGCTCTTATTTTAAGTGGATTTCCTTCGATTTCGAGGTGTCAAAATTTCAAGGCATTGCAAAGTTTGAAATGTTGAAAAGGCTTAGAGATTTCGAAGAAAATAGGGATCTTCTAATGACATTATATAGAGAATCGGAATATAAGATTGATCACTTAAAGGGATTGTTGAAAGACGTCAAAATTGAGAGGGATCAACTTAAGCATAAGTTGGCTATGACTGAATAAAAAAAAAGGGCATGAAAATTATGGTGTATGGTTTACTATTAGTTTTAGCTTTTTGGAAAGGTGTAATGGCGGTGTAGTTGGATTGAAAGTATTCTAAATATTTTATTAATCGACTACTTGTTACTTATATTATATATGATTTACCTTTTTCATTCATCGACTACACAACACTCTACTATATATGCTTTACCTTTTAGTCAGAGTCTATAATCAAAGATGGCATTCATGTAAAAGCAATGATAATTTGATTATATAAAATGAAAGATGTTTATCATAAACTATAAAAGCAGTTTAGAAAATAAAATTGTTCAGCTCTACACATCTCGAGTTGAAAGTTGAATGTTAAGATTGTCTAGTCTAATAAAAATAATCAGCCACAAATAAAAATTAAACATTGTCTAAATATTCAACATTTTCGTCTTCCACTTGCATCTTGTTGATTTCCTGAGTAACTCCATTAAGAAATTCATGTATGTTCGAAAATTCATTCTCGTTTTTGTTCTCCGTGGTGCCTTCTTTTTTTGGTGCATCATTTTTTCCTTCTTCTTATGTTCTTTTTCTCCCTCTTTTTTTTCTACTTCTTTTGTATTCTTCTCTTTTGTTTTCTCTCCATCTCCTTTGTTGTTTTCTTCTTCAGAACAACTTTTCTTATTTGTATCATCTTCATCCTGCCTGCCTTCGTCATGATCCTCCTTCTCCACACCAGCTGATCCATCAGCTTTGTTTTCTTCTTCACAAATAGCTTCTTCATTTTTTTTCTTCTTCTTTCTCTTCATCCCCTTCATCAAGATTTTCCTTCTCTACAACAGCTGTAACCTCAGGGATCATCACCTCATCAGCATTGATGGAGGCCTGTTCCAAAGCTGCTACCTCAAGGAGCACTTCTTTAATGCCGTTGTCATCGTGGACAACCCTCGTCGCTGAATGCCGACTTTGCGCCTGCACAGCTACATGTTCAAGTATTTATCGTTTAAAATAAACTAAGTTATTGGTTGATGAGGAATGGTATAGATTCTATTATTATAAGTAAAAAAGATTATATAAAATATGCAACTTCTATAATATATAGAGCAGATATTACCTTCAGCTTCATCTTGCTTCTTTTGATTCTCTTTTTTCTGCTCTCTTCAGCCTCTCCTCTTTCACAAAATCAGTGATGTCCTTGATCGACTCCTTCATCCTAAACACGTGCTCTTCCAGATCTTCAAGTATCGGTGTCTTTTTCGATGCTCTCGGCTTAATCGTCCTCACACCCCGAGTGACATGACTTGAAACAAAATTTCCACCCAAATCCCGATCATCATTCCCATTCTCACCATCCTCCGATAAGGTGATGACAGTCACACCGTCTAGATGGGCCTTCAAGCCATCGATGAATGCGTCCTTCGGTTCGTCCGTGAATGCTTTGAACTTTTTCATGTAGTGTTGCTTCATTCACAGACTGTGGGGATAAGGTACGAGTGCAGTCTCTACATATAAATAGGCAAATATGATTGATTAGCAACACAATATTGGTAAAATTATTCATCAAAAGAATAGTTTCATACCTTTGTGCTCCATCCGTTCAAATATGGATCACCTTCGATTAGTTTATCGTCTTTTGAGGTGTGTCATCTGAGCAATCGAGAAATGGACAGCGGGTCTTCAGTTGATTTACTATTTTCCCTGTCGAGCGCGAAAAAGGCTTCGAATATCCAAATCTGTGACCAAAAGAAAAACAGAAACATAAAACTGAGAGTAAGTATATTATAGACACCATAGATAAATTACAGTATATAATAAACTACTTCAATGGTTTATAATCAAATACCATAAATGTCCAGGGAAATCCGTAGAGCGCGTACGATGAAACTCTCTTTGTCTCAAATGTCTTCTTCTGTCTGCTAAAGTCTATCCGTTTCTTTAGATAGTCTAGAGTCAAGGCAAATGACTCTTTACCCCAAGAGTATCTCTCAAAGAAGCCCAAGTTATCCACCATCTTGATGGTGTCTATGTCCCCAATTTTTTACAAGTCGCATGCAAGCAATATGCAGTGCACGAACCAAACCAAGAAGTATTTAAACTTGTCCTCCTTGTCCAGCCTCCCACCTCTAATAAGCTTCAACAATCTCTTTACATTTACGCTCCTCTTTTTTGCAATCATTTTAAAAAAAGCTTCACCCTCCTCCATCGCTTTGACATATCTTGAATCACGGGGATAACGCCCACAGTTTAAATCCGTGATTAGCACAAACTCCTTCAGGCCAAAACATGCAGGCCAGTCATTGATGTTGAACCACATTTCATGCATCTTGTTGTCCGGTTCAACTCGGCGCAGAAGTGTATAGTTGACAAGCTGTCCATTGAACTTCATATGTTCTGGCAGGTCCCATAAACCACCAAAACAGGAATTCTTAAACCTAGACTTCAGACATTGATCAACCACGACTTGTTTGAATTCATTAAACATTTTCAAATGGGACCTAACAGATATCTTAGCCGAAATTATCTGACATCATCCAGAACTGTAGCGAGGTCGTACCTCTCATCCGAAACAAACCTTGCACATTGGGGCAAGATCAGTGCTTCCTCGTCTATCCTAGCCTCAATTTCTATTTCCTACGTCTCATCTCAAACCGAAGCTTCAATAGCTTCCTCGCAGCAATTTTTATTCTCCGATTGATCGACTACTCATTTTTTTCTTTTCTCAGATCTGTCAACTTCTACCGCCTTGCGTTTGTTACCTCTAGCCATTTGTTATGATCTACAGACAAAAACAAATATTTTTCAGCTATAACAGCAAATACAATACCTAATCGACCTAGCAATCTATTAACATGGCAGCAGTTGCAGCACCAAACAAGCCAATTTGCAGAACAAGTTTCTTCCAAAACAACTCCATCACCCATAAGAACATGCATCCAAATCACCATTATATTAAACAAAAATAGGAAGGAACCCAGATTTTAAGCATGCAAATCGAGAAATTTTTTTAAAAAATCTCAATGCAATTGTCGAGGAAGGTTAAAATCCAACAAAAATAATGCACAAACAAATCGAATACCAACTTAAAAACACAAATTATAAATAAAATCAATCCCTATTTTTTCAAAAAAAAAATTAATTTACAGCAGATACAATACCTAATAGACCTAGCAGTCTATTAACCTGGCAGTAGTTGCAGCACCAAAAAAGCCAATTTGCAAAACAAGTTTCTTCCAAAACAACCCCATTACCTACAAGAACATGCATCTAAATCGCTATTATATTGAACAAAAGAAGGAAGGAACCCAAATTTTTATCACGCATATCGAGAAAAAGTGGCAAAAAAAATTCAATGCAATCGTCGAGGAAAGTTAAAATCCAACAAAAACAATGCACAAACAAATCAAATACCAACTTAAAAACACAAATTATAAGTAAAATCAAGCCCCATTTTTTAAAGAAATTTCAATTTTTTGGGTCAAATTATCAAATACGCAGTGAAAGAAATCCCCAACATGAGCATGCTTCTACAACACTCTTACATTGGAGAAAAGTTTTAACAAAAATCAGATATCTTGCCACATTCCGACGAAACTAGTAAAGAAATTTCAACATGCAATCACCAAGGATAATCGATATACACCAATTATCCGTCAAAAATCAAGTAAATACCAACTGAAAACAATCACTTTCAGTGAAATTAAGCCCCGTTTTCAAAAAAAAAATTCAATTTATTTGAACTCCATCGACTTCACCCGCCACAAACGAGTTCGAAAAACAATAAAAAAAAATCATCAATATGAAGCACAAATCAACCGGAACAATAATATAACTTACTTGAAGTTCAAGATCGAAGTTGGAGTTCATTCACGCAAGCTTGAAAGTGAAAATGGTGGAAATGGGAGATGAATCGGTTGTTGTAAAGAGAGAAGATGAGAGAGAATTTATTTTTTGTATTTATTGGAAGAGTAGGGTTAAATAAGTATTTAATAAATACATAAGGGATTTCAAAAGAATTAAAAAATACATAAGGGGTGTCAAAATATTTTTTTATTTTATACTTAAACTCATGGCCCACAAAGCTCTACAAAATTAGGGTTTGACAAAAGAAGTGTCTATTTTGCAAAATAAGTTTTCATTGTGGACTAGTAGCTAAATCTTCTCTAGCTACTTCTTCATGAAGATCAGATCCTTGATGAAGTAAACGAATGTCCTCCTTGGATGCAAGGTGAAGCTATCAGCTAAAGCAGATTTTCATCCACCTGAAAGTTCTTTAGTCTTGGCATTACTGATGGAAATTCTTTAGTCTTGGCATTGCTGATATTTTTTTTTTTTTGACAATATTAACTAAGAACATTTTTTCTTGTGTCAATTGTGCTTTCATCCTCATCACCATAGCGTGATAATAAATACAATAGTCAATCATATCCGTACGTCTTACGAGAAATAGAGTGATAAGAAATACAATAGCCAATCATATCCGCACATCTTACTAATAAATAATGCTATGGGCTTTCATGTGGTGCACTTAAAACTTGGGTTATCATCCCTTCAACATTCGCCGCAGTGTAATACAACTGAAGCTCTAACATAGCCACCAGCTATCAATTATTTTTTACGTGTCAGCCTGGTGTTCTGAAATCACTATTTTGCTCATATAAAAAAATGTATTATTATCCTTATCATATGTATTCCATAGTGTCAGAAGCTTTAAAATTAAGTTTTATTTCTATTGACAATGTAGTTTTATTTCAATTAGAATTATCTAGGTGACAACATATTTACTTGAGTAGCAACGATTACAACAACAAGAAGTCCTCGAGCCTTCTTTTCATCGGCTTCTTCATAGAAGTCGTCGGATTTACCCAAAAATCAAATTCTATGGTAGAACACACTATAATAATAATTGGGTCATGAGAGACACTTTTAAGTATTGCAAAAGAAAGGATCCGCTGATAGAGCTAGTTGGGGAGACGATACTTGTTATCAGGTCAGAGAGAGACCTGTCCCATAACAACAACAATAACAACATACCTAATATATTCTCATAAAGTTAGATCAGAGAAAGGTAGAGTGTACGTAGACCCAAACTCTGTAAAGTGATTGACTTCTACCTCAAGTAAAAACGGTTAAAGAAATCAAATAGTTAATCAACAACACTTAAAAGTCATTGTTAAGTCAGTATCCTACTCCTTAAAACACTGTTGCGAAAGCTTTAAGGTGTTAATTCCCACAACTTCTCTAATAAAGTCAATTATAAGATTATCTTTAAAAAATCATTCATCAAAGTTAGAACGACAATAATATATAATTTCATAACAAAAGTAAACTTATAAGATGAGAATTATACTTGAATACGTGAATCTTGTTGGTCTATTGGAAGATGAAGACGGTTAGCTATGAACAACAAAATTTTAATAGATTCAACTGAGAACATAATTTACTGAAATTTTAAATAGGTGTAACTAACAACCAATCTAAGTTAAATTAAGCAATTTAAGCTGACATAACAATTAATTTAACCTTCAAATCCATAATGTTAAAAAAGGGAGATTTTATGCACGAGAAACCTGAAAACCATCGAGAGAAAATAAATGAAGAAAATCTGAAAGTAATAGTGATATTGTAGAAGTAGAGAATGCATAGGATGTGAATTAATATTTGTGAAAAAAAAAAAATGGAAAGAGTCACGAATTTTGATGAAAACGAGAACATTCATAAACCAAATAGGTTACTAATTCGGAAAAAGTAATTTAAGTTGGGAATTTGAAAAAAAATAAATAGGGAAAATAATTTAGTTTGAGGAAAATAGTGAAAAGACGATTTTATTTGCACCAAAATCATCTATAATCTATATCTATAATCTATAATATGTATCTATATCTATAATATATTAAAAGTGTGAAGCCCCTTAGAAAAATGAATTGAACTTTTTGTCCTTCGTTAAAAGACTCTGTTTTAGACAAAATTGTCTTTTCACTATTTTTTTTAATATTTAAGAGTTAAAAATTAATTAAATATATTTATGATAAAACTTTCGTTGTTTGGATTCATTCAAATTTAGTCCTTAAACCTTTCCTTGTTTGAATTATATACCATAAAACTAAGTAATATACCATATTTATAAGGAAAAAAGATAGCAACATCACGTTAGGATTTCCTTTAACTTAGAATTGTAATTAATTAACTATTTAATAAAATTTTAAACTGCAAAGTCACGTTATAATTGTAAGAAAATAAAGTCACGTTAACAAAGTCATAACACTATTAAATAAAATTGTAATTATATTTTAAGTTATTTTATTATTACAGATTTCAAATCAACTAAAATTTTGGTAATCAGACTTTTCCTTAAACTATTAGTTAATTCTAATTTTTCTACAGAAAAGTTATTTGAACTTCCCTTCATTAAAAGACTCTTCTTTAAATAAAATTGTTTTTTCACTATTTTTTAAATTATTATTTAATTATTTTTTATTATATTAACCAGACTTCCTAAAATATATGGGACTCCTATTTTGATATCTCTATTATCGTATTATTTTATTATTATTTACAGGTGGTAGATGAACGTCAGACGACTTTGAAAAAAAAATTATGTGTAAAGATTAGATTTAATTTTATTATTTTGATGTCTCTATCATTGTATTGTTTTTATGCAATTTACAGATGGTAGATGAATGTCGATCGACTTTCAAAAATATTTTAGGGAAAAATTAGGTTTAATAAATAAATTCTTCATCTTTACCTACTCAAAAGATATTAAATTTAATTATTATATTCATCTTTATTATTTAAACAAATATCCTATTTAATGTAATTTTTGAACTCATTAAAGTGAGGTACACTCGCAAGACGCATACACCTAAATTAATTTAATGAAAAACAAAAAGTTTGAATAACTTTTTTAAAGATGTTCACATTTTTAATATATTAGAGATAGATTATAGATTATCAAACATAATAGAAATTACAACATTTTAGTAGATTCCCTTGAATATGTGTAAGAGAATATTGATCCCCACTTTTCACTCCCACATTTTAATCACTTCCTTTTTACATTACCCCCGGTTCTCTCTCTCACTTTGTCCTTTCCCAACTTTTCACTTCTCTCCAAAAAAAATTTGAGTGTTCCATAAAATGGAGAAGGCGATTGTGATGTGGATGGTGTATGGAGATGCAGCGGCTTAGAAGGAAAATACATATAAAAAGTAAAACAGAAAAATATTCAAACGATTGCATTTATGTTTTGGAAATTTAAAATGATAAATTCTTGCAAAATGAATTATCATCACTGGGTGAAAAAAAAATTGATGATTTTATTAGTAATTGTATCTGGATGCAGTTCTTTTTATTGATAATGTGCATTTTTTTAATTTACCTATCGGAAAAATAATATATTGAAAAATACTTACTTAAATCATACATAAATTCGAGCATATTATCAAGTATGTTGTTAATTAGTTGATGAGTAGAAAAAAAATTGCGGGATACATATTTACATGAGATAGAAAAATGATTTTTTTTGTCGTGTTAAAAAATTTTTGAGAAATTTGATTGAGTGATTTTACAAGAAAATAATTCTAAGTTATAAAATAAAATTTAATGATTTTATAAGATAAATTCTCATAATTGAGTGATCTTTAAAGATATTAACTCCAAGATGATATACTGTGATCTGGTCCGGTCCAGTTAATTGTAAACCTATGGAGGGTTAAAAAGTTTTGTGACGTTTACTCCTAAAAGAAGAAAAGTGATCAAGAATGGAATTAGCTAATTTAGAGGAGAGATTTGTGTAACAAGGGAAGAGTACTACTATGATTTTTCAAGGGCCTACTCTAGTTTCACATAATAATGATGATTTTTACATAACTAATTCATATTTGGATCCCACAGGTATATGCTTTCTTTGGCATTACAAGTTATTCAGGCTTTGCCTCTAAGCGTATATTAATTTGCACTTGTTAGTACTGGTCTACCACTTATTCATCGTTTCTTTAAGAGATGGGTTAAAACACACCTAAATTATTCTCATTTTTATTAAAAAGAAAATTCCTTAATCAAAAGATAAGGATGGATAGTCCAATAAGAATGTTGAGTTTCTTGTCCTATATTTGCTTTATTTCAAGTCAAACCCAATATTTGATCTAATCATATTAATGTACCATAATCAAATAACCATGTCATGTAGCTCAGTTGAAGAACTGTCCACACCTTCACCCTAGTGATAGGGGTTAAAATCCCATTATATTTTCACTTTCCAGATCCTCTCCTCCCAATTACAGTTGAAGGGCTTAATGTGTGGGCTCGAGTCTCGCTAGCGACATTATACGTTCATGATCTATCAACCTTCAATGTGTTCTAACATAAACTTTTCAATATTTTTATATTTTCTAAGAGCTCAAGAATTTGCTTCTTTTTTTTTTCAACAGAGCCCAAGAATTTGCTGCTTGGAAAATGATCTGACGTTGGCTGATGACATCTAACCTGCATTCTTTTTCATGTAATTAATTACTCTCCAAATCAATCTCAATCAAACTATAGTTTTCATAAATTTTTTACTATTGTTAAACTTCATCTAAAAGCATCCACCCGAAAGCACCAAATGCTGGTAATTGTAATTTAGTTCAATTAAAAAATGATGCTTAGAAACTTTTAGTAAAGAATTGGTGCTTGCTTCGGAAGAATGTAAAGTTCAATCAAGCTAAAGTCAATCGGTTGATAAAACTTAAAGTAAAATGTTCATGACATCAATGTAGAAAAAAAAAAATAGAAAACAATAAGTTTGGTGAGCTTTGTTTGGACAGTTAAATTTATGTTATAGCTAGGTAATAATGATCAAATTAGCTTTTGAAAATTGATCCGTCCAATTCGTTGAAGTTGACGTTTGGAGTATGGGGGGGGGGGAGGGGGAGGGTATTGACCCACCCATTTATTTGTTCGGCCAATTTTAGCTGAATTCACTTAAGTCCATCAAATTGGGCTGATTGTAGTCCAAATTGACCCATAAAAACCTTGTCAAAATATTTCGACAACACATTTTCATTTCTAATTTACTATAGTTACTTCAGACCTTTCCTAATTAGTTGATCAAAACCTGGTTGAAAGACGTATAGCATGCTCATATATATCTCAATTAGAATTTACACATAGTTGATTAATTCGCAAATCAAACAAAGATACCCACCCTGGAATAATGATTTAATTAGGAAGGACAACTATATTCTTGCATTAAAATTTTAAAAATAACATTGTACTTAGCACCTATTCATTTAAGGGAATTCATGATCTATTAGTTGTCACCTTATTGATCGAGTTTGTGCATCAATCTCGCCTTGGTGATGGATGTGTTGGCGAGGAATATACAAGGGGAGGTCCCTTGGTGTTTGCTTTTTGCGGATGATGTAGTTTTGATTGATGAGTCGCGCCGAGGTGTTAATGAGAAGTTGGAGGTTTGGAGACAGACCCTCGAATCTAAAGGATTCAGGTTCAGTAGGACCAAGACAGAGTACTTGGAGTACAAGTTTAGTGACTCGAGGAGAGAGAACGAAGCGATAGTGTAATTGGAGTCACAGGTGGTTTGTAAGAGGGATAGTTTTAAGTATCTTGGGTCTATGATCCAGAGGAATGGAGAGATTGATGAGGATGTTTCTCACCGTATTGGGGCAGGTTGGATGAAATGGAGGCTCGCCTCGGGACTTTTATGCAATAAGAAGGTGCCTCTCAAACTTAAAAGTAAATTCTATAAAGCTGCGGTCCGGCCGGCCATGTTGTATGGAGCGGAGTGTTGTCCTGTTAAGATTTCTCACGTCCAAAAGTTGAAGGTGGCTGAAATGAGAATGTTACGTTGGATGTGTGGTCATACGAGGGCTGACAGGGTAAGGAATGACACTATTCGGGAAAAAGTGGGTGTGGCTTCGGTGGAGGATAAGATGAGGGAAGTGAGGTTGAGATGGTTTGATCATGTAATGAGGAGGGGCACGGATGCCCCAGTTCGTAGGTGCGAGAGGTTGGCCTTAGAGGGTTTCAAAAGGGGAAGGGGTAGACCAAGAAAATACTGGAGAGGTGTGATTAGAAGTGACATGGAGCAGTTGCAGCTTACTGAGGACATGACCCACGATAGAAAAGTTTGGAGAAAGAGTATTAAGGTAGAGGGCTAAGTAAGGTGGTCGAGCCGTAGTCGGCAGATAGGAGAGGTTGTCGTAGCTTGGGTGGTAGGTCTAGGTTTGGGGGAGGGGAGCCCTTGGTTTGTTAATGTACTTCATTTTTGTGGATATTATTGCTCTGTTATTTTATCATGTGCCCTCAGTCGGTTAATATACTTTATTTTTTTGGGGTATATGGTCTACTGTCTTGAGCTGGGGGTCTATCGGAAACAACCTCTCTACTTCTTCGAGGGTAGTGGTATGGACTGCGTATATCTTACCCTCCCCAGATCCCACTTTGTGGGAATATACTGGGTTTGTTGTTGTTGTTGTATACTAAGAATTACCAGATAATGTTCTTTGCCTTTCTCTTTTCCCCTAAATTTATATCAATATAATCTCATTTTTTATAGATGGTTGTTATAGTTATCATCAATTGATCTGACGAGGTAAAAATATCTTGCAGAGTTTGGTGTTTCACAATTAAGGTGAATTTTGATAATTGTAATTAACAGAATGAAGTCTTAAAAATACAATCCAAAATATCTCAGTTTTTTGAGTTTCATATTTGAATTATCACGTGTACAAGTTTCTTATCTGAACTATCACCAAATGTTTATTAAACAACTGATAGTTCAGGTATGTTTTGATAAAAAATTAGTGATAATTAAAGAAAAAAACTCACAAACCTGATAATTCAGATATGATATTTAAAAGATCGATATACGCTAGGTGATTTTTAACCTTAACTTTAACTAATATGGGAATTATCATTCATGTGAGTAGCCATGTGTGTTTATATGTAAGTACCTGCATGTTCTACAACAAACCGCTCCCAATACATACACTACAAAAGGGAACACACGATTTTATTCAATGTTGACATGGAGTGGGCCTAAACCTGTCAAGTGGGCCGGGCTCGTCCATTTTGGCCCGTGTAGATGGCCTAACCCGGTTTGACCCGGCCCGATGAGCCTCCAGATTGCTGGGCTGTCAGTCCCAGACTCGGTCGTCTACAGTGATAGGCCCGGTGGACCGACCCAGTTCCAAAATCGGACCAGGCTCACCGATTATCTGGATCGGCCCGACCCGATAACTTAAAAAAAATGACATTTAGCCATTTGGAGACCCAACTTCCAATTGGACCATTGAGGCCCAACGACATTATTGTCGTTTGGAGCCCCAATGGCCAATTGACATTTTTGGCATATTTTATTAATTTTTTTTTAAAAAATTTCCTATAAATACCCTACAATTTCAATCATTTTCCACACAAATCTTATTCTCTCATTCTCTCAATCTCTCTCAAATATTTTAATTATCTCCTAAATTGCTTAATTTTATTTTTTAATTTTGCAATTACAAATATCAAGTGGAAGTTTTCTAACGTCGCAACTTTCGGCTACTTTTAAAATTTGGTATTATCGTTCTATCTCTTACTTTTAATTTTTAATTAGTGTATTAATTATTGAATATTTATTTTTATTATTTTTGTGTATTTTGAATATTTTTTAGTTTGATTTATAATATGAATAAATTAAGAAACCTCGGTAAAAGTGTTAAAATTTTTTATTTCAGAAGTAATAGTGGTAATAAAAGATAAATTGGTGGCGGTTCTGGTAGAGGTAGTTCAAGTACTAGATATACTCGTGTGCCTCCGGTACCAATTAATCAATATTTTGAGGAAGAAATAGATGTAGGTGCTCGCAATATGAATTATTTAGAAGCTCAGAAAAATTATGGTATAGAAGAAGAGAATTAAGTAGACGCGGTTAATTTAAATGAAGATGATGAAAATATTGGTGAGACAACCGAAGTTGAAAATGCTAATGTTAGATCCAAATCGATCAATCTTTCTTTCCGTCCTCCCCGTTGTGCCCCTGCAAGATGAACTAGTATTGCATGGGGATTTTTTTCAGAAATAGAAGGAGAAACTAAGGTGTAATGCAAAATTTGTGAAGTTGTATATGAGCATAAAATCGGAGGCAATAAAGGGGATACGGGTTCGTTGATGAGACATATAAGAGAAAATCACGCAGTAGAGCTAAGTATTGCACAAGGTGGTGAGACTGTTGGTGGGCCATCACTAACTAGATTGAACCCAACAACCGGTCAATTAGTTACGAATTATAATAAAATGAAGGACCGGGAAGAAATAGCGAAAATGATAGCTGTGGGTTTGTCTTTCACTTTTGCTTCTTCAGATGTTTTTATTGATTATATTCAAGCAATTTATAATCCTATGTTTACTGGTATTGCTAGAAGTACTTGTCGGGCCTATATTTCTATACTTCATGCATAATATATTTATTATTTATCTGCGTTATTAAAAAATATTCCATATAGAATTGCTCTAATTCCTAATCTTAGTTGTGATATTAACAAAAATGATTATTTAACAATTACTTGTCACTGAATAGATAGTAATTTTGTTATGCAAAAATGTATTTTGGCATTTTTGTATGATGAAGATCTTAGACACATTGAAAGATTTATTTCTAAATCTATTTCTAAAGTTGCAAAATATTATGGTATTGAAAGAAAAGTTTTATGTATAGCTTTTGGTAATGCATCTAACAACAAGGCTGTTGTTGAGTTGTTAAGAATTGAACTTTCTCCGCCGTTACCCAAAATATTTTATGTTAAATGTGTTTGCTATATATATAATTTAATCGTCAGAGATGGTCTTGAATTTTTTGAGCTTTATATTGAAAAGGCCGGATTGTTGTTGACTTTATTCAAGAAAATAATCGAAAAACTAGAGTGCGAGAATTTAAAATCAAATGTGAACAAAATGAACTTAGACCGATATTTATGCCTGAAGAATGTGATACTAGATGGAATGTTACTTATTTAAAAAATTGTCTTGATTATAAAGCTTCTATTACAATAACTTTTAATCAATATTTTGGTTCTTTTCTTGAGTGTATGCTACATGATTTTGATTGGGCTGCAATTGATGATCTTGTTAAATTTTTGAAAAAAATTTATATAGCTACGGTTGAATTCTCTGGTGCTTATTATCCTACGGTTTGTAATATTTTAGCTTATTTAGACGACATTTCTTGTTTGCTTAACGAATATAAGAATAAAGAAGGTTACAAAGAATCTATTACTGCAATGATTGCTAAATTTAAAAAATATTCTTATCCACTTTCCCTAATTTATTTGATTTGTGCTATAATAAATCCATGTATGAAGTATAATACTATGGCCGAATTTAGTTCTATTATTTATAATGCTTTAGAGATAAAGCCTAAAGAAGAACCTTCTTTGTTTACGGCTATGAGTGATGCAAACAGTTACGTGGAAGCATTATATAATCATTATGCCGATTTATTTGTTGAAGTTGTACCCACAAATATCACTTCAACTGTCGCTCCTCAAGCTCCCGAGAAGTCGTCATCTTCTAAAAGGCAGGCACATAATAGTTATCCTGATTACTTTTTTGATTTAAATGTTTGAGACATGGTGCAACCTTCATCACACAGAGCAACTTCTCAGGAAGAGCTTAAGTATTTTCTTCGACAGCCGATAGAGGATCGTAGAGCAAAGATCTGCTTGCTGGAAGACTAATGAAAGACAATATCCGATGCTTACAAAATTAGCTAGAGATATACTGAATGTTTCAATGTCAACTGTTGCATTAGAGAGTGCTTTTAGTCAGGGCGGCAACAGTTTGGAGACAACCGACACTCATTGGGAAGAAATGCTATGAATGCTCTAGTTTTCCTTAGAGATTGGATTAGAGCGGAGCGAAGAAATCAAGGAATGGAAGAGGAGCCAAAAGACGTACAAAATCTTGAAGAAAATATGACTTCAAGAGAGAACTCAGCACAACCAAGTCCAATGCATGGATTTACCCCCGTTGATTTTGACTTTCCTATGACAGTTCCCGTTAATATTAACATGCATGAATTGAAAAAAATGATGCAAAATTTGTAGATTTTTCATTCAGGTAAATTATAAGTTTTGTATTATTTTGCAATCAATAAAATACAATATTCATTCACTCCTTACTTATTTTTTTTTCATTTAAATTGAATTTCTAGCTTGAATTAATTACTTTTAATATATTACTATCAAACTTTACACTAAGTAATAAACATAACAAACATATATACATATAATGAAAAAATAAAAATAATGTTAGCAAATATTACTTAGACAACTAGTATTGACATATAAAAATACTTAAGTTTTTCTTTTAAGTGTTGTATGTAAATTGTAAATTTTTAATATATGTTCAAAACTTCAAGTATTATATATTAACGTATACATGTGTATATGTTTTCTAAAGTAGTATATATATATTGTATATATGTTGCATGTATATTATTTCAAGTAGTATATATATTATATTATACGTATATATGTGTATATATTTCTATAGACTCTAAAGTAGTATATATTTAACGTATACATGTGTATATATTTTCTAACGTAGTATATATATAGTGTATACATGTTGTATGTATATTATTTCAAAAGTAGTATATATATTATATTATACATATATATGTGTATATATTTTCTATAAACTCTAAAGTAGTATATTTAACGTATACATGTGTATATATTTTCTAAAGTAGTATATATATAGTGTATATATGTTGTATGTATATCATTTCAAGTAGTTTATATATTAAATTGTACGTATATAGACTCTAAAGTAGTATATCTTTAACGTATACATGGGTATATTTTTTCTAAAGTAGTATATATATAGTGTATATATGGTGCATATATATTATTTCAAGTAGTATATATATTATATTGTACGTATATGTGTGTATATGTTTTCTATAGACTCTAAAGTAGTATATATTTAATATATACATGTGTATATGTTTTCTAAAGAAGTATATATATATGTGTGTGTGTGTGTGTGTGGTATGCATATTGTTTCAAGTAGTATTTTAAGTAGTATATATATATTTTATTGTACGTATATATTTGTATATATTATATTGTAGTATAATATGTAATATATATATGTTATACATTTATTGTTAGCGTATTTAAAATGTATATATTATAGTTATAGGTGTGTATATATAGTATATATTGAAAAAAAAAATATAAATTCAAATTTAATCTTTTTTTCAAAGAAGTTGTCCGGTTTGGACCGGTCAAAACCGATTTTATGCTTAATGGGCTAGTCGAGCTAAATTGTTTTTTTTTTATTATTAGGCCCGACCCGACCCGTTAAGAGCTAAACCGGTATTGGACCAGCTTAGAACCCGGTAACAACAAGTGGGTCGGTGCCAGTTTGAATCGGCCCGGCCTGGTTGACAATCTTGATTTGGCCTCATGTATGTATTATTATGAAAAAATTACAGAAACTAGCATACTTAAGACCTTAATTACAATAAATAGCAACATCTTTTTAAAATTACAAGTTATAGAAAAAGTAATAATATTTTAATTATTATATTGAAAAGAGAGTGAGTTTCACCCACTTTTTACCTTTTCCTATTTTCTTTCTACTTTTTTAACTTTCCTCTCATATTTCACTCCACTTTTGTTTTTATTCCCTCCCATATTTCACTTCACTTTTTTCAATTCTTTTTCTTTTTTAAATTATACTCCATCAAATAAGGTAAGTTGATATTTACAGTATTTGCATGTTATCTTTTCATATAATTTATATTTTCTTATTCATCCGTCTTCTTTTTTTTTTTGGGGGGGGGGGGGGGAGGGGGGGAGAGGAATTGTGATTTTTTTTTTAAAGATTGTGGAGGTCTGCTATAATGGAGGAATATGTTATTTGAAGGTGATCTGTTGTAATTTTTCCTACATTATTTGATGGGTTTTTGTGATTTATTTGGTTGAAAGATTGTGGATTTTTGTGTTGTTAAGTTAATTTCTACTCCTATTCAGTTGAACAGAGAAGTTGACATAGAAGAGGTGAGATCGAAGCATTGACGAGCCAAAAAATATTGGGGAAATCATGAAACAGAAAATATTGAGAAAACCTTCATCTCCAAAATTCCAAAAAGTGCAAAAATATGTGAAAAAGAGAAGGTCAAATGAAAAGGAAGAATATGTATTTTTCAATTGTGCATATGTATTTATGAGTACTGCATATGTAATTTTTTCAGTTATATATATATATATATATATATTTATGAATAATACATATGTATTTTACCAGATTGCATATGTATTTATGACTAATGCATATGTATTTTTGAATAATACATATGTATTTTCTAGTTATTCACAGGGGCGAACCCACATGTATAGGTGGGGGTGCACGTGCACCCGTTAACGTTGAAAAAAATTGTGTGTATATATGTATATATACCTTGAGAAATTGAAATATAGCTAATAGTGCATCCCAAGATGAATGGTAGTACACCTTGGTGCGCTGGTTGAAGTCAGTGCTTCCATCCACGCGTCAGAGATCGATTCCTGGGACTCACAATATTTTATCTTTTATTTTCAATAATTCAGATTTAAAGACTTATTACAACAAAATTGTTGGACTGGTGATTCGAACCCGCAACCAGTCTGTAAGGTGAACTCTCCTTCACCATTGAACTACCATGATTGATTGTTCAAAAATGTTAAAAGTAAACCTCATACTATAAGAAAGTAAAGTTATTAGCTTAGAACTCATATTTGTTTTATATATTTTTTTTTAGTATTGTTCATGTCTTTGGAGACCAATTGAATATGATAATATCCCTTAATCGACAACGAAAGTTTTTCTAACGTCTTAAGATAATATTGGTGCACCACAATATTATCAAAAGCAATAAGCGTAAAAAAGCTTCAAAGTCTATTGTGTTTAAGCATAAAGTACAAAAAAAACGTGAGATTTAACGAAAAAAGGCATAAAGGTAGAAAAGATATAAATATATGTCTAGTCCAAGACTAATAATATAAGCATGAAAGACAAATATATGAACAAAAAAATTAATTTTTTTTGATAAAGTGAAATATCAATTGTTTAGTTAGAACCTAAGCTGCACATTAAGCGAGGCGAACACTCAACACATTTTGAGTCTTGCTTCGAGACTTATGCACGTCTTTGACACCACTGGTGCACCCACAAATTTCAAATTCTAGGTTCGCCTCTGGTTATTCATACGTTTATGGGACTGCGTGCTATATTTATTGATTTGAAAATATATTTTTAGTTTTGCTTAGGTTCGTATAGATGCATATGTATTTATGAATAATACATATGTACTTTATTAGTGTGCATATGTATTTATGACTAATGCATATGTGTTTTTCAGAAATGCATATGTATTTTTTCAGTTATACATATTTATTTATGAATAACGTATATGTATTTATGATTAATGCATGTGTATTTATGAATGTTGCATATTTTTCGTCATAATAATATTTTTGATGTCTACATCATGAAGAAGAAATATGTAGTTCAAGTGCAATTAGGCAAATGTATTATGCCACTTTTTGTTATAAAGATTTTGTGTCTTATATGTTTACATATACATATGAGTCAGATATGTATTTTTGTAGATACATATGTAGATATATATGTATTTTTGTACTGTAAATACATACGTAGATCTGTATGTCTATGTATTTTGTATATTTTCTGAATATGTGTATGTGATATAGATATGTGTCTTTTAAAAATAAAAGCAAGAGATAGAAGATTAAAAAATAAAAAAAAGACAAAAAACAAAAATCCGAAGAAAAAGAAGTGAAAAACGAAAAAAAAGAAGAAAGAAAAATAAAATCTAGAAATATAAGTGTAAAAATAAAAGCAAAAAGAAAAAAAGAAAAAAAGAAAAATAAAAAAGAAGAAGAAAACGAAAATAGGAAAAAAAATATGAGAAAGAAAAAAAAACAAAAAAGAAAATAAAGAAAGAAAAACGAAAAAGGACAAAAAAGAAGAGAAATAGAAGAGTCAAAATAAAGTGGAAAGAAAAAGAAAAGAAAAAAAGAAGAAATCAAAATAAAAAAATAAAAATTTGAGTCCTAAACTACCCAAACTACTCCCCCCCCCCCCAAATTCCCCTATTTAAGAACAACCAACGTATATCCTATTCCTACAGACACTGATCAGACAACAACTATCAGGAAAACCAGAACAAAAACATCAGACAAAAGAGACAAAAGAAGAAAGTTGAAGTTGGAGTTTCGTTCAAAGTTTTCGATGACGATTATTTCTCACTTTATTGTTCAGTTCAAGCAATCACAGGTTTCTTTTTCATGAAATCCTGTATTTTATTTTATAACTTTTGTTATAAATTGAATCATAATATGATTATTTTTTTTAGTGATTTCATGAATTGACATTGTATGAGTTTATTGTCATATCTATATCTTATGCATGTTGTGAATCGTGAAAAAAATAATATTATGCAGTAAAATGTCTGATTTTTCATCTGTCCATGACAAAAACAGAATAAAATATTGCTTAGACAGTAATTTGTTTCATTAACTGCAATACTTGCACACACCCAGATACCCATTTAATATAAGATAAAAATATGATAAAAGTACTGTACACTGCACACACACAAATTACTGTACACTATTATGCACAACACCATTACATCTTTTTCATCATTTTATCCACAGGAATACGCACACTTACCTAAATTGCACACACAGAGTAATACGAAAAACCAGTAAAAAAAATTTGATAAAAGGGAAGCAAAAAATGAGAAAATAGTAAAAGGACGGAGTGAAACTGAGAAAAAAAATAAAATTGAATGAAATAGATACAACGACTTCCTTTTCGACAAGTCTTCGTCGAAATAGCCATGTTCACCGGCAAATTAAGTTTCTGACTAATCCATCTCACTACTGTTATCGTTACGGCGGCAGAAAGCCACCAACTACCAAATCTGCCGTCACTGATCTACTACCAAAATTGTCGGTACACAACTAAAAACAGACCCCATCCATTTTCCGGCGAATACCCATCGGAGACTCGCTGAAAAATGTTGAAAAACCACTAGAAAATGATAGATCTGGTGCTGCTGACGCTTCTCTCCCCTTTTCCATCTCCAGAATCAGTATTTCCTCCAGCGGATCTAGCGGAAAATGATTAAAATAAATGATCTCCGGCCAATCTCTTCGCCGGAAATGACCTCCTCACCACGGGAGAACTAGCAGCGGCCGACAAAGATGCCAGCGCTGCCGTCTCTTCAGCCGCCATGGCTGCAACCGGCCTTCCACCAGCCACCACGGTCGCCACCCTTTTTCTTTCCCTTTTCCGGCGCTTAACAACCACCGTGCGCCATTATCTTTCTCCCTTTTCCCCTTTCCATTGCCGCGACGCCACCAACGCCGGCTACCATGGTTGCCGGCGGGATCCCTATTGCACCAGTTGTTCTTTTTTATTTATTTCTCTATAATTTTTTGGTTTGGTTTGTTGAAAAAATGTATAATTATAGCTTTATATTATTTTATTTTATTTGTTTATGTATTTTTATTTATTTATTTATTTAATTATTATTATTATTATATATATATATATATATTTTAATCATTTTTATTTTAATTTATTTATTTATTTATTGCTTATTCATTGTCTTTAACAAGACATAATTCTTTATTAGATTAATGTATCATTTTAAATGAATATGCTAAATTTTATTGTTAAAGTTTTGTAGCATTTCAAATAGATAAATTTGTTATGAATTTATAACAGATTAATCAAGCCTTTAATGTTAGGTAAATTTTAGACACGTTCTTCATAAATTTTCGTCTCAATTAAGAATGCAGCGTACGCATCTTTCCGAGATATTTAAAATTTAAGGATGTAAAAAATACATCTTGACAAATATTTTTCTAAAATTAACTTGACAATTTTTTTTTTTAACTTTCACCATTTATTTAATTGAAAATAATAGACGAGTTTTAGTATAATAGAATGAGCGATTTTAAGGCCTACTAACATAATCTGTCAAAATAGTTTAAGTTAAGATAAGTCAATAAAAGCGATTGTGTTAGAACCACGGGACTCGAGGGGTGCCTCACACCTTCTCCTCGGTCAACAGAATTTCTTACCCGATTTTTTATTTTTTTAGACCAAATAAGAGTCATTTTTTTTATTAGGGATTCAAAAGGTGACTTGGAGCACCATAACTCGATTCCAAGTGGCGACTCTGTAATTATAATAATTTCTATTCAAAACTGTCACTTTAATTGGAAAAAACCTTTGACTCGGACCTCGGGCGAAAAAGGGGTGATGACATCTCTAGAGACTCTGCTGGGGAATAATAAGAATTCGAGCTTTTGATATTGACTTTACTTGCTTTAATTATTTTTGATGTTGTGTTTATTAGCCTTATGTGCTACTTGTCGCTCATTTACTGCTTTGATATTGTTGAACTATTTTATAATTTGTCTTCTCTTACGCACCCCCTCTGAGTCTCTGAAACAGGATAGAAGGAATGCAGCGTATACATCCTACTTTCTTTTTGAGATAATCGGAGTGTCAAGGAACCTGGTGAAGAATTATAGTCACATATGTTAGGTGGGATTCGGATCGACAACGAAGGCGGATTAACACTGCTACCGAATAAGTTGTCCCTCCCCGACTCGAGTGTCCACTCGGGTAAGCCAGTCTAGACACCTATCCTTATTAGGATAAACTTAGAAGAACTGAAACTCAGAATTTGGTTATCCCTATTAGGTTCTACTTTATTTGCATCATGGGCATTTGACTTAGCGAGACTGACACAGGGGCCGGGTCTGTCTAGGACAGGTGCTCCTTTTTTGACCAACATGTGCATCCTACATGCTCTTTGACATTTATTTGAAAGGCTATTTGATTGCTTACAGACTTTTTGGTGACTTGATAAAATGCAAGAGAGTATATTGTCCTCAAATTTAATAAATCATTTTTTGAAGAAATTTAAAATATACGCAACCTATTTTTAAAGGTCTTTATGAACTACGTGGGTCTGATTCTCATCTTAATGAGATACGTAGGAAGTCCTTCTCAGGATACGACCCTATCTTTTAATAAATTATTCATAGATTTATTGAGGAATATTTTGAAAATATGATTACTTTCATAATTATTATTCTAATTCTTAGGTCCAATTTTTATATATATCTTAATAGCCCTGAATCTTTAGGGATCATGAGGCTAAGTTTTTACAAAATAAAAAATATATATAAATCTTAACAGCCCTGAACCTTTAGGGGTCTTGAGGCTTAGTTTTGTACGACATATATTTCAAGAACTACACACACTTGATTCTCATCTTAATGAGATACGTAGGCAGTCCTCAATGGATTCAGTGATCTTAAAAAATTTGGTTGTCTTTCCTTCTAAAAAAAAGAAAAAAATTATTTTCAAAAATAAAACAAATTATTTAATAAATTCAATAATAAAATAGAAAAATATTTCTCATATTTCAAATAATAATAATAAAAAGAAAAATATGTTTCTTCACATATCCAACTTCAAGAACTATGCACACCTGATTCTCATCTTAATGAGCTACGCAGGCACCCTTTTAAGGTTCTCTAAAAAATAAAGATAAAAGAAAAGAGTTTTTGAAAAAGTGTTGCATTCTAACGACTTTATTATTTCTTTACAGTTAGTTTAAGGTGGTTGATTTATGACATTTTGGCTGGTCCTTCATATTACATCAAGTCTAGAGAAGAGAATAATGTCCAACAAGAATATAGAGAGTAACATTATGGATCAGACAAGGAGTCAGAAAAATAAGATTTTAAAGCAAGAAATTATGAGTTTGAGGCAACAAATGATGGAACTGTATCGATCTTGGGCTAGTGGGATACCTCCTCCTCTATTTTCCACTATTGACCCTACAAATACCTTGAATTTTTCACCAAAATTGCAAGGTCAGTTTTCTGCTGTTAGTTATGCGCCACAACATGCCTTAGAATCTACACCAAGCCAAAAACATCCCAATATTTCCATCACTCATTCTCTATCTCTTCAGTATAAATCTACCACATCGTTAGCACCACCTATAGTCTCTGCTCCCGTTGCTCAACCCTCTACTGAGGTTTCCACCTTGGCTTTTGATCCGGTGATTGTGCCTCCCTAATTTGCTAGTGAGTCGATGTTCAACGCTCTTGATGATCACTATTATACTCCTGAGCCCACATCTATGTTAATTGGACCACCAAAATTTCTTACTAAGAAGTCTGACATGATAGAAGAGCAAGAGAAAATGACTAGGAAAATGAAGAGCACAGAAAAGGCTATGAAAAATTCTCAGGAAATTGAGAATTATGAAGATGTTGCATATAAAGACTTGGACATGTATTCAAGTGTTAACCTTCCTCCAAGCCTTGAGATATCAAAATTTAAGGAACATGATGAGTACGAGGATTCTATAAAATTTTTGGAATGATATTGCCATCAATTGAGAGAGACTGAAGAAAAGAAGAAGGAAAACGTACCTATTGTCATTACAAGGGGAAAACAGAGCTCAAGAGGTCCAACTCAACAATATTGTCAGTCTCAATTCTGAGCTTGCATATCAAATCCACATACAACAAGGTTCCTCTTTTCAAAATCCAAGATATTTCATTCCACTTTCTCAGTATCCTTTGAACAATGCACAGTTGTATGCTCATCTGTTTTCTTATCCCTAATGGCATGCACCGGTGCTTCAACATCATCTTCGACCCCCACATATTTATCAAAGAAATTTTAAGTACAAGTTTCAATCGAGGTTAGAGTTTACAAAGAGGAGAAAGTCAAAGAATAATTTTACACCAATTGAGGAGTCGTATGCCAGTTTATTCCATAGATTGAGAAAGTTGGGAATAATCACTCCCCTCCTTGAGTGTACTCCTGATCCACATTCAAGAAATTTTGATCCTCATGTACGATGTGTATATCATTCAGATATTCAGGGTCACAGTATTGAGGATTGTCGTGCTTTGAAAAGAGAAATAGAAAGGATGATTCAAGAAAAATTAATTGTAGTACAAAACATTGACACTACGGGCGTCACACAGAATCCTTCATCAACACACGATAATGCACAATACGTGGGAAATAATTATTTAAGCATGGGGATCCAGAATTTATTTATTGAAGAAAATGTGTTGCACAGTAGTGGAAGCTCTAGTAATATTGATATGCAAACTAGTGGCTAAGATGTCAAGCTCAACAATTGGGAAGTCATTCCTTTCCTTACTTGAGAGTATTGTTGGTAGTTTGTTTTATTTTTATTTCTATTTTTTGAATTATTTCAGGATTGTAGTTTGAAATCTATCTTGTTTTGTCTGTCCGTTATTTTCGTTTAAACCCTTCTATCTTTTCTTTTAATGAAATGTGGTGTCCTTATTGTTTTGTCTTATTTTTAAGTTATTTGTTTTTCTTCTTTACACAATACATTTTATGTTGACTCTAGTGTTATGACATGCCTGCGAAATTTTCAGCCAGATCTTAAAATTCAGCTTAATCATGAAACATTGAATCAGAGAGCTAAAGTTAGAAAAAGAGAGCATCTGAGCAAATACGTAAAGTGTTGAGGTGTTTGGGGACATAGTTATAACTTCACTTGAATATATTGAGGTAATCACTTTGTGAATAAAAATGATTTGATCATCAGTGAGAAGGTTCATCTCAAATATTTTGAATGAGATCAATCAGAGGATATATAGTTTCCACAATCAGGAGAAGCAAAAGGAAGTTAGCTAAAAATAAATAAATTAAGGCATGAGTCATCTATTATGACGAAAGTACAACACATGTAGACCTGTATGTTTCATGTGCATGCGAAGCAATGATATACGTGCTCAGTCAAAATTAATGTTGAAAAAGATGTGTATGATTTTTATGTTCACACTCAGATTGCATGTTAAGTACTAGCGTTTTTAAGGATTTATATGACGAAGGCATTTCATTATGCTATCCAAATGTTGTGCCATCCTTTGTTATCCCTTTTGAGCTTTAATTTTATTTTCTTTCAAACACCCCTTTTGGAATCAAAATAGAGTCTAAAAAATAAAAAAAAATAAAAGTGTCAAGAAAGAGAGATATAGTCAGAAGAAGTGCCAAAAAGAAATAGAGTCAGCAAAAAAAATCTCTGTGTCTCTCTCTCTCAGAAAAAAGCCAAGAAAAAGAAAAAAAAATAGAGCCAAGGTTAGAGAAAAAATCAAGAAAAAGAACAAGATGCCTGAACTACGTTTGACCTGATTCTTGCTGTAACAAGATACGTAGGCAGCCCTACTTTGGGGTTCGGTATAACCAAGAAAAAATTCAAGTTACCCAGTATGTGATAAAACTTGGGCAAATTTATTTCTTTAAGAGCTGATTCCAAAAGTTGTATGTTTCACCCAATGTTATGTAAATTTTTGAGCCTCATGCCTCCCTTTCTTTCTAACCTTTTCCAAAAGCCAAGTTACAACCAAAGAAAGACCTTTTGATCAATCTTTGAGAATGTCAAGGATAAACATGTTATGGGTGCATGATGTTTCGTATGTTAGGCATTATGTTCGAAAAAGAAAAAATGATTTTTTTTAATTAAATTAATGATGAAAAAAAGAATAAAAATGAGAGAGTCTTGTTGGTTAAAACCCTCATGGGTACCGTAAGGCAATGGTGAATTGAGAGAAATGAAATGAGAGAGTCTTATTGGTGAAAACCCTCACGGGCACCGTAGACGATTGTGAGTTGAAAATGAGAATAAGAGAGTCTCATTGGTGAAAAATTCTCACAAACACCATAGGGCAATGGTGAGCTGACAGAAAGAAAATGAGAAAGGCTTATTGGCGAAAACCTTTCAAGATGTCACTAGCTGAATGGGATCTATAAGTGCAATTGACCTAAGGAACAACTCAGTTTCAGGTCCATTAACTCAACAACAATTGGTGGAAAGTTTGGATGAAAAGATCAGGCAGCTTAATCCAAAAAATGCATGACATAATCATTAGAGTTGACTATCATTTTTAGATGAATTTCCCGTTTCTTTATTTCAAATGAGGACATTCATTTTCCTTTTATTTCTTCTTTATATCTTCATTTTCTTGAGTCAGTTATTTTAAAAAAACATTATTATCATTTTTCTCGTATCTTTGAGTCGAGTCTGTGTCATAAAAAGTGAGAAAAGATATCAAAATTGGCTACCAACTTCTTCAATTGCATAAAGCAAGACAAAAAGTCAACATATGATTACGAGCCAAAATAAGACATGCAGAAAGTTTTGTCAACAAACAAGTCTGGGAACTCATGAAAATACCAAGGTTCAAAGGGTTTATTTGAGGAGCATGGCAAAGTAGAGATAATGTGTTTGTTTTAGAGTCACTTCTAATAATCTGATTTTGGGTCAACGATGCAGCGAGTCAGTGACAGATGCTAATGGTTGGAAGTAAGGTTAAATATGACGAGGACAAGAGTAATTGCCACGGAATCTAAAGCCACAAACCTGCCACCGTGTTTTTAATCTCACAATTTTTTTTTTGATGCAACAGGAAACATGTTACCTTCAAATCAAGGACTTCAGAGCATAAATATCAAGGGCTACAATGCCTCATTTCCACAAATGCAGGAAGCAATGTTGTTGCACAGGTTTGATAATCAAATTATGGTAAAAATTCATCATCCTATATCCCTCAGAGGCATACTTCTTTGTCCAGATATTTTAGTTTTCAATTTCTAGGTGATATACTTCTTAAATTGAACCTTGATTACTAGAACACGTGCCTTTTAGTCGAGTCATTCCCCTTGATTCCTATAAGACGTACCTTTTAGTTGAGTCATCCCCCTTGATTCCTATAAGACATACCTTTTTAGTTGAGTCATTCCCCTTGATTCCTATAAGACGTACCTTTTAGTCGAGTCATCCCCCTTAATTCCTATAAGACGTACCTTTTAGTCGAGTCATCCCCCTTGATTCCTATAAGACGTACCCTTTAGTCGAGTCATTCCCCTTGATTCTTATAAGACGTACCTTTTAGTCGAGTCATCCCTCTTAATTTCTATAATCCGTACCTTTTAGTTGAGTCATCACCCTTGATTCCTATAAGACGTACCTTTTAGTTGAGTCATCCCCCTTGATTCCTATAAGACGTACCTTTTAGTCGAGTCATTCCCCTTGATTCCAATAAGACGTACCTATTAGTCGAGTCATCCCCTTTGATTCCTATAAGACGTACCTTTTAGTCGAGTCATTCCCCTTGATTCCTATAAGACGTACCTTTTAGTTGAGTCACTTCCCTTGATTCCTATAAGATGTACCTTTTAGTCGATTCATTTCCCTTGATTCCTATAAGACATACCTTTAAGTCGAGTCTTCCCCCTTGATTCCTATAAGACGTACCTTTTAGTCGAGTCATCCCCCTTGATTCCTATAAGACGTACCTTTTAGTCGAGTCATTCCCCTTGATTTCTAGAAGATGTAAATGTACTTTCTATTTGAGTCATTTTATTTAACCCCAAAGAGACGCACTTTCTTATCTAGGTGATTTAAGATTCATGTGTTAGGAGACACACTTTCTAATTTTGGTCATCAGTTTTACTCTGAAGAGACACATTTTTTAGCAGGGCTTTGATTCACACTCTTTGTTGTACTTTTCAAAAAATTGTGATCTGATGACACTCACAAAATTTTCTAGTGCAAATTGGGGCAAAAGTTTAATTCCTGTTGTTTGGAGCTTTACTTTTCCAGAAAATGAAATATCATTTTATAATAATCTTTTCTTGGGATAATTTTCTTTTTGGTTTTGATGTGATTTCAGGAGCCCACATGAAGAACAGGGTGAAGAAAGAGGAAGTCCAGGAGCCCGCCTGAAGAACAGGGTGAAAAAAAAGAGAGTCCAGAAGCCCGCCTGAAGAACAGAGTGAAGAAAAAGTAATTTCAGGAACCCGCCTGAAGAACAGGTTGAAGAAAAGTAAGTCCAGAAGCCCGCCTGAAGAATAGAATGAAGAAATAACAAGTCACGAGCCGTCCTGAAGAATAGGGTGAATTTTCAAGTTCAAGTCATGAAGATTCAAATCAAGATTCTAGAGAAATTGCATTTTTCACTTGTATTTTTCATTTTTGATTTTTGTTAGTCATTTGGATGTAAAAAATAGAAGTCGTGAATCGAAAACTTGACGGAACCTCACTCGACCTTTAATTCTTTCTCTAACCTTTTTACCTTTGAACTACACATGACCTGATTTTCTTATAACCCGGGATATGTAGGCAGTCCAAAACCAGGACTCGATCATATCTTTTCCTTTAGTTTATCTTTATCCTCATTTTTGGAATAATTGGAGGATTAAAAATTATCTCTTTGTCTACTTCTTTGTGTGAAATCTCCAAGGGTTTTCATAGTATAATTGTCTGAAAACCCTTGGAGATTTAACACAAAGAGGGGCAAAATGTAGACACATGATTTTTGACCTTCCCCGAGTGTAATATATATATTTTTTGCTATTAATATGTATATTTGGTTCGATATTATTTTAATTCTTATTTCATTTTTAATAAGTTTTTAGCTAAAAATAAATAAATCAAGTTACGTTTTTGGGATATTTTATTTTTATTTTAAAAATAATATAAAAAAGTTTAACAATCAAAAATAAAAAATAATTTCCCTTTTAATTTTAATAAATAGGCTAGTAGTTTTATTATTCTCTTAATTATATTTATTTTAAATTATTACAAATATTTATTATATTTTTCTTAAACATAAAAATTAGTAAATATTTATTAATATTATTATTATTATTATTATTATTATTATTTATTCTAAATAAATAAATAAAAATGGATAATCAATTCAAATTTGAATCCTAAACTACCCAAACTACTCCCCCCAAATTTTCCTATTTAAGAACAACCAATGTATATCCTATTCTTACAGAAACTGATCAGACAACAACTATCAGGAAGACCAGAACAAAAACATCAGACAAAAGAGACAAAAGAAGAAAGATGAAGTTGGAGTTCTGTTCAAAGTTTTCGATGACTATTATTTCTCACTTTATTGTTCAGTTCAAGCAATCACATGTTTCTTTTTCATGAAATCATGTATTTTATTTTATAACTTTTGTTATAAATTGAATCATAGTATAATTGTTTTTTTTAGTGATTTCATGAATTGACATTGTATGAGTTTATTGTCATATCTGTGTCTTATGCATGTTGTGAATCGTGAAAAAAATAATATTATGCAGTAAAATATCTGATTTTTCAACTATACATGACAAAAACAGAATAAAATATTGCTTAGATAGTCATTTGTTTCATTCACTGCAACACATGCACACACCCAGATACCCACATAATAGAAGATAAAAATATGATAAACGTACTGTACACTGCACACACACAAATTACTGTACACTGTTATACACAACACCATTACATCTTTTCCATTATTTTATCCACTGGAATACACACACTCACCAAAATTGCCACACAGAGTAAAACAGAAAACCAGTACGAAAATTTTGATAAAAGGGAAGTAAAAAATGAGAAAACAGTAAAAGGACGGAGTGAAACTGACAAAAAAATAGAATTGAATGAAATAGAGACAATGGCTTCTTTTCCGACAAATCTTCACCGAAATAGCCATGTTCATCAGCGAATTAATTTTTTGACTCATCCATCTTACTACTGTTATCGTTACGACGGTGGAAAGCTACCAACTACCAAATCTGCCACCACTGATCTACTACCAAAATCGCTGGTAAACAACTAAAAACAGACCCTATCCATTTTCCGGCGAATACCCATAAAAAACTTGCCGAAAACCATTGAAAAACCACTAGAAAATTACAGATCTGGTCCCACCGACGCTTCCCTCCCTTTTTCCATCGCCGAAATCACTATTTCCTCCGGCGGATCTAGTGGAAAATGATTAAAACAAATTCTCTCCGGCCAATCTCTTCGCTGGAAACGACCTCCTCACCATGGGAGCACTAGCAGAAGCCGGCAAAGCTGTCAGCGCCGCCGTCTCTTCAGCCGCCATGGCTGCAACCGACCTCCCACTAGCCACAACGGCTTCCACCTTTTTTCTTTCCCTTTTTCGGCACTTAACAACCACCGTGCACCGTTATCTTTCTCCCTTTTCTCTTTCCCATTGCCGTGACGCCACCAACGTCGGCTACTATGGTTGCCGGCAGGATCCCTTTTGCATTAGCCGTTTTTTTTTAAGTTCTCTGTAATTTTTTGGTCTGGTTTGTTGAAAAAATATAGAATTATGGCTTTATATTTATTTTATTTATTTATTTATTTTATTATTATTATATATATATTTTAATTAATTTTATTTTATTTTATTTATTTATTTTTAATTTTTGCTTATTCATTGTCTTTAACAAGACTTAATAATTATTTATTAAATTAATATATCATTTTAAAAGAATATGCTAAATTTTATTGTTAAAGTTATGTAGCATTTCAAATAGATAAATTTGTTATGAATTTATAACAGATTAATCACGCCTTTAATGTTAGGTAAATTTTAGACACGTTCTTCATAAATTTTTGTCTCAATTAAGAATGCGGCGTACGCATCTTTTTGAGATATTTAAAATTTAAGGATGTAAAAAATACACCTTGAAAAATATTTTTCTAAAATTAACTTGACAAATATTTTTTTTAACTTTCACCGATTTATTTAATATAAAATAATAGACGAGTTTAAGTATAATAAAATGAGCAATTTTAGGGCCTACTAACATAATCTGTCAAAATATTTTAAGTTAAGATAAGTCAATAAAAGCAACCGTGTTAGAACCACGGGACTCGAGGGGTGCCTCACACCTTCCCCTCGGTCAACAAAATTCGTTACCCGATCTTTTGTTTTCGCATACAAAATAAGAGTCATTTCTTTTTTATTAGGGATTCAAAAGATGACTTGAAACACCATAACTCAATTCCAAGTGGCGGCTCTGTAATTAAAATAATCTCTATTCAAAATTGCTACTTTAATTGAAAAAACCCTTCGACTCGAACCTCGGGTGGAAAAGGGGTGTGACACCTACATCGTGCCGCGATATTAAATCAAGCACTGCATGTGAGACAACCCATGGGATTGTTGGTGAAATCTGAGTAATCAACATACATGCATTGTGTCGCGACGTTAAATCAAGCATTGGGAAGGATGCAACCCACTGTTTTAGTGTTCACAATTATTTTTCTTTTTTGTAGGTAAAATATAGTATGGACAGACTGGAATGTGATAAAAATTTCTCAATCCATAATCTTCCATGTAAGGAGACTTTGTGACTAATTCAACAAGGTTATAAGTCCCACGTGGGCTAGGTAACTTGTGTATTAACTGCAAAGATGGAATTTTCAAGATTTTTGGGAAATTCTTGGACTTGAGCCTACAAAATTTCTTGCAGGGTTGTAATAACTACTTACAACATTGTAAGAAGAAAAGTAAGTATCAGAAAAAGAAGTCAAGAGAGGAGGAAAATTGGCCAAAAAATTATGCCCACGTATGGTTGGCACATACGGACCATATGTACCACATACTGCTCGTATGTGGGTGTCGTAAGTGGGAATATTATAGGCCTATTTTTTGTTTAAAATTTGGGCCCACCAATGCTTAAATAAACCCTAAACTAGCCCTCCTTTGCTGCATAAGCTTTATTAAATCATCTTTAACATACAAATCCTCAAATTTCCCCCTTCCCTCTTAAAATTCAAATTACCCTTCCCTACACTTAATAAAAGGCAAAAACGTCACTTGTTCTTAGTACCAACTTGTCTTGAAACACTAAATACATGTTCATTCCTTGGTTTTGATTCACTTCTTCATAGTTCACTTCCGGTTCTCCTATTTAGAGGTAATATTCTTGGCTCCTAATAGTAGTACCTTATGCTAAAGTTAAAATAAGAGTGGTATTTTACTTTCATGCAAAATATGTAGAAACCATTATGCTTGTGTGTAGGATCCTTGAAAGTAGCCTAAAATATGAATGTGGGGCATTTTTCTCTAATTAAACCTCAAAATCATGCCCTAAACAAAAGTTGAATTTGAAAAAGTAGAGGAATACTAAAAGTTTGAATGCTAACTTTTCTTGAAAATTTGATTCCAAATAAATATGTGCATATGGAACTTGTTGGGACTGAGAATAGGTGATTGGGATGCAAAACTTAAGGAAAAATTTGAAGTTTTTGGATTTTGAGTTTTCTTCAAATTTTGCAATCCCTTATTATCTGTTGGATGCTAACACTTGATTTTTCAGGTATACATGGCACCGAAGACGAAGAAGGTTGCAGACACTAGGTGACTGGATGACAATTTCGAGATTAGTAGCTCAGAGGGGGTATACCTAGTTATCTATGCTAGAGTAGCCCCGACCAGAGCGATTGGGCCAGTGACTAGAGGCCAAATGCATGCCGCAGCTGGGGCCATTATTATGCCTAAGTTAGGTGTATAGATTCCAGAGAAATCACAATGATGCAAACAATCAGTTTTTACTCGACCTAAGACACATGTTGGGGCTATTGAGTTCCTAGGTAGGCCAAGGATGAAGACGGCCCGAAGATGTCAAGACCCGAGACTACCCCTAGTCATAACACGGTGCTTAAGGCCACAAGTGACCCCAAGCTAACCAATAAACTGGCACAAGCTATAAATACTGAGAGGAAGATAATAAAATATGGCGCGAAAGTCATTTAATGAAATATCTGAATAATAAAATCCATAACAAAATGGGTATGAAACACATCGCTGAAAAACATAACTAACTTTCTGACTATCTGAAAGCCTCTAAACATGATGAGTTGTTAGGACAGGTCTCCAACTAACTCTGACTAAAGAAATAACATGATCTAAAATACTAAAATGCATGATAAATAATATAACTAGTCCTCGACTAATAAGAACTCACCAATGTTGTAACTGAGTGATACTGGAATGGACTACGTGTAATCTGGGAACTAAGCATTCGAACCAAGGTTATAAGACAACATAGTGCAAAAGAGAGTATGCGGTTAGTACTTTGAATATACTAGCATGCAAGATAGGGACTAGCTAATATACATATCGTTACATAGCATGAATGCATGAACATGTAAAACGAATACAAGTCCAAGCATAAACATGTACTGAAATAATCTGAATAACTGAATAACTGATATATTAACACTTGGTCAGGCAAACACGAACTGATATAATTTGAATACAAAACTGAAACTATGAGATTTAACATTTAATAGATAAGACCAAATCTGAGCTAATTGGGGTCCAACCTGTAACCTCAATTGGAAGGGTTTCAGTACCTTACCAAGGTTACCAACTCTGGTTATGTGGATCCACTAAACTGGTGTCTCGAAGGACTAGGGTATGAGTCTTATACTAGCGGGTGACCCCTAAGAGAGTGTCAGTCCTAAACTGGCCGGTGACCTCTCATAACCTACACTGGAAACGTAGTTCTGGAACTCAGGGAATTCTACTAAAGGTCTCAATCCTCTACTGGCAGGTCAGCCTTCATCCCTAGGTTCGCTCGGTGCAAAGTCCTACTTCTAACTGAACTGACACTAATATTGATAAAATTTTAACATAATTTGCAACTGATAAATGCTCAACATAAATATCATAATTTGAATATAAGGATGTAATCATGATCTAAATGACTTGTGACTTGAAAATCAGAAACATGTATGAATATCTGGGCACAAGGTGTTCACAACCTACCAGCACTGAATAATGTAAACCGACCATAGTAATTATGGAACCGGCCATGGTGTGGAAAATCATGAATGTAATAACTGGTCATGATGTAGATATGTGCCATATCAAACATATGCAAACATAATTTCTCATGAGAGAGTATATTTTCATGGTTTATAATCGAAACAATTTAGAGAAGATTCATTAAATTTATAGATAACTTGGAACTCCATAAAAGGGAAAAGAGTTTTACACTTGAAGATATAGAGAGTTTCTTGGGACTCAATGGGCGAAAGGGAGCCACTGATGAATATCCCACATACCTGGTAGTAAGAGCCTTAAGAAATTCCTTGGAATTGATCTTGCTCTTGAGAAACCCTAGTCTGTTTGAGAAAGATGGGAAAATTGCATTTTTTATCTATTTTGAGTGGAATACAGTTAACTGATGAATTTGGGGCTTTTGGATCTTTTATACCACCCCTTGGTATGCCAAAACGACATGAGTTTGTCTTTTAAGGAAGTGGGAAAAGACATAAAAGTTTCTGGAAAAACATGCAGAAAACCCGCTCTCAGTCGTTACGACTCACTTCATGACTCGTTATGACTGATTACGAGTCGTGGTATGGGTCGTAGCCTGGGATCCTGAGATCCTGGGTTCATTCTATTCTGATAATGACTTACCACCTAACGACTCCTTATGACTGACTACGGGTTGTTGGGTGAAGTCGTAGTTTAAGGCTGGGTCCTTCGATCATACACCAGTCAGGCTACGGGTCCACATAATGACTCATAAGGTCTGACTACGAGTTGTAGGCTGAACTTGTAACCATTGGAAAAGATTCTGGGCTGAACACTATATAGACTACGTGTCCCTCCCCATGAATCAAAATGTCTTATTACGAATTGTAGAGTGGAGTCGTGGTTAATAAGGTGAAACTTGGGACCCCTTGCTCTTGTGACTACGACTCCTTGTAATGACTCGTAAGGTTTGGTTATGGGTCGTCAAGTGAATCTTGATCAATGGCAGCTAACAGACTCTTGGAGGAAAATTTCCATAACTTTTTGCCATGATGCCAGATCGAGGCAAGACTTGTGGAATTGGAAAGTTAATTAAATGGCCAATCCCTTGAGAGGTTTAGAACATGAAAACTTAGGGTATTACTATATCCCCCTTTGGGATATTCATCCTCGAATGAAATGGTCTAAGATAGGGTACTAGGAAAAACTGAGATCATGCGTTGAACACTTATGAATTGAATTATGACTAACTATTTGAATCTAAAACATGATGTGTGGACTGAACTTAATTCAAGAATGCATGCTATGACATAAGGATGGCTGAATAGCTGAGATAGAAAATGAGAGGATTACTTTAAGAAAACCATTACCTCATGATGAATTTGAACTCGTAGATAAGAGATAAAGATACTTGGTTTACACATTAGCTTCTTCTTCCCTAGTAGCCCCTTCTACAGACTTATTCCTTCACAAATCTTTTACTAGGATGACTTCATTGTTCCACAACTTATGAATCTGACAGTCATGGATTTCAGTTAAGGCTTCCTTAAAGGATAGGCTATATTCCACACTCACACTGTCTAATGGAACGACTGAAGCTGGATCACCAATGCATTTCTTTTGCAAGGAAACACGGAACATCGAATGCACTGATGCTAACTCTGTAGGCAACTCTAACTCATAGGCTACCTTCCCAAATCAGCTCATAATCCTATATGGACTAATATAGCAGGGACTAAGTGACATGACCTAAACCCAGGCTTATCCATTTCGGGTATCTCAAGTCCAACTAAGACTAGAGACCACCCCCAATACCCAGACCATCTCCCATCTTTTACCCCACGTCGGATGAATTCCGAACATATAACAAGATAAGAGAATATCAATTTAAAAACATCATAATACGTCTATAACCAAAACCAACCATTCAAAATCAAACATCTAACTAATACCAATACAAATGCCAATGCCAACACCAATACAGATACCACCTATGCCCAAAGTAGTCTGACAAAGACTCTAATCAAAACCAAAGAACATCCAGTCGGGATATACCCCCGACCATAGCCATAACCAAGACTAAAGGAATAGTAAAGACATAAATACATACATAGCATGAAATGGGGTCTTCCAAAGTATAGAAGCTCACCACTTTAGTCTAACTCAAAAACTGTCCCCAAATCACCTAGTGACTGAGTAGGAGGAGTAGAAGTATGGCCAGTTCCGACATTGCGTGAAGATACAGTGTCTAAAAATGGTTAGAGGGGTGAACGCTAGCATGTAACTTAGGAAAAAAGATAAAATAACTCCATCAAACCAATTAAACTAATATGCATAACCAAATGCAAATACATGTATACATATATACCATGTTGGGATAGGGAACAATGTTTAGCATGTATTTTAAAACTTTAACCTGAGTTGTGTAGATTTACCATCCTAAATCCACCCACGAACCATATGGGTCCAGTGTTACCCCTTAAACAGGCCCAATTCATGTTAGCCGCATAAACTAGAGATATCACAGATGGTTGGGGATTCCCTTGTACCCCTCACCCTCCATGATACATATATACGAATATGTACTTGGGGGAGTCCCTTGTACCTTGCAAGTACCTAGTCATCAAGACCAACCCTCATGTCGGCAAACATGAGTTTATAGTGTCCTTCTTTTGGACTCAAACCTTCACGGCTAGCTATCACAACCCCCATTATTGCCTAATTAAACCATTTGACACATAACCAAACCACCAGTTACAAGAGTCAATTATTAAGGCATTATCTAGTGGTATCGTCATACCGACTGTAACTTGTAAGTAATGTCATTAACCAACACCTAGGGGATTCCCATGCACCCAACAGACCCCATTATAAAAATCACTTTGGGGATTCCCATGTACCCCACAAGGTTTTCATAGGTCATTCACTTAGGGGATTCTATTGTACCCCGTAAGGTTTTTAAAAACCATCCTTAACCATTTAACTATTTATACTATGCATTAGTTTCAAGGAACAAGCCAAGTCAAGTGATAATGCATAAAAAAAGATAAATTATGCAATGGGTTGAGTTTATTACTGATTTCCATGACAAAACAATCAATTTGGGGATTTTATTATACCCCTATTTCCATCCACTACTCCCATGCACCCTAATGCATTTACCAACTATCAATTTAAACATAATAGTTTCATAAATATGATGAAAGAAACATTTAAGCAATTTATATTAAAAACCCTCAACCCATAGTTCAAAACCCAACCTCAATATTCTATGAATAATACTTTAAATTACATGCTTTTTACAAAATTGACAATGGAGAAAGATTAACATGCCTTAAACACCAAGAAGTACGAAGAGAAATCATCCTTGAATGCCTCAATTGATTAACCTTTTGAAAACTCTAAGTGTCCTTGACCTTGAGGATTTGAGAGTGTTTGAGAGTCTATTTGATGTGTTTATGGGGGATAAAATTAACCTAAAAAGTTATAAGACGTGAGTTTCAAGTTGGGCAAAATGGGAAAATGTCCAGAATGCCCTTAACTTAAAAGCTCAAAATTTTTTGCCTTTGAATATGAGTCAACCATTGACTCATAACCACTCCTTACGACTCATAACCATAAGTCGTAACCAGGACAGTCTTACCAAGCACTCAAGCTTCTATACTTACGACCCAACCAACCAACCCATAATGAGACCCTACGAATCGTAAGGTCCAGTCGTAGTCAACATTGAACTTAAATGGGTTCAACACTAGACATTCTATGACTTTATCTCATGACTTGTAACATATCCTCACAGCTATTAGTGAGCCACTAGTACTCAGAGCAGAATTCAGCCACAAACTTACATGATTTGGTTACGACTCCTCATAATGACTCATCACGAGCCTTTGGGACTCATTCCCTCAAATCGTACCCAGGACAGAAACTCAACACCACACACTAGTCACCCAATGACTAGGGTCACCTGACCCATCAATTCACCCTATGACTCATGGGTTCAAGTCATAACCACTCCAGTGAGATCAAAGCTTAAGAAGTTTTCAAGAGCCAAAATCTGGGGTGTTTCAATTCTCCTCCACTTAGATCATTTGTCCTCGAATGATGGGACAAGGTGTATACCAACATAATTAGATCTCAAACATTACTATTCTTACCATTAAAAAAGAAAGAACACAAAAATGCAAGGGAATACACATACCTTAAGCACGATTTTCTAGAACAGAGAATAGGAATGAATACTTGGACTTTATGTCCTCTTCATCTTCCCAAGTAGCCTCTTCAACCTTGTGGTTCCTTCATAGAACCTTTACCAAAGCTACATCCTTTGTTTGCTACCGGAGTTCCAAGATTTCAACTAGGACTTCCTCGTAAGATAAGGAATCCGAAATACCAATATCCTTGATAGGCACAATCAGAGATGGATCACCCATACACTTCCTCAACATCCACATGTGGAACACCGGGTGAATGAAACTTAAACTTAAGTGCAAATCCAATTCATACGTAACACTATAGATACTTTTAGAGACCATATATGGGATGCCATACCTTAGAATGATCTTTCTCTTCTTTCCAAACTACATTAATCCCTTCATGGGAGACACCTTTAAGAACACCTAATCACCAACCTCAAACTCTAACATCCTACACGTCATATTTGTATAGGACTTTTGGCGACTTTGGACGGCTTTAAGCCTCTCCTGAATTACTTTCACCTTCTCCATGGCTTGGTGAACCAAATTTGTGCTAAACATCTCTGCCTCACCAACATCAAACCACCCAATAGGAGACCTACATCTCCTACCATATAAAACCTTAATCAGAGCCATTCTAATACTAGAATGGTAGCTATAATTATACACAAACTCTATGAGAGGAAGATGATCAACCCAACTACCACCATAGTCAACCATGCAAGCTCGGAGCATATCTTCTAATGTCTAAATAGTTATTTTCACTTGCCCATCCGACTGTGGGTGAAAAACAGTACTAAGTCTTACCTTAGTCCCTAAACCTTTCTAAAATGAATGCCAAAAATGTAATGATAACTGAGTACCACGATCTGATATGTTGGAAACAGGTGCCCCATGCAACTTCAGAATTTCCTCAATAAAGACCTTGGCATAATCCTCCGAGGAGAAATTTGTCCTCACTAGAAAGAAGTGAGTAGACTTAGTCATCCTATCCACGATGATCCAAATCGAATCAAACTGATTCTGAGATCGAGGAAGACCGATAATAAAATCCATATTAATCACTTCCCATTTCCACATAGGCAACTTAATTTCATAATACAACCCTCCGAGCTGCAAATGCACAACCTTCACTTATTGGCACACAGTCCATTTAGCTACAAAACTGGCCATGTACCACTTCATATTGTTCCACCAATAGATCTTCTTGAGATCCTGATACACATTCATTAAACCAGGATGAATAGCATAAATCAACTCATGAGCCTCAGCATAATTCTCTCTCATAACCTATCAACATCGAAACACACAACCTCCTTTGGTACCACAAGGTACCATCACCATTAATCTCGAAGGCCATCACTTTTTTCCCACCTACATCCCCTTTGATTGGCATCAACTTAGTATCTAACATTTATTTCTCTTCACCTCAGCGCCAAGAGATGACTTTGCCACCCCTTGAACAAACACACGACCATGAGCTAGACTCTAAGGTTAGCCTAAAAATGAACATCTTTCATCAACTGCTGCTAATCCTCATCCACATAAGCTAGACTTCCCATGGGTAACCTACTAAGAGCATCAACAATGATATTAACTTTACCTGGTTGGTAGTGTAGACTCATGTCGTAGTCTTTCAGTAACTCAAGCCACCTCCTTTGCTTGAGATTCAACTCCTTCTGAGTGACTACATATTGCAAGCTCTTATGATAAAAAAAGATATCTACATGCACTCCGTATAAATAGTGACATAATATTTTTCAATGCAAACACCACAACCAACAACTCCAAGTCATGACTCGGATAATTCTTTTTATGCACCTATAATTGTCTAGAGGCATAAGCTACCACCTTTCTATGCTGCATCCAAATACAACCAAGCCCTACAGGGGACGCGTCAAAATAGACCCCAAAACCATCAGTGCCTTCAGGCAAAGTAAAAATAGAGCCAAAGTCATCTTATCCTTCAACTTCTCGAAACTATCCTCACAAGCATCAGACCACATGAACTTCACCTTCTTTTGAGTTAACTTAGTCAACGGGGTAGCTATAGAAGAGAAACTTTCCATAAATCTCCTGTAGTAATTGGCTAAACCCAAGAAGCTCTGGATATCGATTAAAGTCGTGGGTCTAGGCCACCTCTTAACCACTGCCACCTTATGTGGATCCACCATGATCCCTTCACTAGATATGACATGACCCAGAAAAGTAACAGTGTTCAACCAGAATTCATATTTCAAAATTATGCGTATAATTATTGATCCTTCAGGGTCTGCCACACAATGTGAAGGTGATAGGCATTATCCTTGCTTTACTCTTAAAGTACACCAAAATATCATCTTTAAATACAATGGAAAACAAATCTAGAAACTGACGGAAGACTCTATTCATCAAGTCCATGAATGCCGCCGGGGCATTAGTCAACCCAAAAGACATAACCAATATCTCAGGTACGAAAGGCAGTCTTAGGGATATCCACCTCCCTAATCTTTAACTGATGATACTTGGATCAATGATCGATCTTGGAGAAAAACTTAACACCTTGAAGCTGATCAAACAAATCATCTATCCTAGAAAGAGGATACTTATTCATTACCGTCACTTTATTTAAGTGCTGGTAGTCAATACAAATATGAAGGGAACCATCCTTACGAATGAACAATACTGATATACCCCACGAGACACACTTGGACAGATGAAACCCTTATCTAAAAGATCCTTTAATTTCTCTTTAAGCTCCTTTAATTCAATTGGAGCCATTCTATATGGGGGAATAGAGATTGAATGAGTGTCCAGAACAAGATCAATTCCAAAATCAATCTCTCTATTAGGAGGGACACCAAGAAGATCATCCGGGAAAACCTCAGGGAATTTATTTACCACAGGTTGGAATATAAGAAAGGATCTTCTGAGTTAGCATCTTTAACCCAAACCAAATGATAGAGACATCCTTTGGTAATTAATTTTGGGCTCTAATATACGGTACAAACCTTTCTTTTGGCACTAGAGAGCCCCTTCCCACTCCATAACTGGCTTATTAGGGAATTTAAAAATGACCTTCCAGGTCCGACAATCTAAAAAGGTATAGCACAAATGCAACCAGTCCATTACCAGTATGAAATCAAAATCAACCAAGTATAATTCAAATAGATCCACCAAAGTCTCCCTATCTCCCATAGATACCAAACAACCTCTATAGACTCTTCTAGACACCAAAGAGTCACCCACTGGGTAGAAATAAAAAAAGGGTCCAAAATACACTCGAGATCAAAACAAAATTCACAACCACAAAAGGGGTTACATAATAAAGAGTGGACCCCAGACCGAGTAAATAGTACACATCATAAGAAAAGAGTGTCAACATACCATTAACGACATCTATAGATGCCTTAAACTCCTGGAAGGTAGTGAGATCATAGAGACGGTTCTGACCAGTATCGGAGCCTGATGGTACACTCTTTGGTGCAGGAGTTGATGAAGAGGCAATCGGAACCTTGTTTGCACCAAAAGCAACCTTACCTAAGGGACGGTTTCTAAGCATATTCCCTTGCTGACCATATTTGAAACACGTGTCTCTTCCTTCATCACAGAAACCCTGATGCAATCGACCATAAAATTTATAGAAAGGATATGATGGAGCTGATTGGACTCCACTAGCCTAAGATTAGGTGTTCTATTCCCTAGAAACATTGCCACCCTAAAAACGTCGGTCACCAGATGACTTTGGGTAAGGAGCACTAGCCGTCGAGTAGGATCCAGAAGCCCCACTTCTTCTTAGACCACTTTCCACCATTCCTGCCACTCTACTATTGACCTTCTCCTTATTTTAAATGCCAAAATTTCTTGCCCTGCCTTTCCCTAATCTCAACTTGCTTCTTTTTCTCTTCCTCAACTTGTTGCATACACATCACCAACCAATAAATATCCATGTCCTTGTTCAACAAGGCATCCTTACATTTTAGAATCAAATCATGGGACAACAAGAAGCAATTTTCTCATTCTAGCCCTCTTGCTAGATACCAATTCAGGGGCATATCAGGACAACTGATGAAACTTCAAGGAATACTTCTTAACTGTCATCCTGGCTTACCTCAGATTCACAAATTCTCTGGCCTTCGCCTCTCTCAACTCTCGAGGAAAGAAGCAATCGAGAAAAACTCTAGAAAAGTCTTCCCACAAGGCGAACTCAACATCTACACCCCTGAGCTTCTCCCACTCTTCATACCACTTATGCTCTACATCTTTTAACTGATAGGCTGTAAAATCCACACCTTCTGCCTCATTAACATGTATCACACAAAAGATCTTTTCTATTTTGTCTATGAAATATTAAGGATCTTTCTCAACCTTCGTACCGGTGAAAATAAGAAGGTTCAACCTAAAAAATTAGCCAACCCTTATGGCCTCAGATAATAGAGGAACAGAATCCACTCACTCAGTCTAAGAGATAACCAACTGAGTGAGCAAATAAATCAACTAGCAAAACTCATCATTTGACACATCAGCTTGAGGTGTATGAGGAGGGATAGAAGGAACCGGTGGAGCTCTATTAGGACCATCAGAGACAGTGTCCCTAGACCTAGTCTAAACCCTTGGAGTAGGATGAGCTCCATTTCCATTGTCCTCCGCTGGGACGGAAGGGTTCCCACAAACATCAGATCTTTTTGGAGGCAAGATCTGATAAGCGAATGGACAAGAATTAGAAAGATCCAAGACCTTAGACTCTATAACCCAAAATAGAAAAACAAGAAAGAGAAATATTCCTAAATGCCTCGTAGCCTATCCCTAATAAGTGTGGCACGCTACACACCCATAAAAGAGACTTTACTTGAAATGACTTTATAGATACCCAATTGACCATGAACCTAGGTTGTGAGACCAATCTAAAATAACCCAAACCTGGGCTTGGCCGTGTTGGTTATCTCAAGATCAACCAAGAATGGAGAACACCTTTAATACCTAAACCATCATCCACTTTATACCTCGTATTAGATGAATTCCGAACATATAAAAAAATAAGAGAATATAAATTTTAAGATAATATAATATATCTATAAATAAAACCAACCATTCAAATCAAACATCACCCCAATACTAATACCAATGCCAATGCCAACATTGATACCGACACTGCCCATGCCAAAAGTAGTCTGATAAAGCCTCTAATTAAAGACAAAGAATACCCAGTTGGGACATGCCCCCGACCATAGTTAAAACCAAGACCAAAGAAATAGTAAAGAAATAAATAAATCCATAGCATGAAATGGGGTCTTCTAAAGTATGGAAGTTCACCACTTCAGTCTGCCTCAAAAGGTATTCTCGAATCACCTAGTCACTGAGTAGGAGTGGAAGTATGGTCGGTTTCTACATTGCATAGGGATACAACATCCGAAGATGGTTAGAGGGATGAACGCTAGCATGTAACTTAGGGATAAAGATAAAATAATTCCATCAATCCAAAACCAATCAAATTAATGTACATAACAATATGCAAATACATGTATACATATATATATGCCGGGATAGGGAACAAGGTTGATCAGACATTTCAAAACCTTAACGTAGACTATATAGCTTTACCATTCTAAATCCACCTACGGGTTATATGGGTCCAGTGTTACCCCTGAACGGGTCCCAATGCGTGTTAGTCACACGAACCAGAGGTATCATAGATGGTCAAAGATTTCCTTGTACCCTTCATCCTCCATGATACATATATATCAATGTGCAATTGGGGGATTCCCTTGTACCCCACAATTACCTGGTCATCAATACCAACCCTCATGTCAACAAATATGAGTTTTTGGTGTCCGTTCTTTGGACTCACACCTTCACGGCTAGCTATCACAACCCTATTATTACCCAATTAAAACATTTGACACATAACCAAATCACCAATTCTAGGAGTCAATTATTAAGTGGTATCGTCATACCGACTGTAACTTGCAAGTAATGTCATTAGATAAGACTTAGGGGATTCCCATGTATCCCGCAAACTCTATTATAAAAATCACTTAGGGGATTTTCGTGTACCCTATAAGGTTTTCATAGGTTATTCACTTAGGGTATTCTATTGTACCCTATAAGATTTTTAAAAACCATCCTTAACCAGTTATACCATACATTAGTTTTCAGGAACAAGCCAAGCCAAGTGATAATGTATTAACCAAAATTAATTATGCCAATGGGTTGAGTTTATTACCAATTTCCATGCCGAAATAATCATTTTGGGGATTCCATTTTACCCCTATTTCCATCCACCATTCCCATGCACCCCAATTCATTTACCAACCATAAATTTAAACATAATAGTTTTATAAGTATCATGGAAGAAATATTTAAACAATGTATATTAAAAACCCTCAACCCATAGTTCAAAATCCAACCTCATTATTCTATGAATAATACTTTAAATCACATGCTTTTTACAAAATTGAGAATAGGGAAGAGTAACATGCCTTAAACACCAGGAAGTACAGACAGAAATCACCCTTGGAAGCCTCAATTGATTAACTTTTTGAAAACCCTAAGTGTCCTTGACTCTGAGGATTCAGAGTGTTTGAGGGTCTATTTGATGTGTTTATGGGGGATAACGTAAAGAGGTTATAAGACGTCGGTTTCAAGTTGGTCAAAAAAGGGAAATATCCTAAATACCCTTAACTTAAAAGCTGGAAAAGGTCACTTTTGACTATGAGTCAACCATTTACTCGTAACCCTACCTTATGACTCGTTACCATGAGTCGTAACCAGGACATCCTTACTAAGACCACAAACTGTTATCCATATGAATCAACCAAATTACCCTTAATGAGACCTTACGACTCGTAAGGTCTAGTCGTAGTCAACAAAAAAACATAAATGAGTTAAACATCGGACTTCCTACGGTTTCATCCCATGACTCGGAACATATCCATATGGCTCTTAGTGAGCCACTCGTACTCTGAGAAGAATCATGCCACAAGCTTACATGATTTGGTTAATACTCCACCTAAACACTTGTCATGAGCCTTTACAACTCGGGCTCTAAAGTTATACCCAGGAAAAAAACTCAATGCCATATACTAGGAACCTCACGACTAGGGTTACCTGACCCGTCAAGACATTATATGACTCTTGGGATCAAGTTGTAACCAAGGCAGTCAGCTCAAAGCTTAAGAAATATTCAATGGCTAAAATTTGGGGTGTCTCAATAAGCTTCCCATTCTTACCAAATCTCTTCACCCCTCTCTTGGGCAAACTTTTTAGATACATAAAATTGCCAACATCAAATTCAAGCTCTCTTCTCCTTACATTTGCATAGGATTTCTGAAAACTTTGGGTTGTCTTCAACCTTTCTCAAATCAACTGAACTTTCTCCATCGCCTCATATATTGAATTTGGAAATATCAAAGCATCCTCACTAACTACAAACTAACTAATAGGAGATTTACACCTCCTACCATAGAGAGCCTCAAACGAAGCCATCTGAATACTGGAGTGATAGCTGTTATTGTTGGCAAACTCAATAAAAGATAAGTGATCATCCCAACTATCTTTGAAATCGATAACACAAGACCTCAACATATCCTCTAAGGTCTGAATAGTCCTCTTTGCCTGACCATCTATTTATAGGTGAAATTTATACTGAGATGAACTTGGGTACCAATTCCCTTATGAAAATCCTTTAAAAAATAAGAGGTAAACTAAGTACCTCTATTCAAAATGATGGTCAACGGGACCCCGTGAAACCTTACCAACTCCCTTAGATAGAGAATAGTATAATCCTCAACTTAATATAAAGTATGAATTAGCAAGAAATGGGCTGACTTGGTCATTATGTCCTTAATACCCCAAATAAAATCATGCTGACGACGTGAGCGAGGTAACCCTGTAACAAAATCCATATTCACCATTTCCCATTTCTAAGTGGTGATGCTGAACTCCTGAAGTATACCACTAGCCACAAACTCTGCAACATCCTTCTTCATACTATTCCATTAATAGACTTCCCAAAAATTATGATGTTTCTTAGTGTCTCCTGGATGAATATAATATTGCAAACCATGCGCTTATACTAATATTCCCTGATTCAAACCATTTACATTCGGAACACACAACCTGCCCTGACAATGAAGCACACCATCTCTCCCTTAGGAAAAAATCTTAGCTTTTTTACCTCGAGCTGTCTCTTTCAACTTATCTAGAATAGTATCTCTGTCTTGATTTTCCTTTACCTCAGAAACTAAAAAAGATTCCAAACCATTTTGGACCCAAATACTACCTTCGACTGAATCAACCAATCGAACTCCCAATCTAGCAAGCCGATGAACTTCATAGACTAATTCCTTATTATCCTCCTCAACATGGTCAACACTCCCCATAGACAACCCGCTAAGGGTATTGGCCACAATATTGGCATTACTTGGGTGATACAACACACTTATAACATAGTTTTTCAATAATTTAAGCCACCTTTTCTGATGAAGATTTAGGTCTTTCTGAACAAACATATTTTGTAAACTCTTATGATCAGTAAACACATCAATATAAATCCCATAAAGGTAATACCTCCAAATCTATAAGGCAAAGACAATCATTACCAACTCAAGGTCATGAGTTGGGTAATCCTTCTCATGGGGTTTAATCTGTCTAGAGGAATAAGCTATGACCTTACCTTACTGCATCAACACACACCCAATACCAACCCTAGAAGCATCACAATAAATTACAAACCCATATGGACCCTCAGGTAGGGACAATACTAGAGCAGAAGTGAGTCGAGTCTTTGACTCCTAAAAACTCTTCTCACAGGAATTTGACCACTAAAATTTGACTTTCTTCTTAGTCATTCTGGACATAGGAGAAGAAATAGGAAAAACATCCCTTAATAAACCATCTTTAATAATCGGCTAAGCCGAAGAAACTTCTAATATCAGATAGAGAGATGGGTCTAGGCCAGTTTATTAATGCTTTGGTCTTTTGAGGATCAACTCTAATGCCATCACAAAAAATGATATGACTGAGGAAAGCTAATGATTTCAACCAAAATTCACTCTGCTGAACTTAGTGAGTAACTGGTGATCTTTAAGGGTCTGAAAAATAATCACTTTCTCTGACTCTAAGTTGATGATAGCTGGATCTGAGGTCTATCTTAAAGAAATAACTTGCACCCTAAAGTTGGTCAAAGAAATCATCAATACTGGAGAGGAGAAACTTATTCTTTATTGTGACTTTGTTCAACTGACGATAGTCGATTCATATTCTGAGAGAACTATCTTTCTTGCACATAAAGAGGACTGGGGCACCCCACAAAGAAAAACTAGGGATGATGAAACCCTTATCTATAAGATCTCTCAACTATTCTTTCAATTTCTTAATCTTAACATGAGCTATTCTATAAGGTGGAATTGAAATAGGCTGGGTATCTGGAAGGAGATCTATTCTGAAATTAATTCCCCTTTCGGGAGTAACTCAGAGTAGATCTTCAGGACATACTTTTGGAAACTCATTTACTACTGGAACTAATTTAAGACTTAGAGTTCAAAACTTGAGTCCTTGAATCTAACAAGATGATAGATACAACCTTTAGAGATCATCTTCCTTTCCTTAAGGTAAAAGATAAATTGACCTATAGGAATTGAGGTACTACCCCTCCATTCTATGACTGTCTCATTAGGGAACAAGAACTGAATGATTCTATTTTTACAATCAACTGAGGCATAGAAAGAGTGGATCCAATCCATGTAGAGAATGACATCAAAATCAGTCATCTCTTATTCTACAAGATCCAATAAAAAAACTTTATGGGACATTGTGACTGGGAAATTTTTATATACTTACCTATCTATAATGGAACTACCAACTGGAGTAGATAGTGAGAAGGGTTCTGCAGGAATTTTGAGACTGACACTAAAGTCTACCACTATATAGGGAGTTATAAAAGAAAGTGAAGCTTTCGGGCCTGATAATGCATAAACCTGAAGGTGAAAGACTTGTAACATACCAGTTATATATCAGGAGAACTTTCCTGGTCCTGAGAAGTCTGGAGGGCATAAAGTCAATCCTGACATTACCCATTGGTGGCACTGGAGGTGGCACCCTACTGAGTCAGGTGATCTGCTAGAGCGAAGAGAAATTAGCCTGGCCTTGCTGACGAAATCCTTACCCTTCTGGGAAACCACTGGGCACTCTCTGATTTTGTGGCCTAACTTTCCATACGTAAAGCACATATTACTTCCTATCATGCACTCACTCTTATGATTCTTACCACACCTCTTGCAAATTAGATTTGTGTGGACACTGTTCATACTACCCTTGGACTTAGAGCCTGGCGCTCTATCATGATTATCCTATCTGAATTTAGGAACTGGAGCACTGGTAGAAGATGGGGCTGAAGTTGCAGAATTTTGGTAGAATTGGGAATGACTACTGCTTTCTGACCTATGTTGAGGAAAGTTGAAGCTACCAATTCTAGACCTCTTATTATATCTTTCCTTTTCTTTGAGCTTCTTTTTTTCAATCTGCTAAGCATGAACCATCAGCCTAGAGTGATCTATCTCCATAATCAACATAGTTGTTCTAGACTCTTTGTCTACATCTTTAGAAACTCCCAACACAAACTTACTCATTCTATCCCTAGAATCAGCTACCATAGTCGACGCATACCTCACAAATTAGGTTAAATTTAGTAAATAATCCTTCACACTCATGTTACCCTGCTTCAGATTTATAAACTCCTGCACCTTGGCCTCCCTAAACTCAAGTGGGAAAAACCTATCTAAGAAAGCAGTAGCAAACTCATCCTATTTTATAGGCCCTACATCGACACTTCTATCCTCCTTCCACTGCTTAACCCAAGTATGAGCTACTCCTTATAGGTGGTAAGCAGCTAAGTCAGCACTCTTACTAGGAGTGACACCCATGATATCTGTCAGCTTCTGCACAGAATACAAAATTTCTGGTGGATCCTCCTCAAACTTGGATCCAAAGAATGTTCGAGGATTCATTCAAGTGAAATCCTGAATTCTAGATTCTATCATATTAGCTATGGGGTTGGCTAGGGAAATGAACTATTAGTTATTCTGAGTGGCCATGGATTAGGCTAGTACTGTAAATATTGCCATAAATTTGGCGTGAGAGACCTATTCATTCAGAGGGTCCTCTAGGACAGGTGGTGTGGGCTAGTCGCTATTTCTCCTTTCGTTAGCCTTTTTGGAAGGCATTTTCTATAAACAATAGAGAATGAGTTAGAAGGAAAATTTTAGTGGAGCTTACGATCTATCGCACGACATGAATACTGAAAGTAGAGAAACTTCCTTAAACATCTTATAGACTCTCGCCTATAAATGTGGAATGCTTCACACCCATGAACAAGACTCTGCTTAACGTGGCTTTCAGACACCCTAGGACACTTTAAACTTTGTGATCTAATACAAAGTTTGTCATGACATAAGACTACCCTATAGTCATAACATGATACTTAAGGCCACAAGTGACCCCAAGCTAACCCATGAACTGGCACAAGCTGTAAATACTGAGAGAAAGATAATAAAATAAAGTGCAAAAGTCATTTAACAAAATATCTAAATAATTAAATCCTTAATTAAAGGGGATGAAATACATCATGAAAAATAAAACTAACTGCCTACTAGTCTGAAAGCCTCTAAAAAAGATGAGTTGTTGGGACAGTTCCCCAACTAACTCTGACTACTAAAATAGCATGAACTAAAATATTGGAAACCATGATAAATAATATAACTAGTCCTCAACTGATGAAGACGCATGAATGCTATAGCTGAGTGATACTAGAACATATTACGTACGACCTAAGAGCTGAGCATCCGAACCTATGTTATAAGACAACATAGCATAAAAGAGAGTATACGATCAGTACTTTGACTGATTGGTATATGGAATAGGGACTAGCTTATATATAAATAGGTATATAGCATGAATGCATGAACATGTAAAACAAATACAAGATAAAGCATAAACATGCACTGAAATGATCTGAATAAATGATATATGGACATTTGGTTATGCAAACCTAAACTGATCTAATCTAAATACTAAACTAAAACTATGGGAGCTAATATTTAACCAAGATGCCCCAATCTGAGTTAATCAGGGTCAAACCTGTAACCCAAGTTGGAAAGGTGTCAGTACCTTGCCAAAGGTACCAACTCCGTCTGTGTCGATCCACTTAACTGGTGTCCTAAAGGACTAGGGTATCAGTCTTATTTTGGCAGGTGACCCCTAAGAGAGTGTCAGTCCTAAAATAGTGGGTGACCTCTCATAACCTACGCCGGCAATGTAGTTCTGGAACTCAAGTACTTCTACTAAAGGTCTCAGTCCTCTACTAGAGGGTGATCCTTTATCCCTAGGTTTGCTCGGTGCTAAGCCCTACTCCTAACTGATCTGACACTTATACCGATAAAAGTTTAACATGTTTTGCAACTGATAAATTCTCAACATAAATATCATAATCTGAATATAGGGATGTAATCATGATCTAAATAACTTGTGACTTGAAAATCTAAAACATTCATGAATATCTGGGTACCGGGTGTTCATAACCCACCAGCACAATAATACAAACCGATCACGGTAATTATGAAATTGGCCATGGTATGAAAAATCATGAATGGTCTTTAATACTTCAATAACTGGTCATGATGTAGACATGTGCATTATCAAACATATGGAAACACAATTTCTCATGAGGGAGTATATTTTCATGGTTATAATTAAAATAATTTAGAAAAGATTCATCAAATTTATAGATAACTTGGAACTTCATAAAAGGGAAAAGAGTTTTACATTTGAAGATAAAGAGAGTTTCTTGAGACTCAATGGATGGAAGGGACCCACTAATGAATATCCCACATACCTGGTAGTAAGAGTCTTAATAAATTCCATGGAATTGATCTTTCTCTTAAGAAACCCTAGTCTACTTGAGAAAGATGGGAAAATTGCCTCTTTTATCTCTTTTGCAGGAATACGATTAACTAATGAATTTGGGGCTTTTGGGTATATTATACCACCTCTTGGGAAGCCAAAAAGACATGGGTTTGGCTTTTAAGGGAGTGGGAAAAAACAGAAAAGTCCCTAGAAAAATGTGTAGGAAAACTCGCTCTCAATCATTATAACTCACCTCACGACTCATTACAACTGGTTACGAGTTGTGGTCTGAGTCATAGCTTGGGATACTGAGATCTTGGGTTCATTCTGTTCTGACTATGACTTTCCACTCAACGACTCATTATGACTGATTATGAGTCATTGGGTGAAGTCATAGTCTGAGGCAGGGTCATTGGATCATACACTGGTCAGGCTATGGGTCCACAAAATGACTCATAAGTTCTGACTATGAGGCTTAGGCAAGGACTTATAACCACTGGAAAGGATTGTGGGTTGGACACTGTTGAGACTATGAGTCCCTCCCCACGACTTAAAATACTGATTATGAATCATGGAGTGGAGTCATGGTCACTAAGCTGAAACTTGGGACTCCTTTCTTTTGTGACTAAAACTCCTTGTAATGACTCATATGGTCTAGTTATAGGTCATTAAATGAGTCGTGATCTCTGACAGCTAGCATACTCTTGGAAGAAAATTTCTAGAACTTTTTTCCATGATGTTGGATTGAGGCAAGACTTGAGGCATTGGAAAGCTAATTAAATAGCCAATCCCTTTTGAGAGGTTAATAACATAAAAACTTAGGGTATTATAAAAGATCACAACTACACTCTTCCTAACTTGTTGAGGGTGGTGGTGATGATGAAGAAGAGGAGGTAGAGTTCGAGTCACCTTTTGCAGCAGTTACACAGGACCTCCAAACTAAGGAGGGATCCCAAGACAAGTCTAATAAAGTGGATGAGGAGCATTCATCAGTAGTACCCCAGTGTGGTAAGGGTACGAATCAGGATACATAGCAGGTACCACTAACAGATACAAAGGAACCAACTCAGCATGATCAGATGTCCGACCCCACATATATCTCAGAGGATCCTATTAGGAGATAAACCCGAGATGGTGTGTGGAGGGACTTTGTACTATTTTTTTTGCAGGGAATCTATATTATCGAGTTCTGCTAGCCCATGAGGGATATTTATGAGGAAATATAAATTAATTTGTCTAGGTTTGCTAAAGCATCATTGTTGAGGGCTGTATTTGATACATATCAATTGGGGTGGATGACTCGGCCCCTAGGTTCTTACAACTCGACTTTGGTGCTAGAATTATATACATCATACTATGCTAGAGTATACTTGACTATGCCAATGACTAGGGGTCTTCCAAGGTATACTGATCATCCCCATCTTGAGTAGACTCGTGTGAGAATGGTTATGGTAGACATTTCAGCGGCAGCCATCCACCGAGTTCTCTTTAGGACAGATTATATTGCTCCAGCATCCATAGTAGAGTGTGATTATAGATTGAGAGATACATAAGACAGACACATTATATGTGATACTAAGCACATGAGTGAGATAGTTGAGATGACAACATAGATCACTATCTATATTTCACCTCTGGGTGATGATACCCCTTGGATTAAGGGGTAGGGTATGATAAAGAAGGCGACACTCACTTTTGCCTCAAAGTTTTGTTGGCTACTTATTCGTTATAGATTATGTTCGACTGTTGTGGACAATGAATTAAATTGGGATTGAGATGCGCTGATTGCTAGCATAATGACTGACTATGATATTAATTTTGTAGCTATAATTTGGTGTGAGCTTCATGAGGGATATTTTAGTGGTACTATGACTCTGTCGTTCCCATGTCTTATCCAGAGGTTATGTGATGAGGTTAGAATGTCAGAGATAATAGGAGTTGATGAGAGAGTGAAGGCGATATCCATGGCACAGATTAGGACATTAAAGGATCCAGTACATTCAAACCTTCCCAAGAGACTTTGTTCACCTACTAAGTACCTCCAGCCCCGTATGAGGGCCCATCAATTCACACAAAGCCTATTAATACATAAGGAGGTGATGTGGGATCTAGTATGGAGTTTGAGATGGTGGAGAAAAGAGAGGGCCCCGAGTTGAGTACCCAGGGTGAGGGGACCCCCGCTACTTCTACCTTAGCCTCAACTTCTACTTCAGGGTTGGTGGGTGCTTCTTTAGTGTCCCCTCGTTCATCCACTTTAGCTACTACATCACATATGATGTTAGTTTTATGTGAGTTTTTGTAGAGCTTGGTGGAAACCAATGAGTCACCGACACTCAACTATGGAATGTTGAGAATGAGGTGGCAATTTTATATGGACAGATCCAGCCATGGGTTCGGACTGCACTAGAGATGGTTGAGGCTAGATTGGAGTCTACATACTAAGCTGCTATATCAAAGCTATGATATGAGTTGCATTCATGAATAGATGCTTTGGAGGATTGGGTATCAACTTGGTTTAGTAGCATTGAGATGCCGAATCTAGGTGATATTAGGAAGAATGTGGATGTACTTAGAGAAGAGGTACGCTCTCTCACTAAGAGACATATGTTAGTCATCTCTCAGTTATGCCCCCATTTGTTTATCTAGCACCTCCGTGTGGGCCCAGATAATTTGAAATATTTACAGAAAATGATGATACAATCATTGTCATAGGGACCATAAGAGGTCGAGAGGGGGACCTACAAGATCTCACTATGCCATATGAGCAGGCCCTGAAATGGGTCAAACATGAGTCGATGGAGACTGCAGTTATGGATAGGCAGAGACATGCTGAGATAGCAGTGGGTGCATCTTTTAGTAGTGCACCACCACCACTACTACCTCTATCACACTAGATTCTCTAACCTAGGGACGATCATGACATGAACGCCTAGTATGTCTCAGGTATGTACTTATTCTTTTACGTTATATTATTTAGCTCATTGGGGACAACGTGCAATTTTTAATTGGGAGTGGGTTATAACATAGCACCACGGGTTTTTGTTGTCGTTCTTTTTTTTTGTTGGTCACGATATGGTTGTAGAACTGCCATGTCTAAGTTTAAAATTTATGTCATGATGTGTTTTTTATTATTGTGTTTGTTTTTGTGTAATTAGGAGTGTTTTAAGCATTTAGGACAGTTGCCATGCTTTTTTATTGATTTTGAGAAAAATGATACCCTTCCAAAATTGTATTTTTAGAACTATGTGAATGTATATTTATGTGACCTTGACGGATCTTGTTATGGAATTAGATTAGGGACATGATAATCATAGATAATTAGTACATGAATCGAATAGGTAGTAGCTTGTGATGTAACTCTATGCGATGTGTGTGAGATGCTACCTTTTCCCTTTGTATGTTAAATCTAGAACTTTCCCGGTTAGTCTTACCTAGGTTGTAGGATAGTTGGCTAGGAAATGATCATAGACTGTTTTTTATTTTAGTCCACTTTTAGCTTAAATAACCTTCCAATGTGAAATAGTATCCCTTGATCCTATTTTTTAGCCTTGTAGCCTATTTCTTTATTTTCACCTTTCACCTCCCCATTTGTGTTGCAAGGAACCTGTTTTGGCAGTGGTCCTCCTTGGACATTGTGCACCTCAACTCAGGCAAATCGCCTAAGTTAAGGGTGGCTATCATAGGGGTGTGTGATGTAAAGTGGGTGTGAAGAAGGATAAAATAAGATAAAAGATAGTAAGGCTGGTTGTGGTAGAAAAAAAAATAAAAGAAAAAAATATGACAATAAAAAAGAAAAGAAAATTTAAAAATGAATAAAAGAAAAGACACCCAACCTAAATGTGCAATAAAAAATTAAAAAGGGGAAATAAGAGTGGAATAAAAGTAAATTAGTTAAAGTGTGGACCCCAAAGTTAGTGTAGTGCCAACGAGGCTTAGTCACTTGATATCCATATGTACCATACTAGCCCCCCAAGCCTATATTACAAGCCGAATAAAGTCCTATAGTGATCTTAACTTGACTGTCTAAAAACCAAGGTAAGTAAAATAAGGACAACCCTATGGTATTTGGCGCACATTGGTTGAACTTCTATTTTGAGTGTGAATCTCTCTTGACCATCCCCGCATTGGCGTGCTTATTTCATACGAGTGGGGAGGGCTTCTATATTGTGAGGGCACATGGGTTGTATTGTTAGCTATTCACTTGTCTGGATAGTGTAACTTATATATATGCATGGTTGTCTGTTGCTAATATAATTGCCATATCTTGATCCCATTGTGTCACATTGTTGTGCTTCACTTTTATACACAGTTAGTTTTGAGTTGATTATATATGATGGAGCAATATGTTGAGCTCAAAGTGATGATTGACTGCCTTAGATAGCTTAGATTCTACTAGTAAAGCATTGTATTTTTGTTTTATTTTATTGTGTTGCCTGAGGAGAAGCAAACATTCTAAGTTGAGGGTATTGATGTGTTATGGATTTATAGCACTTTCGACCCTTTATAACTATGAAAATATGCAAGTTCCTTAGGTTGTTTTGTGAGACATGATGTGTTTTGGGTATGTTTTGCAGGAAATTAGGTCTTGGATGATAGACTGAAGAAAAAAATGAAAATTGTAGTTTTTGGCTACTTATCGAGGATATTTTTGGCATATTTTCCACTTACCGAGCATTGGAGACCTAAGTATGTATCAAAACTTGAAGTCCAGAGGCTCAAATGCAGAAAAAAAGAAGACTCTACACTTATCTAGGTTCACATACAATCCATATGTGGTACATACAGTCCGTATGTGATCCAGGTATGTGCAGAGATAACAAGTCCAGAGAGTTGCAGGATCTCTATTGAAGTTCTGGCACTTACCTAGGTCCATATACGGTCCGTATATGGCCTAAGTAAGTGGCCACCGACCTCAAATTTCCTTTCTTGCCAGAGATTTGATTTTTAGGGTTTCCTTGTGTACTATATATGCCCTTTTATGTTTTGTAGTTAGGTTATACACTCTTAACATTCACAAATATATTTTTTGATTCCAAGATTCGACTTTGATCTTGGGATTACTTCTGTATTGATTTTTCCTTTTTCATTCGGGATTTGACTTTTAGGGTTTTCTTGTATACTATATATGCCCTTTTATGTTTTGTAGTTAGGTTATACACTCTTAACATTCACAAATATATTTTTTGATTCCAAGATTCAACTTTGATCTTGGGATTGCTTCTGTATTGATTTTGGTTGATAATTCAGTTTCAAACTTTGAGTTTTATTTAATTAAATTTGTGATATTATGTGAATAGCTTCAATCATGAATTCCATTTATCATTTCACAAGCATGAGCTGCTAAAACCCTTAGTTAGGTTTGTGGGAACCCTAGCATATTGGTGAAGCAGGGGAAGTGCTAAGTTTTTCTGAACCAATATTTATGCATGCATTGTATTATCTTCATTTTGATGGATGTTCTAACCATTGCAAACATTAAGATCCCTCCTAGATTATTCCTACTTACTCCATAAGAGAAGTAGTTCCTAGGAAAATATAATTAGAATAGTAATTTAAAGATTAACTATCGATCTAGGCTAATTAGTATTATCTATTTAAGATGGTTATCTGTCATCTAATAACTTGAGACTCAAAAGGTAATAGTTAACTGAAATCTCGAATAAGGGTTAGTAATACGATATCCCGAGACTCAAAAGATAAAGAATGAAATCCGTCAATGAGTTCACAAGATAGTTGATGGTACATAATTTATCAGATTCTGCATGCAAAGTATTCGGTAGGCTCAACAAAGCACAATATACCTACGTATTCGAGAATCTAGGGGGAACACAACTCTAGTATTCGTCTCCAATTATTTACAACCAAAGTTACATATTGTTACTTGTTCGAGATTACAACGACAAGAACACCCCCCATTTACTTTTTATTTTTCTCGTTGAGTTCAGCAAACCAGAGATATACATCCAAGTCTTCCTTGTGGGTTCGACCCCAACCTAGTTAGTATATTATACTTGATAGTGATCATTTTATCCTTAATTGGAGGGTAGTTTGGGCATTGATCAGCGGACCTAAACTTTTCACCAAGTGGGTTCAATATATGAAAAAAAGATTAAACTATTTTATGGTCAAGTGGGTTCAATATATGAAAAAAAGATTCAACTATTTTATGGTTGAGGCGTTGAATATTGGGGAATTTGCATGGGAATTGTATCTTAAACTAGGTGATGCTTAAAAACAATAAAAAAAATGCCTTACAAGGGCTCAAACATATGACACAAGTGTTAAAAATTGAACCAACTGCCGCTGGGCTAGACACTCCACTTGTGCATAGTGGGATCAATATATAATATATACCTTTTAAATTTATAAAAACTGATTGTATATGCATATATATACAGTGTAATTTTTCGATGAAGTGGGTTCATCTGAACCCACTTGAACCTTTGTGGGTCTGCCCCTGATAATGATTGGTGGTAGTTATGTTAATAGTGATTGATTGTAAATGGCGGCTTGAGGTGGTGACAACTTATTGCAGTGATTGACAGTGGTAATGGTTGTGCTGAATGATGATGGTTATGGGCGGTGATAATGGTGGGCAACTATGATGGTAGTTGTGAATGGTGGACGATGATTATAGCAGTAAATGGATGGAATGGATGAACTATTATCTTTATAGAAATCTTTGAATGTCTATCTTTTTTTATAACCATGTTTTCCGAGACAGTTTGTGCGCACGTCGACTAATTCTATGAGACACCTGCCACCTGCCACCATCAACAGGTACTAGGTAACTCTGCTCATCAAGACTAGAACTATGGGAAGAATTTTCCTAGTGTTTGTCTATGTTGAAAATTAAAACTGAGATCTTACGATTGCCCAACCCACTTCATTGAATGTCTATCTAATGATGTTAAGACTTTATTATAGATTTTAATAATTCAAATCTATTTAGACCCATATAGTGATTGTAATAATTGTGTTATTTGGCACATGAAGCAACGATGTGATAGATATGCATCAAAATCTACAATCTACTTCATGTAATATAGACAAATCAATGAACATAATGGTTAAGATATGAATGATTAAGACTCAGAACTGAAAAAACAGACTTAATTGAGATCTGAATGGTTGCAACATTGTATCTTTCACCATTGCAATTAACGTGACATGATTGTTTAGTTAATGTTTTTTTGCTTATTTTCTCCACTTTCTGTCATATATGATGCTAGTTGTGTGAATCAGTTGAGTGATTTAAGTTTATTTTATTGGTTTTTAAAACTAGAAATTTCAATCTACTTATCAGCAGATGAATTTTTTGAGCACTAGCAACAATGAATTTATCTAGTTTGTAAAGGTTTAACTTACTATGTTTTTACAAGTTTTGGACAACTTTTACTTTTGGTTCTGTATTTCATGGATCCAACACTACAAGAAAATTTGAAAGGAAAGTGCTTTGTAGCTATTGTTTTCCAGAAATTTTTTAACATGCTATTTAGATTTTCAGTACCCAATTCTGATGAAAAAAATCCATGTCTCTTTATTGGAAGATGACACAATTTGGTCAAATTTTCAATACTATATATTACATGTTACATTAATCCTTTTATATAAATAAGGCTGTTATCAATTTCTTATAGTACAGTGAATGTGTTGCTTCTAGTGCTATATTTAGGCTTGGTTGAGGTTGATACGTTTGTATTCTTTTAGTTGACAAGAATCCAAAAGAAAAGGCACAAACTCACAGATTAAAGATACAAATATCGTTTATCAAAAACTTGTGGTGACTTTTGAACTTTCCTGCAAAATAAAGCGATTCAGGTTTAGGGTCATATTTTTTAGCTTGGAGCTGGCCAACTAAATCATGGTATATATTAATGGTGGCAAAAAAATGGTGTAACTCTTTAACTTATAGTACTTGCATCTCAAGTTGAATTTCGGTCATGCGTATGTGTCTAGATACCATCTTGGGTTTGTTAGGACAGTTTGAGTGAGGACTTGATGTGCTTAGTTGTGTTTGAACACTATTTTGGAACAAGTTGGAAATTGTATAAAGTTACAACTTGCACACTGATGAACGTAGTATGCAACATACTGTATGCCCATCACTGGGTCCTTAGCGTGCGTTGGTGGCGCGCGACATAGGCCATGACATATGTTCAAATTTTAAAAAGTATAAATAGACTAGCGAAGAAATTTCAAACTAAGTTTTTACTAAATTTAGAAAAGGTGAAGCTTGTGGGTGGGACTCCAATTGTGATATTTCAACCCAACCCATTGACGCAAGGATTCTACAACATCCTTCAATTATAATATTTAATAATAGTGAGATATTAACCACCAAAACATGAGATTGAATGGAAAAATTGAGAAATCTTGACCTAATCCCAATTATAATATTTAATAATAGTGAGATATTAACCATCAAAACATGAGATTGGACGAAAAAATTGAGAGATCTTGACCTAATCCCAAATTGAGTAGCTTGGTGGTGTTGGTGTTGGTGGTGGTGGTGGTGGAGGGTGGGGGGTGGTGTAGGGGGGGGTTGATATATTTCCCTCAAACATTTACTTTTGATTGATTTTCCATTGACTTTAATTAAGCTTAATCTAAAAATATGGGAAAGTCCCTAATTGGTATAACCGACTGGATTGGGTGTTTGATTTTTTGAAAGTTCGAATTAGATAATTCGTAATTAAAAGTAGAAATAAAATGGTAAAAATACATGGTAAGGACACTCGGCCAAATTATTACCTCATAAATAGCCATTTTCAAACTAATACCATTATATGACTAATCGATCATAATATTTTCATAAAATGGTCATTTTCAAATTCGATCCATTATTTGAACCCTTTTTAAAATATTTAATGTTAATTTTTTTTGGTTTATTTATATTGTTTTTGCCTAAAATGATCTGCTTTTTTAAAAAAAGAAATATAATTATATACAATACGTATCGATATAAGATGTATAGAAACTGTATAGAATGAGTATATAAATTGTGTAGTTATTGTATAATTCATATCTAAATAATAATTACATCTAAAGGTTGTATAAAATGTGTATAGAAGTTTTATAATTATTATATAAAATATGAATCTATATACAATGCATACAAAAATTGTATCATTATTGTTGTATAGAATATGTATATGAATGATTATTGCCGCTAAAACTTGTATAGGATGTGTATAAAAATTGTATAATTGTTGTTATGACGTGAATAGAAACTATATCATTATTTATATAGAATAGGCATACGTAGGATGTGTATAAAAAATATATAATTATTGTATAAAATATGGATTTGTATTTGTTATCAAAGATTCATGTATTTGATTTCAAATATTGTATTTGATTGATAAAAATGAAGAGCAATAATTAAAATGTTATAAAATTGCAATTGATTGTTAGAAAAACTACACAAATTAGAAGAATAACTTCTTTTTTTTTAAAATGGAGTTGTGAAAAAAATGAAAAAACACTAAAAATTTTTTTAGAAAAAAAGGGAAGCAATGAATTTTTTTAAAAAGTATAGCAGCAATTTTAAAAAATAGCTAAAAGAAAAAAAAAACACGATGGCAGTAGAAACAAATGGCCTAAATGACTATATTATGGAAATTCAAAATCAATGGCCACTCGGTGGCAATTCTTTTAGCTGAGTGATCATTTTTGTCCATTCCCCAAATAAAATATCACATTTTTAAATCTTGGATCAATAATTCAATAATTGATAAATTAAACTTTGATTCGAAATAATATTTGCTAATACTATATTAAAACTATGATCGTAAAGGTAAAACATATGCCGAGAAAGAGAAAAGAAGGGTTTTGCTTTTTCCATGGAGTAAGTAGGGCCAATTAGATATTTCCTATATTATATGATATAGCCTATTGTTAATTTGCTAATTGTTAATTGTATAAAGCAAAAGTGTCGAATAGGGCTTCTTGTATATATTATTTAATAAATTATTTTGTATTCGATAAATAACAAATACCAAAGGATATTTAATATCTTGTAATAAACCAAAGACCGAATATCTTAATTTTAAGCTTTTACTTTCAAATACCGAATTAGTGAATACGTAATACCCAAATCTTTAGGTTTGGTTCAGTTTTCAGTATTCTATGTCCACCCCTATAACTGACAATCTGGCATCATTTATCGATATAGCACACGTTGACTAAATTCATGGGAAACCTGCCACCTCCCACTAACAACAAATATCTGGTAACTCTATTCACCAAGGTTATGACAGATGGGAAGAATCACCTAGCATTTTTTGCCTCCGCTGAGATTTGAACTTGAGATCTCAGGTTTCCTACTCACTTCATTGATCACTAGGCTATACCCTTGGATTATTTATCAATATTTTACATAGATTGAGATGATTGTAGGTTGAATTGGATGTTTCAGTTCAAGAAAATTTGTTGCTTTCAAGGTAAGTGATACTTAAACAGTCAGATTGCTTGTTTTTATTGCCTTTGTTAGTTCTACGTAATTGTGCTTAAATGAGATTTATATGATTGATTTCCTTGAGTTACTAAAGCACGATTATGAATGCTTCTTCCTCTGAATGAATAATTAATTTCTCCTATATCAACGAATCTAGAATCAAACTTGGTATCACAAAGGTTAGACAAAGGGAAACAGATAAGATCTCTTTCGACTTGTATTTTGTGATATTTGTTAGATGGTTAAGGATTTGTTTTTTTTGTTCACTTTGTAGCATAAGAATCTACTTTTAAGTTTGGGCTACAGTTTAGGAATGATAGCCAAACTACTTTATTTAAGGGTGCTTACTGTTACGCCAACAATAACAGTTAAAATATCAAGGGTAAAGACAATAAATTACTTTTACCAATATAAAAAGTTATACAGAGGAAGTGAAAACTTCATAAATTTGGGAGGCCTCATAGAAGCATAAAGTGAAAATAGAATTAAAACCAGAAGACCCAACATGGGCAATAGTTATTGGCGTTCTTCTTTTTAACTACGGAAAAAAGTCAACATTAATGCATCCATCAAAGTTGGTTCACTTCTTAACATACCTGCTTGAAGAGTTGTAGTGGGTTGCTCCTCAACTTTGGGACCTGTTCCCAGACAGTCTCAAACAGCAAGAACTAGGAGAAACTTAATAATAAAGTGTATGGAGAAATAAATAGCAGACACATAAATTTTACGTGGAAACTCTTTGCTCAGGGGAGAAAAACCATGACCTGCCTCCAGGATTTCTAAGCTCCACTATATTCAAGAAACTTAAATACAAACTCCATAATTCAAGGATTAGACTCGTAGTCTTTTTTTCTCCTAGTAATAACTCTATTACAAGGACAATGCACAGTAACTCTACTACGCCCAAACTAGCTAACTCTAACTGGAATGACAAGCTAACTCTAGCTTGAGAATTAACTAACTCTATATGATTACAATGAAATGAGGTTTATACTTCAACACCTACTAATAATAAAATAAGAAACGTTTAAGATCACAATACAAAGGCTCAAATACAACAAGAAAGTAAAATACAACTTGATGAGTTATCAGTTTCTTATTGCAAAGTGAGTTTTTGATCTATGAGCTTCAAGAGATATATGTTATGAGTAATATATGTATGATACAAGAAAACATAGGAGGAATCCCATTGACTGAGACAAAAAAGGTGGCAACAACTTCTCACCAGCTTTTTGTAATTTCGTCCAGTTGTGAGGTTGGCTGTGATAGTGACAGGTAAGCCTAACCTATTCCTTTAGTAGTAGAAGCTTTGTCATCATAAAATATTCAGGAAATAGGTCCCAACATATAATTTGTCAATCATCAAAACTAAGGACTTAACAGTTTCCCCCTTTTTGATAATGACAGACCCATGCAAGTCTTCAATATCTTCAAACATCCACATAGTACACAACATACACAACAGGGCTTCAACAACATATGCCTTCAAGCCTTTTTCTCCACTTGTTCCCTCTGTCACTGATACCCCTAAGTATCATTCACCTATTCCCCCTGTCTATGAGCACCTTAGGTTTTCCCTGAGTGTAACGACCCCTATCTTCATTCACTATCTCTATTCTCTGTTTACATCCCATAATATGCCCAGTTATACCTCAACCCCAGCTACAACTCAACTTTATTTTTAGCACCATCAAAGTGGTTAAGCATTAATCCAAGCATAGATAAGAATACATGTTAATTCATGATCATTGAGGCTAAACTTACATTAACAAGAAAGATTAGACAAAAATAAGAGAAGTGATAGCATAATAATAATTCATTCATTGATCAAGAAAGGCAGTATTAAACACTATTCAAAAATATTAACCATAAATATAATAATAATAGTGCCAGTTACAATCCAGAAACAACAAAAACTTAAGAGGATAGATTTTGACAGAGCTTAAAAATAAGGGCTAAAAAGAGAATGGAGTAGGGACCAGATTGGGAAGGATTTAGGAAGAAGGACCAGAAGCATGAGACAACTGCCAGAGGAGTATGGCTATCCTCTCACTCTCAACGGCATGAGCCTTGATAATCTACTGTGTCAAATATTTATTATTTTCAGTTAAGACTTTAACTCTTGCTTCCAACTTCATCACCCTTTCCTACAGGGCAATATTTTCAGCATTCAACCTTCCATATAAACTAGTTAAATCTTCACCTTTTTTCATAGATTCTACCTTTAGTGCAACAACCTCATCATATTTCACATCTACCAGATCTATCATAGCATCCAACTGATCCTTTAAATACTTCTAGACATTAACCAGCTTAGACACAATGACTTTGAGTTTCCACCACCCCTTCTAGGTATACATTCATTGTCTTCTAGAGTGGTGATGTTGAACATCTTCTTGACAGAACTAGCCTTTCCACTTCTACATTCAATAATAAAGTATGCAAAGACTCTTTCTAGACAGAATCCATAGGTTAACCTATGTTTTCTATCTTTTGCAGACATGACGGTGTTGATGTGTTCAATCACAATTACGAGAAGATTGACTTTCTGGAGTTTGGAAAAGACTTCTATAAGGAGTAGAAAAGTATAGTCATAGTATTCCACTTCTCAGATCTGGGTAGGAGAACCTAGTTCACTAAATCACATATTAACTGATATTCACCTTTAAGTGCCTTTTTGTTGACCTTTTCATATTCATGTCATCTAGCCTCCCACAAACATCCAAAAACTTCACAGATCCTTTTTCCCTTTTTAGGGTCCTGATTCCTTTTATTGGTACACCTAGGATATCAGATAATACCTTCTCATACATGGCAATGTTTACTCTATTCACTTGAGAAGTCAAGTACGTCTCATCTTTATATAAAACTAAATTATGATCAAATATGTGCACTTCTTCTTTATGTAGAGGAGAAATAGATCCTTCAAACAGGTGTTCCTAATATTGGAATCTTACTCATTCAATCAAAGTTTTCCTCCCAGGTAACTCAGCTACAGTAGGACAAACACTCTTTCCCTTAAAACTTCTCTAGTCTTAAGAATCTCTTGTCTTGCCTCTCTCGTCAAACCTTTCTCTTTTCCAGTTGACATAGTATCCTTTTCTGAAGGACCCGTTCCCTTAACATAAGCCCCAGGGGTTCCTGAGGTTTTGGATGACTTGGAACTGGGACCTGGTCCCTTAGCACTATCTTTCTCTGACATTTTCCTTTTATTAGTGACTTTGGACACCGATTTTCTCACCATGACTCCCTTAGCCTTTCCTTTCTCAGAGGAAAAAACACTTTTTCCTCTTACTCTTTTCTTAGTAGTGGGCTTCACTCTGCTCAATATCTGAATCAAGTGACTCATCATCATAGTCACTTAAGCTTTCAAACATTCTATCAAAGTCACTGTCATCACTGCCCCTATTGTCTTTAAATAGACTCTCAATGTCCTCATCTGAATCTTTAACTTGCATTATTTTTCAGCAACAGGCTCAATCATATCTACCCCCTTCTACTTTGGCATTCTTCTTTTCATAGTAATTGCTTTGCTTCTTTTTAAGGCCTTCTTCATCAGGTTCTTGGGACTCAACCTGGTCCTTGAAGGTTTGATAGTTCCCGAAGAATCCTTGGTGGATAAAGAGGACATTTTTTAGATAATTTCTAAGATAAAGATTTGTCTTCATTACTGTCGGAATCATATTATGCATCCTTATTACCACTTGATAGATCAAGAATAAGAGAAAACACCATATTTTCATCATCAACATTCTCAAGTGGGTTATTTTGCCTCATGGTAAAAAGTGTTGTTGGGGGTATTTCCCACCATAGGGCTTGAACACATAAGGTAGTAAGATCTTGCACCTCTATTTCTTCACTCATGGACTGGATATTGAAAGTGGTTTCCTTGGAGGTTGGTAAATCCTCAAACAAGTTCTCATGTTTGGATGCACTTCCAAATTTGTTGGGAGACTCAGACTTGTCAGGCAATGGGATTTTAGAGGAGAAGTCCAAATCCTGATATGAAGAAACTAGTTGGTCAAAAGTTTGGTATTTGGAGGGGTTGTTCTAGGGGTCAACTTTGGGGACAAAATTTTCAGAGGAACCTACTTTGAGGTCTACTTCTTTATCTAAAGAAGAATTATTTTTAGGATCTTCACTGGCATCCGTAATATCACCCTTTCTTGAGAGTGAATCATCAGGAGTTTTCATTTTTTCTTGAGAATTAAAATACCTTGCAATATTGCATAGGGAAAGAGAAGTAAACTTAGTGATGGTAAATGACTTCTCTGAGTTAGAAGTAAGGGGAGGAGTGTTAATCACTTTTAAGGGGATAGGTTCATCCTTTTGAGAGAATGTAAGAGGGTTTGACATTGTAAAGTTTTAGTGTACTGAGATGGATAAATCAAGATAAAGTCTTTAGTAATGGTTTGGAAATGTATGAGGGTATAAGAGAGAGAAGATTTTCAAAATGAGTGAAAAAATCTATTTTTGATTTTAATAGGACATGAAGGAACGGTTCAATTTTAGTGAGAGAATACATCTGATGAGACATGTCTGATCAGATAGATGCATCTCTTGGACATAAGTACATATGAAAAATTTTAGAAGAGGTGGGAGAGTGACATGGAACAAATCATTAAGCATTTAAAATAGACATTGTTAAGGAATAACAAGTAATACTAACCTGATTAGGGACCTGATCCCTACACGATTCTTTGAACTAAATCACTTTTTGTAGTCTTACCTCTCCTCTTCATATCTTCTCCTAATTTACATGGGTGTATATTTGCAAAAGATATGAGATTGAATTAGACATGTAGGACATCATCTAACTAGGATACCTGCTCACCAAATCATAGCCATGAATGGAGGATTATGAAAGTGTCATGTATTTAATTTGATATCATCAACTCCCTACCAAATTTCTTTTAAGATCTACCAAGGATATGACCTCTAATATTGTGAGAAAATTATTTTGGTCAACCAAGTCCACAAAACCTACCTGGATCAACACACTTTATTTTTTTCAAATCCATCACCAAGGAGACATTACCTCCTTCATGGGCCTTCAATAAGAGACAATCTTTAAGCCTTCAGTCATATGCTTTGAGAAACCATCATTAACATCCCTATATTGGATGCTTTCTCTTGCTTTTCCATATATCATTAATCAGTTATTAGTCTTGGGAACCTATTTTAGTTTGATATCCCAATATGGTCACAAAGGAAAGATCAACTTCTTCCTTATCCTGCTAGGTAATCTTTCTTGCTTTCTTCTTAATGCAGTGAGGTTTCTCATGCCTTTATAAATTGCTTCTTTGTATGGACATATTCCTCTTGTATGACCATCTTTGCCACAATGACTGCACATGAGATTGTCCTTGTTATTTGCATATTTGATGGAGGAATTAGAGGTAGCACCTTGACTGGAGTATCCTAAAACTCTCCTGCTACTGGATCCTTTACTGGTGAGTGTAGTAAGAGCTTATGAAGATGTAGTCCAAATTTTAGATTTCTTAATCCCTGTCTTCACCCGAACTAGTTCCCTCACAAGTTCTTAGTCTCTTTCAAGTTAACCAGTCATATTAGCCTTAGCCTCAGGCAATTCTTATTCTAGATCAAACTGTATCCTGCTTCCTTCACCCTTTTCTTTTGAATCATGCTTAGATATTTCACTAAGATTTTTATTCAAAAGATCATTTTCATAAGAAAGAGTCTGGCAAGTTGCTTGATATTCAGCCACTTGGACACTCAGTTTAATCATTTATCCTTTATATTTTTCAAGATCTTCCTTCAACTTTGCATTTTTATTGTTGAATTCAGTCACTTGGACACTTAACTCAATCACTTCTTTCTTATATTTTTTCTAAAATTTCCTTCAGGTTTTCTTTATCTTTAGTGAGCTTATTCATAGAATCAATCAGCATAGAAACAAGAGATTTTAGCTTACTAAGGGAGTAATCCTTTAGATTTTTTTTGCTATCCAGGAGAGTCACTTGTTCATCTTCATCAACATTAATATCTGCCATTAGAGAAAGAAGTGAGTCAAAGACTTATAGCTCATCTTCTATTACCATCATGGAGGCATCTTCTCATTACTCTAATTTATCTGAATCTCTTGAGGAATCACCCCAGCAGGCTGCCACTACTTGATTTGCAACCTTGTTAGCTTCAGCTCTCTTGCTATACTTTACAGGGACCCGACCCTTTCCTTTCTCCCTGGTAACAAATTGCTTAACATACCCTTTGTGCTCTACCTTGTACATTGGGCAATCCTTAATGTAGTGAACTAGTTTGCCACATAACTGGTACCTCCTATAAGCACTGAATAATAATAATATTGAAAATATATGTAGAAGTTAGGCTGAATTTTCCATAAGGTTCTTAAGATACTGAAATAAATACTGAATAGTGATAATAATGCTGAAAACTAAACATCTGTCTGATATAGTCTAGTCTGAAAGCCTCTAACTGTCTGAATATGGAGTTGATGAGACAATTACCCAACTAACTCCGACTACTAAACATACTGAACTACTAGAATTGTGAAATAATAACTCTGTCCTTGAAATTTAAGGACTCACCACTACAATTACTCCTGATAACCTGAGCTGCTAAGTACGGTTAGGAGCCCATGCATCTGAATCTATGATATGAGACATCATATCATAAAAGAAAGTGCATGCGTCTGTACTTTAAATGTACTGGTATGCTAAGTGAGGTAGGCTGATATACATGGGTTCATATACAAGAGATGATAACTGACTGAATAATCATCATGAAATAACTGAATAAGAGTACGCGCAAAAATTATAACTACTGATCATGCTGAATTATGCATATAGCCTCTGCCTGAATTAGACTGAAACTGAAGTACTGAATTCTAGTGGCTAAGTAACAAATAACTGATAGCCATGGTTCTGTAGAACTATCTGAGTTCTTTACTGAATTCTTAGACTGAATACTGATTACTGAGTACTAAATACTGAAGCCATAACTATGGGAGTGTTCATCTAACAGACAAACCCTAATTTTAAACTGAGTTGGCAGATAAACACTTTATCAACCCTCAACTTGCAGGTTGATATATTTAACCTACGCTGGCTACATAGTTCTGAAACTAAGGAACCGCTACTAAAGATCACATCCTCAATTGATAGGTGAGACCCCATACCTAGGTTCACTCGGTGATGAATCGTACTCTCAACTGAATAAACACTGAATTGATCACGATACTGTACTAGGCTTGACTGAACTGTTACTGATCGTGTTGACTGACTGAACTGGATTGAGTTCACTAAATTTTGTAACTGGCTAAGTGCTACTGTTCATGAAGTTACTGAGACAATTCTGTGGCTACTGTAATTCTAGGTAAACAGCTAGATTTTCGGGTATGGAATACCCCCAGGACTCAATAACATCAATAGTAAAACATGGCAATATCTTAAAGGCATTACATTAATTACTATTCACCATGCATTCATTTAGCTATTTTGTCAAACACTTGAGAGGCATGAACTTGTACATGAATGGGACCACATGATAACATGTAATGAATTCACTACTCAATTTACATAGGCATTCTGTCAAACACTTGGGGAGCATAACTAATGCACATGGAATTCATCAAAATATAAACATCATGTCTACAACATTCAACTTGCAATTCAAGGGTTCATCATGAGGATCACATAATTCTACATACTTGCTAATTAATTCACTTGAGACTTGTATAAATCTTGATTTGAAAACCATACAACAATACATACATCAACCCAATCCAATTCAAACATGTAAATCATGAAATCAATAAACTTAAAGTTTGAAAAATAGGGTTCTTGAACTCAAAGGGTGGAAGGAAACCCAAGGATGAACACCTAACATACCTGAATGACGGAATTCGTGAAGATTGTTGGGGATTTCTTGAAACTTAATCTTGAGCTTAATGAACAAGGGTTTTTTTCTTTTTGTGAATAACGAATGACTTTTTCCCTTTAGGATATCAAATTTCGTGTTAAGGGTGAATAATGTATGGGAGAAATAACCCATTTTCCCCTACAAACCCGGATAAAAGAACGCTAGATAGGATCACTATCACATTGCGACCCCTTCTTGGATAAATCAGCCCTCGCGATGTGACCCCTGCTTGGGTCAAGAATCCCTCACAGTGCGACCCTGAGCTTGGGTCAACTGGCCCTCCCATTGCAACCTTATCACGATCCCTTGCTATTTTGGACATCCAAACTCACCCTTACGCTAGTCCAAAAAATCCAAAACTCACCTGAGATGACCTACAAGTGACCCTGATCATGGATCAACTTGAAAATCGACATAATAAGGTTGAAAATAAGATCCTCCAATTTCAAAGGCTAAAATGATTCTAAGTCTTGACACTTAGCTGAAATTTTCTAAGTCTAGGACCTCTTTTGGCATGCTATAAAGGATTAAAATGACTAGGATTTTGTGGGGTATTTCAATATCTCTCTCCTGGAAATATTCATCCTCGAATGAGACTGATTAAGTTGAAAATACTGATTAACTGAGTTTACATACTGAACATGCACAACTGAAGCATGATTACATGACTGAAACTACTGATAAACTGAGTTTTTATACTGAACATGCATAACTAAAGCATGATTACATAACTGAACTTATTCATGAATACATCACTATCATGGGGATGATATGCAATGGTAACTGATACCAAGTTTATAAAGGAAATCTAAGCATGGAACTAAGTAAATCTAAGAAAGGCTGTTACCTTGAGCTGAGTCTGAATTTTGAAAGAAGAGGTGAGAATACTTGGTTTGTATATATACTCCTGCTTCCCAAGTAGCTCCCTCAGTGGATTGATTCCTCCAAAGAACTTTAACTAAGGGAACCTTTTTGTTCCTCAGTCTGTGAATCTGATGTTCAAGAATTTCGACTGGGACTTCCTCATAAGAGAGACTATTTTAAACATCTATTCTCCCTATAGGGACTACAAATGCTGGTCACCAATTCATTTCTTTAGAAAGGAGACGTGAAACATCGGGTGTACTAAAGCTAAGTCTGAAGGCAACTCAAGCTTGTAAGCTACCTTTCCGAAATAGCTGAGAATTCTGTAAGGACGAACATATCAGGGACTGATCTTCCACTTCTTTCCAAACCTCTTAAATTCCTTCATGGGAGAGATTTTTAAATACACATAATCACCAATGTCAAACTTGAGATCTTTTCTTCTCACATCAACATAAGATTTCTGTCGGCTCTGAGCTGTCTTAAGTCTCTCCCTGATCAACTGAACCTTCTCTAAGAAATCAAATACTAAGTCAGGACCTGCCAATGCAGTTTTGCCTACCTCAAACCAACCAATGGGATACCTACATTTCCTCCCATAAAGCACCTCAAACGGAGCCATCTGAATACTGTAATGATAGCTGTTATTATATGCGAACTCAATCAAAGGCAAGTGGTCATCCTAACTAATGACACACGCTCTTAACATATCTTCTAGAGTCTAAATGGTACTTTCTTCTTGACCATCTATCTGAGGGTGGAAGGGTGTACTGAGGTGAACTTGGGTACCAAGACCCTTTTGGAAGGATTTTTAAAAATGAGAGGTGAACTGTGTACCCCTATCTTAAATGATGGACAATGAGACATCGTGAAATCTGACCAACCCTCTAACATAAAGCTTGGTGTAATCCTCGGCTGAGTAGGAAGTATGAACTAGCAAGAAATAGGCTAATTTGGTCATCCTATCCACGATGACCTAAATCAAATTATGCTGACGATGAGCACGAGGCAAACCCGTCACGAAGTCCATGTTCACTTTCTCCAACTTCCAAGTGGGAATACTAAACTCCTTCATAGACCCACTAGGCTTCTGATGCTCAATCTTAACCTGCTAGTACGTAGAGTACTTAACCATAAACTCTGCAATGTCTCTCTTCATCCCACTTTACCAATAGATCTCCCGCAAATACGGTACATTTTAGTGACCCTGGGTGAATTAAGTAACGTGCACCATGCACTTCTGTAAGAATCCGCTGCCTCATACCATCCACACATGGCACACATAAACTACCCTGGCAATGAAACACACCATCTCCTCCTTGGGAGAAGACCTCTACCTTCTGATCTCTGACTGACTCTTTCAGCTTAAATAAATTAGGATCCCTATCCTACTTTTCTTTCACCATAAAAAACAAAGAAGATTCCATACTATTCTGCACCCATACACTACCCTCAACTCAATCAACCAAACGAACACCCGACCTAGAAAGCTGATGAACTTCCTGAACTAACTTTTTCTTACCATCCTTAACGTGAGCAACATTACCCATGGACAACCTGCTAAGAGCATCAACCACTACATTGGCCTTTCCCGAATGATACAGAATACTCATGTCATAGTTTTTTAACAACTCTAACCACCTTCTCTGATGCAAATTCAAATTTTTTTAAGAGAATATATACTGCAAGCTTTTGTGATCTTTGAACATATCAACATGTACCCCATACAAATAATGCCTCCAAATCTTTAAGGCAAACACTACAACTGCTAACTCAAGATCACGAGTGGGATAATTCTTTTCATGGGCCTTAGGTTGTCTAGAGGAATAGGCTATGATCTTACCTCTCTATATCAAAACACATCCCAAACCAACTCTGGAAGCATCACAATACACAATAAACCCATTTGAATCATCTAGTAAAGTCAAAACTGGGGCTGTAGTGGAGTCAAGTTTTTAACTCTTGAAAACTCTTCTCATAAGAATCTGACCACTGGAATTTGACTTTTTTCTAAGTTAATCTGGACATGGGGGATAAAATAGATGAAAATTCTTTGACAAACCGTCGATAATAGCCAGCCAAACCCAACAAACTCCTGATATCTGATGGAGAGATGGGTCTAGGCTAATTTCTCACTGCTTTGATCTTTTGAGGATCAACTCTAATTTCATCACCAAAAACTATATGACCAAGGAAAGATACTGACCTTAGCCAAAATTCGCATATACTAAATTTGACAAACGACTGATGAGCTTTGAGGGTCTGAAATACTATTCTAAGATGGTCTGGATGATCATGTTCACTATGGGAGTAGACAAGAATGTCATATATGAAGACTGTGACGAAGATGTCCAAGTACTGCTTGAACACTCTGTTCATCAAATCCATGAAATTTTTTGGGGCATTGGTAAGGCCAAATGACATGACTAGAAATTCAAAGTGACCATACCTAGTTCTGATTTGGAATGTCACATTCTCTGACTCTGAGCTGATGATTGCCTGATCTGAGGTCTATCTTAGAAAAGTAACTGGCACCCTAAAGTTGGTCGAACAAGTCATCAATTCTAGGAAGTGGATACTTGTTCTTGACTGTGGCGTTGTTCAACTAATGATAATCAATACACATTCTGAGAGAACCATTTTTTTTACGCACGAATAGAACTAGTTCACCCCACGAGGACATACTGGGTCTGATAAATCCCTTATCTAGGAGGTATTTCGACTGTTCTTTCAATTCTTTGAGTTCTGCAGGAGCTATTCTATATGGTGATATAGAGATAGAATGAGTATCTAGAAGAAGGTCTATTCCAAATTCAAGTTCCCTCTCAGGAGGAACTCCGAGAAGATCTTTGGAAAACATATCTGGAAATGCACATGCTATTGAAACTGACTCAAGGTTAGAGGTCTCTAAACTAGAGTCTTTAACACGAATGATAAGATAGACACATCCCTTGGATATCATTTTCCTTACTCTAAGGTAGGAAACAAGTTGACCCCTAAGTGCTAAAGTACTACCCGTCCATTCTAGGATAGGTTTATTCAGGAACTAAAAATAGACAACTTTGTTTCTACAGTCAACTAAAGCATATAAAGAATGAAGACAATCCATGCTGAGAATACCGTCAAAATCTGTCATGTCTAACTCTACTAAGTCTGCTGAAGTAACTTTCTTAGATACAATAACCAGACAGTTCTTTTATACCCGCCGAGCTATGATAGATTTATCAACTGGGGTAGAGACTGAGAAGGGCTCTTCTAGGATTTCAGGACTGACTCTAAAGTCAACAGCTATATAAGGAGTTACAAAGGATAAAAAATCTCCTGGATCTAGCAAAGCATAAACATGCAAATGGTAAACTTGTAACGTACCAGTGACCATATTAGGAGAACTTTCCTGATCCTGTTGGGACTAAAGTGCATAGATTCTATTTAGGCGCTGCCCACTGGTGGCACTGGAAGTGGCACCCTGTTGAGACGGGTGACCGGACTGACCTGGAGGACGATTGTACTGACCCTATGAACTTGACTGAGGAATTTCTCTGATTCTATGAACTATCTTACTACACCCGAAACACACATCACTGCCAACTCTGCAGACACCCTGATGGTTTCTGCCACACTTTTGGGAAAGAGGATTTGTTCGAGCACTGCTAACACTACCTTGAGATTTAGATCCTGGTGCTGTATCCTTATTACTATTTTTGAACTTAGGCACTGGAGCACTGTCTGAGGAAGAAGATAGAACTAAAGATTTCAAGCAAAACTGAGGACGATTACCACCTTCTGACTTAGGCTGAGTGAAGTTGAAGCTACCTATTCTAGCCCTCTTATTCTTCCTCTCCTTCTCCTTAGTCTTTTGCTCTTCTATCTATTGAGCATAGACCATCAACCTAGCCAAATTCATCTCTTTAATCAGCATTGCGGTCCTACACTCCTTAACCACACTATCGAATACCTGAGACACAAACTTACTCATCTTAGACCAACTATAAGATGCCACATGTGGAGCATATCTAGCTAACTGAGTAAACTTGAGAGAATACTCCTTCACTGTCATGCTTCCCTGCTTCAGGTTAATGAACTCTAAAACCTTGTCTTTCCTCAACTCTGACAAAAAGAACCTATTTAGAAAGGCCGTAGACAACGCCTCCCATTCTATAGGCCCTGCATTTGCGGCCCTATCTACCTTCCATTGGTTAAACCATGTATGAGCCACATCCTATAACTAATATGTATCTAACTCAACACTTTCATTAGCAGTTACCCCCATAGTATCAGTGACCTTTTGCACTATGTCAAGGAATTTCTATGGGTCTTCCTTAGAAATAGACCCTGAAAATAATAGAGGATTCATTCGGGTGAAGTCCCGAATTCTAGATGCAGTAGTATTGGCCACTGAGTTGGCCTGAACAACAGCTGGGCGTTCATTTTGGGCTGCTATTGAATAAGCTAGAGTGGTGAAAACTGCTCTAAATTTTGCGTGAGAAACATGCTCATCCAGGGGATCTGCCTGAACGGGCAGAGGTGTTGGCTGGTTTCTATTTTTTCTTCCATTAGTCTTTTTGGGAGGCATATTATACAAACAAAAGGGAAACTTGGATTAGACAAAGATTTTAACTTGAGCTCATGCTCACTCTCACGACATGAATATTGAAAGAAGGGAAACTTTTCCTAAAAATGCCTCATAGCACCTTGTTCATAATTGTGGCGCGCTACACACCCATGCACACGACTCTATTTGATGCGAATTTAAGACTCCCTAGGACTCTGTTGAACCATAGGCTCTGATACGAAGTTTGTAACACCCCGAGACTGTACCCTGGGCGTCACACGACGCTTATAATCCCAAAGGACCACAAGCTAACCCATGACTGGTACTTTCTGTGAGCACTGAATAATAATAATGCTGAAAATATATGTGGAAGTTTGGCTGAAATTTCCATAAGGTTCTTAAGATACTGAAATAAATACTGAATACTGATAATAATACTAAAAAACTAAACATTTGTCTGAAATATTCTTGTCTAAAAACGTCTAACCATCTGAATATGGATTTTATAGGACAATCCTGATAACAAAATTAACCAACAACGCGAAAACAAGACCCAAAACACAATAGAAATCGAGAACCAAAGTGGGAACAAGTTTCGGCCAAACAAGAACAATACAAGATGGAAAAGTAACGTGGTGTTTCACCACTAAAACAGAAACTACAACACAAGATAGACAACAATATGACAAGAACGACAACAACTAGAAGTCCACAACCCATGATTTCACTAATAATAACAACAAATACTACAAATAATTACAAGAATAAAAAGGATAGATAGTGAGACATCAACTCTTACATGAATTAAGAACCTAAGTGTATGTCAAACACTGAGACCCTTAATAGATGTAAAAGCAACACCAACACTCTTCCAATGAACAAGTGGGCGTTAACCACTCAAACACCAAGGTTTCTAACCAAGTTTTACAATACTAGTGATTCCATACTAGCATCACCCCCATCTCGGTTTTGGTGTCCTTTCCAAGCCCTAAACTAAAGGTGTTACACTCTCCATAGAGAGAAGAAAGGTGTTTCAAGTGTATCTTACAATATCCTTTAACAACTAAACTAAAATGACCTAATTCTAGTCTATTTATAGACATATTACAAAAATAAGTGAAATGTCCAAAAAGCCCTTAATGAAGGGAAGACAAAGGGCGCCTATGGAGTGTATGTCGGGGCAACTTTGGTGTGTTCCAAATCCCTCTTCACACTTCAAATTTTACACTCCCTTTGCTTGATTTAATGCACACTCACACACACTCATCTTCACGATTATTCCCGTATCAAATCTCCAACTTACTCTGACTACTGAACATACTGAACTGCTGGAATGCTGAAATAATAACTCTATCCTAAAAATATGAGGACTCACCACTATAACTACTCCTGATAACCTAAGCTGCTAAGTATGGTCAGAAGGCTGTGTGTTTGAACCTAAGATATGAGATATCATATCATAAAAGAAAGAGTATACGTCAGTACTTTGAATATACTGGTATGCTAAGTGAGGTAGGTTAATATACATGGGTTCGCATGCATGAGAAGATAACTGACTGAATAAACATCATGAAATAACTGAATATGAGTACGTGCAAAAGTTGTAACTACTGATCATGTTGAATATGCAATACTATGCATATAGCCTCTGCTTTAATTAGACTGAAACTAAAGTACTAAATTCTGGTAGCTAAGCAACTGATAATTTCTAGCCATGGTTCTGTAGAACTATCTGAGTTGTTTATGGAATTCTGAGACTGAATACTGATTACTGAGTACTAAATACTGAAATCATAACTGTGGAGTGTTTATCTAACCGACATACCTCAATTATAAACTGAGTTAGGGTCCAACCTATGACCCCTAGTTGGAAGGGTCTCAGCACTGTGCCACAGATACTATTAATGGCTATGTGAATCCACTAAAGAATCACCCTTATCTGGCAGGTGAGATATGTGTTACCCTCAACTGGCAGGTGAACACTTTATCAACCCTCAACTGGCAGGTTGATATATTTAACCTACACTATCTACGTAGTTTTGGAACTAAGGGACTACTACTAAAGATCACACCCTCAAATAGTAGGTGAGCCCTCATTCCTAGGTTCGCTTGGTGATGAATCCTACTCCCAACTGAATAGACACCAAAATGATCACTAGACTGTACTAGGCTTGACTGAACTATTAATGATCATGTTAACTGACTGAACTAGACTGAGTTCACTGAGTTCTGTAACTGACTGAGTACTACTATTCATGACATTACTGAGACTATTTTGTGGCTACTGTAATTCTAGGTAAATAGCTAGATTTTCGGGTATGGAATACCTCCAGGACTCGATAATGTCAATAGTAAAACATGGCAAAATCTTGAAGGCATTACATTAATTACTATTCACCATGCATTTATTTAGATATTTTGTCAAACACTTGAGAGACATGAACTTGTACATGAATGAGACCACATGATAGAATGACATAAATTTACTACTGAATTTACATAAGCATTCTATCAAACATCTGGGGAGCATAATTAATGCACATGGAATTATTTAAGATATTGACATCATGGCTACCACATTCAACTTGTAATTCAAGGGTTCATCATGAGGATCACATAATTCTACGTACTTGCTAATTATTTCACTTGAAAATTATATAAATATTGATTTAAAAACCATACAACAATACATACATGAACACAATCCAATTCAAACATGTAAATCATGAAATTAACAAACTTGTAGTTTGAAAAAAGGGTTTTTGAACTCCAAGGGTGGAAGAAAACCCAAGGATAAACACCTAAATACCTGAATGACGAAATTCGTGAAGATTGTTGGGGATTTCTTGAAAGTTGATCTTGAGCTTAATGAACTAGGTTTTATTTCTTGAGAGGATTTTGTGAATCAAGAATGAAATTTTCCCTTTGGGATATCAAATTTCGTGTTAAGATTGAATAATGTAAGGGGAAAATAACCCATTTGCCCCCATAAACCCGAATAAAAGAATGTTGGATTGGGTCCTCATCGCACCATGACCTCTTTTTGGGTCAAGTAAACCTCACAAAATGACCCCTGCCCGGGTCAAGCAGCCCTCGTGGTGCGACCTTGAGCCTGGGTCAACTGGCCCTCGCGGCGTGGCCCTATCGCGACCCCTTGCTGTGTTAGACATCCAAACTCACCCTTATGCTAGTTCAAAAAATCCAAAACTCGCCTGAAATGACCTACAAGTGACCCTGATCATGGATCAACTTGAAAATCGACATACTAAGGTCGGAAAGATCGAAAATAAGATCCTCCAATTTTGAAGGCTAAAATGATTCTAAGTCTGGGACCTCTTTTGGCATGTTATAAAGGATTAAAATAACTAGGATTTTTCTGGGACTTACAATAATCAAACAAACAGAAGTAGGCCACTTTTAAAATCACAATACAAAAAGAAAGTAAAATACAACTTGATGAGTTATTAGTTTCCTATTGCCAAATGAGTCTTTGATCCTAGAGCTTCAAGAGAGATATACGTTGTAAGTATATGAAAGCTTAGTTTTATTGTTGGAGAAGATGAGTAATATATGTATGATACAAGAAAACCTCGGAGAAATCCCATTGGCCGAGACAAAAAGGGGGAATAACTTTTCACCAACTTTTTGTACTTTCGTCCAGTGTTGAGGTTGACTGTGATTGTGATAGGTAAGCCCAACTTCTTCCCTAAGTAATAACAGCTTTGTCATCATACAATCTTCAGGAAATATGTCCCAACATACAATTTGTCAATCATCAAAATAAAGAAATTAACAATACTATGATCAAACATCGCCTACCAAGAAGTACCATTTGGAATATCTTGACCATTTTCTGTATAACAACAATTAATGAACAAGACATTGAGTTGTTTCATTTAAAGAGATCAAAAGAATATGTACCTGCAGTTGTCGGTCGCTGCTCCGCATCACAATCATTGTTAGTCTTGTGACTCGGCAACGATAGTCGTTGACTGCTCAGTTCAAATGTGAAATTATGAGTATGAGCCATGATAGATATGGAAATGAGGTGGGTTAGGTTAAGGTTTAACCCATTCCACCCCGCCCCACATAGCATTTTTATATATTTATGACCTGCCCCGCATAAAAAAACTGATGAAGATAGTTAATGTCATGTGAACAATGAGAGTTTTATTTTTCACTGGAGATCATTGACGTACCAAATTATTTTATTAAAAAATAGCTTTTAGTTTAAAATAAAAAAATAGTGATTGGTTATGATTGCCAGTTCTGGGATAAATGTTAAGGGGAAACAGTTCTGCTTATTATTGGACAAACAGTCAACAATCACATCAAAATAGAAAATAAAAAATTAATGTACCCCAACCCGCCCCACCCCTGCATTGACTTTCTAAAACTGTAACCTGCCCTACCCCTCAAAAAGCTTTACTCGCCCTGTCCTGCATAAGCAAAACCCCGCCCCCACACCTGCCTCACCCCGCCCCATTGCCATCCCTAGCTGTGAGGCGAGGTAGTGGCAATTCAGAGTTCAGCAAGACAGGGATGTTAAATATGAAATGTGAGAATTGATTTGAAGTATGAAATGTTCATGAATTAAAAATTAGGGAATAGGCTTGTGTTAAAACTTAACTAGCCTGCTGAAAAATGAAAATCACAGAATAACAACTGATAATAAATATTTAATTTTCGTAAGTTTTAACTTTGAGACTTTGATACTTTTGTACGACTAAAGAACCGAAACTAAAATATTTAGAATTGACTAATATGATGGAGTTTGAGTTGTAGAAGCATCTACATCACACCCGAAAGGGAAAGACTCTTTCCTTATTTATGCATCAATATGGGATGCTTTGTGTACAAAACTGTCATTATCATATAGCTCGAGTCAAGTTTCTTTTTAATTATTAATTTGGAAAGAAAGAAAACTAGATTGTTAAAACAACAAGCAAATCATCATTTCCCTTAAGGAACAAATGATCAAAATGTAAAGTTAGGGTAAAAATTGCATTATATATTAGGCTTAAGCAAGACGAAATACAAAAATTGAAATGTATTAGTGTTTGATGATTAACAATTGAAAAGTAGCATACTTTGTGAGAAGATCTTTTTATTTTTTCCATCCCCACAAACCTAAAAATAAATTGTAGTCACTCTCTTTTCCACATCGTAATCAAGACTAAAAGATACTTTAATAAAATGTGTTAAGCTTAAGGGAGTGTTTGGTAGGAAGGAATCCAAGAAAATATTTTCTCGAAAAATAAGTTGTTTCTTACTTATTTTCTTCTATTTGTTACGCAAGTATAAAAATATTTTATAACAACATCTCTAATCATTTAACACAAAACAATTAGAATAATAGATTTGAGGGATTATGTAAGAAAATTTTAAGAAATTTTTTGAAAAGAAAATTTTTAACTTTTTTTTGGGGGGGGGGGGTTGGTAGGTGGGGGTCATGGTAGGGAGGTATAAGAAAAAAATTTGAAATACGTTAAAATAAAAATTTAAATTTTTTATAGGAATAAAAAATGGGGAGGGGGCTGGTAGGGGGTAGGGGTCGGGATATAGGGTGGGGTAAGAAATTTTTTTAAAATTTAAAAAAAAAATCTAAAATATTTTAAATGAAAAAGGAAAAACATAACAGCCATAAAATTTTCAAAGATTTTATTTTTGACCCTCCTGCATTCGAAATATCAATTTTTGACTTGAATTATGATAAGAGATGTTAAAGAGGTAATTTGAAAAAGTTTCAAATTTTTTTAAAGGGGTTCAGGGTCATTTTTATACTTCGAGGCAGTAAGGTTCTGCGATACTAGCGTGCCACAGAGGTTAGCCTCTGCGATATGGGCGTGGGACGGAGGCTACCCTCTACAATAATGTCGTACCACACTGATGTTTTAATTCATTAAGTTTTTGTTTTATTCACTTGGGGTGAGGGACTTTTGGTCTTTTTACCCCTTGTACGACCTTTAAACATAAAATAACCCCATTCCTTTAGTTTTCAAAGATCAAATCATTCCTTTTCTCTCTCAAACTCAAAACCCAAGAACATTCAAGGGCTTTACAGTGAATTCATTATCCAGACTCCAAACTTTGAATTGATTTCAATTTCTTATGTATTTCAGGAATGTATCTTATTCTCTAACTTTAATTTTACATTGCGCCATTATTTACTCATTATTCATGTGTTTTAAATTGACGGGTTTGAAATTGGATTGAGGGGTTTTGATTGGTATTACTCGAATTACTTTTCCCATATTTCAAATTGATAATTAATGTTTAAATTTATTATTTTTAGATTGATTGGGTACATTGATATGGAAATTGGAATGGGGAGCATGGATTTCCCCAAATTTATGACTTTTTAGCTTGGTAATGATACTAACCCCGATCCACTTTGTAATTGGATTTTCTGAACATAGAAAATTAAATAATTTAATTTATTTATGAACCCATTACATTGTATTAATGGATAATTGGTTAAAATGGTTGTATTAATGGATAATTGGTTAAAATAGATTTGAAAGGCCCTTGGTGGCCATGGTTTGGATTTTAAAATAAAATTTGGTAGTCAAATAGATACATGGATTAGTTTGACATGATTATATAAGCTTGCAAGCATAATTGGAATGACGATACCAAGTGGTAAATACCTTAATATAAGACTCCAAGATTAATGGTTGAGTTTATGTGCAAATTATTTTAAACTAGGCTTAAAGGGAATTGTGTAGCTCACCGTGAAGGTGTAGTCCTGGGGTGACTAACACTGGAAGCCATATTTATTGGCTTACGGGTCTATATGACTATATGTTTGTTTCACACATATTTTGGAACAGCTAGAGTCTTGGTATCCTTAGCCCTTCTTCAGATACCTTGGTTCGTGTGGATAACACGTGCTACGCCCTTTCAGTAGGGGGAGTTGAACCCTTATAGCCCGTGGGTGACTTTAGGATGAAGAAAGCTACATAGTTCAGGTTAATGGTTTAAACTTTCATGTTCATGACCCTTGTCCCTATCTAGGCATCCTATATATGTATATATGAATTTGTGCATGTGGTTTTTGACTGATTTTGTACATGACATTATTTTATCACTTTTTTTTAAGTTATATGCCAGTGATTATCCTACTATCCGTCCTTGGACACTACATCATTTCATGATGTAGGGTCCGAAAGGTGTTCTATTTCTCCTGTTCAGTGTTAGGTGGTTTGGTACATCTGTTGAGTTGCTGTGAAGTGGTGAGCCTCCATATTTAACAATTCCGATCATTTAATCTATTTTTCTTTATTTCTTAACATATCATTTTGGATTTTTTTTGTCATAGTTGGGGTCATGTCTCGACCAATTTGGCACTTCTAGTTTTATAGGCTTTTGTGGACAAGTGTGGGTTAGATATTGGTTTTGATTCATAGAGTTTACATTTGATTATCTATCCTTTTTATTACTATTTGGTTGGCTTTCGTTGTATTATTTTATGATGTTCTAGATGTTAGGCTAAGGGGGTGGTCTCTGGCTTACCATGGGCTAGTGATACCTGTCACGAATAGGCCCTGGTTCTAGTCGTGACAAGCTTGGTATTGTAGCATATTTTAGGATCTTGGGTGTCCACAAAGCCGTGTCGAGTAGACTCCCTTTTATGGATGTGTAGCGCGCCACACTTATAATGGGGAGGCTACAAGGCATTTAAGAATATTTCTCTTTCTTGTCTTCTATTTTGGGTTATAGTGTCTAGTTGTCATGAAACTTCACTAACTACTAGCTTATTTGCATTTCTGATCATGCCTCCCCAAATATATAATGTGCATAGAAAATCTACTGGAGCCTTTATCCCACCCGAGAAAATATAAAGGGAAATCGCCCTATTTATAGAGTGCATACCCGATCTATGGTCCCTGCTCCTGATTGTGTTGCCCCACGTGGAGTTCCACCAGTCCCTACTGGTCATCCTAGGCTAGTGACACTCATGCTCAGTCACCTCAGGGGGGATATTTCTATTGCGGAGTTCCATTAGTCTATTCATATGTTTACTCAGTTGGTAGCATCCCAGTCTAGTCAGTCTGATTGTGATGGTTTTGTTGATCATTTATCTGCGGTCACTCAGGTTGACCAGTTTATGAGGTTGAATCCCTCAACCATTATAGGCTCTAAGGTAGAAGAGGATCCTCAAGAGGTTTATTAATGAGGTGGATAAGATTTTTAGGGTGAGAATGCTACTGACTCTGAAGGTGTAGAATTTGTTGCGTAATCGTATGAGTAGCGGAAAGTAATAAGGGGTGATGATGTTGAACCGGCATTGTGGGATGAGTTTTCAAGTGCCTTTCATGATCACTTTTTTCACATAAGTTGAGGAAAGCTAAGGCTGAAGAGTTTGTGAATTTGAAGCATGGTAAGATGAGTGTGAAGGAGTATACTCTGAAATTTCAGCAGTTGTCCCATTGCGCTCTAGAGTTAGTTACTATATTGAGATCCAACATGAGGAAGTTTTCTTTGGGTTTGTCACGTGAGTTGGTATTAAAGTGTAAGGCTTCTATGTTGATTATTGATATGGCCAGGTTGGTGATTTATATAGAATAGGTAGAGGATGAAAAGAAGAAGCAAATAGAGATGGAAGAGAGGTATAACAAGATGTTTAGGTAGTCAGAGTAAGGTGCAAGTCAGCAGAATAGTGGGAAAATGGTAGACAATGGACCACGGAGAAGAATTCATGAAATTCATATTTGGTAGCTAGTGCTTCTTATCCTAATCCATTTGGTGATCGTTTTTTTTAAACTAGCAGTAGTCTTAAGGAACATGGTGCCCAGTTCAAGTTAGTGGAGCTCAGTCAACCCCACCTTATCCCCCTTACCATTTTTGTGAACAAATTCACCATGGATATTGTAAGAACCGGAGGAACTTGTATTTTAATTATGGTCAGCCTAGTCATCTGCAGAGAACTTATCCTATAGCCAAAGTTGCCACTGGAGCTAATAAGGTTCCATTCTCCATTTCTTTATCTCCGGTACCTAAGGGTGTCACTACTGGTATCGACACTGGCCAAAATCATCTCTATGCTCTTGCTACTAATCAGGATCCGAGTCATTCCCTGATGTTGTCACGTGTATGTTACAGGTCTTCTCTGGTGATGTTTATTATTTTCTTGATCTGACTCTACCCTATCTTATGTGACCTTTTATGTGGCCATACATTTTAGTTTTGGTCCTAAAAATATTTTTGACACTTTCCTATGTATACTCCGATGGGTGATTCTATCATGGCTAGAAAAATCTATATGGGTTGTATGGTGGTGTTCATCTTTCATAGGGAGATAGTGGTGGATTTGATAAAGCTTGACATAGTAGATTTTGATGTAATATTATGGAAGGAGTGTCTCCATTCATGATATGCTTCTCTGGATTATCATACCCAAAAGGTTAGTTTCTATTTTCCTAATGAACTAGTGATTGAATGGGAGGGGAGTTCCTTAGTGCCTAAAGGGAGGTTTATTTCCTATCTTAGGGCCCAGAAGTTGATTTCCAAAGGGTGTCTGTATCATCTAGTTCATGTTAAGGATTCTAATTCTTAAAGTCCTTCTTTGAAATTTGTCCCTGTGGTTAGTGAATTTTCTGAAGTCTTTCCCGATGATCTTCTTAGGATTTCTTCTGATAAGGGGATAGATTTTAGGATTGATCTTTTACTGGATACTCATCCTATTTCTATTTCTTCTTTTAGGATAGCTCTGGCTGAGCTAAAGGAACTTAAGGAACAATTAGAGGATCTTCTTAATATAGGTTTCATTTGTCCTAGTGTTTATCCATGGGGTTCTCCTGCACTTTTGTGCAAAAGAAAGATGGGTCCCTTCGGATGTGTATAGACTATCGCCAGTTGAATAAGGTGATAGTGAATAATGAGTACCCTCTTCCTAGGATTAATGATCTTTTTTATCAGCTTTAGGGTGCTAGGTGTTTTACTAAGGTTGATCTATGTTTGGTCTATCATCAATTGAAAATTAGGGAGGTTGATATCTCCAAAACTGCTTTTCGTACTTGCTATGGCCATTACGAGTTCTTGGTTATGTCATTTGGGTTGACTAATGCTCCGGCTACTTTCATGGATCTTATGAATTTGTTTTTTAGGCAATTTTTGGACTTATTTGTTATAGTCTTCATTGATGTCATTCTAGTGTACTCTAAGAGTGAGGAGGATTATGCTAATCACCTCTAAATTCTGTTATAGACTCTCAATGACCTGAAATTGTATGCAAAATTTTCTAAGTGTGAATTTTGGCTAATTGTTGTGACTTTTCTTGGACATGTTGTTTCAAGTGAAGGGATCAAGGTGGATCCACATAAAGTTGCGACAGTTAAAAAGTGGCCTAGGACCACGACTCCAACCGATATTAGGAGCTTCTTGGGCTTGGCTGGGTATTATAGGAGGTTTGTGGAGAGTTTCTCATCCATTGTTGCTCTACTGATAAAGTTAACTTAGAAAAACTTTAAGTTCTTGTGGTTCAGTTCTTATGAGGGTAGCTTTGAGAAGTTAAAGGATAAGTTGACTTCTGCGCTAATTTTGACCCTGCCAGAGGGTACTGAGGGGTTTGTTGTATATTTTGATGCGTCCCATGTGGGTGTGGGTGTTTTGAAGCAGCATGGTAAGGTAGTAGCCTATGTTTCTAGGTAGCTTAAGGTTCATGAGAGGAATTACCCAATTCATGATCTAGAGTTGACGACTGTGGTTTTTGCTTTAAAGATTTGATGCTAATTTTTGTACGGGATGCATATAGACATCTATTCAGACCATAAGAGCTTCCAGTATGTGTTTATGTAGAAGGAATTGAATCTCGGGAAAAGGAGGTGGGTTGAATTTCTTAAGGATTACGACATGAGTTTGCACTACCACCTAGGTAAAGCTAATATGGTTGGTGATATGCTTAACAAGTTGTCTATGGTAAGATTATCTTATGTTGATAAGGACAAAATAGGATTGGTGAAGGATATTCACAGGCTGGATAATTTGGGAGTTCATCTTTGGGACTCTGAGGATGGAGGAGTGACTGTTCAGGAAGTGGTTAAATCATCTCTTGGTGCTAAGGTGAAGGAAAAATAGGTTACGAATCCCATACTTGTACAAATTAAGGATGGTGTGGTTCAACAAAATGTTATGGTTTTCGAGATTGGGGGAGATGATATCTTGGGGTATCAAGGAAGGTTGTGAGTTCCTAATATTGATGGGCTGCTGATGTTCCTTGGAAACATGGCACACTCGATGCTTAAAACAAAGAATTTATGCTTAAACTTTTGTTAGTTTGGTGGATATAATGTTGTTTGTCTCATGGTTTCAGGATAACCAAGTAGAAAGTGGCTTGAGTTAAAAAGATTGAAGAAAAGTCTTAAAAAGCTGAAATGTTGGTAAGGCAATGAGTCTTTAAGATATCATAGGACTCGTAGCCCAACTTGTAAAGATGGCAGTGGCTAAGCCTAAGCTGGAGGAGCTAAGTATTTGATGATAATGACTTGTAAGGAGTGAATATGAGTCAAAGCATGCAACCCGTAAAGAGAACAGTGAGCTATATTGAGGTCTAGAAGTGAAGTCATGGAAGACTACGAGTCGTAAGGTTTGGCTACAACTTATAGTGAGCAATCGTAACGAGACCAGTGTTCAATGTCCTGAAGATTAAGTCACAAGTAATAACGAGTAAAGACACGAGTCATAAGGACTGGCTACGACTCGTGGTGTTGAATCGCAATGACAACAGAAGCTTGAACCCCTGGATGAAAGTTTATAGGAATGCCGATGACAAGCAGTATACGACTCGTAAGGAGATGTTACGAGTCGTAATGATTGCCGACATACTTTTCCTATTCTATTTTTATTAGGATTTCTTTTTTATTATTTTGCGATTCTATAAATACCTTAGGGTTATCCCATTATGAGGTTACACACTTCAGACGCACTTTTACATTACTCTTGATACTTTTTGGTTTCGTAATCAATTGGAGATTTTGGATTTTACTCTTTCATCACTGTGCAATTAATTACATATGTTCTTCATTGATTATCATGGATTGTTGCATTCTTCATTGATTATCAGGGATTATTGCATGAACATGAGCAACTAAATTTCTTAACTAGGGATGTGGGAACCCTAAAAGATTAGCTACATAAGGGAAGTGGGAGAGTTATCTATTCTACTGTATTTGCATGTATTGCAATCTTTTTCATATTAATTGGACCCAAGATACTGTAGAAGCTAGGAAATTACCTGTATTTGATAACATCCTCACAAGGGAATTTAAGATTAGGAAAAGGAGGTTACAATGGTGATTCGAGGCTGTCAACCCTTATCTAATCAACTTGACACTTAAAAATTATGAGTTGTACTAAGGTTATTGACAAGGTACAATAAGGTGAAACCTTGAGACTCATGAGGTAAAGGGTGAAATCTATCAATGCGTTCACCAGACGGTTGATAGTACAAAGCTTGTCAACTTTGCATGTAAAGTAGGAGGTTAGGTAGATCGAGCATTAGAATCTTACGTAGTTGTGAAGCCAGGGGAACACAGTCCTAGTGTTCATCTTCTACTGTTTACAAAATCAAGCATTCAAGTTTGGTTACTTGCTGTTAACTTTCAATTCCCCCCTCACTTTTTTGTACTGCTCGCTGATTTTGTTAAATTTGAGACACTGTTCAACATTTTTCCTGTGGGTTCGACCCCAACCTGAGTTGGATTACTATATTTGGCGTCGATCATAACATACTTCATTGGAGGTTAGTTTTGGGTGACATCAAATTTTAGCGTCGTTGTCAGGAAAGACAGTGTGAATTGTTGATTAAAGTTGGTGAAGTTTGTGAGTTTTTATTTTTCATTTTTAGTTGGGTATAAGTCGGTATGTGCCTAGCACTAGGAGTTAAGGTAATACCTTATTCCCTATTGATCCTAAACCAGAGAGAATTTTACAAACACCACAAATAACATGAAAGAAAGTTTGTGATAGTGTTCCTATTAGGGTTTGAGATCCTCAGAATATACCTCTTCCTCCACCCGTTGATCTACAAAATATTGTAAATCGATAGACGGAGAAATTTTTAGTAGAGGTAAATGAAGAGATAAGAATGGTTGAGGAAGCCAGGTTAGCTCAGCAGGCATAACTAGCCATGTCAAGACCAATAGACGATCAATGTGTAGCAGTCCATGGAGGTCAGGAGAGAGCTAGGGGTGGAAGAGCTCAAGTTATACCTGTATATCAGTTTCTACCACCATATGTTGAAGATGAAGACATGGGTTATGTAGAGACTGTTAAAATATTAGCCATTGTTCCACCTGCTTTACCCCCTAATGTGAAGTTTGATATTACCAGTGCAATAATCCAGTTGTTGAATATAAAGGGTACATTCTCGGGGACAACAACAGATGATGCAAATATGTATTTAGCAAATTTTACTGGGATATGTACTTCATATACTATTCCTGGGGTGGATCAAAAAGCATTGAGGTTACGATTGTTCCGTCTTTCACTTATAGGTAAAGCATCATTGTGGTTGGGGGAACTCCCTAAAGGCTCAAATCATGACTTGGAATAAGCTACATAGATAATTTTTTAATTTATTTTTCCATCCTGCCAAGATTTTACAGTTAAAATATAAGATCTATAGTTTTCGGCAGTTACCTGCAGAGTTTATATATTAAACATGGTTTTGGTTAAAAATAAGTTTAGTTTGGTACCTTATCATATGATTCCAAGATCCAACCTATTGGATATAGTCTATAGATCCTTAAATATTATATCTAGGGAAATGGAAGACACAATATATGGAGGTGCACTTATGCGTCTACATTGGGAGATGGTCCAAGAGATGCTAGGTAAGATTTTTGTCACTAACCAAGGATGGCATACTCAAGAGGATGATAGAGGAGATGGTACATATTCTATTAGAGCTGAAAGTGACTACAGTGCTAGTGATGATACGGTATCACAAGAAATTACGCAGCTCAGAACTGATATCGGGCTACTTTCAAAATAATTTGCAGCAATGATGGCTGAAAAGGTGAACACAGTGGGGCACAAGGATATACTTTTCTGATGTAAATGAGGAAGAAAAGTATTTAGATCTCAAGGTGGCAGGTTTACGAGCCTAAGGGCAAGGGAACCAAGGTCAGAATTATTATGGTGACAGGTATCGAGATAAGAGAAGAGAACGAGATGGTAATTGGAGGCACAAGAATGACTACAAGAGAAAAGTGACAGATATGTTCCACCAAGAAGCCGAGATACCGAGTCTAGAATGGAAGAAATGTTGTCAAAATTAGTAAAAGGCCAACAAAGTAAAGAAAAGGTGTCTTAAGGAGATTAAAGCAGATCAATTGGGGTTGATTCAAAAAGTTAAGTTGCATGCTATCGTGATTAAACAACTGGAGCAGTAGTTTGGCCAAATGTTGGCCACATTAAATCAAAGGCAGCCTAGTACTCTTCCTAGTAATACAATGCAGAACCTAAATAATTATAGTCATTGCTATGCTATTACCACTCGGAGTGGTAAAACCACCATGGATCTGCCCATGCCCATTATGACTGAGTAAAAGAATAATGTTAATCTTGTTGATGTTGAGGAAGCACCTGATATAGAAGTTGAGAAATCATTTGATGTTGAGGATAATAGTATTGATGAAAAAGGTAATGGTAAGGTTGAGGAGCCTGTTCTGAAAACCATTCCAATACCTCGACTACCTTATCCTCATAAATTGAAAAAAAAATAAGAAGAGAGCAAATATCTGAAGTTTTTACCTATGTTGAAGGAGTTTTCTATAAATATTCCATTAGTTGAGATACTTGAGCAAATGTCCTGCTAACAATGTCCATTACTATAGTGTTGTTGCCTCTAGATCATTAATATAGAAGAAGGAAGACCCTGGAGAAGAAGGAGTACCCTGGAGCCTTCACTATTCCATGCACTATTGGGTTTTTCAACTTCATTCGGGCTTTAAGTGATCTAGGAGCAAGTATTAATATCAATGAGAATATTAATGGCTGACCAGGTCATGAAAAAGCCAGTTGGTATTCTTTGTGATGTGTTGGTAAAAGTGGCATCTTTTATCTTCCCAGCCGATTTCGTAATACTTAATTATGAGGTGGACTTCCCAGTCCCTATCATCTTGGACAGACCCTTTCTAGCTACGGGTAGGGAGTTGGTTGATATGGAGTTGGGACAGGTGAGGTTCTGATTCAATGATGAACGAGTAATCTTCAATGTACGCCAGTGAATGCGACAATTCGATAATATGAGAGTTGTTTCTGTGATAGACACCATTGATGACATATTTGATGCACAGATTGTTCCAATTAATGAGAGGTTGGGTGTCGAAGCACTAGCAACAGTGATAATAAATTTCGACAGTGATGGAATTGAATAGTATGATGAGATGGTTGGTGTTATTTATGAGGAAGGTTTATATACATACACTCCAAAGAAGCTTGATCAGTATTTGAAGAATAGGACCACTCCTTCCGCTCGTCCATCAATTGAAAAACCACTGGTATTGGAGTTGAAGGTCCTCCCATCCCATTTGTGCTATGCTTTCCTGGGAGCCAATAACACATTGCCAGTAATTATTGCTGCAGATATAATGTAGACTGAGGTAGAATCATTATTATCAGTATTGCAAAAGTTCATACGAGCTATAGGATGGACTATTACAGATATTATGGGCATTTAACTAGAAATCTTCACTCACAAAATCCAACTTAAACTAGACTGTACATCAACTGTTGAGCACACGTGATTATTGAATCCTTTTATGTATGAGGTGGTGAAGAAAGAGATCATTAAGTGGTTGGACGTTGGTTTTGTTTATCCCATTGCTGAGAATATGTGGGTCAGTGTTGTTCAATGCATTTCATAGAAAGGTGGCACTACAGTAGTGCCAAATGAGAAAAAATAAGCTAGTGCTAATGAGACCAATCACAAGCAGGAGAGTGTACATGGACTATAGAAAGTTGAATACATGGACCCAAAAGGACCACTTCCTAATGCCCTTCATGGGCCAGATGTTGGATAGACTTGCAGGAAGGGGATGGTATTGTTTTTTGAATGGCCATTCAAGGTACAATCATATTATGATTGCTCCCGAAGATCAGGATAAGAGAACCTTTACCTATCCATATGGGACATTTGCATTCAAGAGAATGCTATTTGGGTTGTGCAACGCTCCAGCAACATTTTAAAAGTGGATGATGTCCATCTTATCTAACATGGTAGAAGAAACCATTGAAGTATTTATGGATGATTTTTCTATAGTTGGTGATTCTTTTGATGACTGTTTGATTCACTTGGCCAATGTTTTGCGACGATGTGAGGAATGCAACTTGGTACTTAATTGGGAGAAGTGCCACTTTATGGTGAAAGAAGGAATTGTCCTTGGGCACAAGATCTCGAAAAGAGGCGTAAAGGTTGATAAGGCAAAAATTAAAGTGATTGAGAAGCTTCCACCGCCAATTTTAGTTAAGGGAATTCAAAGCTTTTTTGGCCATGCAAGTTTCTAGAGGCGATTCATCAAGGATTTGTCAAATATTGCAAATCCATTATGGAAAATTCTTCATAAAGAGGTGGAGTTTAATTCTTATGAGGCATGTCTAAAATCTTTCAAGTGTTTGAAGAAGCGCCTGGTGTCAACCCTATCATTGTTTCTCCTGACTGGTCCTTTCCATTCTAGCTCATGTCTGATGCAAGTGGAGTGGCCTTAGGTGCTGTCCTAGGCCAAACGCGAGAAAAGATTTTGTGCCCTATATATTATGCCAACAACACATTAAACCCTACTCATAAGAATTATACTGTAACTGAACAAGAGCTACTAGAAGTGGTTTTTACCTTTGAGAAATTTCGGTCTTATCTAATAGGCACTAAGGTTATTGTGCATACAGATCATGCAACATTGAGATACTTGATGGCAAAGAAAGATGGAAAACCTAGATTGATCCATTGGGTTCTCTTACTGCAAGAGTTTAATTTTGAGGTAAAAAGATTGAAAGGGTACCGAGAATCAAGTTGCTGATTATTTGTCCAGGATTGAGGATGAAGCAACACAGAAAGTAGCGAATGGTCTTAACATCAATGATACTTTTCTAGATGAGAAGATTCTAGCACTATCGCAAGACCTAATTTCCTCATTTGTTGACTTCAAAAATTACCTGGCAAGTAGTCTCATTCCAAAAGATCTATCCTTCTAGTAAAGAAAGAGATTTATACATGAGGTGAGGAAGTTTTCTTGGAATTAACCTTACCTGTTCCAAATTTATGTGGATGGTTTTATTCATAATTGCATCCCTAAAGTGGAGATGATAAGCATTCTTGAGAATTGTCATGCTTCACCATTTGAGGGTCACTATGGAGGAACCCACACAGCCCACAAGATCTTGAAATATGGGTACTACTATCCTACGATATATAAGGACGCTCATGACTTTGCCTTACCCTATGACTAATGCCAGCTCCAAGGTAATATCTCTAGACATCATGAACTCCCCATGACACCTATTCTAGTGTTAGAGTTGTTTGATGTATGGGGCATCGACTTCACGGGTCCATTTATGAGCTCCTTTGGTATGAAGAACATTCGTATGGCAGTGGACTATGTATCTAAATTAGTGGAAGCGGGTTCGCTCCCCAATAATGAAGGAAGAAGTGTCACCGCCTCCCAAAAGAAATACATCTTTTCTCAATTCTACATGCCATGTGCAATCATTAGTGATGGTGGGTCACACTTTTGTAATTACTTGGTCAAAAATTTGCTTGAGAAGTATGGTGTAAAGCATAAGGTGGAAACACCTTATCACCCTCTAACTAGCATACAAGTTAAAGTGTCCAACAAAGAGATAAAGTCTATTTTGGCAAAGACTGTTAATGCCAATAGTACTGATTGGTCAAGGAAGCTTAATGATGCATTATGGGCCTATAGAATAACCTACAAGACCCCCATAGGTGCTTCTCCATATCAGCAGGTGTACGGTAAGTCATGTCACTTGCCTGTTGAACTTGAGTACAAAGCACTGTGGGCATTGAAGAAGTTAAACTTTGAGTGGAATGGTGAAGCAAAGGAAAGAATGAGTAAGGTGAATGAGTTGGATGAATTTCAACTCCGGGATAATGAGAGTTTTGCACTATACAAAGAAAGGATGAAGTTGCATCATGATCAAAAAATTGAGAAAAGAGTATTTGAGCCATTTGACCAGGAATTGCTATATAATTCAAGACTATGGGTAACACGGAAGAAGTTAAGGTAATTGAGGATTTGAGCCTTGGTAAGTCAGGGTAACCAAGGAAACTGAGTCATACCGTGATGTTAAATCTAGCGCTGTATAAGAGGCAACCCATGGGACTAGTAGGTGAAGTCTGAGTATCCAACCTAGCCGCGTCGTGCTGCGTCGTTAAATCAAGCACTTCTTGAGAGGCAACCCATGTTTTGTACTTATTAAATTATAGGGTAAAATATGTGTTCAGTGTGCAGGAATGGATTTTGCAGAAGTCAATCAGAAAATTTGTTGATATCAGGCCATACGGGGATCTTTATGAGTAGTTACCAACCATTACGACTCATGAGTAGGAGTTGTAAGAACCTGGAACTCAGATCACTTTTAGGTATTTGGTCTCTGGAGTCATTATGACTCTCAGAAAGAGTCGTAGCTTTTGGTTACGACTCGTCACCCTGAGTTGTAATAAATAAGGACCCAGGTAAGATTCTAAGTCTTTATAGAGGGATTCTATAACTTGTAACCTATCGTTACGAGTCTTACTAAACAATCATAACCAAAGTAGACCTGTTAGATCTAGCATGTTGACCCAACCCAAATAGCAGCTTAAATTTGATTCTAACACAAAAGGGGTCACTAGAATCTGTCAAAATCATGAACTCCCTCCATTTTACAAGGACCAACATTTTTAAAAACTATACACATTAATCCCACAAGGAAATATCAACTAACTCTACTCCCCTTAAGTGCAAAATTTGGAATGATTAGGGATTAAATCTGTTTGATGACAAGAAATCCTAATCTTAAGAAAACAGGTAAGTAATTTGTTCTTTGATTTTATATTTTAAAAAATGGTTCTTAAATTATGTAAGAATTCTTGGATTTATTTTCTTGGTGTAGTACATGCAAGCCCTAATCGTATAAATTATTGTTAAATGGGGAAGGAAAAATGGACATTGTGCTAAAAAATTGCTTGGAGATGAATATATGAAGTGTTGGACTGAGATTGAATGCATATGTTGCAAAAGGATTGATTATTGGAACAAACTCTTCTAAATATCCATGTTACAGTGGTTATGGGCTTCGTTACATTTCATAGGGAAACCTAACATGTCAGTATGTGACCTGTAACCACTGGTAACATTATGACTCACCTAAGTGACTCGTACTCAATCCTTACGACTCATAGGCAGAAGTCATAATGACTAAAGAAATTTATACACAATATGATATATTTATGATCAGCTTATGAGTGTTGGTGACGAGTCGTAAAATAACATTATGACATGTTAGGAGGACTCATAACCTGACCAGGAAACATTAATTTGTTCACTATCTATATTATGACTCATCTAAATGAGTCGTTCCCAGTCATTACGATTCATACCCCTGATTTGTAATGAGTCCAATACATGTACACTGGTGCTAAACTTTCTTATTTTTATTTCTTCTTCTTAGAATTTACTAATTGATCTTATGCAAACAGGTACTCATGCCTCCAAAGGGTGATTCATCATCAAAGCAAACACCAAAGAAGAGCAACAAGAAGAAATCTTCCCCAAAGTCAGATTACAAATTGGTAAATGAGGACACTGTTGATTAAAGTAGTGACCTCGAAGAATATCCAGTCAAGGGGCAGGTAGATCAATGGGAGAACTACATCAGGGAAAGAATGTAGCTATAAATAAAGACACACCTACAAAAGAACCAAGAAGAAATAATCCCGCACCTCACCACCCCATACACTGTGCCAGTCTAAAGTGGACAGTGAAAATGACAATGATGAGGTTGAATATAGCTCTGAAGAAGATAGTAAGAATGAGGAAGAAGGTGGTAACAATGAGGAGGTTGACTCTAGTTCTGGAGAAGAAATTGATGAGAGTGATAGTGAGGAGCATGTGACTCCGATTGACATTCATCCACCACAATCACAACCTCAAATACTACTATCCATTGAAGCTGGTCCGGTGCCCATTGTTGAACAGTAGGGGTACCCCAGAATATAGGATACTTAAAATAAGGGATTGGTAGTAAACTCAGCCACAAGAAATCCTAAGATAGGTATATATATAAAGAGAATATTGACTACAACAGGCATGTCTGAGATGTCTAAGTTCGTGACTCATTTCATTAATATGGATTTTAGTGGATGACCACAGCTCCTGGGAAATTTTGTCCCAGATTTTTGCGATGCGGCCTACAAAGGGAAGCTGAAGAGGCAATACCCACAGGGAAACTTATGGAAGGGTGGCAATCCAATCACTTTATTAACTATTTACTGAGTTCGGGTGAACATTTCCCCGCGGACTATTTCAAGATTCTTGCACAGACCTAATTTCCAACCACCAATAAATATGGCTAAAATTGAGTACCGCGCGGATAAAATATGCCAAATAACAAGTAAACAAATAGGTACGATAGATAAGATGATGAATTTCTGGTGGATAACAAATATTATTGCTATAAATAGAGAGAAAGCGAGTTGTGTGGTTTGTGGTTCGAGAGTGAACCCCCAACAGAGTGCCAAGGACATGCTGAACTTCAAGGCAAAAGCATGGTGGACTCTTGACCGACATAGATTGTGTCCCACAACTGGGGACAATGTTATTAATCTAGTCCAGACAATATTATTAGCAAGACTCATGGTTGGGTATGAGTTTGATTTTGTACAATTCATTTTTAGAGAGATACGTGACCGAGCAGTGGGTGTTGATAAAGTGATTCTGGCATTCCCCTGCTTGGCGACTCAGATATGCTTGGAAGTGAGGGTGCCAGAACTTTTAGATATGGATCATTATATTGAACCAAATAATACCATAGACTTGGGGTTAATTTGGGAACAACATATCCCATGACTAGGCAGGACAAACAAGGAGCATTAATATTAGCTGAGATACTACAAAATAGAGATACCCGAAGTACCACTACTTTTGGATTCACTGTGGTAGATGATTCTCTGGTTCAGGGTGACCCATCTGAGACCCAACATTCTGATGCAGCTGGTACATACAGTGTTGCTACTCCTCCACATACTACAACACCAGGTCCATCCGTGTCCATATCAATTTTGGCAGGCTATGTGGTCATTACATAGGCTCTATGGAATGAGGTGATGAAAAGACTGAGCACTGTGGAAACAAAGGTGAAGTTGATGGAAATAGGAGTAAAACCCTGGGTTGAGAAAAGTATTAAAGAGAAAAGTAGGATCTTATAGAGGTGGATAGATGGTTTCGAGCTAAGAATCACCAAATTGTGTGAAGGTGTTCAACCCACTGATATTACAGGGGTTAAGGTCGAGTTAGCCGAGATGCGAAAGTTGGTTGATGAGCTACATCAGTGGCCGATTTACCCCATGCCTATCATTTTGGAGATTCAGCCAGAGAAAGAGATTAAAAATATCTGGGATATTTAAAGTGAAGATGGAGGAAGGAAGAAAAAAATAAGAAAAGTAAGAGATTAAGTACAGAAGAGGAAATCATTAAGAAAGCAGTAAAAGTGAGTAAACAAAATGAGAAGGATCGGCAGGTGAGGGTCCAAGATATGGTGGTGGGGGCTAGTACTTCCAGACTCGCTGATAATGCTAAGAGGTGCAGTGATTTAGTTCTACCACCTTATCCACCACTGAGTTCACTGGCCACAATCGGTGCCACGATTAACCAGGATGTCCCGACAGTTGCAAGACCTACTGTTGAGGAGAATGGGACCTGATCTGAGAGTCCCCGTGATGATATAGTCTGAGCTGGATCCTAGAGCTCCTAGGTATGTCCTCGAACCCTATTTTACATTGCTAAATGTACTGGAGCCAGTGCATAGATTTTAGTTGGGGTGGAGGTGTTCCACAGTCACCACGGGTTATGGTTGTCGTGTTTCAAAACCCATAGGCCATAATGTGAATGATGAGCCAACATGTTGTGTTGTTGTGTAATATTCAATGGAGAAAATTTCGTGCATAACTTGTGTTTTGGTTACAATTTATTTGTTGACACCCCTCCTGAAAATCAAACTTGGATAAACTACGTGATCTGTGTGTGCGTGCGTCTGCTTAAAATCCCTTAATAGCATTAGAATTAGGAACGAGATAATTATGAAATGTAGGTTCATGAATTGGATAGGTAGTGACTGACAGCGTGACCCTGTACAATGTGAGTGTGAGATATTAGTTAGATCCCAGTGTGTGCGAAGTCCAAAACTAATTGTTTTTGCCTAGGTTGTAGGATGGTCGGTTAAGAAATAATCATAGGTCATTTTTCGTGAGTAGTCCACTCTAGCCTAAAATGCTGAACCAAATAAAATATGAATCACTTGATCCCTAGGTAGAGCCTAATTAACATATTTTGGCTGTTTACACCTATTTGACCTTCCTATTTTACTACAATGAACCTGTTTTGGTCCTGGTCCTCATTGGATACTATGCACCTTAACTTAGGAAAATTTTCCAAGTTGAGGGTGGCTATTATAAGGGTACGTAGGAAGAAACGAGTATGAAGAAAGAGGTGTAGATAGAACCTCTCCGTTAAATATTTGGCTCAAAAATACCCATCCCTCTAATGGAATTCGGAAAAGGATCAAAAATCCCACTGAACTATCTGAAATGGGTCAAAATACCCCTCCCCTTAACGAAATTAAATTATTTTGATTGAATTAAACCCTAACTTTAACTTTTTAACCCTAATACTTTAATTTTTTTTACATAAAAGTATTTTTTTAATTTTAAAAATAAGATAATGAAAAAAAGTATTTGAATTATAATATAAATTGGTTGAATTTGATTTGAAAAATAAATATACATTTATTCTGAAAAGTTATTTTCACTTTACAACTTTTTAATCTTTAAAGAAATTAACGAAATATAAATTAAAGAAATTAATGAAATATAACTTTTCACTTAAAGAAATTAACGAAATAAAAATTAAATGATGAACTTTATATAAATTAATGAAATAATAGAAATAATTTAATTTCGTTAAATACCCCCCTGTTAAATATTTGACTCAAAAATACACCTCCCCTTAACGAAATTAAATTATTTCGATTGAATGAAACCCTAACTTTAACTTTTTAATCCTAATACTTTAATTTTTTTTACATAAAAGTATTTTTTTAATTTTAAAATAATATAATGAAAAAATGTATTTGAATTATAATATAAATTGGTTGAATTTGATTTGGAAAATAAACATACATTTATTCTAAAAAAGTATTTTCACTTTACATCTTTTTAATCTTTAAAGAAATTAACGAAATATAAATTTTCACTTAAAGAAATTACCGAAATATAAATTAAATGATGAACTTTATATAAATTAACGAAATAATTGAAATAATTTAATTTCGTTAAATACCCTTCTGTTAAATATTTGGCTCAAAAATCCCTCTCCCCTTAACGAAATTAAATTATTTCAATTGAATTAAACCTTAACTTTAACTTTTTAACCCTGATACATTAATTTTTTAAAATAAAAGTATTTTTTTAATTTTAAAAATAAGATAACGAAAAAAAGTATTTGAATTATAATATAAATTGGTTGAATTTGATTTGGAAAATAAACATAGATTTATTCTAAAAAGGTATTTTCTCTTTACATCTTTTTAATCTTTAAAGAAATTAACGAAATATAAATTTTCACTTAAAGAAATTAACGAAATATAAATTAAATGATGAACTTTATATAAATTAACGAAATAATCGAAATAATTTAATTTCGTTAAGGGAGAGGTATTTTTTAGCCAAATATTTAACAGAGAGATATTTTTGACCCATTTCAGATAGTTAAGTGGTATTTTTGATCCTTTTCCGAATTCCGTTAGAGGGCGGGGTATTTTTTAGCCAAATATTTAACGGAGGGGTATTTTTGAGCCAAAAATCTAACGAAGGGCATTTTTGAGTTTTTTCGAATAGTTCAGGGGTATTTTTGAGCCTTTTTCGTAGAAAAATAAATAAGGGCACATGCGGTAAAAATAAAAGAAAAAGAAACTAAATGAAAAAGAAAAAGAAAATGCAAGAAAAAGAGAACCGCGTTCGGCCAAAAAATAGGTATGTAAAAGAATAAAAAGGGAGAGATAAGGGCAGATTGAATAAAAAATGGGAGAAAAAATGAATCCCAAAGAAAGTGTAGTGCCAAGGAAGTTGAGTCACTTAAAAGTTCCCAAATATACCATAACCAACCCAAGCCTACATTACACGCCCAACAAAGTCTTATAGTGATCCTAGCCTGAGCATAAGGGCAAGTCTATGGCATTATGTGTACACTGCGTGGAATTTCTTTGTGAGTGTGAGCATCCCTAGAACATCCCTAAAATAATAGTCTGAATCAAAATGAGCGATGGAAAGAAATCATCAACACAAGCCTCAAAGCAATCCTTTAGTTGAAGCCCTAGCTCGCTTGCCCCAAAAGCTCTTGAGAGAATTATAGAGTGTTTTGGAATAGTTTCTAAGTGTTAATGAATAGAATAATAGGGTAAATAACCTTCTAAGTATATTAGAAGTCTTGGGTCCTAATTAGTGTAAGTAGGAAAATGACCAGAATATCCCCACATAAGCTGCACAAAAATCTCATCACAGGGATACGACTGACCCATACGAGTCGTACCCTCCTATACGATTGGTTTCTACCACTCGTATCCAAGCCTTACCCTTTAGACCAGACATTGTCTAGTGTACGACTTATCCAACCAAGTCATAACCACAACATAAGATTCATACCCATGACCCATATCCCTGGAAGAATGAAATATTAGGAGGATCAAACACTTCCCACCATACGAGTCCCTGATACGGCCCGTACCAAGACCTATGACTCATTCCCCTAAGTCGTACCCACTCCAGTGACCAAAACCATCCCACCAACTAACACTGGTCAGCATACGATAGGACCATACAACTCGTACCGCAACATACGGCTTCTACCCATTAGTCATATTGGGTCCGAAGAAATGATATTCTAGAAAGTTTTCTATGGGTCAAAACCCAGGATGTTTCAGTCTCCCTCACTAGGAACATTCGTCCCCGAATGACAAACAAGGTTGGGATAACCATACACAAAGTTATTTGAATTATCAAACATATTCTCAATCTTCATCAAAGTTCGAAAACAAAGAGGCAAAGATGTTAATCTTTCCTTTAACAAACTCTGAAAATAAAGATGTGTTCAAGAACACATACCTTCCGCACGAATCCCAGGAGCAGAAAATAGATGCGGATACTTGGACTTCATGTCCTCTTCCTCTTACCAAGTAACTTCTTCCACCTTATTGTTCCACCACAGAACCTTAATTGAAGCCACATCCTTGGTCCACAACCGATAAACTTGCCTATCCAATATCTCAATTGGGACTTCTTCATAAGACGAGGAATCCAAAGTGCTTAATCCTTCCAAAGGAACAACCAAAAAAAGATCACCAATGCACTTTCTCAACATAGAAACATGAAAGACCGGATGAACCAAACTTAAGCTATATGGCAACTCCAAATCGTAAGCAACATTGACAACTCTCTATAAAATCACATAAGGACCAACTCACCAAGGACTGAGTTCCCCTTTTGCTAAACCGCACCACTCCCTTCATGTGAAACACCTTGAGGAACACCCTATCCCCGATCTCAAAATCCAAATCTCTACGCCTAACATCGACATAGGATTTTTTGTGACTTTGGGAAGATTTAAGCCTATTCCGTATCACCTTCACCTTCTCCATCGCTTGGAAAACCAAATCTGGGCCAAACATGTCTGCCTTACCTAGATCAAACCAACCAATAAGAGATCTACACCTCCTAACATACAATGCCTCAAAAGAAACCATACCAATACTCGAATGATAGTTATTGCTGTAAACGAACTCCACCACAGGTAGATGCTCAACCAAATTGCCACCATAGTCAATCACGCAGGCCTAAAGCATATCCTCTAATGTATAAATAGTTCTTTATGCTTGCCCATCCAACTACTGATAGAAAGCAGTACTCAGACTAACCTTAGTCCCCAACTCTTTCTTGAAGGACCACCAGAAGTGAGACGTAAATTTCGTACCACGATTAAAAATAATTGAAACAGGAACCTATGCAGACTTACAATCTCCTGAAGATACAGCTTCGCATAATCCTCCGCTGAAAAGGTAGTCCGCACTGGCAAAAAGTGTGCAGACTTAGTCATCTTATCCATGATGACCCAAATAAAATCATACTAATTCTGAGACCGAGGAAGACTGGTAACGAAGTCCATATTGATCACTTCCCACTTCTATTCGGGCAAATTAATCTCTTGATACAACCCTTCTGTCCTCATATGCTCGACCTTAACCTGTTGACACATTATACACTTGGCCACAAAATCAGCCACATTTCTCTTTATGCCATTCCACCAATAGATCTCTTTGAGATCATGATACATATTAGTCGAGCCGGGATGAACATCATAGCACAAATCATGCACCTCAGCCAAAACCCTTTGCCACAACCTGTCGACATTAAGAAAACACAACCTTTCTTGGTACCGTAAAGTACAATCACCATTAATCTTAAACACCACTACCCTTTGCCCACCAATGTCACTCTTGATTTTTATCAAGACAAGATCCAGAACTTGCTTCTCCTTAATCTGCACTGAAAGACGATCAAACCACCTCTTGCACCATCATACTACCATCCTTAGAGTCCAGAGATGAACTCTAAGATTAGCCAAGTGGTGAATATCCTTCACCAATTCTCACTTTACCTCTTTTACATGAGCCAAACTCCCCATGGATAACCTGCTAAGAGCATTAGCAACCACATTAGCCTTACCTAGATGGTAGTGAAGACTCATATCATAATCCTTGAGAAGCTTAATCCATCTCCTATACCTGAGATTAAGTTCTTTCAGGGTAAATACGTACTAAAGACTCTTGTGATCAGAAAAGATATCCATGTGAACACCATACAAATAATGCCGCCATATTTTCAAAGAAAACACAACCACCAACAACTCCAAATCATGAGTAGGATAATTTCTCTTATGTACCTTTAACTGTCTGGAAGCATAGGCAATCACCTTCCCATGCTGCATCAACACATAACCAAGACCTATCCGAGATGCATCACAATAAACCACGAACCCATCATTTCCCTCTGTCAAAGTCAGGATTGGAGCCGAAGTCAACTTATCCTTTAACTTCTCAAAACTCCCTTCACAAGACTCTGACCAAGAAAACTTAACCTTCTTCTGAGTTAACTTAGTCAAATTAGCAGCTATTAAAAAAAATCTTTCCACAAACTGCTTGTAATACCCGGCTAAACCCAAGAAGCTCTAGCTATCGGATGGAGTCGTAAGCCTAGGCCACCTCTTCACCACAACAACCTTCTACGGATCCTCCACGATCCCTTCACTAGAAATAATGTGACCCAAGAAAGTCACAACGTTCAACCAAAAATCACACTTAGATAACTTGGCATAAAATAATTTTTTCCTTATGGTCCTCAACACCACACGTAGGTGATTAGCATGATCCACCTCACTTTTCGAATAAACCAGAATGTCATCAATAAACACAATGACGAAGAGATCTAAATACTGCCTGAACACCCTGCTCATCAAGTCCATAAACATTGCCGGAGCATTGGTCCACCCAAATGACATCACCAAGAACTCAAAATGCACATACCGAGTATGAAAATCCATTTTAGGGATATCCACCTCCCTAATATTATGATGATGGTTCCCCAACCGAAGATCTATTTTTGAAAAAAACTTAAAACCTTATGATTGATCAAACAGATCATCTATCCTCAGGAGAGGATATTTGTTCTTGACCATTAGCTTATTCAACTGTCTGTAGTCAATGAGTATCCGAAGGGAACCATCCTTTTTGTGCACAAACAACATCGGTGCATCCCATGGAGAAATGCTAGAACGAATAAACCCTTTGTCCAGAAGATTCTTAAATTGCTCTTTGAGTTCTCTCAACTCAGCCGAAGCCATCTATATGGAGGAATAGATATTGGACGAGTGTTCGGAAGAAAATCAATACCAAACTCTATTTTCTTATCTAGAGGAACACCACAAAGATCATTCAAAAAGACCTCTGGAAACTCATTAATCAAAAGGATCGAAGACAAAGAAGGACCTTTCGAGTTAGAATCTTTAACCTGGACCAAGTGATAAAGATAACCCTTAGAGATTAACTTTCGAGCTCTAAGATAAGAAATAAACCTCCCCCTAGGAGTTAAGGAACTATCTTCCCATTTTATAACTGGTTCACCAGGGAACTTAAAGATAACCTTACGGGTTCGATAATCCAAAGATATGTAAAAAGAATGCAACTAATCCATACCCAGAATTACATCAAAATCTACCATATCCAACTCAAAAAGTTCTGCCAAGGTCCGCTTACAACCAACAGATACCACATCCCCTATAGACTCTCTTCGTAATAACTGAGTCACTTACTGGGGTAGAACTAGAAAAAAGGATCCAAAATAACTTTTGGATTGATACCAAAAGATACAACCACTATGGAGTCACATAAGAAAGAATGGACCCAAGATCAAGCAAATAATATACGTCATGAGAGAAAAGTTGTAACGTACCAGTAACGACATTAGTTGATGCCTCAAATTCCTATCGGGATGCTAAAGCATACAAACTATTCCGACCAACACTTGAACCAGGAGCAGTAACAGAAGCAGATGACATACCACCAGGTGCAGTATAGAAGATGAAACCATAGGAACCTTGTTTTCCCCCGTAGAAACCTTGTTGACCGGACAATCTTTGAGCCGATGGCCTACCTGGATATACTTGAAGCATTTTTCCATTGCTTCGTTGAAATAACCATAATGAGGATGACCACAGAATTGACAAGAAGGACACAAAAAAACTGACTAACCTTCGCTCGCCTGAGATTAGGCAACCTGCGCTCAAGAATTATCGCCACCTTAATGACGTCTGTCTTCCGACTGGTAAGGAGCACTAGGCGAAAATGAGCCAAAGCTTCTTTATTTTTTTTCTGCCACTTGCCACCTTCTCTACCACCTTGAGACTAAGCACCTCCCTGATTAGAGAACATGCTCCTCTTTCCCTGCCTATCCCTAAACTCCACTTTCCTTCTCTTCTCATTCTCAGCCTACTGTATATGAATAGTTAACCTCGAGTTGTCCATATCTTTAATTAGCAAGGCATTCTCGCTCTCCAAAATCAAATCCCTATTCAACCCAGAAGTGAACTTCCTCATTCTCGACCTTATATCAGCCACTAAGTTAGGAGTATACCTTGATAGCTAATGGAACTTCAAAGAATATTTCTTTACCGGCATTCCCCCTACCTGAGGTTCACAAACTACTCCATCCTAGCTTTCCTCAACTCTTAAGGAAATAATCAATCTAAGAAGGCATTAGAAAAAGCTTCCCAGAACCCTTCCTTTTCCATATCACCCTTATCTCTGTCCCATTCCTCATACCACTAATAAGTAATATCCTTGAGCTGATAAGCTGCAAGGTTAACCCCCTCTACATTAGCTGCCTACATCACCTGAAAGATATTTTATATCTAATCCAAGAAGCCCTATGGATCCTTCTCCACCTTCACTCTAGTATAAGTTGGAGGATCCATCTTCATAAATTGACCAACCCTTGTGTCCTCAGAAGAAAAAGCACTAGCCATACCCTGCTAAGCCTGAGCTGCAACTAGTTGGGAAATTATATCAATAGATTGATGAAATTCTACATTCGTTACATTATCCTAGGGAACTTAAGGAGAACTAGCCGGAATATGAAGAACTCCAGCACTATCAGTAATAGGACTATGAGATCGAAGATGTACTCTAGATGTAGGATGCACCCCTTTAGTATTATCCCCAGACAGGACAGAAGAATTTCCCTGTGTTTCTGATCTAGGAGGCATGATCTGAAAGATGCACAAACAAGGATTAAAGAAGATTTCTAGAATTGAGAACTTAAGTTTGAAGATAGAATACCGAGAAAGTAAAACATTCCTAAATGTCTTGTAGCCTCTTCCTTATGAGTGTGGCGTGCTTCACACCCCTAAAAGAGACTCTACTCGACACAACTTTATGGACTTCCCAGTTTACCATGAACCTAGGCTATGATACCAACTTAACATGACCCATCCTCGGGCCTTGTTGTAATGGGCATCCCAAGTCCAACCAGGACTGGGGAGCGCCCCTATTACCCAAATCTACCACTTATATCCAGCCTTAGATGGGTTAAATTTCAAGTATTTAACAAAATGGAGTAAATTCTCTCATAGAGACTCTAGGATAGGGTCATAATCGTGACCGACATTATCGAGTTCAAATGTACCGAATCAACCATCCAAACATACCAACCAAAGCATAGGCTATAAACCAGTCCACAACCAAAGAGAAAACCAAAACATAATATGACAACCAATCCCAAAATATAATATGATGGAACAGTGAGAAATCGTATCCTACCAACCTCCCATATTATTCTAATGTAAAGCCCGGCACTAATACCTATCTCACCCATACCAACCCCCAGAAGTACCACAAAGTCTTTATCCAAAAGAGTAAATAAATTCAGTTGGGACATGCCTCCAACCATGGCCCAAACCAATATCCAAAATAAAGTCAAAACGTCAAATAAATATCCATAACATAAAATTATGCCTTTTGAAAGGATGGAAGCTGACCACTTCAGTCTAAATGCTTTCCCCGAGACAATCATTATGTAGGAGGATTCGAACGGTCGGTTACTACATAGCGTGGATATACAGCCGCCAGTAGATGGGTTAGCAAGTGACCGCTAGCATGAATTTCAGGATAAGGATAGAATAATGCCAGTTATAAAACCAAGTAAAACCATCCAATGCACATAATCATACATATATATATCCATGCTAAGAAAGGAGGTCGGGTTTAGCATTCCTTTAAAAAATTTACCTGGGATGTGTATCTTGGCCGTCCTGAACCACCCACGGGCGATATGGGTTCATCTCCCCTGTTGAAAGGGCCCAGTATGTGTAGCCGCACAACCAGAGAAGTTTCCAATGGGATGAATAGTACATACCCCAATAGTGTGACATTAAGCACACGTTTCACTAAGAACAATCCTCATATCGGCAAATATGAGTTTTCAGTTTTGGTCTCCCAAGACCGCCACCTTCAACGACTTTGCTACATACTCTGCCATTAATGCCCAATTAAAACTATTTCTAAATAATCAAACCATTTTCCATTTTATTTAACCAAGGAAAATGTTAGTGATGTCGTTATACCACCCCATTACTAGCAAGAAATATCCATAGACAAACTATTAGGGTTAAGAGGACTTTCAAGTTCCCTTCCATATACCATATTAAACTACTTGGGAGACATCCATGTTCCACACAAGCATAACCATTTAGCGTTTATCCCTTTTCAAACTATTTAAAGCTTTATTACATAAGCTGGAAACAAACAAGAGTTCCATTAAAAGAAGTTAATGCAATGAATATACCTTTATAAGTAATTTATCAAACACCTTAGGGGAATAATATTACCAAAACCAATTCCAAAGACCATTAAACCATTACCATGCAATCCAATTGTCAAAACCACCACTAATGCATATAAAAACATAATTAAAACCATAGGAAACCATAACCAAGCATTTAATATCAAAATCCATAAATAATAGTTGCAAAACCATAAAAATGAAATTGTAAAACCATGAACTCAATCATATAAACCATGACTTTAGTTGAAGTTACAATAAGGGAAGAGAATCATACCTTATACCAAAGAATTTATGGAAAGAAATCACCAACACAAGCCCCAAAGCAATTCTTTAGTTAAAACCCTACCTCTCTTACCCCAAAAGCTCTTGAGAGAATTATGGAGTGTTTTGGAATAGTTTCTAAGTATTAATGAATAAAATAATAGGGTAAATAACATTCTAAGTATATTAGAACTCATGGGTCCTAATTTGGGTAAGTAGGAAAATGTCTAGAATACCCTTACTTAATTTTCACAAAAATCCCATCACAAGGAGAAGACTTACCTTTATGAGTCGTACCCTCCTATACGATTGGTTTCCACCACTCGTATCCAAGCCTCACCTTTAAATCAAACACTTTCCAATGTATGATTTATCCAACCAAGTCGTAACCACAATATACTATCCGTATCCCTGGCAGAATGAAATATCAAAAGGATCAAACACTGCCCACCATATGAGTCCTTGATACGACTCATACTAAGCCCTACGACTCATTCCCCTAAGTCGTACCTACTCTAGTGACAAAACCATCTCACCAACTGACATTGGTTAGCATACGACAGGACCATACTACTCATACCCGAACATACGACTTGTACCCATGATTCGTATTGGGTCCAGATAATGGAAATTTCAAAAAAAATTCTAAGGGTCAAAACCTAGGATGTTTCAGTACCTGTCTCCCTTGTCACTGTAGTCATTCTTCTTTCTCTAGTCTTCATCTCATTCTCTACTATGGTCTTTGTATCTATCTTTGTAGTTTTGACCTTGGTTTCCTTGACCTTGGGCTCGAAAACCCACCATTTGACAATCTATATAATTAGTTTCTTCTTACAATTATGACTCGTATGCTTTGAAAGCTAACCCCTATGCCTCTATTACATTCACTTACTCAAAATTTACTACTACACACTACTTTGATAGCACCCCAAAATTAGTCCTTAGTAATGCAATTTCTTGCACTACTATATCATTAGCTGCTCTCTTGTTGTAGGAGGAACCAATAGCATAAGTACTAGATCCTCTCTCAGACTCTCGAGTTTTCCACCCTCAATTAGTGAGTGAAATCTAATCTAACATCTCTGAAGCTGTCTCTCAGCATAGTCTCATAAAAAATCCTTCAAAGATGATATCCGACATGGCTCTGGAACTGATGGTCAGGGCTCTGTAGAATATTTCTGATAAGATTGTCCCTGACAACTGATGATTTTGCACCATGCAATGATTCTTCTTAAACCTAAACCAAGACTCGTACATGGACTCAAACTGCAGCTTCCTAAAGTTATAGAACTCATCCCTAAGATGCAACATCCTTGATGGAGAGAAGAACCTATTTAAGAATTGCCTGTGCAACTCATTCCAAGTTATTATAGAGCCTCTTGGCAATTTCCCTAACCATAAAGATGTTTCTCCTATAAGTAGGAAGGGGAAAAGCCTCATTCTAAGTGCTTCCTGATCTACCCTTGGAATGATATATGAGGTACAGATCTCAAGGAAATTTGTAAGGTACAAATTTGCATTATTGGTAGGTAATCCTGCAAACACACCTTTCAAATTTAGAAGTTGGATCATGACACTCGTAATGTTAAATTTAATGCACAAGGGGAAAAACAGGAGGTACTATGGCTCCAGTCTCGGTTGGCTCAACATATCCCAGATTTTTTTCATCATCTATATATGGTTGCATGTACTGATATGTTGGGATTGCTTGAACACGAGTGACTCTAGCTCTGTTTTGATTTCCACCAAGTATTGTTTGGTAGTCTGTTGCTTGTCTCTGTTCAGTAAGCTCTGACTCTATAGCTACCCTCTGATATTATTCTATTTCCCTATTCTCTGCTTCAGTTTGAGTAATAAGCTTGTCAGTCTGACAATCAACAATATTCTGCACTTCTTCTGGAGGCAGAGGAGGTACAACATTATGAACCCCTTCAGGATTATTAGCTCTTTTCTGCTCAGACATCCTACCAGGTGTTCATAGGATCCTCTATGGATTCGGATTTATTGGGAGTATGGTTTTGCCTCTACTCCATATGCTAGGCATACACGAGCGTATGTCATACTAAGAACAAAACAATAAAGAAAAACCCAAGAACTGCAACAACTTTAAATCACAACTAACACCGTGTTCCCCAGCAATGGCACCAATTTCTTGATGACATCATAGAAACACCTCCTTTTAGATGATAATACGGTCAATGTCAATATATAGTAACCCAACCAAGGTTGGGGTCGAATCCCAAGGGAACACATGGCTTATATCTCAGCAGTTATTGTTAATGGGCAAAATAGGAAAAGTAAATGAAGGGTTTTATTTATAGTAATCAAGAGCAAAGAATTGTATTAACTAGGTTGAAATTAGTCATAAGTAAATACTAGGATTGTGTTCCTCCTAGATTATTAACTCCATAGGCTTATCGTGTATTTTTGAACCAATCCAATAGCTTGCATGCAAAATCAATAACTTATGTACCTTCTATAGTCTTTTGGATGAGTAGAAGGATTTCATCCTTTACCTTTTGAGTCTCATAGTGTTGCATTACTAACCCTTATCTTGATCCCAGTTAACTATTAACTTTTGAGTCTCTAGTTATTAGATAAAACCTAACCATCTTACGTAGATATAACCTAGAAGCATGGATTGACAGTTAAACTCCAAATTACTATTGTTTTTATCTTTTTCTAGTCACTATTTCTCTTTTAGAGTAAGTAGCAATATCTAGGCAGGATCAAAATGTGCACCAATTAAGAAATCAATCATAACAAAGATAAAGCAATGCATATCATTGGTATTGATTTAGATCAACAATATGTATCTGAGTGTCAAAAGTGTGTAACTCTAAGAAGTACATAAGGAGTATTTATTGTACAATAGAAAACCCTAAAAACAAAGCCCGAATGAACTAGGAAAAAATAGGGTTGATGGCCACCTGCTCTCGGTACCTACGGTCTAGTACAAGCACAGGTAGTACCTATGGTCTGGCATAGGGCACAAGTAGTACCTGTAGTATGGCACAGGGTGCAGGTGAAGACTGCAGGTTGCGAATGGACAAAGTTCTTTAAGTCAGGTCTTGGGATTTTGGATTTCTGGCACCTGCTTTGTCTATGTATGGTCCGTAGGTCTACATGTGGTCCATAGGTTGACTTAGTAGGTGTCGGGAGTTAGTTTATCAGCACTTCTTTGACTCTCAAACATGCATTGATCAGGATAAAGATAGAAAACCTCCCGATCATCCATAATTGCTCCAAAAGTAGCCAAAAATACCTTTTTTTACCTTTTTCACAAACTTAGCATCCAAAACATAGTTTCCTACAAAACATACCCAAAAAAAATCATATCTAACAAAAGGGCCTCAGAAACTTGCATCTTTTCCTCATTTTAAATGTCAAAAGTGCTATATTTCTATAGCACATAAATGGGGTGCAATGCCAGGTTACAAATCTATCCGGGTAGTGTATATTACTTAGGCCTAGTTGTTCAATACTTATGTAATACAATTATTAGAATCCTGTGAGTCACACTTTTGAACCAAATCATAATACATACTAACACCTTAAAAGAATAAAAAAGAGGGGGGATAAGAATTTTTTGTGCTAATTGATAAGTTGACCACCGCATATATCACCAAATTTTTCACAGTTAAGCATCATGTGTTGAGGGTAGAGAATTTGGTTTTCCTGAGGACATGCCAAAGATCCAAGTTAAGGGTGTTGATGTGCCTTGGAAACATGGCATATTCAATGCTAAAAATAAGGAATGTATGCTTGGACTTAGGTTAGTTTAGTGTATAGAATGTTCTTTGATACATGGTTGCTGGGAAACCAGGTAGAAAGTGGCTTGAGTTAAAAAGATTAAAGAAAAGTCTGTAAAAGATGAAATTCTAGTCATGCAATGAGTCATTAAGATATCATACGACTTGTAGCCCAACTCATAAAGATGGCAATGGCTAAGGCTAAGCTGAAGGAGCTAAGTATCAGATGATAACAACTCATAAGGAGTGAATATAAGTCATAGAATGCAGCCATAAATAGAATAGTGAGCTATACTGAGGTCCAAAAGTGAAGTCATAGAAGACTATGAGTCATAAGGTTTTGCTAGGACTTGTAGTGAGCAATCGTAAATAGACCAGTGTTCACAGTCCTAAGTTTAAGGCACAAGTGATAACAAGTAAAAAACACGAGTCATAAGGACTGGCTATGGCTCGTAGTGTTAAACCATAATGACAACAGAGGCTTGAATCCCTGAAGATGAAAGTTCACTGGAATGCCGAAGACAAGCAATATATGACTTGTAAGGAGATGTTACGAGTTATAATGATGGCCAACTTACTTTCCTTTATTTATTTTTATTAAGATTTCCTTATTATTTTGAGATACTATAAATACCTTAGGGTTATTCTATTATTAGGTTATGTACTTTGAACACACTTTTACATTACTCTTGATACATTCTGGTTACGTAATCAATTGGAGATTTTGGATTTTACTCTTTCATCATTGTGTAATTAATTACATATGTTCTTCATTGATTATCATGCATTGTTGCATGAACATGAGAGGCTAAATTTCTTAACAAGGGTTGTGGAAACCTTGGTGAATTAGATACGTACGGGAAGTGGGAGATTTATCTATTCTACTATAGTTGCATGTATTGAAACCTTCTTCGTATTAATTGGACCCAAGCTACTACAGAAGCTAGGGAATTACCTATATTCGAGAACATCCTTACAAGGATGTTTAAGATTGGGAAAAAGAGGTTACAATGGTGATTCGAGGCTATCAACCCTTATCTAATTAACTTAAGACTTAAAAGATGAGAGTTGTACAAATGTTATAAATAAGGGACCACAAGGCGACACCTTGAGACTCATAAGGTAAAAGGTAAAATCTATCAATACGTTCATAAGATGGTTGATAGTATATAGCTTGTCAACTTTGCATACAGAGCAGGAGGTTAGGTGGATCGAACACGAGAATCTTATGTAGTTGGGAATCTAGGGGCAACACAGTCCTAGTGTTCATCTTTTAATTTTTACAAACCTAAGCATTCAAGTTTGGTTACTTACTATTGACTTTAAATTCCCCCCATTTACTTTTCTGTACTACTGATGGATTTTTTTAAATTTGAGATACTGTTCAACATTTTCCCTATGGGTTCGACCCCAACCTGAGTTGGGTTACTATATTTGGTATCACTACAACATACTTTTTTAAGGTTAGTTTTGGGCAACATCATTTGAGGGAAAGGATTTTAATTAAGGTGCATAAGTCTAGATATACATTTTACCCAAGTTTAACTATGATGTTCCCTAACTTGAAATAAATATACTGGTCGGACATTATGAAAAGAGGTGTAGCAAATTTTGTGGCTAAATATTTAGTTTGTCAGCAAGTCAAGGTTGGATATTTGAGGCCTGGTGTCATATCTCAAGAGATAGAGTTACCCATATGGAAGTGGGATATGATCAATATGGATTTCATTACGGGTCTTCTGTGGTCTCAAAATTAGTATAATTCTATTTGGGTCATTATGGATAGAATGACTCAGTATGCCCACTTCTTGGTTATGAGGACTAACTATTCAGGATAGGATTATGCTAAGTTGTTCATTCAGAAGATTGTGAAGTTGCATTAAATGCAGTGTACACAGTTTTCATCTTACTTTTTGCATTTGTTTTAAAAAAAATTGGGTACTCAAGTGAACCTTAAAACCGTTTTCCACCCTTAAATGGATGGAAAAGTGAAATGCACTATTCAGACTTTAGAGAATATGATAAGGTCCCATGTGATTGACTTTAAGGGTAATTGGTTTGACTATTTACCTCTTATTGAGTTTTCTTACAATAATAGTTACCATTCTAGCATTCAGATGGCTCCTTTTGAGGATTTCAATGGTAGGAGGTGTAGGTCTCCTATTGGGTGGTTTGAGGTAGGTGAGACTAGGTTGTTGGGTCCTAAATTGGTTCACCAAGCTATGGAGAAGGTGAAAGTAATAAAAAAAGACTTAAGACTGCTCAAAGTTACCAAAAGTCTTATGCGGATATGAGGCGAAAGGAGTTGAAGTTTGAAGTTAGTGATTGGATATTCTTAAAGGTGTCTCCTATGAAAGGAGTCATGAGGTTTGGGAAGGAGGGGAAGCTCAATCCCCATTATGTTGGACTGTACCGATTGTGAGAAGAAGAAAGAAGTCACTAATGAGTTAGAATTGCCTACAAGTTTAGCTTTTATTCATTCTGTTTTCCATGTGTCTATGCCGAAAAAGTGTGTGGGTGATCCTTCTTTGATAGTACCCATTGAGAATGTTGGTGTTTCAAATTCCTTGTCTTATGAGGAGGTACCGGTTGAAATATTAGATAGTTAAGTTCATAGATTGAGGACAGTGTATGTAGCTTTGGTGAAAGTCCTTTGGAGAAATCAAAAGGTGGAAGAAGATACATGGGAAGCTGAGGAAGATATGAAGGCCAAATACCCATTCGTGTTCCCCGTGTTGGTTGATAGTGCTTGAGGTACGCGTTTTGTTTCCCTTTTGTTGCATTTTGAATTTGTCATTTGATTCTAGTGCATTCTTTCTAATGTCGTGCTAAAATATCCAAACTCCTCATTCGAGGATGAATGATCCTAAAGAGGGGGATAATGTAAGCCCCTTAAAATTTAAACGATTTTATTTTTAACCCCCCTCCCCCCCTACATTTGAAATTTTGATTTTTGACTTGAATTATGATAAGAGATGTTAAAGGGGTAATTTGGAAAAGTTTTAAAATTTTTGGAAGGGGTTTGGGGTCATTTTGGGACACCGAGGTAGTGAGGGTCCGCGATATTGGTGTGCCACGGAGGTTAGCCTCAGTGATATTGAGGCTACCCTCTACGATAACGATGTGCCACACTGATATTTTTTTTTATTTTTTTTTTATTTTATTCACTTGGGGTGAGGGCCTTTTGATCTTTTTACCCCTTATACGACCTTTAAACATAAAATAACCCCATTTTCTTTGGTTTTCAAAGATCAATTCATTCACTTTAACTCTCAAACTAAAAACCCAATAATATTCAAGGGTTTTACAGTGACTTCATCATCCGGACTCCAAACTTTGATTTTTTTTCAATTTCTTGTGTATTTCAGGCTTGTATCTCATTCCCTAACTTTAATTTTTACATTGTGGCATTATTTACTCATTATCTGTGTGGTTTAAATTGATAGGTTAGAGATTGGGTTGAGGGGTTTTGATTGGTATTATTTGAATTACTTTTCCCATGTTTCAAATTGATAATTTATTCTTTAAATTTATGGTTTTTGGACTGATTTGGTGCGTTGTTATGGGAAGTGGAATGAGGAAAATGGGTTTTCCCAAATTTAAGACTTTTTGCCTTGGTAATGGAATTAACCCCAACTCACTTTGTAAATTGGGCTTTTTGAATATGAATAATTGCATAATTCAACTTATTTATGAACCCAACGCATCGTATTAGTGTATAATTGGTTAAAATGGATGTGAAATGCCCTTGGTGGCCATAGTTTAAATTTTTAAATGGAACTTGGGAGTCAAACAGATACATGGATTGGTTTGACATGATTATATGAGCTTGCAAGCATAATTATTATGACGATACCAAGTTGTAAATGCCTTAATATAAGACTCCTAGGTTAATGGTTGGGTTTATGTGCAACTTGTATTAAATAAGGCTTAAAGGGAATTATGTAGTTCACCATGAAGGTGTAGTCCCAGGATGACTAACACCGGAAACCACATTGCCAGCGTGGGGGTCTATATGACTGTGTGCTGGGTTCACACATTATATTTTGGAATGGCTAGATCCATGGTGTCTTTAGCCTTTTCTTCGAATTCCTTGGTTCGTGCGGCTAACACATATTGGAGCCCTTTCCGCAGTGGGGCTGAACCCATATAGCCCTTGGGTACCTTTAGGACGAAGAAAGTTATATAGTTCAGGTTAATGGTTTAAACTTTCATGTTCATAACCCTTGTCCCTATCCTGACATCCTATATATATATATATATATATATATGTATATATATATATATATATATATATGTATATATATATATATGTGTGTGTGTGTGTGTATGCATGTGGTTTTGATTGATTTTGGAAATTGCATTATTTTATCACTTTCCTTGAGTCATATGCTAGTGCTTATCCCATTGTCCATCCCTGGACGCTACACCATTTAATAATATTGGGTTTGAAGGGTGTTCTGTTTCTCATGTGTAGCGTTAGGTGGTTAAGTACATCTATTGAGTTGTTGTGAAGTGGTAAGACTCCATCTTTTGGAAGGCCCGATAATTTCATCTATTTTCTTTATTTCTTAGTATCTCATTTTGGATTCTTTTTGGTCATGGTCGAGGGCATGTCCCGACCTATTTGGTATTTTTGGTTTTAGAGGCTTTTGTGGATAAGTGTGGTTTATATGTTGGTTTTGATTCATAGAGTTTATAATTGATTATCTAACCTTCTTATTATTATTTGGTTGGCTTCCGTTGTATTCTTTTATGGTGTTCTAGATATTAGGCTAAGAGGGTAGTCTCCGTCTTACGGTGGGATTGAGATACCCATCACGACTAGGCCTTGGTTTGAGTTGTGACAAAAAAAATTTTGGAGGGAGGGAGATAATAGGGTAGGGAGGGGTAAGAAAAAAATTAAAAACTTTTACAAAATAAATTTTAATTTATTTTAGGGGTGAGGGGATGTAGTAGGGGGTAGGGGTTAGGTTAAGAAACAAATTTGAAAAGATTTTTAAAGAAATAAATTTAAAGAAAAAACTTAGTTTTTTGGAGGGGGTAGGGGTGGGTTGGGTAAGAATTTTTTGTTTTGGGGTGGGGTGGGTGATTCTGAGAGTGGTATGAACATTCCTTACTTATAATAAGGAAGTTATTTTTTCTAGTTTGAAGGAAATTATTTTCCAAGTAAAAATATTTTTCAAAATTTTTAGTCAAACGAATATGAGAAATTGGAAAAATATTTTCTTTCATACCGAACACACCCAAAGGATCGTTAAATATCCTGTCTAACCCAAGGGTGGATCCTAGTGGTTCAATGAAGTTGGATTGAACATTATGAGGTCTTAGGTTCAATTTCTAATAGAGACGAACACTCCGGTTGCTGGTGGGATGTGGTAGGTATCTCATTGATTTAGTCAAGGGACGCGTAAGTTGGCTCGGATAGCAAGACTATCAAAAAATTAAAAAATAAAATAAAATTGTCATCAGGTATAACTTGGAAGCTTAAATTAGTAGGGGTGTGCATCTGTCGGTTCATCTTGATTTTATGTATTGTCGGTTTGGTTTATCTATTTTTAATTTTTAAATATGCTAAATCAATAAGATATTTTTTTATTGATTTTCGATTTATCAATTTTTAGTCCTTAATTATTCAATTTTTTATTTAACCAATAAAAAAATACTCATAAAATAGAAATAATAACAACTATCATGAAAAGAAACTGAATATTAGTTGCAGCCAAAGTCCTATAAAATGTACTTTAATTTAGGCAAAACTTCCCATATAGACAACTTAGACTCCTCTTAACTAACTTCATGGTCTAAGTTTTACTAATTATATTATATAAATATCAGTTAGTAACCCAATGTATTTAGGCCCTATTTATACAAATATAATTAATATTAATTTAAAAGGAAAGTGAGAGCAATTAATGTCCATTATTATCTCCAACTTCTCCCAATATTCACCTTCTATAATTGATCATTTAAGCTCATACATAACAAAAAACACTAATTATTCTCCTTCCGTACTTGATCATTTATTCTTCTTTCATACTTGATCATTTATTCTCCTTCCATATTTGATCATTTTTAGTACAAATATATACAAACTAATAATAATACAGCTGAATTTTAATTAAATGTATATGTACAATTGTATATACAAACACATTAGAATTTTATAATTCTAATGTATAATATATACATATGTATATAACGCCATATTGTATAAACGCATAATATTATATATATATATATATATACACACACAATTAAACAAATATACATATATATATATGAGATGAACAGATTTGTATACTTGTATTGAATAAACATAAATATATGTATATCAACACTATATTGTATAAACGTATAATATTTTACATATACAGTTAAACGATTGAACATTTGTATATTAGGATCCTAGATTTGTAATACACCATACATAAAAACCAGTGTAGAAATAATTAGACTTATATGCATAGGTGTGTGTGTATGTATGTATGTATGTATGTATGTATGTATGTATGTATGTGTGTGTGTGTATATATATATAGTGTAGTGACTTAATTTTTGGTGATTTTTGTGAATTTTTCATTCCTGTGTGATTGATCATTCTATCCCTCTCTGTAGTTATTTTGTGGTATTTCTGAAGTGTGGAAATTATTGGCATGATTCTCAATGCTTTTTGGTGTGATTTGTGCGAGTTTGTGGTTTTTGTGGTTAAAAAGATTTTATAGTTGACTTTGATCAATATTTATTGTTATGTGCATTAGATGACAAAACGGACTTCCCAATAGATTTGAAACATCAATTTTAGGTTGGTAACATGGTTGGTGTGATTTTACGACATTGGTATCTCATTTTGACTCTCGGTTCACAAAGTTGTAAAATTAGGCCTTAGGGATCAATTTTATGAAAATGATATTTTTTTTTGAAAATCTGATATCGCTATTGAGTCCAGAGCATTGAATTTAATAGGGTATCATATTTCAATTGTGTTTACGAAATTAGATGAATCCCGATAAGTCTGCGGAGACTTCAAATTTTTTCTAGTTCAACTGGTGTAGCCGCTAAAGCGCCATTTTGGATGGTTTAGCGGTAGGCTCTAAAGTGCCACTTTTCTTCTTAAGCAGTCGACTCCAACTGGGCAAAGGCACTTTATCGGTGCCCTGTCCGCTTTAGCAGAGTACTAAAGTGGCCTTATTTCATTTTAGTGGACTGGCCTGCTTACGCGGTTACCGCTAAAGAAATACTTGACCGCTTTAGTGGTCTAGTTCCCCATATAAATCCTTTTTCTCAACTTTTCCGTCATTTTTTAGACTTGAAGTTTTGGAATTTTTGGAGTTTTTGGGCGATTTCTTCCATCAAGCTTGGGTAAGCTCCAAATCCTTATTTCAATTATTTTTCTTCGATTGTTGTCATCTAAAGCTTGTTAAATCTAGATTTCAAATGTGGAATTTGAGAATTCTAGCCCGAGAAGCCTAAATTAGTACTTCAATTTAAATTTCAATTTCTACCCTCTTTCACTTAGGTTTTCTTCTATGGATTTCTTTAAACATGGGTAATATTGAACAAAAGTTTCGGTTTTATCTTTCTTTTTTGAAAACCCATTTTGAGGGTTCGCTTTGACCTCAACTGAGAAATTGGCAAAATAGACATCGTTGGCTACCTTTTGATGTGTAGATTCTATATTTATATATTTTAGTTGATTTTGAGTCCATTCTTGAGGAGAAGGCTCCATATTGAAGGCTTTCGAACCCGATTTTCTTCATTCGCGATTGGTTATGGCTTAACTTTCTTCATATTGAAATGGGTAGTTAATATTGATATAAAAGCATATTATAGGTATGTAAACTAATCATGAAAATGACTTTATTATTATTTTGTGCCCATGTGGGGCCTATGTGGTTGTTATTTGGTGATTTTGAGACATTATTTGTTATGTGTGATTGTGTGGTGTCTTATATGATTTGTTGGACTGGTATTGATATATATATATATATATATAGTTGTACTCTTTTTTGGTGAAAATTGCCTAATGTTGGGGCCTATGTTGTATTAGTGACATATTATTGCATATCTTACTCTACTGGTATATGGATTATATTGGATCATGGATAGTTGGCATATTGAGTTGGTTTTGGCTCACGTGATTGGTATATTGGTTTGTTTTGAAAATTTTCATTTTGGTTGATTGTGAGAATTACATCCTTATATCATATACATTCATGAAACATTATTACCACTATGAAAATTCTGGTTTTCTAACAAAAAATGTGGCATCCTTAAAACCCATCCGCCGATGTATGTTTTGGACAGAAGTTATGAATATTAAATTTGTATTGGTTACTGGAATCTATATGGGTTGAAGAACCCTCAATGGTTCCTACCTCGGGAGCACAACTCGGTAGGTGTATACGGAGGTTGCGTAACAAACTCAGACATATCATATCATGATCATTATCATCATCATTTTCATTGAATTTCATACATTGCCTATATTCTGTGTTGATTTTCGTGCTTGATTTGATGTTGATATATTATGTTTCTCTCTCATACTTGTATTTGGTACATGTGTATATTTTAGAACTGTTGGATGATACGGTGTGGGCTACCATTTAGGACATTTTCTAATTGCAAGTGACGTGCCCATTCATATACTTTAGTTTCTACTTTGTTCTGTTAGCCTATGCTACCTACTGAGTACAAGTGGGCTGTACTTATCCCTACTACGCCCTTTCAAAGAAGATCCAGGTGCGATTCTGTCACATGATAGGCTGTTTTGGGCGGTGCTTGGAGTATTTTTATGGTAGCGGTCAGTCTATACCTCCTGAGTTAATCTACTACCTCTTCTTATCTAGTATATCTCTTATTTTGTATTCTGACATAGATTATGTTCCTTTAGGACTATCAGTTGTATATTTTCACTTTGAGATGTACTAAGTTGGTTCTTACATTGTAACTCCAAATTTTGGGGAGATTTATGGTATCATTGTTATGTATTTTTCAGCTATTTTTGTATATGTGTGGTTTGACTTCATTTTAGAAGTCTTGCTTTGGGTTTTGGTGTTGTTTTTCTCTTTTCATATCATTTTGGGTGATAGGGTTACTTGACAAGGCTTTCCGCGACAAGTGTCACCATGACCCTTAGTTTATAGTTCATGATAAATTAGTATTAGAGTAGCCAATTTCATTAGTCTCATCAGTGTAAGAATAAGATGTTTAGTAGATTCTCATGAATCAGTACATAGACGTTAGTATCTATCATCAAGAGTATATATGATATCTTTTGGAAACTTTCTTATTTTGTTCCTTATCGTGTGGATTTTTTATACCTTGTGTTCTAAATTATATTTCACTTTTTTCTAAGGAGATGCGAGGACTAGATATCATGAGGCTAGCGATGTAGAGCCATCATCCGAGGAGAGATTCCAGTCTAGGGGGAGAATTTTAGGTCATGGACATTCTCGAGTTAGAGGATGGACATGAGGATTTTCCCCATCCATAGGTAGTACTATAGGGCTCTGCCCTAAGCCTCAGGTTTATCTTATTGGAGATATGGGGCCTATGCAGGTCCTACAGAGTTTTTCTACCCCAGACTTTGATGAGTTATTGATTCGCTTATTGACTCATTTGAAGGGTGTCCCTTTAAGTGCACCTGGTGTTCCTTCAACTCCGAGTATTGTACCTCCATTTGTGCCAAAGCCTGCCTATGATGTTCCTCCAGTAATGAGTGTGGATCCTCCAGTGATACCGATATCTACTTATGGTACTCCACAGACTCCGAGTATTGATCCTTCTTCTATGCCAATATCCAAGTATGGTATTCTGAGATCAGGAGTTCAGCTTTCATATATATTACCCCCTAGGGTGGGATCTCATCCAGGAAGATTCATTATGTCTCCTATTATTGCGAGTATAGTTCTTTTTTCTAAGGATTAGAAAAGGTTTGAGAGATTCACTCATTTGGGTCCGCCCAGGTTCAATGGCGATATGGGAAAGGATGCCTATTAGTTCTTGATTAGTTGTAGGGAAAAGTTGCATAATCTTGGATCGCTCTAGCTGCATGGGGTTACTTATACTAATTATCAGTTGAGTGATACAGCCAGGGATTGGTGAAAGTCACTTGTTAGTAGATGACCATTTGGTTCTCCAAAGATGACTTGGGATCAGTTTGCTGAGGAAATTTTGTATAGGTTTGTGCATTACCATTTAAGGGATCAGATGAGAGATGAGTTTGATCACTTGTAGAAGGGCTCCATAACTTTTGCAGAGCATCAGGCACGTTTTCATGCCTTGTCTAGATATTGCCACTGAGTTTGAGAAGATTCGAAAGTTTATAAAGGGATTAGATATTTAACTTCAGCTTTCCACTTTCCAGATGGTAGTGTCAGGGGAATTTTTTCAGAGTATAGTGCATCATGCTAATATTACTGACTATTCTTCAAGCGTCTCAGGGAGACGCCAAGAGGGTGTATCATCTAGGCAAGTTCAGAGGTCACACTTCTTGAGGTAGAGATTGTAAAGGCATCTGTGGGTATCATGGTAGACCAGTCCAGGCAGCCTTGCAAGGTCTAAGTAGTGGGTCTTCGGGTTCAGTATCTTTGGATGGTCATTTTAGCTCAGTCGTATCTCCCTCTATGATTCAGTCCACAGAGATTGCTTTATGTGTGATGAGGTTGGCCATTTTGCCAAGGACTTTACACGCCATATTTTTAAGCCTACTCATTTATCGGTATGAGAGGTAGAGGTTCTACTAGAGGTGCGCGAGACAGAGGTAGTGACGCCTGTGGTGGTGGCACGGGGCTACTCGATTGGGTAGTAGTCATGGATAGTGCTATTCTATACCCACCAGACCAGACACAGAGGCTTCTGATGCTCTTATGACAGGTATCGCCCCTTTTAGTTTCATATTTGCATCTGTGTTGTTTGATCGGGGTCAACTTTCTCCTGTGTCTGCATATTTTGCTTTGGATTTTAATTCTTCTAGTAAGCCTTTTGTCATGCCTATCCGAGTATCTACCCCTATTGGAGTCTCTTTAGTGGTGGATCGGGTGCACTGATCCTGTGTTATGACTTTCGCAGGTCGTTGATGTCACCTAAATTACATCTCCTAAAATGTATAACATAGTTGTTGTCAAATAAATAATCCAACTAAGGTTGGGGTCGAACCCATAGGGAATAGGATGAATCTTTATCAAAATCTTATTAATGTAGTCGAAAAGTGCAGAAAATAATTGGGGAGGGGGGGTGGATTTTGTAAGAACATAGTAACAAAATCTTGAACACTTTAGGTTAAAATCAATATGAGACGATCACTAGGATTGTGTTCCCCCTGACTTCCTAACTCTGTAGACTAATCATGCTCGTTAAATTATCTCGGTGCTTTACATGCAAAATCTAACATGTTATGTATCACCAACCGTTCTTGAAAACGTTTGGTGTAAAGTGCATATGAGTGCGTAAATTAATAATAAAAAATCAATGGGGTATTTATAGTTACATAACAAAATCTAATAATTTAAACCAAAACTAAATAGGAAAATAAGGCCGGCAGTGGTAACGCCTTAGTCAACAAGTCGGCTGGACTGAAGATGGCTTGTTATCGTCTATGCTTCAATGCACTAGGCGACGACTCGTCAGGTCACTAGAAGATTCATTGCCTAACTTTGTCTCTCAAGTAACTTTTTAGCTTTCAAAACTTAAACTCCATATGCTCAGAACAAGGGTCACTATGAGTCGTTGTTTGACCCTATGACTCATCATAGGTATCATTTCCACTGGTATTAAATTTGTACTCTTTTAGGACTTTGTCTCTTTTTTGCTGAGAACGACCTTCACTATGACTCATAGGTAGATCCTACAAGTCATAGCCAGTGTTGATTTCAGTATTCTTCTTTTATTTCTTCACTTGTTACCCAGCGACTTGGAAAATGAGTTGTAACATCACCCAACGACTCATTGTCCAAGTAGAAGAATACAATTCTTGAGCCTTTTCTTTCTTTATTCATTCTACTCACTTTCAATCTTGTTTTTCCTACAAAACAAACACAAAAACATATCACATCTAACAAAAGGAAATAATCACTTGCATATTTCATTATTTTAAGCATCAAAAGTGCCATGAAACCATCTCACATCAACACCCTCAACTTAGAACGTTTGCATGTCCTCGGTCATCTAACACATAAGAAAGAAACACGATGCTTAAATAAAAGAAACCTAAGGTACCCACGCCAGTCAACTTAATTCAGCTCAAAAACTCTTAACCCCCTCCTATTTTTAATTTTTTTTCAAAACCACTACGTTGATACACGTAGGATAATAGTATGACACAATGGAATTAAGTAATGGCATTACATTAGCAAAAACCAACCAAGCGTATAAGCAATCTACACTACCCGAACAGACAAGTAGTCAACAATATAACCCATGTACCCTCACAATAAGGAAGTCCCAACTCTCTCATTATCATATAAATTCAAGGAACTATATAGAGACACTCACACTCACAAAACAAGTTCCAATCAATGTGCATAAAATGCCATAGGCTTGTCCTTATTTTCTATACCTTAGTTTTTCGGATGGTTGAACTACGATCACTATAGGACTTTGCTTGGTTTGTAATGTAGGATTAGGGGTAGGTATGGTATATTTTGGATATAGTTACTCTCCCTCCTTGACACTACACTTACATTTTGGCTCCACTTCTCAACCATTCTTCTTTTATTTATCCCTTTTCTCCTTTTTTGATTCTTCAAATTGGGTTTGGTTTTCTTTTTACTTTTTATTTATTTATTTTTTCTCTTTTTTTGTTCTTTTCAAGTTTTCCAATTTTTTTCTTTCTTCTATCTTTTTTTCTGCCACACCCAACCTTACTCTCTTTTTTATTATTCACACCCTCCGTTATACCCATTTTAACTAAGAACCCCTATAATATCCACCCACAACTTAGGAATCTACCTGAATTGGGGTGCACGGTGTCCAGGAGGAACCAGGATCAACATAAGTTCATTGTAATTTAACGGGAAGGTGAAAAGGTGAAAATGAGAAAATAGGTCTATGTAGGTTCAAATCAGGGATCAAGGGATACTTATTCACATCTAGATGATTATAGGCTAAGAGTTGACTAAGTAAAAAGAGGCCTATGATCATGTCCAAACCAACTATCCTACAACCTAGGTAAGACTAACTATGCATGTTCTGGATTAAATGCACATAGGGAACTAGGTAAGTACCTCACACACACATTGTACAGGGTTATATCACCAAGTACTACCTATCTATTTCATACAATACTAAGTTATGGTTATTATGTCCCTATAATAATGCCATGACAAGATTCAAATGATGGTCACACAAATATTTACATCACATAGTTCATAAAATTTTAGGAGGGGTATTATTTTTACTCAAAACAGTTCAAACACACAAAATAATTGTCAACTGCACTTAGGTTCCTTATTATTCTCCTACATAAACAGAAAAAACACAAAACACAATATGACCTAAACATTTTAGTTATACTAGTATAACGCACCCGACGGTACAAGAAGCACAACAAAAAAAAACCTTGGTTGTGGTATATTCCTTAGCCCGACTAAGGACTGTACACTATACCCAGTGCATAAGTACAATATAAATATAGGGGATGAATACATACCTGGGCACACTAGGTGCTGAATCAAGACATCTTAGTATGAGGGTCCTCGGACTAGGCCCCACTCTCATTAATAGTAGTCCCAATGGTGATCGGGATGATCACATCCACAGTTGCACCGATGGTGTCTAATGTACTCAATGGTGGTTGGATCTTAAGAGGAAAAACTGTGCTCCCGCTTATACCTACTACAACTATAGATGTCATCTTACCTATTTTGGATCTACCATCTCCAGCTCCAATCTCGTGGACCTTATTCAAGTGGTCTCAAGACGTTTGCAAGCTAGCTACCCGAGCTGCCTATATCTCATTTTTCTCTTTTTTTCTCTTTGTTCTCATACTCGCTCTATCTCCACCATCCTCAATAATCAAAAAATAGGGATCAGACTCACAGCCATGTCCTCAATAGCAGCCCGTATTGCGGCCAACTTCTCATGTACATTTTCAGAATCTGGGGCCTAAACTCCTTCTAATATCTGGCTAATCTACCACTTAAAGTTATCAAATTGGGTTTTCATACCTTGCATCTTACTCTGTATCTACTTTTTCACCTAAGGTTGCACCCCCTCCTTGATATTAGCTATTTTTCTCTAAAGGCAGCCTAATCTCCTAAACACACTGGTCAAAAATTCCTACAAAACCAAAACATAGCTACTAGGGGGTGGACAAGAAGTGGATGGTCTCGAGGTCGAAGGAGTCGGGGCCGTTGAGGACCCTGCTATGTCTATAGATTCCTATTGTCTCAAATCGATCATTCTTAGTGGGAGAGTCTCCAGGGTTGGAAAATCTCAAAAAATCTATATTTATATGCCCACTAGCCTAAAAAATTGCCTTCAGAAGTGATACCCCAACCTTGACCTTTAATATTGGGTTAGCATGGTCCCGGATCAATCCTATATAGGTGATTTGGTGGACCACCATAAAGTGATCCATATACGGGAGCACAGGTACCCATTCATCAAAAAAAATCTGCGCCAATAAATATGGAAGTCCAAGTTGGTACTCACAACTCGATTTCAAATCACCCTTGCAAGGATCTTATCTATGTCGATCGCATAGCCCTCTATGGTACCAACGACCAAAGTAGCCCTGTTGGGGAATTAGAATGTTATCTTCTATAGTTGGGCTTAACAAATGCTGAACCAAAGTCCACCATTCCTTGGTCGCAAAACTCAGGCTGGCCTTAGTGATCTTTGTAGCTGGGAACACAGATCAAAGTGTCTCCTTCTGCATAGTAGCAATAAAACCCAAGGTTCCTCCTTCTGCATAGTAGAAATAATCCATTCTATCTATTTCAGATGTATAGATTTATCATAAATTCCAATCAGCTTCATCTTTACCTTTCATATTTCCTTAATGTAGTGATCAATCTCTGAAGTGTCAGTGAGGAGCTCAAACTTTGCTCCGTGTAGAAATTCAGAGATGGTATGAGTAGAGATGTTCACTCAAACACCTCAAATCATCAGTGAGTGGAAGGGATAACCTCTGTTCTATGATAGCCCTTGCAGATACATCTTCTTTAGCTTCACTTAGTATGCAACATAAAACTCCTGAACTAGTTTTGGGTTATATTTACATGAGGCTCTCGTCATCCACTCAAAGTGGTACTTCTTAAACCAGTCCTCGAACTCAGGAATCTCATACATACATATGGTTCTCAACTTGGGTTCAAGATAGAACCCTCTCTTAGTCTTCCCTATGATGGGGACAATGGCACTATCCCAATCATAAAGCTCATGCATCCTGGGGTACCTCTACCAATTAACAATAGCCACTGGGTAGGCTCAAGCTGTAAAGTGCCAGTGGTGGATGATGAATCTCCACTTATATGTTGTCACCAGACTATCATTCTTCACTTTCCTCCTCACCCTCAAACTCCGACTCAGAACCTTTACTGTCGAAGGCGCTTCCAGATACAACCTTGTTAGTTTTTTTAGAGGCATTTTCCACTCTCTATGTACTCTTCTCAGTTTCCTCAAACTTATTCTCCTCTCCCTTTTCAAATTGAGGAGGGGAGTGTAGTGGTGATTGGCTCAAATTCTTCATCTGGGGCTTAGCTTTCTGGCCCTGGGTTAAATTGCTTCTTGGTTCCATTGGTTATAAGATGGGATATTCCTTCACAGAACTGCTGGACTCATCATAAGTAGGCTCATCCTCCCAAAGTTGGTGGGTAGGACAGTTGACACCCAATTTTGGCTCACTCTTTTTCCTCTAATTATTTTCGATTCTTCTTGGCCCTAAATAATTTTTCAAAATAAGTTTGTATTTTTATTTTTGTGAATTTTGGAAAAAATAAAAGAAAGAGGATTTATTTTTCTTTTATTTTTAAAACATTATAACTAAATATTATTAATTATTTGACATCAAAAATCACAAAAATATTTTGGATAATCATGTTCGTATTTTTCCTTTTTCATACAATAAATTGTGTCTATATGTATATCTTCTTATAAAATATATAAATATTCTTATTATATATATTTTTATTATATTCTTATAAGCATGTATACATATATTCTTATTAATATTACATGCATTAAGTTACATAATTATTAAATTAGGTGTCTATAATAATTATTATATAATTTATATATGTATATACTGAAAAAAAAATTAGGGTGGTAAGAAGCATCGATAAAATTAATTTTGCTAGAAAAGGAGCATTTGGGTCGACAATAACTCAATTTCAATTTATTTTTTTTGTTATGCAAGCACAATCATAATTTATAAATTTCAATTCAAGAGGCCCAAAAATTAGACCAAAATCGATCCATTAAACTCTTTTTCATTCAATTAATCAATTCTTTCCATATCTTCCCGCCCAATCATATCTCACCACATCAACCAGCCAATCATAGCATAAACTCATTTGATCCATTAATCCTTTTCTAATCCAAATTCCCTAAAAATTTTAACTTTATAAATAATTATAATTTTATATATAATTATTTATTATTCTTAATTAAATCTGAGTCATCCGATCAAAGATTGAACGCTTCAAATTTTAGTCAAATCCCCAAGTACAAGGACACACTTTATCTCCTCCCCAAGCCAACTCACGCATTTTCTCTGTCCAAAGCATGATGATCTCTCTCTTTCAACCTTTCCCAAACAAACAACCATGAATGCCCTTTCTCCTTCTCTCTTCTTCACCTCTCTCATCCACAACCCCAAACGAGAAACTCCATAGTCGCGTCACCTCTGTCGCACCTCTGCGGTATTCATCTTCCCCAACCCGTGATTCCTTCTTTGACAACAAAATTAGACCCAAATCAGTGCAACAAGCTTTTTGATTTCAAATCCACATTAAAGGTTTGAGATTCATCCAAATTCGAGGGAGGATTAGTCCTTTTCAACTTTTGAATTTTAAATTTTTAATTTTTCCATTAGCTTCCTTGAATTTTGATTTCAAATCCAGATTTGTCTATATATACCAATGTTTTTTAACACTTGAGGGACAAGACTTTGGCGAGGGTTAATTAGGGGAAAGTCAATTTAGGATTTGAAAACTTCACAAGATGAGGGCCGTAAAAATTACTTTGTTTTACCCTTGATTTCAGTCTGAATTTTGATTTTCCTAGTTTGAATTTTGTTGCCGAAGAATTCTTGACAGAAAGGATCAGTTTTTTCACACAACACAAAATAAATTTCCATCTCTTATGTGGCCTTTGCATTTTCTCTGTCGGCTATTTTTGAATACAGGAATATGTGATTTTAATTTATTCAGGTTTGTTTATGGTGTTGTTGTTCATTATTGTAACACCCCGATTTTCTGAACTGGAATTCTACATGGAGTTTATGACCCCGAAGGACCACAATCTAACCCATGACTGATATTTGTACCTGTACACTGCATAATATACATGTAAAATACAGAAAACATGAACAATGGGCCATAAAGTTCAACTGAATAAAGTGTATGACAAAACATAACATCCATATGGGTGAAAAATACCCTAAACAACTGAAGTCTGAATCAAATCTGAACTAAATCTGAAAACCTCTAAATACTGTCTGAAATAAGGAGTTGAAGGAACATGTCTCCAACTAACTCCGTCTAACAAAACTGAACTGAAATAATGAATGAAATAAAATAATATCTCCCTCGGATGGATGAGGACTCACTGCCACTCTGCGTACTGGAATGCTACTGCTGATCTGGAACTCGTGACTCTGAGCCTATGGTGTAACATATAAGAAAGCACCATAGCGTAAATGCGTCAGTACAACTGAAAGTACTGAGTATATGACTGAGGTAGGCTAAATGCAAAAGGTTTTACATGCATGAGCAATGCTAACTGACTGACTAATATGAACGTGAGAGTGCAAGCATGCATACATAGTAACTGAGATCGTGAATACGTGATATCTGGATCTGTACGTTAATACATGGTTTACTATTATCTAACATGACTGATACTAGAATTCTGATAGCATGGATGACTGTGTCTGACAATCCTGAATCTGATGGAACTACCTGAGTTTCGTACTGTAACTGACAATCCTAGTATACTAAAATCTGAAGAACTATCTGAGTTCTTTTACTGAGACTGGGTCTAAAACTATGGGAGGTAGTTGCTTAACCGACATACCCCTATAATGCATATAGCTAGGTTGGGGTCCAATCTCTGCCCCGACTGGAAGGGTGTCAATACCGCGCCACTGGTAAGGACAGCTGTGAGTGACCCTTAGCTGGTAGGTACTCGAATGAGAATGGTGGGAACCCTAAACTGACAGGTTAATCCACCTCATCAACTCTAATCTGGAAGGTTAAGATATCTCAACCTACGCTGGCTACGTAGTTCTAGAACACAAGGATGACTACTAATAATCATACCCTAAACTGGCAGGTGAGTTCCCATCCTTGGGTTCACTCGGTGCTAACTTCTAATCCCATCTAAAGAGACTGAACATGATTTAACTGGTTGTACATGGACTGAGTAACTGACTTCTGTTGACTGACAAAATAGTACTACTATCTGAGAATTCATTGAGATCATGAAATTTCTGAGATTTCCTGAGTCACATGACTGACTGATTTCTATAGATTATGGCTTAACTGAGATTATCGTAATAACATGACATGGCTCTAGGCACACAGCTATATTTTTCGGGTACGAATACCCCAGGACTCGATGGAAGGAAACTAACACACGTGACTGACTTGAATACATGATCAACATCAACAATCCATAATATCATGACTAAGGGAATTTCAAGAGGTACATGGTTATCATACATCTTGTACATAAGTAGGATTCACAAGTAAGAATAGCATTATCTCATAATACTAGTTCATGAACAATCCAACAACATTTACAAGACTCAATATCAACATGAAAGTCATTGGAACATAGTGGCATATCATTAATCCTTCACTTAGTCACAATTTAGCTATATTGCATGATTTCTAGTTTCTTAGGCATTTTATCAAACACCTTGCATGCACTCTTTAAGGAATAGGTGTATTTCATAAATTTTCACTATATTAAACCACCCAATTCACGAGTTCCAACTAACATGATCATAACCTTCATGAAATACAATCAAAATACTATTCTATAGCACATATAGCAAACACCAACATGAGTATGATAATATCACCGCAACAAACATAATTTAGCATTTAAAGATTTATTCTGAAACTCCACGGATCAAAGGGATCCGTGGATGAACACTGTGCATACCTTAGATTAAGAATTTGTGATGATTGACGGCGAAATTTCCTTGAAATTGACTCTTCTATGAAAACCCTAGGGCTTGTTCTTGAGAGTTTTTGAGAGAAATTTAGTGTAAGTTGCTAAATTAGGGCTTAAATCTCATGTTATAAGGTTTATATAGGGTGGAAAAGTTGACCCTTTTAACCCTGAACACGTCATTAAGTTTTCAAAAAATTTCCCGAATTGGGCCCTTGGCGCGACGCGGCGTTATCACGCCGTGTCACTGGAAATTGACAATTGGGAAATGGTGGGATGGCGCAACGTGGAGACATTACGTTACCCCCCTTTTTTGTGACCTATAACCATTTGAGAATTTCCATTTGAGCTACCCCCGCAACACGTCGAAGGCTCAGGTCAGACATTATCTTACTAAAAAGGCCATAACTCTTTGCTCGGGTGTCGGATTTGGGCAAATTATATACCGATGGAAAGATTATTCAATTTCTAATGTGATAGAAAGTGAAAATTATGGAAATACCATTTGTATAAGAATGAATCCTTATTTCAAAGCAAGTTCTAACATCCTTAAGATGATTTCCAAGCTAAGAAAAAGCATGGGTGTACAATTATCCGGGGATGGAGTTTAGGACTATTAATTTGTTTTAAGCTTCGGTTGTTTTATTATGTGTGAATTCATCCTCTTAATTAAATTTCATCTACTTTTATTTTATGAATATGGTGCGTTGTTGTTAGTTTTCCATCGCCTCTACGCGTAAGGATAAAATTCTAATTTTTGTGGAGTTATCTCATATGGTCTGTATGTATGCGATTTATGTTTAGGGGGGATGGTTGTTAGATTCAGTAATTTAAAATCTAAAAACCTCTACTCTCTTCTTTCATTTGTTATATCCTGGTCATTTGCATTAGTATCCTCTCCGTTTTCATTTATTATATTCTTGAATAGGTGAGAAACATGTGCCAACAATTTCACATGAATTGGAAAATATTATTTGGAGATAAGACTTAAGAATCCATTTTTCTTTCTTCTAGTAGAAATGATAGTAACAACACGTGTTGGTGCAAGTCTTTCATAACTGACTGGATTTTCCTTCCTTTCTCTCTGAAGCTAAAACTTATTTTGTTTAATGGTTTGTTTAAACTGATGCAACCTTATTTCCTATATTTAGAATTTGTTCAAAGATTATTGGTAAATAAGAATGTAGGATATAGTTCAAGCTTTAATGGATTTATAAGTTGAGCTGATTTTATTGAAGCACATATCTATAGAAACCTCTTCCAGTAGCTAAATATCGGAGTATGTGGATGCGAGTGTGTGAATTGTTCCTGGTATAGCAATGTGTTCTTATTTCTGGAAAATGATCATACGTGCAGGCTATAATTCAGGTCTTATGCTATATTTTCTTTATTTCATGCTTCATTTATTGATTGAAACTTGAATTGTATTCTAATCCTTATCATTTTATTTGTCACATGTAAACTCAGGAATTGGAGTTTTAATGAAAACTCGTCTTAAACCAATTATTGGATCGACGGCTAGTATTACAGAGCTCGGGGTCTAAATCGCTAGAAGTCAGTTCCTTCGATAGGAAATCTATAGTATTGAGTTCCTTACTTTTTTCATCGCTTTTTCATATTTATTTCATTAACGTTGTATTACGCTGAATATGTATTTCATGTGGTTTTGATTGAAATTGATTGACATTGTTTTGGTTAAAATTATCTAGAATTAGTTTTCCTGACTAATCTTTTATATTCGACGTTTACATATATAATCATAAATAGAATTTTAAGAATAAAGGCAAATTTTGTTCTAAGTGCAATCTTAAAATACATTTTTTGAATTGGTTTAAATAGCTAGTAATAGCCTTTGTTTTAAAATACACTAATTAATGGTTTACTCGACTTAATCGCAGTCTTGAAATGAATCATAGAGCGATTTTAATAAGTCAAGACTTTTGCAAGTGACTCACCCTTCAAAAGTGCATTTTTCATTTAACTTAATATAATCTAAATGTTCATTAAATTTTATATTTTCTAACTTTACTTCAAGTTTTTTCAGATTTCAAAAAGGCTCCAAAAGCACAAGGTATATATGCGTTCTTACACTCCCATATATAAAGTATATTCTTGCTATTACTATTCTTTTCTTACTGCTGTATTATTATTACATTATCATTTACATGCTATATCAACTCTATTATCCATATGCATTTACTATTAAAATTTATTTACTATTTAGGTTTAATCTACTGGGATTTCACAATTTAATGAATTTTCACGCCCTTTTCATATACTTTCGAACACACATGTATTTATATTTATTTTCTTATTAGTAAGTTTTCACATATTTTAAAAAATTACTTTTTCTTTACTTCATAATAATGTTGTCCACTTACTACAATTACATACATATTTTCTTACAAGCTCACAAAACCTTTACTTTCTAACAAATATTTTATTACAATGTTTTCTTTTCTCATATTTAAAATACATACATTTTGCAATAACTATATAATTTCTTATATATGGTAGTGTTACGTCTTATATACCTTGAGTGTCTTTTCCAAAATAATGAAAGTATTTTTTTTATCACTTTCTTTAACAAATAACGATATAAATATTTCCCAAATATTTTTCTAAAACTAAGTTTAAGGACTATCTTCGGTTAGGCTCTGAGGGGTGCCTAATACCTTCCCCTCGAGTAACCAAAACTCTTACTTAGAATCTCACTGATTTTCTTAGATTAAAAATAGAGTTTTCACATTACAAAAAAGTTTTCCTGATTTTTCCTTAAAAGTTAGGTGGCGACTCAAAAAAGAAACAAATAATTTTTTCAAAAAGCCAGAGAGAGTCATCACGACCACCATACGTTGCGGACTGTTTCGGCCGGATTGAAATGGGGCGCGACAGCGTGGCGACTCTGCTAGGTATTTACTTAGATTTTGACCTTAACAAACTTAGTTGAAGAACTATGTTTGGGAATATTTGTCTATTTTGTATTCTCTTTCAACTATAATATAAATATTAGAAATATACACCGCTTTGTTTGAAAGGACGCAAGTCAAATCGAAACTTGTGTTCCTTATTTGTTTGAAAATACTGCTTGTTATTGCTTTCTCTTTTGCACTTTCTGTCGAGTTTTTGGCAGTACACAATTAACACGTTGTGGTTCACACGGGGGTGTCTCACACTTCTCCAAACATTCTTTGGATTTTTTAGTTTCAGAATCGGTGTAATTAGATTAGTGTACCTTCTCGCAGTTATTCAGTCCCACTTTGAAATACCTAGGAAAAATCTTACTCTAGCAATACGTCATATTGCATAAACCATAGGCAGGATGGTCCAAGGTATCATCTTTGTGACTAGGAAGCCACCCTTTTGTCAGAAGGTTATATACCTTACGACATACTTTCTGTGAAATTGATTGAGATGGTCCAGAGATCGGGCACTAATGGATTCAGTACAATTTTGTTGACCCTCCTTTATTTCCATCGATGACATGGAGTGCCTTTTCCAGAAAAAAAACTCTCTTCATTCAATTTCCTTTTCAAACCAATACATGTAGAGTATTATCAAAAGCTCCACAAACGGGTATTGAAATACTATCAAATATTTTCCCCAATAATTGAATTTCTCCTCCAATCAACTAACGTGAAGTATTAGACAAAACTCTGCCTTCGTTTGATATCCTTTTCATAGAAACATTTGTGAGATATCTTTCATCCCCACATCATTTGACACTTCATTTCTAATCCATGATCACCTATTGTTATCAATACTTCATTTGCATTAGGTATCCCTAAGTGCCTTTTAACTAGTAGTGAGGCCTTAGGATTCTTTATTTCTTTGTATCACTTTTTCAAATTCACCATTTTAGCCCACCCTATTCTTTCGTACTCGTGCAACATCTTTTCTTATCGTCATCATAGTTTATTTTGACTTTGCTATTCTCATTTTGGAAATTCTATATTGTCCTGAATCTAAACATGACAGAATCTGGATCTATCTATATCAATTTATTTGGGTGTAGGTCCCACCTCTGGAAAAGACAGGTTCCAAAATATAGGACGCATTTGCTTGGCATTATGTGAATGTTTAACTCAATGTGAATGCGCTTGTCTGATGACCTAAACTAACTCTTTACCTTTGTATTTTTTTTATTTTCTTTACCTCTCCAAAGGCTGATCGCGTTGACAATCGAGCTAGTTGATCACCCTTACTTCACCAGATCTAAGTCATCAACATTACCTCGACGTAGTTGGGCTTTCTAAGAAAGAAAAATCACTATGTATGATCTGACTAAACCTAATCCAATTGGTACAGAAAATGTCACAGTTATCAGTGAACCTCCTGAAGCTTCTGAAGTTAGAGCTGGTGTTCAACATGATAAGCATGTTGTCCGCTTGACTCAAGAGGTTGAGGATCTGCGCAAAGAATTGAATCGAGTTAAGGTGGAGGATCTTCCCGAACACTTCCCTCTTCAACATCCCCCACCTACTAACAGTAATTTACCTCCAACCACCTTGGCAAATCCACCAAATCAACCACCTATCTACACCCCTCCACAAAGTCAACCACCCACCTACACTACCTATTCTGCTCCTAATCCACCGCCTGTTGACCCACCAAATCAACCTCCAATTGATATTCCTTACATTCCTCCACCTGCTCATACTTATCCACCACCTACAACTACTCTTTCAAAGGAACCAAACAAACCACTTATTAATACCCCTTATAATCCTCCACCACCTCTAATAAAAAATACTCCTACCATACAAAATTATCCCGCCCAGTATATGCAAGGGGCATATATTGCCATTCCATACGCGTAAAATGTTTCTCCTATATATACAAGGGAAAACCAAACCTTTACCAACTCAATAATGGTCAAGTTCCAACCCGAGGTTGACTAGTATGAGGAAATGGAGAATGATGCCAAGGCCACAGACAACAATGTATTAGCAAGAGCGATTCATGAACTTAAGGAAGCAATGAGAAATCTTCAAACTACTAGGGGAAGCAATATCCTTGAGTATGATGATATATGTGCGCAACCAGACATTGACTTACCCGTAGGATACAAGCCTCTAAATTTTTATTTGTTCAGTAGAGTCGGTGAACCTCATACACATTTGAGGGCCTACTGTGATAAATTGGTGAGAGTAGGGAAAAAAGAAATTATCAGAATAAAATTATTCATAAGAAGTTTGACTGGTGAAGCTCTCACTTGGTACACATAATGGGATCTCTGTAAATGGCATGGGTGGAATGATATGGCGAAGGACTTCATGAATCAATTCAAATTTAACACAGAAAACTTACCAGATAGGTTCTACTTAGCTAAGTTGAAAAACAAATCTACTGATACATTTCGTGAGAATGCGCTGTATTGGAGGAAAGAAGCAGCTAAAGTCCAACCACATATGAGTGAACGTGAAATGACTGCCACTTTCATTGAATGCCAAGATAACAACTTGTACTATGAAAAAATGATAACCATGATGGGACAAAAGTTCATGGAAGTCATTAGAATAGGAGAAATCTTGGAAGATGGGATCAAGTCATTGAGAATACAAGACTATATAGCCTTGCAAGATGCAAGCAAAGCTATTCAATATGGTTCAATCAATGGGAACAAGAAGAAGAAGGAAGATGTATTTGTTGTTATAATTGACAAAGGACACAAATCAAGTCAGAATCCTTTCTACCTAAATCTACCACATCAACCCACTTATCCTTACCAGTATGGTGAAACTTCCCAAATGCCTTACTATCCTCCACCAACTACTTATCCTATCTATAATACCCAGGCAAATTATTACCAACCTTAATCCCTCACTTTCCAAACTCCACATCCATATCAGCCTGTCCAAGCTCCAACCCACCAAATTTTCCCACACACTACACCTAGGGCCTTTCCTAGTCTTGAAACCAAAACTACTCACAACTTTACCAAAATAGCTGAACCATATGCTCAGTTATTTAAAAGGTTAAAAACAGCAGGCATGATACAACCCATTGAACAAAATATCCCTGATCCTATTCCGAAGTGGTTTGACAGTTCCAAGCATTGTGCATATTGTTCTGGAGTTATTGGGCACGACACTGAAGATTGTTATGGTCTCAAAATAAGATTTAAGCCTTAATCAAGGAAGGAGGGATTCAACTTGCTAGACCTCAGCTCAATGTAAGCAACAACCCTCTACCAAACTATGAGAATACTAATGTGAACATGATAACTACCAAAGAAGACTGGGATTTGAAAAGGACCATTGTACCAATTGGAAAGGTTGGAAAGGACGCACAATTAATGACAATCCCAAAACTAGCACCAACGGAGGATATTGCTACTACCGATAAGACACCAACCATTTGGAAGGCTGAATCAGAAGAGGCTTTGAAGAATTGGACTTGTACTTCGTACATGGGGTCTTGGTAAATTGAACAAGTAGTAGGTCTTTTGAAATACTTTTGAAATAGCATGATTCTAAAATCGAGGCTTGATCATGCCTAAAACTTTATGTTTTGTTGCCTCATCTTTTGAAAGCTTAATTGCAGAATCTATGAATGAATTTTCTATTTTTCTTTAACTTTCTACTACGTATTACTTTCTATTTTTTTTTGAATTATCAAATCTGCCAATTACGATCGTGACATAATAAAACAAATCAACAAAGTTTGGTATTAAAGTAACACTCTACAGAATGTAAAATTGAGTAAGAGTTCAAACAACCAATCAAGCAACATGATAAACAACGAGTACTCGAGTAACAAGAATACTCATTCAAGAGAAGTCAAGACATTACAGAAGGGAAGACTTTATATAGGTTTTAACTAAATGTAACTTTCACTTTTCATGTAACTTATGAACTATATTTCAACCTAATTCTCTTGACGGGATATGTAGGTATCCCACATCGGGTTCGATTTTAGTATAGAAAAATTTTAAAAATAATCTCTTATTTTTAATATGAGAACTACGCCTGACCTGATTCCCTCAGCGGAATACGTAGGCCACCCACATACGGTTCAGTCACACTAGGGTAAAATTAGATATTCTTTCCGATGTAATTTTGAACTACACACAGCCTGATTTCTTAGGCAGAATATGTAGGCAACCTACAGCGTGTTCGGCTCCTTCATTAGAAAAGCTCCAAATCATTTTTTATATACCTTGAACTACGTTCTGACACTATAAAAAAGGGGTCAAATTATGGGGGTTAATTCTAAATCTTGCGGGGGTTTTAAACCCCCACAAAATGTGATTCCGGCGGTTATCAAAACACCCCATAATACAAGCCGTCATAAATAATTTGCGGCAGTTTTTGTCTGACCGCCATAATTAATTTGCGGATATTTTGTGACAGTCGACCCCCGTTACTCTAAATTTAATTTTTTTTATAATAAATTTTAATTTAAAAATTGCGGGGGTTTAAAACCTCCTCAATTTTTTTCTTTGTTTTTAAATTTAGTGGGGCCCTTCAATTTTCAATAACTAATTATAGATTCTAATTTTAGCTCAAATTTAATTGTTCCTTTAGGCATAACCTATAATCCAATGTTTGTTCAGTTCATATATCATTAACACAACATGACTAATTAAACATTGTAATTAACAAGCATATCAAAAATACATTGAACATTAAACTTCAAAATTAAATTTTCAACATTAACATCTTAAAACTTTAAATTTTCAACATTAACTAGTATCTTCAAACTCCAAAATCAAATTTAAACACAAAACCTCCAATAGTCTAAGATTCACTACAACAACACAATTACATCATCATAATTAAATATCCAAGACAATTTGCAATGAAATCAACGAATGTCTTTAGGATAAATATCATCATGTGATCTCCTTGCATCCATGGAAGAAATGGGTCCACTAGCCGCATCACTTGGCGACATAAAAATGCAAAGTATAAAAATCAATCGATAAACTTTCAGTCCTTATTATAGACAACAAGTTAGACTAATCATCTACATTATCAATGATAAAAAGTAAAGATAAAAAAAACACATTATAGTAAACATCATGCTTTAACACTATGTTTGGAAATTTTCCTTTATCTGTTATTCGAATGTGGTCTGTGCAGTTCATGTAACTGTGGTCTATACTATTCATGACATATAAACAAAGGGAAAATACCATAATTTCTTATATTTTATTAGAAATTAATATCCATACATAAGATAAAATACAACCAAAGCATATGATTGGAAATTAAGCAAATGTGAAATACGTACATCATCATTCAGACCAGGTTTTGTGATATCCACCAATTGCTAAGTCATACTATATTCTTCGAGGAGTTGGTATTTGAAACACAAAACAAAGAATGAAAATCTACTCATTTATTCAAGGAAATAGGAAATATTGTTGATAGCTTCTACTCTAAAATTAGATCAAATAGTTGGCTCATAACTGTCGTTAAACACTACAGTTTTCTACCAATCATACAGGAAAAAAAAATATTTTTCTTCCTCTAATCCACCCTTATTAACTAAAGAATTGTTGCTACAACTTTACTATTATCTGAATGGCCTAAATAGAAACCATCAACTTGCACTACTCAGACTTTAAACATACACCCCAGTTACCTATGTCAAAAAAAAAACTTTAAACATACACCCCAGTTCACTTCCACAGAATTCAACAAACCATAACATTATCACATCAGTTTCTTAAGTTTAACATATAACAATGTGATGAATGTATTCTTAACCCAAATTCCAAAATTGTTAATAGGTTGCAGATTTATAAGCACGTTAAATGATCACACACAAGAATACTGTGCAAACAACACCAATATGTAAAGCTCTGGCATAATTTCTTAACATCACCTTCCTAACCTTCAATTTAATCCCCAATGCTACTTCAACGTTCAAATAATTCTATCAAAACTAAGGGGAAGCAACAGTGCATCACATGTTCATGGAATGTCACTTTCCACTTATAATTTCACACAACATCACAAAGAGTTAAAAAAGAAAAAAAAAATTAAAACACAACCCAGATCACACCTCACATCCGTGACAGACATCCCACATAATCTTACATTATCATTGTTTTTGTTTAGAATTTAAAATCATAGAATATGATGTGCCTCATTTAACTGCTACCAATAATAAAGAGTCATGAATGGAACAACAGAAGAAAGAATGCATCAATCTTATCCATGAAACCAAAGGAACTGGTTCCATGAATGTGAACATGAAAAGTATAATAAAGATATATGAAGTGTAGCAGTTGCTTCAATGAAAGTAACAACAGATAGAGAGTAAAAAAATACTAAAAAGGGAAGCAGAGACACAAGAAGGGGTCAATGCAAAGGCAAAATAAGGAAAAAATAGGCAAAGGCATGTGAGTCCCTCCAAATCTTGACTGTTTATTTGGAAACAATCTGTGACTTAAGTTGCATGTCTTGCTTGGGTTGAATCATGGCTCTTTTTTTTAGGATAAAGAACAGCCCGACCACAATGTTTTTTGTACATATCCTTATTGTATATTTCCCTAAGAGGCTATTTCCATGCCTTGACCCCATGACGGGAGGTCATATAGCATGAATTTTACCAATTACTTCAAGCGTTGGTAATATTCAAAACTTTCTATCATTAATAGAATATAGTTTTGGTCAAGGGCACCTTAGTCCAAGCGTTGCGCTCTGAATTTTTATCAAAATAACTATTAGTTTCGTATACTAATTTTTGTCACATATCTTTTGAGCATAAAAAATAACTCCAACCAAGTCAGTCTTTTTTCCTCAAATCTTCAAATAGTCACTCCTCAACAAGTCCTCTCTGGACACACATGAGTTGGGTGATGCCTCTCAATCTCAAGATTGTTAGACAAATCAGTAACCTTATCCCATGTATAATAACTCTATAACTTTATCTTGAAAAAACTTTTAAAGAAAAACCAAAGGTTCACATACGATTCACGTGAACAAAATAATTAAACACAATACCAAAATAGACTCCTACCTACGGACATGAAGATATTTTTCCACATAATGTTTTAAATCTAAGCAGCATCTTGTTACATTTAAAAATAAAGAAAAAAGCTGAAGTTACAATTCACAAGAAATTATGAATACGAGAAAACAACACAAGAAAAACTTCTAATATGATCAAGAAAAGTTGCAGCACACCAACTCAAAAACAACATAAAATTAGAGAAAATTTTCACAACCGATTCAATTAAAAAAAATAAAATAAAGAGAACTTTACTTACTGTTGTAGGAGAAACCATTGAAGGAGAATCAAAGAACCCTACAAATTGTTTCGGTATCGTTCCTTCTTCATTATCATATATGACTTCAAAGTACTCATTATCTGATTGTGAGAATTCATCATTTGACTAAAGTTTTCTCAAAATTGGAACGAACAAGAACCTCCACTACTTGTAGAACTTGTACCACCAAAATGAGGTCTATCTTGTTTAAAAACTCTATTAGGAATAGCTCCTAATCTCAAGTATCTCACTCTTCCAGAGTGCTATGGCCCTAGCACCTTACTAACGGCATTATTTGGACAAACTTGAGACTTATCTATGGTGTTTTGGCTCAAAGCTGACTCAATTATTTCCTACATATAGAAAATATGTTGTCAAAATTAATTAATGATAGAAATTTATTTGGCATACTGTTGTTGATTGTTCAATAAGAGTCTATGGTACATAAGCATAACTCATACATATTTCTTTTTTCGCTTCATTATCATATGCTCCATCTTGATTCTTATGAGTACAATATACATTTATGCTCGTCCAGGCCATTGTTCAGTCTCGGTCATCTATAAATTAAAAAACATAATCAAAATAACTTACATAGGAATATTTACATTCGAGGTTAATTCACTCACCATTTCATCCCTTCTTGTAGCATTGGCTTTGGAGCCACCAGTGTATGGAATTATCTGTTTCTTTTGATTTTCATGGTTCCTTTGACGCATTTTCTTATAAAAATATATTTAAAGCTCAATTGGAAAAAATTAACTATAAAACTATAAAGAAATTTATTTACATAAATATCTTTGTTGATTCTTTAAAATTATATTCAACAAAAGAAATCCATTGATCCGGTGGGTTTCCTCCCACCTAGAGCCTTAGCTATCGTTGTGGCACGACGTCTTCCTTCCTTTATTTTCAAGGTGGGTCCTCGAAATCATCTTCACTCATCTTATTATTTTCAATATCCACTATGAATACTACTTGCAACTCCGCGGTTTGCTTCTTTAACATGTAAATTTTGAAAGAAACTTCATCCTCTTGCACTCTAAATTTTATTTCCCCTAGCTCTAGATAGCTAATAGCTCTCCTAGTCGATAAGAAAGGATGACCAAGAATGATAGGCACCTCTTAATCCATTTCACCATCCATACTACAAAATTCATCAGGAGAATGAACTTGTCCACTTTCACAAGGACATCAAATAATATACCCACCGGCCTTTTTATAGAACGGTCCGCCATCAAGAGCCACATAGAGATTTGTGTCGGTGTATCAATACCAAGCTTCTTGTATATGATAAAAGTCATTAAGTTGAAGCTCGTACCAAAGTCACATAGAGCTTTTCCAAATTCATGCGTCCCAATTGTGTAAGGAATAGTTAATGCTCCGGGGTCATCTTTCTTTTCCGCAACCTTGCTATCCTTGATAGCTCTACATCTATGAGTGATTTTAATCGTATCACCTTCAAAAAGTTTCTTCTTGGACATCAACTTAGCGTATCTCGAGATCTCTTAGATAGCTTCAAGCAACGGGAAGTTTATCGATAGGTTGCTAAGTTTGGCCATGAACTTCCTCAATTTTTCATTTTCTTTTTTTTTATGCAAACATTGAGGAAATGGGGGAGGAACTTGGATAGTTGACCTTGCTTCAACTTGTGGCCTTTTAACTTCAACCACCTCCTCATCATTTTCATTGATCTCTTTTTTATTATTTACCTCTCTTCTTTGAGGGGTCACCTTCTTTGATTTGGTCTTGGGAATATTCTCACTCACGTCTCCTCTAAGGGGTTCCTTAAGAGATCTTCCACTCCTTGTGTCAATTTCTAGGACTTGGGCGTTGCTTCTTGAGTAAGAAATTGTGTCACTCAGAAGTCTACCTCTAGGACTAGCATTTAATTGCATCGATATTTACCCCACTTAAGTCTTTAATTTCTTGATAGAGGCGGAGTGAGACACCACCATTTAAGAGAGGTGGGAGAAATCACCCTTCAACTCACGGACCATCTTGTCCATGCCTTCTACTCTATTCAAGATCCTTTCTAACATATCCTCGGTCTTGAACTTTTTAGGGTAAATGACACTAGAGTCCTTAGCTTTGGCTCAATCATGAGGAGGGACATAACGTTCATAGTCACGTTCATGATCTCTCCAATCTCGATCTTTATCACAATCCATCCAACCTTAGTTCCCACCTTACTTTTGATATACGGGGCAGGAACCCTCCGAGTAGTTTGCCAAGTACCGGATTTATCTATCCAATTTCTTTACCTCTTCATCCTATTCATGAGATTTTGATGCTACGACATTTATCGCCTTTGTGAGTGCACCCATAACATGATTCGTCAAGAGCTCAAGTTGGGTCATTATTTTGGCCATGTTCTCCTCATTTTATTCTTCTCATTTTCTTTGTTCATTAGTCACCACGGATATGGTAGAAGGGGCCTTGGAAGCTTTGGTGTCTCGGGTATGCCAACCCTAATTTTTTTTATACTTCTCCTATCAATAGAAAGGCCGCAAGATGATGCAATCTCACTATAGAACCGCCCTCCGCATTGTCCACCACCATTTTTTTTAATGGATCAAGAGCCCGATAGAAAATTTTTTGAAGCATCTTTTCTAGAACCTCATGACTTGTGCATTGGGCTAACTTTCCATTAAACCTCCTCCAAGCTTCTAATAACGGTTCTTCATTAATTTACCAAAAGTTCACAATCTCATCCTGCTTTTGAAGCATTTTTTATGGTGGGAAGTATCTATCAAGAAACACCGTAGTAAGCTCTTCCCATGATGTAATTGAGCTGGGTGGAAGTGAGCGAACCTATAAAACTACCTCACCCGTTAGTGAAAATAGGAAAATTCAAAGCCAGATGGATTCTTGTGTAATATGTGTTATGTTAAATGGTGCACAAACTTTCACAAAGTTCTTCAAATGGACATTCGGGTCCTCATTTGCTTATCCCTCATACAACCCTTTCATTTGCAATATGTGAAGCATAATGCTAATCACATAAAATACTTCATTCCCATTGGTTTGCAGAATGCGAATTGCACTTGTTTGTCCCGCCTTATTTAATTTCCCTTCATCATCAAGAGGGGCATCGAGGAGGCGCATATTGCTTGTGTTATGTCTCATTGCTCCGTTTACACTTTGATCACCTAAAAAAGATTCAAAAACAACAAATAAAGTAAATTACACCACTCCGGGTATTCCCAAGTAAGGATGACACCACATAAGCAAAATCTATATTTCACTCCCCAACAATGGTACCATTTTATAATTCTCAACTCACTCCCATATTTGAGGGGTGAGGTGGTCATCGTCAAGTAACCCAATTTGAATTGGAGTCGAATCTCGAGGAGAAAATTATAGACTTCAAACAATATGGGTGCTCAAATAACTATGAGATTACCTGGAATTCTAAGAAAAATGACATGTAAAATAAAATGGGGGGATTTGTTTGGGAATTCTTCACAACAAACTTTAACAAGCACTTGGTGAGTAAAACTTTTAATTAGAATTCAAGATTTGGAGGAAATCTTGGGATTATGGCTATCTAGAGGTAATGCATATGGATTGATGTTGGTTTCTCATGAAATTTTAGTTGTTAACTAATGGATAGGCTAGGTCGAAGTTCATTGGGGTCAATCTTTCAACAAAACCACAATGATTTCACTCGTTCTTTCTTTCGAGCACCTAAGAAGTGTACATATCTCCATAATCACGTAAAACCTCAATCAAGCATCCCTATTTCTAGGATGATGCTCTTGACATGATTTACACTCCCAAAACACTTACTTCTAAGATTGTAAAAGGTAGTAAACCATAGGCTCAATTATTCACCATTTCCTTGTCCCCTTATAAACCTCTTTCAAGGATCTTCTAGGTTACCTAATGTTCACCTCCATCCCTCTTTCAAGGATGATAAAGGGCTTCTAGGTCTTGGGGCTTTCACCTATCAAACCCATTTGGAGATTTGGGGTTTTCACCCATCAAATTCCAACCCAGAAGCTCAAGAAATGGTTGAATCCATACTCAACAACTAAAATCCATGCAAACACAATAATAATCACACACAATTACACTCTAGTTCAATATAATCCCAAGACTAAATTACTTAGCTACTGATGAAGAAAGTAAAGAGATATATGCCATAAGGTTTATCCAAAGCATTCATTCTTCACAAAAATCCTAAGAAATTTAGCCTCCAAATTTAAATACACACTTTACCAAATTAAGGTTTCAAGTCTAGAATTCCAAGATATCTTATGAGCTAAGCTATCCTAAAGAAGAAAGGGTTTTTGCTTAAATATGGCTTGGGATGCGTCTAAGTGCTTTTACAAATTTGCCCCTAGGCATATTTCCACTTAATCACGATCGTACACAGCCGTCCGTGATCGTGACCATGCGATTGTAATAGTGTGTCACGATCCCGTTGCTCTGACCATTTTTACTGATCGTGATCGCAGATAGAGGACTGCGGTCATGGTTACCAAGGTTGATGTAGTCCAGATCTTCAGTTGCTCTCTTCTTTGCTCCTTTTTTATTATTTTTAGCTCCAATCCATATCTTTTGGGTCTCCTCAATTCCATGCCTGCAAAGAGTGGATATTAGTGTATCTAACCATAAATTTTGTCTCATTTATTCATTTAAAACAAGGTAACGTGCACGAATAATGAGTGAAAAAGAGTGGTAAACTCACCACTCATCAACCTTCCTATTTGTGTCATAGTAACCGATTATGGTTCATTCCTCTTTGGACATTGTACACCTCAACTCAGGTAAATCACCTAAGTTTGGGGTGGCTATCATATGGGTGTGTGATGTAACGTGGGTATGTAGCAGGGTAAATTGAGAGAAAAAAGTTAGTACTGATGGGTGTGGTAGCAAAAGAAAAATAATAAAAAGAAAGAAAAAGAAAAATTATGAAAAGGTGAAAAAGAAATATTAAAGAACCACACCCAACCTGAATGTGCAATAAATAATAAAAAGGGAGAATTAAGGGTGGAATAAAAAAAGATGGTTAATGAGTGGACCCAAAAGCTAGCATAGTGACAAGGAGGCTTAGTCACTTGATATGTCCATATGTACCATGCCAGCCTCCAAGCCTACATTACAACCCGAGAAAAGCCCTATAGTGATCCTAATTTGACTGTTTGAATGCTAGGGTAAAAAAATAAGGGAAAGCCTATTATATTGGATGCACATTGACTAGAAATTATCTTTTGAGTGTGAGTGTCTCTTGGTTATCCCTGTATTGACATTCATCATTTCATATGAGTGAGTGGGACTTCTTCATTATATGGTCACATGAGTAATATTGCAAGCTGCTTACTTGTATTGGGTAGTGTAACTTGTATATATATGCATGATTGTCTATTGGTAATGTAATTCCATACCTTGATCCCATTATGTCACCTTATTGTGTTTCATGTTTATACACAGTTGGTTTTGAAAAGTTGAGATAGGAAGGGGTATTATGATTTGAACTTAAAGTTTTAATTGACTGCCTAGGATAGTTTAGATTATCCTAGTTAAGCATCATGTTTTATTTTGTTTGTTTTATTGTGCTATGTTTCCTGAGGACATGCAAACATTCTAAGTTGAGGGTGTTGGTGTGCTATAGAAATATAGCACTTTCGACGCTTAAACTATGAAAATATGCAAGTTTCTTAGGTTATTTTGTTAGATATGATGTTTCTTGGGTATGTTTTGCAGGAAACTAGGTTTTGGATGCTAAGTTCATAAAAAGGGATGAAAATGGAGTTTTTGGCTACTTACTTGATCATTTATGGCATTCGTGACACTTTCTAGAGGTACATGAACAACGTATTTGATGAAATTTGATGTTTGGATGTTTGGTTGCAAGTATTGGAAGGCCTGAAACTTACCTATCTCTACATGTTGACCACATATGGTTGTATGAGAATAAGATAAGTACAAAAATTAATGATCTAGAGAGTGAAAGATCTGAAAAAGAACTTTCGGCACCTAACTATGTCAACATGCAGACCGCATGTGGGTAGGGTAAGTGCCAGAAGTCCAAAGTCATGAGAGAAAAAGGTGCAAGAAATTTTTCTGGCACTTACCCATGTCTACATACACCTAGGGTCAGGTTTCATGTGTCACATGCACCCAAGGCCAAGCCGCATGTAGACACAGGTAAGTGGCCACCGATCTTTTTTTGTTCTTTTTCATCCAAACTTTGATTTTAAGGTTTCCTCATGTACTATAAATACCCCTTATATGTTTTTTAGTAGGATATATACTACTATTTATACTCACAAACATATATTTGATTCTGAGATCCACGTTTGGTCTTGGAATTATTCTGTATAGATTTTGGTTATTAATTAAGTTAAAGCTTTGAATTTTTCAGTTGTTGATTATTTTTTTATTGTTGAATGCTTTCAAACATGAATTTTCTTAATCTTTACATAAGCATGAACGGCTAATCGCCTTTAGCTAGGGTTGTGGGAACCTTGGCTACATAACGAAGTAGGGGAAGTGTTCAATCCTTCTAGAGTATTTTTGTTGTGTGTATTGTGATTTTCTTTGCTTTGATTATTGTCTTAATGGTTGAAAATATTAGGATCTAGCATGTATTCAAAAAGAACCTGAGAGGGAGGTAGATATTAGGAAAAGTAAATCACAACGGTTATTTGGGGTGAATTATCGATATAAGCATACGTGTATTATCTTTTTAAGTCAATTAACTTCCATCTAATCAACTCTAGATTGAGAGGAGATAGTTGTACCTGGGGTCCAATGTAAGGGTTAGTAATCCACACTCTGAGACTGAAAGGAGATGAGTGAAATTTACCAAATAGTGTCGAGAGGTGGTTGGTGATACCTATCTTACCAGACTCTTTACGCATAGCGGTTGGGATCAAGATATGGGTTAGTAATGCGACATCCTAAGACTCAAAAGGTAAAAGAGTGAAATCGTCCTACTCGTCTAAAAGACTGTAGGAGGTACATAACTTATTATTTCTATATGCAAGGTGTTGGATTTGTTTGACAACACACAACAACCATATGGAGTTGAGATGCAAGGGGGAACACAACCTTAGTATTCACTTACGACTGATTTTCAACCAGAGTTAATAATGTTACTTGCTCGAGACTACTACAAACAAATCCCCCCATTTACTTTCTTGTTTTTCCATAGAATGTAACCACTAAGATATGTCAAACCATATGTTCCCTTTAGATTCGAACCCAACCTTAGTTGGTTTACTATATCTTGACAGCAATCGTATCATCGTCTAAAAGAAGGTGTTATTTGAACATCATCAAAGAAATTAGCATTGTTTCCAGGGAGCATAGTGTTGATTTATGGATTGAAGACATTGTAGTCTTTGGGTTTTTCTTTTTGCTCTTATTTTGGTATACGCCAGTGTATGCCTAGCACACAGAGTAGAGGTAATCCCTTACTCCCACTGACTACAGAGAAGGTTCTCCAATCACATAGTAGGATGTTAGAACCACAGAGGGACAATCTCTTTGAAGAAGGAGTTCAGAATGATGTTAAGAGAAACACAGCAGACCGCCAAGCAGCACTCGGTAGAGATTAAACCAAAAGCCAACCTCAAGCAATCCTAGCATGTCAGTTTGTTCAGCCATTTGTTGATGATGAAGAAAATTTGGGATACGATGAGCAAGATAATACAAGACCCATTATTTCTCCTGCTTTATCTCCTGATGTTAAGTTTAATATCTCTAGTACGATGATTCAACTTTTGTACTTGAATGGTGTGTTTACAAGGTTGCCGACAGATAACACATACATGCACTTTGCAAATTTTATTGGGATATGCACTTCATATACCATACCAAGGGTAGATCAGGAGGCACTAAGACTGAGGCTTTTTTCTTAATTGCTTACTGGGGAACCATCATTATGGCTCGGGGAAATGCCAAAATGAGCTATTACTACATGGAAGGAGCTGCGCACACAGTTCTTAAATAGGTTCTTTCCACCAATAAGGGTATTGCGGTTCAAGGATGAGATTTATAATTTTAGGCAGCTGAACTCAGAATCTATGTATGATGCATAGTTTTGATTCAAGAAGCAACTCAATATGGTACCCAACCATCGAATATTAGGGATAAGCTTGTCAAAAATATTCTATAGAGCCCTGACTACCAATTCAAGAGCAATGGAAAGCATTATTTCTGAAGGAGCCTTTATGAGATTACAATGAGAGATAGCTTCAGGTATTATGTATGGATCAGATATTATTAACTAACCGAGGATGTCAAATGCGAGAGGTTGAAAGAGGTTCTAATATTTATGACATTGGAGTTCCTGGTACACAGAGAGTAGCTAAGGATATTGTATCTCAGGAGATTTCATTATTACGGGCAAAAATTGGTGAATTGGTCAAACAGCTTGCAAACATCAATTCTTCTAGGAGCATGAATATGGAATATCTGAGGAGAAAAAAAATGTAAATAATTAGTTAGCGGGAATCCAATCCCAAGGGTAAAGGAATCAAGGTTGGAACTATCATGATGAGAGAGATAAGTACATTCTACCTGGAAAATAAGAGGCAGAGTCTAGAATAGAAGAGATGTTGACCATATTGATGAAGGGTCAAAAGAGCCAAGAGGCTTGCTTGAATGAACTTAAAGTTGAAATTTAAGAATTAGCCTAAAATGTTGAGTCACATAAAACTGCTATTAAGTAGCTATAGCAACAGTATGGGAAAATCTCTATCATTTTGGCAGAGAGATAATCAGAAGCGGTACCTGATGATAATGTACAGAATCCTCTGAAACTTGTTCACTGTATGGACATTGATACTTGGGATGACTCTTTACCTGAGGAGCACTATTTTCCTTCTAATAATGAGCCAAAGAAAAAGGATGATAATGCTGAAAAACCACCTGAGGCAGAGTTTGAGAAGCTAACCTATACTGGTGATAATTTTGTTAGCGATTGTGATAATGACTAGATTAGAAAAGAGCTCCAAAACATAGTGCAACAGTTTAGCTCAGATTTTCAGGTAACATGGGCAGCAAAAAAGGGGACCCAGGTGCAGTCAACATCCTATGTTCCTTTGGGCCTTATAAGATTAGTCAGGCCCTACGTGATACTGGAGCAGGATTAAATGTTATGCAATTGGTGATATACAAGTTCTTGGGGTTGGACGAACTATAGCCTACCTCAGCAAGGTTATTGATGGGGGATTCATCGGTAAAGGAACCAGTAGGTATCATGGGCAGCGTAGAAGTAAAAGTAGCTAACCTATCCAAGAGATTTCATGATTTTAGACTGTAAAATAGATACCCATTCTCCAATTATATTGGGTAGGCCCTTCTTATCTACTAGAAGTATGTTGATTGGCATGGACTTGGGAGACCTCATTTTCAAGTTGAATGATGAGCAAAAAGTGTTTAATAAATGCATGACAGTACAACAGTCGGATGATATGAGAGTTGTGGCAGTGATAGATGTGGTGGATGAGGACATAATCATAGTTGATGTTCCTATTGAGGAAAGATTAGAAGTAGAAGTTTTGGATGCGGTAATCATGAACTTTGAGAGTGATGGAATAGTTGACTATGGTTATATGATAAATGCTCTACATGGAATTGGATCTTATAAGTACCCCCCCCCCCACCGCCAATAAGATCGATCTTAACTTGAAGAATAGAACCACATCTTCTACGAGACCATTGATTGAATAACCAAAGGTATTGGAATTTAAGGTCCACCCTTCTCACTTGTATGCATTTTTTTGGACCAATAATACCTTACCAATGATCATTGCAACAAATTTTGTGAGATCACATATGGAGGCTTTGATATCGGTATTATGGAAGTTTAAGAAAGCTATTGGATGGACCATTGCTAACATTGTGGGGATCTCACAAGGAATATACACACATAAGATACATCTTGATCCAGGCCGCATTCCTAGTATTGAGCATCAGAGATGAATAAACTCTATTATGAAAAATGTGGTGAAGAAGGAGATAATTAAGTGGTTAGGCGTTGGGGTGGTTTTCCCTATTACAGACAGCTGGTTGGTTAGCCCAGTTTAATTTATACCAAAGAAAGAAGGAATCAAAGTAGTTCTAAATGAAAATAATGAGTTAGTACTAATGAGGCCAGTGACTGGATGGAGAGTGTGCATGGATTACAGAAAGTTGAACACGTGCACACAAAAAATCCACTTCCCGATGTCGTTCATAGATTAGATATTGGACAGACTTACCAGCAAGGGTTGTTACTATTTTCTTGATGGGAACTTGAGATACAATTAAATCATGATTACTCCTGAGGACCAAGAAAAGACTACCTTTACTTTCCTCTATAGGACCTTTGCATTCAAGAGGATGCCATTTGGACTTTGCAATGCATTGGCCACTTTTCAGAGATGTATGATGTTTATATTCTCTAACATGGTGGAGGATACGATTGAGGTATTCATGGATGACTTTTTAGTGGTCGGATATTCTTTTGATGATTGCCTAGCCCATCTAACCAGTGTACTGCAGAGATGTGAAGAGTGTAATTTGGTGCTAAATTAGGAAAAATGTCACATCATAGTGAGATAAAGTATAGTATTAGGGCACAAGATCTCCAGGCATGGCATTGAGGAAGACAAATAAAATATAGAGGTGATTGAGAAATTGCCACTTCAGATATCAGTTAAAGGTATACGAAGATTTTTAGGTCACACTAGTTTCTATACAAGATTCATTGAGAAATTCTCTAAAATTACATCCCCCCTATGCAAACTTTTAGAGAAGGAGGTAAAGTTTGTGTTTGATGATGAGTATCTCAAGGCTTTCAAATTCCTAAAGGAGCGGTTGATTTTCGGTGCCTATTATTATGTCACCATACTAGTCTGCACCTTTTGAGGTAATATGTGATGCAAGTGGAGTGGCCTTGAGTATTGTCCTTGGCTAAAGAAGAGAGAAGATATTTCATCCCATCTATTATGCCAATAAAGCTCTAAACCCCGCACGAAAAAATTACACTGTTACAGAGAAAAAAGTACTTGCAGTGGTTTTTGCTTTTGAGAAGTTTTGGTCCTACTTTATTGGGACCAAGGTGATAGTTCACACTGACCATGCAATATTAAGGTACTTGATGACAAATAAATATGTCAAACATCGACTAATTCATTGGGTACTCTTACTGCAAGAGTTTGATTTTGAGGTCAAGAACCGAAAAGAAAAAGAGAATCAATTCGTATACCATTTATCTAGACTTGAAGAGGAGACAATCCAGAAACTAGGGGATGATCTTGATATAGTTAATTATTTTCCAGATGAGTGTGTGCTAGAAGCATCCCATGCTCTGATTCCCTGGTTTGCTAATTTTGGTAACTACTTGACAAGTGATCTTATTCCAAAAGATTTATCCTTTCAGCAGCGATGGAAATTTACATATGAGTTAAGGAAATTCTTCTATGATGAGCCATATCTATTCAAGGTTTATGCCGATGGAGTAATTCAAAGATGTATACTAGATATGGAGATGATGAGCATTCTAGAGGCTTATCATTCATCACTAGTTGGAGGTCATCATAGTGGTAAACAGATATCCCATAAGATCTTACGATGTGGGTTCTATTGTCTTGCGATCTAAAAGGATGCTTATGATTTTGCACAGGCCTGTGACCAATGTCAGCGTCAAGGTAATATTTCTCGACGCCATGGACTCCCATGACACCTATCTTGGAGTTGGAGCTATTTCATATGTGGGGAATTGATTTTATGGGCTTTTTTATAAGATCCTATGGTATCTGTTAGTGGTTGACTATGTATCAAAATGGGTGGAGGCAGTTGCACTTCCAAAAATTAAAGGCAGAAATGTCACCATTTTTCTGAAAAGAAATATCTTTTCCAGATTTGGCACTCCATGTGCAGTTATTAGTGATGGTGGGTCTCACTTCTGTAATTGGTTGTTCAAAGCCCTTCTTGATAGATATGGTGTGAGGCATAAAGTGGAAACACCTTACCATTTACATACTAGCAAGAAATTGAAAGTCTCCAACAGAAAAATAAAGTCCATATTGGCAAAAACTGTGAATGCCAATAGGACTGACTTGTCTAGAAAGCTAGATGATGCATTGTGAGCCTCCCATTATAAAACTCCCATAGGAACCTCTCCATATCAGCGGGTATATGGTAAAGCATCTCACATACCGGTTGAGCTAGAGCATAAAGCATTTTGGGCATTAAAGAGGCTAAATTTTCAATGGCGTATTGTAGAAAATTTGAGGCTGAGCATGGAAAATGAGTTGGAAAAATCTCAACTCCGTGCTTATGAGAGCTCGTCCATACACAAGGAAAAAATAAAGTTGTACCATGATAAGAAAATTGAGAAGAGAGTGTTCAAACCCGATGATTTGGCCTTGTTGTACAATTCAAGACTACGCTTGTTTCCTGGCGAGCTGAGGTTAAGATTAACTATACCATTCATTATGGTTAAGGTGTTCCCATATAGTTCTATTGAGTAAAGTGTGATTTTGATGTCCCATTTAAAGTGAACGGGCAACGTGTGAAACATTACATGGGAAACCTGGAAGAAGTTAGAATTTATGTTGAGATGGACCTTGACGAAGTCTGAGTAGTCAAGGGAGATGAGTCGTGTCGCGACAGTAAATCAGGAGCTTCTTAGGAGGCAACCCAAGGTATTGTGTAGTTTGTATCCTTATTGAGTGATTGACGTCGGATCTGCACACCTATAGTGTCGCAGGTATGTTCCTAACTCTCTTATTTTGGTTTGATGCATTAGGGACAATGCATGATTTTTAGTTGGCGGTGGGGATGCTTATTGGTCTTGATGTCCTTTTGGAGTTTTTATTGTCGTGCCTCTTTTCTCCAGAGTTTTTTTCCTAGTAGAGCCGATATGTTTAGGCATATTGTGTTTTCTTTCTTAATGTTTTGTGTAATTAGTAGATTTTTAGTATTCAAGGTAGTAGTCAGATTTTGACTAATTTTTTATACCCCTCCAAAATTTTGTGTTCTAAGAACTATGTTGATGTGCATATGTGTGAACTTTGTGGATCTTGTTATGGCATTAGTATTAGGGGCATGATAACCATTTGCTTATAATTGCATGAACTGGATAGGTAGTAGTTGGTGATATTGACTCTGCGCTATGTGAGTGTGAGAGACTACCTAGTTTCCTTTGTATGATAAATTGAAAACTTGTTTGGTTAGTCTTTCCTAGGTTGAAGGATAGTCAGTTAGGAAAGGATCATAGGTCGTTTTTTATTTTAGTCCACTTTTAGCCTAAATAACCTTCTATGTGCGAATAGTACCCTTGATCCCTATTTTGAACCTTTTAGACCTATTTTTCTTATTTTAACCATTCACCTTCTCATTTGTATTACAATTTACCTATTTTGGCCCTGTTCCTCCTTAGATAGTATATACCTCAACATAGGTAAAAAGCCTAAGTTGAGGGTGGCTATCATAGGGGTGTAGAGTGTAAAATTGGTATGAATAAGGGTAAAATAGGAGAAAAAGAAAGTAGAGTTGGGTGTGGTAAAAAAAAAAAAATTATAAAAAAGTGGAAAAGAAAAGAAATAATAGAAAACCACTCCCAGCCTAAATGTGCATAAAAGTATAAAAGGGAGAAATAAGGATGGAATAAAAAGAAAATTGGCTAGTAAGTGAGACCCCAAAGTTAGTATAATGCCAAGGAGGCTTAGTAACTTTAAATGTCCATACCTATCACACCAGCCCCTAAGCCTACATTACACACCAAGAAAAGTCCTATAGTGATCCTAACATGATTGTCTAAATGCTAAGGTAAAGAAAATAAGGGCAAGCCTATGGTATTTGACATGTATTTATTGGAACTTCTTTGTTGAGTGTGAGTGTCTCTTGACCGTCCCTGTATTGGCATGCAAGATTTCATTTGAGTGGGTGGGAAATTCTTGTTGTGAGGGTACTTTAGTCATGATACCAGCTATTTACTTATTTCGGGTAGTGTGATTTGTACATATGAGTGGTTATTTATTGCTAATGTAATTTCCATTCCTTGATTCCATTTTGTCACCAAGTTATGCTTCATGTTCTTACATAGTTGGTTTTGAAAAGAGTTATAGGAGGGGATGTTATGGTTTGAACCTAATGTGTTGCCTGACTGTCTAGAATATCTTAGATTCTCTTAGTTAAGTGTCATTTTTGTTTTGTTATGTTTTTATTTCCTGAGGACATGCAAACATTCTAATTTGAGGGTGTTGATATGCTATAGAAATATAGCACTTTAAATGCTTAAAACGAGGAAAATATGCAGGTTTTTTAGGCCTTTCTGTTAGATTTGATCTGTTTTGGATATGTATACAGAAAATTATATTTTGGATGATAAGTTTGTTAAAATGGTAAATAAAGGTGTTTTGGTCTCTTTTGGAGAGAGTATGGATATGTGGGATTTTTTTGGCTTGATCATGATTGATGCATGTTTGAGAGTCGATGAAGAGCTAAAAATTGACTCCCAGCACCTACCAAGTCAACATGTGGCCAAAAGTAGGACCTATGGACCGAATGTACACAAAGCTGGTGCAACAAAGTAAAAATCCCGAGCGATGAACATTGCAAGATTTTTGCTCGTGCTACCTACACCCGCTACCTGCGCCCTGTGTCTGGGCCACAGGTAGTACCTTCTCCCTGCCATACCGCAGGTACCAGGAGTAGGTGGCCACCGACCTAATTTTATCCTATTTCATTCGGGCTTAGTTTTTAGGGTTTTCTTTTGTACTATAAATATCTTTTATGTAATTTTTATTCAGCGATATACAAGTTTCGCACTTTTAACACTTAGAAACATATTTTGATTTCAAGATCCATCTTTGATCATGGGATTTTAGTGTATTGACTTTGATTGATCATTTAGTTTATGGTTGTGGGTTTTCATTCATCTTATTATTGTGATTTCATCTTTGCTTTCTAATATGAATGTTACTAAATTCTTCACAATCATGAGAGGCTAAAACCCATAGCTAGGGTTGTGCAAACCCTGGTTGATTGATGAAGTTAAGGAAGTGTGATTATTGAATTGAACCAAAACCTATGGAAAGTATTCCATTATATTCATTATGATAATTGTCTTAGTGATTGAAAGTGTTAGGATCCCGCTTAGATATTGCTACTTACTCCAAAAGAGGAGTAGTGACTAGGAAAAGATAATGACAACAGTAATTTGGGAGTTAATGATCGATCCGTTGTAGTATAATGAAATATAGTGAATGATCATTAGATTTCATCTAATAATTTGAAACTCAAAAGGTAATAGTTAAGTGGAATCAAGATAAGGGTTAGTAATGCGACATCCTGAGACTCAAAAGGTAAAGGGTGAAATCCTCCTACTCTTCCAAAAAACTGTAGGAGATAGATAACTTATCAGTTCTGTATGCAAGGTATAGGATTGGTTCAACAACACACAACAACTCTATGGATTTTAGATGTCGGAGGAACACAATCCTAGTGTTCACTTACGACTGATTTTCAAACAGAGTTAATATTGTTACTTGCTCGAGACTACTACAAATAAATCCTCCCCATTTACTTTCCTTTTTTTACTATAGATTGTAATCACTGAGATATGTCAAACCACGTATTCTCTTGGGATTCTACCCCAACTTTAATTAGGTTACTATATCTTGGTAGTGACTATATCATCATATAAAAAAAGGTGTTGCTTGGATGTCATCAATTATCATTACTATTATGAATCTGTGGTTGATAAATTAGCAAGTATTGATAGAATAAAGGTTGTAGATGGAAATAAAGTATAAGTCATGCATGTTGAACATTTTGAATAATTTTAAATTCATTACTGTTGTAGCCCATCCTTACTTTAGTATTACCCTTTTGCTTATACCTATTGTTCTTATGGGGCTCGATTAGATTTGTTTTTATTTATTTGTGCCTTCTAGGCTTATGGAGGTCTAATAGGCTATATCCAGACTTTTATTTCCACTTGTGAGTTACTCATGTTCTATTTATTGCATTTGCCTGGCCTAGCCTATTTTTTCTGCTCCTTTATTATTTACTTTAGTTTTCATACTCGTACTTTATTTATACTTATCTGTAATTGACCTATGATGTCTATTTAGTACTCGTGATTTTATTGCTCATACTACACTTTTGCATCTTTACTCTGATGCAGATCTAAATATGAGTCATCGGCATTGACAATATCTTCGAGTTGTACAACTAATCGAATATTGGGTTAGCTTTTAGAGTCTAGATTTGATCCTCCTCTTTAGTTTTTTGGATAGTCTTATTTTGTATATTCTGAGACTACGATGTATATTTTGACACGATCTAGTACTATTTATGTCTAGTAGCTCTTGTACTGACATTATCAGATCTTGGGGGATTGAATTTGGTATTTTGTATATATATATATATCCCTATTCTGATTACTTATTACTACAGTTGTATCGTTGTTTTCTTATCTTTTACCTGTTAGCCATTACTTGCCATTTTGGGTTATGGGTTGGCTTATCTACTATGGGTTAAATTAGATGCCTTCATAATGTAAGAAATTAGGTCGTAACAGAGCCATCTCAAGTCAATTAAAATTGGAAATTGCTCGTGATTGGGTCTCTCTCGAAGATACTAAAATGGGAATACACCCTCTCAGTCTAAGTAAAGATAATAAAAGGCCACCAGTATTAGTAATTGTGTACTAAAGGACAGACAATGGACTAATGTGATAGGACTCTTAAATGCATGAACAATCCGCAGTAGGCCTATGTCAGACGAAGGATATTTGGTTGGCATATCCCTATGGTTCTCTGGAAAATAGCATTTGATCATTGGTCATGGTACTATGGGGTTCCAAAGCACACCCTTATTGGTCATGGACTAGCCTTGTACAATATAAATAGATGCTTTCTCCCCTCTTGTAAAGGATCATCTGGTTTTGTCATCTCTGCCTCTAAGCAATAAAATTCTTTTAAGCTTTGTCTCCATTTTTTCTATATTGTCTCTATTTTAGATTACTCGTTGCTTATATTAGTATGATATTTTGGTCAAAGCCAGTGAACCTTGATTATATGCTTTATGTTATATCTTAGATTTGTTACCTAACTTTACTTCATTTGTTACTTATATTATTTTCAGCATTTACTTGTTGTTTTGTGGACCTGTGTTACTAACTCAAAGTTAAGCGGTAACATATATTCTTGACCCACCGACAAATTCATTTATCTCAAATCGATGGTAAATAATAGCATTGATTGAGATTCAAAATATATATTAAGAGCTTTGTTAAATAAATAAAAATAATATATATATCTTGAACTCAATAAATTAAATAAATTTGATCAAATTTGAAACTCAAACTGATAAAGTTTATATTTTGGAACCACCATCTATGGGTATGGAGATTTGGTATTTTATTATGTTAGCTTTGAGAGATTGTAGGAAGTCATCGAGATAACTTTTTTGTTTGGGAGGTCGCATTGAGGTTCTTTCGAATTTTAAGTCTTTAAAATCACCATCCAAACTCTATAGGACAATCTCGAGCTATATATGATAGCAAATGAAAATGGATTTACTCAATGTCCCCTCCCACACACACACAAAAAGCATGTTAAGGTATAAAGGAATTAGTTTAAGATATAAATCATCGACAAGTTGAATATAATTTCACTTAAAAAAGATTGTGATGGGATGATAAATAATATCATGTCATTCTTAACTAGAGGTCTCTTGTTCGTATCCCGAGAATTATGAGATCCTCTATTGGAGGGAGAAATTTATCCTCTCAAATGTAATTACTTTAGTTATGGCATTTTCATTTTGCACATGTTAAATTGAATTTGAATGGTACCAAAAAAAGCCTATGATTTTTTCTAGACTCTTTATTTATGTTGTTGTAGTTCGTAAAGAGCGCCATTTTATTTATTGAAATTGCTAGATGAGAATGTTTATAATTGTGTGAAAATATAAGCTTTTGCATTAAATTTAATGTTAGGGGCTCTGATTACACTGAAAAGTTGAGATCTTTGTGCTATTGTAGATATGTAATCCAACAAGACAACTACTTTATACAAAATATGTGATATTATGCTTAGAGATTGGAATTCGAGGTAGAGATGATTCCATCTATGTGAGGGTATTCATTGGCTAAACAATGATTTTTGAATAAAATAAAATAATTTTCTTGATTAAAGTGAATAATTTTCATGTTTAAATGGCTCTTTAGTATCCTTTATGTTTTACTACATAGGCTTAAAGTTATGTAGGATTATTTTCACCTATTGTCACTAAATAAGCTTTAGACACGCATGCTGCAGAATGAAATTATACTTTTAGATCAACGTTTGAATATGCGATTTGGGATTACATCTGATGTCTATATAGTCCATTATTAATTAATATTCATCAAGTTATCCTAAATGTAGAAGTTGTTAATGACGCAAAACCTCTGGGTCAGTTGGATTTTTTTACAAAGTTGAAATACAAATCATCTACTATCATTTAATTAATAATATGAAAACTGTTAAAAAGGCTCTGGAAGTGAAGAAAAATCAGGTTCCTAATGTTTAGTACATCAAGAATGGTGTGTTTGTGAAGAGAACGTCTGTACACTTGTTTAAATATCTATATTAATAATCTAACTCAAGTTTTATCATATGTCATGAAACACAAAACATGTTGATTATTTGTGTTTATATCTTTAGAAATTGAAAGATAAAATGCATTTTTTTATTTGATTGTTGTTTGACTCAATTGGTGATAGAGGATTGCTTGTGTTGGCGGTCTGGAGGTTGTGTCTCACATTTGATCAGACCACTTCACTCAATTATGTAGACCTACTTTTCTTAAGTTTAACTTGTCAATTTTGAAGCATTGTACAGAGATAAAAACCAATAAAAGGTAAAGATTAAGGCAAATGCTTCTCTGGTTCAAAATAAGGACTATCGTATTAGAAAATCATTTTGATCCAATATAAATCACTTTAGGAAGTCAATAAGACATTAAATTATTTTTTCACAAATCTAATCTTAATTTGATAAATGATTTAGAAAGTATGAGGAAATATAAATAGTAATACAGAAAAAATTATTTATGATTAGTGCGATTAAATAAATTTCTTAATGAATATGCCAAATTGTAAAATACATTTATTTTGAGTAGAAGAAAGTATCTCAATTATTCAAAGAACACAAGTTTCAGATCCATTTTAGCCAACTTTCTTTACCCAAAAAGGCAAAGCTTGTATCATTATAATTTCAACTTATCTATTGTCAGACTTATAGGACCATATATGAACGTTTTGTTTGGAACTTCAGTTAAACAAATGAAGACAAGGATTATTAGAAGAATGATGCCCACTCCTTATGAATATATTTGTTTCTATAACATTCATAGGCGGAGAGATTTAGTGTAAAAGTTATAGATTTATTCGATTATGTAGTGTTGACTATTGGGTTATGGGTCTTTTTTCCTCCCTATGTGGATAAATGAAGCTCAATTTGGATCAACTCACTTTTTTTCATAGGCCCATTATTATGGAGCATATATATAGATCTTTTTAGGTCTTATTTCACTATCATAAAAGTGAGTTTTCAGCTGCCAAAAGAGAGAAACTAGTGTACATTTTCATTCAAAAATTGCAGCCACAGCTGCCAACTTTAAATTGCAGTATCTGCTTTGTTTCTTGTTTGATTGAGCTAATTTTTGGACAGCTGGTTCTCTCATCTTAATATTTGATTAGAAACTGACGGAAGTAGATTTGGAGGTCTGTAGCTCCTATTTTTCATCCCTAAACAGCATCTATATTTTTGGTATTTTTGCTCCTTTTATTCTCTAGTTTTGGTGCTATCTTGTCGTGTTGTTGCTCATTTTTTGGCACTTGTTTGGTGGCCAATTTGGAGAGAAATGTTGTAAATCTTGGTGATTATAGTAGAGGTTTGATTTCGTAATTTTTTTTCTCTTCATACCGAAGAGTTTTCCACGTAAATTTGGTGTGTTGGCTTGATAGATTTTATTCTTATCTTAGCATTTTGTGTGGTTTATATATTTGCTGCCCATTTTTTTTTTACTTGGATTTGCTTATATCCTCTTGGTTCAAATTGAAAGGGAAAGTTTAGATTTGTATACTTCCGTTGCTACCATGTCGGGCATGTTGATAGTGCTACCCTGCCTTTTCCAACAAAGTTGTATCAGAGCGTTGGCTATTGTTGATTGTCGATTTGAATGATGGAGGCAAATGTGAGTAAAATAGTGTGTTTGAATGGTAGTATTTATTATACTTGGAAAGGTAAGATGAAAGATCTTCTCTCTGTCAAGAAAATGCATTTACTTGTATTTGTGTCTACTAAACCTCAGTCCATGATGGATGGGGATTGGGAATTTGAGTACTTACAGGTTTGTGGCTATATCATACAATGGGTTGAAGATAATTTTCAAAATCATATTGTCAATGAGACACATGTCAGATGTTAACAAGACAGGCCCGAGACGCTTTATGCTTCAAAAACTAGAAATAACAAGTCGCTCCTGCTTAAGCAATTGATGAATATTAGGTATAAAGAGGGCAGCCCTATTTCTAATCATATAAATGATTTTTAGGGTGTCCTTGACCAGCTGTCTAGAATGGGTGTAAAGTTCGATGAAGAAATTTAGGGACTTTTACTTCTTAATACTCTGCCAGACTCTTAGGAGACTCTTTGAGTTTCTTTGAATAATTATGCTCCCAGTGGTGTTGTAACTATGGAATATGCTGAGAGTGGCGTCTTGAATGAAGAGATGAGAAGCAGATCTCAGACCTCATCTTCTTCATCTTCACACTCTGATGTTTTGGTTACTGGTAAGAGCGAGAGAAACTAGTACAAAGGTCTAAATGATAGAGATAAAAGTAAAAGTAAGTCGAAGTCTAAATTCAAGAATATTACATATGATTATTGTAAAAAAAAGGGGGCATATCATGAAATATTGTTACAAGCATAAGAAAGATACGAGACAACAAAAGAAAGAAGGCGTAAATGAAAATCGTGTTGTTGTTATTGCTAATGATGATCTTCTTGTTGCTTGTGCTGAGAATGTCAATAATCTTGTTCGTGATGAGTCTAGTTGATTTATGGATTTTGGTGGTACTTCTCATGTTACGCCAAAGAAGGAATTATTTTCTTCTTATACTTCAAGTAATTTTGGGATGTAGAAAATGGGCAATAATAATAAAGTTAAAGTACCTGGAATTGGCACTGTTTATTTGGAAAGTAACAATGGTTTCAAACTAGTTCTCTATAATGTCAAGCATGCTCTAGATGTTTGCCTGAATTTGATTTCTGTTGGGAATCTTGATAATGAGAGTTATGTTAACACCCTTGGTGCTGGCCAGTGGAAGCTTACTAGAGGTTCGATGATTGTGGCTCGGGGTGATAAGTTGTCTAACTTGTACGTATTTTAGGGTTCCACTTCCAGAGGCTCAGTAAACTAGGTGGAGAATGATACTTCATTAGAGTTATGGCATAGAATATAGAATCATATGAGTGAGAAGGGGAATTATAGTTTGGCTAAGAAAAAAATTACTTTCTAAAGAGAAACAAGCAAAGTTGAAGAAGTGTGTTCATTGCTTAGCCGATAAACAGAAAAGAGTTTCTTTTCAGAGTCATCCTCCTTTAAGAAAGCTTGATTTGCTGGAGCTGGTACATTCTGATTTGTGTGGTATTTTTAAAGTAAGGTCTCATGGTGGTACACGTTACTTTGTGACTTTTATTGATGATTATTCTCAAAAACTCTGGATATTTTCTTTAAAGTCCAAGGATCAAGTACTTGATATGTTCAAGGGTTTCAGGCCTTGGTTGAGAGGCAGATAGGGAAGAAATTGAAATGCATCCACTCAGATAATGGTGAGTATATTAGTCCTTTTGATAGATATTACATAGAGAAGGGTATTTGGCATCAAAAAACTTCTCTAAAAACTCTTCAGTTAAATAGTTTAGCAGAGAGGATGAATAGAACATTAGTTCAGAGGGTTAGATATATGCTTTCAGATGCTAAGCTACCAGATTTATTTTGGGAAGAAGCACTTAATACTATTGCTTATGTTATCAATTTATCTCCTACTATTGCTTTGGATGGTGATGTCCCTGACAGAGTTTGGTATAGTAAGAATGTCTCTTATGATCATCGTAGAGTCTTTGGTTGTAAAGTCTTTATGTATGTTCCTAAGGATGAAAGGTCAAAGTTAGATGTTAAAACTAGACCGTGTATCTTCCTTGGTTATGGTCAGGATGAATTTGGTTATCATTTCTATGATCCAGTTGAGAAGAAACTATTTAGAAGTCGTGATGTTGTTTTCTTTGAAGAACAAATAATTAAAGATTTTTAAAAAACTGATAAGATTGATTCTTAGAGTAGTGAGAGTCTAGTTAATGTTGACCCAGTTCCTTTGACTACTGCTCTTGAAGAAAATCTTCATAATGATGAAAACCAAGTTGATAATAAAGTTTATGATCATATTAAGAATGACCAGCATGATGTTGTTGATGCTACATTTCAAATTGATATGGTTGATCAACAATTAGTTGTTGATGTTCCAGAGATTTCTCCCAGATGATCCATTAGAGACAGAGAATACTTTTATCTAGTTATTCTCCCAGTAAATATGTACTCTTGACTGGCGGGGGAGACCTGAGAGTCTTGATGAGGCCATGGAAAGTGAAGAAAAATAAAAGTGGTTTGATGTTTTGGAAAATGAGATTAAATCTTTGCATGATAATCCTACCTTTGATTTGGTTAAGCTACCTAGATACAGAAAAGCTTTGAAAAATAGATGGATTTTTTGGGTGAAATATGAAAATTGTAACCCAGTTCCACGGTACAATGCGAGATTGGTTGTGAAGGGATTTAACAGGAAAAGGGGAGTTGATTTTTATGAGATATGCTCTCCTGTTGTTAAGATACCATCCATTCGTGTAGTTCTAGGCTTAGCTGCAAGTCTAGATTTAGAGGTTGAGAAAATGTTAAAACTGTTTTTCTCTATGGTGACTTAGATTAAAAAATTTATATGGAGAAACCCAAAGGTTTTGAAATCAATGGAAAGGAGAATTATGTTCGCAAATTGAAGAAAAGCTTGTATGGGTTGAAACAAGCTCCAAGGCAGTAGTACAGGAAGTTTGGTTCCTTTATGAGTCAGTAGGGCTTCAAGAAGACTACTTCAGACCATTGTGTTTTTGTGAAAAATTCTATGATGACGACTTTATTATTGTGCTCCTTTACGTTGATAACCTGTTTGATGTTGGAAATAATGTTTGCAGGATTCAAAGTTGAAGAAAGAGTTGAGTAAATCTTTTTTTATGAAAGAGTTAGGACCACCAAGGCAGATTCTTGGCATGCAGATTGTCCGTGATAAAAGGGAGAAGAAGTTGTGGTTATCACAAGAGAAGTATATTCAGAAAGTAGTTCGAAGTTTCAACATGGATAAGGCTAAGGATTTTAGTACTCCTTTAGCTATGCACTTCAAATTAAGCACAAAGCAGTGTCCCTCCAGTGATGATGAGAAGGAAGATATAAAGAAGGTTCCTTATGCTTCAGCCATTGGTAGTTTGATGTATGCAATGGTTTTTACAAGACCAGATATTACTCATGTTATTGGTATTGTTAGATGTTTTCTTTCTAATCCGGAAGAGAACATTGGAATGATGTGAAGTGGATTATGAGATATCTTTGTGGCACTTCTAGTCTGAGTTTGTGTTTTGGTACGGGGAAGCCTATTCTTTATGGTTATATTGATTCACATATGGCTGGTGATGTTGATACTCACAAGTCTACTTCAGGTTATTTGGTTACTTTTGTATGGGAAGTTGTGTTTTGGTATTCTAGGTTGCAAACATGTGTTGCTCTATCTACTACAGAAGCTGAGCTTATTGCTTCTTTTGAAACTTGTAAATAATTACTTTGGATAAAGAGATTGTTGGGGGAACTTGGTTGTGATCATGGAAGGTATGTGTTTTACGGAGATATTCAAAGTTTTATACATCTTGTGAAGAATTCGACATTTCATGATCGGTCTAAACACATTGATATGAGATACCATTGGATTCGAGATGCGTTGGATTCTAAGTTGCTTGAAATTGAGAAGATTCATACGGAAAAAAATGGTTCCGACATGATGACTAAAGCTTTGCCAAGAGGAAATTTTGAAGATTGTTGTATGATCGTCAGGATGGCGATATCCTCCACAAAGTCGGGAGGGGGAGAATGTTGGGTTATGGGTCTTTTTCCCTTTCTATGTAGATAAATAAAGCCCAATTTAGACCAACACATTTTTTTCCCATTACTATGGAGAATATATATAGATCTTTTAAGGTCTTATTTCACTATTACAAAAGAGAGTTTTCAGCATCCAAAAGAGAGAAACTAGTGCAAATTTTTGTCCAAAAATTCCAGCCACAGCTGTCAACTTCAAATTACGGTTTCTACTTTGTTTCTTGTCCTATTGAGCTGATTTTAGGATAGTTGATTCCTCTCATCTAAATATTTTATTAGAAACTGACAGATATGGATTTGATGTCCTGTAGCTTCTATTTTTCATTCCTAAATAGTAGCTACGTTTTTGGTATTTTTGCTCATTTTATTCTCTATTTTTGGTGCTAGCTTGTTGTGTTGTTGCTCGTTGTTTGGCACTTGTTTGGTGGCCATTTTGGAGAACAATATTGTAACTCTTGGTGATTATAGTGGAGGTTTGGTCCCATGATTTCTTACTCTTCACGCCAAAGGGTTTTCCACGTAAATTTGGTGTCTTGGCTTGACTGATTTTATTCTTGTCTTATCATTTTTGTGTGGTTGATATATTTTCTACTTATTCTTTATTTTGCTTGGATTTTCTTATCTCCTCTTGGTTCAAATTTCAAGGGATAGTTTAGGCCTAGTATTCTTTCATTGCTACCCTATCGGGCACTTTGATAGTGCTCCTTGCCTTTCCCAACATTGATAATATATATGTTAAGAGATCTATTCAATAAATAAAAATATTATATCTCAATCTTCAAAAATTAAATAAACTTGGTCGAATTTGATATTCGAACTCATAAAATTTATATTTTGGAACAGCCATATATGAGAAGGAGGTCGAAACCTAAAGAGCACTTTTCTATGCTTAAAACCTAAAGGACCTGCCAAAAATTTTATATACCAAAAGGGTTTGTTCGCATCACTTGTTGTGTACTGCACACACACTACTAGAAAAAGGGGCTAGGCGACGGTTCATATACCATCCTCATAGACACGAAAATCATCCCTATAGATCTATGGTGACGGTTAGGACACTCGATACAATTGAAAACATTACATTAGCTCTATCACGATAGTATTCCATGATGGTTCCTTAAACCGTCTCTATACATACATCAATAACAACGGTTATTCTATTGAATAAATAGCAATGGTTTTTTCAATATTGCAACAGTTCGAGACCATCCCTATATATACATTGTAGGGCCGTTATAAATAGGATATTGCGATGGTTATAAGTCTGTTGGGATGGCTACAAATCGTTCCTAAATCACGAATTGAGATGGTTATGTAGACTCTATGGCAACGGTGTATATTATGTTGGGATGGCTATCCACCGTTCCTATATTACGAATTGGGACGGTTATGTATAGTCTATGGAGACAATTAATATTATGTTGGGACAGTTATTAACCATTTCTATATTACGTATTGGGACGGTTTTATATACTCTATGGAGATGGTGTATATTATATTATTATGTTGGGATGGCTACCCACCATTCTTATATTACGTATTGGGACGGTTATATATTCTATTGCAATGATTAACATTATGTTGGGACGGATTCCAACCATCCCTATATAACGTATTGGGATGATTATATATTCTATTGTGGCGGTTAGTGCGATCTGTCCATATAACAGTTCATAATATATATTATGCTATTGCGATGGTAGTTTATTTGTTCAGACGACTATAAACCGTCCTATAATCTTTATAGGACGTTTATTTGTTGGTATTGTGACAGTTAAACATAGGCTACAAGAACTTTTTTTAGGCTATTGGGATAGTTATTTTAGATTATTAGGACAGCTATTATTAGACTATTCAACAATATTATATTATGCTATTGCAATGATTTTATAAAGCTAGCATAACATATAAAACGTACATATTAATCACCAAAGTAACAAAAGTAACAGTAACTATTAACTCCCAAAATGATCACAACCAAGAAACCAAATGTTTTTATGATCATTAAAAAAAAACAAAATGTACAAGTTTTGAATGTTCGTTGTTTGAAACTTGGTCGAATTTTCCAACATAGCTAGCGTAACATGAAACAATTATGTGATCGATCTCTTAGGTCAGGTCTAGTTCATCAATTTCGTTCCCACCATCTTTTATGTCATAATCACCTACAACAATAAGAAAAAGAATGATCCTGGTCAAAATATATCAACAACAACAACATTAAATCAGTCCAATAACAATTAACCTTAGTTAAAATAGTAACCATCCAAAACTAACTTAGTAAATCATTCCAACAACAACACTAAACCAGTCCAACAACAACCTTGATAAATCACTCTAACAACTACCTTAGTACATCAGTCCAACAACACTAACCAACCAAAACAATCTAACAACAATCCGGTATGAACATAGCAACAACAACCTGGTCAAAATATATAACCATCCAAAACAACGTTGAGTCTTGAAATAGTAACCTCCAAAAATTTCAAGACAAAACAGAAATATGGAGCGTATCCCCAACCAATAAGTTTCCAACATTCACTCTTTAACACCTGAAACCAATGAACATAGAAAAAACTTGTATCCAGAAACAACATCCCAAAAAAAATTTTGTAATAACATTTGAAAGTACTATGACCACTCGAATAGGTAAACTCACTAAATTCATTATCAACAACAACAACATTAAATCAGTCCAACAACAATTAACCTAAGTCAAAATAGTAATCATCCAAAACAAACTTAGTAAATCAGTCCAACAACAACCTTAGTAAATCACTCCAACAACAACCTTAATAAATCAGTCCAACAACAACAACACTAACTAACCAAAATAGTCCAACAACAACCTGGGTATGAACATAGCAACAACAACTTGGTGAAAATATAGTAACCATCCAAAACAACATCAAGTCTTGAAATAGTAACCTCCAAAAATTTTAAGACAAAACAAAAATCTGGAGCGCATCCCCAACCATTAAGTTTCCAACATTCACTCTTTAACACCCGAAAGAAATGAACATATCAACTTACAGTCGCAAACAACATCCAAAAAAAAGTTATTGTAACTAAAATTTGAAAGTTTTATGACCACTCAAATAGGTAAACACACTGAATTCATTATGTTGCAGGAAAAGGTGGTAGAACACCTCTTGCACTCTCCCTTTAATCACAGCTCTAACCTACAATTGTAAACGCATAAGCAAGAAAAAAAAATTGACACTCTACTGAAAAATCAACTTAACGTTTCTTTTCAAAAAATCTTAACCACAACAAACCTGCAACAACAACACATATTCAACAAAAAATAATTGAATATTCACCCGAAAAAGCTCAAAAGTTAAAAGAATTAATGTTTTCATTATCTTGACCCAAACTGATCCAAACTAGAGAGTCATAAGCTATATTTCAGTTGAACATAACTAGTAACACATAACCCAAAACCTTAAACAAGAAAAAAAAAGAACCCCATCCATTTCAACAAAACATCTTTAGAACTAAACAAAGTCAAGAATTAACAAAATCCCAGATCAAGAACAAACCTTATTTCAATGGAAAATCATGGATAACTAGACAGACCAAACATGTAACGCCCTAAAAATGAGTCCCAAGATGTTACACGATTTTTAGAAACACAAGTGATCCCAAGCTAACCCTTGTATTGTTATACTCCTAAGCAATTGATTTACATATGTATAAAATGACTGAAGTTACTGTGCGAAAATATAATCATGATGAAATCTAGATAATAAATACAATACTGATACAATTTTACATTCTGATGAAACTAAATTGCGGAACTAAAATTACATGACTGACTCTGACTGACTTCTGTGAAGCCTCTACTATACTGACTATAGATAGATAGGACGCGACTCTAACTATTACTAATCAATACATCTGAGTAAGAAAGTAAATAAATAACATCTAACTGAAGTCCTCAAAGTAGGAGAACGCATCATCTGCTGGCTGAAATCTGCAACTGCCTGATCATGATATATGGACTACAACTGAACTGGTACCTACATTATTAAACAATGTAACACATAGACGTATATGTGGATCAGTACTTTTGAAATCTACTAAGCATATGGGTGTGAATGCATAAATAAAATAATATCTCAATGTTTGTATAAACTTATAAAATAATACATGCTAAGTAAAAATGACTCACATTGGCTGGAATAACTGAAAACTGAAAATCATGAATCATGAATGATAATACATACTGTATAAATTTTGTGAGTCATAACACTTAGTTCTCAAAGTGTTACTTTTACTCTTTCTACTAGTGGACTAAGTAGAATTGAAGTTAAGTCTATTTGTAAATCTGCAGGCTAAGTGAAAAAGGACTCACCTTTGTATCTGTAAACTAAAAGCTAAAATCTCATAGCTAATGACTTATGTAAAATAATATCTTCATAAAATTGTATGACTTTATACTTAGTTTCTAAAAGTTGTTCTGTTATTCTATTTTAGGACTTAGGCTTTATGGAGGTTCTTCTAACCGACACACTATGTGAGCTATCATAGTGTCCAACGTCTAGTTCCCCTAAGGGAAAAACCTCACGTAGGGAAGAGGTGTCATACTCTTGCCAAGGAATATAACATGAGTTAAGTGATCACAATATGTATTTGTATCCATATACAAATAGAATATAATCTGAATTTGTACCTATGTTGGCTCATATTTCTGGGAAAGTAGGATGTGCTAAACCCACACTTCTCGCTCGGTGCTAAATACTACTCCATTTAATCTGTATGTTTAATCTGTAGGAAATCTACTTTAAAACTAGCATGAGAGTTTACTATGAAAACCAGTTATGCATTTGTTTACTTTAAACTATAATCAAAACTGTAAAGTGGATTCCATATCTAAACTGAGGATCAAAAGATCAAATCTTGTTCAAAATCTGAGTATAAACTAGCCATTGGATGCCTAAAAGCATAATCTTCTTGAAATATTAATATTCAAACTAAGGCTTAATAACCTATGCTTTAAATTTATGTCAAATCAAAATAATACTTCATGCTCAATAATCTTCTTGAAATACCTCAATAATTTTAGTCAAAATAATGAAATCAAAATCATAATATAAATCTTATGGATCAAAACATGAGCAGGCAAAATCTTGATGCACTTAAAGCCTTTAAATCTCATGCTTTCTTTCATATAACTTGCAACAAAATATCATGCTTAAATATCAATTGAAAATCTTTAAATCAAAGCATAAATAAAGGAGAACAAGCATGCACTTTCACACTTAAATCACTTTACAAATTTATAAACTCAAAACAAGATAAGTTGGGTATGAACCCTAATTGCAATATACGTAAATTCAACTTTAAAACTAGTTTTAGGCACAAGGATGAAAGAGTTCCTTGTTCATAACCCCACATACCTTATTTGATAAATTGAATGTGAAAGCTTGAATTTTGAATCTCTAATGGTGTTCTTGAAGTTTATTCTTACAGTTTTTGAACCCGGAAGCTTGGATTATTAACTTTCTTGGAGAAAATTTGGTGGAGTTCTTGGTGTTCTTGAAGGGGCTAGGATTTTCTTGGAGAGAAATAGATGAATTATGATGTATTTAATGCTTTTGGGGATGAAATTAAATGTTATGGATGGATTTGGGTAAGGAAAAGTGACCAAAGTGCCCCTAGACCCTTTAGGAACTGAAATAGCGTGTGAAACAATTTCGTAATGTAATTTCCATCACGTTGCATCGCTAATCACGACGATGACCGATGCATCGCGTCCCAATCATGTTGGCTTACAGCCTCACGCGGAAAATGTCATAACTTTTTGCTCGGGTTTCGGATTAAGGAGAAATTGGTATCGTTGGAAAGCTAATTCAATTATCTACAATTTGGTGGGTCTTAATATGCAAGATTCTACGTATATAAAAAGTTATATTCGTTCAAAGTAGACCCTTGTAGAATCAAACACCAAACTTTGGACGAATCAAAGGCTCTACGCTCAACTTTGTTCGAAGTGATTCTTGTGAATATTTTTCACCTCAAAAGCACATCAACCACGAGGATAAAGATCATGAAACTTATATTCACATGGGAATCATTTGGATTTTAGCTTATACACGTAGGAACGACGGTTCAAAGATTAGCCCAAAAATGTGGGGTATTACAGCACAGATCCAAAAAAAATTACAATAAGAGAACAATAGCTCAAATCTCATCGTTAAAGTGTAGCCATAGCACCACAAATAACCTAAACCCCAGAAATAATCATACACCAATATTCAAGAACTGAATGAAAAATCAAAAAGGGAACTTGGGATCCACAAATCAACAACACCCATTTCCTTAAAGAAGCTCAAAATCTCATTTTTTTTATCACGAAACTTCAACAGAACATCAATCCATTACCCAAAACATACAACACTAACCATCCAAAATATTCCAACAACAACAATATTAGCCACCATATAAATTAGAGTACAATTCTTAGTAACAAAAGTAACTTAAATCATAATTTCAAACGCTAACCTTGACTGTTTTGATGGTTTCTCCCGGTAACTGCTAGTGTAGAAGTTGATTTTGTTGGTAAAGGAATAGACAATGCAGAGATTGAAAATGATCGTGATTACTAGGATGTCAAGATCTAATATTCGACAAGATTTCTTTGATACCCATATCTCTTACTGATGGCATAAAGTTACCTATTACAACACAGATGTAAACAATGCTGGTTAGTTTGGAAAACTGGTCAGTATATATCGACATATGGATAGCAGTTTAGATTACGAAAGCACATAGAGAGAAATAGAGAAGAATAAGATAGGTTACCTGTTCTATAACAATAACATGGCCTCGTTAACTATGCATACACAATAATTACAAAGAAAAAACTTCAACAACAACATGTCATTAGCATTGGTTGCATGTCTCTGACTACCCGATTTAGCCATTATATCTTCCACAATTTTTTATATGAATCTAACTTCATGCCTGAAAAACGAATACAACGAAGAATGTCTCAAAGTTATGTTTAGTGTCATTGTAAAATCATCATTTATACAATATAGTAGTTTGAAAACAGTTCTATAATATTACTAGAACTCATACTTTTAATGAACTTTTGATTTCTTAAAAACTGTTAAGACAGTAGTGATGTTATAAAATCATCAGGTGGAGTAGTGATGCTATAAAAGAAGGACATGTTTCAACTAGAGGGGGTAATGGACCTTGTGATGCAAAATAAAAATAAACCAAGAATTTAGAAAGTAATTGAATAATTATCACGATGAGACTGGTTTCATGAATTATAATACTTACGCATCGGCAGTAAGACCCACATAGACAACATCCTTTGTTTTCAATTGTAATCTTCATTATTTGAAGTTCTTTTAAGTTCAGATGGCGCTGCTACTAATATTTTGTCCAAAACATTTACAGAATTTCATAATCCTATATGTTAATATCTGTGTTACTCATAATGTGATACTTAAGAACCTAAACTGGAACTTTTGAGAAATAAGATGAATTAGTCAAACTAAATTGGTCGATTATAAAATCTCTAGGGATTGCCTACAACACACAAGCACATGGTCATAGTAATATATGAGACAGTTTGCTAAAAAACTGGGATCACAGTTGAAAGCACATTAAAATTCCTAAAATAGTTCCAAATTCTCACGTACTTTAAAATAGAAAAAATACTCATCGATATTGATCAACATATAATAACTTGAATAGTGGAAACCACAATTGAGGTTGTGTAACAGTTGAAAATTTTGAGAAACAACCTCGCTCACTACGGTTCAAATACTAAAAAAAGTAAAATGAGAAATCAAGGTTATGAAAAGCCAACTACGGCTTAGTCCCAAACAATAACTTGCATAATAATACATGCAAAATATGGGGAAAGAAAAAAATATCTCATTTATTATTAAGCAAATTCTTAACAGCAACACAACTATTATCTTCTATAACGCCATGATAAACAATACCATATTCTCCCTCACCAATAACATTTTCATGACCAAAAAAATCTGTAGCAATTTCAAGCTCCCTTAAAGTATACCAATGACCCCATTTCCAAAAGTTCCTTGGTTGAAGTTCCACCTCCACCCCCACCCCAAAGTTGTTGAATTACAACAATATACCACAAAATCCAAATGAATATCAGACCCCAAAATCTACAAATCAGACAACATGAAATCCACAAATTAGACCACAAAATTCAATAAATTACCCTAAAATCAGACCACAAAAGCACAGGCAACGCAAATTAGAGATAGTAGGTTCATTAATTCTTACATGCAAACCTTTTTAGAGAAGAAAAAACACTAAAATCGGAGAAGAAAAAAAGAGAAGAAGACCCACTAAATTTTATTTCTTTTTCAGATAAAAATAGCAAAAATTGAAGAAAACAACAGTAGCACACAAGAGAAAATGGACAATACCTCATGGAAGAAAATAATAGTAGCATAAATCCTTTTACTGAATCCACAAATGCAGCGACTTAGAGAAATTATCTCTGAACCAGCAAATATGAGAGAAATTATCCAGCAATGAGGTGTACGGAGAGAGCAAAATGAGAAAAATGGGAAAATTATCTTTGTTTCATGACTGAACAGTGAGAGAAAATTCGGCAAAATGAGCAAATTCTTGAGGAAAATATGAGAGAATATAATTTTTGACCAAATTCTTGAGCAAATTTGGCAGCAAATTGACAAAAATTGAGAAAAATTAGGGAAATTCTTGAGGAATTTGACGGTAAATGGGTGTGAAAGGAGTGAAATGGGGATTCTAACCTTTATGCTTCCAAATATGAGATAATATAATTTTTAATCAATTATTTAATAAATTTTATTTTTAAAAGCGGGTAAAATATATGGTGGAGGAAAAAAATTTGGGTAATGTTATTTTTTAGCAAAATGAACCCTGGCTATAGATAATCTATAGCGACGATTGACTAAACCATCGCTATATATGATTTTATTGGAACGGTTATATATATTATACGACGGTTATTTCTATTTATTTTCCTAATAGGTTATACATCGTTAGGCGATGGTTATAATTGTTACCATAGAGTGCTTTATAGCGACGATTGTATAACCGTCGCCAATTAGCGTTGCCATAGTTACATTTTCTAGTAGTGACATTTAATTGATGGACGTCACCTAATCAAAGTTCTTTTGTTCTTTTTAGACTTCACAATATGGAGTATTTTTTTTTTTGCTAGGTAGCTAGGAGGTATTACTCTCTAGAAATATGGAATAAAGAAATTAGTCGGTGATTAAAAATATTTAAGCATTATCATATAATTTTCTTACAGAATTGATGTACTCTTCAATCATTCAATTGATTGAGGGAATGAATGTCAAGCCTTCTGTTGTATGATATATAGATCCCGTAAAAGAAAGCAGAATAAAATCTAATTAAAAAATTTCAGTAGTCCAGATTATTTTTGTAAAGCAAGCATGAGCACAAGCACAGTACATGGAGAAAAAATTAAAGTGATCCATTATCTATAAAGTAGCACGAGTAATTGTTTATTTCATGCAAAAGTAGAATGCTCCGTGTGCTTCAAGAACATGGTTAATTTCGCGTATAATTTTGCAATTTTTATTTTCTTATACCAAAATCATTAAATTATCATATACTATATAAAAATTGATTGATATTGTAGTCTCGATTTTATGTTATTTGATATACGTTTTTAAATTGTTTGATACTTGGTATGATATTCAGTATATATAAAATGAATATTGAATGTTGTACTGAAGTATATAATTACAAATACAATTCATGTATATTATATATAATACTAACAAACGTATAGATTAGTATTAGTACAAAATTAATTGGGTGGCCATTGGAATTTAACTATTCTATTTGATTAAATTATATATTTTGTCTAATTGATTAACGAAGAAAATTACTTGCATTTTTTATTTGAATATTTTTACATGTGTAAGGCGTAAGTATGTGATATTTTATGAAAATTCAAAGTCAAATTTCTCTAAGAGTATTGACAAAATTAAAAACCAAATAGAGTTAGAAGTTTGTTTTTCTACTAATTTTGGTATATTGGATGATTATAAGATTGTTTATTTATACCAGAAGAAAAGAAACCTAATGAAAGATAATATATAGTACTCTGCTATATGAATTTTTTATGATGAGTAGATAACTACAAGGGACCAGGTCCCTGGATGTTCATGGTACAATATAGCTGGCATGCGTGTCTGCAAAGTTTTGTCCTCTTGCGTAACAAACTTGCAGGTGTTGCTGGTACTATTTAGGATTCTTGGTCCAATGATATTTCATCCCTAATCATCACTCATCTATAAAAATAAAGGGATGTTTTTTCAACTAATGGTTTTTTTGCAAATTCAAAGAGAGAAGAGAGGAAAGACACAAAAACCTAAGTTCAACTCAAGTTCTTATTTTTATGCTAAATTAGAGAGTATCTTAAGTGAGTTCTGATTTGTAAATGAATTACTCAGATTATAAGAGTAATGAACATTTCTTATTGATTGAGTGTGCTTAGGTAGAGTTGCCTAAGTCCAAACACTAACTAAAGTTAATCAGTGTAGAGTGTTCTTGGCAATGTTTTCAAGATAGGCTAGTAGTAGAGTTACTACAAGCAGGAAGAGCATAGAGTTAGGCCAAAATAGTATCTGTAATCAAGAGGTTGATTATAGTGGATTTCTTTGATGCTTGTGATGGCAAGCCGTGATTTTTTCGTCCTTGAAAAAGGGATTTTTCACATTAAATCCTTATGGTAATTATTTCCTACAAAGCCTTTAGTTTTCCAGAACTTCATTATTGTTTTACTGTATTTTTGCCTGAGATTGACTTTGAGGGACCTGGTCCCTCACTATGTGGTGCAACCCCTAAGGGTTAAACAATTGGTATCAAAGAATATTTACTCTAAAAGGTCCATACCTATAGTGATCTGGTCATCATGGTTGTTATAACTGAACTAGGGGTAGAAAGAAAAGAAGCAAAAGGGGAGAGATTCCTAACTTTGAAGGCTTTAGAATTTGACTCAGATGAAGATGACACTGATGTTGAACTTTTGGAAACAAAGATTGTAAGATATATGAAAAAGGTAGTATCTCTGAAGAATTCATGAGAAACTACACCATGCGAAGAAAGAATCAAAATCCTGAAGCATCAAGAAGAAAAGATGCAGGTAGTTGTACAGTAAAAATGGTGTTGGCTGCTTGGGAAGACTTGTCCACTAAATCTGAGAAAGAAAAAGAGCATGGAGATGGTTTCATGCTGAAATGGAATGATAAGAAAATAATCTCAGCCTGGTGTTCTCTAATGGTAACTACTGAAGACAGAAAAAAATAGGGAAGAAAAAAAGGATTTCACCCAAAACTGGATTATGGGTAGTGGTTGTTAAAAACACATGACTAGAAATGTTAATTGTTTTCTCTCCCTCAAGACACTTTAAGAGGTAAGTGTCTCTTTTGGAAATGGTAAAAAGAGGTATAGCCAAGGTGTTGGAAAGATTGGAAAACCACCTCATCATGCAATAGAAGAGGTGTATTATGTGAATGGCCTTAAATACAGTCTTTTAAGTATAGCTCAAATCTATGGCAAAGAAAATTAGGTAAAATTCTCATCTGATGGATGTACTATATCAAGCATAAAATCTGGAAGAATATTCTCAAAGCCAAAAGGATCAAGAATATGTATGTATCTAATATAGAGTTTGTGGCTAATGGGGAATCAACATGCTTAAGTGCACAAGGTGAAGATGTTAATCCATGGCACAGAAGATTGGGACATGTGAGTTCCTCCTTGTTAAATAAGTTGATTTCAAGGGACCTGGTCCCTGGCTTGCCAATGCTGAAATTTTCAAACAACAACGTTTATGATGCTTGTGTTAAAGGTAAATAGACCAGATCCTCCTTCAAATTTTAAAGGTAAACAGACCAGATCCTCCTCCAAATTGAAAAAACAAGTAAGTACTTCCAGACCTCTTGAAACACTTCACATGGATTTATGTGGACCTATTAAATTCTAAAGTAGAGGAGGGAAGAGATATGTGTTGCTTATTGTAGATTATTATTCTAGGTTCACCTGGACAATGTTTATAAGAACCAAGGATAAAACATATGGGGTTCTTGTGGCTTTTGCCAAGAAAATACAAGTGAAGCTAAATTGTTGAATTTAAGTCTAATCATGAAACTGAATTTGAGAACTCTCAAGTTGATGAATTCTGTGTTGAGCATGGAATAATTCACAACTTTTTTGCTCCTATAACTCCACAATAAAATAGAGTTCTTGAAAGGAAAAACATAACACTCATAGAGATTGCTAGGACTATGTTAACTGATAGTAATCTTCCAAAGAGTTTTTGGGTTGAAGCAGTGAATACTACTTGTTATGTGACTAACAAGTGTTTGATTAGATCACTTCTAAATAAGACTCCATATGAGTTGGTTATCAATAGAAATCCTAACTTAGACTATTTCAGACCTTTTGGATGCAAATGTCTTATGTTAAACATGGAAAGAGAGAATTGGAAAAATTTAATTCCAAGAGTGATGAAGCTATGTTTGTAGACTACTCCTCAACAACCAAGGCTTAATGAATTTTCAATAAAAGAACTCAATGTGTTGAAAAAAGTATTCATGTGATCTTTAATGAGTTAGGAAGTCAAATAAACTTTGGAGATGGTGAAGATTCAGAAGATGAAAAACTCATTCCTGTTCAAAGGGATGTTATTACTGAAGATAATAATCAAGGGATCCATGATGCAGTTGAGAGTGATGACAGTGATGATGATCGAGGATCTCAGTCACAAATTCAAGCACCACTTGAAGAACAACCAGAGAAAATCAGTCAGAATTCACAGGGATAAGGTCCCAGTGGTATCAATCTCAAAAGACAAAATTGGAGGCACAAATTGTAACGCCCCGAATTTTGTACCCAGAACTCTACACGGTGCTCATGACCCTGAAGAACCACAAGCTATCCCATGATTGATATCTATACCTGCTCACTGCATAATATACTGTATAAATATGGAAATAAAGGTTGTAAGGCCGTAAGGTTCAAAACTGTAATAAAAATGATAAAACATAACATATGGATGGAGTATAAATACCCAAAACAACAGGAATAAACTATCTGAACATACTGTAGTCTGAAAAGCCTCTAACTGAATGAACTGTCTGAATAAGGAGTTGATAGGAAATGTCCCCAACTAACTCAAACTAATAAATTAATTAATGAGATAATAAAGTAATGTTCATGTCCTCGAAGGATAAGAACTCAGTGCTAACTCTAACTGCGGATACTGGAATGCTACTAATGCTCTGGAGCTCGTGCTTCTGAACCTATGGTATAAAATACCATAGCACAAATGCATCAGTACGTTGGAATGTACTGGTATGCATGTGAGGTAGGCTTAATGCAAAGGTTTCACATGCATGAACTTTACTAACTGACTAAATAACATGAACATGATAATGCATGCATGAATACATAATAACCGTAACTGAGTTTGTCATAACATGATTTCTGAGTCTGAGTATTGATAACATGAGATGTTGATATCTGTATAACTAAAATAACTGATACTGAGAGACTGTATCTGACAGTCTAGATTATGATAGAACTAGCTGAGTTCCATACTATTCTAAATTAATTGTTTCTGACAGTCCTAAATTCTGTAGAACTATCTAAGTTCTATTACTGAGACTGAATAACTATATTTGACAGTCCTGATTCTGTAACTGAATGTGTGGGAAGTATTCATCTAACCTACATGCCCCTAATATGCCATTATGGCTGAGTTGGGGTCCAATCTATAACCCCAGTTAGAAGGGTGTCAACAGCGCTTCACTGGTAAGGACAATCTGTAAGTAACCCTCATAAAGCAGGTGACTCTGGTGAGAATAGTGTGAACCCTCATATAACAGGTTGAGCCACCTCATCTGCCCTCATATAACAGGCTATGATGTCTCAACCTACGCTCGCTACGTAGCTCTGGAATACAAGGATTGTTTCTAAGAATCATCCCTCATATAATAGGTGGGTTCCCATCCTTGGGTTTGCTCGGTGCTAATTTCTACTCCCATCTGAATAGACACTGAACATGATTAACTGAACTTACTAGACTGAGTTAAATGAGTTCCATTGACTAACAGAATACTACTGAGATTACTGAATTTCTGAGGTCTCTGAGATTACTAAGTTTACTGAGTTTTCCTGAGTCACATGACAGACTGAATTTCTGTGAACATGGCTTGACTGAGAGTATCATAAAAATATGACACTGATTCTAGGCACACAGCTAAATTTTCGGGTACAAGTACCCCCAGGACTCGGTAGAAGTAAACTAACAAAGCATGACTTTCTTGAATACATAACCAACTTCACAATCCATAATACAATAAGTTGGAGATTTCACGAAGTAGAAGTTCTAAAGCACCACAATGGACACACATATATCCATAACTCATTGACTAAGACATTTCATCAAACACTTGACATGCATAAACTTGTACATAAATGGGGATTTCATATTATCATACTAGTATGGCACTTCTCCTTCACATAGGCTTTTAATCAAACACATAGGGAGAAAGCTCTGGTTATACAATCATCAACACATCTAATAATCATGTATATATCAATCAACGTGTAAATTTAAGGGTTTATCATGATTATTATGCAAATCACCACATCCTAGGGTCAATCATTGGAATATGTAATTTTAAACATGAATCAAAATTCCACAACATCATGAACATGGATTTCAATTCAATTTAAATCATGAACATTTATAATTACACAAATCTTGGATTTTTAAAAGAGATTCTTGAGCTTCATGGGTGAAAGGGGCCCATGAATCAACACATGACATACCTGGGTGGATGATTTCTTGAAGATTAATGGAGGAAAACTTGAATCCTTGACTTGAAATTAAACATGGGTTTTTTGTTCTTGGGGATGAACCTTTGAGAGGAAACCCTAATTTGATGTTGTGAATGAATAATGAACTTATGAGCCTTGGTCTGATATAATTGGGGTTAAAACAGGTGGAAAAAAACCCAAATTCCCTTTAAAAATGACTTAAAATTCGTTGAATGGGACCTGTGATGGCTCGTACGATGATCCGTCGCTGGCTCGACGGTCCATCATTTTGATCGTCGTATGTGGACCAAAAAATACTCACTGCCTTATAGCGACGGCTTGGGCAACGGTCTGTCACAAGTTCAACGGTCCGTCAACATGTCCATCGCACCTTATCTAGAAGGCTGAATCACTGCCTTGGCTACGACGGTCTAGACGACGGTCCATCGCTAGATCGACGGTCCATCAACCTGGCCGTCGCACCAGGGTAATTCTGAAAGCTCTGAGTAAAATATCCATAACTTTTTACTCCGATACCGGATATGGATGAAATTGGTACCGTTGGAAAGATAATTCAATTTCCCACATGATAAAAAGTGAAAATCTTTAAAATTTCATGTGTACAAAAATGGATTAATATTTCAAAGTTTTTAACATTCTTGGAATGATTTCAATCTAGGTAGAAGTATGGGGTATTACAATATCTCCCCTTGAGAACATTCATCCTTAAATGAGACTAAGTGAGAGGAGAGAATATAAACTGATGTACATACTGAAGATGAAAAATTGGAACATGATCTCATGACTGACATAACTGATAACCGAATATATCATACTGATCATGCATATCTGATGCATGTATAACTATTCATGAATGCATGACTAAGTCTTCTGATGAACTAAGGCTCTCACAATGAGAATGCATATCTGATGCATGATTATATGACTGAATTTGTGCGTGAATGCATGACTGAATATGCAATGGTATTTAATACAAAGTTCGTGATGAAATTCTGAACATGAAATAAATACCAAGTTTGTCACTGAAATCTGAACATGAAACTGAAAAGCTTATGGATAACTGTTACCTTAAGCTTGATTTGAGTTTGCAGAGAAGAGGTGAGGATACTTGGTCCGCATGTCTTCTTCTGCTTCCTAAGTATCTCCCTTAACTAACTAATTTTGCCAAAGAACTTTGACTAGAGGGACTTCTTTGTTCCTCAGTCTACGAGTCTAGTAGTCAAGAATTTTGACTGGAATCTCTTCATAAGAGAGGTTGTTCTGAATATCTATGCTCGAAATAGGGACTACAACTCAGAATAGGGACTACAACAGCTGTTGGGTCACCTATTCACTTCTTGAGCAAAGAGACATAGAAGACTGGATAAACTTAGGCTAGATCTGAAAGCAATTCGAACTCATAAGCTACCTTGCCTAAACGATTGAGAATTTTGAAGGGACCGACATATCGGGGACTGAGATTTCCCTTCTTGTTGAATCTCTTCACTCCCTTCATGAGAGAGATCTTTAGATAGGCATAGTCATCTATCTCAAACTCGAGATCCTTTCTACTCACATCTGTATAAGACTTCCATCGGCTCTGAGCAGCCCAAAGTCTTTCTCTGATCAACTAGATTTTTTCTAAGGCATCAAATACTAAGTCAGGCCCTATAACTGAGGCCTCACTAAATTCAATCCAATAAATTATAGATCTACACCCCCTACCATATAGATCTTCAAATGTAGCCATCTGAATACTAGAATGATAGTTATTGTTGTATACAAACTCAATCAAAGAAAAGTGGTCATCCCAACTACCCTTGAAATCTATTGCACATGCCCTTAGCATATCTTCTAAAGTTTGAATGGTTCTTTATGCTTGACCATCTGTCTGAGGATGAAAAGTTGTACTAAGATGAACTTGGGTACCAAGACCCTTTTGTAATGCTTTCCATAAATGAGAGGTGAACAGGGTACCTCTGTCTAAGATAATAGATAATGAAATATCGTGCAATCTGACTAACTCTCTGATGTAGAGTTTGGCATAATCCTCAGCTGAATAAGAGGTATGGACTGGAATAAAATGAGCTGATTTGGTCATCCTATCTACAATGACCCAAACTGAATCATTCTGGCGACGAGTACGAGAAAAACCTCTTACGAAGTCCATGTTTACTTCTTTCCACTTCCAAGTAGGAATACTAAACTCTTGCATGGGCCCACTAGGCTTCTGATGCTCTGGCTTAACCTGCTGACATGTAGAGCACTTAGCCACAAACTCTGCAACATCTCTCTTCATCCCACTCCTCCAATAGATTTCCAGCAAGTCGCGGTACATCTTTGTGGCCCTTGGATGAATAGAGTAGCACGCACCACGCGCTTCTACAAGAATTCACTGCCTTAAGTCGTCTACACCTGGAACACATAAATGACCCTGACAATGCAGAACACCATCTTCCACTTGGAAGAAAACCTATACTTTCTGATTCTTGACTGACTCTTCAACTTGACTAGACTGGGATCTCTATCTTTCTTTTTTTTTACCTCAAAAACTAGAGATGATTTTGAACTACTTTGAACCCATATGACACCCTCCTCTGAATCGACTAAGTGAACGCCTAGTCTAGTAAGCTGATGGATTTCCTGAGCTAACTCTTTTTACTATCCTCAACATAAGCAACACTACCCATAGACAGTTTATTGAGAGCGTCGGCCACGACGTTAGCCTTGCCCAAATGATAAAGGACACTCATGGCATAATCTTTCAAGAGCTCTAACCACCTTCTCTGATAAAGATTGAGATCTTTCTGAGAAAAAACATACTGAAGGCTCTTGTGATCTATGAACACATCCACATGAACTCCTTATAGATAATGCCTCCAAAACTTTAAGGCAAAAACTATGGTTGTTAACTCAAGATCATGAGCAGGATAATTCTTCTCATGGGATTTAAGTTGTCTGGAGGCGTAGGCTATGACCTTACCATGCTGCATGAGGACACAACCCAATCCTACTCTGGATTCATCACAATACATTATGAACCCATCTGGATCATCTGGAAGAGCTAAGACTGTAGCTGAGGTGAGTCGATTCTTCAACTCCTGAAAACTCTACTCACAAAGATCTGACCACTGAAACTTGACTTTCTTCTGAGTCAATATGGACATAGGGGATGCAATAGAAGGAAATACCTTAACAAACCATCTGTAATACCCAGCCAAACCCAAGAAACTCCTGATATCTGATGGAGAAACAGGTCTAGGCCAGTTTTTACCGCTGCGGTCTTTTGAGGATCAACCCTAATGCCATCACCGAAAATCATATGACCAAGGAATGCTACTGACCTTAGCCAAAAATCGCACTTACTGAATTTAACGAATACCTGATGATCTTTGAGAGTCTGTAGTACGATTCAGAGATGGTCTACATGATCACGCTTGCAGTGGGAATAGACCAGAATGTCATCTATGAAGACTATGACGAATATGTCCAACTCTACATAAGAAGTATGTTCGCCCAAAGGTTCTTCAGGCTGAGGGGCTAACTGAGTTCCAGACCTTTTCTTGGGAGGCATTTTCTGTAAGCGGAAAAGAAAAGGATTAGAGTGAGAGATTAACTGGAGATTATGCTCACTGGCATGGCATGAATACTAAAAGAAGGGAAACTGTTCCTAAAACATCTTATAGCATCATGTACATAAATATGGCGCGCAACACACCCATGTACAAGACTCTACTAGATGCAGATTTAAGACTTCCTAGGACTCTATTGAACCTTAGGCTTTGATACCAAGTTTGTAACACCCCGAATCTGGTACCCGAAATGCTACATAGTGCTCATGATCTGGAAGGAACATAAGCTAACCCATGACTGATATTTGTACCTGATCAATGCATAATATATAGTATAAATGTGGAAATAAAGGTTGTAAGGCCATAAGGTTCAAAACTGTAACATAACTAACATAACATAACATATCGATGGGGTATGAAATACCCAAAACAACTGGAATAAACTATCTGTACATACTGTAGTCTGAAAAGCCTCTAACTGACTGAACAGTCTGAATAAGGAGTTGATGGGACATGTCCCCAACTAACTCTAAATAATAAATTAATTAATGAGATAATAAAGTAATGGTCATATCCTTGAAGGATGAGGACTCACTGCTAACTCTGACTGCGGAGACTAGAATACTATTGATGCTCTGGAGCTCGTACTTCTGAACCTATGGTATAAAAAACCATAGCACAAATGGGTCAGTACATTGGAATATACCGGTATGCATGTGAGGTAGGCTGAATGCAAAGGGTTCACATACATCAACTATACTAACTGACTGAATAACATGAATGTGAGAATGCATGCATGAATACATAATAATCGTAACTGAGTTCGTGATAACATGATTTTTGAGTCTGAGTAATGATAACATGAGATACTGATATTTGTATAACTGAAAATCGACTGTATCTGACAGTCTAGATTCTGATGGAACTAGATAAGTTTCGTACTATTCTGAGTAGACTGTATCTGACAGTTCTGAATTTTGTAGAACTATCTGAGCTCTATTATTGAGACTAAATGACTGTATCCGACATTCATAATTTTGTAACTAAATATGTGGGAAGTAGTCATCTAATCGACATGCCCCTAATACGCCATTATGGCTGAGTTGGGGTCCAATCTATAATCCCAATTGGAAGGGTGTAAATACCACGCCACTGGTAAGGACAATCTGTGAGTAACCCCATATAGCAGGTGACTCTAGTGAGAATGTTTAGAACCCTCATATAACAGGTCAAGTCATCTCATCTGCCCTCATATAACATGCTATGATGTCTCAACCTACATTGGCAACGTAGTTCTGGAATGCAAAGATTGCTTCTAAGAATCACACCCTCATATAACAGGTGGGTTCCCATCCTTGGGTTCTCTTGGTGCTAATTTCTACTCCCATCTGAATAGATACTGAACATGATTAACTGAACTGACTGGACTGAGTTAACTGAGTTACGTTGACTAACATAATTCTACTGAGATTACTGAATTTCTGATGTTTCAGAGATTACTGAGTTTACTGAGTTTTCCTGAGTCACATAACTGACTAAATTTCTGTGAACATGGCTTGACTGAGAGTATCTTGAAAACACGACACTGATTCTAGTCACACGGCTAAATTTTTGGGTACAAGTACCCCCAGGACTCGATAGAAGGAAACTGACAAAGCATGACTTTCTTGAATACATGACTAACATCACAATCCATAATAAAATAAGTTGAAGATTTGATGATGTAGAAGTTCTAAAGAACCACAATAGCCACACATATATCCATAACTCATTGACTAAGACATTTCATCAAACACTTGACATGCATAAACTTGTACATAAATGGGGATTTCATATTATCATACTAGTATGGTACTTCTCCTTCACATAGGCTTTTAATCAAACACATGGGGAGCATGCTTTGGTTTTACAATCATCAACACACTAATAATCATGAAAACATCAATCAATGTGTAAATTCAAGGGTTTATCATGATTATTTTGCAAATCACCACATCCTAGGGTCAATCATTGGAATATGTAATTTCAAACATGAATCAAAACCCCACAACATCATGAACATAGATTTCAATTCAATTTAAATCATGAACATTCATAATTCCACAAATCATGGACGAAAGGGGCCCATGAATCAACACATGACATACCTGGGTGGATGATTTCTTGAAGATTGATAGAGGAAAACTTGAATCATTGACTTGAAATTAAACACCTAGGGTTTCTTATTCTTGAGGATTGATCTTTAAGAAGAAACCCTAATTTGATGTTGTGAATGAACAATGAACTTATGAGCCTTGTTCTGATCTAATTAGGGGTTAAAATGGGTGGAAAAAGACCCAAATAATCTTTAAAAATAACGTAAAATTTGATGAATGGGACCTGCGATGGCTCGTGCGACAATCCATCACTGGCTCGATGGTCCGTCATTTCGACCGTCGTACGTGGACCAAAAAAAGACTCACTGCCTTATAGCGACGGCTTGGGAAATGGTCCATCGCAAGTTCGATGGTCCGTCAACCTTTTCGTCATACCTTATCTAGAAGGTTGACTCAGTTTCTTGGCTGCGACGGTCTAGGCGGCAATCCATCGCTAGATTAACGGTCCGTCAACCTGGTCATCGCACTTGGGTGATTCTGACAGCTTTAAGTAAAACATCCATAACATTTTACCCCACTACTGGATTTGGAAGAAATTGGTATCGTTGGAAAGATAATTCAATTTCTCACGTGACAATAAGTGAAACTCTTAAAAATTCTACGTGTACAAAAATGGATTCATATTTCAAATAAGTTTTTAACATTCTTGGGACGATTTTAATCTAGGTAAAAGTATGGGGTATTACATAAATTCTCTTATCCCCTTGAGAACCTGACTACACCCCTGGAAACTGGAGTCCAAACAAGAGCTCAAGCCAAGAATGCTATGGCAGTTTTAGAATTTTTATCTCAAATTGAGCCTAAGAATGTAAAGGAGTCCCTGAAAGATACTGATTGGATTAATTCAATGCAAAAAGAACTTCAACAATTTAAAAGAAGTAAAGTCTGGCATATGGTCCCGAGTCCTGTTGATAGAATAATTATTGGGACTAAATGGGTGTACATAAATAAGCAATATGAGAATGGAACTATCGAAAGAAATAAGGCAAGGCTGGTTGCTCAAGGTTATAACCAAGAAAAAGGGATTGATTATGATGAATCCTTTTCTCCTGTAGAAAGAACAGAGGAAATCAGAATTCTTGTTGCATTTGTTGCATACATGGGATTCAAATTATTCCAAATGGATGTTAAAAGTGTATCCTGAATGGAAACCCGAAGATAGAAATTTATGTCAAACAACCTTTAGGCTTTGAAGATGCAGATTTTCATCATCATGAACTTAAAATGGATAAAGATCTTTATGGTTTGAAGCAAGTACCAAGGGCCTAGTATGAGAGACTCTCAAAGTTTCTCCTGAAAAATGACTTCGAAAGAGTAAAAATAGATAATACTATATTCTTAAAGACCAGAGGTAGAATCCAATTGATTGTCCAGATATATGTTGATAACATAATCTTTGGAGCTACTTATAAATCCCAATGTGAAGAATTTTCTAAGTTAATGGAGAGTAAATTTGAGATGGTATGATGGGTGAATTGAGCTTCTTCCTAGGCCTGCAGACTAAGCAAACTTCTCAAGGGACAATGATTTGTCAAGAGAAGTACATCAAGGAGCTACTAAAGAAGTATAACATGGGATATGCCAAGCCAATTGATGCCCCAATTAGAACCAGCTCAAAAATGGACAATGATCGTTTAGGTCCTTCAGTGAATGAGACAATGTATAGAGGGATTATAGAATCCTTGCTATATCTTACTACAAGTAGGCCTGATATTTTTTCAGTGTAGAAATGTCTGCCAGATTACAAGCATGCCCAAAGGAGCCCCATTGGAAAGCTGCAAAAAGAATTCTTAGAAATCTGAAGGGGACAGGGAACCTGGTCCTATACTATCCATCTGGTGATAGTTTTGACTTAATGGTCTATGATGATGCTAACTATACTGGATATTTGGTAGATAAAAAAATTACTTTAGGAATGGCACATTTTCTTGGATCATCCATAACCTCCTGGAGATCTATGACTCAAAAATCAGTTGCTCTATCTATTGCTGAGGCTAAATTTATTACTGTTGCATCTTATTGTGCACAACTATTATGGATCAAGTAGCAATTGAAAGATTTTATTATTGTCTCAGACAATATACCTATAATGTGTGACAACACAAGTGCACTACATGGACAAGAATCCAGTGCAGCAAAAGAGAACTAAGTACATTGATGTGAGGAATCACGTCCTATGAAATAATATTGAGAAAAGGGCAATTTGTACGAAGTTTTGCAAGAATGAGGATCAGATAGCAGATATCATTACTAAGGCACTTCACAAGGAACAATTTGTGAAGAACAGGTTGAAGTTAGGACTGATCAAAATGACCTAACCTACCATGTGAATCAGTAGTTCTCCACAAAATTAGCTATGATCAGGAGACAAGTATCCTTGGAAAAGTATGTATTTTTTAGTCTAATTCAGTATCATATCTTTGCAGGTATACACCCATGGAAATAGCTTAGGAATAAAATAGATGAAGTATGCACAAATTTGAGAAATCACTCAAAAGAGAGGGACCTGGTCACATTTCACTGGTTAGTAACATGAATGCTACATGTTCTTTTCTTATTCTGTTAGAAAAGGCCATATCATCTTTTCTCCATGTTAGAAAACTTGTTCTATGCAAAATTGAAATCAAATTCATCTTTGCATTAACTCCATGGACCCTGCCCAACTCAACTATCCTAATTATCCAAAGACAAACCTCTTTCTTCACTCACCTTTCCAATAAGGATTTATCCCTAAAAACACATTACCCCTTTAATAGTGTGAAAGAAAGTTTGAATGGTCTAAGGAACAAATTAACAGCCTAAAAATAAAGATCTTCAGAGTGAAATCTAGAAATCTTATTAAAAGGTACTAGACTTATAAGGGATTTGGTCCCAAAAAAAAGAGAAAGAATTATAATGAAACTAGTAGCCGTTATAAAAGAAAATACAAAAATTGGGTGATTGCTAGTGCGATTTCAAAAAATTTCAAAAAGGGTCCAAGGGTCTTTGCAAAACTAAGGAGTGAAAAATGATGAACTCAAGATGAAGGTTACAATTCTAACTAATGAGGCTTCTGAGCTTGAATTGTTACACTATTCTAAGATGACTTCTCCAAACCCTCTCCAAATCTTCCATTTCTATGGCTTTTTCCAAATTTTGTAGCTTTTTATATCAAATATGAAATGTAATTCTTGCACCGCAATGAAATAAAATCTATTGAAAATAGATAAGTTCTTGATTTTGTGTTTTTCATCTTCCTGTACCTTAAAAATATTCTTCATGTTAGTGTTGCTCCAGTGTCCATGAGTTAACTAATTTATGCCTATTTTACTCTTTCTTAACTGTTATTCTATTTTAATGATGTCAAAAGGGGGAATAATAACTTCATGTGTAGTAAGGCCTAAGTGTGTGTCTGTGTGTGTTTATATAGTGCATGCTGATAAAGGAAAGAAAGGGAACTAATGTACTGAAGGTGATGTGCTGAAACTGAATAGAGGAATTATGGCGCATAATGATAGGTATAAGTATGTAAATGCACTAATTGAATAATATTGCATGATGACAGAGGGAAGCAGCAAAACAAATGCGCTTATATGATCAGAGTTTTTACTATAAAATAATAATAAGAGACCAGGTCCCTGTGTTGTACGATGGTGGAAGCATGATGATAGGGGGAACATTCATCTTCAGAAAGGTAATTATACTGATTAAAGGTGATGGATGTGCTCAAAGTTGTATGGTTAGTTTGGCATCATCACAAAGGAGGTAAATTGTTATATGTAGTTGTGATGATGAGCAGCTAACTGCAAGGGACCAAGTCACTGGATGTTCATGGTATAGTACAGCTGGCATGCGTGTCTGTACAATTTTGTACTCTTGTGTAATAAACCTGGAGGTGTTGCTGATACTATTTAGGATACCTAGTCTAATAAGATTTCAGCCCTAATCATCACTCATCTATAAAAGGAAAAATATGCTTCATCATCAAATGGTTTTTTGCAAATTCAAAGAGTAAAGAGGGGAAAGATGCAAAAACCTAAGTTCAACTCATGTTCTTATTTTTGTGCTAAATTAGAGAGTATCTTGAGTGAGTTCTAATTTGTAAATGAATTACTCATATTATAAGAGTAATGAACTTTTCTTCATAGATTGGGTGTGCTTAGGTAGAGTTGCCTAAGTTCAAACACTGATTAGAGTTAATCAGTGTAGAGGGTTCTTAGTAGAGTTGTCAAGATAGGCTAGTAGTAGAGTTACTACAAGCAGGAGGAGCCTAGATTTAGGCTGAAATCATGTTTGTAATCAAGAGGTTGATTATAGTGGATTTCTTTGATTTCTGTGAGGGAAAGCCATGGTTTTTCCTTCCTTGAGCAAGGAGGTTTCCATGTTAAATCCTTGTATTGATTATTTCCTGCAAAGCCTTTAGTTTTCTTGCACTTCATTATTTCTTTATTGTATTTTTGCCTGAGATTGACTTTGAGGGACCTGGTCCCTCACTGTGTGGTGCAACCCCCAAGGGTTCAACATACTCCCTCCATCTTAATTGATATGAATTAGTTTGACTTGATACAGAGTTTAAGAAAGAAAAAAAGACTTTTGAAACTTGTGGTGTAAAATTAGTCATAGAAGTTTGTGTAGCTATAAATCATTTCATTAAGGGTAAAATAGACATTTTAAAGCAAAATTATTACTAAAAATAGAAATGTATCATTCTTCGTGTGACTAATTAAAAAGAAAAGTTAGTCATATAAATTGGGATAGGGGGAGTAATTAATACATACACCTAAATGATAATCAACAATAATGGAAATAGAACAAAAATAAGTAATACCACCAATCGCTCATTTTATTTTCTCACTTTGCTCGCATTATGCAGTTCATTGCAACACTCTCCTTCAAGTTTGTGGGTAGATGTCTCTGATACCTAATTTTTTCAATGAGTTTCTACATGGTAATACTTAGAATAACTTTTGTTAGTATGTTTGCTAACTAGTTCTAATCTCACATGTGGAAAATATATTATTTTCTCTTAAAGTTTTTCTTTTATGAAATGTCGATCTACTTTGATATATTTTGTCCTTTTATGTTGAATAATATTATGAGCAATTTTTATAGTTGATTTATTATCACAGAACATCTTGATTGTTGAACTTGAGTGGATGTTGTTTGAGTCCTTAATTTTGGACTATGAGAATGTCAATTGGTCTGGAATTTGGAATTCCTATTTCTGTCAATAAGTCAAGAACATATTTTTTTGGAAAAGAAAAATTCCTTTGTTAGATCAAGACACCTCTCCAATAAAATTCTTACAACCTCCAAGGTCCTTCATTTCAAACTCTATAGATAAATACTTTACAACTTCTTAATCTCCTCTTTATCATTCCTTGTAATTATCATATCATCAACATAGATATTTAAGGTTGTCACCATACGTCTTCGGTAATTTAGAGTAAGGTGTGATCATATAAAGACCTAAAACATTGTTACTATGAATTGGAGAGTAAACCCCAACTCAACCTTTTCATAAATCAAATTTGTGAAAATTGGGGCTTGCTAGTTTTAGATGAATTTTAGGTGTTGAGTTATCAAGGAAATCTTGTAGTTATGGTGTATTGATGGTGGGATTTGAGTTGATAATGTATTATATGATGAGTTTAGAAAGTCATAGAAACTTCTTGCGCATAAAACGGGTTAGTAGAACTCTAATTATAGCGATTCTCATTAAAAGGTTAGAATGCAAAGTCAAAAATTGAGAAGTGTGTTGTGAAATGGACAAGGCTAGGAACAAATCCTGATATACTCATTTGGCACCACTATAATAATAAATTAATCACCTTAACAGTGTCGCCACAGTAATATAAGTATCTCTACGACAATAACTCCTTATGGCCTAAGGGTTGTTACAGCAACAGGTATGCTATTGCAACAACAAATCTGTTGTCGCAGTGATAAATGATGTCGCCCAAATTACACCTCCAATAAAGTATAAAGAGGTTTTTTATCAAATATAGAAATCTGCTAGGTTAGGGTCGAACCCACGAGGAATTGGCTGGAAAAGTATCAAGAGCTTGTCGATGTAATTGGAAATTGCATAATTAAAAGGGGGATTTTATAACAATAAGAGTAATAGTAACGATTTTTGAGTAATTAGGGTTGTGATCAATATGAGATGAGCACTAGGATTATGTTCCCCTGACTTTATTACTCCACAGACTATTTGTGCTTGTCATTATCCCAATACCTTGAATGAAAAATCTAAAAAGTTATGTATCACCTAACCATCTCTGACCTTGATTTGGGTGAATTTCACTTATCTCCTCTTGGTCTTAGAGCATCTCATTACTAACCCTTGTTTTATGATCTTAGATTAACTATCCCAGTTATGGCTCAAGTTAATTAGATAAAGGTTGGTAGTTTCAAATTAATATTGTTATCTTTTATTCCTATTCTCGACCTCTCTCTCTGGATCAAGTAAAGAATACAAGCGAGTTCCTAACGTATGCACCCATCCAGAAAGCTACCAAACTGAAGGAAACACCACTACATGCAAGTACACCAATCTAGAATGACTTTGCACTTGATCTGCTTTGTTAATTCATCAGCGTCCACACAATCTTAATTATGGAGTTTAACTGCTCATAATTGTGAAAACAAATGAAGATCACATAGATGAATGCGTAATGTTAAACTTACAAAGAATAAGATAGAAAACCCAAAATCTCAAATCAATTATAAACCCTAAAAAATAAAAAGAATAATCCTATGATCAATAGTGTATCTCAGAATTCAATGCAAGGTAAAAACTATATAGAGTACGTAAACTAATAATAATATCAAAAGAGTATTTATAGTTAGATAAAAACTTTTCCTAAAGTAAATAGGACTGCATGGATCGCCAGTGATGACACCTCTAGTAACGAGTCATATGGACTAACGATGACTCGTTGTCAGCCTTCTATCTCAGTCGTTGCTTGAATTTCCTATGGTTGGTGACAACTCATCAAGTCACTATACAAGTTGTTGGCTGACTCGTTGGTCCCATGATCAATCTTCCAAGTTTTAAAACTTTTCTTCATTTGCTCAGAATGAGTGTAAGACGAGTCATAGTCTGATCCCACGAGTCATCGTCAGTTTTTGCCACCCCTGCTATCAAGTTTTCACCTTTTAGGACTTTCTTCGTTTGCTCAAAAGACTCACCCTATGACTCATAGTTTGACCCTACAAGTCATGGTCAACTTTCCCTTGTACTTAATAAATAATTTTATGCACTGATCTGGGTACGACCTAGATGACGAGTCATAGTATGACCCAACAACTTTTTATCCAGACAGTCTTCTGTTATTTTATGATTTTTCTTCCTTTCACCATTTCATTCATTCCCAACCCTATTTTCCTGCAAAAATCAACAAACACATCATATTTATATAAAAATACCCTTGGATTTGCAATAGTTTCTTATTTTAAGCATTTTAAGTATAGTGATTCCACAACACATCGACACCCTCAACTTAGAATATTTTTGTGTGCTCATGCAAAAAGAATCCTAATGCAAATAAGATGCTTAACTTCAAAAGAAAATAAAATCACTTACACAGCCTGCCTTCTTTCATTCACAACAATACATGCAATTCATCAAAGTATTCAGCACCCTCTAAATTCTTTCAAAAAGAAAATCAATATAGTACAGATGAAATACAAGTACCCCAACACAACAGGATTAGGAAATGGCATTACATTGTGAACAGACACCTTAGTTTAGAGATCATTCCACTACCTAAATAATTAATACTCAGACTACATCCTTTTTGCCCTCATATCAAAAAAGTCCCTACTCCTTAAGTATATGCAATAGTATTTATTATGAGGACTGTGTCCAATCGCTTACTCTCACAAAGAAGTCAAGTTATGTGTGTTTGATAGCATAGGTTTACGCTTATTTTCTATGTTTTACCATTCAGATAGTTGAGTTAGGATCACTATCGGTCTTTTCTAGGTTTGTAATGTAGTCTTTGGGGAAGGTAGGATGTTTTGGGTTTAGTGACTTATTCCTCTTTGGAACTATACTACTCTTGGCTCCACTTGCTTAGCTTCCTTTGTTTTCTCCCTTTTTCTTTATTTTACTTTCCTTTTGGGCTTCAAGTGTGGCTTTCTTTTCAAACTGAGAATAGAGTGTCAATAGTTCATGTGCATGCCAAACTGAAAGGTTGCCTGCAATAATGTAGCACCCACCTTGGACTTGGAGATTGGGTTAGATTGATCTCGATCAATCTTAAATCAATGGTCTGATTGAGCATCACAAAATTATCCATATTCAATAGCACACACCCACTCATATAAGCATATTTGCATCAACAGGCATGAAAAGGCCAAATTAGTGTCAGCACTGATAGCTCTATAAAAGATCTCCCTATCAATAACCTTGGTTATGGTGATCTTATAGCCCTCTATAATACCATCCACTAATCTAGCCCTGACGAGGATCAGAATATTATCCCTGCTATTGGGCTCAATCGATGGCAAACTAGTGTCCGCCAAGCCTTTGTAGCAAAGTTAAGACTACCTTTAGTAATATACGAGGATGGTCCCACATCCTAAGGTGTATTCTTCTGCGCTGCAGCAAATAATCCCCGCAATCCACCTTAAATTCATAAGCTTATCATCAATCTCAATCTTCTTAGTCTTGACCTTTTTTATCTCCTCAATTAGATGGTTAATTTTTGAAATGTTGGTGGGAAGTTCAAACTCAGCACCATCCAAGAACCGAGAGATATATTGTGTCAAAATATTCACCCAAACACCTCTAATCATTAATGAATGTAATGGCTTACCACTCTTTAAGGAAAATCCTTGTGAATGCATCCGCATCAACTCCATATGTAGGTTGCATAAAATTCATGAATTAGGGTCGGGCTATATCTTCCTGATGCTCTCGTATTACGCTCAATGTGATACTTCTTAAATAGGGCCTCGAATTCAGGTATCTTAGATATGCCTCCAGTCAGTAGCATGGGTTCGAGGTAGAGCCCTCTCTTTGGTTTCCCCATGTTTGGGACAATGGAATTGTCCCTCTCAATGAACTCTTGAATTTCTAGGTACCCTAATCGATTGTCAATTTACATAGGAGCAGGTTTAATTTGTAACCTTGGTTGGTCCTGAGGAGAATGGGAAATCTAAATTGGGTCATTATCACTAGAAGTTTCTTCCTCACTACCCTCAACACCTTCAAAATAGACTCTAAACCTTTATCACTAGATTTAATACCATATGAAGTGTTGTATTTACTTTTGAAGGAACTCTTCTCTGCACTTTCTTTATTATCTAAGTTGGAATCATACTTTTCTCCCTCTTTAAATTAGGGAGGGAAGTATAGTGGTGAGAGCCTTAGAGTTTTCATTCGGTGCTTAGACTTTTTCCCTGAGGTAAGCTTCTTAATGGTTCAACTAGCCCCAAGACTAGGTATTTCTCAATAAAACCACTATACTTATCATCAGTATGCTCGTCCCTCAATTGGTGAATGGTTTGAGGCAGGGGTCGAGGTAAAGGAGAAGAAGGTTTTTTATCCTATCTTGATGCAGATTAAGGATGATATGGGTTATCATAGATTTATGACTTTTTAGATTACGGGTGATGGTATCTTGAGGTACCAAGGAAGGTTGTGTGTTCCTGATGTAAATAAGCTTTAAAAAAGGATCTTGGTTGAGGCTCATGAGTCAAAGTATATAGTTCATCCCAGTTCAACAAATATGTTTCACAATTTGAAGAGGATCTATTAGAGGAATAAAATGAAGTGAGATGTGGCTTATTTTGTGGCTAAGAGCATGGTTTGTCGGTAAGTAAAGGTGGAGCACTTGAGGCCTAGTGGGTTATCTCAAGAGATTGGGTTGCATGTGTGGAAATGGGAGGTGATCAATATGGACTCTTTTATAGGTCTTACATGGTCTTTTAATTAGTATGATTCAATTTGTATCATCGTGGATTGGATGACTAAATCTTCTCATTTCTTGCCAGTGAGGACTAACTACTTTTGTAGCACCCCGCATTTTTGGGCTAAACTTTGAAACATCGTTCCTACGTGTGTAAACTTTAATCCTATGATTCTTATATGAATACATGTGTCATGATCATTATACTAGTGTGCGAATTTCTATCGAGCTGAAAAATATTCGTAGGAATCACTTAGAACAAAGTTGAGTGAAGAGCCTTTGATTCGGCCAAATTTTGGTATTCAATTCTATAAGGGTCAAATTTGAACGTGTATAACATTTTATATATATGTAATATTTCATCTCAAGACCCACCAAATTATAGATATTTGAATTATGTTTCCAATGATACCAATTTTACCTTAATTTGATACTCGAGCAAAAACATATGACCATTTTCATGAGAAACAGTAAGGGTTTGTGATAGATGCGCGCCGTGAGGGCTACTCCCTCGGAATAGGGGTCGCATCGCGAGGGATATTCCCATAAAGTAGGGGTCACGCCATGAGGGCTATTCCCATAGAAAAGGGGGCCAAGGGGTAATTTGGACATTTCCCCTTGTCCCCCAAGCACCCAATTGACGGATTAAAGCCTACAAAGGGCATTATTTACCCATTACCATCAAAATAAATCATGTAGAAACCCTCCCCCTTTCCCAAGAATGAAAAATTCAAGTTTCTTTCATAAAGAATTCAAGTTTCAATTTCAAGTTTTCTTCAAGGATTCAAGTAATTGAGGTATGCGGGCGGGGTATTCATCAATGGGTTGCTTTCACCCATTGATCCCAAAAACTCTCTTTTGATATGAGTATGAATTTTACTATAATTATGATCATCTTCCATGTAAACTATGAATTTTATCCATGTTTTCTTGTTAGTTTTACATTCAAGCCAAGCTAATAGTCTTATCCCATGTGAATCATGCTCCTACATGTTTGAAATTTTGAAACCCTAAGTCATGTTCAATTGGCATCATGTCAAATTTTTGAGTTATGATTTAAACTGTATAAACATGATATTTTCCCAAGGTTAATATCTCATGTTTTGGGTCTTTGAATTATGACATTATGTCATTGTTTTTAAGTGTTGCTATTTAATTCAATAATCATTCAGTGCTAGCAGGTTATGAACACCAATACCTACATATTTACTTATGTTTCAGACATTTTATGTAACTCATGATTTTATTATTAAACTCAGTTTGTTATGATCATATTGAGCACTATTAGTTTACACGTTTAAAATTACTTCAGAATCTGTATGCACTATTATTTTCAAAATACCATGACCTGAGCTTATTAGTTATCAGTGCATGCACCATTTAGTATTTCAGTGTCTTTTAGTTGGGAGTAGGATTTAGCACCGAGTGGGAAGTGTGGGTTCAATGCATCCTACTTTTCTAGAAACAACGTGCCACCATAGGTTTAGGAGCCTCGCCAGAGAGTGTTTTCCCTTGCCCAATATGGGCTGAGTTTAGTGACCACTCTAGTTTAGGTTCTATTCCGATGGCAAGGATAGAACAATCCTCCTCAATGTGGGTCAAATATTGGACTCCATGATAGCTCACATAGTTTATGTCAGTTACGTGATAGCTCCCACAGTTTCATTCAGTAGTCAGTTTATCTCAGTTTAGGTTTTCTTGACCAAGTAATTAGATTTTAATAATTATTCAGTCAATTTTACAGATTATTCATGTTATTCAAATCATATCAGTACATGCTACAATTGGTATTGCATTCTTAGTTTTATATGTTCATGTTTTCATGTTCAGTATCCATACATAATCCTCAGTTCAGTTTTATAGCATGTTCATCTTTACATAAGATTTACATATAGTATTCATATTTTATCTCTTCCCAGCTTCAGTTCTACTTATTATACAAAAGTAAAGATTTAAGAGACTAAGTGTAGTGAATCACCAGCTTAGCAGATTATGTTTGTTACTTATGATTTAAGATACTTTAGCATTCAGTTGATTTCAGTCTCTTGGTGAGTCTACCTACACTTAGCATGTATGTTTTAAGATTACGTATCTATTCAGTTTTACTTATTGCATTCACCCCACTTACTCAGTAGATTTCATAAGTACTAACCACATATACGTCTGCGTGGCTATATTATTTCATAATATAGGTACTAGTTATAGCCCACACATCATAATCAGGCATTTCTCAACTTTCAGCCAGCAAGTGATAAGTCCTTTTGTTTCAAAGACTCCAATTCATTGCAGTTCATGTGTTATGTTTTGATTATTCATATGTATTGATTAGTGGTAGTTGGAGGCATATCCCAGTTATCTATAATCAGTATAGTAGAGGCTTCATAGATAGTCAGTCAAAGTCACTACATGTAATTCAAGTTTTTTTCTTCAGTTTTATTATGTTGTAAACTTTATCAGTATTTCATTTATTCAGACTTTCTCATGATTATGCTTTCTCTCAACAAATTTAGTTTTTATACAATTTAAATCAGTTGCTCAAGCATATGTCAGTTCATGGGTTAGCTTGGGATTACTGATGGTTCTAAGCACCGTGTTATGACTAGGGGTAATCTCATGTCATGACAACTCTGGAGAGGATTATACAAAGTTGTTAATTTAGGAGATTGTCAAGTTGCATAGTGCACATGTTTTTATTATTTTAGACCAAGGTATGCAGTTCTCTTCTCACTTTTGGCGTTCATTTTAGAGATATTTGGGGACTAAGGTGAACCGTGGCACCACGTTCCACCCTATGATAAATAGACAAACGGAGAGAACTATTCAGACTTTAAAAGATATGCTAAGGGCCTGTGTGATTGACTTTGGTGGTAGTTGGGTTAATCACTTGCCTCTCATCGAGTTTGCATTTAATAACATCTATTATTCTAGTATTTAGATGGCTTCGTTTGAGGACATGTATATTAGGAGAAGTTTTTCTCCTATTAAGTGGTTCAAAATTAGGGAGACTAGATTGTTTGGCCTTGACTTTGTTTATCGGGTCATGGATAAGGTGAAGGTGATTAGAGACAGGCTTAAGACTGCTCAAAATCGCCAAAATTCCTATGCATATGTAAGGCGTAAGGAGTTGGAGTTGGAGTTGGAGGTTAGCGACTGGGTATTCTTGAAGGTGTCTCCTATGGAAGGAGTGATGAGGTTTGGAAAGAAGGGGAAGCTCGGTCCTCGTTATGTTGGCCTGTACTTGATTTTGAGAAGAGTGGGTAATGTATTCTATGAGCTATAACTGCCTGCAAATTTAGATTCTATTCACTTTGTGTTTCATGTTTTAATTTTGAAAAAATGTGTGGGTTATCCTTTCTTGGTTGTGCCTATTAAGAGTGTTGGTGTTTCGAATTCCTTATCCTATGAGGAGGTCCTGCTAGAGATTTTGGATAGACAAATTCTTAGATTAAGGACAAAGGATGTGGATTCGATAAAGGTCCTTTGGAGGAAGCAAATGATGGAATAAGCTGTTGGGGAAGCGAAAGAGGATATGAAGACTAAGTACCCACTCCTGCTGCATGTGTCAGGCAGAGGTGCCCAAGGTTTGATTTTTATTTTCCTCTTGTTACTTTCCAAGTTTGTCATTGGATTCTGGTGTATGCTTGCTATTCTCGTGCTAAAAGTGTCCTAACCCATTATTCGGGGACGAATGATCCTAGGGGGGCATAATGTAACACCCTTAAAATTTTTGTCATTTTATTTTGACCCTCCCGTGTTTGAAACATAAATTTTTGACTTAAATTGTGTTTAGGTATGTTAAAAGGGTGTCTCAGAAGAGTTTGGAATTTTTGGAAGGGATTCGGGACCATTTTGGAATTATGAGGGAGTAAGCCTCTAAATTTTTAGCATGCCACGGAGATTACCCTCCGCAATATTAGCGTGTCATAGAGGTAGTGTGCCTCCGTGATATTTCCATGTCATAGAGGATAATCTTCGCGATAATTAACGTGGCACGTAAGTTAGACTCTGCAATAAGGTCGTGCCACGATGAAGGAATAAAAAATATACAGTTTTTTTATTCAATCGGGGTGAGGGGCTTTTGGGTCTTTTCACCCATTTACAACCCTTAAACATAAAACAAGTTTATTCTCATTAATTTCCAATGATCAATTTCTCTCTTTCACTCTGAAACTCAAAACCAAAGAAAAGCTTAATGGTTTCACCGTGTATTCATATTTTGGGTTCCAAGCTCCAAATTACTTTCAAATTTTTGTGTATCTAAGGCATATATCTCTTCCCCAAAGCTTGTTTTGTTAAAAACATGTATTTTCAATTGTTATTCATGTGATTTAATTATGGATTATGAATGTGGATTGAGGGCTTTTAAAAAATAATGATTGAATTATTTTCCATGGCTTTTGTGAATCATTCATGGTTTGAATTAATAGTTTTAAATTAATTGGGGTGCATGAGCATGGTTAATTGAAATGGGAGTCATGGATACCCCTAAATTAATGATTTTGATATTGGAATTGGTATAACCTCAACCCAATCTTATGAAACTTGTTTTGAACATGAGAATATGTATATTAAACTACTTTTGGAACCATTGCATGATATAAAAGGCTATTGAAACATAAGCAGTTTTCAAATTGAACCTTGGGGGCCGTGGATTCCCCCAAGCTAATGAATAATTGAACTAAGGGGTTGTGGATTCCCCCATGTGGATGAATGATTAAAACTTGTGGGGTTGTGGATTTCCCCAAGTAATTATAATTGAAATGGCATGATTCTATTAGCTTGCAAGCATAATTGGTATGATGATACCAATGGTATATGCTTTAATAGATGATTATGGTTCAATAAATGGGAATGTGTAAAGGTTTTAATTAGGATTAAAAGGGGTTGTGTTGCTGACCGTGAAGGTGGAGGTCCCGAGGAACCGATACTGTAAACTAGCATTTGCTAGCGTGAGGTTTGGTATTGATGACCGTGTGTTTGTGTCATACTATATATATATATATATGTATGTATCATGGATGGCAAAGGGTCGTGGATTCCCTGACCTTCTATGATATCTCTAGTTTGTGCGGCTAACACACACTGGGGCCTATCCAGCAAGGGTGGCTGGACCCATATAGCCTGTGGGTGTTGTTAAAATGGTTAATCTACACTGTTCAGGCTAATGTTTTACTCTTATGCTAAACCTTGTTCCCTATCCCGGCATGTTATATATATATATATACATGAATGTGTATATTTTCTTTGAATGATTTTGAACTGGTTTGATTAGGACATTACTTTATCCCTTCCCTGAGCTACATGCTAGCGCTCACCCCACTAACCATCTCCGAACATTGTATCCTCATACAATGTAGGCGTCGGCGACGCTTCTGCATTTCTTGCATAGTGATAGGTGATTCTTAGATTATTCATGAGTCAGCTTGAAGTGGTAATCCTCCTTCTTCCAGAAGGCCTGTTATTTCTTGGTTTAGTTTATATCATAGGTTGTTTATTTGGTTTCCATTTTGGCTATTGTCGGGGGCATGTACCGACTTAGGTTGTTCTATTGATACTTGAGGCTTTATGAATTACTGTGGATTGGGGTGTTGTTATAAAATCTTAGAACCTGGTTTTTGTTTATCCATTTTTTTTATTTTTATTGGATTGCTTTCGTTGTTATTAGATATATTATGTTTTGATTGACTAGGCGAAGGGGGTGGTCTCCATTCCTTTATGAGCTTGATATACCCATCACGGTTAGGCCCTAGTTTGGGTCATGACACCACTCTAGGTGGTAATAGCTAAGCAGTGATTGTTGTTCTTCATATTCTAAATAATAGTGCTCAAAAGAGTGCCCAGTTGATGCTAATTCAATGTGGCAGACATCTGCCCAAACTATTGATCAAGTTGCTTAATATTGGTTGCAAGTGACTTGATTAGACGTTTGGCCCTTGGTTCATAAACCCACCATCTCTCTACCAAATACTTTGCTTTTTCCTCAAAATTAGACCCTTCATGTATTGAAGCCTTACCTCATGAACCCACTATATTCACTTTTTCTACTCCAATTGCTGAAAATTGCTTCATAAGCAGGCCAATCTCAATTCTCATGTGCTACCTCTTGAGCCACTAACTCATCTAACACTCTGTACTCACTAGAAGCACGAATCGCATAAGTACCAGTTGATCTATCTGTCTCTCTAGTATTCCACCCTCGGTTGGTTTTAGTGATCCAGTCTATGATTTTTGTAGCATGCTCCCAATAAAGACTCATAATTTCTCCTCATGTAATAGTATCAGCCACAGCCTTAATATTAGCATTCAAGGCTCTGTAGAATATCTCAAGAAAGTTTCTCCCTATGATTCTGTGATTTGGAATATTCTACAGCATCTTTTTGAACCTCAACTGTGACTCATATAATTTCTTTGAATACAACTACTTGAAATTATAGATCTCCTCCTTCAACTGCATTATTCTAGAGGGGGAAGTTGGTCCAAGAACTGTGTCCTTAACTTATTCCAGGTGTTAATAAATCTATGAGGCATCTCTCCTAACCATAAAGTTATTTCTCCTGTCATAGAGAATGGAAACAATCTCAGTAATATAGCTTCCTAACTTACCCCAGGTAGATTTATCGAAGTGTAAATCCCCATAAAGTTTACTGACTTACCCCTGGAAGATTGATCGAAGTGAAAATCTCCACAAAGTTTATAAGGTGCATGTTTTAATCATCAATAGTCAAACCAGCGAACACTCTCTTTAAGTTAAGCAACTGGATCATTGCGCTCGTAATATCAGATTTGGTCCCTTAGGGCAATTTTGGAGGGAAGATTGCACCAGTGTCAATAGGTTCAATATACCCTAAATCTTTATCTGGACCATCATATACTGGAAAGTATTGCTGAATAGGTTTTTGACCTTTGTTCCTTCTCAATCTATATCTGTCAAGTGTGGCTCGATATTCTTCCTCCTCTTGTCTTTCCCGTTCCTCCATAGTTGATCGATGAGCAGCTATTTACCTAGCATTTTCCTTGGCCATTAACTGAGCAGTGACTTGCTCTGCATTTTCATAAACACCATGTTGAGGTGGTTGATTCAACATTGTTGAGTCATCATAAACCCCTTCGAGCAGGGTTCCTTGATCATAAGTTTTTTTCTCTCTTCATCTTACGATTCTATCATAAGGTTCATTCAAGATTAGGATCAAATAGAATCAGGTGATTGCCTTAACTCTATGTACTGGGCATACACCAACGTGTGCCCTAGAAATAGTAGAAAACTAGAAATCAACAAATGAATTTAACACCTTCTACAAACTCAATCAATTCATAATTGTATTCTCAAAAAAAAAAGCACCAAAATTTGATGTCACCTAAATTACACCTCCAAGAAAGTATAAAACTGTCATCAATTGAATATAGAATCCAACTAGGTTGGGGTCAAACCCACGAGGAATAGGCCAAAAATCTATCAAGAGCTTGTTGATGTAATTGGAGATTGAGTAACCAAAAAGGAGGATTTTGTAATAATAAGAGCAACAGTAATGATTGCTCAGTAATTAGGATTGTGATTAATATGAGACGAGCATTAGGACTATGTTCCCCCTAACTTCATAACTATACAGATTGTTCGTGCTTGTCAAACTATCTCGATGCCTTGCATGTATAATCTAAAAAGTTATGCATCACCTAACCATCTCTCGACCTTGGTTTGGATAAATTTCACTCATATCCTCTCGGTCTCAGAGCATCGTATTACTAACCCTTATTTTATAATATTAAATTAACTATCCCAGTTACAGCTCAAGTTAATTAGATTTAGTAGCTTCAAATTATTGTTGTTATCTATTTTTCCTAATCTCTACGTCTCTCTCAAGCAAGTATAGTTTACAAGCGAGTTCCTAATGTGTAACCCACAATAAAAGTAATAAAATTGACGAAAATACCAATACATGCAAGAATATTGATCTAGAATGACTTCATACTTAACCTGCTCTGCTAATTCATCATGGTTCCCATAACCTAGTTATGGAGGTTTAGTTGTTCATGGTAGTAAGAACAAGTGAAGATCCCATAGATGAAAGCATAATGTTCAACTTACAAAGAATAAGATGGAAAACCTGAAATCTCAAATCAATTATAAACACTAAAAAACAAAAAGAATAGTCCCAAGATCAATAGTGTATCTTAGAACTCAAAACAATGCAAAAAGTATATAGAGTGCGTAAACTAATAATAAAATATCAAATGGGGTATTTATAGTTACATCAAAACTTTTTCTAAACAAAATAGGACTACATAGGTTAGCAGTAATGAGACCTATGGTAATGAGTCATCTGGACTGAGGATGACTCATTATCAACCTTCTATCATAGTTATTGCCTGATTTTATGTGGCTGGTAACCACTCATAAAGTCACCATACAAGTTGTAGGCTAACTCATTGGTCCCATGATCAATCTTTTGAGTTTCAAACTTTTCTTCATTTTCTCAGAACGAGTGTCAAGAAAAGTCATAGTCTGACCCCATGACTCATCGTCAGCTTTTGCCACCCCTGCGATCATGTTTGCACCTTTTAGGATTTTCCTCATTTAACTCAGGACAACTCACCCTAAGACTCGTGGTCTGACCCTACGAGTCGTAATCAACTTGACCTTCTACTTAGCGAGTGATTTTATGCACTGGACTGGCTAAACCTGGACAATGAGTTGTAGTATAACCCAATGACTTGTTGTCTAGGCATTCTTTTGTTGCTCTATGCATTTTTCTTCCTTTCTCCATTTCATTCAATTCCAATCCTAACTTCCTGCAAAACTCAACAAATACATAATATCTATATAAAAATACCCTTATATTTGCAAGAATTCCTTATTTTAAGTGTCTTAAGTGTAGTGATTCCATGACACATCAATGAACTCATATAATTTACATTTAAAATAGAAAAAATAATATTTTTATTTCCTATTATTTTATTTTTGACTAAGGGTTGAGAGAGGGAAATTTTCACCATTCTAGAGGATTTTTCCTCTTTGAGGTAAGGTTTTTTCGTCATTCAAACTGTGATTACCTTATTAAATTCTTATAATTAGAAGGATCATAATCATGGATGAAAATAAGGATGCCCTAGGATTATGAGTTGATGGGAATTGGTTGGAAATGACTTAATTTCCATTATTATTCACTCTAGGTTGTTAGAAATCACTTCCTAGTATAGAATTCTTCCTTGTAATCATGAAATATGAATAATTCAAAGAGAGTAATGGGTAGAAAAAACTAAATGACGAACTAGGACAGGTTCGTGCATTGAAATTGATTGTTTTAGGTTTATGGTACCTGGAAGTGGGGAATGTTGTATTGAATCCTCCTTTTTTGTTGTTTATAGACCAAGAACGAGAAAAAATTAAAAGTATAGGAAAGGTTTTAGCCAAGTAGTCTTTCGAACAAGGATATGAGGTAGGTTACAATGTAAATATATTTATAGACTTAACTTGACTCTATGACAAAATTTGAGTTTAATGTTTGTGACTAGCCTTAGGTCATGCTTGAAATTGTTGATTGAGATTGGCTACATCCAAAAGCACATGCAAGTGTACATGGTCATACAAGTAATAAAGTAGCTTTTGCAAGTTGAGTATCGTTCCCACAGAGCCTTGCCGTTTAGCAGATAATCCAATTCAAGTATTACTATTGAAGTTAAACGAGTGCAGTGAAACCAAAGAAAAGTTAGGTTTGTTAAGCTAAAAGTAACAACAAACAATAAAGAAATTTAAAAGTGTTGTAAACAATAACTTGGAGAGTTCTATGCACTACAAGAAATCTGATTTTTAGTGGCGACAAAATTCGCCGCAAAAGAACCAAAAGTCGCCACTAATAATTTTTAGTGGCGACATAAGGGTCGTAGCAATTAATTCCGTAACTAAAAGTTTTTTGTGACGACATATGTAAGTTGCCACAAAATATACATTTTGTGGTGACAAAACTTGCCACAAAAAAATAAGAAAATACGCCACAAAACAAAGTTCAAAAAATCAATTTTGGGATAGCCGCCACTGTAGATGAGGCTTTACACGTGACTATTGTCACCACTAATACTCACTTTTTGTGGCGACTATGGTTCGCCACTAATACTCACTTTTTTCACAAAAAAAATATAAATTATATATTATCTACTTCGTTGCCAATAATGCAACTATAATACTTAAAGATACAAAGACGATATTAAAATATATTTCTCTACAAGAAAATTATATAGTTTTTAATGGGTAACAAATCAGTGTGATACACATATGAGAAAGAAAGTCACAAAATATCTTCAAACTTCTCATGGCTAACAATTCCCATCATGAAATTACCTGTCCCTGAAATAAAAAATAAAGCGAAATTTCAATTCTAACTTATTAAACCAAAATAGAATAAAAGGACAATGAAACTAACAGAAAGATCTGGCTATTAAAAAAGAAAGATCTCAATTTAGCTAACACCACCAAACTTATTCATGCTAGGCATATCAATTCCTAACACATTTTTTCTTAAGGATTTACTTAAGAATTATCTAAGACACTCATGAGATCATTTACTTAACTTTCACTTCATTTTATCCATTATGTGGTCCTAAAATTCTGTTTAACTCTCAAAAATTTTAAAAAAATTGCCATAGTTTCCTTTATAAATAGGCCTATCGAAAACCTGTCAACTAACCAGAATACATATAAATACGCCTCACACAGCGTTACAACAAATATGTTACTCAACTGATAATACACAAGGCTCCACTTGGCTAAAATAGTCAAATATTACATACAATCAATACAAAATGAATCCATAGAGAACTTTAAACTCATTGGAATCAATTTTTCTTTTAGTGGAACTAAAAGGATAAAAAATCCTTTTAGTGAAATTACTTTTGTTCAATTTTTAATTACTAACACAAAAAATAAAGAAACAAAATCAAAAATATTTCAAAGTATCTAAAATTGTACCTTTAAAACTTTGAACAAGTTCAAACCTTCACAACTTCAAATGGCTTACCCCGTGCTGATTTTCAAACTATAGCCAAGGGATCTAAACATTTTAATTAAAAGAATTTCACTCGCCTAATTGTAACCATTTGCAATTGTCATTTATATATACTCTATATATAATGTAATACACTAATTATATAAAACAAAGGCAATTTGATGCATAAAAGCTTTTGCTATATATACGTACAATTTTTAATAGTTCAGGGTATATACGTACCCAAAGTTAGACAGTAAGAATACAAATAACCCAAAAATATAATAAAAGGAATTTACATACAATTGGTAAAAATCCCTACGTCATCTATATATCATCTAAATGATGAAACTATTGATTTTCCATGAACTTTTGATTTATGATAGCCTTTTTGACTCAAAGGGTTGTAAACCTAAGTTCAATTAGTAATGATTATTCATGATTACATTCAAAACATGTCAATATATTCTCTCAAGTGAGTCGTACATACTTTTTAGGTGGAGCAGTTTTCTAATGATTGTAAATAATCCATTTTGATTTGGTTTCATTACTAATTAACCAAGTAGCCAATACCAATTATTTGAGTTGCTTTGATGACTATAACTAAAGTTTTTTATTGTATATGCACTCCAGAAAAAACTTCCACAAATTCGTTTATATAATTAAGTATTATATGTGATGGTCAAGCCCCTCTCAAAACACACGAGCCAATAGGAAGATTATATTGAATTAGACTGAAGTGGATATTTGACTCATTTGATGCTGGAAAGAGAACTTCTGAAATCCCATTTTCTTGTTCTTTCATATATAATAATAATAATAATATGCTCAATTAATGCCAAATTAAAATTATTTTAAAATGTCAGTAGTAAGTGTTAGTAATAATTTCTTAAATTAAAAACTAAAATAAGAGACATAATTTTGTGGCTATCAGTTTCTTGAGTCTTGGTTGGGGTTTCCATCACAAAATTATACCCAATGATTTTAATTAAAAATAGGTATTGATCTTTAAAATTTGATACCCATAGGCAAAACTTTAATGTGAAAAGTAAAAATTATACCCATTGATTTTCGGTGAAGGGGTTTACCGGGTCTGGGCGTGGAGAGCGGGGGAAGGACGGCGGTTGCCGGCGGTGTTTTGAAAGGCGCCAAATCTGGCTGCTGGCAGCAGCGACGGACTGAGAGGTGTTGACGCCATGGATGGTGCATCAATGTTGACGATGAATAAGAGAACGAAGGGAGCGCGATAGCTGGTTTGGCGTGACTGGTGGCTGGTGGCGTCGGATGTTATGGTAGCGGGAGAGGAGGATGGAGGCGGCTTGTGGTGGTTTCGCCGGAGCATCGAAGCAACGGCTTCGATGTAAAGGGAAGATAGAAATATAAGGCCTTGGGGGTCATTTCACCGGCCAGCGGTGGCAGGCGGTGAAGAGGAGGTGGCGACAGAAGGTTTTTGGAGAGATGAAGAGGGAGAAAAAAAAGGGAGGCAGATGAATTTGGAGAAAAAAATATTTTAAATTAGGGTTTTAAAAAGAAAGGGAGGATAATCTAATCTCAGTCGTTGGATCTTTTCAGATCAACGACTGAGATTAAAATCATTTAAAAAAGATGTCCAGAAATTAATTTGAAATTAAAATGTCATCAATTAGGCTAAAATTGATATTAAATTAGGTAAAATTGAATAGAAAATGGCTAAACGAGAAATGAATTTAGACAAAGTGATTTTAATTTAGGCTGTTATTTAAATAATAGTAATTAATAATAAATAATAGTAATAATAGTATAAAATAAATAATAGATAAATAATAATAATAATAATAATAGATAATAATAAATAATAATAATATTAATAATAAAATAAATAATACTAAATAATGGAAAACTAAACAATGTATTTGCAAAAATATGAGTATGCACAGTTACCAATAATTTAATAAAATTATGTAAAAAAATGTTATATTTGAATTAATAAATTGTAAAAATGATATCAAAAAATTAATAAAATAATTTGTACATTTTAAATCATGAATGTGGCACATCGAAAATTTGTTTGATGCAAGAAAAATATGTATAAGATACTAAAATTTAAAAGTTAATAATTTTGCTAAAATAGCAGCCTAAATGTAGTACCGAGAGGTCAAAATTGGGTGTCAACAACTATAACCACTAAAAGATTTTAATTTACTTATATAAGTGGGCAGAATAACAAAGTAAAAGTATTAGTGGCGACAAAAAAAATGGCCACAACAAATCTGCGATTAAGTCACCACAAAAGAGTTTTAATAGCGACAACTCATAGGTTGCCACTAACCCAAATTTTATTGGAAAAATTACTACATATTAGTGGAGACCTACACATAGTCGCCACTAAATATGTCATTATTAGTGGCGACTAAGTCGCCAAAAAAGAATTTTAGTAGTGACAATTCCTAGATCGCCACTAACCCAAATTTTGTTGGAAAAATTACTACATATTTGTGGCGACCTACACATAGTCGCCACTAAATATGTCATTATTAGTGGAAACTTTAATGGTCGCCCCTAAATCTTATACCTTTTGTGGCAACATGCAAAGTGGCAACCTTTGTATGTCGCCGCAAAAATTCTAACATTTGCGGCAACTATTTGTGTCGCCACTGAAAGTCGTCACAAAAAACTGTATTTCTTGTAGTGATGGTCAAGGCATCTTCAACAATCATGCAAACTTACATAATCGTGTTGGTTAAGTTATCTATCTTGGTTGTTGATTCACAGGAATAATATCACGATTATGGTCTTTCGAGCCTCTAACCATCTATTAAAATTATCCTTACAACTACATCATTGAGCGGGGATGTGGGAACTAATTTAAATGCATTTATATTTCATCCCATATTTAAGCCAAATGGGGAAAATTAGGTATATTTCTATCCTATTGGTGAATCTTATCTTTAGCTCATCTAAAAGACAAGAACCCACTCCATATGTTTGACATTTTAATCTAATGTTACTCCTACCAGGATCGGAAAAAAAATATATATGTATTTTAAAGATCGTGAATCAATAGATAGTAAGTACAAAAACATAAGAACAACCAAATATGAAAGTTAACATTAACCCACTTGAATGAACACTAAGCAATCATGTTCATAGCCTCAACCCTATAAAGAGGGGTTTTATCCACTCATATTCATATAAAGAATCACCATTAATGAATTCATAATTAAAGCTACAAGAAAACTAAAAGTTAAAAGAAGAAAAAACCCAACGCAGAGCCCTTAAAGCCTTCTCCTTTCTCCAAATGTGTATGTTCCAAATATGTCATGTAAACATGGATAAGTACTCTTTATATAGTACTTTAGGTCATCCATAATATGCCCCAAATGAAATATAAGCACTGGCCACTTTGTCTTCAAATTAAACCAAGCAAAAGACCACTTTTTAGTCATTTTTGGAGAGGGAAGGGGTTGTATGGCATGGCCTATACATGTACAAATGAGGTCTAACATAGTCCTATTTCATGTCTCAAATAGTGTGCCCTCACCCTATGGGGTGTGGTGCATGGCTCCCTCCTATGATTTCGGGGGTGCGGTCCATGGTTGCCTCCTTAAGGTAAGGTTTCATCCAATCTTTTGCTCTCTTCATCATGTCTACTTGTTCCTAGTTTACCCACTCCTTATGGCTTGTGTGTAGTCTTCATTTAGATTCAAAATATTCTACGATAGTCTCCTACAACATCTTATAATAAAAATTAGTCCACACAACACAATAAATCTCATCAAAGTACACTAGAACAAGCATAGCTTAGCTAGCCAAAGTAGTTTTCTCATCTAAACTCTCTTTGGTCATTTGACTCTTGAATTATTTCTTGAATTGATCATTAAACACACTAAAATGTAACTTAGCATATAAATACACGAATATACACTTTATACTTCATCGAGCATATCAAGTTATCCTCAAAACTAAGCTAAATATGCATTGATAATGACATTTAGGTGTATAAATACGCCAAAGATCACCACCCCACACTTAAAGCTTTGTTAGTCCTTGAACAAATCTTTATACTAATCACAATCAAGGAAGACTCTAATATCACTAGTTGAACTAGGACACTCAGTCTAGAAATACAATGACTACATGACTAGCAATTTCTAAATTAGGCATGTCATATTACAATTGAAAACATATGAATGCTACTTCAAGACTTTCTAACCTCAAGTATTGACTCTACAAAGTTTTATAATTCATGCACATTACTCAACAAAGATATCATATACATCACCAAACCATTATTAAATATACACCCTCACAATAAAAGAGTCACCCATATTCACTCACAAATATGCTCTTCATCACAAGAATAGGTGTAAGAATCAGATTCCGCTCACTCTCACAAAGAATTCGCATGTCATATAATATGAACCATAAGATTTCCTCAATATAGTACTCCACTAATACCAGAATATCAAAGCTCAAAATCAAGTAGGACTTTAAGGGTTGTATTGTAGGCTAATGGACAAGTAGGAATAATTCTAGCCAATAATAGTGACTATCTTCCCTAAACACTTTAATACACTACACTTTACAATAAACTCATCTCAAACCAACCTATTTTTAACCGCTTTAATCCTCACACCTCTCTTTTGTTTTTTCCAATCTCCTTAAGCTACCTTGCACTTTTTAAGTATGGAGTATTTGTCATCAAACAATGATTTGCATATTTTGATCAACTTTTCTTTTCATTAAACTACTCTCTACCACAACACATGAACTTTTTAAAAACACCTATAATTATTACTTTGGGGCTTCAACTTCACTTTTTCTCTACTTCAAGTTTATACTTCTTAATATCTTAATTTTTCAACAAAAGCTCTTATGCATTTTGGATAAAATTCTGGTCAATTGAAAGAAAAGGAATAACCTACATATGAGGGTGTAATACCCTGGGAAATTTTTCATTGAAATTTTGTGCGTAAACGTGTTGGGTTCTATCTTCTAGAATGAATTATAAATTTTCCGTGCGAAATGTCTTAGATTATGACCCACAATTGTGTAGAGTATCGAATAAGCTTTCCAACTATATGTGGATCATCCAAAACGGACACCCGATCAACGAGTTATGAACATTCTAATCGAATCGTAGATAGTAGTGAACAGTAAAACGTGCAGGAAAAAAAGTACTGAGGCCTGGCGTATTTTTTCTCCAAATTTAAACGATCATAACTCCTTGTACATAATGATCTGGGTAATCTACTATATATCAACGGAAATATCTGCGAGTCCTATTTCCGATGAAATTGGTTTCATCTAATTTGACTATAAGAGCAAAAAGTTATGGTCGATCTACTTCAGCCTATCAAAAGTGAATTTTTGGGTCAACTTCAAACGATCATAACTCCTCGTACACAATGATCTGGGTGAGATACTATATATCAATGGAAAGATATGAGAGTCTTCTTTCTAATTAAATTAGTTTCATCCAAATAGGATATTGGAGTAAAACGTTATGATTGATCTACTTCAGACTATTAAAATAGTTCACCAAAGGACAGATTCGAGAATTATTTGATTTTTAGGGGCGTTTTGGTCATTCCCCCTCACCCAAAATCCGTCCAAACCCTATATTAAAGCCTATTAGAAGCATTATATGTTATATTTCATCAAATTTCCTCAAAAAGAAAACCCTAAGCTCCTACATCCAACTTCAAGAACCTCCAAAGTTCACCATTAATTCTGTAAATTTATTCAAAATTCCAAGTTCCTAGTTCAAGAACTTCAAGAACCTCCAAAGTTCACCATTAATTCTGCAAATTTATTCAAGATTCCAAGTTTCTAGTTCAAGAACTCCAAGAACCATCATTCAAAGGCACGATTAACATCTCAAAAATGAGTATCGATCTAAAGTTCATCATTCAAGGTATGTGGAGTTTTTCAAGAAGAACTCTCTTTCGTTCTTGTGCCCAAATTGATTTTTTCTTTTATGAATATACATGATTTTACGTGTTTTGATATGAATTTGAAGCATGAATTTATACCCTATATGATTTTACATGAGATTATGATACTCTCTATGTTTTGAAAGTTGAATTGAATGAGAATGATGATATTTTTGTACATAAAGCTGAATTTTCCAGATTTTAAAGTAAGTTATATATATTTATGATGAAAAGCATGAATCTTGAGAAAATTTAATATGATTTTGATGTATGAGACCTTGAGTCCTAATTGGAATTGTACTTTGAGAAATTATGTGCTATAAGCACAATGAGATTTGAATCCCAAAGCTAATTTTCTTTACCAAGATGTATGATTATAAAGCTGAAGTTTTAAGTTTTAAGTGATTATTTTTGTGCTTATGTCATAAAGTATGAAACTTTGGAAAGTTTTATGGTGATATTGATGTATGGGTTTTTGGAACACTATTTGAAATTATTATTTCGAGAAAATCATATGTTATAAACACCTTGAGTTTAAATAATTTGAGATGTTTTGAATGATTTGACCTTTTGGTCGTGAATGAGTTATTTTGAACTCGACTGTGAAAGAAATCCACATTTTTATTGATTATGATAAAGGGATAGCAAATTGGCTCCCGATGAAAATTGTTGAAGTGTTTATTATGGATTTTCTTTAATGTGAGCCTGAGGCTGATTTAAATTTTTGAGCTAAGTCCGGGAGTAATCTTTAGCACCGAGTAGGAGGTATAAAGTGACCTTACTTCCCTAGAACTACGTGCCCTCGTAGGATGTGAGCCTGAGGCTGATTTATATAGTGATCACTAGTGTTTTTGAATTGATACTGGAAGTCCTACTCTGATGGCAAGGATAGGATGGCTCTCCCCAATGTGGGTTGTACGTTGGACTCCATGTAGCTCACATGGTTTATGTCGGTTATAGGATCTCCCAGTGTGTGTGTGTTTCCTTGTGTCTATGGTGAATGGTGAAGTGATTTAAAAGTGGAATTGTGAAAGTTATTCTTTCGAAAGATTTAAATGATATTCACATTATGAGAATTGATATTCTTGATGAATTGAAAGTGATTGACAAATTATATGATGACTCACATGTGTTATTATACTTATTTCATCCTCTCATGATTATGATTATATTCTTCGGGCTATGTGAGTCTTTCATATATCCTGCATATTTCTTATAAATATTTATGATGATGATGTTTATACAGTTGTATACACCCCCATATACTCGGTTCCTTTCCATGGTACTGACCCATATCTTCGGATGTGGGCTGCATTTTTTCGGAATATAGGTACAAGGTATAGTTGCACCTTCGGATCCAATCAGTTCATGGTATCCAGTCAGCAGGTGATAAGTCTTTTTTATTCAAGGGCTTGGGTTAGTTATACAGAGTTATAGTGTTGTATTTTCTTTATTCAGTCGTATTGAGTTGGGGTAGTCGGGAGTCATGACCTGGCTACCGACAGTCAGTACTAGTAGAGGCTTCATAGACAGTCAGTAGAAGTTGATGTATTTTGTTTTAATTTTGGTTGTAAAGGCAGAATTGTAATCCTGTAAAATTCCATTTTTGTATCGATCAGATTCAGAAAAGAGTTTATTTCTGCTGATTTGTATGGATTTGTATTTTTATTTAGTTGCTTATGAGTTATGCCTGAAGAAGGGTTAGCTTAGGGTCACTTGTGACCCTAAGCACCGTGTGACATCTCGAGACCCGATTTCGGGGCGTTACAAACTTGGTATCAGAGCACAGAGTTCAAGTGTCCTAGGGTATCTATGAAGTCGTGTCTAGTAGATTCTTGCGGAAAGGTACGGAGACGTCTGTACTTTTCTTCGAGAGGCTACAGGGCATTTAGGAAATATTTCCCTTCTTTTAAGTCTAAGATCGTGCTATAAAAAGGTTCTCCAAAAAGCTTATATAGATTCTCATCTTACTCTATTCTGGCCAATTGTGCCTCATTTTCAAGGTATCAGAAATAGTTAATCTTAATTCTCTGTAGATAGTTATGGGATTGTAAGAGAGCTAGAAAGTATCTTGTCAGTTCTTTTGAGTTCCAAAGATTGAAGTACTTTATTTATATTCATAAAAGTCGTGAACTAAGCTTAGGTCAGGTGTGCTTTCAAATTCCTCCTCAGAATCTACAATGTTAATCTATACTTCTCCCTCTATGTATTATTTTTGAGATAAAATGATTCGCAAGCTTCAGTTCTTCCCCAGGTAATGCTTCTATATTTTCTAGAAAAAATTTCAAAAGTTACACATAGGGATTGAGAGGAGCTCTCTAGTGTGTTAAGTTTCTTAAGTTGAAAGTTATGCCCTCATTCTTATGAGTTATTTAATTAAGACAGAGTAAGGTGTATTCTTAGATAGTTAAATGTTGTGTGTCAAGTTTCTATCTCTTGTATTATGTAATCTTGTTATCATTATGTTTGTGAAAAATCAAAGTCTAGTGAAGCCGTGTGGGGCTCTTTCGATTCACTAGCATAGCTTCTTTGTTATTCATCTCATTTTCTTGTTCAAAATACAAACCAAAGTCTAGTGAAGCCGTGTGGGGCCTATTTTGATTCACTAGCATAGTTACTTTGTTATTCATATAACTTTCTTAATCAAAACACAAAACCAAAGTCTAGTGAAGCCATGTGAGGCCTATTTCGATCCACTAGCAACTTGTAGTTCATCTTGTTCCTTGTGCTGGCTCAAAATGTGGGATGTGGAGGTGTAGTAGTACGAAGGATGGTAAGTGTGATTTGTTGAGCATAAGTATAGAGAAATCTCTTTTTGCATGCAATTGGGTTAATAGGAAGTGATATAGTTTGTTCGAGGTATAAAACGGGTGTTGACGGTATTAGTATGACAGAAAGTATAGGTTAGTGATGGAAGTACTCGGTGGGTAAGTGTTGTTAATCTAGGCACTCTCCAGATTGCAAGAGGAAGTTAAGTTAAGACGTAGAGAGCTATGAACTATGTTAAGTTGTGTATGAAGGATAAATAGCAGTGACGGGTGAAAGAAGGATGTGTTAATGGATTGTGAATAAGATAGGCTATATGATTAGGACCAATTATTATTGTTATGAAGTTTAAGTGGGCTAGTGTTCATGGATGTGTTATTTTATAATCTTCGCGTGGGAGTTATGCGTGAGATGGAGTTGTAAATTATGTGAAGTGTAAGACCTTAAGTTTGAACGATTGGTGATCATGAAGACGAATGTGATGGTTTCCAAATTAATGGTATTAGTTGCCGGAAGTGACCTAATAGGATTGAACAATGTACACAAGAGTTTAAGTGTAGTTGACTTGTAATTAAGTTTAATACTATATTATGATGAGAAAGTTCACCCAAGATATTATTGGACTGCTTTAATTTCGAGGATTAGTGTATGTGGTGTAGTGAGTCGTGCCATGGGATTGTTAGATGGATAAATACTAGTTAGATGATGGATGATGTTTTGATGGCTAAGTTAAGGCGAGGCGTATGATTGGAAATGTTGAACCTCTTAAGTGTGATTTTAATTCTTATAGGTTAGAAACATAAGTTCATAGGCATGGTATTAGAGGGAGAAGACAGAAGTAGCATGATCTATCAAAAGGTTAGGAAGTATTCAAGTTGAGCTAATAGAAATAAGAGTTGAAGCACTAGATGGTGTACATTCCGGCGATAGAGATGTTCGTGAAGATTTGAAATTAGTAAGCATTTGAGAATTTGAGTGGTGGCTTAAAGCTAAGGGGGAGATGATAGAACAAGTAGTCAAGTCAAGCTTTAACATTTTAGTAGAAGTACCAGTAAGTTGTAAATTTGTTGTGAGAAAGATCGGTACTTGACCCAATGTTATTTCAGTATTTTCAGTTGTCCCAAAACCTACTCATGCTTTACATTTCAGTTCCATGATCTTAATTCATGTTCATACACGTGATGGAGAATTACATACTCTTCTAGTTTCCAAAAATGAGAAATTCCAGTTCTTCTAGCAGTTGGAATCACATTCCATAAGTTATGAGCTCTAAATTCAGGGCATGCCGCCCATGACTCATATACTCAAGTTTTACAGTATGTTCAATTCCAGTACTCAGGCAATACTCTTATTGATCAGTGAGATTCAGTTTCCATTATGGGTGTCTTCGGTTTTGATACCTTAATGAACCCATTGTATTTGATATTTTATTCCTAAGGCCTCAATAGAGAGAGTTAAGTTATTTACATTATCCCTTCATGTTTCAGGTCTTCATGTTTTAAAATTTTGTGACCTTTTCATTAAGTCAAGCTAATGGTGTTGAGCAGTTGTCTAGAAGGGAGAGAAGATACTTTCTTATCTATGATAGAAGGTGGTGTGCTCACGGCGGTGAAGTGAAGTTAGATTGAGGCTAAGTCCTTGATACATGTCGTGGTTAGTTGAAGTTTTAAATGTTTATTTGGAAAGATTGTTGTGCGTTGGTTTTATACACTTCTATGAGGTTGTAGGAATAGCAATACAGAGTTTTTGTGTATAGTTCAATTGGTTGAGAAAATGTTATGTGTGCCGTTTAAAGAATTGACCAGTATGTGTGAATGATGTAGTTGATGAAATCTTAGCGAAAGCGAGGAAGATGCTTTATGAGTGTTCGTTTAGAGGTGCATGTGCGAAGTGCGTATGTGGTTATAAGTATAGGCTTGAATGTTATGGATGTATATCTAAAAGAATGCACCGCAAGTTAGCGGATCCCTAGTATAAGATTGTATGTAGTTGTTGGAGTAGAAATAAAAGTTATGTTTGAAGTGAGGAGTTGTGAGGCTCAGTGTGTATTGAGGTTCATGATATAGATTAATATTATAGTGTAATGTGGCGTATCTCATGAGTACTTAGAGTTAGACTTGAACATAGTCGAGGGACTAGTTGGGAAGTGTCGCTAAGTTTGGAAGCAAGGAGTTATGTTTCCCAAGACCTAGAAATTCCTATCTTAATTTATGCCATATGGGTCCTTGTTCCCATACGATAGGATTGTATCAAATTATGGTTCATTTTCTCCCCGAACAATGTCATTTGAATCTTTTGGAGGGAGTGTTGAGGGACGTTTCATTTGGGCGCAAGTGGTCATTCTTTTGATGAGATCCCCTTCAAGACCTTTGATTCTCAGTCTCTGAATAAACCAAAGATATCGATTCCTTAAAATTAGTCTCCTTTGTTTAAGATCCTATTATGTGACCATTCTCATTATGAATCGCATGTTCTATGAAGTATTCGAAAGTTTGGAGTGAAGTAAGTAAATTGACTTCGTTATCCCAGAATTTTGTCCTCATTTCCATGGTATTCTGTACTTATTCATTGATATTCGAGGATGAATGTTTTCAAGGGGGAGATGATGTAATACCCCGGGAAATTTTTCGTTGAAATTTTGTGCGTAAACGTGTTGGGTTCTATCTTCTAGAATGAATTATAAATTTTCTGAGCAGAATATCTTAGATTATGACCCACAATTGCGTAGAGTATAGAATAATCTTTCCAACTATATGTGGATCATCCAAAACGGACACCCGAGCGACGAGTTATGAACATTCCGATCGAACCGTAAATAGTAGTGAACAGTAAAACGTGCAGGAAAAAAAGTACTGAGGCCTGGCGTATTTTTGCTCCAACTTTAAACGATCATAACTCCTTGTACATAATGATCTGGATAATCTACAATATATCAACGTAAAGATCTCCGAGTTCTCTTTCCGATGAAATTGGTTTCATCCAATTTGTCTATCAGAGCAAAAAGTCATGGTCGATCTACTTCAGCCTATCAAAAGTAAATTTTTGGGTCAACTTAAAATGATCATAACTCCTCGTACACAATAATCTGGGTGAGATACTATATATCAACGGAAAGATATGAGAGTCCTCTTTCTAATTAAATTGGTTTCATCCAATTAGGATATTGGAGTAAAACATTATGGTTGATCTACTTCAGACTATCAAAACAGTCCACCAAAGGACAGATTCGAGAATTATTTGATTTTTAGGGGCGTTTTGGTCATTCTCCCTCACCCAAAATCCGTCCAAACCCTATATTAAAGCCTATTAGAAGAATTATATGTTATATTTCATCAAATTCCCTCAAAAAGAAAACCCTAAGCTCCTACATCCAACTTTAAGAACCTCCAAAGTTCACCATTAATTCTGCAAATTTATTCAAGATTCCAAGTTCCTAGTTCAAGAACTTCAAGAACCTCCAAAGTTCACCATTAATTCTGCAAATTTATTCAAGATTCCAAGTTTCTTGTTCAAGAACTCCAAGAACCATCATTCAAAGGCACGATTAACATCTCAAAAATGAGTATCGATCTAAAGTTCATCATTCAAGGTATGTGGAGTTTTTCAAGAAGAACTCTCTTTCGTTCTTGTGCCTAAATTGATTTTTTCTTTTATGAATATACATGATTTTACATGTTTTGATATGAATTTGAAGCATGAATTTATACCCTATATGATTTTATATGTGATTATGATACTCTCTATGTTTTGAAAGTTGAATTGAATGAGAATGATGACATTTTTGTACATAAAGCTGAATTTTCCAGATTTTAAAGTAAGTTATATATATTTATGATGAAAAGCATGAATCTTGAGAAAATTTAATATGATTTTGATGTATGAGACCTTGAGTCCTAATTGGAATTGTACTTTGAGAAATTATGTGCTATAAGCACAATGAGATTTGAATCCCAAAGCTAATTTTCTTTACCAAGATGTATGATTATAAAGCTGAAATTTTAAGTTTTAAGTGATTATTTTTGTGCTTATGTCATAAAGTATGAAACTTTGGAAAGTTTTATGGTGATATTGATGTATGGGTTTTTGGAACCCTATTTGAGTTTTATGGTCATATGTTATAAACACCTTGAGTTTAAATAATTTGAGATATTTTGAATGATTTGACCTTTTGGTCGTGAATGAGTTATTTTGAACTCGACTGTGAAAGAAATCCACGTTTTTATTGATTATGATAAAGGGATAGCAAATTGGCTTTCGATGAAAATTGTTGAAGTGTTTATTGTGGATTTTCTTTAATGTGAGCCTGAGGCTGATTTAAATTTCTGAGCTAAGTCCGGGAGTAATCTTTAGCACCGAGTGGGAGGTATAAAGGGACCTTACTTCCCTAGATCTACGTGCCTGATCACTAGTATTTTTGAATTGATACTGGAAGTCCTATCCCGATGGCAAGGATAGGACGCCTCTCCCCAATGTGGGTTGTACGTTGGACTCCATGTAGCTCACACGGTTTATGTCGGTTATAGGATCTCCCAGTGTGTGTGTGTTTTCTTGTGTCTTTGGTGAATGGTGAAGTGATTTGAAAGTGGAATTGTGAAAGTTATTCTTTCGAAAGATTTAAATGATATTTACATTATGAGAATTGATATTCTTGATGAATTGAAAGTGATTGACAAATTATATGATGACTCACATGTGTTATTATACTTATTTCATCCTCTCATGATTATGATGATTTTCTTCGGGCTATGTGAGTCTTTCATACATCCTGCATATTCCTTATAAATATTTATGATGATGATGTTTATACAACTGCATACACCCCCATATACTCGGTTCCTTTCCATGGTACTGACTCACATCTTCGGATGTGGGCTGCATTTTCTTGGAATGTAGGTACAAGGTATAGTTGCACCTTCGGATCCAGTCAGTTCGTGGTATCCAGTCAGCAGGTGATGAGTCCTTTTGATTCAAGGGCTTGGGTTAGTTATGCAGAGTTATAGTGTTGTATTTTCTTTATTCAGTCATATTGAGTTGGGGTAGTCGGGAGTCATGACCCGAATACCTACAGTCAGTACTAGTAGAGGCTTCATAGACAGTCAGTAGAAGTTGATGTATTTTGTTTCAATTTTGGTTGTAAAGGCAGAATTGTAATCCTGTAAAATTCCATTTTTGTATCGATCAGATTCAAAAAAGAGTTAATTTCTGTTGATTAGTATGGATTTGTATTTTTATTCAGTTTCTTATGAGTTATGCCAGTAGAAGGGTTAGTTTGGGGTCACTTGTGACCCTAAGCACCGTGTGACGTCTCGGGACCTGATTTCGGGGTGTTACAGAGGGTATCAAAGAAAAGTCCTAAGGCTCAAAGGAGCTAACTAAGGTTATGCAGGAAGGGCAGGTAAAGAAGGTATAAAACATGCTTATTAAAGATATACCTATATCATCTTCTAAACTCAATATTCTTTATTTTTCTTTTTAAAGACACAGGGCAACTTCTAGACATCAATATGCAAACATAGAATATAACAAATATCACAACACACATGGCATACGTTCAACTCAAGAAGGATTTTTATAGACTCTTAACCAAACAAATGCAAGAATTCAAATTTTAAGCTAAAATCATACAAGAGTCGGATAAAATAACCTAGGTGTCTTCCAAAAGTCATTCAATTTTTTACATCATGCCTTAGAATTCAACACCACTTGCAATAAGTAATCATGTACAGCATCTAGCTAAAGTATCTTAATTTTTTCTACATGACAAAAATTTTCAAATTACTCCTAAAAATTAAAAAAGATACTGGTTTCAAAGGACTCCCCTTTGAATAAGAATCAAGGAGTAGGTGTAGTATGTTATCCACCAAATGGAACAAACAACACAAACTAATAATAAACAAAGATAAAATCTTTCTTTCTGCAATTTTTTTAAAAAATTCTAGTCAAAAACTTGCAATAAATAAAAATAGACATCCTATAGTGCACCTCAGCCTAAACAATCGAAAGATTCCACACCACACACTTAAAATCATACTTTGTCCCTAAATTACAATTCAAATTAAGAACAAGGATTAGAAATACTACCTGAGGCCACTAGGCCTAGCTAGTAGCATGTCACTTTCATAGAGTTCCATCATAGGGGCTGGGGGACCGCATACTTATGCTTTCATCATGATCCTTAGCTTGGATTTTGGGTACTCAAACTTTCCCTAATCTGCAAAACAAACAAACAAAATTAAAAAGGAATGTGACACTACATAGAAATAACTAACACTAGTACAACATGGGTTGCCTCCTAAATAGTTCTTGATTTAATGTCACGTCAAGACTCACATCACAACTATCATTCACAGTCTCTCAATCTCTTCTTCCCTTTCAAACACAATTTTTTTCTCATCTACTCTACCAATAATCCCATCAAAGTTTTCCCTTTTACAATTGTCTCACGTTGTGTAGAATCATACACAAGCTTTTCAAGCTCATTCTTAGTCATCAATTTGGGCAACACCATGAGAGAGTTCAAAAAGGTATTTGAAAGTTTTCACTTTTCTACCCCACACTTATCCACTTTTATAGTTATGATCATGCATAAATATCTATACTGCTAGGGTGTATTGAGTGATTTGTACATTCTGAAAAAACACATCTTTATCATTCAATCTCATCTTTAGTTTGCCCACTCTAACATTTATCAAAACTTCATCGGTAGGAAAAAATAGACGTCCTATGAAAATTAGTACCTTGCCATCTACATCATAGTCAAGAACAATAAAGTCAACAGTAATAATGAATTTACATACCTTAATGAGAACATTCTTACTAATTCCTTCGAATACCACTCTAGTTTTGTCTGTCATCTGTAATATAATTGAAGAGGGCCTTGGTTTTAAACACAGAAAGGGGCATCAAATTGATTCTTGTCCTTAAATCACTCAGAGCTTGAACAACATCACTTTAACCAAATTGTATGGGGTTTAAAACTCCTAAGTTCCTTAAGAATTTTGGGCATCTTTCTCATAACCAAAGAACTGCACTTTTTCGTAAATGCTACAGTGTCAATATCACCAAATCTCCGTTTGTTTATCAACTTCTTTTAAGTACTAAGAGTACTTGGATATTCCCTGCAAAATATCTAACAAATGAAGGATGTGACGTTCTCTACATGTGCCAAAGAACTTTATAAAACAAGCATCATCTATAACTTTCTTAAGATTTTGAAGAAATGATAATGGTGGCCTAGTTTGAGATTGCTCAACTGGATTTTCATTTGGGTACTCAAACTTTCCTTTTTTTGTCAGTTTCTTTGGATTTCACTTATTTTTCTATCTTCTTAGGTGTGATCAACTCTACTTGTATCTCATGATTTTTTTAGAGGTGTGTCACTCAAATCTCTACCATTGCTCAGGGTGATTGTCGTAGCTTGCTTTGTATTTTGATCTGTATCACTAAATAAACCTCTTTAAGGTATTGTGTTTTGTGCCTGAGCTAACTGACCCTGTGTCTTTAAATTCTTTTAAGCCAATTACTAATTTTTATCTTTCCAGTCATTTGTTCTTGGTTAGGTAGAATCTTTTTCAAAGTTTCCTCTATATTTTTGGCTTGAGTGTTGTTCTGAATACCTTGTTGCTATTGAAACTAATAGGGTTGGACCTGATTATTTTCCCAAGAGTAGTTGGGTTGAATCTGCTAGTTATGATTGAGGCATTACCATAATTCTGATTTCCCTTTTGAGTATTGACCATAAAATTCACTGATTTCATATTTGCTCCATATAAGTTTGTATAGTGACCACTACTACAACAAATTTCACGCCGATTTTGAATCTTCTAAACTGCATTAACCTGGGCCTGAGGTTGAGCCATACTTAATTTATTGAACTGAGTCATTATTTGGTTCTGAAAAAAGGCCAACTATGCATGTAACACTGTGATACTATATATCTTGATCATACCTGCAGGATACTTTTCCATACTTCTTAATAAATCACCCTTCCACTCTAGGGCAGAGAAGAGTTTTTAGCTCATCGTAGGTTTTCTCCAAAACTTGACCACCTAGAACTGAATCTAGCAAAATTTTTGTGTTATGGTCAAGATTGTCAACAAATGTATAAGCTAATATCTCATTTGTTTGTCGGTGATGTGGGCAATCTCTGAGAAGAGACTTGAATCTCTCTTATGCATGATTGAGATCTTTGTTTGGCTTCAACATAAAACTCAAGATCTCAATCCTCAACTTTAGAGTTTTATGGGATGGAAAAACTCAAATGAGGAACTTCTTTGCCAAATAAACCCAAGTTATGATTAAGTTTTAAGGTTCTGCCTTCAACAATTTACTTTCTTCTCCCAATAGTGAGAATGGAAAAAGAATGAGCCTCACATATCCATGGAGACTCGTATAGGGATGGATGTGCACTGTTCTCTAAAAAACTCTAAAGATGAACTTAGGAATCCTCATGGGGAAAGACTGTGAACTGCCAACTTGTGCACAATAATTGCACCATGTTCTATTTAAGCTCAAATCTGCCTCCTACATTTGGTTTTTGAATATCGGAGGTCACATTGGTTGCGAGTGGGATTGTAACTTCGTGCACTATCCTACAGGTTGGTTGTTCATCACCCATTGCTACAGGAATGGTCTCACCTTGTTGAACTTGCGGAATTAGATAAAGAAGTGTTGTTTCTCTCCTTAATTGGTTCAAGCATCACTTCTGTTTGGAATGTGGTTCAACCAATTCCCTTTCCCTTTCCATCTTACTTAAAATTCAAACCTATACCTATAAATTCAGTAGCTAAAAATAAGTTTTTAGCACTAATCTAAAAAATAATGAGACTAAAATTAGACTCTTGCTAATTTTTCAAGTCCCCAACAATGGCGCCAAAAACTTGGCTATGTCCAACCACACACACAAGTGTACATGGTCGTGCAAGTAATAAAGTGGCTCTTATAAGCCGAGTATCGATCCCACATGGACTTGGTATTTAACAGACAATCCAATTCAAGTATTACTATTAAAGTTAAATGAGTGTGATTTGTAACCAAGGAGATTTTAAGTGTTGTAACAACGAACAATAATAGAAATTAAAAGTGTTGTAAATAATAATTCAAAGAGTTCTAGGGTCAAGGAATCTTGAACAATCATGCAAAGCTATAGTAAGTTGAATTTTTTTATTTTGCAAAAAGCTATTTTACGAGCAAAGAAGTAACAAAATTGGCATATGTTATTTTAAATTATTATTTAATTATTTTCATTATATTAATTTAAGACTTTAAAATTTAAAAAATTAAAAATTCTTAAAATATATGGTAAGAGATATTAAGAGAATTATTATATTGTAGAGTCCTAAATATATATGGAAAGGAGATTGAGTTTCAACTATAAATATCATCGTATGACATCGATTGTAAATTTAGTTAAATATTACGATGAATGATTTTATTTAATATTAAAGGTTGATTTTTTATTCGATTTCACAAAAAACAAAAAATATGTATAATATATTAAAAGTGTGAAGACCTTTAGAAAAGTGATTTAAACTTTTTACCCTTCATTAAAAAACTCTTCTTTAGACAAAACTGTCTTTTCACTATTTTTTTAATTTGTTATTTAGTAATTTTTTATTATATTAACTAGACTTCCTAAAATATATGAAACTCCTAAAATATATGGTAGGAGAATTAATTAATATTTTTCTTTCTACTAGACTTTCTAAAATATATGGTAGAAGAATTAATTAATATTTTCTTTTCTACTGTTCAATTACAAAAATACTCCTAAAATAAAACTCTATTAAGGAAATACTTCTATAAATATTGAGATGTATGTTAAACTAGAGAACAAACCGATTTGCCTATTGGAAGAATATGATTGATGCTCATCTAACTTGATTCGATTGCATGTCTAGATTGGTGGATGCTTAATTTTATAACCCTACTATTTTTTGTCAGCATAATAGAATTCAACATGTGTGCATATATATATCCTATTTGTTTTCATTCAAAATCATTCTTTAGGGTCAAAATTTTTGCTCAGACAAGAATTAGTTGGATCAAAATCGAAGCTTTGCGATCACTATTATATTCTTTTTTATAGTTTACAGGTCGTAGATGAATGTCGGTTGACTTTGAAGAATTTCTTGTGTAAAGATTAGGTTTAATTGTATTGTTTTGATATTTTTATTATCTTATTATTTTATTTTAATTTACAGATGTTAGATGAATGTGGGTCGGCTTTGAAAAAAAAATTTAGATAAAGGTTAGGTAATTGTATTATCGTAATATCTCTATTAGTTTACTATTTTGTGGTAGTATACAGTTAGTAGATGAATCTCGATCGGATTTGAGAAACTTTTGTGCGTAAAATTTAAGTTTAATTTTATTGTTTTGATATCACTTTTATCACATTATTTTGTTGCAGTTTACAGGTGATAGATAAATGTTGGCCGGTTTTTGAGAAATTTTTTTATGTAAAGATTAGGTTTAGTTGTATTATTTTGATATCTCTATTATCGTATTATTTTATTATTGTTTACAGGTGGTAGATAAGTGTCGAACAATTTTGAGAAAAAATTTGTGTGTAAAGATTAGATTTAATTATATTATTTTGATGTCGCTACCATTGTATTATTTTGTTGCAACTTACAGATGGTAAATGAATGTCGATCGACTTTTTAAAATATTTTTGATAAAGATTAGGTTTAATAAATAAATTCTCCATCCTTACATACTCAAAAGATCTTAAAATTAATTATTATATTCATCTTTATTATTTAAACAAATATCCTATTTAATGTAATGTTTGAACTCATTAAAGTGAGGTACACGCACAAGGCGCGGCGCGTTCACCAAAACTAGTATATTAAATAAGATGAAAGGGTTATTCAAGCAGCTTTGTATTGGATCAGGCAATGTAATGTCCTATTCACGTATCGGGTATCAAATAAATTTACGTAACTTCTAATTCGCATCTACGAACTACATTACTTATGTTTGTCTTACGTAACTTCTAATTCGCATCTACGAACTACATTACTTATGTTTGTCTTGATGCTATTGTGGCTTATACTTTTATACAACAGGATTTATAATATTTCAATACTCTGAATTATAACTATATACATAGACAGATTCAAGATTTAAACCTAATGAGTTCATTCTAAACTATATCAACTTTACATAATATATATCTCATTGATCTATTTTTTGTGTCATTGTTCCAGGTACTGAACTTTTTAAAGGTAATAGTCTATTCATGTATAAGCATGTTTTTAAAGTTGTCTACCTAATACACTTAAACACCTTCACTTAAACACCTGAACAAATTCTTTTTTCTATTAGACACTTAAACTATTTAAAAGTGACATATAAAAAAAAAGTGTTATGTTCTGCACTATCTTCAAAGGCATAAGATGTTTGAGAAAATTAAACTCATAAAATCTCCCCTTACCTGTATATGATTCTTTCACAATTTACTAGATTATTTTTTAGAGTTGAATATAATAAATATTGGATATCTGGAGTTTTAAATGGTAAAATAAGTAATTATAATATAATGATTCGGGACAAGCATGCAATGCACGTTTCCATAGACTAGTTATATTAAAAGTATGAAGTGTCTTATAAATGTTGTTTGAACTTTCTGCCCATTATTAAAAGACTTTGCAATAGACAAAATTATCTTTTTACTCCTTTTTCTCAAATTACTGTTATTTAATTTCACCCAGGCCCGTGCTAAGTCCGGGCCCAAATTCATCATAAATAAAATATTAATTTATATCATATTTTTATCTTACAATTAATATTATTTAATAAAATATTAAACATGTTTTTTGATAAGTATTCATAATTAAATAAAAGTTCATAATCATATAATTGGATAGTTTAAATAAGAATATTGTCTTTGAGAAATAAAGTATTGTCAGAGAATTAGATATATTAAAAATTAACATGATTTAAAGTATATAAATAAATTTTGAAGATAAGTATATAAATAGTTATGAGTTGACAAAAATAATAAATCAAAAAATACGATACTTTTGTGAATTTGTTAGTATAGATAAAATAAATTTATTTTGATAAAAAACCTATTTTTCTTCTTATAGAATTATTTAATACAACAAATATTTTTATGACTGTAAGTTTATATTAAAATAATTAGAATATTAATTTAGAGACTTAACATAAATTAACTTAATAATGACCTGTAAGGATATTAAATAGTAATACATTACTCATTTACTTGTCATATTTATTTCGTTACATGCTCCTTAAAGAATAAACTTTTCATCTCATTTTAATTATTAATTTACTTTTTTCATATCCACTAAGAAAAATAATAAATAAAAGATATTATTTATTAAGTTGCCTTATTTAGCACACATATTTTTTAAAAAAATATATTTTTTAAAATTTTCAATGGTGTAGTAAAAAATTATCGCAAACTTTAATTTTGTGTTAAAAGTTATTTTGGCATAATTATTTTTCAAGTTAAAGTGATTATTTTTAATAAATAAAAGAAGTTGTAATTAAAAAGTAATCCAATAAATAACAAGAAAAAATCAATTACAAAAGACCAAGTGGAGATGGTCTTAACTAGGGGTGTACATTGGTCGGGTTGGTTTGATTTTTTATTGAATAAAATCTAACCAATTATGTCGGTTTATTAAAACTATAAACCAAATCAAACCAACATAAAATCGGTTTTTTGGGTTTAGGTTTTAGTTGGCTCTTTCGATTTTTTTGGGTTTTCTTGATTTTTTTTATAATCTTTATTTTTTACAATTATATTGTGATTGAAGACTAGATCAAGTATGTTTTCACTCATGTGCTAATGAGCGAAAAACTCTCTTGAAACTAAAAAGTAAGATGAAGAGTAAAAAGTTAAGGTTTTAAGTTTATATTGGGTTTTGGATCATTTTATTAGCACATATATATATATACATATATATATACACCTACTTTCTAAATATTGAAAATTAATAAAACTAATTGAAAAAGTAGATTATAATTAATATTTTATGTATAAAAAGTTAAATTATATACATACATATATACATACATATATACATACATATATACATACATATATACATACATATATACATACATATATACATACATATATACATACATATATACATACATATATACATATATATATATATATATATATATATTATGTCGGTTTGATTTGGATTCGGTTTGACTTTTTTTTGGTTAACACCAAACCAAATCAAGAATTGTCGATTTTTTTTTTCAAAGGCCAAACCAACCAAATCAAACCATAAGTCGGGTTTTTTTCTCGGTTTGATTTGATTTTTCGATTTGATTTGACTTGATGGTTTGATCTGTACACCCCTAGTCTTAACAAAAAAAGGAGAGGGTAAAAATAAAGGCATAATACATAAATATGACCCCAAACTTGACACCAAATTATAGCATTGACCTTAAACCTTGATAGTGCACAAATAGCACCTTTAACTATTCAAAACCTGAACAAATATGACCTCCAATTTTACAACCTCCATGCGTGTAACTCACTTGCGCCTACATGGATATGTAATCCAATCATACTGTGTCACGTCATTAAAAGGGCTGACATAGAGGGACTTTTGTCTTTCAATTAAAACGACGTCGTTTTGCTTTTATAAGTTAAAACGACGTCGTTATTATTATTATTATTAATAGTAGTTGCAGTAGGAGCAGCGGCAACAGCGGTGGCGGCCGCAGCAGCAGCAGCAGCAGTAGTAGTAGTAGTAGTAGCAGTAGCAGCAGTAGTAGTAGTAGTACTAGTGCTAGTAGCAGCACTAGTAGCAGCAGTAGCAGTAGCAGCAGTAGCAGCAGTAGCAGTAGCAGCAGTAGCAGTAGTAGCAGTAGTAGTAGTAGTACTAGTAGTAGTACTACTAAATTTAATAACGTTAGTTTAATAACGTTAATTTAATAACGTTTTATTCAAACTATAATTTTTTTATTTATTATTAGTATAGTTTCATCTTTGAGCTAAAAATAATGAAAAAAATAATAGTGAAAAGTCATTTAAATATATAAAAAAGGAATTAGTAAGAGCATAATAGTCATTTTACCCTTTTTTTACTATTGGACGCTCAAATTTTTAGCTCGACGCGCCCAGTTTTGCGTGTACAATACGCGTTTTGCCACATTGGATCGGAGGTCATATTTGTGCAGTTTTGAATAGTTAAAGGTCATATTTGTGCATTATCAAAGTTTAAGGTTAAAGTTATAATTTGGTGTCAAGTTTAGAGTCATATTTATGTATTATGCCAAAATAAAAATACTAAAAATTACACAAATACACAACTTATGTTTTCAATATTACAAAAAATCTCAACTCCCTAAACATATTACAAAAATTCCAATATATACACAGAATGTTATGTATATGTCAGCTATGTTATGTATATTAATAGGGAGAGAGAGTAAAGTAATTAAAATAATGGGAGAGAGTGTAATTACTTCTAAAAGAATTGATATTTATGTTATTTATACAAAAAAATATACAAGAAAAGGACATCATCAATATACTTTAAATTTGGCATGTGTAGCAACGTTACTTCACAAAAAAGGTGAAATGTCTAAAAAAATCCTTATGAGGACTACCAAAATTTGTAATTCTCTCTTATATATAAGTATATACTCCCTCCGTCCCATTTTACTCGTCCCAAATTTTCTAATTTGTTGTCCCATTTTACTTGTCCTTTTTTACTTATCATGACAAGACAATTTTTTTTCCTATTATATCCTTAGTGTAATTGATTACTCCTTATTATTAGCATTCTTGAAAAATGTTGCAAAGATGAGTACCATTAAGAGTACACCATTAAGAATATAAATGGTGTTTTGGTATTAGTCCTCCATCAATATTGGAACTAACAACAAGACACAATTAAGAGGCGCAAAATGGTAAAGTTACATTACCAATCATTGTTTTCTTAATAGCTGTGTCATCCCAATTTGAGACGGGTAAAATGGGACGGAAAGAGTATAATTAAATACATTAAAATTAATATGAATTAGGAAAATATTATTTAATTAGAAAAAGCATGTTGAGTTCAAATCAAATACTATTATTTAGGGGTCCAAATTGTATAAAAATTTTCGTGTACCGCAACTCTACAAGTTAAAGTTGGTCGCCTCATATCAAATTTATTATGAATAGTTGGGTGCTTGTGGTCCTGAGGTCGAATACTTCGCCTCTTTAGTTTATTTTACCTTCTTCTTTTTTTCATCTTTTAATGTGTAATTCATATGTTACATATTTGATAATTAAATCATCATCAAGATGCAAGTTTGGAAGTGCCAAAGATAATATAGCATTATGATAGATCTTTGGTATGAAATAGTGTGTGTGTTTAATATTGTTCTTTTGGACTTTTAATAGAATTAAATATAATATTTTACTAATATATTATCTAATGTAATATCTATCAAGTAGCCAACAACGTTAAAAATAACGATAGTAGTAGCAACAGTAATCCCAGTTTAGTTTTCTTTTTAAGTTTAGGACTCTCTAGTTTTTTCTTATTTAGGATTTTGCTGTTGTGTTGATTTCTTTATTTATGTTTTAGTTTGATTTTAAATTAGAATTCTTTTATTACTCAATGGGTACTTACTTTGCCTGTTCTTTTTGTTTAGTTTTAGAATTCTCTTTGGGTTTCTAGAATTATAACCAAGAAATTTAGAATAAAGATGAGTTGACCACTCTTATGAAAAAAGCCACAATACTATATTGTGTATCTTAATGCGCTGGTGAATTTTTTTTTCTCATCTGAGGTAAGATATGTGTAGTAGATCCATATTTGTTCTTTTTTGTAAATAATGTTCTAGGACTCTATATAAGTAATATAAGTAATACTATATTATTTTTTTCATGTTTAGATTAGATAAAAATTGTAGATAGATAATGAGAAAAGATGAGTAATGTTAGTCATTTTAAGTAAACTATTAAGGAAAAGTCATTGTTTCCATCTCAAACTATATACGAAAAGTGTAGGTTTCACCTAAACTATTATCCCTACCTATTACACACTTGTACTATATAAAAGTGAAACTATTTTCATCCCAAAACGTAAGAATCAGTCACATGATGGAGAGTGATTTACACTCGCGTCACATCATCGTCATGTCATTACCACATCAGATATTATGTCAATTTTTTAAAAAAAAAAGTTCACGTCACCCATTACTTCTTCTTCATCAAAATCATCATTAAAACACCACTATTAACACCATCATCATCAAACTCAAATCTTCACCACAATAATTTTAAGAATTCACCATAAATTTCATTATTGAAATCACAATACAATCATTAGTATCACAAAAATCACAAACAACCACCATAAAATTCAACATCCATTACTAAAATTGTCATCGAAATCATAATATCACAATAAAAATCACCATTGTTTCTTTGAATCACTTCATTGACTCACTTCTCTCTCGGTTTTTTTCATTTTTCAATTTCCTCCCCAGTTGTCACCGCCATTTGGGTGTTCCTCAAAGACAGATGACAGAATATTTTCTCTATCTGAAGGACCATGAACAGTAATCTCTGTTTCACCCATCTCCACAGTTTTTCCTGCATCTTCTGGTCCATTAAAACATACAGAAACAGATTCAAGTCCCGCAGAAATCGATGCTTCAAGAAGTGCCCTCTCCATTTTTTCAGTACAACCATTCACCTTTACATCATCAAACAAACCCAAAAATAAGCTTAAACTTAAACAATCTGAATTAAACAACAGTACTCACATACAACACTGCTAAAAAAAAAAAAAATTCATTCTCATCGTCATTCGCCAATGTAATTTAAAGTCATCTAAAAAATATTAAAACAACATACAATAACAAGCTATCATTATCGGAAGTGGCTCGATTAGTGATTTAATTTGAATGGGTTGAAAACTTCGTCCATTGGTAGAACACATCTTCAGTAAAGATTTTCGAACTTTGAAAAAATTTCACTGCAATATGAAAAATAAAAATTAAGTGATTCTAATTGTTGTATCAATTCTTCACAACTATAGTCAATTCTTCATAACAAAGTGAAGAAGAAACAGTTAAGCTGATATTGACAAAGTGGATGTTGAATTTTATGGTGGATTCTTAAAATTATTGCAGTGAAGATTTGAGTTTGATGATGGTGTCAATAGTGATGTTTTAATGGTGATTTTGGTGAAGAAAAGCAATTGAAGAAGGTGGGACCCATATATTAAAATGAATAAATAAGAAAATTTAATTTTATTAATATTTTTTCAGTTGAAACGTTTGTTTATTGCTTCTTTTTTCATTTTCCAAGTTTCTTTACACTTATTGTGCAAATGTATATATTTACCTTTTGATGAAAAAAGACTTCTACTTAGTACTTAATTATTTCATACTTTTTCTTTTTTCTTTTATGTATTGTGGATATTATTGAGCTGTTTTTTATTTTATTTCAAAATACAAGTTTCTCTCCAACTTCAAAAGGTAGATATTCTCCCTAGCTTATCCTGTATAATATTTATTTTCTTTTAATCTTTTGATCATTAAATTATTTTTTATTTAAAAAGTTCGCAATTTAAAGTTTAAGATAGGCTTAAATCAAATGTTACCCGTTGCAACTATCTAGCAAACAAATCTCTCGAATTTCATATTTTTCGAAAACTTTCTATTATTGTTCAAAATATAAAAGTATGTTGAATTTAAGTACGGTGAATAACACACTTTTGTCATATTAAATCTAATTAATGATATTCAATAATATTAAAATTTTGCTTATAAAATACTATAATTAATAAGTTTTCAAAGAAATGTATATCGAACTTTGTCATTATTAATTACTATATTTAAATATAGAGGTGCACCCGTCAAACTTAAGTCCCGGATTCGCCTCTGAGGTCACAAATTAAGATACAAGGTTAGTAGATAGTTATGTGTTGACTTGCTTTCAGTAGGTTTAGGTTTGGTGGTAGTTTGTGACCGTTATATCTGTCTTCATATTAGCCTTATACATGTATTTTCTTATTTTTGATGTCTATTAATATCATTTATTATATACTACTAGTAAGAATATCCACGCTTCGTGCAGACATAAAAGATATTGAATTACAAATATGATATTTTTGAATTTATTTTAAAAAGAAAGAAAATTAAGTTTTCGAATAGGAAATTAAAATTAATTTAACTTTAATAGACATTTCATCTAAGTTTAGGAGTTTAGAAAAAAGGTAAGTAAAAGATGAATCCACTTTATTATTTAAGTTCAATTTTGTTCGCAAGTGGATTGTCAATTTTATTTTTAATGTGTAAATTTTAAATCTGAAAACTAATTAATAAGGTAGGCGTAACAGGAAGCCAATCTTTTCTCTTTAATCTATCAAAATTATGCAAGTGGACTATCAATTTTATTTTTAATGTGTAAAGTTTAAATTTGAAAATTAATTAATAAAAAGTATGCGTAATTGATAATATGTTTCTACCGAGTTAAGGTTCGAAAATAATAAAAAAACGAATTAACATATATTAAACAAATTGTAACTCAACTATAAGTCCAGTGGCGAACACAACATTTTTATGATGGGGGTAAAAAAATCACACTATAAAGATTCGGATTAAATATAGGCAGAACAAATCAGATATGAATGGGATCTACAACGTTTAGCGCGGACAACAAAACTGAAAGGAATTAACAAAATCATATTACGATTTCTATTTCTTAAGCCTCGTTAAATTATAACAAAATGTAATGCAAAATTCTTGAAATGGTCATTTAATTCCTCTTTAACTTTACGTTTGGATTCATCAAATTCCTTGTTTCCTAAAAAGAGAAGATTTAGCAGAATTAGACTTTGAAATTACGATTTAATTCAAATTTCAATCGGCAAACGACATATTCTCTTATTTAAAAAAGTTTAAAAAAAATGCCTAAAGCGAAAATAAGAGAAACTGTGATAAGTGAGAGCCAAATCCACGATGCTCGAATGATGTTTTGAACCTTTTCTACCGCTGAACTACATTTGGGTTTGTGTTAGGAGAGTTTAAAATTTAATATGTAAGTGAAAAATAAAAATTTGAGCTTCGACGAAGAGGATTCAGATGAACTACCTCGATTCCATGTAGATTTGCCCGCGTATAACTAAACTACTCTGACAACATTTGACAAAAATGAAGAAAGAGAATTTACCAGCATTGCTTGAGTGAAAATTAAAATCGTTAATCACAAAGAATTAGGACAAAAAGTGAAAAGACAATAAAAATGAAAGGTTTTGCAAACTAAAAATAGGACAACATATAATTAGCATGTTAAATACCTTGAAATAAATTTTTTATTTACTCAATTTTCTGTTACTTTGAGTAAAGATAATAAATTACTCAAGCGGTTTAAATTGAGAGTTATGTGCTTTCTTATCAAACCGTTACTCTTTATCAAAGGGTGTAAGTTTGTGTGGGTGACTGTTCACTAATAAAGGTCTTGAAAGTAAGGCCTTTTGATAAGTTTTTATTGTTTTTAAATGAAAATAAATATGAATAACAACATTTGTAAGAATAAATTAAGCAGGAAAATAAGAAGAAAAGGTCAAAATTATGAGAAAAAAGATAAATAGAAATGGAGGCCTTAGAAGTATGTCACATCAGCATACTTCTAAGTATCCTTTATATACATATATAGATTGTATTTCAGATACTGTATTATTTCGTGCATTTTTTCTCTAAATGATATCTACTGCTTTTCGTATTAATTGATATGCTTTCGCCACTATCATATTTTTGTTTCATAATATTTCCTTAATACGAATTCTAATGTTGATATCTTAATTACAGTGATTTCTTGGAGTAGAGTAAAAAAAAATATTTATTGTTAAAAATTCTCATATATCTTCCACCACGATGTTTGTCGCCAAGGTAGTTTCTTTAATTTCATTTAGTATCTTAAATATCCTCCACCACGATGTTTGTTACCCAGGTAGTTTCTTTAGTTTCATTTATCATCTTAAAATATATGAAAGTATTGTTTTACTTCTAATTCATATTTAATAATGTTAATGTTATCCTCTTCTAGATTATGAATATTTTCTATATATTAACTTCAGTTAGTTAAGATTTTTATATAGGTGAATTCAAATTTTTATTGTGTGTCAGTAATGATCAGTTTAAAACCGCATGCATCGCACGTATACTAAATTAATACTCCTTTCATTTCAAAATAAATAAATTGTTAGCTATTTTTCAATGTTTAAAATAAATGAATTGTTCATGCTTCAAAATATGTTGAATTTTTTTTTCTATTTACCCTTTCATTTAATGATATTATTAAATACTTTACATTTTCTATAAGAGTAATTTAAAAGCAATTAAAAGAATAATAATAAAAAGTAAACTATAATTTAAGTTTTAAAAGATTTTCAAGAAATGTGTCATACCTCAATAATTTAATTATTTTGAAATGGAGTGAGTATATAATAACTAAAAGTGCACCACTATTTTGGTAAATTTCTAATTTGCATAGATTCTATCATTATCTCTCAAGCCTCCATAACTTTCTTCATGATCTCAAATCGCCTTCTATGCAATATAAATTGGCACGTTAAATGATAAGTCTTGATCTCCATGATTACAACACAATCACCTTCTATGTGAGTCTTTTGTCTTCATTCATATTCATATGGTTCTAATTACTTGACTTCCGTTGCACTTTTCATACAGAGAGGGAAATATATCACTTGTATACGTAGAAATAAAATATGAAAATTATCTTAAATAGACTTATTAGATGATTAATTACAAGTTATAGTAAAAATTCTTAATAATTACTAGACTAAATTATAAGCTATAGCAACTTTTTAGAAAAAATTATTTTAATCAAATATTCGAAAATTAATTTTCTAATATTTATTATTTATATTATTTCCTTATTTTTAGCATTTAACATTTATTACTCTTAATTAAAGCTTTGAATAATTATGGCAAATTATATTATTGGTATCAATGATTTTTTTTAATAATTAAGTATTAAAGTTTGTTCACAATTTAAGGAGTCATATATGGTAAATATATTTTCTAAAGTTAAAAATTAATTTTTTTACTTTTTATTAACTTTAGTAATTAACTTACTTCTACACTTTTTTACCTTTTCCCGGTCTTTCATTACCAATAGAAGTCATCTCTTTATCTTTTTCAACTTCTTTTTCCGTTCTTTTAACTTTCTTCTATAATTTTTTACGTTTTTCGGTATATCATTACCAATATTCATACGCAGGAGATCTTTATTCTTTAACTTTTTTCTACAATTTTTCACGTTTTTCTTGTAAGCACGTGTTATATAAGTGCTACTTAGAGGGTTGGTTTTAATTCAAAATCGATTTTTCAAAAAATTCACCATCCTTGAAGCAGCTACAACTCAACATACAAAGCTATTTAGCGTCAAAAAAGGTTTTTGTTCCATAATATAAAATGGTTGATAAGAGAAAAAAGGTTATTGAACAAGCTTCAGATTCAGATTTTGAAGATGAAATTCTCACTCATAAAACGAAGAAATCAAAAATAAAAAATCGTGAAAATACTAGAGTTACAAGGTCCAAAGCCAATGTGAGTGTTGGCAAAGTTGGTGATAAGAAGGTTGACACGAAGAAATCAAGAAAAGTTTGTAAAGTTAATATAATTTGATTTTGATTTTTTTTTTTGTATTAAATTGGTATAAAGTTGTTATTGAATTATTTTTTCTATTTACTGTTTGTTTTTCTAAGATAGTTAATAACTTAATTTAATTATTTGGTGCTCATTATTGTTTATTTTTCTAAGATTGTTGGTATGAACAATGTTTATTTTTTTGTATTTAAGTAGTATTTATATCATGTTATACTACTTTATCATTTGTTTCGTATTTCACATCGTTGAATAAAAATTGATATGAACTAAGTCGTATCAGATGATATTAAATTTGATATCAACTACATCAAATTATATATTTTTCGACTCGGCAATTAGTAATATTTGACATGAATATTGTATTTTGATGTTTATTGGTGCTCATTACTCTTTGTCTTTATAAGATTGTTGGTATGAACAAAGTTTAGTTTTGGTATTTAATGCATTATTTATATAATATTCTTATCTTCTTCTGCCAGAAAATAAACATCAATATCAATCATGGTTAATACTGATTATTTTTTTTATTACAATAAAAAATTATTTGACATCAAACAATTATCAATTAATTTATTTTAAATATTTACGGTGATATTTTTTCATGTAATATCCATTACATACACTAAAAAGGCGATGTAAAATAAAACATAATTTTTCTTATCGATTGTCACATTCATAAAACTCATTCAATACAAATGTTGATATATGTGAAACTGCATCGATACCAATTTTAATATCAACTTAATACATTGAGAACTCAAAACACACATAACAGATTGTTCATTATTTTCATTAATATCCATTGTCATATATTTTGTTGTCCCAAACAATAAATATTTAACAAAAAAATTGATAATACTACTTTTTTTGTAATCTAAATACACCATTACTCCCACCCGTGTCATTGTGTATGAGCATCGGTGGGCATGTATTACTTATCAAAAACTTAATTTCAATTTGGATTGAGAGAATATCAATCTTCAACTGTTTTGATATTGCATTAACCAATCCTCTATACTTTGAATCTGCATCTTATATAATCCCATCTACAGCAAAATCTTTAGATCTCCCTGTAAATACATTACAGGGTTCATTAGTAGGAATTATTTGAAATTTCATAATTTGAAAATATGAAAATTCATAATTTCAACATACTATATTTCATAATTTCAACATACAAAATACATACATAAAATAATACAATAAAATAAACATTATATCAAAATTGTTCTGCTCGAAGCAATCAGGACAACATTATGGAAAACGATTAATGTATAAAACATGGTCGAATTATGAAATCACAGATTGAATATTATTTTTGGAAGAAGAAACCATTTATATGTTAATGAGGTTTGAACAATACTTTAATTCAACATTTTAACAATAAAGAATTTAAGAAACATATAAGAAAATTATTTAATTCTTTAAATAAGTTTGATTGCAAAATATCTATTTGCTAAATACTGTAACATACCTGACGAATCTCATCTCCCTCCATGACGTATCATAATTGAATGCAAATTATCAAAATTCATATTTTTATAACACAAGAATTACTTATGTTTGTTTTTCTTTCACAAAATAATTCTCAACAATTGCATAAAAGAAATGAAAATTATGAATTTGGTTTACTGAAAAAAGCAAATCGTGTAGAAAAAGAAGATAGTGTATGAAGATGAAAATTCTTAATGGAAGCATTAAAATAGGAAAAAGGAAAAACGGTTAGAGGGATTTGGATTGATATCAATAATTAAGGTTAACTACATTAAGAAAGGAATATTGTATATTAATTGTATCAAATCTTTATTTTCCTTTTCAGTAATTATTTTTTTGTATTTTTTAAAAAATAAAAAAATCATTTTTAACTACTTTTTTTTAAATAAAAATTGCTATAATTTGAAAACTAAAAAGGTTTGCTATAACTTGTAATAAACAATCTAATAATTTTATTTAGTTAATTTTCCCAAATGAAACATATATTTTTTTCAATTTGTCAATAAATTTCACTTGTAAATAAATTATTGTGATAATTCAGTTCGATTTTCAATTTTTTTAGAAAATAATTTCGATTAACTCAAAAAACCAAATTTATTCAAGCCCAATAGCCTATCATCACCAGGCTCAATCCATACCCACGCTAATCACCATTACCCTCGGCTAGGCCCTCTCAACAATTGTGTCGATTACAACAATCATGTCACCCACCATCATGTTTGTTGATAAAAATTTAGCCTCTATTCATTAAACCTTAATATACCCTTCTAGATTCGCCTCATCACCACCACAGAGTGGCACTATAACGAACAACTATCTCACCCCATTAATTTTGAATGGATTTTGTGAATTGAGATTACATAGACATGGAATTGAAAGTTTGACTTGTTTCTATCTTGTATTTGTATGTTTTCACTTTTCATATACTCCCTCCCTCCCATTTTACCCGTTCCAAATTGGGATGATACAACTATTAAGAAAATAATAATTGGTGATGTAACTTTACCATTTTGCCCCTCTTAATTGTATCTTGATGTTAGTATCAATATTGATGGATGACTAATACCAAAACACCATTTATATTCTTAATGGTGTATTCTTAATGGTACTCCTCTTTGCAATATTTTTCAAGAATGCTAATAATAAGAAGTAATCAATTATACTAAGGGTATAATGAGAAAAAAATTGTCTTGTCTTGATAAGTAAAAAATGACAAATAAAATGGAATAACAAATTAGAAAATTTGGGACGAGTAAAATGGGACGCAGAAGTATTTGATTTTGTTTCTGAAAACATCATTAAAAAAATGGATACTTCTATAACTTCTCCTAAATTAATGTGTTATAATGAAAACGAGAAAACTCTACTCGTCTAGACAGGTGCTTCAGGATCTTGACTTTGTTCATTTATTTCATCCCATCCCACACACTTTTTTTTATTTTTGCAGGCATCCAACATCTTATTTCGGTCAATTCTTAGAATTTCTGATTCTCACGGCTTGCCTAAATTTGGCAGGCATCCTCCTGCACAAAATTAAAAATATCACAAATTCAACCTTCAAGATAATAATTACAAAATAATTCCTTCGTTATGTGTCGTTAAGTTATGATCAATGTTTTTCCTCCTCATTTATCAGTGAAACCCTAAGGGGTGTTTGGTTTGAAAACAAATTATACCGGGATTAGTTACAGGGGCGGATCTATGTAGAAGGTATGGGGTAGCACGGCACCCACACTTCTCGAATGAAACTCTGTATATTTCTGTGTATATGTATCAGTTAATGTATAAATATTATGCTTGGCACCCACAATATCAAAGGGACTAGTAGCGTAATTGGTCGAAATTGGCACCCACAATATCAAAGGAACTAGTGGCGTAATTGGTCGAAATTGTTGGGTTTAACTCGAATAATGCGGGTTTGAAACCCGCTCTGCACTGTATTTTTAGAATGATTTTTAGCACTTGTCTGTTTTCTCTTTAAAAAAACACATAGTGTGGCTATGAAGAATATAACCCGTGACCTCTTCTTTACAAAACACTTGACAATACCAACTAGGCAAGCAATACTAACACTTGTAAGATATAAATAATTATAGTTTACTTTTTGAATATTGATTCCACTATCCTAAAATATCGTACGGAGTATACGTTATTGTTCAAAACAAGGTGGCACCCGGAGCTTTTGAATCTTGGATCTGCCTATGATTAGTTATGCTGGGATAAGTTATACTGTGGGATTATTTTTTATTGAATGTTTGGTTTGTTGTATTCAAAGTAATATGCATGGTATAATTTCTAGGAATAAATTGATTGATTACCAAAATACCCTCAATCTTATTTAACTTTTTTATATATATATTTCTTTTTAAGCTTTAAATGTTCATTCTTAAATTTTTATTTTTATTTTTTATAGAAATTAAAATATATAAATAAACATAATTTATATATTTTACAACCATTTTGAACGGTAAACTGTTCAAAATTTATTTATTTATGAATATATTATACGTTACTTAAACATAATTTATGTGTGTGTGAGAATATATTACGTTATATATTATGTTAGATATAATTAAATTATATATAATTAACATAATTAAACATAATATATTATGATTAAATATATTAACATAATATATATATAATTAAACATAATTAACGTATATATATTCATAATATATTCATATATTCAAGAAGTTTACTAAACAGATACAATACAACCAACGATCAACAAACACCTTGCTCCTGTACCAATATTTATGTAGAAAAGGTTAGATGAACATTCAATATGTAAATCTATTTGAGACTAACTAAATCAATGGACAACAACAACAACATGCTAGTATAGTCCCACACAGTGAGGTTTGGAAAGGGTTGAGTGAACACAGACCTTAGCACTACCTCATAGTTCGAGAAGTTCTTTATGATAGTCCCTTGACTCAAGAAAAAACAAATCAAAGCAATTCATAAAAAGAAGCAACAGATGTGAAAATATTACAAGGCTCGTTGAAAAGTAACTACAGAAAATTGATTAATATAATATAAACTAACTCCATATTGATTACTAAATAATTTTAGGCACAATAATTAAATTTAAGTAATTAGATGTTGATCCAAAAAAAATTAACTTAGAAGAAAAGGGGAGAAAGAAGGCATAACCAAGTACCGTACCGATAATAGTGGTTAAACTTTCGCTTCGGTTACAGGAAAAAGGCTTCTCGGCACTTTGTGACTGAATCTGCAAGAAAGAGAAGTGGGAATAACCAAAAGCTTGAAATTTAATGACAAAATGTAACGAAAACATAGTCCAAAATTGCTTTTCCTATTAAGGAGATGAATGATACAAAAAGCGGGAAATATCATATTTGGTAAAGATTTCAAAAGAAAAAGTTTTGTAGATATAGATTCTATTGCCATACAATTAAGTCTCCATTATGAAAATCAATACTAGTTGAGTTGAATGTAGGAAAGGAAGCTGAAGCTTCAAATCTGAAAACCAAAAACAGAAAAATCAACTGACCAAACGCATGGCCGCGGATATAACAATAATTTAAGACAAGACAACTACAAAATCATGGAGCACACAGGGCGTGCCACGCCCTTGTTATGTACCTTCATTGATTCGCTCGCAAAAATGCTCATAACTTTTTGCTTGAGTATCGGATTAAGGCAATCAGATGCGTTGGAAAGAGGACTCAATTACCTTTCGTTTGGTGGATCTTGAACTCCAAAACTCAATATATTCTAGAAGTTATATACATATAAAAATGACTCTTGTAGGATCATATATCAAAATTCAGTCGATAACAAAAGTTCTCAACTCAACTTTACTGTAAGTGTTTCCTATGAACATTCTTCACATTGAAAGCACTTTACACACTAGGTAAATGATCATGACACTTATATTTACATAGAAATATTTGTGTTCGTATTTATACAAGTAGGAATGACGGTTCAAATTCTAACTCGAAAACATAGGGTGTTACACCTTCGACACTACATGAGTTATAATAGTAGTAAGGATTCGCCTGACTTTGTACTTGTATGTGAGTTGAGTGTTTGTGATTAGCCATTGGACATTACTTGTGATTACTGTCTTTATCATGCATTAAAATATATAGTTTTGAGATAGCATTGAGAAGATATATAGATCGCGTGTCACGCCAACATTGTTATGCAGATCGGGTGTCACACCGACACTGTTATTAAAATGAGTGTCACACCGATACTGATATATGAACTAAGCTCATTCCTTATAGATCATAGCTGAGAGTCCTTGTCGACTCTATTATCTGTGTAAATTTTGCATGCATGAAATAATCATTTCATTTGTACTTATAATTGCAATGATTATTATTAAAGAAATTTGCCTAAGTATAATTAATGTGCTCAGGATGGCTAGTTGTTATTGGTTCGATTCCACCAGCAAATGTCCTTAATATTACTCAGAAGAGGAAGCTTGAAGTCCTCATTGCAAATATAACCTCCCTTAAAATTGTTTACAAAATCTGAAAAAGAGATTTTAAAAGCATATATTAATGATGTAAAGAAGAGATGGCTTAAGGAAGAAGGAGATCGACATGCAAAGACAGAAGCCCCGTCTGTTGAGCTTGATCTTTTATAGAGTCCTCATAGCCACTCTTCCTTATACATCAATTATAAGTATAAATCAGAAAATGCAATAAAGAGAGAAAATGAAAGATAAGTTTGTTGTTGCTTACTGTGTGTATGGCGTAGGGGGGGGGGAGTATTAATTTATAGAGGTTCAACTAGGGTTTCTAGTTTTTTTAAGATGGAGAAGCTGAAATTCCTTAACTAAATAAATTTATTAGATTGTTTATTGCAAGCTATAGCAACTCTTTTTAGTTTTCAAGTTATAGCAACTTTCATTTAAAAAAAATTAAATAAATATATTTTTATATATTTTTCATTTTTTTTTAAAAACATATCAAAATCATTACAGAAAAGGAAAATATAGATTTAATATAACTTAATTGCAATATTTCTTCCTTAAATATAGTTAAACTTAAATAACAATATCTCTTCCTTAAATATAGTTAACAGTTACTAATAGATACCAATCACACCATTATTTTCTCTTTAACTAATTTTTCTCCATTTTTAAACAATCTGATTTCTTTTCCACCTTCATATACATTCGTTTTTTTTTTCTTTCTATCAGAAATTATTATTTCAATAAAAAGCTTCCACAAGTTGTTGTTTCACACAACGTTTGAGTGTTTTTATTGAAAAAAAGCGTTCAATAATCTGTCCATCACATTAATCCTTTGTCCTAATGCAGCTTTCAAGTCTGTCCACCACATGTTTGTTTTAATGCCTAAATGAACTGGAAGGTCAAATTCTGAGTCCTCGTCTTCGTATCGTTCTTGATTGTTGTTGTGTCTTATTGTTGTTGAATAGAAGAACAAAATTCTTCCCAATTAATTATGGGGTTGTTGTTGTCGTTTTTTGTTGGTGTTTTTTGCTGCAACTATGTGTAATAAATTACGTTGAAATCAGTTTATATACTCATTTCATACTTAAGTAATACTTTTATTTTGAGTTCTTAATGTATTAAATTGATATTAAAATTGGTATAGATGAAGTTTCGCATATATCACATTTGTATTGAATGAGTTTTATGAATGTGACAATCGATAAGAAAAATTATGTTTTCTGTTACATAACCTTTTTAGTGTATGTAATGGATATTACATGAAAAAACTATCAATGTAAATATTGAAAATAAATTAATTGATAATTGTTTGATGTCAAATAATTTTTCGTTGCAATAAAAAAATAATCAGTATTAACCATGATTGATATTGATGTTTGCCTTTTGGCAGAAGAAGATGAAGAACACTGTGTAAATACTATGTTAAATACCAAAACTAAACTTTATTCATACCAACAATTTTATAAAGACAAAGAGTAATGAGCATCAATAAAAATCAAAATACAATATTCATGTCAAATGTTACTAATTGCAGAATCGAAAAATATATAATTTGATGTAGTTGATATCAAATTTAATACCATCTGATGCGACTTAATTCATGTCAATTTCATTCAACGATGTAAAATACGAAACAAATATTAAAGTAGCATATCATTATATAAATACTACATAAATACAAAAAATAACTTTGTTCATACCAACAATCTTAGAAAAACAAACAGTAATAAGCACCAAAAAATTAATTCAAATTATTAACTATCTTAGAAAAATAAATAGTAAATAGAAAAAATGATTCAATATCAATTTTATACCAATTTAATACAGAAAAAAACAAATATTTGCAAAGGACGGTGACAATTCAGAGTCTGATAGATGAGGATTGAGTTCTGCATCAGGTAAAATATTTGCAGATTTGATATTCTTGTGAACCAAAGATGGTGAATAAACATCATGCAGATACTTACAAAGGATGCTTATTTTAGCAACTAATCAAGAAACTTGAGAAGAAGAAGACGAAAACATCAGTATATTAAACATGGTGGCTAAATAATGGTTGATAACGTATGCTCTGTTCTTTTAATGTGCAGATAATGAATTATCTTCTTGTATGTTACACAGTGGAATCGCTAAATGCTTATCCTTAGAAAAAATCCCTAATGAAGAAACAATACCCTCCACATTAATCCTTTGTTCTAATGCAACTTTCAAGTCTGTCTACCACATGTTTGTTTTAATGCTTGAGTGAAATGAAAGGTCAACTTTTGAGTCCTAGTCTTCGTATTCGTCGTCATACTTGATTGTTGTTATGTCTTCTTATTGTTGAATAAAAGAATAAAATTCTTCCCAATTAATTATGGGGTTGTTGGTGGTGTTGTCGTTTTTTGCTGATGTTTTTGTTACAACTATGTGTAGAAGAAGAGCTAAGAGTGAAACAACAACAACACTTTGAGGTTCAGAGAGAAAGTGTACGAGGTTTCTTGTTCTTGTTGGGACAATGAAAATGACTAGGATGAATTGGGTAGATTAAGGAGCAAGAAGTAATTGAGGTAGACTGCATAATCAGAGGTAATATAACTTGTCATAATTATCCAAAACTTTAATTAAGAGTGATAAATGTTAAATGCTACAAATAAGGAAATACTATAAATAGTAAATATTAAAAAATTAATTTTTGAATATTTAATTAAAATAGATTTTTCTAAAAAGTTGCTATAGCTTGTAATTATTTCTTTAGTCTAGTAATTATAGAAAAGTTTTGCTATAACTTGTAATTAACAATCTAATAATTCTATTTGACATAATTTTCACATTTTTCTCTGGGCTGAATATATGAGAGTCCAATATGTATTAATGGATCAAATCTCCTTTAGAGGTTAGGTTTGCATGAGATTTACTTTTAGGAAAAATTATTTAAAACAACAAAATAAGTTTATATTATTACATAAAATTTTAATTATTAAAAATAATTATAAAAATCTCTTTTTAACTTCTTTTCTCTCCAAACGTCATATACATATCTCACCTATCTTTTTCTTACGTTTAATGCTCCTCAAAAAGTGTGTACAATCAAGGAACCTTAATCAAGTGGTTTTCAAATTTTGAATTTACAAACGTATTATTCTCAAATTGCTCAATATCAACTTTTTCATAAAAATAAACCACAATCGTCGTATCCCACTCATCTCGGATCGGCACACCCCAAATCCGTCTCTTTGCCTTCGGCGTTGCTCAGTGAGGAGCTCCAACTCTGATGAATTGGAGCTAACCTCAACAGATCAACAACCTATCCAATCAGTGAGATCTAATAAAATTCCAAAAGTTTCTCTTCTCCGATGAGCTTTGAAAATACTTCGACAATTGAGCATTGATGAAATCCCAACGTCGAATCAAAGACAAGAAAGTTGCAACGTCAAGTCAAATACTTCAAAATCACGTATCGAAATAAGTTGTTATCTCATCCATATACATAACTATATTATGTATATGAGTGGTTTAAACAGTGAAGGCATTAAGTAATTTATAATCTGATACATATTACAGGTATATAGATATATGGCATTTGACATTGTTGAGAGCTTTTATGTCACACCATACACATAACTATGTTATGCATATGTTTGATATAACATTATTGAGCTGTTTTATTTCAAAATCATATACATAACATAGTTATATATATGCATGCCATACAAATTGTTGAGTTTTCTTATTTTAAATCATATACATAACGTTGTTATGTATATGTTTGGCCTAAACACTAATAGGTTGTTTTATTCCAAACTCATATACATAACAGAGTTATGTATATGTATGCCATACAAACTGTTAAGTTGTTTTATTTTCATAACATATATATAACATAGTTATGTATAGGACTCTGTTAGACCTATGTGTTGTGTTATTTCAATCTATATACATAGTACACTTATATATATGGAAGAATGTTAGTCCTTGCTCATCTGTAGTATCAATATTGAATTTTTTTAAAAGTTTTGTTGTATATTAAATTAATATTGATTTACAATGGATATTATTACAGGAGATAAAATACACCAAAATGCCTCAACGGTATTGGAATGTTCATCTTTTTGAATTTCTTTTTTGAGAAATAACAAAGTTTTTGGAATTATAGAAAATAAATGATTGGAATTGAGCTTTTTTTATCGAGGTAATTGATTTGGTGTTTCAAAATTTTAAAATTAAAAAGTTATTACTGAATTTAAGAGATTCATTAATCAAATATTAATAGATATGGTGTTAGTTGCATTCATAATTATAGGAAGTCGCGTTATTTCCTTATATAACGTTAAAACTGTTATTAGTTATGTAGATGGTAGTGATGTATAGGGGGTTTAGTTATGTATATTAAAAATAAAAAATCGAGAGAGAGAAAATTAATTAAAAGAATCCGGAGAGAGAATAATTAAGAAGTAAAACACTAAGATTTATGTTATTTTACTTACTTTTACGCGTCAATTTCAGCAGAAAATTAGATAAAATGTTTATTGAGTTAAATTTCTTAAACAAAAATTAGTCCACTTGCTCTATCTCAAATGTCCATTTTCTTTCTAATTTTAAAAAGTGTTTTCTTTTTTGCTTTGCAATTTAAAAAAGAAAAAAAAAAACTTTTTACTTGTTTTTTATTTTTATTTTTTATTTTTTTAATAGTTTCACTTCTTTAGTGAAAGAAAAATATTTACGTTGTTTTATTTATTTGTTTATATTTTTATTTATTAAGGTGGGAACACATTATAATCAAATAAGTATCAATATCGATACATTATATATATATAGATTACATAATTATTTATATAATATTGATACGCAATTATATACCATTTGTATAATGTCGATACATTACATACCTATTTATGCAACATCGACATAAGTTTATACATGCATGTTTATACATACATGTTTATATAGTAATTATACAATATTTATACACATTTATACATCATTTAAATAGAGTCGATATTACATAACTATTTATAGAGGCGAACCCAGGATTTGAAGAGTGCGGGTGCAACTTTATCATAAGCGTTCGAGGCAGTAGTGGGTTGTAGCTAAAGCCTAATAGCTTATGGGCTTATATATTATAAATATTAACTAATAAATATATAGTATATATTATATATATTAATATACATATATTTTAATTAAAAAAGTATATTAAAATTTTTGGTTTATTTTGGTTTAAGCCGAAAATCGAATGACGTCAATCTAAAAATCGAAAACCAAATCGAAATACCGAATTTATAAAAAAAAAAAAAAACTGAACCGAAAAATAAAAAAAACGAAACCGAAAAATCGAAATAATTCAGTTCGGTTTCGTATTTTTTCCGGTATTTATGCCCACCCCTACTTCTAAATTCTAGTTTTCACTTTCCAGTGAGCAGAGGCGAAGCCAGAATTTGATATTTGAGATTTCTGAATATTTATACAGGACAACGACGACTTCAAACAAATATTATAATTGGTAAATTACCAAATGAGTAACAATACTCAATATGTATTCAAAAAGGAAACGAAACACTTGAACTATATATATATTGCTTTTTCTGGTAAATTTTATATTTTTATTTTAAAAAATAATTCTTCCTTTTGATAATCTACATATGTAGCAGGGAGAGAAAAACATATATTGCAAATAATTTCTTTTTACTTTTAAAATTGTTAAACTTCTGTTTTCTCCTGCAGGATAAAATTCACTTTTAGAAAAAAGATAGAAGAAAGAGGGATTTTGCTGATGTAGAATTAAAATTTTTATACCCAAAAAATGTTTACACGTATCTGGGTTTGAATCTACGAACAAGAGGATAGTTAGACTTTACGCTCTCTGTTTTGCCACTGTGCCACAGGATCTCATTTGGCATGGGAGTAGTAATGTATTTTTCAAATACAAATACATGTCTGCCTGGCTGGTGGCAATTAAATGTAAATGAAAAAAATTTGGCATCCATCAGGAATCGAACCCGCGACATTGAGAGCCAAAAGATGCCAGCATTCAAATTCCGAATCAGTGCACCCAGACATGTGTGGTTATTAAGGGTGCACAATTAAGTATATTAACACTTTAGTAGGATATCTATACATATATATACGATTTTTTTAAAAAGTTACCGGGTGCACGTGCACCCTTGCGGAACCACATGGGTCCGCCTCTGACTATTTATACAACGTCGACACTTGTTTACACACATTTATATAATATTGATATATTAAATATATGCTACATAACTATTTGTACATCATATATACATGTTTATACATCATGTATACAATATTGTTACACGTTTATACTATTATACAATATCGATACATTACATATAAACTATGTTAACTATTTATACAATATTGATATATTACATATTAACTACATTAATTATTTATACAATATCGATATACTACATAACTATTAGTACATTATATATGCATGTTTATACACCATTTATATAATATTAATACATAAAAAAAAATTGCATGAAAAGTCCTTTTAAAAGAAAAGTGAAAAAGTTTTCCTTTCAATGAAATAAATGAAGCAAAAAAAGTAACAAAAAAAATATTTTTTTTCTTTTTAATTTACTGCTGAAAATAATAGAAAAAAAGATTAAAATGGTCTAATGGCCATTTTAAGTAATATACAAAACTTTGTTATATTTATTGTAAATTTTTTATTTTTTTAAATATAAATGAAATTTTTTCTTTAAAATTGTACGCAGATATCTAACTTATTAAATTTAATGAAATAAATTGAATCAAATATTTTTTAATTTTACAAAGCTAATATTATGTTCATATGTTTTTAAAAGATTTTTTACGTTGTATGACACTCGAGAAAAAAATTCGCCAGCTTCATCAAGTTCTTGTGCAAATTCAATATTTTCCATGAAAGGTTTGATATACTATTGCACAAGAGTTGTTACATATACTTTTATAAACAAGAACAGGTAGAACTATCCGTTCTTTGCGCGGTTAAAAATATCTTATTAAATTCATGAAATGATCCTCTTTAAAATATTTGAGCACTTGTAATATAATATAATGATAAAAATAGGTTGTGTACACCTAAAAAATGACCCTCACTTTTCACAATTATATATTCCGAGAAAATTACATAAATATCTTCTTTTGATTTTAATTTGTACATAATTTTTGAAACTCCATATGTAAATATTTTATTTTTATTTCTCATATATATAATGCTTTGATGTTTTTGCTTGTATACTTTGCAATAGGCACGTACTCACTCCGTCCCATTTTATTCGTCTCAAATTGGAATGACACATCTATTAAGAAAACAATGATTGATAATATAACTTTACCATTTTGCCCCTCTTAATTGTATCTTATTGTTAGTTCCAATATTGATGGATGACTAATATCAAAACACTATTTATATTCTTAGTGATGTACTCTTAATGGTACTCCTCTTTGCAATATTTTTCAAGAATACTAATAATAAGAAATAATCAATTACACTAAGGGTATAATGAAAAAAAAAATTGTCTTGTCTTGATAAGTAAAAAAGAACAAGTAAATTGAGATAATAAATTAGAAAATTTGGGACGAATAAAATGAGACGGAGGAAGTAATTGAGTTGAATGTAGGAAAGGAAGCTGAGGCTTCAAATCTGAAAACCAAAAACAGAAAAATCAACTGACCAAACGCATGGCCGCGGACATAACAATAGTTTAAGACAAGACAACTACAAAATCATTGTAGATTTAATACTAAATCAAGAGTGAAAGATCATTCAACAATGGCAAGTTATTTTTCAATTAAACTCTACCAGTAGTTTCCTCGTTATGATAAAAATTCCAAAGAAAAGAATTCTTCATAAAAACAATTACTCGTCTTTTTATAAAAATAAATATGTTATAAAAAAAGTCACTCAGTTCAGCGGGGTAATCGACATGCAAGCAAACTCTAAAAGAGAAGCCTGCAATCCGGTCTGTTGAGCTTGAATATTATGAAGTCATCATCGTGACACTTCTTTCACAAATAAATTAGAGTAAAAAGAGAATTAGAAAACGTGTAAAATTAAAAGAAATAGCTTAATCAAGTAAGAGCATATCAAGCTATCAAACATTAACTTATACGTAAATACCATTGATCACATTTTGTATTCCATGCGAAATTGTTTTTTATGAAAATGTTTCATGTAAAATTGAACAATGAAACTACAAATCCTTGATTTATATTATAACTACATAGTAAAAACTCATATCAAAACATTAAAACTACAACTTGACAAAAGATCATTAACTATTAGCGATTATTAAGGAAAAGCAATTAAAATTCAATTAGCAACAAATCTATAGAAGGATTTCCGGATCACAAATCCATACCACAGAAAATGCAATCATGAACCAGGAATGTCAGAGAAGGTACATGTTAAAGCTAAGCAAAAGCACTCAAAGAAAACATTTTCATAGGAAGCGATTGAACTTCGAAAGGTATGACAGAAGCCACCATATCATCATCAGAGCGATAAACAATTTCATTCACAACCATAACTAGTTGTGTCCAAAGGTGTCCTAAGATTGATCTGTGTCATCATTTGACTTATGGCAACCAATAAACTAAGAAAAATGTTGCAAAAAAAATAAAAAAAAATATGTGCCACAAATTAAAAACCAAAAGTAAAACTTGAATTAATAAACAGTATGTGATTCAGCTGCAACATAAACATAATCACTTTTATAAAATCAGTCCAAGTGTTGGAATTAAAATAATTGCTTCATCATCATCACCATTAGAACAAAATATAAAACGGCAGTTTCATAAATAGAAAAAAAACAAGAATAAAAGGTCATTCATCACCGAAATCAGAAGAGGGAGCTTAGATATCCTCATTATGATCTCAATTTCAAAAATCACTAAGTAAGTTAGAAAAATAAATCAAAATAAAAAAGAGTCACTCAGTTCAGCGGGGTAATCGACACGCAAGCAAACTCTAAAAATAGAGAAGCCTGCAATCCGGTCTGTTGAGCTTGAATATTATGGAGTCGTCACCGTGACCTTTTTTCCATCAAAAATCAATTAGGGCAAGAAAATGAAGAAAAATTAAAAAGTAGATCTGGGGGAGGAATGAAAATGCTCAGTGGTGGCTAGTTGTTATTGGTTCGATTCTGCCAGCAAGTTTCCTCAATGTTTTTACTCAGAAGAGGGAGCTTGGAATCCTCATTGCAAAATCCACCTCCCCAAAAATTGTTTACAAAATCTAACAAAGAGATTTAAAAAGCATATATTAATGATGTAAAGAAGAGATGGCTCAGGGAAGAAGGAGATCGACATGCAAAGACAGAAGCCCCTGACAATCCGGTCGGTTTAGCTTGATCTTTCGGAGTCCGCATAGCCACTCTTCCTTCTACATCAACTAAAAGTATAAATCAGAAAATGCAATAAAGAAAGAAAAAGGAAGAGGAGTTTGTTGCTGCTTACTGTGTGAATGGTGGGGTGGGGGGCGGTGACTATTAATTTATAGAGGTACAACTAGGGTTTCTAGATTTTTTTAAGATGGAGAAGCTGGAACTCCTGGGCTGAACATTTGAGTCCAATAAGTATTAATGGATCGAATCTCCTTCAGAGGTTAGGTTTGCACGAGATTTACTTTTGGAAACTTATTTAAAACTACAATATAAGTTTATATTATTACATAAAATTTTAATTATTAAAAATAATTATAAAAATCTCTTTTTATTACTTTTTCTCTCCAAGTGTGTATACATATCTCATCTATCTTTTTCTTATGTTTAATGCTCATCTATCTTTTTCTTATGTTTAATGCTCCTCAAAGAGTGTCTACAATCAAGGAACCTTAATCAAACGGTTTTTAAATTTTGAATTTACAAACATGTTCTTCTCAAATTGCTCAATATCAACTTTTTCATAAAAAGAAATCACAGCCGCCGCATCCCACTCATCTCCGATCGGCACACCTCATCAACCCCGTCTCTTTGCCTTCGTCGCTATGAATCGAAGTTAACCTCAACAGATCAACAACCTATTCGACCGGTGAAATCTAATAAAATTCTAAAAGTTTCTCTCATCCGATGAGCTTTGAAAATACTTCGAAGCATAGTCATAAATAAAATTATGAAAATGACCCATAAGATAAGAGGTTCAATATGTGAAACAAAGTAGTATCCATGTTTTAATAACAAAATACAAAACAAAAATTCAACACTGTCTATGAAGCCTTTAGCTTTAAGAATAACTCCTAAGTAGGGACTGTGGACAATGAAATTTTATGAAATGCAAATCCGTACAAAATTCGGATAATATTAAATTTAAAATATATTAATCCTAAATAAATATTGTGGATTAATATAATTGGATTAATTAGTTAAAGTCCAAACGCATATGGATTTAATTAAAGTCCAATACAAGTGCTTCGGAAGGAGGAAGCAGTGTCGCGGAATCTCTTAAGAAGACTCTAGCTCTACTTGAGCATTCCGGTTCCAAATACTCTAGCACAAAGAGCGATGGTCGTTAAACAAATGTGTCATCTCTATTTACACCACATAAGCTGAGCACTTCGAAGATTAACTTATGTGGCAATCCATATTACTCTCCAACGTCTCCAATGATCATGCAAGCAATGGTGACTTATACCTCGTCTATGGAGGAGCAACTAGTGAATCTGACAAAGGCAATTGAGAGCCTGACCAAATATGTTCAGAATCAAGATGCTCGAATTAATAAGATAGTGGATAGGATGGAAGGCATGATAGACAAAGAATCTAGCTATACACCGGAAAAAGCTCCAGAGGATCACGAGAAAGAACATCCTGTGAAGCAGACACCACAAACTAAAGAGGTACGAGTTTCTTCTAAGGGGATGATCCCGATTGAGTAATTGAAAGAATTCATCGAAGGGACCCTCAAAGACAAGTATGATGTTTTCACTAAGTCTTTCCTTGCGTATGCCAAGCCCTACACTACAAGGATAGCTAGCCTCAAAATTCCTGCAGGTTATCAACCACCCAAATTTCAACAATTTGAGGGCAAAGGGAACCCGAAACAACATGTAGCACACTTTGTTGAGACATGTAATAATGCTGGAACTTATGGTGACTATCTTGTGAAACAGTTTGTTCGTTCCTTAAAGGGAAACGCCTTTGATTGGTATACGAACCTTGAGCCTAACTCCATCGATAGTTGGGAGCAATTGGAACATGAGTTCCTGAATCGCTTTTATAGCACGAGGCGTACAGTGAGCATGGTAGAGCTCACAAATACTCGACAAAAAAAAGATGAGCCAGTCATCGACTTTATCAATCGATGGAGAAATACGAGCCTAAATTGCAAAGATAGGCTCAGTGAAGCTTCTGCAATAGATATGTGCATCCAAGGAATGCATTGAGAGCTTCTCTATATCTTGCATGGCATCAAACCAAAGTCTTTTGAAGAGTTATCTACTCGTGCTCATGACATGGAGTTGAGCATGTCTTCTGCTGGAAAGGGAGGAACACCTATCCCTGACCCTCAAAGGGGAAAGAATAAGAAGGAACCCAAAAGATGGGGCAAGTTTGTCCCCAAAAATGACAATAAAGAGTCCATGAATGTTGATGTGTCTCCTGTGAAGGTCATCACAAAGGTGAGCAAGAAGCAAAGTGTGAAGACGACTTTTGGAGCACGTCCAAATGAGAAAACTTTAAAGGAGATGCAAGAAAATAAATATCCCTTCCTTGATTTTAATATTGACGAGAATTTTGATGAACTCCCTGATGAAGATGCAATGGATATGGAAGTTAGATCCCCATGGAAGATATACTTTGATGGCGCTGCACATCGAGATGGAACTAGTGTTGGTGTAGTGTTTGTCACTCTACAAGAAGGGGTCATCCCCTACTTTTTTACCTTGATGAATCGTTGCTTCAATAATGTTGCTGAGTATTAAGTACTCATACTCGGACTAGAGATGGTTGTCGACATGAAGCAACTACAATTACAAGTTTTTGGTAACTCCCAATTGGTGATAATGCCGCTGTTGGGAAACTATGAAGTCCGAAAGCCTGAGTTAAGACCATATCATGATCATGCACAGAAGTTGATGGGATGGCTTGGAGAAGTAACCCTCTAACATGTGCTAAGGAAAGAAAATAAGTAAGCTGATGCCCTAGCTACTTTGGCTTCAACTTTAACTCTTCCGAATCAGAAACGAGTTACTCTTTGCCAAGCATGGGTAGTACCGCCATCAAATAAAGATGAAGACGTAAAAGGTAAGGTTGAATACCTCATATCCATGTCCGAAGATGTAAAGGAGGATTGGCGATAACCTATCATTGACTACTTATATTATAGGATACTTTCAGAAGATCAAAGGAGAAAGACTGACATTCGTCGTCGTGCACCTCACTTTCTTTATTACAAAGACACACTGTAGCGAAGATTATTTGAAGGAGTACTCTTATGGTGTTTGTGATACGAGAATAATAGCCACCTTATCTTTTGACGACATCATTCAAAGTCACTATGTGAAGAATCAAGCTTTAGTCGCATGGAGGGCACGGGATCATACTTGGAGGGGACGTTTTGAGCCTACCATTAATTAAACCCGAGTGTGAAAGATTGCTTGGAGACTTGAAGACTTAAGTACTCTCAGGTTTGGACCACCTTATTGGTTCACTATTTTGGTTCCCTTGATTGAAGGGCATTTTGGTCACTTATCTTTGTCCAAGTGACACTCCATGACCATCCTTCCTCATTAAGGGCATTTGAGTCATTTTGTGTTCATTTTGTAATAGATTATAAATAGGCTCCTTTAGTCTTATTTTCATTAGTTTATGAAAGATGAAAGATTGAAACATTAAAAATCCTCTCTCTTGAGAGTAGAACACTTAGTCTTAGTTAGGGCTTGGAAAAACTAGTATTAATCTTTGCTTGGAAATGGTGGATCTTGAGGTGAGTTGATTCCCTTGGAGGTCACCGTAAGAGTGTGATTTTGATTATTACATTCATTAGGAGTTTTTGAGTTTAATACACTCTTTAGTTCTTAATCTTGTAATAATCTTGGTCTCACTATCTATCCTTTACTTTTGTTGTTGTCATCTTGTGTAGTGGACTATTTTGGGTCCTTTATTGAATCTGAAACTTGTGTTATTGGTATTCATCTTGTTCCTCACATTTTGTAGCTGTTTTTGGTGTTATATGCACCATTGAATCTTGTATTCTTCTTGTTGATAGCGAATTCGAGAGTGGTCTACATCTTGGTCCTCGGATCCTTAAGATTGCAGACTGATTTAGAGTGTGTTTCGTGCTTCCGTTGCCTTTCTCGTATCATTTGGTATCAAAGCATGGCTTGATCTTGTTCCTACAAGATCAATCTTGGGCTTTCTTATTAGAAAATTAAAAAAAAAGTGTTAAAAACTGAAAATTCCAGAAAAATAGCAATCTGTCCGTGTTTGTGTTCTTGGCCAAAATTGTGTTCTTATTGTGTCTTGGCCGAGATTTGTTTGTTGTGTGACTAGATCTAGTAGTGTTCTTGTTTTTTTTTTATGTTTCTAGTGTTAGTTTTCTTGTCCACTAACACTTTGAGTCTAGATCTAACTTGAGCTTGAACTTGTTGAAAGTTATTGTTGTGAACATAAACTTGGCCCATTGTTGTTGTTCTTATTGTTATGGATTTGAAGTTTGCAGTGTAGACGTTGTTGTAATTCTTGGTGAATGTTGTTGTTGTTATTGATGTTCTTCACAACCTTCATCTCTTGATAAAACCGAAGATACAACACTAAAGAGACTTGGTCGTTTGTTGTTGTGGATTGGAGTTGGCCGTTGGAATTGTTGTTGTTCTTGAAAATTGTTGTTATTGTTCTTGGTGTGGTTGTTGCTGTTCTTGAAGTTCTTCACCTTTCTTCATATATTGTTAGAACATAAAGTGAATGCTAGATCCTAAAAGGTGAAGGAAAAATGTGTATGTACTTATTAGTCTTGAAAGACCCCCAACCACCAAAAGACTTATATCACTTCTCAATCACTTTTCCATGATTTGACCCATATTTTATGAAGAAGTACAAGAAAAATTCAAGTGTTGAAAATTGAAAAAGGCTCCAAGACTTATTTTCCCTCTTAAACAAATTCTACCAATCCAAATTAATTTTTTACCAAGACTTGAACATTTGAGAATAACCACTTGATAAAACCGAACCAATACGTGGCTGCCACATCGTTACTGCTACTGTTCACGCAATATTATTGAGATCAAAATTTTATATTCTTAGTTTTATTTTATTGTTTCATTAGTTTCATGTCTTGATTCTAGAATTAATTAACAACTAGTAATCACCTACTTAGTTGTAGATTAATTATTGAATCTGTTTCTTTCGTGTCTTCATTATTTGTGTGCTTTTCTTATTTTTTAACTCGTAGTAACTTCTTTGTTTCAAGTTCGTAAGTAAATTTTTTTTTAGTCTTGAGTCGATCAAACAAGAATCTATTCCGGCCGCCAAGTAGAATTGACATCTTATTGACTACCGGAGTATAAGCAACTTTCAATATTCGTAGCTCCAATTGTGAGGATCATAAAAGTGAGTGAATATGAGTGTTGGTGAGGAGCTTTTACTCCTAATTTTGTTTGTTCATTATGTAGGTACAAAGATAATATAAGGAGAACATGTCTTCGATAGTGGGGATTATTGTGAATACAACATGGGAGACTATGGTTGTAGTGAGGGGTTTTATGGCTACGAAGTTGAGGGAGATTGTGAAGGCTATGAAAATAGCCATGATCGAAACTTGGGCAGATTTGAAAGTTACTGTTTTGAGGGAGAAAATGAAGTGAATGAAGTGCCTAGTGATTATGGTGACTTTGGAGATGATGTAGGACCTCGTGATGGATCTTATGATGATGTTAAGGCATGTGAGGAGTCTTACACTTCTCACTCCAAACCTAGGTTTGGTGTTAGGTATAACCCTTTCGTCCGCAAAGCTTATAAGAGCTATGATGAGAGTACACGTGAGGAGTATGAAGATTCATATTCTCCACCTTGTAGTACTTCTTATCAAGATCGATATAGTGTGAATAGTTATACTAGCTTTAGTGGAGGTTGTTCAACGAGAAAAAGAGGGTATGCATCTCCAAAACCGAGGGGTGCTCGTGTCCTTTACAATATTGATCCAAGAAGGAGTGTACACTCCGGAAAGGTGACCATTTGTGGGAAACCGGGTTACCTCATTGTGTTAAATGATAGGTACTATAGAAACTACATCGTTCCATCCATGGTTGACTACTTAGTGTTGTTTTGCGAGCCTTTACTTGTTCCATACTTCTTGGATGGGTTTAAGGTTATCGAGAGGGTCAAAGTTGTCTTCTCCCAATTTGAGTAAGATGAGAAGGTGTGGTGTGATATTCTTCCATTTACATATGGTTATGTATGCGTAGGTGCGGATTGGTTTGCACAACATTGAGTTCCAAATGTTTAAAATTGGCCTAATGATGTAAGAGACCGGTGGGGAAATCACCTCATGACATACATGCTGTCTGAGATGCAAAAAGAAGTGAATACTTACTCCAATCCGAATGCTTATGAGGGACAAAAAATTGAGAGGAGTAAGGGTGTTCAAGGTGGTAATTCGAGAGTGGGAGCGAAGCGAGGGGATTGGCACCAAACCGAGCTAACATTATTTGTCCTTCTATTTCTAAAGACGTTTGTGTAGGTACCGACATGAAAAGTGATGGAGAGAAATGCCAAAGTGAAATTGCTGCCCAACCTTATGGAGGACCTTTACAACACGGCAAAGGAGAGTCGACTCAAGAACTTCATGGTAAATTAGCTAACTATTACACTTTTGTGTATGTGAATGATAATTGTGTGGCTAGTAGCCCCTTGAGTGTGAGTAGTAGCTTACTTACTTGTGAGTCTAATAATTCTTTGCTTTTTGTTAATGATGTACATGTTATAAGTGTGGATACACTAGTTGATCCTATTGATGACCAAATTGACTCTTCTTGTAAGATCGATTTATGTCCACCTAGTGTTGAAGCCTATATGTTGAACAAAAGTACATCATCTTGTGTAATTGGTGTTGATCACCTAGTTATGAAAATTGTCCACCACTTGAGTATGTGTGTGATGTGATTAATCAAAATCAAGTGAGTGAAGTATTTGAAAAAGTTAGTCAACAAAAGGGGAGTGAACCTGAGAGCTACTCTTGGGATAATCTTGTACTTAAAATCTCTTTAAAAAGTAATATTGAGCTTTTAGAGAGTGCTGAATGTGTTTGTTCCGAATCCGCCCGTGAAATAGATCATGCTCTCTTTAGGTATAATGTCTTATTTGAAGATGATATAAACACTCCTAATGAGCCTAGTGGTGAAAATAAAGGTATAGCTTGCCTTGGAAGCTATAGTCGATATGCTAACCCACTATGGTGTGACAACATTCCTCCTAAAGATGGAAATCTCTTTTTGAAAGACGAGAGTACTCTTATAGGTAAGGAATGTGTAGTCCTTCTTGAAAACCCGAGGGCAAAGGTGTCATTGACTCCTTGGAGTAATGTTCCTAAATGTGCATCCTTGTTTGAAAAACTTGTTCCTAAATTGCATGAATTCCAAATTGTAGATGCCAAGTTGTCTAGTAGTTTGAAGGAAAGAATGTGTATGTGTTTAAATACTTATTCTTCACCCGTGAATTCCTTTGTATGTGATTCTTTCCTATACTACCTTTTTGCCTATGATGATGTCCATGCTAGTTTTGGATTTGTTTTATGTCGAGGTAGGAAGTTTGTTGGTCTGTCCATGTGTGTGTGATAATGATATATGGATTTTATGGACTTTAGAACCAATTGAAACACCCTCCTTGGTGTGGTCTTTTAACGAGATAAAGAAGAAAGGGTGTCTTATGGCTCATAAGATGAAGGAAGTTCTACCTTGTGGATTATTTGATGCCAATAGGACCTATGTAGTTTCTTTATCTCTTGGTGATTCCCATAACCAAATCCTTTGTTCACCTTTTATTGAGCTTTTAATATTTAATTTAAAGGATCCTTGGATATATTACAAATATGTGCAACCTTGGCATGTTGAGATGATTTATTGTGCTAACCTTAACCCTCATGTCATGAGGAGTTTGTATTTGTTTGTCCTCTCTTCATTTTTGCAAGGTTTGGATTCGAGGTCGAATTCTTTTCAAGAAGGGAAGGATGATACGAGAATAATAGCCACCTTAGCTTTTGACAACATCATTCAAAGTCACTATGTGAAGAATCAAGCTTTGCTCGCATGGAGGGCACATGATCATACTTGGAGGGGACGTTTTGAGCCTACCATTAATCAAACTGGAGTGTGGAAGATTGCTTGGAGACTTGAAGACTTAATTACTCTCGGGTTTGAACCACTTTGTTGGTTCACCTTTTTGATTCCCTTGATTGAAGGGCATTTTGGTCACTTATCTTTGTCCAAGTGACACTCCATGACCATCCCTCCTCATTAAGGGCATTGGAGTCATTTTGTAATAGATTATAAATAGGCTCTTTTAGTCTTATTTTCATTAGTTTATGAAAGATGAAAGATTGAAATATTAAAAATCCTCTCTTTTGAGAGTAGAACACTTAGTCTTAGTTAGGGCTTAGAAAAACTAGTATTGATCTTTGCTTGGAAGCGATGGATCTTGAGGTGAGTTGATTCCCTTGGCGATTACCGTAATAGTATGGTTTTGATTATTACACTCATTAGGGATTTTTGAGTGTAATACACTCTTTAGTTCTTAATTTTGTAATAATCTTGGTCTCACTATCTATCCTTTACTTTTGTTGTTGTCATCTTGTGTAGTGGACTATTTTGGGTCTTTTATTGAATCCAAAACTTGTTTATTGTTATTCATCTTGTTCCTCATGTTTTTTAGCTGTTTTGGTGTTATATACACCATTGTATCTTGTATTCTTCTTGTTGATAGTGAATCCGAGAGTAGTCTCCATCTTGGTCCTTGGATCCTTAAGATTGCGGACTGATTTAGAGTGTGTTTCGTGCTTCCGTTGTCTTTCTCGTATCAGTTTGGGAGAGGAAGAAACAATTCAAGCTTTCCAAGAAGCGCACTCGGGAGTTTGTGGATCACATCAGTCTGGACCCATGCTCAATTTTCACATTAAAAGGATGGGATATTATTGGCCAACGATGGTGAAAGATTGCTTGGACTATGCTAGAAGATGCAAAGCTTGTCAATTCCATGAAAATTTCATACATCAACCTCCAGAGGTACTACACCCAACTGTAGCATCTTGTCCATTCAATGCATGGGGAATGGATGTTGTTGGTCCACTACCAAAATCTTCTGGTGGACACTTATATATGTTGGCCGCGACAAATTACTTCTCAAAATGGGCTGAAGCTGTTTCTCTCAAGGAAGTAAACAAACAAAATGTCGCAAACTTCATCCGAGTGAATATCATTTACTGCTTTGGAATTCCTCAGTACATAATAACTGGCAATGAAAATCCATTTGATAACAAGTTAATGAACAAAATCTGTAATCTTTTTGGTTTTAAGCAACGCAAGTCTTCTATGTACCATGCTGCCGCCAATGGTCTAACCGAAGCATTCAATAAGACTTTATGCAACTTGCTGAAGAAAGTCGTCTCCAAATTCAAATGAGACTGGCATAAGCAAATAGAAGAAGCTTTATGGGCATATAGGACAACTTACAGTACACCGACGCAAGCAACCCCATACTCACTTGCTTTTGGAGTTGAAGCAGTCCTGCCACTTGAGCGTCAAATACCTTCTTTTAGACTGACTATTCAAGAAGGGCTCAGCGATGAAGAAAATGCTAAGTTGCGTCTCGCAGAGTTAGAAGCTCTTGATGAAAAGAGGCTAGAGGCTCAAAATTTTTTTGAATGTTATCAAGCCCGGCTATCTCGTTCTTTCAACAAAAAGGTTCGCTTGAGGTGCTTCCAAGTTGGAGATCAATTCCTTGCAGTAAGAAGACCCATTATCGCTTCTCATAAGTCTGGGGGAAAATTCACTCCGAAGTGGGATGGACCATACGTCGTTCAAGAGACACAATCGAATGGTTCTTACAAGCTTGTTGATGCAGATGGCGTGAGGATTGGTCCCATCAATGCCAAGTTCTTGAAGAAATACTATCCTTGAAGGAAGATGACACTCCTTAAGGCACGAGTATAAACTGTATGTCTACTCATGGTCCGCAAGAGTATAAACTGTGAACGGCTCAAAAAAAATATCCGCTAGGTTGAAAACCTCGAAAGAGACGGCCTAGGTAAAAGTTAGGTCGCAAAAAAAAATTAAAAAAAAACACTCACCCCAGAACTATGTTGTGACTTGATCCTCTTTATTGAGGTACGTAGGCGCTTGGAATTTTAGTCTTAGTTCAGTTGCATGGGTGTCAAAAAAATACATGTTCCCCCTCATATAAAAAATTCAATCTTCAAAAGACTTTTAACATCATCAATCTTCAGACTTGCACCAAGTGTTGGTGACTCAATGGGGGTAGATCCCTATGAAGTATAAGCTTCTTGGACATAAGTTGAAGTCTTTAAATTCTCTAAGTCTTCATGTTAGAGCTTCTAAGTTACCATATTGGAGCCTGCAAGTTCACGAAGTCTGATAGTTGAAGTCTTCAAATGACCTATGCATATAAGTTGAAGTCTTCAAATTCATTAAGTCTTCATGTTGGAGCTTTCAAGTTACCATATTGGAGCCTGCAAGTTCACTAAGTCTGATAGTTGAAGTCTTCAAATGACCTATGCATATAAGTTAAAGTCTTCAAATTCACTAAGTCTTCATGTTGGAGCTTTCAAGTTACCATATTAGAGCTTGCAAGTTCACAAAGTCTGATAGTTGAAGTCTTTAAATGACCTATGCATATAAGTTAAAGTCTTCATGTTGGAGCTTTCAAGTTACCATATTGGAGACTGCAAGTTCACGAAGTCTGATAGTTGAAGTCTTCAAATGACCTATGCATATAAGTTGAAGTCTTCAAATTCACTAAGTCTTTATGTTGGAGATTTCAAATTCACCATATTGAAACCTGCAAGTTCACAAAGTCTACAAGTTGAAGTCTTCAGATGCTCTGCAACTATAAGTTAAAGTCTTCAAGTCTGCCATATTGAAGCTTTCAGTGTTTGAAAGTTGGAGTCATCAGGTGCTTTGATCTATAAGTTGAAGTCTTTAAATCCTTCCAACCTTCTTGAGTTTACCTTTCAATCTTCATGAAATTACCTTTTTATTCTTATGGAGGGAACGAGTAGTCATCCCGATGCGCCATAAGATTATCTTGAAATTACTTTTTTCTTATGTCGGGGACGAGTGGTCATCCCGTTGTGCCGTGAGATTACCATAAAGTTACCTTTTACCTTTTCTTATGGTGGGGAAGAATGGTCATTTCGTTGCGCCGTAAGATTACTATAAAGTTACCTTTTACCTTTTCTTATGGTGGGGATGAGTTGTCATCCCGATGCGCCATAAGATTACCCTGAAATTACCCTTTTCTTATGGCGGGGACGAATGGCCATCTCTTCATGCCATAAGACTACCATGGAGTTACCTTTTACCTTTGCCATAAGACTACCATGAAGTTACCTTTTACCTTTACCATAAGACTACCATGAAGTTACCCTTTACCTTTGCCATAAGATTACCATGAAGTTACCTTTCTTATTGCGGGGACGAGTATCCATCCCTATGTGGCGTAAGATTACCATAAAGTTACCTTTTCTTGTTGCGGAGATGAATAGCCGTCCCTATGCGCCGTAAGATTACCTTCTGGGATTACCTTACTTATGGTAGGAAGGGATATCTATCCCTTTACATCGTTAGAATATATCCTTTACATAAAAGGCGTTATCTTGAGCAAAAGCTTGTAGTTCACCTAAAAAAAAAAAAAAGAAAGAAAAAGGGGAACGAAAAAAAATAAGGAGTGTTTACCTAAATATGGCGAGTATCTCGATCGGCAAAGATGGATCAAATTACACCCTTAAGTTTGCTCGCCTACCAAAAGTATTGTAAATATTAGAGTTCTCTTTCCAACAAAAAAAGGAAACTCACAATTTCAACACTCCCACGCCTAGATATGATTTGTCTTGTGAAGCCACGCAAATCTAAAATTGAAAACGTATCAGCATGCAGAGGAAACTTCAAAAAATTATCTAGGATAATTCTGAAGGTTTTAAATCATGAATTTTGGATATGTTATATAATTTTGAGTCTAGTTTTGAAAAAATCAAGCGGTTCATGATTTCATTGCTCCTACTTTGAGATATGAAAGTTTTAGTGAAAACACATAGATCAGAAATTTTCAGCATGGCAAAATTTAAAGTCAACTTCAAAATTTTGTCTAAAATAATGCTGAAGGTATTAAATCATGAATTTCGGATATGTTATATATATTTGAGTCTAGTTTCATAAAAAATCAAGAACCTTATGATTTCATCATTCCTACATTGAGATATGAAGATTTTAATAGATGTGCGCAGATCTAAAATTTTTAGCATGATAAAATTCAGGGCTAACTTCAAAAAATTATCAAAAATAATATTGAAGGAGTTTAATTCTGAATTTTGTATATGTTTTATATATTGAAGTCTAGTTTTTGGAACATCAAACGGATTATGATTTTAATTTTTCTACAATGAGATATGAATTTTCTACCACTAACATGTTGTGCTGAAAAAAAGTGACGAAAATAAGAGAAATGTGGGAGCAAAAGAAATTACCTCAATATTATTGATGACTTAGAAACCCCAAAATTGATATTGAAAAAGTGGGGAGACTACCTCCTTTTATAGAGTTGTAGAATGATGTTTCCTTCTCCAATATAAATTCAGATTGGAATAATTTCCATCTTCAAATTCAAATTGGAGATTGTTTCCTTCTCCAATATAAATTCAGATTGAAATAATTTCCATCTTCAAATTCAAATTGGAGATTCTTTCCTTCTCCAATATAAATTCGGATTGGAATAACTTCCATCTTCAAATTCAAATTGGAGATTATTTCCTTCTCCCATACAAATTCAAATTGGAGGTTCTTTGTTTCTCCAATCTAAGTTAAAGTCGGAAGAGTTTTATTCCTGATTAAGTAAGGTGATGAAAAAGTCTTCCAAAATTTATTTGAAATTCGATATCATGCCTCACCAATGGGTTTTAAGTGTAGAGATTCATGAAACAAAAATGAGAGAGTTTTGAGAGGCAATATCAATATGGTTCGACTTTAAATTTTTGAATGAGGTATTCATATGTATGAGGATCGTTGAAACACGAAGGAAACATTCTTAAATAATCATACTTCAAGGCTAGTCTCCAAAATATTAAATGTCTCAACAAGTCTTGAAGTAGGGAGGCATTTTGTGGACAATGAAATTTTATGAAATGCAAATCCATACAAAATTCGGATAATATTAAATTTAAAATATATTAATCCCAAATAAATATTGTAGATTAATATAATTGGATTAATTAGTTAAATTCCAAACACATATGGATTTAATTAAAGTCCAAACCTCAATCGGGCTAACACATTAATTTGGGCTACAAATGACTAAGCCCACTTTAGCAAGCCCAAGCTGTCATCATGTTCTAGAGGCCCAATTTGGTGCCACATGTCAAATGACGTGGCATGTCAAGTCAAGTGAAGGAGTCAATGGGACCATGTCATGTGTCAAAATGATGCAGTAAATTAAAAGCCCATAAGAAATGTCATGTCACTTAAATCTGATTGGTCAAAGAAATTTCATGTTTATCATGACTCTTTACTCCCTAAAACTATAAATAGGGGCCTCATAATTCAGAAAAGGGACCAACATGTTTAACAAGAAGAAAGAAAGAGCTCTTGGATCAAAGCAACAGATTTCTCTACAAATTCAAGAACAAGCTCAAGATTTCAAGATCAAGAGTTCAAGGTTCAAAAACAAGATCAAGATTTCAAGATCAAGAGTTCAAGGTTCAAGAACAAGCTCAAGATTGCAAGATCAAGAATTCAAGATTCAATAACATGTTCAAGCTTCAAGATCAAGACTACAAGATTCAAGAACAAACTCAACGGCCCTTGAATTCAAGTACAAGTTGAGATCAAGTTCATCAAGTCTTCAAATCAAGTTCAAGTTCAAGTTCAAGACCGCAAGATTCAAGAACAAACTACCAAGCCCTTGGATTCAGGCACAAGTCAAGATCAAATCCGTCAAGTTCAAGTTAAAGTTCAAGATCAAGTTCAAATCCCTTGAATTTATAGTTTGAAAAGGCGAATCAGAGGAATCATAGAGATTGTAACACTCACTTATTGAAATCAATAAATCGATTGTTGCAGTATTTTTTCTTATCTCGATTATTATTTTCGATCTCGAAAATTTTATTGTCCAACAAGGACATAGCTTTGAAAATACCATAAAACTAAAAAATATGAGTGTAGAAACATATGAGAAAAGTACAAATGTCTTTTGAAGGATGGAGGGCTCACCATTCCTCACCAGCAGTCCAATAGTACAACAAACCACCTAGTGCTACACAGGGCTACAAGAAAAGGCCTCCGATCCTACATCATGAAATGATGCAGCATCTAAAGACAGTCAGTACGACGAGTACTAGCATGCAACCCAAGGAAAGAGACAAAATATACATATGCCAAAAATAGTTGTAAAACACATGATCATACCCTGTAATAGTAATAATAATATAAGGGGCAAGGGACAGGGAACTAACAGACATGACAATTTAAAATTTAATACTGAACTATGTAGCTTTCACCGACATCTAGTAATCACGAGCTCTATTGATCCGGTACTCCTCAACTGATGAGGCCTTAGTCCATATTGACCGCATATACTGAGGTTAGGCAAAGTCATCAATAGATTAGAGCCACCATACATATTATCCTTATTTTATGGACTATCATCATGTTAAGGACACCATTTTTTTGCCCAATTAAGGTATGACATCCCTATGCTGACAAACATAGGTTTAGAGCGCTGGTCATTAGAACATACACCTTTACGGTGAAGCGATATAATTCCCTTTAGAGCCTAATTAAAAATATTTTTCACACCATTAACTATTGAATCTTTCATTAAGGCATTCCCATATTGGTATCATCATACCAAGACTTTAAAGCTATTCATATTATGCCATATCATTTTTATAAAATATTTTGACTCTAATTTCCATCTTAAAAATTCATAAACATAACCTCTGAGGGCTTTCAAAAGTCATAAACATAACTCCGAGGGCTTTCAAAAGAGTTATTTAAACCTTTTTGCCATGTATTATTCATAAAAAGAAGTAAAAATCATATTTTTCATGAAACATCAAGTTTTGAAAGGGGTTGATGGCCATACTTTTATCACGCAAAATTTGTGAAAAATTGTGAATCCATATTAATAATTTCGTCATTTTCATGTAACACATTTAAATTTCAAGACCTGTTATTTATGCATAGAAAAACATAAATAAAGAGAAAACCCAATAAAATGCTTTCATAACAAAACCCCTCAACCCTAGTCACTACTAAGAAAATGTCAAAAAGAGACGGCCAACGTCGCTTTTTTGGACAAAAGCGATGGAAATTCTTTAGTTTTTTTCTGCGTCTTAAAAAGGAGCGTTGTTTTTTGAAAACGACGACCTACATTGCTTTTTTTACAATGGACAACGTTGCTTTAGGATTTTTTTTTAGTTATTCTTAGAAAAAGCGACATTGTGCGTCGTTTTATGTTCTTCAGATGAAGAACACATGATTAACAAAAAACGATGGACGCCATCACTTTATTGAAAAAAATATTTTTTTTTCCAGGAAAATTGACACCGTCAGTCGTAATTTGAGAAAAATAAAATATATATTTTTAGAAAAAGCGACGTCGGTCGTCGCTTTCTGTTCTTCATAAGGGTTGAAAAAACGATGTTGGTCGTCACTTTTTGTTCTTCATAATGAATAAAAAGCGACGTTGGCCATCGTTTTTTGTTCTTCATAATGAATAAAAAGCGATGTTGGTCTCACTTTTTGTTCTTCGCAATGAATAAAAAAGCAACGTTGGTCGTCGCTTTTTATTTTTCATAATGAATAAAAAAGCGACGGCCATCGTCGCTTTTCTGCATTTTTTTTGGATGCAGATATCTGCATTTTTTTACATCCCACCTGCCAAATAAAAATGCAATTCAATATATACATCCTCATACAACACACATTATTACAATAATCATACAACACACTACATCAACAAATCATTTAAGCAATTCAAATCAATAACACTTAAATAATGAATCCAACATTATTAAAAATAATTAAACACTCCTAAAGATTTTTCAGTAATTAAAAGCTAAGATAAAAAATATCTAAAAATTATCTAAAAGTCAAGTCCAACAATACTAAGGAGTAGCCCCAACAAACTCATCATCACTCTCTATTTCCTCTTCGCTACTTGAATTAAGAGCAACGGCTTGTGTCAAGGCACGTCTAAGATGTGCAATCTGATTTGACATAGCAGCATGTCTCTCAAAAATTATAAAAATGACCTGATCGTGCTTTGGAAACCAACAACACATTGTCTGAAAATCAATTAACTAGTGTCACACCCCCTTTTAACTCCAAAAGATTGATTTTAAGTTTGAAAGAGTTTTTATTATCAAAGTGACAAATGGTTTAAAATTTGTTTCGAAAAGGGATTATTTACATTTTTTATTCATATTCTCCACTTGACATGAACTCGGTGTGCCAAGTCACCTTTGAAAATTCTTTTCAAAATTATTTGACTCTTTAAACTGATTTGCGAACAGAGATTTCGGTTAAGGAATTCTGTTGACCGAGGAAAAGGTGTTAAGCACCCCTCGATCCCGTGGTTCGACCACGGTCGCTTAGTGGAATGTATCGGCTAATTTGACACTATGAATGTATAAACCACACCAAACACACACAAATAACCAAAAAAATAACAAACAAAGTGAATCACAAATATATAATTTCCATGAGTTGTGTCCCCTCTATTTCCCCCCTTCTCCCTTTTTAATTCTCTATGTGTCCATTGTTATTATCTCTTTTTCAAAGAAGAAAGAAAGAAATTTAATATAGTTATTGTTGTTGGCACGTGGGGTTGTCAGGTAGTGGGTGGTATAAGGTAGGGGTAGAGGATAGGTAGGGGATAGGGTATGTAAATGAGTAAAAATTATTTTTGAGAGGGACAATATTATGTGTCTACATCATGCCTCCTTTGAATATAAATACAAAGTATTTTCAGACAAAGAAGTAGACAATGAGATAGAATTTTGTCCCAAGCATTATTCAAAAGAAAGAAACAAAATGGGGAGAGGCAATCGAGTCTTGATTTTGGGCATTCTACCTGTCTCAAGTTATGTGAGAGTCAGGTCACAGGTAGCTCAAAGGATTAGAAAGAGGAGGACTATACCGAATAGGAGAGTTTAGCGAGGTCCTATCGAGGTTTCGGTACACAGCTCTTCTATTACATCAAAATAAACATTACAAGTTAAAAAGCTAACTGAAATTACAAAAGTCCTATTTATGCAACTTCTTTTGGACTCTTGACTTGAGTTTCTGATGCTTTTAAAATGTACAAAAGATCTGATCATTCTTTGGGTTGAACTTGAGAATAAATACTTTCTCTATAATAACTTTGATGTTTGGATATAAACTCATAAATTGACCATGTTCTGTCGGTGGTACTTCTGAACCTTGATCCTGAATTTGAAAATCTCCACCCTATTCTTCAGGCGGGCTCCTGACTTACAATTTCTTCACCTTGTTGGTTGACTTTCAATCTATTAACCTTGTTGGTTGACTTTCGATTTCTTCACCTTGTTCTTCAGGAGGGCTCCTGACTTTTAATTTCATCACCCTATTCTTCAGGCGGGCTCCTGAAATCAATGTCAAAACTAAAACAAAAATTATCCCAAACAAAGATTATGATTAACAAAGATTCCATTTTTTTTTCAAAATAAAGTCCCATTTTTCAGGAGGGTCTTGAACATAAAGTAAATTTCCATCTTTCAAGAGGGTCCTAAACAAAAAAGTTAATTCCCATTTTCCAGGAGAGTCCTGAAAATATGTAAATTCCCCTTTTCCAGGAGGGTCCTGAACATAATGTAAATTCCCATTTTCCAGGAGGGTCCTGAACATAAAGTAAATTTCCCATTTTCTAGGAGGGTCCTGAACATAAAGTAAATTTCTCATTTTCCAGGAGGGACCTGAACATAATGTGAATTTTCATTTTTTAGGAGGGTCCTGAACATAAAGTAAATTTTTCATTTTCTAGGGGGGTCCTGAACATAAAGTAAATTTTCCATTTTCCAGGAGGGTCCTAAACATAAAGTAAATTCCCATTTTCAAGGAGGGTCCTGAACATAAAGCAAATTCCCATTTTTCAGGAGGGTCCTGAACATAAAGAAAATTCCCATTTTCTAGGAGGGTCCTGAACATAAAATAAATTTTCATTTTTCAGGAGGGTCCTAAACATAAAGTAAATTCCCATTTTCTAGGAGGGTCCTGAACATAAAGCAAATTTACCATTTTTCAGAAGGGTCCTGAACATAAAGTAAAATTCTCATTTTCCAGGAGGTTCCAAAATATAAAGTAAATTTCCCATTTTCCAGGAGGGTCCTGAACATAAAGTAAATTCCTATTTTCCAGGTGGGTCCTGAACATAAAGTAAATTTTCTATTTTCCAGGAGGGTCCTGAACATAAAGTAAATTCACAGATGTGTTTTTCCAAAGGTAGATGAATTAAGCGAAGCAAATTCTGCCCCTGTTTTAACAAAGAAAATTTATCAGTTAAAAACTTGGTGGTGGCTTGCAACACTTGGCTTTCTCGACACCTGATCCAGTGTTCATTCCCTTTATCAGATTGCTGGCACTTGCCTCTGCTTTGTCGCGTCATTGACCCAAACACAGATTAAGGGAATTGTCTTTGATTCGAGCATTGAATTTTATTTTACCATGTCTCCGATATACACCTTTTGCATCATGTCATTTCCATATATTTATCAATTGGTAGGTTGATAAATATCCTTTGTTTCATTCCAACTTATGACCTTGTTTCTTTCATGTGCGGGTCCTGTCCCTACCCTATGCAATTGAGGAGATTGGCAACAAGTTTTGAAATTCTTTCTCACTTGTTTTGACACAGACTTGACTCTAAAAATGTAAAGAAATAATGGTGATTTTCTTATTCGATAAATGACATAAAAGACAAAATATATGAATATGTAAAAGAAATAAAACGACAATGTCCCTTTTTTCAGAAATGGAAAAAAAGAAAAACTCTTTTGAATACTATAGCCAACTCCAATGATTATGACATGCACTTTAGATTAAACTGCCTTATCTTTCAACCAAAACTTTGCCACTTGTTATTGAGTTAATGCCCCTGAGACCGAGTTGCCTCTTCCAGGATACAGAACTCATGTACCTCAATCAACTAGTGGCTCCTTGAAGGGTTTTTGCCAGCAAGCCTCTCTCTTTTTTATTTCTCTCCATAGCCTTACAGTGCCCGTGGTTTTTTTTACTAGTAAGACTCTCTATTTTTTATTTCTCTCAACTCACCATCACGTTACGATTCCCGTGAGGGTTTTCACCAATAAGGCTCTCTCATTTTTATTTCTCTCAACTTACCATCGCCTTACGGTACCCGCGAGAATTTTCACCAATAAGACTCTCTCGCTTTTATTTCTCTCAACTCACCATTGCCTAATGGTGCCCGTGAGGGTCTTCACCAATAAGGCTCTCTCATTTTTATTTCTCTTAACATACCATCGCCTTACGGTGCTCGCGAGATTTTTCACCAATAAGACTCTCTCGCTTTTATTTCTCTCAACTTACCATTGGCTTACGGTGCCTGTGAGAGTTTTCATCGATAAGACTCTCTCATCTTTATTTCTCATATTTCCCCCATGATGATGCAGGAAATATAGTACCAAAACCTTGTCACATATCCGTCACATATTCTTCCTTGACATTCTTAAAGATTGATCTGAAGGTCTTTCTTCGGTTGCAACTTGGATTTTGGACAGGGTCATAATGGAAGGATGACATAAGGCTTAAACGACACGTGAAGTAGGGTGGGATTTACAACTTTTGGAATTGACTTAAACAATAAAAATTAACTCATGTCCCAGATCTTTTTGATTGGGTAACTCTAAATTGTTCTTTTGGTTGGACCGAACCCAGAGTAGGGCTGCCTACGTATATCACCCCCGAAAGAGGAGAATCAGGTCAAACGTAGTTCCAGCAACTTGTTCATTGTTTTTGGATTTTTTTTTCTCTTTCTCTTTTCTTTCTTTTTTTTCCCTTTTTTCTACATCTTTTGATTCTTCTTTTCTTGACACTTTTATATTTTCTGGCTCTATTTTGATTCCAAAAGAGGATATGAAAGAAAATAAAGACCAAAGATCAAAAAGGTAAACAAAGGATGACACAATATTGGAATATCAAAGTAAAATGCCTTCATCATATCAACCTTAAAAAATGTCAATACTAAACATTCAATTGAAATAATCAAGGATAAAGATCATACATAATATCTTTTAACTGCATCAGCATTGATTGCTATTTCTTCCACTTTTCCTTCTACATCTGTCAAGTATAAGGATCCATTGGGTAACACTTTCTTTACAATGAAGGGTCCTTGCCAATTTGGGGATAACTTGCCTTTAGCTTCAATCTGATGAGGGAGGATGCACTTTAATACCAACTGCCCGACTTCAAAACTCCTGGGACGCACCTTTCTATTATATTCTTGGTCCATTCTCTTTTGATACAATTGGCCATGACACACTAACGTCAGTCTTTTTTCATCAATCAAACACAATTGCTCCAATCAGGTTTTGACCCACTAATCATCATCAATCTCGGCTTCCACAATAACTCGAAGAGATGGAATTTCCACTTCGAAAGGTATGAGTGCTTCCATCCCATACACTAACAAATATGGAGTTGCCCCTGTTGAAGTACGAACGGTTGTAAGATAACCTAGCAATGCAAAAGGAAACTTAGCATGCCATTGTCTGGATCCTTGTACCATTTTTTGAAGGATATTTTTTATATTCTTGTTGGCAGCTTCAACGGCGCCATTTGCCTTCGAACGAAACGGAGTGGAATTTTGGTGTGCAATCTTAAACTGTTGACAAACCTCTTGCATCAAATGGCTATTGAGGTTGGCAACATTATCTGTAATGATAGCCTTTGGAATACCAAATCTACAAATGATGTTAGCATGAACAAAATCCACCACCCTTGTTTGTCACAAACTTGAAAGTCGATGCTTCTACCCACTTTGTAAAATATTCAATGGCTACTAAAATGAATCTATATCTGTTCAATGCTTTTGGTTCATCGTGATTTGGCTTCATACATCATGACTTTTTGCTGAGATAATAAATGTCTTGCTCCTTTTTTTGAGTGATATCATGCTGACCCAACACATAACCGAAGGAATTATCCATAACTGATAAGTACAAAATCAATGGCCTATCAGTCTCAGGCGGTACCAACATAGGCGGATTCGATAGATATCTTTTGATTTTGTTGAACTCCTTCTGATATTCCTCTGTCCATTCAACAACAACACTCTTCTTCAGCAACTTAAAAATGGGCTCACAAGTGGTTGTGAGCTGAGCAATGAATCTACTGATGTTGTTCAACCTACCAAGAAAACTCATCACCTCTGTTCTATTCTTAGGTGACGGCAGATCCTGAATAGCCTTCATCTTTGAAGGATCCAATTCAATACCTCGACGACTGACCACGAACCCCAACAACTTCCTAGACGAAACTACAAATACACATTTTGCTGGGTTGAGTTTGAGATTATACCTGCGAAACCTCTCAAAGAACTTCCTTAAATCTTTAAGATGATCTACTTGACTTTTGGACTTAATGATCACATTATCTACATAGACTTCAATTTCCTTATGAATCATATCATGAAACATAGTGGTCATGGCCCTCATGTATGTTGGTCCAACATTCTTCAGACCGAACGGCATCACTCGATAATAATAAGTCCCCCACGGTGCGATGAAAGATGTCTTCTCTCCATCATCAGTATCCATAACTATTTGGTGATACCTAGTATAACAATCAACAAAAGAAGCAACCTCATATTTAGCACAATTATATAATAGAATATGAATGTTTGGTAATGGAAAATCATCCTTCGGGCTGGCCCTGTTCAAATCACGATAATCGATACTCACTCGAACCTTGCCGTCCTTCTTTGGGATAGAAACAACATTGGACAACCAATTAGTATAGTGAGAAACTCGAATGACCTTGGCTTTGATCTGTTTCATGATTTCCTCTTTAATTTTCATGCTTACATCGGTTTTGAATTTTCTCAACTTCTGTTTGACAGGGGGTATCGCAGGGTCAGTAGGCAACTTGTGGACCACTAACTCGATGCTTAAACTCGACATATCATCATAAGTCCATGCAAAAACTTATTTATAATCAATTAATGTTTGTATCATCCCTTATTTTAATTGTGGTGAAACATGTACACTTATTTTAGTTTCCCTAACCTCTTCCTGATCGCCAAGATTAATTAACTCAGTTTCATTCAAATTAGGATTCAACTTGGCTTCAAATTGTTGCAACTCTTTTCTTATTTCTTCCAATGCCTCTTCTTCATCATATTCCACCTCTTGATTTATTATATCTTGATTAGGCTGGATTTTAAGATCAGGCTAAAAATTCTGCATGTATGTCATATCACTAGAATCAGCATAATGCGAACTGTATAAAGAAAAGACAAATAAAATGCATTAGAGATAAAACAAAAAGGATATTGCATTTCATTACAAAAAAATACATGAGGGTTTATATATAAGGGACGACAAAAATATAAACATGACATATCCCGAATTACAACCCTGAAATAACTCGGATAACAGAAAGAAGAACAAAACAAGCTACCAAAACTCCCTCCTGATGGGGAAAAGAGTGACTTCCCAATTGCTGAGCTGCACATCAGGGCCTATGAACTGCATATCTGCCTTACTGGTACCTTCTCCCACTTCAACCATATCAGATTCAACGAACAGGTTTTGGAAATCAACTAACTCAGTTTTCACCTCTTGTATGTGCTTTGTAACACTTCTTTTGACAAATGACTCACTGAGTAGTGGCATTGGGTGGGGGAGTGACCATGTTTCCTTCTTTCGCTTATTGGCCTTTTTCCAATCTTCAACTGTAGGTTTGAACCCTAAACCAAAACTACCCAGGTTCTCACTTGGACATATTGGAAGAGCTATACCATGTAAAGATACTCGTAAACCCTTTCCTGGCTCAAAGCCATATTTCAACATCTCATTAACCATCATGAAAGAAGCAGGACATAACTATGGCCTTAGTAAAATATGTCCTTCACAGATATGATCCACAAATACTGCATAAAAAGATTGATAGACTAATGTAGCCTCTACATTATTTTTCTCGACAAAAGACATGAGTGAGTCTTTATAGATGGCCAAATCCCCTTCACCGTGAATGATCACCTCCAGCTTGTCGTGTTCAAACTTGATCATCTAGTGCAACATCGATGCAACGACTCCAGCCTTATAAACCCACGGTCTTTCCAAAAACAAATTATAAAAGGCATCGATATTCGGCAGTTGAAACTCTATGGCAAATTCGATGGGCCCTATAGTCAACATTAGCTCTATTTCACTAATAGAATCTATTTTCACTCCATTAAAAGCTCTGACACATACATTGTTAGGTCAAATCCTCTCGATATTGATGTTCAATTTTTGCAAAGTAGACAGAGGATAAATATTCACACCAGAACCTCCATCAATCATGACACGAGTGACATAGAAGCATTCATACTTCACAATAATGTAAAGGCCCCGAGTATGACCCATACCTTCCACAGGCAACTCATCATCCAAAAATCTAATCCTAATTACCTCAAAAAAATTTCCAATAATTTTCTCCAATTGATTTACCGTAACTTCCCTAGGGACGTAAACTTCATTCAACACCTTTAGAATAATATTACAATGTTCATCAGAATGCAACATCAAGGAAAGAAGAGAGATTTGAGTTGGAGTCTTCCTCAACTGATCTATGATTTAGTATTCAAGTAATTTCATCTTTTTCAAAAACTCTTAAGCTTCTTCCTCGGTGATGGGTTTTTTGAGAGTCGACTGGCTATTCACTATTGATTTAGACTTCCTTAAACCTTCCAGGACAAAACACCATCCTGAATGAGTCAAACCCCCAACTACATTCACTTCATCCACAATTTCCTTCCCTTGATAAGTCATCCCAGTCTGCCTTTAATTTCAAGGGACTTTTTTGGGGTCGATCAACGGGAGTTGTGTCACTGGCTTAATGATAATAGACGCCGCAAGTACCCCTTTCACAGTCAAAATAGGATTTCTTGGGGCTCCCAATACTATTAACTTTGGCTTACCCTGACTCGGACCAATAATTTTTCCCACTCCTTTGACAGTCAGCACAGGTTTCTTGTCATTTCCTTGAGTTTCCTTTTCTATCATCTTCTTTAGAATCAAAGACATTGCCTTCATCGAATCTTCAACATTCACCGACTTCTCCTCATTAGTTGGTATCCTAACGATTGACTTTTAAGACACCATGGACTCTTTACCTTCATATATCAACTCCAACATGTTTGTTTCAGCATGGACTGGCAATGGATTTTGGTTGATGTTTGAAACCTCCGGGGCGTGTACTATAATTTAATTATGTCGATCATATCCTGAATTTCTCTCTTCAAATACCAACATCTTTCTGTATCATGCCCGAGCATATCAGATTAGTATGCACATCTTAGAGAATAATCAAGGTTCCTTGGGGGCAGATTCAGAAGCTTTCCTTCGATTGGGCTCAGGACCTTCATATTTATCAACTTCTGAAACAAAATAGTATATGACTCCCTGATGGGTGTGAAATCATTATTGATTGCCTTCTTTTTCTTAAACTCGACCCTAGGTCGAAAACCAGATTTATAAGGGGTTTAGTAATTTTATGGAGCTGAAGGACGATTTTGAAGGGTTGGCGTATACCATTGTGAGTAAAAAGGGGTTTGAACGTATAGTTATGCTCTATATACTGGGTATGGGGGTATCGGAATAGGATACGATGGATTTTGTAGAGTGTAGTAATGATGGGGGGAATATATGGAGCTTGGGCATAGACTTGGGCTTGAGATTGAGGATAAGGGCGAGGTGGTCATTTCAGATATGCATGTGGCCCAACTACAACAGTCACTACATCCTCTTTCTTCTTCTTCCCTCTGAAAGTTCCAGAACTACTCTAAATTGCTTGAGTGATTTCCTTTAATACGGCAAAGCTCACAATTCATCTTGTCTTAATTCCCTCTTCTATCATTTCTCCTATCTTAAGGACTTCGACAAATGGCTTACCCATTGCCGGAAGTACGTGTTGAAAATAGGTTTCATCTTCTTCCTGAATGAAGACCTCTACCAATTTGTTCTTCTTCATCGGAGGCTTTTCCCTTGTGGCCTGTTCATGCCACCTTATCGCATACTCCCTGAAGCTTTCAGCATTTTTCTTCTTCATATTATTCAGGGACTTCTCGTCGGGAATAAGCTCCATATTATACTAAAATTATTGCACAAGTTCGTTAGCCAGGTCATCCCAGCTATTCCATTTGTCGATATCCTGACCAACTAACCATTTCGAAGCCAGACTGGAAAGACTTTCACCAAAGTAAGCCATAAGTAACTCTTCTTTTCCTCCCGCACCCCTTAGTTGGTTACAATAACATCTTAAATGCGCCACGGCATCACCGTGTCCATAGTACTTCTCAAACTTCGGAGTCTTAAAGCCAAGATGAAGGTTGACACCTGGGAACTTGCATAGATCTTTATAGTAAACACTCTTATAACCCCCGAGTCCCTGTAGGTGTCTCAAGGCTTGTTCCAAACTCTTTAATTTCCACAATATGCCTTCCTGTTCTTCAGTTGTATCAAGTTTCTCTGTATCAAAGTAGAATGCAGGAGGATAATTATAACAATACAAATCACTCATCTTCAAGGTAGGCTCCGGAACATGTTGGTGAGCCTCTAGCATTTTAAACACTAGTTCACTAGCAAACCCGGGGAGTATAATTATTGGACGCACAATATAAGTAGGAGCTTCAGATAGTGGTAGAGCCACAAACACAGGTATTGCAGGTTGTGCTGGCTGAGCAGTGGTCCTTGGTCGGGGAATTGACAAGGGCACACTAGAAGTGCCTGGATAATACTAATGTGAAGTTAATCCTGGTGCGTGCTCGGGTGACTCAGTGGGAGCAGAAAATTATGCCTGGGAGAGCGGAGAGCAATTGGAGATGTTCCCAAGATCTTCAGGGAATGGAGGAGGAGCCATGCCACAAGCCCAGGCACGGTGTAGATCTGTCAATTGTTTCCTTAGTCTCAATATCTCATCATTGCGTTCTGAACCCTCTTCTCTAGGATCCTGATCTGGGTCAACGAGTGAATTTTTGATCTCCCTGTTAGCCATGAAGAGCTTTGCTTTTGATCTAATGGAGTAAGGGTGGCTAGACAGAGTGCTACAAACCAACCAATTTTATTTGAAAGAACATGCTCATCAAAGACAAAACCCATTAGGATTAGGTCAGACAACAAGCATGGAAATCATATTGTATACACATCCTAGATTCATGCGCATTTCTACCAGTCTTTGAGGGTAATGAGGCAATTTTAACATCATCCCAATTGCTCGCTTACACTATTTTTCTCTTCCCCTCTCATCACACCTCGTTCTTTTCTACCTTTTTGCCCTCGCTTCTCTCTTTTTTGCCTCAGTTTCTTTTCCTTCTCCTTTCTTTTCTCACGATTCTTTCCTTCTTTTTATCATTCTATATGGCTGTTGCTTTTTGTTAAAAGAAGAAAATTGAGGAAAAACAAAAAAACAAGTGATTAGATCGTACCTAAAAATAGGTTGCCTACGTATTATGTTGTACATGAATAAGATCTTGCGTAGTTCGGGACGTATGCACAGAGTTGATGATTTTTTTTATTTTTGATTGATGTTTTTTTCTTGATCTTTTGATTTTTGATTTTTTTTTAATGACGAAAACCAAAACAAAAGAAAGTACAAAACACACCATTACATTTCATAAAAGAAACAAATAAAACAAACTTCAAATTTAAGACAACCTTTATACTAGTCAACAAAGACTAAACAATACTCTAGACCCACAGGACAACATGCGTGACACTCCTAACAAAGACTTTAATGTTGAAACAAACTTGACACCGACTTAACAAAGACACAACAAAATAATAACAGAAAAATAAAGGACTCAAACTTAAATAAAAGATAGGAAGTGACCTCCTTCAAACTGCTGCACCACATAATGGCCCTGGCTGAGATGAACTTATCTGTGAAGTTCCTGCTTTCCCACTCAAATTCTGCAACATATCATGTAATGACACTTTGATATTTGGGAAGAAGCTTCTGGCATGTGTTCCTTCCTCTTGGGGAGTACACCTGAAAAGACTTTTCTGATACCCTTCCACAGTTGTGAACAAACCTGATAACTGCACTCTCAACGACTCCACTTTGGCCCCTGCATCTTCACCCTCATAGTTTCAACTATGCAAGCTTCATGTATTCTCTCTCTAAGTTATGTTGGTAATGGTCTACTGACACCCCGGGTAATGGATTGTAGCCATATTCCATATCTTTGAGTGTATCCTGGATTATCTAAACCTGCCCTGAGAGTATCCACACCCTGCCACATTGCATTATTCCAGAACTGGTCATATTTAATCTCACCCTTAGCTTGGTCCCTAAAGTACTCAACATCTTTTTGGAGGTCCATTATCGGTGGAACATCTTGCAATCTACCCAACTAACACATTACCCTAAGGGGAGTGTATGGTTGGGTATAATTAAGCCCCAATAAAACTAGATAGAGTTGCAAGCTACATGCGACCAAGATTGTTTTCAAGCGGAGCCAAAAATAGGTCCATAGGATATTGTCATTTATTCTTGATTTGAGAAATTCAATCCAAGCATCGACTCCTACTGGCAATGAGAATTTATGAAAGCGCATTCTCTCTTCCATAGCTTTCACTCAATCTAAAAGACAACAATCAATCATATCAGATTTTATCAAAGACGAAACATGCCAATGCTCTATCATTCATAGTTGCAACACTAGATTACTTCCTTCGAAGAACCGCATCCCTTTTTTTACTTCAGTTAGGGCCTTATATATCTCTACTAAAATCATAGGTACGATAGTAACCTTGTCCCCTTGCTCCTCATGATATAAGGCTATCACTACAGATTGCAAACGGGTATTGACACACCTTTCATCCAGTGGAAACACTAGAGTGCCTAACAAAGCGAGGGCAAAGACTTCAAGACGCTTCATTTCCCAATTCTTCTTAGTTATATGAAATTCATCCCAAAAATAATCAAACCCTCCCAATGATCTAAATCGAGTGAACAAGTAGTCTAGGGAAATCCTTGATTGATTAAGGCATCCCAAATGCCTATTTTTTCTTTTTAAACCACAGCCTTGAAGAAATCTCGTGCTAGTATGATTTCGGGCTCGGATCATCTATAGACTGATGTAAGGTAACTGACACAAACCAGATATTTTTGCCAGAGTAGGCGTCATTTCACAATTCCCGAACCTAAACACCAAACTACTAGGATCCCAAAAAGTTGATGCTACTTCTGTCAGATCTGGACGGGGTGTAAGACGCAGGAGTGCTGTAAGATTACCCAATACTATCTGTAGCTCATGCTGTTCGGAGTAGTTGAACGCACCCCACCACTTGATTAACTCTTTATGGACCTTGAAAACCATCCGAACTCTAGACCTCGTGGTTGGGTCCATCCTGAAATAACACATAGGGCATCAACTAAAAAAATTGATAAGAATAAAAGATTCCCAACCCTTGGGACTTTGACGCAGACATATGTCGAAGGGGTAAACCACTTTATGACTCTAGTTCACCGAACAACACCACTGAATGAAATCAGCCTACATGCCTAGAACTAGCTAACAATGCTTGATTATGAAGAGAAAGACCCTAGGCTAAGACTAAGACAAAGACCAAAAATAAAGATTACCGAACCCATCAAGGGCTGCCTACGTATCCAGCCCCGAGGGACGGGAATCAGGTATGCGTAATTCGTCCAGATTGGACAATTAAAGATTAACTAACAGATTGACCCTAACTTAAGAGACATGACCAAAGATAGACAAATTTTTTTTTTGAGTTTCAATTTGACACTTCACATAAAACGGACACCAACAACTATGAAAGAAAATCCTATTGGTATTTTCATTATATGAAATGTACAAAATTCTACCATTTTTGAATTTTTCTTTTATAAAAGCTCCTATGAAGAAAAATCTTTCTTTTTCAAAAGATTTTGATTTACAAATGACTACTAATGGAACTAAAGAAAAATATTTTTTGATATTTTCATTTTTCGGAGAAAATAAGTGCAACAGGAAAAAAAATCTTTTTGATGTTTTTGAATTCTAAAAAATGAAAGCCAAAAAGAACTCTAAAAAAATACGAAACACACTTTTACTTTACTCACCTTTTTCTTTTTCTCCCACCTGCCAAATAAAAATGCAATTCAATATATACATCATTATGCAACACACATTATTACAAAAATCACATAACACATTACATCAACAAATCATTTAAGCAATTTAAATCAACAACACTTAAACGATGAATCCAACATTATTCAAAATAATTAAACACTCCTAAAGATTTTTCACTAATTAAAAGCTAAGTTCAAAAATATCTAAAAATTATCTAAAAGTCAAGTCCAACAACACTAAGGAGTAGCCCCAACAAACTCCTCATCACTCTCTGTTTCCTCTTCGCTACTTGAATTAGGAGCAACGACTTGTGTCAAGGCACGTCTAAGATGTGCAATCTGATGTGACATAGCAGCATGTCTCTCGAAAATTGTAAAAATGACCTAATCGTGCTTTGCCAACCAACAATATATTGTCTGAAAATCAATTGACTAGTGTCATACCCTTTTTTAACTCCAAAAGATTGATTTTAAGTTTGAAAGGACTTTTATTATCAAAGTGACAAAAGGTTTAAAATTTGTTTCGAAAAGGAATTATTTATATTTTTTTATTCAGAGTTGCCACTTGAAATGAACACGGTGTGCCAAGTGACCTTTGAAAATCCTTTTCAAAACTGTTTGACTCTTTAAACTGATTTACGAACAGAGATTTCGCGTAAGAAATTCTGTTCACCGAGGGGAAGGTGTTACGCACCCCTCGATCCCGTGGTTCGACCACGGTCTCTTGGTGGAATGTATCGGCTAATTTGACACTATGAATGTATAAATCATAACAAGCACACCCAAACAAACAACAAATAAAGCGAATCCCAAAAATATAATGTCCAGTCCAATTATACAGTCCTAGAATAAAAAATGCGGAAATTTAAACATACGCTAACCTACACTAATCCTAAACTACGCTCCAATGCTTTACCCGATGCCTCGGGCCTTCATCACAGATGTCCTCTGAGTACAAAATACTTCGGGGCATTCCCCGATGAATATATACACATAACTTCGGGGCATTCCCCGGCAAATAAATACATTGATAGAAATATGGTAAACAAAACCATCCAACAAATATTCCAAACATTCCACAATCCACAAGTCCTAAATTTACCTACCTAACCTAGTATTTTCCTATCCATCCAATGGCCTAATCATGATACAATAGTGTTTAACATCCGTGTTTGTTCCAAAATAACAAACCCCAATAAATTAAGATTCATCAATATTCATTTTTATTAACTCCCAACATCTAACCCCAAATTAATTTTTTTATCCACAACTACCACATGAGACAATTATCAACACATTAACACCAAACTTGTATCATAATCAAAGGTTCCACAACAAACATTTACAAAAACACACAATCACATTAACAAACACATAATCATAGTATCAATCCGATAAATTAAGATAAAATGGAGAGAGAGAGTTAAAGAATTGCACTTTTCGATAATTAATTTTGGTTAATAATAATGAGTTAAAGAAAACCCAAACTCGAAATCCTCGAACGGAGAGCCTCAACAACAAACAAATCCAATCGATGTCAAGAATCCACACCCAAATTTTGATTCAAACACAAATACGAGAAGAATATGAGAAACCCAAAATAAAGACACCCAAATCCACATAAAATACTGACATCATCACGAATCTGGATGAATTTTGGGGTGGAAACGGGACTGGTGAGTCGTCTGACCTTGCTGGAAAAGTAATGGATGGTGCAGGTGGATTTTATCAGTGGTGAATCTCGTAAATTTATAGCGAGAAACTTGCTGGAAACCATCAAACCCTTCCTCTTTTCTCCCTCCATTCACTCTCTCTCTATTTATGCTTAATTTCTCTCTCAATTCACTCTCTCTCTCTTGATTATTTCTTCCCTATGTGTGTCCCTTATGTGTGTGTGAGTTTTTATGTGTGAGAGTCTCCTGATGAGGAGTTGTATGCACTGATAAAAAATAATGAAAAAAATGGTGGAGAGTCCAGAACATAAAGTAATGTCCCATTTTCCTGGAGGGTCCTGAACATAAAGTAAATTTCCCATTTTCCTGGAGAGTCCTGAACATAAAGTAAATTCCCATTTTCCATGAGGGTCCTGAACATAAAGTAAATTCACAGATGTGCTTTACCAAAGGTAGCTGAATTAAGCGAAGTGAATTCTGCCCCTATTTCAACAAAGAAAATTTGTCAGTTAAAAACTTGGTGGTGGCTTGCAACACTTGACTTTCTCGATGCCTGATCCAGTGTTCATTCCCTTCATTTTGTTTCAGATTGCTGGCACTTGCCCCTGCTTTATTGCGTCATTGACCCAAACACAGATTAAGGGAAGTGGCTTTGATTCGAGCATTGAATTTTATTTTACTATGTCTCCGATATACACCTTTTGCATCCTGTCATTTCCATAAAATCATCAATCGGTAGGTTGATAAACTTCCTTTGTTTTTTTCCAACTTATGAACACGTTTCTTTCATGTGTTGGTCCTGGCCCTGCTCTATGCAATTAAGGAGATTGGTAGCAAGTTTTGAAATTCTTTCTCACTTGTTTTGACACAGACTTGACTCAAAAAATGTAAAGAAATAATGGTGATTTTCTTATTCAATAAATGACATAAAAGACAAAACATATGAATATGTAAAAGAAATAAAACGACAATGTCCCCTTTTTCAGAAATGGAAAAAGAGAAAAACTTATCTAAATGCTGCAGCCAACTCTAATGATTCTGACATGTACTTTAGATTAAACCGCCTGATCTTCCAACCCAAACTTTGCCACTTGTTATTGAGTTAATGCCCCTGAAACCGAGTTTTCTCTTCCAGGCTACAAAAATCATGTACCTCATTTGACTAGTGGCGCCTTGAAGGGTTTTCGCCAGCAAGTTTTTTTTTATTTCTCACCATAGCCTTACGGTGCCCGTGGGGGTTTTCTCTAATAAGACTCTCTATTTTTTATTTCTCTCAACTCACCATCGCCTTATGGTGCTGAGGGTTTTCACCAATAAGGCTCTCTCATTTTTATTTCTCTCCACTCACCATCGTCTTACGGTGCCCACGAGAGTGTTCACCAATAAAACTCTCTCGCTTTTATTTCTCTCAACTTACCATCGCCTCACGGTGCCCATGAGAGTTTTCACCGGTAAGACTCTCTCATTTTTATTTCTAATATTTCCCCCATGATGATGCTGGAAATATAGTACCAAAACCTTGTCATATATCCATCGCATGTTCCGCCTTGACATTCTTGAAGATTGATCTGAAGATTTTTCTTCAGTTGTAACTTGGCTTTTGGACAGGATCAGAAAGAAAGAATGACATGAGGCTCAAACGACACGTGAAGTAGGGTGGGATTTACAACTTTTGGAGTTGACTTAAACAACAAAAATTAACTCATACCCCAGTTTTTTTTGACTGGGTAACACTAAATTGTTCATTTGGTTGGACCAAACCCAGAATAGGGCTGCCTACGTATCTCACCTCCGAAAAAGGAGAATCAGGTCAAACGTAGTTCCAGCGACTTGTTCTTTATTTTTGGGTTGATTATTTTTTCTTTTTTTTTCTTTATCTTTTTTTTTACATGTTTTGATTCTTCTTTTCTTGACACTTATCCTTTTTACTCTATTTTGATTCCAAAAAAGAGATATGGAAGAAAATAAAAACCAAAGCTCAAAAGGGTAAACAAAGGATGACACAATATTGAAATATTAAAGTAAAATGACTTCATCATATCAACTTTAAAAAATGTCAATACTAAACATTCAATAGAAATAATCAAGGATAAAGATCATACATAATATCTTTTAACTGCATCAGCATTGATAGCTAATTCTGCCACTTTTTCTTCTATATCTGTCAAGTATAAGGCTCCATTGGGTAACACTTTATTTAAAATGAAGGGTCCTTGCCAATTTGGAAAAAACTTGCCTTTAGCTTCAATTTGATGAGAGAGGATGCACTTTAATACCAATTGCCCGACTTCAAAATGCCTGGGACGCACCTTCCTATTATATTCTTGGGCCATTCTCTTTTGATCCAATTAGCCATGACACACTGACGTCAGTTTTTTTTATCAATCAAACTCAACTACTCCAATCGAGTTTTGAGCCACTGATTATCATCAATCTCGGCTTCCACAATGACTCGAAGGAATGGAATTTCCACTTCGGCAGGTATGACTGCTTCCGTCCCGTACACTAACAAATATGGAGTTTCCCCTGTTGAAGTGCGAACGGTAGTACGATAACCTAACAATGCAAAAGGCAACTTCTCATTCCATTATCTGAACCCTTGTACCATTTTTCGCAGGATCTTTTTGATATTCTTGTTGGCAGCTTCAACGACGCCATTTTCCTTCGAACGATACGAAGTGGAATTTTGGTTTGCAATCTTATACTGTTGACACTCCTCTTGCATCAAATGGTTGTTGAGGTTGGCAACATTATCTGTAATGATAGCCTTTGGAATGCCAAATCTACAAATGATGTTAGCATGAACAAAATCCACCACCACCTTCTTTTTCACCGACTTAAAAGTTGTTGCTTATATCCACTTTGTAATATAGTCAATGGCTATCATAATGAATCTATGTCCGTTCGATGCTTTCGATTTAATCGGTCCAATCACGTCCATCCCCCAAGCTACAAAAGACCATGGAGCTGACATTACGTGTAACTCAGTAGGAGGAGAGTTTATTAGATCACTGTGTACCTGACATTGATGGCATTTTAGAACAAAATGGATAGAGTCCCTCTCCATAGTAAGCCAATAATAACCTATCGAAGTATCTTCTTTGACAATATATAACCATTTATATATGGCCCACATACTCCGGAATATACTTCAACCATGATTATCGAAGCTTCTTTCGCATCTACACACCTCAAAAGTCCCAGATTAGGGATTTTCTTGTAAAAGATTCCCCTACTTAAGAAAAATCCATTGTCCAAATGCCTAATAGTTCTCTTTTGATCACTGGTGGCATGTGTTGGATATTCTCCTGACTGAATGTATCGCTTGATATCAAAGAACCAAGGCTTGCCGTCGAGCTCTTCTTCAACCGTATTACAATAACCATGTTGATCACATCTCTGTATATGTACTAGATCAACATAAGCCCTATCAAGATGTTAAAGGATCGAAGATAATGTGGCTAGCACATCAGCAATCTCATTGTGAACTCTCGGAATATGCCTAAACTTTACTGACACGAACCATTGACATAGATCTTGCAAGAATTATCGATACAGTATGTTCTTTAAATCTCGTGTCTCTCATTCGCCTTGAATCTAGTGGACAACCAAGTCTGAGTCTCCCAGCACTAATAATTCCTGAACTCCCATGTCAATAGCTAGCCTTAGCCCCAAAATGCAAGCTTCATATTCTGCCAAGTTGTTGGTACAATAAAGCTTCATACTCAGTAAACAATATTTGCCATTTTGCAAGTCGACCCATTGGCATGGGTTTTTGAAAGATATACTTCAAAGGATCTATGCAGGAGATGAGGTAAGTAGTGTAGGATGAAATATAATGCTTCAACTTTTGTGCAACCCAAGTTAGGGCACAACACGTTCTTTCAAAAAGAGTGTACATGGCTTCATACATCGTGAACTTTTTGATGAGATAATAAATGGCTTACTCTTTTTCCAAGTGATATCATGTTGAACCAAAACATAATCAAAGGACTTATCCATAACTGATAAGTACAAAATCAAGGGCCTACTAGGCTTAGGCGGTACCAACACAAGCGGATTCGATAGATATCTTTTGATTTTGTCGAATGCCTCCTGACATTTCTCTGTCCATTCAACAACACTCTTCTTCAGCAACTTAAAAATGGACTCACAATTGGTTGTGAGTTGAGCAATGAATCTACTGATGTAGTTCATCCTACCAAGCAAACTCATCACCTCTGTTCTATTCTTAGGTGGCGGCAGATCCTAAATAGCCTTGATCTTTGAAGAATCCAATTCAATACCTCGACGACTGACCACGAACCCTAACAACTTCCCAAGCAGAACTCTAAATATATATTTTACTGGGTTGAGTTTGAGATTATACCTGCGAAGTCACTCGAAGAACTTTCTTAGATCTTTAACATGATCTACTTGACTTTTGGACTTAATGATCACATCATCTACATAGACTTCAATTTCCTTATGGATCATATCATAAAATATAGTGGTCATGGCCCTCATGTATGTTTCTCCAGCATTCTTCAGACGGAACGGCATCACTCGATAAGAATGAGTCCCCCACAGTGCGATGAAAGATGTCTTCTCGAAATCATCAGCATCCATAACTATTTGGTGGTACCCATCATAACAATCAACAAAAGAAGCAACCTCATATTTAGCACAATTATATAATAGAATATAAATGTTGGGTAGTGGAAAATCATCCTTCGGGCTGTCCCTGTTCAAATCAAGATAATCGATAAAAAGAATCTGGTGGCCTAATCATGATACTACAGTATTTAAGATCCGTGTTTGTTCCAAAATAACTAACCCCAATTAATCAAGATTCATCAATATTCATTTTTATCAACTCCTAACATCCAACCCTAAATTATATTTTTTATCCACAACTACCACATGAGACAATTATCAACACATTAACACCAAACTTGTATCATAATCAATGGTTCGACATTAAACATTCACAAAAACATACAATCACATCAACAAATACATAATCATAATATCAATCCAATAAATTAAGATAAAATGGAGAGAGAGAGTTAAATAAATGGTCCTTTTGATAATTAATTTTGGTTGATAATAATGAGTTAAAGAAAACTCGAACTCGAAATCCTCAAATGGAGAGCCTCAACAACAAATAAATCCAATCAGTGTCAAGAATCCACACCCAAATTTTGATTCAAACAACAATACCAGAAGAATATGAGAAAACCAAAATAAAGACACCCGAATCCACACAAACTACTGACACCAACACGAATTCGGACGGATTTTGGGGTAGAAACGGGACTGGTGAACCATCTGATCTTGCCGGAACAATAATGGATGGTGCGGACGGTGTTTATCAGTGGTGAATCTGGTGAATTTATGGCGATAAACTCATTGGCAACCGTCAAACCCATCCACTTTTCTCCTTCCATTCACTCTCCCTCTCTGCTTACGCTCAATTTCTCTTTCAATTCACTCTTTCTCTCTCAATTTCCGTCTTCCCTATGTGTGTACCTTTCATGTATGTGAGTTTTTGTGTGTGAGAATCTCCTGATAAGGAGTTATGTGCGCTGATGAAGAAAGAATGAAAAAAATAGAGGAGCTCCCCTTTTTCCACGAGTTGTGTCCCCTCTATTTTTCCCCTTCTCCTCTTTTTAATTCTCTATGTGTGCATTGTTACTGTCTCTTTTTCAAAGAAGAAAGAAAGAAAGTCAATGTAGTTGTTGTTGTTGGCACGTGGGGTTGCCAGGTAGTGGGTGGGATAAGGTAGGGGTAGAGGATAGGTAAAGGGTAGGGTATGTAAATGAGTAAAAATTATTTTTTGGAGGGACAAAATTATGTGTCTACAACTAGTGTTATATGATATATATATATATATATATATATTAAAGTTAACTAAATAATAATTAAATCTAATATACCTTAAACTCTTGAAACATGGCTTGTTTAAAGACTATTGGAATGTCCCATCACTTGTGTCAATGATATGTAAAAAGTCTCATAACGCTCTCCCTTACAACCTCATTAACTTCTTTTGACGCGGGATACCACTTGTAAGAATATAATAAGTATGTAAGTTTAATATTTTATTAATGAAAAAAATAAACCTATCAATTGAAAAATAAACTAACGAAGATCTATCAGGCTCGATGAATACTCTACCAAACATGTTCGTATCTCCAGGAATTAGACCAATCAAATCTACATCAATATCTTCTTCTACAAAAAGAGGCGGAGGTGGAGGTGGATGTGGTGGTGACTTGATCATTTTGAAGTCACTAGTACACATTTCAAAACACTACACTTAACGATTTTCAAGTAATGAATTCACATTACAAATAACAATGCAAATCATTTTCAAGTCAAGAATTGACATTTCAAGTGACAACACTAAACCAATTTCAAGTCATGAATTCACATTTTCAAATGATTACACTTTACTAATTTCAAAACACAAGTTCATCTTTCAAGTAACTACACTAAACCATTTTCAACTCTCTAATTCACTTCTCAAGTGACTACACTTGATTAATTTGAAGTCACTAGTACACATTTCAAAACACTATACTTAACCATTTTCAACTCTCTAATTCACTTCTCAAGTGACTAAACTTAACCATTTTCAAGTCATGAATTCACATTTCAAGTGACAACACTAAATCAATTTCAAGTCATGAATTCACACTTTCAAGTGATTACACTTTACTAATTTCAAAATACAAGTTCACTTTTCAAGTAACTACACTAAACCATTTTCTAGTCGCTAATCCACTTCTCAAGTGACTACACTTGATCACTTTGAAGTCACTAGTACACATTTCAAAACACTACACTTGACCATTTTCAACTCTCTAATTCTCATTTCAAATGACTAAGCCTAACCATTTTCAAGTCATGAATTCACATTTCAAGTGTCAACACTAAACCAATTTCAAGTTATGAATTCACATTTTCAAGTGATTACACTAAGATAATTTCAAAACACAAGTTGACCTTTCAAGAACTACACTAAACCATTTTCAAGTCGCTAATCCACTTCTCAAGTGACTAGTACACATTTCAAAACACTACACTTAACCATTTTCAACTCTCTAATTCACATTTCAAGTGACTAAACTTAATCATTTTCAAGTCATGAATTCACATTTCAAGTATCAACATTAAACCAATTTCAAGTCATGAATTCACATTTTCAAGTGATTACACTTTACTAATTCAAAACACAAGTTCATCTTTTAAGAACTACACTAAATCATTTTCAAGTTGCTAATCCACTTTTTAAGTGACTGGTACACATTTCAAAACACTACAATTAATCATTTTCAACTCTCTAATTCACATTTCAAGTGAATAAACTTAATTATTTTCAAGTCATGAATTCACATTTCAAGTCAGAAAATTTTTAGTACCACATTGCCAATCTAATTTGTCAATTTTAAGTTTAATTTGCTCTATGTAATGCTCCTTTGGGTAGGAAAAACAAACAAAATAGTATCTTGGAACGACACTCAACAACCGAAGGACAAACAAAAGAGAAGAAAAACAAAATTGCAGTAGAATAATATTCTCCAACACCAGTGTATGATCCAAAATTAAAGCAAAGAAAATATTGGCAAAAATGTCCCATCCAGTGACATACTAGTATTATGTTGATCCCGTAAATTCATTTGAAGCGTGGGAAAAGCAAAACTCAAGCAGATAGAAGATATCAGCCATGGCCTTGCAGTTGCTGAGTACAAGCATCTGTACTAATTGATTCTTCATGGGAAAAATTGCTTTTTCTTTGTTATTATTTGTAGCTTTTGAATTCGAGACTCTAATTAAAAGCAAAGAAAGTGTATTCATTTCACTCTGTCTTTTGATGGTATTTAAAGCATGATTCACCTTTGATCGCTACTCTAACTTTCTTTTCACTTTTTTTCTTAATCATCTACTCTAAGTAACGATTCATCAAAATTGAAGTTTACTTATAGATATCAAAATTTATCTGATTCGAGTCAGGCCTTTACAAGATAAGTTCAATACTCGTTAGATGTTTACCAGAGGTTATTTTATGTTAAATCCTAGATCATATATAGTTCTCTCCTATATACAAAAGTACATATTCCCCCCAAAAGCCTTCTTGAATATTTCATAAACACTTGGGTATTGATATATTGATTAAGATATCAAATATGATGTTTCTTGAAGCCCAAGTGATAAAGAGAAGATCATTATCCCCAAGAATAACTCGAAATATCAAAATATTATTCAGTATTCTTGGCACTCAAATTCATCAGAAGAAGGCCTACATTATATTACTTTCGAAAAATATGTCACTAGCAATCCTCAAATCACGAAAGAAATTTAAGATAAAAAAATCAAGAAAAATCATAAAATTATATTTACGTAATCTTGATAAACAAAATCACTTATTTATGTTTATTTTATAACTACAATTTATCATAAAATTATGTTTACTTAATCTTGATAAACAAAATCACTTATTTATGTTTATTTTATTATTATAATCACTTAAATTGAAGGACAAAAATGTGAACCATAACTTCTTGATTGAAAATCCGCTAGAATTCCTGTGATTTGCCTAGAGAAAATATGGAATGTTTCTTTTCTCTAGGCTTGGTATTACATGGATTAAATTAAAAAATAAATAAATTATTTTTTTAATGATTTTCGGTTTGATTAATTTGGATGATTTTTATTTATTTATTTTAAAAAATATTGTTTAATGATTTTCTTTGAAATTTTACAAGATAGACATTGAAAAGTATAAAACACGAATTATTTAACAATATTTGATCCTTAGCATATGAACAGCAAGGGAATCAATTAGTATTAAACAACTGTCTACATTTTATTTTGATAACATGTTAGACGTGCGAATTTATTAATCTTATTGTCTTGTTGCATTATGTTTTTATAGGAAAGAAAAATGCCAATATTGTCCAGTTGAGAGAATTTCAACAACAATAAGCTTTCCCACATTGAGAGAATGAGTACCACATTTTTTTTGGTCAAGAACTAATTCTCCACGTGAACCAAAAATGTTGAACTAGTAATAGATAATTATAGATAGCAAAACTGACTATCCACAAAGCATACTTGTGACAGTGGCGGAGCTCACCGGTGAAGAAAACAGCGGTAGCGGTGGTGGTGGCTGTTTGAGAAGGAGAGACGACGGCGACGCTGTTTCGCCAGTGGCGACGCTAGGCAGCTGCTGTTGGGGGATGAACGGAGAAAGGCGGAGCGGCAACGTAGGTCGACAATGATTTTATTTTAGAGAGAAGGTAGAGAAGAGAGGGTTTGTAGAGAAAGAGTGGAGAGGTGGTTGTTTTTTTTAGAATGAGGGATTAGGGTTTTGTTTTGTTTAAAAGGAAAAAAAGTGGGTGCTTTGGATCTCAGCCGTTGGATTATTTTGATCAACGGCTGAGATAAAATATGATTAAAAATAAGATTAAAATTGAAATTTAATTTATGGCCAAATTAAAGTCAATTTTGACTGTAATTGACACCAATTAAGTATAAAATTACCTAAAAATTAAACACCAAAGAAAAATTGAATGGAATTGACTGTTATTTTAACAATAATAATAGTGGTAGATAATGCATTTGAAAATTGTGAGTGTGCGTATGTGCGAAATAATTTAATTAGTTTCTACTATTTCTATTTTATGTATATTTTCTTATTGTTTAAACCAAAAATCAAACCGTTAAGGACTAAAAATTGATAAACTAAAAACCAATAAAAAATACTTTATTGATTTGATTGTTGGTTTAATATGTTTAAAAATCGCTAACCGATAAACCAAACCGAACTGATCGATGCACACCCCTAATATCAAGAAAAAAATAGTGAAAATTGATTTTAATATTGACCGTTATCAAATATGATGAATGATTGAGATTAAAATTGAGGAGATGAGTCAAATTGGGATTAGAAATTAGGTTAAAAAAGATTGAATTGGAGATTTCGATTACGTTAATACAACATATTAATATGATGAGTTATCGGTTAATTAGCTTCATTATTATAACTTCAATAGTGTATTATTATCTAGATCATATGATGTTAATGTATTATTCAAAATATTTAGATATATAGATTCAGCTAGCTAGCTTTTAACCACTATATACATCACTATACGAGAGACACGTATTTATACATACATATATATATATATATATATATATATATATATTTGATTGACTATCAACTTTGTAATATGTACTATATACATCACATACACGAGTATATTACCTCATAATACAACATATTTTATTTCTACTCTAACGAATTATCATTTAATTTAGCTTACATTATTATATTTTAACCTCAATAATATATTATTACCTTGATCAATCGATCGTATGATATCAATGTATTCAATATATATAGTAGATTGACTATAAACATCACAATATATACTAGATACATCACATACACATGTATATTACCTCATAATACAATGTATTTCATATATACAATGATAAATTAACGTTTAATTTAGCTTTTGTTGTTATATTATAACTTCAACAGTATATTATTTTCTTGATCAATCTATTGTACGATATCAATGTATTCAATATATAATTGAATACATTTAATTTTTTTTTAAACATAAAAATTATTTATTTAATAATAAATAAAAAATATCAAATATCGACGGATAGTGTCGTTTTCATAAAGTTAATTTTATTTATTTTTAAAAATATGAAAAAATAAAAAGATAATTAAAAATTGCGAAAAATAACGTCGCTTTTCTATAATTAATATTTTAAAAATAAATAATTATAGAGACGTTGTCCGTCGATTTTAATAAAATAAATTAAAATAAAAATTTAATCTAAAAAGCGACGGACAACGTCCCTTTTCAAAAAATTAATTTTTATTTAGTTTTAACAAAAGAGACGTTGTCCGTCGCTTTTTGTAAAAAATAAGAAAAAATAAAAAAAATAAAAAAAATACAAATTGCGACAGACAACATCTCTTTTCTAGAATTAATATTTTAAAAAATAAAAACTATAGCGACGTTGTCCTTCGCTTTTAATAAAAATAAACAAAAATAAAAATTTAATTTAAAAAGCGACGGACAAAGTCACTTTTCAAAAAAATAATTTTTATTTAGTTTTAACAAAAGCGACGTTGTCTATCGCTTTTCGTAAAAAATAAAGAAAAATTAAAAATAATTACAAATTGCGACGGACAACGTCGCTTTTCTAGAATTAATATTTTAAAAAATAAAAATTATAGAGACGTTGTTCGTCGCTTTTAATAATAAAATTTTAAAATCGACGGTCTACGTCGCTTTTCAAAAAAATTATTATTATTATTTTTAAATTAATTACGACGCTATCCGTCGCATTTATTAAAAAAAATTATAAATTATTTTTTAATTAGTTGGCACAATAATCCGCGAAAAAAAAGACGAATATTAAGACGTTGTCCATCGATTTTAATAAAAAATAAATAAAAATTAAAATTAAACTATAAAAGCGACGGATAGTGTCGCTTTTCTCGTCGCTTTTTAAAGCGACACAGTTCGTCGCTTTTTTTGCATCGCTTTTTGGTCTTTTTTTAGTAGTGATGTTTCAAACAACCATTAAAGAAGACATAATTACCAAGTAAATTGACAAAATATAGTAATACTTAAAGTAAGAAGTGTGCAACATGCCTTTTTGACGGATGAAATTTGAGAACTTGAATTTAAATCATTGAAAGTTGAACTTTGGGAAAGAACCCTTATTTGGTGTTCTTGACGATTTCAGAGAAGAGTAAATCATGTATTTAGCTTAAGGGATGAGGAAAAACACATTAGTATTAGTTGTAGGAAGATTTAGGACATAAATGACCTGTTTGCCCTTAAAAAACTAAAGAGAAACATCAGTTTTAGCGTCTCTAGAAACATAGGTGTGCCATGCCCTTAACGCGGAGCATACAGGGCGTGACATGCTCTTATCAAAGAGCATACAGGGCGTGCCACGCCCTTGTTATGTACCTTCACTGATTCGCTCGCAAAAATGCTCATAACTTTTTGCTCGAGTATCCGATTAAGGCAATCAGATGCATTGGAAAGAGGACTCAATTACCTTTCGTTTGGTGGGTCTTGAGCTCCAAAACTCAATATATTCTAGAAGTTATATACATATAAAAATGACTCTTGTAGGATCATATATCAAAATTCAGTCGATAACAAAAGTTCTCAACTCAACTTTACTCTAAGTGTTCCTTATGAACATTCTTGACATCGAAAGCACTTTACACACTAGGTAAATGATCATGACACTTATATTTACATAGAAATATTTGTGTTCGTATTTATACAAATAGGAATGACGGTTCAAATTCTAACTTGAAAACATAGGGTGTTACACCTTCGACACTACATGAGTTATAATAGTAGTAAGGATTTGCTTAACTTTGTATTTGTATGTGAGTTGAGTGTTTGTGATTAGCCTTTGGACATTACTTATGATTACTGACTTTATCATGCATTAAAATATATAGTTTTGAGATAGCATTGAGAAGATATATAGATCGCGTGTCACGCCAACATTGTTATGCAGATCAGGTGTCACACCGACATTGTTATTGAAATGAGTGTCACACCGATACTGGTATATGAACTAAGCTCATTCCTTATAGATCATAGCTGAGTTTCCTTGTCGACTCTATTATCTGTGTAAATTTTGCATGCATGAAATAATCATTTCATTTGTACTTATAATTGCAATGATTATTATTAAAGAAATCTGCCTATGTATAATTAATGTTCTCAGGCTGGCTAGTTGTTATTGGTTCGAATCCGCCACAAATATCATCAATATTACACATAAGAGGAAGCTCGAAGTCCTCATTGCAAATATAACCTCCCTTAAAATTATTTACAAAATCTGAAAAAAATATTTTAAAAACATATATTAATGATGTAAAGAAGAGATGGCTTAAGGAAGAAAGAGATCGACATGCAAAGACAGAAGCCCCGGCTGTTGAGCTTGATCTTTTATTGAGTCCTCATAGCCACTCTTCCTTCTACATCAATTAAAAGTATAAATCATAAAATGCAATAAAGAGAGAAAATGAAAGATAAGTTTGTTGATGCTTACTGTGTGTAAGGTGTGGGGTGAGGGTGGGAAGGGGGTGAGTATTAATTTATAGAGGTTCAACTAGGGTTTTTAGTTTTTTAAAGATGGAGAAGACGAAACTCCTTAACTAAATAAACTTATTAGATTGTTTATTGCAAGCTATAGCAACTCTTTTTAGTTTTCAGGTTATAACAACTTTCATTTAAAAAAAAATCAAATAAATATATTTTTATAAATTTTTCATTTTTTTAAAAAAGCATATCAAAATCATTACAGAAAAGAAAAATATAGATTTAACAACTTAATTACAATATTTCTTCCTTAAATATAGTTAAACTTAAATAACAATATCTCTTCTTTAAATATAGTTAACAGTTACTAATAGATACCAATCACACCACTATTTTCTCTTTAACTATTTTTTCTCCATTTTTAAATAATCTGATTTCTTTTCCACCTTCATATATTCAGTTTTTTTCTTCTTTCTATCAGAAATTATTATTTTAATAAAAAGCTTCCATAAGTTGTTGTTGTTTCATACAACGTTTGAGTATTTTTATTGAAAAAAAACGTTCAATAATCTGTCCATCACATTAATCCTTTGTCCTAATGCAGCTTTCAAGTTTGTCCACCACATGTTTGTTTTAATGCCTAAATGAACTGGAAGGTCAAACTCTGAGTCCTCGTCTTCGTATTCGTTGTAGTTCTTGGTTGTTGTTGTGTCTTCTTGTTGTTGAATAGAAGAACAAAATTCTTCCCAATTAATTATGGGGTTGTTGTTGTTGTCATTTTTTGTTGTTGTTTTTTTCTGCAACTATGTGTAATAAATTAAGTTGAAATCAGTTTATATACTTATTTCATACTTACGTAATATTTTTATGTTGAGTTCGTAATGTATTAAATTGATATTAAAATTGGTATAGATGAAGTTTTGCATATATCACATTTGTATTGAATGAGTTTTATGAATGTGACAATCGATAAGAAAAATTATGTTTTCTGTTACATAAACTTTTTAGTGTATGTAATGGATATTACATGAAAAACTATCAATGTAAATATTGAAAATAAATTAATTGATAATTGTTTGATGTCAAATAATTTTTCGTTGCAATAAAAAAATAATTAGTATTAACCATGATTGATATTGATGTTTTCTTTCTGGCAGAAGAAGATGAAGAACATTGTATAAATACTATGTTAAATACCAAAATTAAACTTTATTCATTCCAACAATCTTATAAAGACAAAGAGTAATGAGCACCAATAAAAATCAAAATACAATATTCATGTCAAATGTTACTAATTGCAGAATCGAAAAATGTATAATTTGATGTAGTTGATATCAAATTTAATACCATCTGATGGGACTTAATTTATGTCAATTTCATTCAACGATGTAAAATACGAAACAAATGTTAAAGTAGCATAACATTATATAAATACTACATAAATACAAAAAATAAACTTTGTTCATACCAACAATCTTAGAAAAATAAACAGTAATGAGCACCAAAAAATTAATTCAAATTATTAACTATCTTAGAAAAACAAACAGTAAATAGAAAAAATAATTCAATTTCAATTTTATACCAATTTAATACAGAAAAAAATTAAATATTTGCAAAGGACGGTGACAATTCAAAGTCTGATAGATGAGGATTGAGTTCTGCATAAGGTAAATATTTGCAAATTTGATATTCTTGTGAACCAAAGACGGTGAACAGACTTCATACAGATACCTACAAAGGATGCTTATTTTTGCAACTAATCAAGAAACTTGAGAAGAAGAAGACGAAAACATCAGTATATTAAACATAGTAGCTATCCTCTTGCATGTTACACAATGGAATCGCTAAATGCTTATCTTTAGAAAAAATCCCTAATGAAGAAACAATACCCTCCTCATTAATCCTTTGTTCTAATGCAGCTTTCAAGTCTGTCTACCACATGTTTATTTTAATGCTTGAATGAACTGGAAGGTCAAATTTTGAGTCCTAGTCTTCGTATTTGTCGTTATACTTGATTGTTGTTATGTCTTATTGTTGTTGAATAGAAGAATAAAATTCTTCCCAATTAATTATGGGGTTGTTGGTGTTGTTGTCATTTTTTGTTAGTGTTTTTTGCTGCAACTATGTGTAGAAGAAGAGCTAAAAGTGAAACAACAACACTTTGAGGTTCAGAGAGAAAGTGTAAAAGGTTTCTTGTTCTTGTTGGGACAATGAAAATGGCTAGGATGAATAGGGTAGATTAAGGAGCAAGAAGTAATAGAGGTAGACTGCATAATCAGAGGTAATATAACTTGTCATAATTATCCAAAGCTTTAATTAAGAGTGATAAATATTAAATGCTAAAAATAAGATAATAATATAAATAGTAAATATTAAAAAATTAATTTTTGAATATTTAATTAAATTAGATTTTCTAAAAAGTTGCTATAACTTGTAATTATTTATTTAGTCTAATAATTATTGAAAAGTTTTGCTATAAATTATAATTAACAATCTAATAAGTCTATTTGACATAATTTTCACATTTTTCTCTGGGCTGAATATATGAGAGTCCAATAAGTATTAATGGATCAAATCTCCTTTAGAGGTTAGGTTTGCATGAGATTTACTTTTAGGGAAAATTATTTAAAACTACAACATAAGTTTATATTATTACATAAAATTTTAATTATTAAAAATAATTATAAAAATCTCTTTTTAATTTCTTTTCTCTCCAAACGTCATATACATATCTCACCTATTTTTTTCTTACGTTTAATGCTCCTCAAAAAGTGTGTACAATCAAGGAACCTCAATCAAGTGGTTTTCAAATTTTGAATTTACAAACGTGTTATTCTCAAATTGCTCAATATCAATTTTTTCATAAAAATAAACCACAATCGTCGTATCTCACTCATCTCCGATCGGCACACCCCACAAACCCCGTCTCTTTGCCTTCGTCGTTGCTCAGTGAGGAGCTCCAACTCTGATGAATTGGAGCTAACCTCAACAGACCAACAACCTATCCGACCAGTGAGATCTAATAAAATTCCAAAAGTTTCTCTTCTCCGATGAGCTTTGAAAATACTTCGACAATTGAGCATTGATGGAATCCCAACGTCGAATCAAACACAAGGAAGTTACAACGTTAAGTCAAATACTTCGAAATCACGTATCGAAATAAGTTGTTATCTCAATCCATATACATAACTATATTATGTATATGAGTGGTTTAAACAGTGAAGGTATTAAGTAATTTATAATCTGATACATATTATAGGTATATAGATATATGGCATTTGACATTGTTGAGAGCTTTATGTCAGACCATATACATAACTATGTTATACATATGTTTGATATAGCATTGTTGGGATGTTTTATTCAAAATCATATACATAACAGAGTTATGTATATGCATGCCATACAAATTGTTGAGTTGTTTTATTTTAAATCATATACATAACGTTGTTATGTATATGTTTGGCCTAAACACTAATAGGTTGTTTTATTCCAAACTCATATACATAACAAAGTTATGTATATGTATGCCATACAAACTGTTAAGTTGTTTTATTTTAACCCATATACATAACTATGTTATGTATTGACATAACATATATATAACATAGTTATGTATAGGACTTTGTTAGACCTATGTGATATGTTATTTCAATCTATATACATGGTACACTTATGTATATGGAAGAATGTTAGTCCTTGCTCATCTGTAGTATCAATATTGATTTTTTTAAAAAAGTTTTGTTGCATATTAACTTAATATTGATTTACAATGTATATTATTACAGGAGATAAAATACACGATAATGCCTCAACGGTATTGGAATGTTCATCTTTTTAAATTTTTTTGAGAAATAACAAAGCTTTTGGAATAATTGGAAATAAATGATTGGAATTGAGCTTTTTTTATCGACGTAATTGATTTGGTGTTTCAAAATTTCAAAATTAAAAATTTGTTACTGAATTTAAGAAATTCACTAAGCAAATCTTAATAGATATGGTGTTAGTTGCGTTCATAATTATAGGAAGTCGCGTTATTTCCTTATATAACGTTAAAACTGTTATTAGCTATGTATATGGTAGTGATGTATAGGGGGTTTAGTTAAGTATATTAAAAATAAAAAATTGAGAGAGAGAAAATAATTAAAAGAATCCAAATAGAGAATAATTAAGAAGTAAAACACTGAGATTTATGTTATTTTACTTACTTTTACGCGTCAATTTCAGCAGAAAATTAGATAAAATGTTTATTGAGTTAAATTTCTTAAACAAAAAGTAGTCCACTTACTCAGGGGTTTGGGCCACAGGTGACAAAAGAGTTTCAAAATGAGGTGTAGGTGACACAAGTCTTAATAATTGAGTAGAGGTGACAATTACTTAATTATGGTTTAAGAAAGTTTTGAAAATTTCAAAATAACCCACAAGTTTTTAAATTTATACTTTGATCCAAATGTTAGTTAATATATAACGGGGAACGAAGGGAAAAAATGCGCCTTTTTCTCTCTCCTCATCCGTTGTTATTTTCTCTCTCTTCATGATATTTATTGTTCATTGTTGCTGTTGCTTTATTTATCATCTTCTGATTCATTATCATCATCTTATACTTCATTATCATCTTCATATTCTTCTCGTTAACCATTGTTGTTGTTGTTGTTGTTGTTGTTACCCCAACTGCTGCTCTTTGACCAAATTCTTATGTCAAATTTTATTTCGTAAATCACTTTCAACTTTGGAATTTACTTGAGATGAGACTTTGGTAAGTCAGATTATGCTTTTTAGTTGAATCTGGGTAACTGCTAGTGTGTTATTTTTTCAATAATAGCTTGCACGCGAACATGAATGCAATACAAGAGCAATCGGTTTAAACAGATCCATTATCTGCGACAACAGATAAATGTTCTGTTGTAATAGTAGACTCATGTGAATTCATGTTTAAGGGTTCTAGGTGCCCGTAATATGAATCGAATAGATGGGTATTCTGTTGCACCAGATTAGTAATCTGTTTCAACAGATAAATAATCTGTTTCATCAGATTACTAATATGTTTCGAACAACAAAATACAACTCCTGTCACACACAAAACCTAACAGATAACTCATATGTTCTTGCTATTGATACTAGAATTAAATTATTACTTAATTGTAGACATGTCATTCGTTAAAAATAGAAATAGACAGCATGAAAATTAAATAAGAAATAAAAAGTCAAGTGCATTAAAAATAATTTTTTATAAAACAAACAAAAAAATACATAGATAAAAGAAAAAAAAGCTTAATTATTATTATCATCATTATTAACATCATTATTATTTGTGTGGCCAGCCGGCCAATCTTCAACGGGCAGCAGCAGCGCCCTCTACAGCCTGCACATCTCCCGCAACATCCTTACTCTGACGGCGGCAGACTCCCAATGCAGGTCATGAACCTCCTTCTGTAGTTCCCTCATAGCGTCTCGTAAAATAGCGACATCACACACAGGATCAACCATATAAAAAAATGCATAAGTTGACAAAACACACACGTAAAAACAAAAGTAAAAAAAAGAAAGAATTCGAATGTAATGTAATACAACGTATATTTACACAAAAATCAAGAAAAAAACTTACCAGAGACAGGAAAAAGCTATCAAGTCCTTGAAGAGAAAGTAGTTGAAGGTGTAACAAGAGCAAGAAATAAATAGTGTGTAGTAGAACGAACGATTGAGTAAGGAGGGGCCTATTTATAGAGGATTGAACTTGAATGAGTTAGGCAAAAAATCGCAACTGTTCACCTCCATTTATTAATGACATTCTTGATTACTGTAAAAAGTTATGACTTAATTAAATTAATCAATATTATGATAAGTCATGACTTTTCAGCTTTATTATTATTAATAATTAGTTCTTTCCAGGAATCATTTTTTTTTACACTGAGTTGCATCAGATAAATCATCTGTTACAACAGATATATCATCATTTGCAACAAATAGATAACCTGTTGCATCAGATAATATATCTGTTACAACATATAATATATATTTAAAAAATTTTTTATCTTCATGACATCCAAATTTTTTGACTTTTTAATTATATAAATTAATAAAGCAGATTTAAAGCACAACTGTTCACCTCCATTTATTAATGACATTCTTGATTACTGTAAGAAGTTATGACTTAATTAAATTAAACAAGATTGTGATAAGTCATGACTTTTCAGATTTATTATTATTAAAATTATTAATTCTTTACAGGAACTATTTTTTATTTACACTGAGTTGGACAACAGATTATATATATGTTACATCAGAAAAATCATCTGTTACAACAGATATATCATCCGTTGCAAGAAATAGATAACCTGTTGCATAAGATAATATATCTGTTGCAACATATAATATATATATATTTTTTTAAAAAAATAAATTATCTTCATCACATCCAAATTTTCTGACTTTTTAATTATATAAATTAATAAAGCAGATTTAAAGGCACAACTGTTCACCTCCATTTATTAATGACATTCTTGATTACTGTAAAAAGTTATGACTTAATTAAATTAAGCAATATTGTGATAAGTCATGACTTTTCAGCTTGAAGCTTTATAATTATTAAAATAATTAGTTCTTTCCAGCAACTATATTTTTTACACTGAGTTGAACAACAGATTATATATCTGTTGCATCAGTTAAATCATCTGTTACAATAGATATATCATCCGTTGCAACAAATAGTTAACCTGTTGCATCAGATAATATATCTGTTGCAACATATAATATATATATCTTTTAAAAAAAATAATATCTTCATGATATCCAAATTTTTTGACTTTTTAATTAAATAAATTAATAAATAAGATTTAAAAATAAGAATATTTCTGGTGAGTTTTTTACGGTTTAAATTGTGTTTATCATTTATTTCCTTATTCTTTTCTGTGAAAAGAAATGACTTAATTAAATCAAGCTGGTGGTGAGTTTTTTATTATTGTGACAAGTAATGACTTTTCAGCTTATTAAATTTAAATAACCTTTTTCTCAATTTAAAAATCGAATACACCTGGTTTTCAATAACCGTTCCATTTCTTTAATAACCATTTTTATTAATTTAGCTATGACAACAAATTGTATATCTGTTGCATCAGATAACCCATCTGTTTCAACAGATATACCATCTGTTACTATAAATCGACCATCTGTTTAAGGAGTTTTTTTAATTTCTTCTAACTGATTCATCAGTCGCAACATATGAAGAATTTGATACATCATAAGCGTTTTTTATTTTTGTTTGTTGAATATGTTTAGACAAAAGTCACAGTCACGACTATTCATTAACTTTTTTCTTAAAAATCATATCATCATATATCTTAATTAAATTAATCCAATGTTGTGACTTTTTTAAAATTAAATAATCTTTTTTTTACGATTATAATATCATTTAGTTCCTTATTATTTATTAACGAACCATTTTTAGGTGAATTTCTCATCATGACCGTATCCCTAACTCCAACCGCCGACATGTTGAGAATAGGAAATAAATAGAATGATAATTAAATATTAAATAAGAATTAAAAATTCAAAATCGACCAAATCAAACCAAACCAAACCAAACCAAACATATACATGAATTTTTTTGAATCCCTTATAGGTAGATCGGATATAAAAAGGGGAAATACATCCGCTAAAAGAAAGAAAAAACATAACCTAATTATTATTATTATTATTGTCAACTTGACAATTTTCATCCAGCAGCAGCTAGGCCCTCTTCAGCCTTGCTCCGAAGTCGGCCAAATCCCTCTGGAGTTCATCAAACTGCCTTTGAAGTTCCTACAAGGACTCGATATGAACCTTCTTGTACGAATATGGATCTGACATATTAGTATTATAAGTATAGTAAAATGAACGAGAGTGAGTGAGGAGTGAGAGTGAGAGTGAGAGGAGGCCGGAGGGACCTATTTATAAAATGATTGAATTGGAAGGGACTGGACTTAGTCAAACAAAAAGCCACGACTGTTCATATCCCTTAAAAGAAAAAAATACACAAATTCCATATTTAAGACACCATATTACAGAATATCCCTTAATGTTTTAAAAAATTACATAAAATCCGGTATTCATATTTACTAGTGATACATATTCTATATGTATCACTAGTCCATATGTATCACTACTTAACATATGTATCACAATTCAAAATTTTGGGATAAGATGTAATTAGCAAACTATCCGGGATTTTATGTAATATTGCTGAAACTATCCGGGATTTATGTGTTACTTAAATAAAACTGGTGACTTTATTAATATGTAAATAAACAAAAATGGATCTAAATACAATATTTTATCTTTTTGTTGTTTTTCCAAAAAAGACAGATTGGTAATCTGTTGCAAAATATACTCCACCTGTCTAATAACTTACAACATATGGACAATCTGTTGCAACATATGGATATATCAGTTTGCTTTTCCATCAACTGTGGCGTCTGTTGCACTTGCTTGTCTTTTTTTTTCAATTTCATAGAGAATAATCGATTTTTCTAAACACTTCTTGGCCAAACTCAATTTTTGCTCTTGGATTGCTTCTTTTTTTTTCTTTGCATCCTTCAACCAAACTAAATTTTTGCTATTGGATTGAGGGCAAAAATTGAATTTGGAGGCCAGGTTGAAGGATGCAAAGAAAAAAAGAGAAGCAATCCAAGAGCAAAAATTGAGTTTGGCCAAGAAGTGTTTAGAAAAATCTATTGCTCTCGATGAAATTGAATAAACAGATGACTAGCAAGTTGCAACAGATGCCACAGCTGATGGAAAAGCAAACTGATATATCCATCTGTTGCAACAGATTGTCCATATGTTGTAAGTTATATGACAGAAATAAAATGTTGTATTTAGATTTTTTTTTTTAATTTACATATTCGAAAATTCACCTGTTTTATTTAATTAAGGGATATGAACAGTCATGCCTTTTTGTTTGACTAAGTCAAGTCACCACCACTTCCAATTTAATTATTTTGTCATTGTGGTCGTTAATCTCAGTATAGAGCTCTTGATCTTTTGTGAGTTTGTCAACAAGGACCACTCACTCACTTTCTTTCTTTCTTGGCGGCTTTCTTATAATACTTCTTTTGGTCCTTCTTAGCTCTACGCAAGGTCAAGGAGAAGTATGGAAGGTTCTCTTTGATTTTTTCCAAGGCAAACGCTCTCTCGGCTGATAAATCTTGTGTTGCAGCATATATGGATAGTGCAACACTCAATGCAGAACAGTTTTTTGGTAGAAGCAAGTATTGATAAGACATAATCAGTAATCTATCGATATCAGCTTTCGCTATGTCAAGCAGTTCTGTTGATATCTTGTCTTCTACGGAGAAGATTGATCAGCAGAAAAACCAAGTGATTGATATCATTTAATCTGTTGACTAAGAAATCTGGTAGTTCAATAACAACAAATGTCTTATTTTTGGTATTAGCTAATGATGAGGAGATTATGCCTTCCTCACCATCCTGAAAAGAAAAAGCACTCAAAATTAGATGGAGTATCTCTACATAACAATACAAGATGAACTAAATCTAATATTCAGTTTTTCCTTCCTATTCCCCTCCCCTTTTTATCTTCTCACCTTTGTCAGATCTAAAATTTTTATTTTTTCGGATACTTGATAATGCCTTGGAAATTGTTTTCTTTCTCCACTTAGCCTTAAACTCTAATGGAGTGAATGAAATTGAAATCCTCTTTGATCGAATGACACTACTGTTAGATATCAATTCCTTTACATCAGCAGTTAATGCATTAACAGTATTAATCACACCATCATATTTTGCCTTGCACTCTTCACATTTACATGCACAAGAAAAGCAAGGAGGGGAAAGATTGATCATTCTTCTACCATATAGAGGACAACATATCTGTCATGCAAAAGTCTACACCGTTGCCAGAAATGCTTGCCACAGAGAAAGTCTGTAGAAGGCATGACAAATAAACATGAGAAACATCCGACATTAAATCTTAACAAGGTATCAGAACCATATTCATGGTCCTTCAGCCTTATCAGTTCAAACCTACCAAACTCAACTGTAAAATTGCAAAAATCTTGTTTGAATGATCTATGACTAATCGGTAAAAATAGCATTCACAAAATCTGTGTACTCTATGTTTGTTTCCACGATAATATTATCAGTAATACATACCTCCCACATATGAAGTGGTTCCATCTGCATGCAGCTTATTCCTCCGAACCTATCTTTACTGCAACTTCTTGTGACGGTCAGGAAAAAGTTGATCAACTTTCATTTTCTTTTATATCTACAAAGAAGAAGGAAAAAATTTATGTCACAGAAAGAAAATAATCCTTCTGTTGCAACAGATGTAGTGTATGTTGCGTCAGATGTGGAGTCTGTTGCGTCAGATGTGGAGTCTGATGCAACAGATATGGAGTCTGTTGGAATACATAGAAACCTTGCTGGTGGTTTGATTTGTTCCATCAGTTTCTCCGTCTGTTGCAATATCAACAACAGCATAAACTACAAACAACAAATAAAAAATACCAACAACAAAGAAAATAACAATATTTGTTCCAACAACATCATCAACAACAAAGAAGCTTACAACCTATGTTCCAACACTATCAATAACAAGGGACGGACACACATAGAGTCCTCCGGGTGTGCGAGCATAGACTGAACTCGAATCGAACTTTATATATGTATATGGAAATAATGAAAAAACGTATATAATCTAATCAGTGAGCACCCATAGTAAGAGTTGTTTGGTTAGCCTAGCTGTTGTTTATGGGTGCTTAAGGCTATTTATTTCTTTTGGTCTTGAGTTCAATTCCCACTCAACACATATTTTTTTAATTTTGGTAACCAACTCTTCTCTTCTTATTCACTTTAAACTTTCTTTTATTTTTTTCTCCCTTACTCCTTGTGTTGATTGTTCGAACGCCACTATTTTTAAGCTAAGAAGCACCCACCGTCTAAAAAACCCGAATCCGCCACTGTCAATAACACCACACCACAAGTTCCAACAACGTCAACCCCACCAACAACATCAATAACAACATCAACAATAAAGAAACTAACAAAATACATAAAAAAAATGATATTGCCAATAAGGCTTTTAAACTTCTCCCAACAGATGACTTTTTTCGCATCTTATAATAAAAATTCTCGGTTTGTTTATTCAACAATTAAAAGTTTCTTCAAATTTTTTAAATAAATATGATATGGGAAAATGGTAATTAAATAAGAAAAAGATGTAAATAACTTGCAAGAAGAAGACGAGAATGAAAGAGCAATAGTGAATCATATCATACCTTAATGTCAAAAAGGGGTCAAAACAACAATTTCAGTCGAGGAATCTAAGATATGGATATCGATCGATTTAGATCCGAACAAAAATTTATGAGAAAAAAGAGAGAAAAAAAAGGTTGTGATAACCCTAAAGAAGATAGAAAGAAAAAAGATGAGAGATTTAGGACTGCAGGAGAGGAGAAATAAGATAATTCTAATTTCTAGATGTACTACCCTTAATATTAAATGACTAAACAAAGTGTATTGATTCAAATTTATATTTTCAAAGCATAATTAATAAGGCTAATTTGGTATTGTAAAATAAACCCTTAATTAATATTTTCTTAATGGGAGTGCCAAGTCAATATGAAACGGAAGAAGTATTAGGGGTTTCAATATTCATTAATTAATATTCACTAATAATTTGAGGGGCACGAGGAAGAAAATGGATGACATTGAAAAGACAGGACAAGTCTACTCAATGAGATTTTTGAGTTATCCAAGAAATATTTTTTACCTTCTTTAGTAGTACTACTACTTTATCTACTCGGACAGTAGCAAAGATTTTCAAACAGATATATCGTCTGTTGAAACAGATTTATATATCTGTTTGAGAAATCCCAACAGCTCAGTCATCTGTGACAACAGATAGAAATGTTATTTGATAACTAAATCAGAAACGTCATCTGTTACAACAGATATCACTATCTGTTTGAAAATTTCCAACAGCTCAGTCATCCATCATAACAAATGCAAATGTCTATTTGATAATTAAATAATAAATGTCATCTGTTGCAACATATATTGTTATCTGTTTGAAATTCTCCAACAGCTCAATTGTTTATTGCAACAGATTTCATTGCAATTGATTCAGGAGGAACTAGGGATGAAAGAATGAGCTCCTCATTAACCTAATGTTATGATTAATAATAGTACCTACATAGATCTAGGTGGAATGAGAGATGAATGAATGAGCTCACAGGATCAACTACAAATCTAATTGAATCGTTGCATTTGCATGGTGTTAGTATTGCATTCATCCCGACCCGAGTCGTCGATCGATCACTCTGAGTTGAAATGTGTTCTCATTAAATTAATGTTAAGATTAATAATAGTAACTACATTGATCTAGGTGGAATACAACTTCAATTGAGTCTTTTGGCAATTGCATGATGAAACGGTATTGCATTCCTCCCGACAAGAGTTATCGATCGATCACTCTGAGACGAACCGATTCTTACTACCTCGTATTTTAAACTAATACATTAATTGAATAATCAGGGACTAGGTGTGAGTTCTCATAGGGTCAACTACAACTTCAATTGAGTCTTTTGGCAAATGAATGATGAGACGGGACTGCGTTCCTCCCGACAAGAGTCGTCGATCGATCACTCTGAGCCAACTGATTCTTACTACCTCATATGTTTAACTAATACCTTAATTGATTAATCTAGGACTAGGGGTGAGTTCTCATAATGTCAACTATAATAGATGACAACGCCTATATGATAATTTACAACAGAAGGGTAATCTGTTGCAACAGATGACTTAATCTATTTGATAGTTTACAATAAATTCATGATCTGTCGCAAAAAATGACTTAATCTGTTTGATAGTTTACAACAGATGGGTAATATGTTGCAATAGATTACATAATTTGTTTGATTTGATCCAACAGAAAAGACATCTGTTGCAACAGGTTGAACATTTGCTTATATATAATTCAATTGAGTTCATATGTTATACTAATACCTTAATTAAATGTAAGTTCTCATAGGTTCAACTATAACTTCAATTTAGTCTTTTGGCAATTACGTGATGAGACGGTACTGCGTTCCTCCCGACCAGAGTCGGTGATCGATCACTCTAAGCTGAACTGATTCTTGCAACCTCATATGTTAGACTAATACCTTAATTGATTAATATAGGACTAAGGTACTAATACCTTAATTGAATAGTCTAGGACTAGGGTTGAGTTATCATAGGGTCAACTACAACTTCAATTGAGTCTTTTGGCAAATGCATAATGAGATAGTACTGCGTTCCTCCCGACAGAGTCATTGATCAATCACTTTGAGCCGAACCGATTCTTACTACCTCATATGTTAGACTAATACCTTAATTGATTAATCTAGGACTAAGGTACTAATACCTTATTGAATAATCTAGGACTAGGGGTGAGTTCTCATAGGGTAAACTATCGATTAATCTAGGACTAGGGGTGTGTTCTCATAGGGTCAGCCACAACAGATGGCAACGCCTATTTGATAATTTACAACATATGGATAATCTGTTGCGACATATGACAATCCATTTGATAATTTACAACAGATGGGTAATCTGTCGCAACAGATGACTTAATCTGTTTGATACTAATTTACATCAGATTCGTGATCTGTTGTTACCTAATCTAATTGATAATTTACAACAGATGAGAAATCTGACGCAACATATTGAATATTTATTTTTTACAATTTCAATTGAGTTCATATGTTAGACTAATAGTACCTAAATTGATTAATCTAGGACCAAGGGTGAGTTTTCATAGGGTCACCTCCTAGAGTACTCGATCAACTACAACTTCAATTATTTTTATACAATTTCAATTGAATTACCCTTTTGGAAATTGCATGATGAGAGGGTTAAAAATTACACATATATTTTATGATTTTAAAAATAATTAAGATCAATTCGGACCAAATTAACATTTTCAAAACTACTTGTCATTCTTTTCCAAAATACAAATCAACCCATACAAAATATTTCATAATTTCAAATCTCAAGGTCTCGCTCTTTCTCTCTCATTCTCACTCACTCAACAATACAGTACAAACAACAACTACTCAATAAATTTTCTCAACCCTCCATAATAGATCGCTTTTTTTCTCATTTACGACCACATAGATATTATTTTTGACTTCATTCTTGCTTGTATCAGTTGTTTTCTTTGTCTTCGTAGGCAACAGAGTTCGAGAAGAGTTCTATAGTTGTTATTTTTTTCTAAAAAATAAGGGCTTTTAAGTTAATGATGAAAAATAAAACTTTTAGTTGTATTATCTTTGAGAATGGGTTTACAATTTTGAGTTTTGATGGTAAAATCGTAGGAAGAACTTGAGAAGTCCCTAGTTTCTGTCGCAGTGTTTCGTTGACTGTTGTGTCATGGTATTGTTGGATGGTGCTTGTGGTGGTGGTGGTGGTGGTATTTGTGGTCATCGTGGTGGCACTGGTGGAGGCATTTGTTGGTGGTGTTTGTGGTGGCTGTCGGTATTCGTGGTGTTTGTTTGTTTGTTGGCATTGGTTGGGGGTGTTTGTGGTGGTGGCTATTGGTGTGTCGGTATTCGTGGTGTTTGTAATGTATTTTTTTAAATCTATGCATACATTAATTGTAATGTAATTTTTGTTTTTCTTTGTCTGTAGGTAAAACATGTCTCCCAAAAGAAAAGAAAGTGAAAGTGGATCAACGTCTGACCACTAAAAAAAAAGGCTACAGTACAGAGGGATTCGGAGGATCTTCCTGAACAATCTCAGTCAGGGAAAAGTAAAGCTGATGAGAGATATGAAAACAACATTGAGGTAGGTGGACAAGGGTTCGTAGATGGTGATAAAGAAAATAAAAGTGAGAAAAAAGAGGAATTGGAGAGTGAGAAAGAGAAAGAGGATAATCATCAACATGATGATAATGGATCACCGAGCAAAGAGCAACACCAATATTAAGGAGGCTGATCTCTTTAACCCTCAGGATGATGCAGTACGTCTTCTTCAAGTAAAATAATTCTACTCAAAGATAAGAAAGATATTGAACAAATGTTATATCTAGTGCAACAAATGGTATATCTGATGCACTAGATGGGACATCTGTTGCGACAGGGTATATCTTACATCAGATTACCCATCTATTCCTTTGGTTCTCTGAATTCGACTCCTAAAAGATTAACCATCTACTGTAAATTATGAACAGATGTTTAATCTGATAATATATTGTCCATCTGTTATGACGTACAGATCATCTGTTGCATAACAGATTACCCGTCTTATGCAGCTATTGCAACAGATGATTGATATTTTACATCAGATTATCCATGTGTTGCTCTGTTTCTCTGAACCAGACTCAAAAGGATTTTAACCATATACTGCAAACTATGCAATAGATGGGTGATGATTTTTTATATTACTATAGGTCATGTTGATACTATTGCAGACCCAACGGTGGAGTTAATAAAGAAGGAATTGTCTAGAGCAACAGCCATAAGAAGAGCAGTTAGGAAAGGTCAGCCTAATATTGAGGCTCTTCATGACCAACCTTTTACTAAGGCAGATCCAGGTGCTTCTTCTGGTGGAGTTGTTGGTATTGGTGGCAGGCATGTTGATGCTGCTACCACTCATGATGATGAGCATGTTGATGCTCAAGAAAGAATAAATATGTTTGAAAACACCCATTTTTTCCCTTACACAGGTCCCTCTCACCCTTCTTCATCCTCGTATTCTCGTTACAAATGCGATGAGTGCAAGGACAGACATGATAAACTCTTTGAAAAAGTAGAGGCTATCTCTAAAGCTATCGAGGAATTCAAATCCAAGAGGTGTGTTATACCATCCAATAAGGTGAGGTAGCCACACACTAATACAACGTTGGTTAGGAGAAAGAAAAGAGCAATTAGAGACGTACTCACCGCTCAAAAATCAAAAGAAATTACAATTCCTCTCTCTCCAAAAGCTGTTGAAGTTCAGGGGCCAGTCAAGAAGGTGGACATATATGCGAAACTTAGCACCGAAGAGAAGAGGGATCTACGAAAGGCCAAGCATGCTAAGCCAGGCGCACCAGATTACCCCAGGCCTCCCTTTTCCCCAAGACTTCCAGACTATAACTGACATGCGTATGCCGTACGAGGACAAGGCAAGTTTACTTTTCCTAACCTATCCCTTCTAATATACCCCATGAAGAAAAATCTACGCAATAGATTTCACATCTGTTGCAACAGCTGGGTATACTAGTGCAACTGGTAGTGGTTCTGTAGTGACTTATTATCCATCTGTTGCATAAGTTGCGTTGGATTATTGATTCAGAGAACCCTATGTAACAGATGGACCATCTGTTGCATCTTTACAATTACTAACCTATTTAAAAATTGACTTCTTATCTCATAGCATGTTGACATAATTCTCTGCCTCATGAGGAAAAGGCAATTAACTACCGGGAAGCTTATGACGCTGCCGATAGGATAATGGACCTCGACTTCTGTAAGAAGCTTAAGGATAGGTACGATCAACTCAATGAAAAGGCGTCATCCCTTGGTGTGGGACTTGATTTCCTAGTTCCTACGTTGGTCTTGGATGAAGAAGAAACGTTAAGATATGTTAGAGGGGACAGTCTAAATCCACACGACAAGAGCCGGACCGAGGCAAAAAGGATTCTTGCAGTCATTAGCGTGAACGACATGCATTATCGGGTTGTTGAGATACTACTCGAGGAGGGAACGATCAATGTTTATGACTCCAATGTACCTCTCATCGATGATTTCGATCTTTTTCTCCTCGTAGAGCCACTGATGGTGTTGTTGCCCATCTTGTTGAGAGAGAGTAAGCTGATGAATCATTTGCCAAAGGAAGTGTTGATGAAGAAATCATGGGATTTTGAAGGTCGAAACAGGGGAATGATCCTTCCAAAAGATGATGCCGCTAAAGCGAGCGGCTCGCACGCTCTTGCACACATCGAATGTTTGCTGACCGGCACAGAAATGGCCGAGCTAACGACTTTTCTATTAGACAACGTTGTGGCAAACCTGCAAGAGGTCAGGGCTTATGGGGTACTAACTGGACGCTTGAAGCCTGTGTATATAGAAGACCCTGTGAAATAGAAATTTTTAATTTCAAGTCACCCTTCACTTTATTACATGTAGATGTAGTGGCAATAATTTTTTTTGATGAAAGTTGAGTTTTTGATAATGCAATAGATTAGATTGTCAATCTGTTGTACAATATCTTTAATCTGTTCTGGAAGATAGTTTATCTGTTGCAATAGGTTGGTCATCTGTTACATTACGGCAATGTTATTTCTATGAATAATCTAATAATCTAAGTCTAATCTGTTGCAACAGTGGGAAGACCTGTTTGATAATTTCTAATAGATGACCCAAATTTTACAACATATGCCTAAATCATTTTGATATTTTTCAACAGTTACGCTTGAATACCCATGTGCTCGACAACACCAAACCAGTAGCAAATATACACACCACCATGAAAATTTTAGCAATTAGGCTTGAATATCCATGTGCCCAACAACCCCAAACCAGTAGCAATAACAACAACAATGTAGTATCTTCTTGCTTAATTTTGTTTCTCTTCAAAAGCCTTGAATTTGTTCAACAAACCCCATATTACACGATTTTCTTGTGAAGGGTGTCGTTCTTTATACCAATCAAAGTAATCGCATCCACCCAATTTCTATAAAAAAGAGAACACAATTACAAAATAATTACAAGTCAAAGTCAATAATTAATCAATTAATTAAATAAAAAAAATATTACCTTTGAAATCTTACAAGTAAAAAACCTACAATCCGAATTTTGTTGAGTCCAAGAAGTCTTTAACAGAGCTTCATGACCTCACTTACAATATCAAAAATCTTTATCACAAAAAATAGTGGAAGATGCGCTCGACATTGTTAAGCTCAATTGGAAAAAAGAAAAGAAATAATTTGAATAGATAAAAGAAGATGACGATGAAGAAGAAGATTTGGAAATTTAGGGTTAAATTTTAGGAGGAAGATGAATATATAAGACAATGAGGGAAAAAAATGACCTTTGGGGGCCAAGTGATGGCAAGTCAGCGAAATATGCCAGACTGACACTGACACATTTGATGCTTATTTTATTTTACGTGTTTAAAATGAACACTGTCTACTTGATGCCTATCTTATTTTAGGTGTTTGAACTGAACACCGTCGATGGATTGCGTCTTTTTTATTTTAATTCACTTCACTTTAACCTTTTTACACGTAGTGGCAATTTTTTATGTCCAACGAAAGTTGAATTTTTATAATGCAATAAATTCTTCATCCGTTGTAACAGCTATCCTATCTGTTCTGACATATAATTTATCTGTTGCAATAGGTTGGTCATCTGTTGCATTATCTCGATGTTTTTATCTAAAGTTCATTTGTTGCAACAGTGGGAAGACCTGTTTGATAAATTCCAACAGATCACTTACCTATTGCAACATATGTCTAAATCTGTTTGATTTTTCTAATAGATGTGTCGTCTGTTGCAACAGATACATTATTTGTTGCAATATTTGAATCTAGTATTCCTTTTTAATTAATAAGTTCAAATCTAATAAATAAATAAAATTCGTAGACAAAATAAAATAAATTGAAGCCTTCATAAATTAGCTAAAATAAGTCAACGAATAAATAAAATGTAAAAAAATTATTATGGGTACAGATCTAAACAAATACATCAACAACAATTTAAGTATACCGCCAAGGATTGTTTTGATTTGACAAGCTCAAGCTATAAAGATCTACTCAGTATGGACAAGTTGTTCTTCATTCGGTGCTATGGAATTCGACTTTGCTCGTCGTGGATCTTTATTGTCGCTTACGTACGATTTCTGCACTTTCTGTTCTTCGTATTTCCATAAAAAGAGTAGCATATTGTTAATGTTGTTCAGCAGTAGCTTCTTCTACATCCACCTGGAAAGCCAGAATTGGTCAATGCTAATCACGGAGATACAACAAAATGAAAAAGGATAACTCATCTCTTCTAGTAAATCAAACAGGTCTTTCTGTCGTTTTAAATTGTTCCAAACAGATTATATTTTTGTTGCAACAATGAATCAACTGTTGGGACAAATTTCTACAATGTAAAGACCCTGTGTGATAATTTTCAACGGATGAACCATCCGTTACAACATATGAATCATATGTTGCAGCATATAGGTCGTCTGTTGGTACAAATAAAAGCGGTACGAAGAGCTGTTTGATTTTCTAAAACAGACGAGACATATGTTGCACCAGATAAAGTATCTTGTGTAACAGGTTAGTCAACTGTTGCAACAGATGTATATATCTGTTTGATAATTTTCAGCAGATATGTCGTCTGTTGAAACAGATATGTGTCTATTTGTTTTGTCAGTTGGAAGACATATAATATATTCACCTTCTTCAGCTCGTGCTGCTCTCCTTTGGACATTGTACGTTGCTCAGTGCAACACGCAGACAGAGGAGTTGTAATTTTGCTTTTTTGGATGCTTGATAATGCCTTGGAAATCACTCTCTTTCTCCTCTTAGCCCTAATCTCTAATGGAGAGAATGGAAATAAAATCCTCTTTGATGGAATAAGACCCCTCTTAGATGTCAATTCCTTTACAGAAGCAGTTAATGCATTAATAGCATTAATCACTACATCATGTTTCACCCTACAGTCTTGACAGTTGCATGCAGAACATTCGCTGGGAGAGGCAAAATCTGTATAACCAGTATGATCATACTCATAATGGTTTGCTTTAAATACTGTAAGAGGAGCATCATTAGCACCAATAGCAGCACCACTACCACCACCAACAACTCCATCACCACTAAGACCATCAACAACAACAACAAGCCCACCCTCTAAAATTATTTTTATTATAATGGTTGTTGCTCCAAACAATTCTATTTTTATTTTGTCGATGACCTTAGGGTCCGATAAAGTTTGTACAAATCGTAAAGTAAGAAAAAATGGCATCTTCAACTCTCGATTGGTCAGAACTAGCAAAGGATGCACAATCTAACATAAATCATGACATATATTAGAATGATGATTAGATCAGTCAAAAAATCATTAATTAAAAAAAAAATTAATTATAATTATACTTACTGCATTCTTCGGAGGGTTGAAGAGATCAAGAAATTTTGCACTTTTATCAGTTTTGGCCGAAACCATCTCAAGATTCTTGGACAGGAAACTCCTTCCTGGTAGTTCACTTGTTGTCTCAAATAAGGAATGACTTCAAATGCCCAAGCCTATAAAATAATACCAAAAAATCAAAACTATTATTGAACCAAAAAAATGAATGATATCATAATAGAAAAAAGAAACATTTACCATGAAAGCCTATGGAAAATCATATAAGTTGACTATCTTTGGCGCTAACGGAGTCAACAAATATTTGACAGTCATTTTGAAGCTTTCATACCCCCAAGGATAGCTGTTAAATGCCTCAAGATCCTCGGAGAGCTTTATTAAATCGAGGCTTATGTTGTTGTTAACGTCTCTCGCCCAAAGAATATTATGTACAAACCAAACCAAACACAATGATTGCTTGTGCTTCTTTGAAAGTCCTTTACCTTTCAACGCTTCTATCAAATTTTTGTTTTTGAAGCTTGGACCAACAATGGACACCAGGTCATCACGATCACACGACTTGCCTTTGCCTTTTTTGGGTGTGCGGGGTATTTTTTTGGGTTAGAATAGGTATAACTTGAAAAGGAGGATACCATTTTAGTCCAGTAACTATGGCAAACTCTTTCCAACCAAAACAAACAGGCATGCCACAGTAATTTATCCACACCTCATCCATCTTATCTTTGTTTTCATATATAAACCTATGCTTGAGAAGTTCATATACCATTTTCATTTAGAAACGAGCATTGTTGTCCTCCGACAAATCAAGATATTTCCCAAAGTAGCTGTCCCTGAAATAAGCATCCAATTTTTATTCTCAAAGTATTTTTTTGAAGGTGTCGAAAGATTTTCCCATGGCTGACTTAACCTCGAAATCACTCATTAAATCTGCGGCATCATCACAGGATAACGATCAATATTGAAGAATTTGACCAGCTCTTCGGTGGAAAGGCTATTAGCATCTGCATCATCTCTTTTGAAATATTCCTCTTCCCCGTGTTTATCATATTTTGCTCCCGATTGAGATAACGCTTGTAAAGTAAGCTCAGAGTGGTGGATGTAGCCTAGTTGCTTCACTTGTTCCTTTACTTGGACTTGATTCAGTTTCTGTTCTTTTGGGAACCATATTATCTAAAATTAACAGGAACATAAAATAATATATTATTATTGATTAATACATCATTAAAAAGGATAACAATAAATCAAACAAGCAAAACAGTAAAATAACAATTTTAACAGATCACCGATCTGTTGCACTAGGTAGTATATCTGTTGCAGTATATAACCAAACTGTTGCAGCGGATGAGTAATCTGTTGCAATAATAAAAACATATCACTCATCTTTTAAGATAGATAATGGTCTGTTCAACAGATCACACAACTATTGTGACATCATCTATTGCAATATATGAGTGATCTATTGAAATAGTTAAATAATCCGTAGCAACGGCTGAGTAATCTGTTGTGATAATACAAAACATATCACTCATCTGTTCAGAAAGATAAATGTTTTGTGCAACAGATCACACATCTGTTGCAATATATAAATGATCTGTCAGAGCAGTTAACTAACCTGCAACAACGGCAGAGTATTCTGTTGTGACAATACAAAACATATCACTCATCTATTAAAAAAAAATGAATGGTCTGTGCAACAAGTCACACATCTGTTGCAACACATGAGTGATCTGTTGGAACAGTTATCAACAGTCAATATTGCTTAGATTTCTTCCAACATAGGGTCGTCTATCGCAGCAGATGAAAGATCAGTTGAAAAAATCAAGTCTTGGATATTTCCTGTAGGAAGAGTTGATAGGATTTTATCCAACAAGAGGTTCATCTGTTGCATCAGATCATTAATCTGATGGTTCTTCCATTGCACCAGATGGTTAATTAGTTGCATCAGATTTTTTATCCGATGCTTAATTTGTTGCAATATATGGTAAAACTCTTGCATCAGATAGTTAATATGTTGCATCAGATTACTAATCTGTTGTATCAGAATTGTAATCTGATGGTTCCTTGGTGCATCAGATGGTTGATCTGTTGCATCATATGATAAATCTGTTGCACCAGATGGTTAATATGTTGCACCAAATGAGTAATCTGTCGGAGGAAATAAAAAATAGTAGCACAATTTTGTTCAACAAAAAACAGCAATTTCACCATTTTTACTAAGAACAAGAACATAACAAATCAAATCAAATTGTCGTTTTATCTTTATAAAAACAAACAATAAAAATCAAACTTTAAAAAAAATGCAACAAACAACAAAATATCATAATTCACTTCGAAAAGAAAAGAGAAGAAATACCAGAAATTAGAGTTTTATTCAGACCGCATTTCAAATTAATGCAACAAATATTGAAATTATTAACCAATACTATAAGAGAAGTTGGCTTAAGTTCCTCGTTTTCTTTAAAACTAAAAAGGCCATAAATTTTTACCTGTGAAAGAAGAAAAAGAACGATGAAGAATTCGAAGTTGTTGTGGCCAGAGAGCAAGGATGTCACATCAATTGAAGGTTGAAGTCGAAAAGGAACTCGAAGCCTAACTATTTGTAGTCGGATGTTGAAGTCACCGAGGATTGAAATGAGAAATTTGCAGAACAGTTGGTTGGGAAAGAGTTGAGAGAAGCTGTCGAGAGAGGAATGAGAGACAGGTTGATTGAATTGAAGAGGGGAACTCGAAGCCCAATTATTTATCATCGGAGGTAGAAATCGTCGGGGGTTGAAGGGAGAAATTTTGCAGAACTGTTGGCTGAGAGAGAGTTGAGAGAAGTTGTCGAGAGAGAGGAGAGGGTGGTTGATTTGGATTGAAGAGGGGTATGGGTTGGGTTGATTTGTATTTTTGAAAAGATTAGAAAGTTTTGAAAATATTAATCAAGTCCACAATTAACTTAATCAAGTTTCCTAATGATGTTTGACCCTATTTGTTGGTCAATGTCATCAATCCTTCTTTCAAGACTTAAAAGATATTTTTCCTTCAATTTTCTCCACTTACTCTATCTCAAATGTCCATTTTCTTTCTAATTTTAAAAAAGTGTTTTTTCTTTTTTGCTTTGCTATTTAAAAAAGAAAAAAAAACTTTTTAGTTGTTTTTTATTTAAAAAAAAAATATTTTCTAATAGTTTCACTTCTTCAGTGAAAGAAAAATATTTACGTTGTTTTATTTTTTTAATTTATATTTTTATTTATTAAGGTGGGAACGCATTATAATCAAATAAGTATCAATATCGATACATTACATATATATTACATAATTATTTATATAATATCGATACACAATTATACATCATTTGTATAATGTCGATACATTACATACCTATTTATGCAACATCGATATAAATGTATACATGCATGTTTATACATACATGTTTATATAGTAATTATACAATATTTATACACGTTTATACATCATTTAAACAGAGTCGATATTACATAACTATTTGTACAACGTCGACACTTGTTTACACACATTTATATAATATGGATATATTAAATATATGCTACATAACTATTTATACATCATATATACATGTTTATACATCATGTATACAATATTGTTACACGTTTATACTATTATATAATATCGATACACTACATATAAACTATGTTAACTACTTATACAATATTGATATATTATATATTAACTCCTTTAACTATTTATACAATATCGATACACTACATATATAGTACATAACTACTAGTACATTATATATAGATATTTATACACCATTTATATAATATTAATACATGAAAAAAATTGCATGAAAAGTCCTTTTAAAAGAAAAGTGAAAAAGTTTTCCTTTCAATGAAAAAAATGAAGCAAAAAAAGTAACAAAAAAAATATTTTTTTCTTTTTTAATTTACTGCTGAAAATAATAAAAAAAGGATGAAAATGGTCTAATGGCCATTTTAAGTAATATACAAAACTTGGTTATATTTATTGTAAATTTTTTATTTTTTTAGATATAAATGAAATTTTTTCTTTAACTATGTACGCAGATATCTAACTTATTAAATTTAATGAAATAAATTTAATCAAATATTTTTAAATTTAACAAAGCTAATATTATGTTCATACGTTTTTAAAAGATTTTCCATGAAAGGTTTGATATACTATTGCACAAGAGTTGTTACATATACTTTTATAAATTCATGAAATGATCCTCTTTAAAATATTTGACCACTTGTAATATAACTAGAGGAACATGGCCCATGTAGCACGGGCCCAACATTAAGATATTTATTTATTTTTTCAATCTTGATATATTTAAATAAAAAATTTTAATAATAGGATTGCATATGTTTTCTAGAATTCATCCGGAATCTGGCATGAATTCAACATATCTTATTTTAATATTATTTAGATAATTTAAATTGTTAACTATTGTAATTTATAATATTTTTTATGTAATTTTCAAATTAATATACATTACTTTTCTTGTCCAAATTTTTGCGGCATTGATAGTCAATTATATTTTAAAAATAATTTAAGTTTTTAATTATTGTGATTTATAATACTTTTCTTCTATTCCAATTTCAGTGACACTAATATAATTTCAAGAGTCGACCAAATATTTTATATCTTTTAAATTTTTTAAGTTGTTAATTATTGTGATTTCTAGTATTTTTCATGTGAAACATATAACATATTAAATTGTTTTTAGATATTTTGAGTTTTTAACTATTGTAATTTATAATACTTTTTATGTAATTTTTGAATAATATATTTTACTCTCATTGTCCAGAGTTTTGTGTCAACGATAGCCAATTATATTTTTTAAATAATTTAAATTTTTTATCATTGTGATTTGTAATATTTTTTCTTTTTCAACTTATGTGTCACAATGCTTAAATGATCATAATAATTAATTAGGAGTGATATAGTAAAATGTAATTATTATTATTTATTATTTATTACTTTTATTATGTGTATGTGTTGATTCAAGAAGAATTTGGAAACATTTAGAAATGTGTTGAATGTTACAAATGTTAATAATCCATTTGGTGCTTTTTGATTTCTCTACATTTATCTCTTGTGTGTTTTTACTCTTTTGCCCATTGAGTATATGTAGTAATTTTTTTTTAAATATCATGAAAATTTTTATTATTAGTTTTTCAATACATAAGTGACTTATAATAATTAATTGCGGGTGATACGTTAAAATCACGATTGAAGCAGCAGAAATCAGTCAATTTTTTAATTTTTTTTTGTTAATTATTGTTATTTACAGTACTTTTTATTTTATTTTCAAATAATATATGTTGTTCTATATCTTCTTCTGTCTCGTCCCAATTTATGTGACACTAGTATAATTTTAATAGTCAATCAAATATTTTATGTTAACATATAATTTTATTATTTTATTTTTCTAATACATAAATGACTTATAATAAGGAGTGATATAATAAAATCATCGTTCGAAAGACGAAAATTTAATTTAAAATATTAAGAGTTAATTTCGCATTTTATGTCTATTTTATTTTTCATTAAATATTATTTATTTTCTTAATACCTAGATGACTCATAATAATTAATTAACAACGATTGATTATGTTATTACTATAAAAATTAATATAATTTTATCATATTCAATAGTAATCATCGATAATTCACCGAAATAGTATATTAATTAAATACAGGATGCTATATTTGAATATGCAAAATATGATATTATTAAACATTATTGGATAGTACATTATATTTATCTTTCACAATAATAAAATTTTACTATATATTTTTCTTTATTTCTTTTTAACTTGATACATATTGACCCAACACAAATTCTAAAAAAATATTCATAAAAAATTTATTTTATTAAATTAAATTTATTAATTTGTACTTTAAAAATTTAAAGTTAAGTTTAAATATTAATATTTCTATCTAAGAAAAAAATTAATTTAAATTTACTAAAATAAATAAAAAGATTACTTTTCTATATAAAAGTCAATTAAAATAATAAAATTGATTTACTTTAAATATTTAGTTGCAATTAATTAAGATAATTTTTTATTTTGTCATAATTTATGGTGCACCGATAAAATTTTGAGAGTAGAATAGAATTTTTATTTATTTTTAAAAAAGTATTTTAATTTATTAATTATTGTAATTTATAATAATTTTTACGTAATTATCAAATAATATATTTACTCCTTATGTCCCAATTTATGTGGCTTCGATACAATTTTAAGAATCAACTAAAATTTTCATATATCTTTTAAATATTTTAAATTGTTAATTATTATGATTTATTTTTATCTCAATTTATATGACATTGCTAAATTAATGAGAGTCAATAAATTTCTATGTCTTTTAAATATTTTAAGCTATTAATTATTGTGATTTGTGATAACAAATTAGTTTTAAACATGATAGTCAATTAAATAAATAAAAAAAGTTACTTCTAATATGTAGTTATAGTTAATTAATCTAAAATTAATAGAATATATTAAATACTTAAATCATTATGATGGAAATATTATATATTGAGATATGATATGTAATTAAGTAGGAATAAAGAAATTTTTTGGTAATTGCATGAGACGTGATCGAAATCACCTTTTCTATATAATAGAAATATAATGATAAAAATAGGTTGTGTACACCTAAAAAATGACCCTCACTTTCCACAATTATATATTCCGAGAAAATTACATAAATATCTTCTTTTGATTTTAATTTGTACATAATTTTTGAAACTCCATATGTAAATATTTTATTTTTATTTCTCATATATATAATGCTTTGATGTTTTTGCTTGTATACTTTGCAATAGGCACGTACTCACTCCGTCCCATTTTATTCGTCTCAAATTGGAATGACACATCTATTAAGAAAACAATGATTGATAATATAACTTTACCATTTTGCCCCGCTTAATTGTATCTTATTGTTAGTTCCAATATTGATGGATGACTAATATCAAAACACTATTTATATTCTTAGTGATGTACTTTTAATGGTACTCCTCTTTGTAATATTTTTCAAGAATACTAATAATAAGGAATAATCAATTACACTAAGGGTATAATGAAAAAAAAATTGTCTTGTCTTGATAAGTAAAAAAGAACAAGTAAAATGAGATAATAAATTAGAAAATTTGGGACGAATAAAATGAGACGGAGGAAGTAATTGAGTTGAATGTAGGAAAGGAAGCTGAGGCTTCAAATCTGAAAACCAAAAACAGAAAAATCAACTGACCAAACGCATGGCCGCGGACATAAAAATAATTTAAGACAAGACAACTACAAAATCATTGCTCCACAAATTTCAAATACAATTATTGTAGATTTTATACTAAATCAAGAGTGAAAGATCATTCAAAAATGGCAAGTTATTTTTCAATTAAACTCTACCAGTAGTTTCCTCGTTATGATAAAAATTCCAAAGAAAAGAATTCTTCATAAAAACAATTACTCGTCTTTTTATAAAAATAAATATGTTATAAAAAAAGTCACTCAGTTCAGCGGGGTAATCGACATGCAAGCAAACTCTAAAAGAGAAGCCTGCAATCCGGTCTGTTGAGCTTGAATATTATGAAGTCATCATCGTGACACTTCTTTCACAAATAAATTAGAGTAAAAAGAGAATTAGAAAACGTGTAAAATTAAAAGAAATAGCTTAATCAAGTAAGAGCATATCAAGCTATCAAACATTAACTTATACGTAAATACCATTGATCACATTTTGTATTCCATGCGAAATTGTTTTTTATGAAAATGTTTCATGTAAAATTGAACAATGAAACTACAAATCCTTGATTTATATTATAACTACATAGTAAAAACTCATATCAAAACATTAAAACTACAACTTGACAAAAGATCATTAACTATTAGCGATTATTAAGGAAAAGCAATTAAAATTCAATTAGCAACAAATCTATAGAAGGATTTCCGGATCACAAATCCATACCACAGAAAATGCAATCATGAACCAGGAATGTCAGAGAAGGTACATGTTAAAGCTAAGCAAAAGCACTCAAAGAAAACATTTTCATAGGAAGCGATTGAACTTCGAAAGGTATGACAGAAGCCACCATATCATCATCAGAGCGATAAACAATTTCATTCACAACCATAACTAGTTGTGTCCAAAGGTGTCCTAAGATTGATCTGTGTCATCATTTGACTTATGGCAAACAATAAACTAAGAAAAATGTTGCAAAAAAAAATAAAAAAAAATATGTGCCACAAATTAAAAACCAAAAGTAAAACTTGAATTAATAAACAGTATGTGATTCAGCTGCAACATAAACATAATCACTTTAATAAAATCAGTCCAAGTGTTGGAATTAAAATAATTGCTTCATCATCATCACCATTAGAACAAAATATAAAACGGCAGTTTCATAAATAGAAAAAAAACAAGAATAAAAGGTCATTCATCACCGAAATCAGAAGAGGGAGCTTAGATATCCTCATTATGATCTCAATTTCAAAAATCACTAAGTAAGTTAGAAAAATAAATCAAAATAAAAAAGAGTCACTCAGTTCAGCGGGGTAATCGACACGCAAGCAAACTCTAAAAATAGAGAAGCCTGCAATCCGGTCTGTTGAGCTTGAATATTATGGAGTCGTCACCGTGACCTTTTTTCCATCAAAAATCAATTAGGGCAAGAAAATGAAGAAAAATTAAAAAGTAGATCTGGGGGAGGAATGAAAATGCTCAGTGGTGGCTAGTTGTTATTGGTTCGATTCTGCCAGCAAGTTTCCTCAATGTTTTTACTCAGAAGAGGGAGCTTGGAATCCTCATTGCAAAATCCACCTCCCCAAAAATTGTTTACAAAATCTAACAAAGAGATTTAAAAAGCATATATTAATGATGTAAAGAAGAGATGGCTCAGGGAAGAAGGAGATCGACATGCAAAGACAGAAGCCCCTGACAATCCGGTCGGTTTAGCTTGATCTTTCGGAGTCCGCATAGCCACTCTTCCTTCTACATCAACTAAAAGTATAAATCAGAAAATGCAATAAAGAAAGAAAAAGGAAGAGGAGTTTGTTGCTGCTTACTGTGTGAATGGTGGGGTGGGGGGCGGTGACTATTAATTTATAGAGGTACAACTAGGGTTTCTAGATTTTTTTAAGATGGAGAAGCTGGAACTCCTGGGCTGAACATTTGAGTCCAATAAGTATTAATGGATCGAATCTCCTTCAGAGGTTAGGTTTGCACGAGATTTACTTTTGGAAACTTATTTAAAACTACAATATAAGTTTATATTATTACATAAAATTTTAATTATTAAAAATAATTATAAAAATCTCTTTTTGTTACTTTTTCTCTCCAAGTATGTATACATATCTCATCTATCTTTTTCCTATGTTTAATGCTCATCTATCTTTTTCTTATGTTTAATGCTCCTCAAAGAGTGTCTACAATCAAGGAACCTTAATCAAACGGTTTTTAAATTTTGAATTTACAAACATGTTCTTCTCAAATTGCTCAATATCAACTTTTTCATAAAAAGAAATCACAGCCGTCGCATCCCACTCATCTCCGATCGACACACCTCATCAACCCTGTCTCTTTGCCTTCGTCGCTATGAATCGAAGTTAACTTCAACAGATCAACAACCTATTCGACCGGTGAAATCTAATAAAATTCTAAAAGTTTCTCTCATCCGATGAGCTTTGAAAATACTTCGAAGCATAGTCATAAATAAAATTATGGAAATGACCCATAAGATAAGAGGTTCAATATGTGAAACAAAGTAGTATCCATGTTTTAATAACAAAATACAAAACAAAAATTCAACACTGTCTATGAAGCCTTTAACTTTAAGAATAACTCCTAAGTAGGGACTGTGGACAATGAAATTTTATGAAATGCAAATCCGTACAAAATTCGGATAATATTAAATTTAAAATATATTAATCCTAAATAAATATTGTGGATTAATATAATTGGATTAATTAGTTAAAGTCCAAACGCATATGGATTTAATTAAAGTCCAATACAAGTGCTTCGGAAGGAGGAAGCAGTGTCGCGGAATCTCTTAAGAAGACTCTAGCTCTACTTGAGCATTCCGGTTCCAAATACTCTAGCACAAAGAGCAATGGTCGTTAAACAAATGTGTCATCTCTATTTACACCACATAAGCTGAGCACTTCGAAGATTAACTTATGTGGCAATCCATATTACTCTCCAACGTCTCCAATGATCATGCAAGCAATGGTGACTTATGCCTCGTCTATGGAGGAGCAACTAGTGAATCTGACAAAGGCAATTGAGAGCCTGACCAAATATGTTCAGAATCAAGATGCTCGAATTAATAAGATAGTGGATAGGATGGAAGACATGATAGACAAAGAATCTAGCTATACACCGGAAAAAGCTCCAGAGGATCACGAGAAAGAACATCCTGTGAAGCAAACACCACAAACTAAAAAGGTACGAGTTTCTTCTAAGGGGATGATCCCGATTGAGTAATTGAAAGAATTCATCGAAGGGACCCTCAAAGACAAGTATGATGTTTTCACTAAGTCTTTCCTGGCGTATGCCAAGCCCTACACTACAAGGATAGCTAGCCTCAAAATTCCTGCAGGTTATCAACCACCCAAATTTCAACAATTTGAGGGCAAAGGGAACCCGAAACAACATGTAGCACACTTTGTTGAGACATGTAATAATGCTGGAACTTATGGTGACTATCTTGTGAAACAGTTTGTTCGTTCCCTAAAGGGAAACGCCTTTGATTGGTATACGAACCTTGAGCCTAACTCCATCGATAGTTGGGAGCAATTGGAACATGAGTTCCTGAATCGCTTTTATAGCACGAGGCGTACAGTGAGCATGGTAGAGCTCACAAATACTCGACAAAAAAAAGATGAGCCAGTCATCGACTTTATCAATCGATGGAGAAATACGAGCCTAAATTGCAAAGATAGGCTCAGTGAAGCTTCTGCAATAGATATGTGCATCCAAGGAATGCATTGAGAGCTTCTCTATATCTTGCATGGCATCAAACCAAAGTCTTTTGAAGAGTTATCTACTCGTGCTCATGACATGGAGTTGAGCATGTCTTCTGCTGGAAAGGGAGGAACACCTATCCCTGACCCTCAAAGGGGAAAGAATAAGAAGGAACCCAAAAGATGGGGCAAGTTTGTCCCCAAAAATGACAATAAAGAGTCCATGAATGTTGATGTGTCTCCTGTGAAGGTCATCACAAAGGTGAGCAAGAAACAAAGTGTGAAGACGACTTTTGGAGCACGTCCAAATGAGAAAACTTTAAAGGAGATGCAAGAAAATAAATATCCCTTCCTTGATTTTAATATTGACGAGAATTTTGATGAACTCCCTGATGAAGATGCAATGGATATGGAAGTTAGATCCCCATGGAAGATATACTTTGATGGCGCTGCACATCGAGATGGAACTAGTGTTGGTGTAGTGTTTGTCACTCTACAAGAAGGGGTCATCCCCTACTTTTTTACCTTGATGAATCGTTGCTTCAATAATGTTGCTGAGTATTAAGCACTCATACTCGGACTAGAGATGGTTGTCGACATGAAGCAACTACAATTACAAGTTTTTGGTAACTCCCAATTGGTGATAATGCCGCTGTTGGGAAACTATGAAGTCCGAAAGCCTGAGTTAAGACCATATCATGATCATGCACAGAAGTTGATGGGATGGCTTGGAGAAGTAACCCTCTAACATGTGCTAAGGAAAGAAAATAAGTAAGCTGATGCCCTAGCTACTTTGGCTTCAACTTTAACTCTTCCGAATCAGAAACGAGTTACTCTTTGCCAAGCATGGGTAGTACCGCCATCAAATAAAGATGAAGATGTAAAAGGTAAGGTTGAATACCTCATATCCATGTCCGAAGATGTAAAGGAGGATTGGCGATAACCTATCATTGACTACTTATATTATAGGATACTTTCAGAAGATCAAAGGAGAAAGACTGACATTCGTCGTCGTGCACCTCACTTTCTTTATTACAAAGACACACTGTAGCGAAGATTATTTGAAGGAGTACTCTTATGGTGTTTGTGATACGAGAATAATAGCCACCTTATCTTTTGACGACATCATTCAAAGTCACTATGTGAAGAATCAAGCTTTAGTCGCATGGAGGGCACGGGATCATACTTGGAGGGGACGTTTTGAGCCTACCATTAATTAAACCCGAGTGTGAAAGATTGCTTGGAGACTTGAAGACTTAAGTACTCTCAGGTTTGGACCACCTTATTGGTTCACTATTTTGGTTCCCTTGATTGAAGGACATTTTGGTCACTTATCTTTGTCCAAGTGACACTCCATGACCATCCTTCCTCATTAAAGGCATTTGAGTCATTTTGTGTTCATTTTGTAATAGATTATAAATAGGCTCCTTTAGTTTTATTTTCATTAGTTTATGAAAGATGAAAGATTGAAACATTAAAAATCCTCTCTCTTGAGAGTAGAACACTTAGTCTTAGTTAGGGCTTGGAAAAACTAGTATTAATCTTTGCTTGGAAATGGTGGATCTTGAGGTGAGTTGATTCCCTTGGAGGTCACCGTAAGAGTGTGATTTTGATTATTACATTCATTAGGAGTTTTTGAGTTTAATACACTCTTTAGTTCTTAATCTTGTAATAATCTTGGTCTCACTATCTATCCTTTACTTTTGTTGTTGTCATCTTGTGTAGTGGACTATTTTGGGTCCTTTATTGAATCTGAAACTTGTGTTATTGGTATTCATCTTGTTCCTCATATTTTGTAGCTGTTTTTGGTGTTATATACACCATTGAATCTTGTATTCTTCTTGTTGATAGCGAATTCGAGAGTGGTCTACATCTTGGTCCTCGGATCCTTAAGATTGCGGACTGATTTAGAGTGTGTTTCGTGCTTCCGTTGCCTTTCTCGTATCATTTGGTATCAAAGCATGGCTTGATCTTGTTCCTACAAGATCAATCTTGGGCTTTCTTGTTAGAAAATTAAAAAAAAAGTGTTAAAAACTGAAAATTCCAGAAAAATAGCAATCTGTCCGTGTTTGTGTTCTTGGCCAAAATTGTGTTCTTATTGTGTCTTGGCCGAGATTTGTTTGTTGTGTGACTAGATCTAGTAGTGTTCTTGTTTTTTTTTTATGTTTCTAGTGTTAGTTTTCTTGTCCACTAACACTTTGAGTCTAGATCTAACTTAAGCTTGAACTTGTTGAAAGTTATTGTTGTGAACATAAACTTGGCCCATTGTTGTTATTCTTATTGTTATGGATTTGAAGTTTGCAGTGTAGACGTTGTTGTAATTCTTGGTGAATGTTGTTGTTGTTATTGAAGTTCTTCACAACCTTCATCTCTTGATAAAACCGAAGATACAACACTAAAGAGACTTGGTCGTTTGTTGTTGTGGATTGGAGTTGGCCGTTGGAATTGTTGTTGTTCTTGAAAATTGTTGTTATTGTTCTTGGTGTGGTTGTTGCTGTTCTTGAAGTTCTTCACCTTTCTTCATATATTGTTAGAACATAAAGTAAATGCTAGATCCTAAAAGGTGAAGGAAAAATGTGTATGTACTTATTTGTCTTGAAAGACCCCCAACCACCAAAAGACTTATATCACTTCTCAACCACTTTTCCATGATTTGACCCATATTTTATGAAGAAGTACAAGAAAAATTCAAGTGTTGAAAATTGAAAAAGGCTCCAAGACTTATTTTCCCTCTTAAACAAATTCTACCAATCCAAATTAATTTTTTACCAAGACTTGAACATTTGAGAATAACCACTTGATAAAACCGAACCAATACGTGGCTGCCACATCGTTACTGCTACTGTTCACGCAATATTATTGAGATCAAAATTTTATATTCTTAGTTTTATTTTATTGTTTCATTAGTTTCATGTCTTGATTCTAGAATTAATTAACAACTAGTAATCACCTACTTAGTTGTAGATTAATTATTGAATCTGTTTCTTTTGTGTCTTCATTATTTGTGTGCTTTTCTTATTTTTTAACTCGTAGTAACTTCTTTGTTTCAAGTTCGTAAGTAAATTTTTTTTTAGTCTTGAGTCGATCAAACAAGAATCTATTCCGGCCGCCAAGTAGAATTGACATCTTATTGACTACCGGAGTATAAGCAACTTTCAATATTCGTAGCTCCAATTGTGAGGATCATAAAAGTGAGTGAATATGAGTGTTGGTGAGGAGCTTTTACTCCTAATTTTGTTTGTTCATTATGTAGGTACAAAGATAATATAAGGAGAACATGTCTTCGATAGTGGGGATTATTGTGAATACAACATGGGAGACTATGGTTGTAGTGAGGGGTTTTATGGCTACGAAGTTGAGGGAGATTGTGAAGGCTATGAAAATAGCCATGATCGAAACTTGGGCAGATTTGAAAGTTACTGTTTTGAGGGAGAAAATGAAGTGCCTAGTGATTATGGTGACTTTGGAGATGATGTAGGACCTCGTGATGGATCTTATGATGATGTTAAGGCATGTGAGGAGTCTTACACTTCTCACTCCAAACCTAGGTTTGGTGTTAGGTATAACCCTTTCGTCCGCAAAGCTTATAAAAGCTATGATGAGAGTACACGTGAGGAGTATGAAGATTCATATTCTCCACCTTGTAGTACTTCTTATCAAGATCGATATAGTGTGAATAGTTATACTAGCTCTAGTGGAGGTTGTTCAACGAGAAAAAGAGGGTATACATCTCCAAAACCGAGGGGTGCTCGTGTCCTTTACAATATTGATCCAAGAAGGAGTGTACACTCCGGAAAGGTGACCATTTGTGGGAAACCGGGCTACCTCATTGTGTTAAATGATAGGTACTATAGAAACTACATCGTTCCATCCATGGTTGACTACTTAGTGTTGTTTTGCGAGCCTTTACTTGTTCCATACTTCTTGGATGGGTTTAAGGTTATCGAGAGGGTCAAAGTTGTCTTCTCCCAATTTGAGTAAGATGAGAAGGTGTGGTGTGATATTCTTCCATTTACATATGGTTATGTATGCGTAGGTGCCGATTGGTTTGCACAACATTGAGTTCCAAATGTTTAAAATTGGCCTAATGATGTAAGAGACCGGTGGGGAAATCACCTCATGACATACATGCTGTCTGAGATGCAAAAAGAAGTGAATACTTACTCCAATCCGAATGCTTATGAGGGACAAAAAATTGAGAGGAGTAAGGGTGTTCAAGGTGGTAATTCGAGAGTGGGAGCGAAGCGAGGGGATTGGCACCAAACCGAGCTAACATTATTTGTCCTTCTATTTCTAAAGACGTTTGTGTAGGTACCGACATGAAAAGTGATGGAGAGAAATGCCAAAGTGAAATTGCTGCCCAACCTTATGGAGGACCTTTACAACACGGCAAAGGAGAGTCGACTCAAGAACTTCATGGTAAATTAGCTAACTATTACACTTTTGTGTATGTGAATGATAATTGTGTGGCTAGTAGCCCCTTGAGTGTGAGTAGTAGCTTACTTACTTGTGAGTCTAATAATTCTTTGCTTTTTGTTAATGATGTACATGTTATAAGTGTGGATACACTAGTTGATCCTATTGATGACCAAATTGACTCTTCTTGTAAGATCGATTTATGTCCACCTAGTGTTGAAGCCTATATGTTGAACAAAAGTACATCGTCTTGTGTAATTGGTGTTGATCACCTAGTTATGAAAATTGTCCACCACTTGAGTATGTGTGTGATGTGATTAATCAAAATCAAGTGAGTGAAGTATTTGAAAAAGTTAGTCAACAAAAGGAGAGTGAACCTGAGAGCTACTCTTGGGATAATCTTGTACTTAAAATCTCTTTAAAAAGTAATATTGAGCTTTTAGAGAGTGCTGAATGTGTTTGTTCCGAATCCGCCCGTGAAATAGATCATGCTCTCTTTAGGTATAATGTCTTATTTGAAGATGATATAAACACTCCTAATGAGCCTAGTGGTGAAAATAAAGGTATAGCTTGCCTTGGAAGCTATAGTCGATATGCTAACCCACTATGGTGTGACAACATTCCTCCTAAAGATGGAAATCTCTTTTTGAAAGACGAGAGTACTCTTATAGGTAAGGAATGTGTAGTCCTTCTTGAAAACCCGAGGGCAAAGGTGTCATTGACTCCTTGGAGTAATGTTCCTAAATGTGCATCCTTGTTTGACAAACTTGTTCCTAAATTGCATGAATTCCAAATTGTAGATGCCAAGTTGTCTAGTAGTTTGAAGGAAAGAATGTGTATGTGTTTAAATACTTATTCTTCACCCGTGAATTCCTTTGTATGTGATTCTTTCCTATACTACCTTTTTGCCTATGATGATGTCCATGCTAGTTTTGGATTTGTTTTATGTCGAGGTAGGAAGTTTGTTGGTCTGTCCATGTATGTGTGATAATGATATATGGATTTTATGGACTTTAGAACCAATCGAAACACCCTCCTTGGTGTGGTCTTTTAACGAGATAAAGAAGAAAGGGTGTCTTATGGCTCATAAGATGAAGGAAGTTCTACCTTGTGGATTATTTGATGCCAATAGGACCTATGTAGTTTCTTTATCTCTTGGTGATTCCCATAACCAAATCCTTTGTTCACCTTTTATTGAGCTTTTAATATTTAATTTAAAGGATCCTTGGATATATTACAAATATGTGCAACCTTGGCATGTTGAGATGATTTATTGTGCTAACCTTAACCCTCATGTCATGAGGAGTTTGTATTTGTTTGTCCTCTCTTCATTTTTGCAAGGTTTGGATTCGAGGTCGAATTCTTTTCAAGAAGGGAAGGATGATACGAGAATAATAGCCACCTTAGCTTTTGACAACATCATTCAAAGTCACTATGTGAAGAATCAAGCTTTGCTCGCATGGAGGGCACATGATCATACTTGGAGGGGACGTTTTGAGCCTACCATTAATCAAACTGGAGTGTGGAAGATTGCTTGGAGACTTGAAGACTTAATTACTCTCGGGTTTGAACCACTTTGTTGGTTCACCTTTTTGATTCCCTTGATTGAAGGGCATTTTGGTCACTTATCTTTGTCCAAGTGACACTCCATGACCATCCCTCCTCATTAAGGGCATTGGAGTCATTTTGTAATAGATTATAAATAGGCTCTTTTAGTCTTATTTTCATTAGTTTATGAAAGATGAAAGATTGAAATATTAAAAATCCTCTCTCTTGAGAGTAGAACACTTAGTCTTAGTTAGGGCTTAGAAAAACTAGTATTGATCTTTGCTTGGAAGCGATGGATCTTGAGGTGAGTTGATTCCCTTGGCGATTACCGTAATAGTATGGTTTTGATTATTACACTCATTAGGGGTTTTTGAGTTTAATACACTCTTTAGTTCTTAATTTTGTAATAATCTTGGTCTCACTATCTATCCTTTACTTTTGTTGTTGTCATCTTGTGTAGTGGACTATTTTGGGTCTTTTATTGAATCCAAAACTTGTGTTATTGTTATTCATCTTGTTCCTCATGTTTTGTAGCTGTTTTGGTGTTATATACACCATTGTATCTTGTATTCTTCTTGTTGATAGCGAATCCGAGAGTAGTCTCCATCTTGGTCCTTGGATCCTTAAGATTGCGGACTGATTTAGAGTGTGTTTCGTGCTTCCGTTGTCTTTCTCGTATCAGTTTGGGAGAGGAAGAAACAATTCAAGCTTTCCAAGAAGCGCACTCGGGAGTTTGTGGATCACATCAGTCTGGACCCAAGCTCAATTTTCACATTAAAAGGATGGGATATTATTGGCCAACGATGGTGAAAGATTGCTTGGACTATGCTAGAAGATGCAAAGCTTGTCAATTCCATGAAAATTTCATACATCAACCTCCAGAGGTACTACACCCAACTGTAGCATCTTATCCATTCAATGCATGGGGAATGGATGTTGTTGGTCCACTACCAAAATCTTCTGGTGGACACTTATATATGTTGGCCGCGACAAATTACTTCTCAAAATGGGCTGAAGCTGTTTCTCTCAAGGAAGTAAACAAACAAAATGTCGCAAACTTCATCCGAGTGAATATCATCTACTGCTTTGGAATTTCTCAGTACATAATAACTGGCAATGAAAATCCATTTGATAACAAGTTAATGAACAAAATCTGTAATCTTTTTGGTTTTAAGCAGCGCAAGTCTTCTATGTACCATGCTGCCGCCAATGGTCTAACCGAAGCATTCAATAAGACTTTATGCAACTTGCTAAAGAAAGTCGTCTCCAAATTCAAATGAGACTGGCATAAGCAAATAGAAGAAGCTTTATGGGCATATAGGACAACTTACAGTACACCGACGCAAGCAACCCCATACTCACTTGCTTTTGGAGTTGAAGCAGTCCTGCCACTTGAGCGTCAAATACCTTCTTTGAGACTGACTATTCAAGAAGGGCTCAGCGATGAAGAAAATGCTAAGTTGCGTCTCGCAGAGTTAGAAGCTCTTGATGAAAAGAGGCTAGAGGCTCAAAATTTTTTTGAATGTTATCAAGCCCGGCTATCTCGTTCTTTCAACAAAAAGGTTCGCTTGAGGTGCTTCCAAGTTGGAGATCAAGTCCTTGCAGTAAGAAGACCCATTATCGCTTCTCATAAGTCTGGGGGAAAATTCACTCCGAAGTGGGATGGACCATACGTCGTTCAAGAGACATATTCGAATGGTTCTTACAAGCTTGTTGATGCAGATGGCGTGAGGATTGGTCCCATCAATGCCAAGTTCTTGAAGAAATACTATCCTTGAAGGAAGATGACACTCCTTAAGGCACGAGTATAAACTGTATGTCTACTCATGGTCCGCAAGAGTATAAACTGTGAACGGCTCAAAAAAAATATCCGCTAGGTTAAAAACCTCGAAAGAGACGGCCTAGGTAAAAGTTAGGTCGCAAAAAAAAATTAAAAAAAAACACTCACCCCAGAACTACATTGTGACTTGATCCTCTTTATTGAGGTACGTAGGCGCTTGGAATTTTATTCTTAGTTCAGTTGCATGGGTGTCAAAAAAATACATGTTCCCCCTCATATAAAAAATTCAATCTTCAAAAGACTTTTAACATCATCAATCTTCAGACTTGCACCAAGTGTTGGTGACTCAATGGGGGTAGATCCCTATGAAGTATAAGCTTCTTGGACATAAGTTGAAGTCTTTAAATTCTCTAAGTCTTCATGTTAGAGCTTCTAAGTTACCATATTGGAGCCTGCAAGTTCACGAAGTCTGATAGTTGAAGTCTTCAAATGACCTATGCATATAAGTTGAAGTCTTCAAATTCATTAAGTCTTCATGTTAGAGCTTTCAAGTTACCATATTGGAGCCTGCAAGTTCACTAAGTCTGATAGTTGAAGTCTTCAAATGACCTATGCATATAAGTTAAAGTCTTCAAATTCACTAAGTCTTCATGTTGGAGCTTTCAAGTTACCATATTAGAGCCTGCAAGTTCACAAAGTCTGATAGTTGAAGTCTTTAAATGACCTATGCATATAAGTTAAAGTCTTCATGTTGGAGCTTTCAAGTTACCATATTGGAGACTGCAAGTTCACGAAGTCTGATAGTTGAAGTCTTCAAATGACCTATGCATATAAGTTGAAGTCTTCAAATTCACTAAGTCTTTATGTTGGAGATTTCAAATTCATCATATTGAAACCTGCAAGTTCACAAAGTCTACAAGTTGAAGTCTTCAGATGCTCTGCAACTATAAGTTAAAGTCTTCAAGTCTGCCATATTGAAGCTTTCAGAGTTTGAAAGTTGGAGTCATCAGGTGCTTTGATCTATAAGTTGAAGTCTTTAAATCCTTCCAACCTTCTTGAGTTTACCTTTCAATCTTCATGAAATTACCTTTTTATTCTTATGGAGGGAACGAGTAGTCATCCCGATGCGCCATAAGATTATCTTGAAATTACTTTTTTCTTATGTCGGGGACGAGTGGTCATCCCGTTGTGCCGTGAGATTACCATAAAGTTACCTTTTACCTTTTCTTATGGTGGGGAAGAATGGTCATTCCGTTGCGCCGTAAGATTACTATAAAGTTACCTTTTACCTTTGCTTATGGTGGGGATGAGTTGTCATCCCGATGCGCCATAAGATTACCCTGAAATTACCCTTTTCTTATGGCGGGGACGAATGGCCATCTCTTTATGCCATAAGACTACCATGGAGTTACCTTTTACCTTTTCCATAAGACTACCATGAAGTTACCTTTTACCTTTACCATAAGACTACCATGAAGTTACCCTTTACCTTTGCCATAAGATTACCATGAAGTTACCTTTCTTATTGCGGGGACGAGTATCCGTCCCTATGTGGCGTAAGATTACCATAAAGTTACCTTTTCTTGTTGCGGAGATGAATAGCCGTCCCTATGCGCCGTAAGATTACCTTCTGGGATTACCTTACTTATGGTAGGAAGGAATATCTATCCCTTTACATCGTTAGACTATATCCTTTACATAAAAGGCGTTATCTTGAGCAAAAGCTTGTAGTTCACCTAAAAAAAAAAAAGAAGAAAGAAAAAGGGGAACGAAAAAAAATAAGGAGTGTTTACCTAAATATGGCGAGTATCTCGATCGGCAAAGATGGATCAAATTACACCCTTAAGTTTGCTCGCCTACCAAAAGTATTGTAAATATTAGATTTCTCTTTCCAACAAAAAAAGGAAACTCACAATTTCAACACTCCCACGCCTAGATATGATTTGTCTTGTGAAGCCACGCAAATCTAAAATTGAAAACGTATCAGCATGCAGAGGAAACTTCAAAAAATTATCTAGGATAATTCTGAAGGTTTTAAATCATGAATTTTGGATATGTTATATATTTTTGAGTCTAGTTTTTAAAAAATCAAGCGGTTCATGATTTCATTGCTCCTACTTTGAGATATGAAAGTTTTAGTGAAAACACATAGATCAGAAATTTTCAGCATGGCAAAATTTAAAGTCAACTTCAAAATTTTGTCTAAAATAATGCTGAAGGTATTAAATCATGAATTTCGGATATGTTATATATATTTGAGTCTAGTTTCATAAAAAATCAAGAACCTTATGATTTCATCATTCCTACATTGAGATATGAAAATTTTAATAGATGTGCGCAGATCTAAAATTTTTAGCATGATAAAATTCAGGGCTAACTTCAAAAAATTATCAAAAATAATATTGAAGGAGTTTAATTCTGAATTTTGTATATGTTTTATATATTGAAGTCTAGTTTTTGGAACATCTAACGGATTATGATTTTAATTTTCCTACAATGAGATATGAATTTTCTACCACTAACATGTTGTGCTGAAAAAAAGTGACGAAAATAAGAGAAATGTGGGAGCAAAAGAAATTACCTCAATATTATTGATGACTTAGAAACCCCAAAATTGATATTGAAAAAGTGGGGAGACTACCTCCTTTTATAGAGTTGTAGAATGATGTTTCCTTCTCCAATATAAATTCAGATTGAAATAATTTCCATCTTCAAATTCAAATTGGAGATTGTTTCCTTCTCCAATATAAATTCAGATTGAAATAATTTCCATCTTCAAATTCAAATTGGAGATTCTTTCCTTCTCCAATATAAATTCGGATTGGAATAACTTCCATCTTCAAATTCAAATTGGAGATTATTTCCTTCTCCCATACAAATTCAAATTGGAGGTTCTTTGTTTCTCCAATCTAAGTTAAAGTCGGAAGAGTTTTATTCCTGATTAAGTAAGGTGATGAAAAAGTCTTCCAAAATTTATTTGAAATTCGATATCATGCCTCACCAATGGGTCTTAAGTGTAGAGATTCATGAAACAAAAATGAGAGAGTTTTGAGAGGCAATATCAATATGGTTCGACTTTAAATTTTTGAATGAGGTATTCATATGTATGAGGATCGTTGAAACACGAAGGAAACATTCTTAAATAATCATACTTCAAGGCTAGTCTCCAAAATATTAAATGTCTCAACAAGTCTTGAAGTAGGGAGGCATTCTGTGGACAATGAAATTTTATGAAATGCAAATCCATACAAAATTCGGATAATATTAAATTTAAAATATATTAATCCCAAATAAATATTGTAGATTAATATAATTGGATTAATTAGTTAAATTCCAAACACATATGGATTTAATTAAAGTCCAAACCTCAATCGGGCTAACACATTAATTTGGGCTACAAATGACTAAGCCCACTTTAGCAAGCCCAAGCTGTCATCATGTTCTAGAGGCCCAATTTGGTGCCACATGTCAAATGATGTGGCATGTCAAGTCAAGTGAAGGAGTCAATGGGACCATGTCATGTGTCAAAATGATGCAGTAAATTAAAAGCCCATAAGAAATGTCATGTCACTTAAATCTGATTGGTCAAAGAAATTTCATGTTTATCATGACTCTTTACTCCCTACAACTATAAATAGGGGCCTCATAATTCAGAAAAGGGACCAACATGTTTAACAAGAAGAAAGAAAGAGCTCTTGGATCAAAGCAACAGATTTCTCTACAAATTCAAGAACAAGCTCAAGATTTCAAGATCAAGAGTTCAAGGTTCAAAAACAAGCTCAAGATTTCAAGATCAAGAGTTCAAGGTTCAAGAACAAGCTCAAGATTGCAAGATCAAGAATTCAAGATTCAATAACATGTTCAAGCTTCAAGATCAAGACTACAAGATTCAAGAACAAACTCAACGGCCCTTGAATTCAAGTACAAGTTGAGATCAAGTTCATCAAGTCTTCAAATCAAGTTCAAGTTCAAGTTCAAGACCGCAAGATTCAAGAACAAACTACCAAGCCCTTGGATTCAGGCACAAGTCAAGATCAAATCCGTCAAGTTCAAGTTAAAGTTCAAGATCAAGTTCAAAGCCCTTGAATTTATAGTTTGAAAAGGCGAATCAGAGGAATCATAGAGATTGTAACACTCACTTATTGAAATCAATAAATCGATTGTTGCAGTATTTTTTCTTATCTCGATTATTATTTTCGGTCTCGAAAATTTTATTGTCCAACAAGGACATAGCTTTGAAAATACCATAAAACTAAAAAATATGAGTGTAGAAACATATGAGAAAAGTACAAATGTCTTTTGAAGGATGGAGGGCTCACCATTCCTCACCAGCAGTCCAATAGTACAACAAACCACCTAGTGCTACACAGGGCTACAAGAAAAGGCCTCCGATCCTACATCATGAAATGATGCAGCATCTAAAGACAGTCAGTACGACGAGTACTAGCATGCAACCCAAGGAAAGAGACAAAATATACATATGCCAAAAATAGTTGTAAAACACATGATCATACCCTGTAATAGTAATAATAATATAAGGGGCAAGGGACAGGGAACTAACAGACATGACAATTTAAAATTTAATACTGAACTATGTAGCTTTCACCGACATCTAGTAATCACGAGCTCTATTGATCCGGTACTCCTCAACTGATGAGGCCTTAGTCCATATTGACCGCATATACTGAGGTTAGGCAAAGTCATCAATAGATTAGAGCCACCATACATATTATCCTTATTTTATGGACTATCATCATGTTAAGGACACCATTTTTTTGCCCAATTAAGGTATGACATCCCTATGCTGACAAACATAGGTTTAGCGCGCTGGTCATTAGAACATACACCTTTACGGTGAAGCGATATAATTCCCTTTAGAGCCTAATTAAAAATATTTTTCACACCATTAACTATTGAATCTTTCATTAAGGCATTCCCATATTGGTATCATCATACCAAGACTTTAAAGCTATTCATATTATGCCATATCATTTTTATAAAATATTTTGACTCTAATTTCCATCTTAAAAATTCATAAACATAACCTCTGAGGGCTTTCAAAAGTCATAAACATAACTCCGAGGGCTTTCAAAAGAGTTATTTAAACCTTTTTGCCATGTATTATTCATAAAAAGAAGTAAAAATCATATTTTTCATGAAACATCAAGTTTTGAAAGGGGTTGATGGCCATACTTTTATCACGCAAAATTTGTGAAAAATTGTGAATCCATATTAATAATTTCGTCATTTTCATGTAACACATTTAAATTTCAAGACCTGTTATTTATGCATAGAAAAACATAAATAAAGAGAAAACCCAATATAATGCTTTCATAACAAAACCCCTCAACCCTAGTCACTACTAAGAAAATGCCAAAAAGAGACGGCCAACGTCGCTTTTTTGGACAAAAGCGATGGAAATTCTTTAGTTTTTTTCTGCGTCTTAAAAAGGAGCGTTGTTTTTTGAAAACGACGACCTACATTGCCTTTTTTACAATGGACAACGTTGCTTTAGGATTTTTTTTTAGTTATTCTTAGAAAAAGCGACATTGTGCGTCGTTTTATGTTCTTCAGATGAAGAACACATGATTAACAAAAAACGATGGACGCCATCACTTTATTGAAAAAAATATTTTTTTTTCCAGGAAAATTGACACCGTCCGTCGTAATTTGAGAAAAATAAAATATATATTTTTAGAAAAAGCGACGTCGGTCGTCGCTTTCTGTTCTTCATAAGGGTTGAAAAAACGATGTTGGTCGTCACTTTTTGTTCTTCATAATGAATAAAAAGCGGCGTTGGCCATCATTTTTTGTTCTTCATAATGAATAAAAAGCGATGTTGGTCTCACTTTTTGTTCTTCGCAATGAATAAAAAAGCAACGTTGGTCGTCGCTTTTTATTTTTCATAATGAATAAAAAAGCGACGGCCATCGTCGCTTTTCTGCATTTTTTTTGGATGCAGATATCTGCATTTTTTTACATCCCACCTGCCAAATAAAAATGCAATTCAATATATACATCCTCATACAACACACATTATTACAATAATCATACAACACACTACATCAACAAATCATTTAAGCAATTCAAATCAATAACACTTAAATAATGAATCCAACATTATTAAAAATAATTAAACACTCCTAAAGATTTTTCAGTAATTAAAAGCTAAGATAAAAAATATCTAAAAATTATCTAAAAGTCAAGTCCAACAATACTAAGGAGTAGCCCCAACAAACTCATCATCACTCTCTATTTCCTCTTCGCTACTTGAATTAAGAGCAACGGCTTGTGTCAAGGCACGTCTAAGATGTGCAATCTGATTTGACATAGCAGCATGTCTCTCAAAAATTATTAAAATGACCTGATCGTGCTTTGGAAACCAACAACACATTGTCTGAAAATCAATTGACTAGTGTCACACCCCCTTTTAACTCCAAAAGATTGATTTTAAGTTTGAAAGAGTTTTTATTATCAAAGTGACAAATGGTTTAAAATTTGTTTCGAAAAGGGATTATTTACATTTTTTATTCATATTCTCCACTTGACATGAACTCGGTGTGCCAAGTCACCTTTGAAAATTCTTTTCAAAATTATTTGACTCTTTAAACTGATTTGCGAACAAAGATTTCGGTTAAGGAATTCTGTTGACCGAGGAAAAGGTGTTAAGCACCCCTCGATCCCGTGGTTCGACCACGGTCGCTTGGTGGAATGTATCGGCTAATTTGACACTATGAATGTATAAACCACACCAAACACACACAAATAACCAAAAAAATAACAAACAAAGTGAATCACAAATATATAATTTCCAGTCCAATTATATTGTCCCAGAATAAAAAATACGGAAATGTAAACCTACTCTAACCTACACTAATCCTAAACTACGCTCCAATGCTTTACCTGATGCCTCGAACCTTCGTCACGGATGCCCTCCGAGTAGAAAATACTTTGGGACATTCCCCAGTAAATATATACACATGACTTTGGGGCATTCTCCGGCAAATAAATACATTGATAGAAATGCAGTAAACAAAACCATCCAACAAATATTTCAAACACTCCACAATCCACAAGTCCTAAATTTTCCTACCCAACCTAGTATTTGCCTATCCATCCGATGGCCTAATCATGATACTACAACGTTTAACATCCGTGTTTGTTCCAAAATAACCAACCCCAATAAATCAAGATTCATCAATATTCATTTTTATCAACTCCTAACATCCGACCCCGAATTACATTTTTTATCCAGAACTACCACGTGGGGCAATTATCAACACTTTAACACCAAACTTGAATCATAATCAATGGTTCGACATCAAACATTCACCAAAACACATAATCACATCAACAAACACATAATCATAATATCAATCCAATAAATTAAGATAAAATGGAGAGATAGAGTTAAATAAATGGAACTTTCGATAATTAATTTTAGTTGATAATAACGAGTTAAAGAAAATCCAAACTCGACATCCTCGAACGGAGAGCCTCAACAACAAACAAATCCAATTGGTGTCAAGAATCCACACCCAAATTTTGATTCATACATAAATAAGTGAAGAATATGAGTAACCCAAAATAAATACACCCAAATCCACACAAAATATTTACATCAACCCAAATTCGGATGAATTTTGGGGTGAAAACGGGACTGGTGAGCCGTCTGATCTTTCCGGAACAGCAATGGACAGTGCGAGCGGTGTTTATCAGTGGAGAATCCAGTGAATTTACGGTGAGAAACTCGCTGGTAACCGTCAAACCCATCCATTTTTCTCTCTCTGTTTATGCTCAATTTCTCTCTCAATTTACTCTATCTTTCTCTCTATTTATGTCTTCCCTATGTATGTTCCTTCCGTGTGTGTGAGTTTTTATGTGTGATAGTCTCTTGATGGGGATCTATGTGCGCTGATGAAAAAAGAAAGAAAAAAATGGAGGAGCTCTCCTTTTTCCATGAGTTGTGTCCCCTCTATTTCCCCCCTTCTCCCTTTTTAATTCTCTATGTGTCCATTGTTATTATCTTTTTTTCAAAGAAGAAAGAAAGAAATTTAATATAGTTATTGTTGTTGGCACGTGGGGTTGTCAGGTAGTAGGTGGTATAAGGTAGGGGTAGAGGATAGGTAGGGGATAGGGTATGTAAATGAGTAAAAATTATTTTTGAGAGGGACAATATTATGTGTCTACATCATGCCTCCTTTGAATATAAATACAAAGTGTTTTCAGACAAAGAAGTAGACAATGAGATAGAATTTTGTCCCAAGCATTATTCAAAAGAAAGAAACAAAAGGGGGAGAGGCAATCGAGTCTTGATTTTGGGCATTCTACCTGTCTCAAGTTATGTGAGAGTCAGGTCACAGGTATCTCAAAGGATTAGAAAGAGGAGGACTATACCGAATAGGAGAGTTTAGCGAGGTCCTATCGAGGTTTCGGTACACAGCTCTTCTATTACATCAAAATAAATATTACAAGTTAAAAAGCTAACTGAAATTACAAAAGTCCTATTTATGCAACTTCTTTTGGACTCTTGACTTGAGTTTCTGATGCTTTTAAAATGTACAAAAGATCTGATCATTCTTTGGGTTGAACTTGAGAATAAATACTTTCTCTATAATAACTTTGATGTTTGGATATAAACTCATAAATTGACCATGTTCTGTCAGTGGTACTTCTGAACCTTGATCCTGAATTTGAAAATCTCCACCCTATTCTTCAGGCGGGCTCCTGACTTACAATTTCTTCACCTTGTTGGTTGACTTTCAATCTATTAACCTTGTTGGTTGACTTTCGATTTCTTCACCTTGTTCTTCAGGCGGGCTCCTGACTTTTAATTTCATCACCCTATTCTTCAGGCGGGCTCCTGAAATCAATGTCAAAACTAAAACAAAAATTATCCCAAACAAAGATTATGATTAACAAAGATTCCATTTTTTTTTCAAAATAAAGTCCCATTTTTCAGGAGGGTCTTGAACATAAAGTAAATTTCCATCTTTCAAGAGGGTCCTAAACAAAAACGTTAATTCCCATTTTCCAGGAGAGTCCTGAAAATATGTAAATTCCCCTTTTCCAGGAGGGTCCTGAACATAATGTAAATTCCCATTTTCCAGGAGGGTCCTGAACATAAAGTAAATTTCCCATTTTCTAGAAGGGTCCTGAACATAAAGTAAATTTCTCATTTTCCAGGAGGGACCTGAACATAAAGTGAATTTCCATTTTTTAGGAGGGTCCTGAACATAAAGTAAATTTTTCATTTTCTAGGGGGGTCCTGAACATAAAGTAAATTTTCCATTTTCCAGGAGGGTCCTAAACATAAAGTAAATTCCCATTTTCAAGGAGGGTCCTGAACATAAAGCAAATTCCCATTTTTCAGGAGGGTCCTGAACATAAAGAAAATTCCCATTTTCTAGGAGGGTCCTGAACATAAAATAAATTTTCATTTTTCAGGAGGGTCCTAAACATAAAGTAAATTCCCATTTTCTAGGAGGGTCCTGAACATAAAGCAAATTTACCATTTTTCAGAAGGGTCCTGAACATAAAGTAAAATTCTCATTTTCCAGGAGGTTCCAAAACATAAAGTAAATTTCCCATTTTCCAGGAGGGTCCTGAACATAAAGTAAATTCCTATTTTCCAGGTGGGTCCTGAACATAAAGTAAATTTTCTATTTTCCAGGAGGGTCCTGAACATAAAGTAAATTCACAGATGTGTTTTTCCAAAGGTAGATAAATTAAGCGAAGCGAATTCTGCCCCTGTTTTAACAAAGAAAATTTATCAGTTAAAAACTTGGTGGTGGCTTGCAACACTTGGCTTTCTCGACACCTGATCCAGTGTTCATTCCCTTTATCAGATTGCTGGCACTTGCCTCTGCTTTGTCGCGTCATTGACCCAAACACAGATTAAGGGAATTGTCTTTGATTCGAGCATTGAATTTTATTTTACCATGTCTCCGATATACACCTTTTGCATCATGTCATTTCCATATATTTATCAATTGGTAGGTTGATAAATATCCTTTGTTTCATTCCAACTTATGACCTTGTTTCTTTCATGTGCGGGTCCTGTCCCTGCCCTATGCAATTGAGGAGATTGGCAACAAGTTTTGAAATTCTTTCTCACTTGTTTTGACACAGACTTGACTCTAAAAATGTAAAGAAATAATGGTGATTTTCTTATTCGATAAATGACATAAAAGACAAAATATATGAATATGTAAAAGAAATAAAACGACAATGTCCCTTTTTTCAGAAATGGAAAAAAAGAAAAACTCTTCTGAATACTATAGCCAACTCCAATGATTATGACATGCACTTTAGATTAAACTGCCTTATCTTTCAACCAAAACTTTGCCACTTGTTATTGAGTTAATGCCCCTGAGACCGAGTTGCCTCTTCCAGGATACAGAACTCATGTACCTCAATCAACTAGTGGCTCCTTGAAGGGTTTTTGCCAGCAAGCCTCTCCCTTTTTTATTTCTCTCCATAGCCTTATAGTGCCCGTGGGGGTTTTTACTAGTAAGACTCTCTATTTTTTATTTCTCTCAACTCACCATCACGTTACGATTCCCGTGAGGGTTTTCACCAATAAGGCTCTCTCATTTTTATTTCTCTCAACTTACCATCGCCTTACGGTACCCGCGAGAATTTTCACCAATAAGACTCTCTCGCTTTTATTTCTCTCAACTCACCATTGCCTAACGGTGCCCGTGAGGGTCTTCACCAATAAGGCTCTCTCATTTTTATTTCTCTTAACATACCATCGCCTTACGGTGCTCGCGAGATTTTTCACCAATAAGACTCTCTCGCTTTTATTTCTCTCAACTTACCATTGGCTTACGGTGCCTGTGAGAGTTTTCACCGATAAGACTCTCTCATCTTTATTTCTCATATTTCCCCCATGATGATGCAGGAAATATAGTACCAAAACCTTGTCATATATCCGTCACATATTCTTCCTTGACATTCTTAAAGATTGATCTGAAGGTCTTTCTTCGGTTGCAACTTGGATTTTGGACAGGGTCATAATGGAAGGATGACATAAGGCTTAAACGACACGTGAAGTAGGGTGGGATTTACAACTTTTGGAATTGACTTAAACAATAAAAATTAACTCATGTCCCAGATCTTTTTGATTGGGTAACTCTAAATTGTTCTTTTGGTTGGACCGAACCCAGAGTAGGGCTGCCTACGTATATCACCCCCGAAAGAGGAGAATCAGGTCAAACGTAGTTCCAGCAACTTGTTCATTGTTTTTGGATTTTTTTTTCTCTTTCTCTTTTCTTTCTTTTTTTTCCCTTTTTTCTACATCTTTTGATTCTTCTTTTCTTGACACTTTTATATTTTCTGGCTCTATTTTGATTCCAAAAGAGGATATGAAAGAAAATAAAGACCAAAGATCAAAAAGGTAAACAAAGGATGACACAATATTGGAATATCAAAGTAAAATGCCTTCATCATATCAACCTTAAAAAATGTCAATACTAAACATTCAATTGAAATAATCAAGGATAAAGATCATACATAATATCTTTTAACTGCATCAGCATTGATAGCTATTTCTTCCACTTTTCCTTCTACATCTGTCAAGTATAAGGATCCATTGGGTAACACTTTCTTTACAATGAAGGGTCCTTGCCAATTTGGGGAAAACTTGTCTTTAGCTTCAATCTGATGAGGGAGGATGCACTTTAATACCAACTGCCCGACTTCAAAACTCCTGGGACGCACCTTTCTATTATATTCTTGGGCCATTCTCTTTTGATACAATTGGCCATGACACACTAACGTCAGTCTTTTTTCATCAATCAAACACAATTGCTCCAATCAGGTTTTGACCCACTAATCATCATCAATCTTGGCTTCCACAATAACTCGAAGAGATGGAATTTCCACTTCGAAAGGTATGAGTGCTTCCATCCCATACACTAACAAATATGGAGTTGCCCCTGTTGAAGTACGAACGGTTGTAAGATAACCTAGCAATGCAAAAGGAAACTTAGCATGCCATTGTCTGGATCCTTGTACCATTTTTTGAAGGATATTTTTTATATTCTTGTTGGCAGCTTCAACGACGCCATTTGCCTTCGAACAATACGGAGTGGAATTTTGGTGTGCAATCTTAAACTGTTGACAAACCTCTTGCATCAAATGGCTATTGAGGTTGGCAACATTATCTGTAATGATAACCTTTGGAATACCAAATCTACAAATGATGTTAGCATGAACAAAATCCACCACCCTTGTTTGTCACAAACTTGAAAGTCGATGCTTCTACCCACTTTGTAAAATATTCAATGGCTACTAAAATGAATCTATATCTGTTCAATGCTTTTGGTTCATCGTGATTTGGCTTCATACATCATGACTTTTTGCTGAGATAATAGATGTCTTGCTCCTTTTTTTGAGTGATATCATGCTGACCCAACACATAACCGAAGGAATTATCCATAACTCATAAGTACAAAATCAATGGCCTATCAGTCTCAGGCGGTACCAATATAGGCGGATTCGACAGATATCTTTTGATTTTGTTGAACTCCTTCTGATATTCCTCTGTCCATTCAACAACAACACTCTTCTTCAGCAACTTAAAAATGGGCTCACAAGTGGTTGTGAGCTGAGCAATGAATCTACTGATGTTGTTCAACCTACCAAGAAAACTCATCACCTCTGTTCTATTCTTAGGTGACGGCAGATCCTGAATAGCCTTGATCTTTGAAGGATCCAATTCAATACCTCGACGACTGACCACGAACCCCAACAACTTCCTAGACGAAACTACAAATACACATTTTGCTGGGTTGAGTTTGAGATTATACCTGCGAAACCTCTCAAAGAACTTCCTTAAATCTTTAAGATGATCTACTTGACTTTTGGACTTAATGATCACATTATCTACATAGACTTCAATTTCCTTATGAATCATATCATGAAACATAGTGGTCATGGCCCTCATGTATGTTGGTCCAACATTCTTCAGACCGAACGGCATCACTCGATAATAATAAGTCCCCCACGGTGCGATGAAAGATGTCTTCTCTCCATCATCAGTATCCATAACTATTTGGTGATACCTAGTATAACAATCAACAAAAGAAGCAACCTCATATTTAGCACAATTATATAATAGAATATGAATGTTTGGTAATGGAAAATCATCCTTCGGGCTGGCCTTGTTCAAATCACGATAATCGATACTCACTCGAACCTTGCCGTCTTTCTTTGGGATAGAAACAACATTGGACAACCAATTAGTATAGTGAGAAACTCGAATGACCTTGGCTTTGATCTGTTTCATGATTTCCTCTTTAATTTTCATGCTTACATCGGTTTTGAATTTTCTCAACTTCTGTTTGACAGGGGGTATCGCAGGGTCAGTAGGCAACTTGTGGACCACTAACTCGATGCTTAAACTCGACATATCATCATAAGTCCATGCAAAAACTTATTTATAATCAATTAATATTTGTATCATCCCTTATTTTAATTGTGGTGAAACATGTACACTTATTTTAGTTTCCCTAACCTCTTCCTGATCGCCAAGATTAATTAACTCAGTTTCATTCAAATTAGGATTCAACTTGGCTTCAAATTGTTGCAACTCTTTTCTTATTTCTTCCAATGCCTCTTCTTCATCATATTCCACCTCTTGATTTATTATATCTTGATTAGGCTGGATTTTAAGATCAGGCTAAAAATTCTGCATGTATGTCATATCACTAGAATCAGCATAATGCGAACTGTATAAAGAAAAGACAAATAAAATGCATTAGAGATAAAACAAAAAGGATATTGCATTTCATTACAAAAAAATACATGAGGGTTTATATATAAGAGACGACAAAAATATAAACATGACATATCCCGAATTACAACCCTGAAATAACTCGGATAACAGAAAGAAGAACAAAACAAGCTACCAAAACTCCCTCCTGATGGGGAAAAGAGTGACTTCCCAATTGCTGAGCTGCACATCAGGGCCTATGAACTGAATATCTGCCTTACTGGTACCTTCTCCCACTTCAACCATATCAGATTCAACGAATAGGTTTTGGAAATCAACTAACTCAGTTTTCACCTCTTGTATGTGCTTTGTAACACTTCTTTTGACAAATGACTCACTGAGTAGTGGCATTGGGTGGGGGAGTGACCATGTTTCCTTCTTTCGCTTCTTGGCCTTTTTCCAATCTTCAACTGTAGGTTTGAACCCTAAACCAAAACTACCCAGGTTCTCACTTGGACATATTGGAAGAGCTATGCCATGTAAAGATACTCGTAAACCCTTTCCTGGCTCAAAGCCATATTTCAACATCTCATTAACCATCATGAAAGAAGCAGGACATAACTATGGCCTTAGTAAAACATGTCCTTCACAGATATGATCCACAAATACTGCATAAAAAGATTGATAGACTAATGTAGCCTCTACATTATTTTTCTCGACAAAAGACATGAGTGAGTCTTTATAGATGGCCAAATCCCCTTCACCGTGAATGATCACCTCCAGCTTGTCGTGTTCAAACTTGATCATCTAGTGCAACATCGATGCAACGACTCCAGCCTTATAAACCCACGGTCTTTCCAAAAACAAATTATAAAAGGCATCGATATTCAACAGTTGAAACTCTATGGCAAATTCGATGGGCCCTATAGTCAACATTAGCTCTATTTCACTAATAGAATCTATTTTCACTCCATTAAAAGCTCTGACACATACATTGTTAGGTCAAATCCTCTCGATATTGATGTTCAATTTTTGCAAAGTAGACAGAGGATAAATATTCACACCAGAACCTCTATCAATCATGACACGACTGACATAGAAGCATTCATACTTCACAATAATGTAAAGGCCCCGAGTATGACCCATACCTTCCACAGGCAACTCATCATCCGAAAAGCTAATCCTATTTACCTCAAAAAAAATTCCAATAATTTTCTCCAATTGATTTACCGTAACTTCCCTAGGGACGTAAACTACATTCAACACCTTTAGAATAATATTACAATGTTCATCAGAATGCAACATCAAGGAAAGAAGAGAGATGTGAGTTGGAGTCTTCCTCAACTGATCTATGATTTAGTATTCAAGTAATTTCATCTTTTTCAAAAACTCTTAAGCTTCTTCCTCGGTGATGGGTTTTTTGAGAGTCGACTGGCTATTCACTATTGATTTAGACTTCCTTAAACCTTCCAGGACAAAACACCATCCTGAATGAGTCAAACCCCCAACTACATTCACTTCATCCACAATTTCCTTCCCTTGATAAGTCATCCCAGTCTGCTTATAATTTCAAGGGACTTTTTTGGGGTCGATCAACGGGAGTTGTGTCACTGGCTTAATGATAATAGACGCCGCAAGTACCCCTTTCACAGTCAAAATAGGATTTCTTGGGGCTTCCAATACTATTAACTTTGGCTTACCCTGACTCGGACCAATAATTTTTCCCACTCCTTTGACAGTCAGCACAGGTTTCTTGTAATTTCCTTGAGTTTCCTTTTCTATCATCTTCTTTAGAATCAAAGACATTGCCTTCATCGAATCTTCAACATTCACCGACTTCTCCTCATTAGTTGGTATCCTAACGATTGACTTTTAAGACACCATGGACTCTTTACCTTCATATATCAACTCCAACATGTTTGTTTCAGCATGGACTGGCAATGGATTTTGGTTGATGTTTGAAACCTCCAGGGCGTGTACTATAATTTAATTATGTCGATCATATCCTGAATTTCTCTCTTCAAATACCAACATTTTTCTGTATCATGCCCGAGCATATCAGAATAGTATGCACATCTTAGAGAATAATCAAGGTTCCTTGGGGGCAGATTCAGAAGCTTTCCTTCGATTGGGCTCAGGACCTTCATATTTATCAACTTCTGAAACAAAATAGTATATGACTCCCTGATGGGTGTGAAATCATTATTGATTGCCTTCTTTTTCTTAAACTCGACCCTAGGTCGAAAACCAGATTTATAAGGGGTTTAGTAATTTTATGGAGCTGAAGGACGATTTTGAAGGGTTGGCGTATACCATTGTGAGTAAAAAGGGGTTTGAACGTATAGTTATGCTCTATATACTGGGTATGGGGGTAGCGGAATAGGATACGATGGATTTTATAGAGTGTAGTAATGATGGGGGGAATAAATGGAGCTTGGGCATAGACTTGGGCTTGAGATTGAGGATAAGGGCGAGGTGGTCATTTCAGATATGCATGTGGCCCAACTACAACAGTCACTACATCCTCTTTCTTCTTCTTCCCTCTGAAAGTTCCAGAACTACTCTAAATTGCTTGAGTGATTTCCTTTAATACGGCAAAGCTCACAATTCATCTTGTCTTAATTCCCTCTTCTATCATTTCTCCTATCTTAAGGACTTCGACAAATGGCTTACCCATTGCCGGAAGTAAGTGTTGAAAATAGGTTTCATCTTCTTCCTGAATGAAGACCTCTACCAATTTGTTCTTCTTCATCGGAGGCTTTTCCCTTGTGGCCTGTTCATGCCACCTTATCGCATACTCCCTGAAGCTTTCAGCATTTTTCTTCTTCATATTATTCAGGGACTTCTCGTCGGGAATAAGCTCCATATTATACTAAAATTATTGCACAAGTTCGTTAGCCAGGTCATCCCAGCTATTCCATTTGTCGATATCCTGACCAACTAACCATTTCGAAGCCAGACTGGAAAGACTTTCACCAAAGTAAGCCATAAGTAACTCTTCTTTTCCTCCCGCACCCCTTAGTTGGTTACAATAACATCTTAAATGCGCCACGGCATCACCGTGTCCATAGTACTTCTCAAACTTCGGAGTCTTAAAGCCAAGATGAAGGTTGACACCTGGGAACTTGCATAGATCTTTATAGTAAACACTCTTATAACCCCCGAGTCCCTGTAGGTGTCTCAAGGCTTGTTCCAAACTCTTTAATTTCCACAATATGCCTTCCTGTTCTTCAGTTGTATCAAGTTTCTCTGTATCAAAGTAAAATGCAGGAGGATAATTATAACAATACAGATCACTCATCTTCAAGGTAGGCTCCGGAACATGTTGGTGAGCCTCTAGCATTTTAAATACTAGTTCACTAGCAAACCCGGGGAGTATAATTATTGGACGCACAACATAAGTAGGAGCTTCAGATAGTGGTAGAGCCACAAACACAGGTATTGCAGGTTGTGCTGGCTGAGCAGTGGTCCTTGGTCGGGGAATTGACAAGGGCACACTAGAAGTGCCTGGATAATACTAATGTGAAGTTAATCCTGGTGCGTGCTCGGGTGACTCAGTGGGAGCAGAAAATTATGCCTGGGAGAGCGGAGAGCAATTGGAGATGTTCCCAAGATCTTCAGGGAATGGAGGAGGAGCCATGCCACAAGCCCAGGCACGGTATAGATCTGTCAATTGTTTCCTTAGTCTCAATATCTCATCATTGCGTTCTGAACCCTCTTCTCTAGGATCCTGATCTGGGTCAACGAGTGAATTTTTGATCTCCCTGTTAGCCATGGAGAGCTTTGCTTTTGATCTAATGGAGTAAGGGTGGCTAGACAGAGTGCTACAAACCAACCAATTTTATTTGAAAGAACATTCTCATCAAAGACAAAACCCATTAGGATTAGGTCAGACAACAAGCATGGAAATCATATTGTATACACATCCTAGATTCATGCGCATTTCTACCAGCCTTTGAGGGTAATGAGGCAATTTTAACATCATCCCAATTGCTCGCTTACACTATTTTTCTCTTCCCCTCTCATCACACCTCGTTCTTTTCTACCTTTTTGCCCTCGCTTCTCTCTTTTTTGCCTCAGTTTCTTTTCCTTCTCCTTTCTTTTCTCACGATTCTTTCCTTCTTTTTATCATTCTATATGGCTGTTGCTTTTTGTTAAAAGAAGAAAATTGAGGAAAAACAAAAAAACAAGTGATTAGATCGAACCTAAAAATAGGTTGCCTACGTATTATGTTGTACATGAATCAGATCTTGCGTAGTTCGGGACGTATGCACAGAGTTGATGATTTTTTTTATTTTTGATTGATGTTTTTTTCTTGATCTTTTGATTTTTGATTTTTTTTTAATGACGAAAACCAAAACAAAAGAAAGTACAAAACACACCATTACATTTCATAAAAGAAACAAATAAAACAAACTTCAAATTTAAGACAACCTTTATACTAGTCAACAAAGACTAAACAATACTCTAGACCCACAGGACAACATGCGTGACACTCCTAACAAAGACTTTAATGTTGAAACAAACTTGACACCGACTTAACAAAGACACAACAAAATAATAACAGAAAAATAAAGGACTCAAACTTAAATAAAAGATAGGAAGTGACCTCCTTCAAACTGCTGCACCGCATAATGGCCCTGGCTGAGATGAACTTATCTATGAAGTTCCTGCTTTCCCACTCAAATTCTGCAACATATCATGTAATGACACTTTGATATTTGGGAAGAAGCTTCTGGCATGTGTTCCTTCCTCTTGGGGAGTACACCTGAAAAGACTTTTCTGATACCCTTCCACAGTTGTGAGCAAACCTGATAACTGCACTCTCAACGACTCCACTTTGGCCCCTGCATCTTCACCCTCATAGTTTCAACTATGCAAGCTTCATGTATTCTCTCTCTAAGTTATGTTGGTAATGGTCTACTGACACCCCGGGTAATGGATTGTAGCCATATTCCATATCTTTGAGTGTATCCTGGATTATCTAAACCTGCCCTGAGAGTATCCACACCCTGCCACATTGCATTATTCCAGAACTGGTCATATTTAATCTCACCCTTAGCTTGGTCCCTAAAGTACTCAACATCTTTTTGGAGGTCCATTATCGGTGGAACATCTTGCAATCTACCCAACTAACACATTACCCTAAGGAGAGTGTATGGTTGGGTATAATTAAGCCCCAATAAAACTAGATAGAGTTGCAAGCTACATGCGACCAAGATTGTTTTCAAGCGGAGCCAAAAATAGGTCCATAGGATATTGTCATTTATTCTTGATTTGAGAAATTCAATCCAAGCATCGACTCCTACTGGCAATGAGAATTTATGAAAGCGCATTCTCTCTTCCATAGCTTTCACTCAATCTAAAAGACAACAATCAATCATATCAGATTTTATCAAAGACGAAACATGCCAATGCTCTATCATTCATAGTTGCAACACTAGATTACTTCCTTCGAAGAACCGCATCCCTTTTTTTACTTCAGTTAGGGCCTTATATATCTCTACTAAAATCATAGGTACGATAGTAACCTTGTCCCCTTGCTCCTCATGATATAAGGCTATCACTACAGATTGCAAACAGGTATTAACACACCTTTCATCCAGTGGAAACACTAGAGTGCCTAACAAAGCGAGGGCAAAGACTTCAAGATGCTTCATTTCCCAATTCTTCTTAGTTATATGAAATTCATCCCAAAAATAATCAAACCCTCCCAATGATCTAAATCGAGTGAACAAGTAGTCTAGGGAAATCCTTGATTGATTAAGGCATCCCAAATGCCTATTTTTTCTTTTTAAACCACAGCCTTGAAGAAATCTCGTGCTAGTATGATTTCGGGCTCGGATCATCTATAGACTGATGTAAGGTAACTGACACAAACCAGATATTTTTGCCAGAGTAGGCGTCATTTCACAATTCCCGAACCTAAACACCAAACTGCTAGGATCCCAAAAAGTTGATGCTACTTCTGTCAAATCTGGACGGGGTGTAAGACGCAGGAGTGCTGTAAGATTACCCAATACTATCTGTAGCTCATGCTGTTCGGAGTAGTTAAACGCACCCCACCACTTGATTAACTCTTTATGGACCTTGAAAATCATCCGAACTCTAGACCTCGTGGTTGGGTCCATCCTGAAATAACACATAGGGCATCAACTAAAAAAATTGATAAGAATAAAAGATTCCCAACCCTTGGGACTTTGACGCAGACATATGTCGAAGGGGTAAACCACTTTATGACTCCAGTTCACCGAACAACACCACTGAATGAAATCAGCCTACATGCCTAGAACTAGCTAACAATGCTTGATTATGAAGAGAAATACCCTAGGCTAAGACTAAGACAAGGACCAAAAATAAAGATTACTGAACCCACCAAGGGCTGCCTACGTATCCAGCCCCGAGGGACGGAAATCAGGTATGCGTAATTCGTCCAGATTGGACAATTAAAGATTAACTAACAGATTGACCCTAACTTAAGAGACATGACCAAAGATAGACAATTTTTTTTTTTGAGTTTCAATTTGACACTTCACATAAAACGGACACCAACAACTATGAAAGAAAATCCTATTGGTATTTTCATTATATGAAATGTACAAAATTCTACCATTTTTGAATTTTTCTTTTATAAAAGCTCCTATGAAGAAAAATCTTTCTTTTTCAAAAGATTTTGATTTACAAATGACTACTAATGGAACTAAAGAAAAATATTTTTTGATATTTTCATTTTTCGGAGAAAATAAGTGCAACAGGAAAAAAAATCTTTTTGATGTTTTTGAATTCTAAAAAATGAAAGCCAAAAAGAACTCTAAAAAAATACGAAACACACTTTTACTTTACTCACCTTTTTCTTTTTCTCCCACCTGCCAAATAAAAATGCAATTCAATATATACATCATTATGCAACACACATTATTACAAAAATCACATAACACATTACATCAACAAATCATTTAAGCAATTTAAATCAACAACACTTAAACGATGAATCCAACATTATTCAAAATAATTAAACACTCCTAAAGATTTTTCACTAATTAAAAGCTAAGTTCAAAAATATCTAAAAATTATCTAAAAGTCAAGTCCAACAACACTAAGGAGTAGCCCCAACAAACTCCTCATCACTCTCTGTTTCCTCTTCGCTACTTGAATTAGGAGCAACGACTTGTGTCAAGGCACGTCTAAGGTGTGCAATCTGATGTGACATAGCAGCATGTCTCTCGAAAATTGTAAAAATGACCTAATCGTGCTTTGCCAACCAACAATATATTGTCTGAAAATCAATTGACTAGTGTCATACCCTTTTTTAACTCCAAAAGATTGATTTTAAGTTTGAAAGGACTTTTATTATCAAAGTGACAAAAGGTTTAAAATTTGTTTCGAAAAGGAATTATTTATATTTTTTTATTCAGAGTTGCCACTTGAAATGAACACGGTGTGCCAAGTGACCTTTGAAAATCCTTTTCAAAACTGTTTGACTCTTTAAACTGATTTACGAACAGAGATTTCGCGTAAGAAATTCTGTTCACCGAGGGGAAGGTGTTACGCACCCCTCGATCCCGTGGTTCGACCACGGTCTCTTGGTGGAATGTATCGGCTAATTTGACACTATGAATGTATAAATCATAACAAGCACACCCAAACAAACAACAAATAAAGCGAATCCCAAAAATATAATGTCCAGTCCAATTATACAGTCCTAGAATAAAAAATGCGGAAATTTAAACATACGCTAACCTACACTAATCCTAAACTACGCTCCAATGCTTTACCCGATGCCTCGGGCCTTCATCACAGATGTCCTCTGAGTACAAAATACTTCGGGGCATTCCCCGATGAATATATACACATAACTTCGGGGCATTCCCCGGCAAATAAATACATTGATAGAAATATGGTAAACAAAACCATCCAACAAATATTCCAAACATTCCACAATCCACAAGTCCTAAATTTACCTACCTAACCTAGTATTTTCCTATCCATCCAATGGCCTAATCATGATACAATAGTGTTTAACATCCGTGTTTGTTCCAAAATAACAAACCCCAATAAATTAAGATTCATCAATATTCATTTTTATTAACTCCCAACATCTAACCCCAAATTAATTTTTTTATCCACAACTACCACATGAGACAATTATCAACACATTAACACCAAACTTGTATCATAATCAAAGGTTCCACAACAAACATTTACAAAAACACACAATCACATTAACAAACACATAATCATAGTATCAATCCGATAAATTAAGATAAAATGGAGAGAGAGAGTTAAAGAATTGCACTTTTCGATAATTAATTTTGGTTAATAATAATGAGTTAAAGAAAACCCAAACTCGAAATCCTCGAACGGAGAGCCTCAACAACAAACAAATCCAATCGATGTCAAGAATCCACACCCAAATTTTGATTCAAACACAAATACGAGAAGAATATGAGAAACCCAAAATAAAGACACCCAAATCCACATAAAATACTGACATCATCACGAATCTGGATGAATTTTGGGGTGAAAACGGGACTGGTGAGTCGTCTGACCTTGCTGGAAAAGTAATGGATGGTGCAGGTGGATTTTATCAGTGGTGAATCTCGTAAATTTATAGCGAGAAACTTGCTGGAAACCATCAAACCCTTCCTCTTTTCTCCCTCCATTCACTCTCTCTCTATTTATGCTTAATTTCTCTCTCAATTCACTCTCTCTCTCTTGATTATTTCTTCCCTATGTGTGTCCCTTATGTGTGTGTGAGTTTTTATGTGTGAGAGTCTCCTGATGAGGAGTTGTATGCACTGATAAAAAATAATGAAAAAAATGGTGGAGAGTCCAGAACATAAAGTAATGTCCCATTTTCCTGGAGGGTCCTGAACATAAAGTAAATTTCCCATTTTCCTGGAGAGTCCTGAACATAAAGTAAATTCCCATTTTCCATGAGGGTCCTGAACATAAAGTAAATTCACAGATGTGCTTTACCAAAGGTAGCTGAATTAAGCGAAGTGAATTCTGCCCCTATTTCAACAAAGAAAATTTGTCAGTTAAAAACTTGGTGGTGGCTTGCAACACTTGACTTTCTCGATGCCTGATCCAGTGTTCATTCCCTTCATTTTGTTTCAGATTGCTGGCACTTGCCCCTGCTTTGTTGCGTCATTGACCCAAACACAGATTAAGGGAAGTGGCTTTGATTCGAGCATTGAATTTTATTTTACTATGTCTCCGATATACACCTTTTGCATCCTGTCATTTCCATAAAATCATCAATCGGTAGGTTGATAAACTTTCTTTGTTTTTTTCCAACTTATGACCACGTTTCTTTCATGTGTTGGTCCTGGCCCTGCTCTATGCAATTAAGGAGATTGGTAGCAAGTTTTGAAATTCTTTCTCACTTGTTTTGACACAGACTTGACTCAAAAAATGTAAAGAAATAATGGTGATTTTCTTATTCAATAAATGACATAAAAGACAAAACATATGAATATGTAAAAGAAATAAAACGACAATGTCCCCTTTTTCAGAAATGGAAAAAGAGAAAAACTTATCTAAATGCTGCAGCCAACTCTAATGATTCTGACATGTACTTTATATACGGTGCCCGCGAGAGTGTTCACCAATAAAACTCTCTCGCTTTTATTTCTCTCAACTTACCATCGCCTCACGGTGCCCATGAGAGTTTTCACCGGTAAGACTCTCATTTTTATTTCTAATATTTCCCCCATGATGATGCTGGAAATATAGTACCAAAACCTTGTCATATATCCATCGCATGTTCCGCCTTGACATTCTTGAAGATTGATCTGAAGATTTTTCTTCAGTTGTAACTTGGCTTTTGGACAGGATCAGAAAGAAAGAATGACATGAGGCTCAAACGACACGTGAAGTAGGGTGGGATTTACAACTTTTGGAGTTGACTTAAACAACAAAAATTAACTCATACCCCAGTTTTTTTTGACTGGGTAACACTAAATTGTTCATTTGGTTGGACCAAACCCAGAATAGGGCTGCCTACGTATCTCACCTCCGAAAAAGGAGAATCAGGTCAAACGTAGTTCCAGCGACTTGTTCTTTATTTTTGGGTTGATTATTTTTTCTTTTTTTTTCTTTATCTTTTTTTTTACATGTTTTGATTCTTCTTTTCTTGACACTTATCCTTTTTACTCTATTTTGATTCCAAAAAAGAGATATGGAAGAAAATAAAAACCAAAGCTCAAAAGGGTAAACAAAGGATGACACAATATTGAAATATTAAAGTAAAATGACTTCATCATATCAACTTTAAAAAATGTCAATACTAAACATTCAATAGAAATAATCAAGGATAAAGATCATACATAATATCTTTTAACTGCATCAGCATTGATAGCTAATTCTGCCACTTTTTCTTCTATATCTGTCAAGTATAAGGCTCCATTGGGTAACACTTTATTTAAAATGAAGGGTCCTTGCCAATTTGGAAAAAACTTGCCTTTAGCTTCAATTTGATGAGAGAGGATGCACTTTAATACCAATTGCCCGACTTCAAAATGCCTGGGACGCACCTTCCTATTATATTCTTGGGCCATTCTCTTTTGATCCAATTAGCCATGACACACTGACGTCAGTTTTTTTTATCAATCAAACTCAACTACTCCAATCGAGTTTTGAGCCACTGATTATCATCAATCTCGGCTTCCACAATGACTCGAAGGAATGGAATTTCCACTTCGGCAGGTATGACTGCTTCCGTCCCGTACACTAACAAATATGGAGTTTCCCCTGTTGAAGTGCGAACGGTAGTACGATAACCTAACAATGCAAAAGGCAACTTCTCATTCCATTATCTGAACCCTTGTACCATTTTTCGCAGGATCTTTTTGATATTCTTGTTGGCAGCTTCAACGACGCCATTTTCCTTCGAACGATACGAAGTGGAATTTTGGTTTGCAATCTTATACTGTTGACACTCCTCTTGCATCAAATGGTTGTTGAGGTTGGCAACATTATCTGTAATGATAGCCTTTGGAATGCCAAATCTACAAATGATGTTAGCATGAACAAAATCCACCACCACCTTCTTTTTCACCGACTTAAAAGTTGTTGCTTATATCCACTTTGTAATATAGTCAATGGCTATCATAATGAATCTATGTCCGTTCGATGCTTTCGATTTAATCGGTCCAATCACGTCCATCCCCCAAGCTACAAAAGACCATGGAGCTGACATTACGTGTAACTCAGTAGGAGGAGAGTTTATTAGATCACTGTGTACCTGACATTGATGGCATTTTAGAACAAAATGGATAGAGTCCCTCTCCATAGTAAGCCAATAATAACCTATCGAAGTATCTTCTTTGACAATATATAACCATTTATATATGGCCCACATACTCCGGAATATACTTCAACCATGATTATCGAAGCTTCTTTCGCATCTACACACCTCAAAAGTCCCAGATTAGGGATTTTCTTGTAAAAGATTCCCCTACTTAAGAAAAATCCATTGTCCAAATGCCTAATAGTTCTCTTTTGATCACTGGTGGCATGTGTTGGATATTCTCCTGACTGAATGTATCGCTTGATATCAAAGAACCAAGGCTTGCCGTCGAGCTCTTCTTCAACCGTATTACAATAACCATGTTGATCACATCTCTGTATATGTACTAGATCAACATAAGCCCTATCAAGATGTTAAAGGATCGAAGATAATGTGGCTAGCACATCAGCAATCTCATTGTGAACTCTCGGAATATGCCTAAACTTTACTGACACGAACCATTGACATAGATCGTGCAAGAATTATCGATACAGTATGTTCTTTAAATCTCGTGTCTCTCATTCGCCTTGAATCTAGTGGACAACCAAGTCTGAGTCTCCCAGCACTAATAATTCCTGAACTCCCATGTCAATAGCTAGCCTTAGCCCCAAAATGCAAGCTTCATATTCTGCCAAGTTGTTGGTACAATAAAGCTTCATACTCAGTAAACAATATTTGCCATTTTGCAAGTCGACCCATTGGCATGGGTTTTTGAAAGATATACTTCAAAGGATCTATGCAGGAGATGAGGTAAGTAGTGTAGGATGAAATATAATGCTTCAACTTTTGTGCAACCCAAGTTAGGGCACAACACGTTCTTTCAAAAAGAGTGTACATGGCTTCATACATCGTGAACATTTTGATGAGATAATAAATGGCTTACTCTTTTTCCAAGTGATATCATGTTGAACCAAAACATAATCAAAGGACTTATCCATAACTGATAAGTACAAAATCAAGGGCCTACTAGGCTTAGGCGGTACCAACACAAGCGGATTCGATAGATATCTTTTGATTTTGTCGAATGCCTCCTGACATTTCTCTGTCCATTCAACAACACTCTTCTTCAGCAACTTAAAAATGGACTCACAATTGGTTGTGAGTTGAGCAATGAATCTACTGATGTAGTTCATCCTACCAAGCAAACTCATCACCTCTGTTCTATTCTTAGGTGGCGGCAGATCCTAAATAGCCTTGATCTTTGAAGAATCCAATTCAATACCTCGACGACTGACCACGAACCCTAACAACTTCCCAAGCAGAACTCTAAATATATATTTTACTGGGTTGAGTTTGAGATTATACCTGCGAAGTCACTCGAAGAACTTTCTTAGATCTTTAACATGATCTACTTGACTTTTGGACTTAATGATCACATCATCTACATAGACTTCAATTTCCTTATGGATCATATCATAAAATATAGTGGTCATGGTCCTCATGTATGTTTCTCCAGCATTCTTCAGACGGAACGGCATCACTCGATAAGAATGAGTCCCCCACAGTGCGATGAAAGATGTCTTCTCGAAATCATCAGCATCCATAACTATTTGGTGGTACCCATCATAACAATCAACAAAAGAAGCAACCTCATATTTAGCACAATTATATAATAGAATATAAATGTTGGGTAGTGGAAAATCATCCTTCGGGCTGTCCCTGTTCAAATCACGATAATCGATAAAAAGAATCTGGTGGCCTAATCATGATACTACAGTATTTAAGATCCGTGTTTGTTCCAAAATAACTAACCCCAATTAATCAAGATTCATCAATATTCATTTTTATCAACTCCTAACATCCAACCCTAAATTATATTTTTTATCCACAACTACCACATGAGACAATTATCAACACATTAACACCAAACTTGTATCATAATCAATGGTTCGACATTAAACATTCACAAAAACATACAATCACATCAACAAATACATAATCATAATATCAATCCAATAAATTAAGATAAAATGGAGAGAGAGAGTTAAATAAATGGTCCTTTTGATAATTAATTTTGGTTGATAATAATGAGTTAAAGAAAACTCGAACTCGAAATCCTCAAATGGAGAGCCTCAACAACAAATAAATCCAATCAGTGTCAAGAATCCACACCCAAATTTTGATTCAAACAACAATACCAGAAGAATATGAGAAAACCAAAATAAAGACACCCGAATCCACACAAACTACTGACACCAACACGAATTCGGACGGATTTTGGGGTAGAAACGGGACTGGTGAACCATCTGATCTTGCCGGAACAATAATGGATGGTGCGGACGGTGTTTATCAGTGGTGAATCTGGTGAATTTATGGCGATAAACTCATTGGCAACCGTCAAACCCATCCACTTTTCTCCTTCCATTCACTCTCCCTCTCTGCTTACGCTCAATTTCTCTTTCAATTCACTCTTTCTCTCTCAATTTCCGTCTTCCCTATGTGTGTACCTTTCATGTATGTGAGTTTTTGTGTGTGAGAATCTCCTGATAAGGAGTTATGTGCGCTGATGAAGAAAGAATGAAAAAAATAGAGGAGCTCCCCTTTTTCCACGAGTTGTGTCCCCTCTATTTTTCCCCTTCTCCTCTTTTTAATTCTCTATGTGTGCATTGTTACTGTCTCTTTTTCAAAGAAGAAAGAAAGAAAGTCAATGTAGTTGTTGTTGTTGGCACGTGGGGTTGCCAGGTAGTGGGTGGGATAAGGTAGGGGTAGAGGATAGGTAAAGGGTAGGGTATGTAAATGAGTAAAAATTATTTTTTGGAGGGACAAAATTATGTGTCTACAACTAGTGTTATATGATATATATATATATATATATATTAAAGTTAACTAAATAATAATTAAATCTAATATACCTTAAACTCTTGAAACATGGCTTGTTTAAAGACTATTGGAATGTCCCATCACTTGTGTCAATGATATGTAAAAAGTCTCATAACGCTCTCCCTTACAACCTCATTAACTTCTTTTGACGCGGGATACCACTTGTAAGAATATAATAAGTATGTAAGTTTAATATTTTATTAATGAAAAAAATAAACCTATCAATTGAAAAATAAACTAACGAAGATCTATCAGGCTCGATGAATACTCTACCAAACATGTTCGTATCTCCAGGAATTAGACCAATCAAATCTACATCAATATCTTCTTCTACAAAAAGAGGCGGAGGTGGAGGTGGATGTGGTGGTGACTTGATCATTTTGAAGTCACTAGTACACATTTCAAAACACTACACTTAACGATTTTCAAGTAATGAATTCACATTACAAATAACAATGCAAATCATTTTCAAGTCAAGAATTGACATTTCAAGTGACAACACTAAACCAATTTCAAGTCATGAATTCACATTTTCAAATGATTACACTTTACTAATTTCAAAACACAAGTTCATCTTTCAAGTAACTACACTAAACCATTTTCAACTCTCTAATTCACTTCTCAAGTGACTACACTTGATTAATTTGAAGTCACTAGTACACATTTCAAAACACTATACTTAACCATTTTCAACTCTCTAATTCACTTCTCAAGTGACTAAACTTAACCATTTTCAAGTCATGAATTCACATTTCAAGTGACAACACTAAATCAATTTCAAGTCATGAATTCACACTTTCAAGTGATTACACTTTACTAATTTCAAAATACAAGTTCACTTTTCAAGTAACTACACTAAACCATTTTCTAGTCGCTAATCCACTTCTCAAGTGACTACACTTGATCACTTTGAAGTCACTAGTACACATTTCAAAACACTACACTTGACCATTTTCAACTCTCTAATTCTCATTTCAAATGACTAAGCCTAACCATTTTCAAGTCATGAATTCACATTTCAAGTGTCAACACTAAACCAATTTCAAGTTATGAATTCACATTTTCAAGTGATTACACTAAGATAATTTCAAAACACAAGTTGACCTTTCAAGAACTACACTAAACCATTTTCAAGTCGCTAATCCACTTCTCAAGTGACTAGTACACATTTCAAAACACTACACTTAACCATTTTCAACTCTCTAATTCACATTTCAAGTGACTAAACTTAATCATTTTCAAGTCATGAATTCACATTTCAAGTATCAACATTAAACCAATTTCAAGTCATGAATTCACATTTTCAAGTGATTACACTTTACTAATTCAAAACACAAGTTCATCTTTTAAGAACTACACTAAATCATTTTCAAGTTGCTAATCCACTTTTTAAGTGACTGGTACACATTTCAAAACACTACAATTAATCATTTTCAACTCTCTAATTCACATTTCAAGTGAATAAACTTAATTATTTTCAAGTCATGAATTCACATTTCAAGTCAGAAAATTTTTAGTACCACATTGCCAATCTAATTTGTCAATTTTAAGTTTAATTTGCTCTATGTAATGCTCCTTTGGGTAGGAAAAACAAACAAAATAGTATCTTGGAACGACACTCAACAACCGAAGGACAAACAAAAGAGAAGAAAAACAAAATTGCAGTAGAATAATATTCTCCAACACCAGTGTATGATCCAAAATTAAAGCAAAGAAAATATTGGCAAAAATGTCCCATCCAGTGACATACTAGTATTATGTTGATCCCGTAAATTCATTTGAAGCGTGGGAAAAGCAAAACTCAAGCAGATAGAAGATATCAGCCATGGCCTTGCAGTTGCTGAGTACAAGCATCTGTACTAATTGATTCTTCATGGGAAAAATTGCTTTTTCTTTGTTATTATTTGTAGCTTTTGAATTCGAGACTCTAATTAAAAGCAAAGAAAGTGTATTCATTTCACTCTGTCTTTTGATGGTATTTAAAGCATGATTCACCTTTGATCGCTACTCTAACTTTCTTTTCACTTTTTTTCTTAATCATCTACTCTAAGTAACGATTCATCAAAATTGAAGTTTACTTATAGATATCAAAATTTATCTGATTCGAGTCAGGCCTTTACAAGATAAGTTCAATACTCGTTAGATGTTTACCAGAGGTTATTTTATGTTAAATCCTAGATCATATATAGTTCTCTCCTATATACAAAAGTACATATTCCCCCCAAAAGCCTTCTTGAATATTTCATAAACACTTGGGTATTGATATATTGATTAAGATATCAAATATGATGTTTCTTGAAGCCCAAGTGATAAAGAGAAGATCATTATCCCCAAGAATAACTCGAAATATCAAAATATTATTCAGTATTCTTGGCACTCAAATTCATCAGAAGAAGGCCTACATTATATTACTTTCGAAAAATATGTCACTAGCAATCCTCAAATCACGAAAGAAATTTAAGATAAAAAAATCAAGAAAAATCATAAAATTATATTTACGTAATCTTGATAAACAAAATCACTTATTTATGTTTATTTTATAACTACAATTTATCATAAAATTATGTTTACTTAATCTTGATAAACAAAATCACTTATTTATGTTTATTTTATTATTATAATCACTTAAATTGAAGGACAAAAATGTGAACCATAACTTCTTGATTGAAAATCCGCTAGAATTCCTGTGATTTGCCTAGAGAAAATATGGAATGTTTCTTTTCTCTAGGCTTGGTATTACATGGATTAAATTAAAAAATAAATAAATTATTTTTTTAATGATTTTCGGTTTGATTAATTTGGATGATTTTTATTTATTTATTTTAAAAAATATTGTTTAATGATTTTCTTTGAAATTTTACAAGATAGACATTGAAAAGTATAAAACACGAATTATTTAACAATATTTGATCCTTAGCATATGAACAGCAAGGGAATCAATTAGTATTAAACAACTGTCTACATTTTATTTTGATAACATGTTAGACGTGCGAATTTATTAATCTTATTGTCTTGTTGCATTATGCTTTTATAGGAAAGAAAAATGCCAATATTGTCCAGTTGAGAGAATTTCAACAACAATAAGCTTTCCCACATTGAGAGAATGAGTACCACATTTTTTTTGGTCAAGAACTAATTCTCCACGTGAACTAAAAATGTTGAACTAGTAATAGATAATTAATGATAGCAAAATTGACTATCCACAAAGCATACTTGTGACAGTGGCGGAGCTCACCGGTGAAGAAAAGAGCGGTAGCGGTGGTGGTGGCTGTTTGAGAAGGAGAGACGGCGGCGACGCTGTTTCGCCAGTGGCGACGCTAGGCAGCTGCTGTTGGGGGATGAACGGAGGAAGGCGGAGCGGCAACGTAGGTCGACAATGATTTTATTTTAGAGAGAAGGTAGAGAAGAGAGGGTTTGTAGAGAAAGAGTGGAGAGGTGGTTGTTTTTTTTAGAATGAGGGATTAGGGTTTTGTTTTGTTTAAAAGGAAAAAAAGTGGGTGCTTTGGATCTCAGCCGTTGGATTATTTTGATCAACGGCTGAGATAAAATATGATTAAAAATAAGATTAAAATTGAAATTTAATTTATGGCCAAATTAAAGTCAATTTTGACTGTAATTGACACCAATTAAGTATAAAATTACCTAAAAATTAAACACCAAAGAAAAATTGAATGGAATTGACTGTTATTTTAACAATAATAATAGTGGTAGATAATGCATTTGAAAATTGTGAGTGTGCGTATGTGCGAAATAATTTAATTAGTTTCTACTATTTCTATTTTATGTATATTTTCTTATTGTTTAAACCAAAAATCAAACCGTTAAGGACTAAAAATTGATAAACTAAAAACCAATAAAAAATACTTTATTGATTTGATTGTTGGTTTAATATGTTTAAAAATCGCTAACCGATAAACCAAACCGAACTGATCGATGCACACCCCTAATATCAAGAAAAAATAGTGAAAATTGATTTTAATATTGACCGTTATCAAATATGATGAATGATTGAGATTAAAATTGAGGAGATGAGTCAAATTGGGATTAGAAATTAGGTTAAAAAAGATTGAATTGGAGAGTTCGATTACGTTAATACAACATATTAATATGATGAGTTATCGGTTAATTAGCTTCATTATTATAACTTCAATAGTGTATTATTATCTAGATCATATGATGTTAATGTATTATTCAAAATATTTAGATATATAGATTCAGCTAGCTAGCTTTTAACCACTATATACATCACTATACGAGAGATACGTATTTATACATACATACATATAAATATATATATATATATATATATATATATTTGATTGACTATCAACTTTGTAATATGTACTATATACATCACATACACGAGTATATTACCTCATAATACAACATATTTTATTTCTACTCTAACGAATTATCATTTAATTTAGCTTACATTATTATATTTTAACCTCAATAATATATTATTACCTTGATCAATCGATCGTATGATATCAATGTATTCAATATATATAGTAGATTGACTATAAACATTACAATATATACTAGATACATCACATACACATGTATATTACCTCATAATACAATGTATTTCATATATACAATGATAAATTAACGTTTAATTTAGCTTTTGTTGTTATATTATAACTTCAACAGTATATTATTTTCTTGATCAATCTATCGTACGATATCAATGTATTCAATATATAATTGAATACATTTAATTTTTTTTTAAACATAAAAATTATTTATTTAATAATAAATAAAAAATATCAAATATCGACGGATAGTGTCGTTTTCATAAAGTTAATTTTATTTATTTTTAAAAATATGAAAAAATAAAAAGATAATTAAAAATTGCGAAAAATAACGTCGCTTTTCTATAATTAATATTTTAAAAATAAATAATTATAGAGACGTTGTCCGTCGATTTTAATAAAATAAATTAAAATAAAAATTTAATATAAAAAGCGACGGACAACGTCCCTTTTCAAAAAATTAATTTTTATTTAGTTTTAACAAAAGAGACGTTGTCCGTCGCTTTTTGTAAAAAATAAGAAAAAATAAAAAAAATAAAAAAAATAAAAAAAAATACAAATTGCGACAGACAACATCTCTTTTCTAGAATTAATATTTTAAAAAATAAAAACTATAGCGACGTTGTCCGTCGCTTTTAATAAAAATAAACAAAAATAAAAATTTAATTTAAAAAGCGACGGACAAAGTCACTTTTCAAAAAAATAATTTTTATTTAGTTTTAACAAAAGCGACGTTGTCTATCGCTTTTCGTAAAAAATAAAGAAAAATTAAAAATAATTATAAATTGCGACGGACAACGTCGCTTTTCTAGAATTAATATTTTAAAAAATAAAAATTATAGAGACGTTGTTCGTCGCTTTTAATAGTAAAATTTTAAAATCGACGGTCTACGTCGCTTTTCAAAAAAATTATTATTATTATTTTTAAATTAATTACGACGCTATCCGTCGCATTTATTAAAAAAAATTATAAATTATTTTTTAATTAGTTGACACAATAATCCGCGAAAAAAAAGACGAATATTAAGACGTTGTCCATCGATTTTAATAAAAAATAAATAAAAATTAAAATTAAACTATAAAAGCGACGGATAGTGTCGCTTTTCTCGTCGCTTTTTAAAGCGACACAGTTCGTCGCTTTTTTTGCATCGCTTTTTGGTCTTTTTTTAGTAGTGATGTTTCAAACAACCATTAAAGAAGACATAATTACCAAGTAAATTGACAAAATATAGTAATACTTAAAGTAAGAAGTGTGCAACATGCCTTTTTGACGGATGAAATTTGAGAAGAACTTGAATTTAAATCCTTGAAAGTTGAACTTTGGGAAAGAACCCTTATTTGGTGTTCTTGACGATTTCAGAGAAGAGTAAATCATGTATTTAGCTTAAGGGATGAGGAAAAACACATTAGTATTAGTTGTAGGAAGATTTAGGACATAAATGACCTGTTTGCCCTTAAAAAACTAAAGAGAAGCATCAGTTTTAGCGTCTCTAGAAACATAGGTGTGCCATGCCCTTAACGCGGAGCATACAGGGCGTGACATGCTCTTATCAAGGAGCATACAGGGCGTGCCACGCCTTTGTTATGTACCTTCACTGATTCGCTCGCAAAAATGCTCATAACTTTTTGCTCGAGTATCCGATTAAGGCAATCAGATGCATTGGAAAGAGGACTCAATTACCTTTCGTTTGGTGGGTCTTGAGCTCCAAAACTCAATATATTCTAGAAGTTATATACATATAAAAATGACTCTTGTAGGATCATATATCAAAATTCAGTCGATAACAAAAGTTCTCAACTCAACTTTACTCTAAGTGTTCCTTATGAACATTCTTGACATCGAAAGCACTTTACACACTAGGTAAATGATCATGACACTTATATTTACATAGAAATATTTGTGTTCGTATTTATACAAGTAGGAATGACGGTTCAAATTCTAACTTGAAAACATAGGGTGTTACACCTTCGACACTACATGAGTTATAATAGTAGTAAGGATTTGCTTAACTTTGTATTTGTATGTGAGTTGAGTGTTTGTGATTAGCCTTTGGACATTACTTATGATTACTGACTTTATCATGCATTAAAATATATAGTTTTGAGATAGCATTGAGAAGATATATACATCGCGTGTCACGCCAACATTGTTATGCAGATCAGGTGTCACACCGACATTGTTATTGAAATGAGTGTCACACCGATACTGGTATATGAACTAAGCTCATTCCTTATAGATCATAGCTGAGTTTTCTTGTCGACTCTATTATCTGTGTAAATTATGCATGCATGAAATAATCATTTCATTTGTACTTATAATTGCAATGATTATTATTAAAGAAATCTGCCTATGTATAATTAATGTGCTCAGGCTGGCTAGTTGTTATTGGTTCGATTCCGCCACAAATGTCCTCAATATTACACATAAGAGGAAGCTCGAAGTCCTCATTGCAAATATAACCTCCCTTAAAATTATTTACAAAATCTGGAAAAAATATTTTAAAAACATATATTAATGATGTAAAGAAGAGATGGCTTAAGGAAGAAAGAGATCGACATGCAAAGACAGAAGCCCCGGCTGTTGAGCTTGATCTTTTATTGAGTCCTCATAGCCACTCTTCCTTCTACATCAATTAAAAGTATAAATCATAAAATGCAATAAAGAGAGAAAATGAAAGATAAGTTTGTTGATGCTTACTGTGTGTAAGGTGTGGGGTGAGGGTGGGAAGGGGGTGAGTATTAATTTATAGAGGTTCAACTAGGGTTTTTAGTTTTTTAAAGGTGGAGAAGACGAAACTCCTTAACTAAATAAACTTATTAGATTGTTTATTGCAAGCTATAGCAACTATTTTTAGTTTTCAGGTTATAACAACTTTCATTTAAAAAAAAATCAAATAAATATATTTTTATAAATTTTTCATTTTTTTAAAAAAGCATATCAAAATCATTACAGAAAAGAAAAATATAGATTTAACAACTTAATTACAATATTTCTTCCTTAAATATAGTTAAACTTAAATAACAATATCTCTTCTTTAAATATAGTTAACAGTTACTAATAGATACCAATCACACCACTATTTTCTCTTTAACTATTTTTTCTCCATTTTTAAATAATCTGATTTCTTTTCCACCTTCATATATTCAGTTTTTTTTTCTTTCTATCAGAAATTATTATTTTAATAAAAAGCTTCCATAAGTTGTTGTTGTTTCATACAACGTTTGAGTATTTTTATTGAAAAAAAAACGTTCAATAATCTGTCCATCACATTAATCCTTTGTCCTAATGCAGCTTTCAAGTTTGTCCACCACATGTTTGTTTTAATGCCTAAATGAACTGGAAGGTCAAACTCTGAGTCCTCGTCTTCGTATTCGTTGTAGTTCTTGGTTGTTGTTGTGTCTTCTTGTTGTTGAATAGAAGAACAAAATTCTTCCCTATTAATTATGGGGTTGTTGTTGTTGTCATTTTTTGTTGTTGTTTTTTTCTGCAACTATGTGTAATAAATTAAGTTGAAATCAGTTTATATACTTATTTCATACTTACGTAATATTTTTATGTTGAGTTCGTAATGTATTAAATTGATATTAAAATTGGTATAGATGAAGTTTTGCATATATCACATTTGTATTGAATGAGTTTTATGAATGTGACAATCGATAAGAAAAATTATGTTTTCTGTTACATAAACTTTTTAGTGTATGTAATGGATATTACATGAAAAACTATCAATGTAAATATTGAAAATAAATTAATTGATAATTGTTTGATGTCAAATAATTTTTCGTTGCAATAAAAAAATAATTAGTATTAACCATGATTGATATTGATGTTTTCTTTCTGGCAGAAGAAGATGAAGAGCATTGTATAAATACTATGTTAAATAGCAAAATTAAACTTTATTCATTCCAACAATCTTATAAAGACAAAGAGTAATGAGCACCAATAAAAATTAAAATACAATATTCATGTCAAATGTTACTAATTGCAGAATCGAAAAATGTATAATTTGATGTAGTTGATATCAAATTTAATACCATCTGATGGGACTTAATTCATGTCAATTTCATTCAACGATGTAAAATACGAAACAAATGTTAAAGTAGCATAACATTATATAAATACTACATAAATACAAAAAATAAACTTTGTTCATACCAACAATCTTAGAAAAATAAACAGTAATGAGCACCAAAAAATTAATTCAAATTATTAACTATCTTAGAAAAACAAACAGTAAATAGAAAAAATAATTCAATTTCAATTTTATACCAATTTAATACAGAAAAAAAAAAAATATTTGCAAAGGACGGTGACAATTCAAAGTCTGATAGATGAGGATTGAGTTCTGCATAAGGTAAATATTTACAAATTTGATATTCTTGTGAACCAAAGACGGTGAACAGACTTCATACAGATACCTACAAAGGATGCTTATTTTTGCAACTAATCAAGAAACTTGAGAAGAAGAAGACGAAAACATCAGTATATTAAACATAGTAGCTATCCTCTTGCATGTTACACAATGGAATCGCTAAATGCTTATCTTTAGAAAAAATCCCTAATGAAGAAACAATACCCTCCTCATTAATCCTTTGTTCTAATGCAGCTTTCAAGTCTGTCTACCACATGTTTATTTTAATGCTTGAATGAACTGGAAGGTCAAATTTTGAGTCCTAGTCTTCGTATTTGTCGTTATACTTGATTGTTGTTATGTCTTATTGTTGTTGAATAGAAGAATAAAATTCTTCCCAATTAATTATGGGGTTGTTGGTGTTGTTGTCATTTTTTGTTAGTGTTTTTTGCTGCAACTATGTGTAGAAGAAGAGCTAAAAGTGAAACAACAACACTTTGAGGTTCAGAGAGAAAGTGTAAAAGGTTTCTTGTTCTTGTTGGGACAATGAAAATGGCTAGGATGAATAGGGTAGATTAAGGAGCAAGAAGTAATAGAGGTAGACTGCATAATCAGAGGTAATATAACTTGTCATAATTATCCAAAGCTTTAATTAAGAGTGATAAATATTAAATGCTAAAAATAAGATAATAATATAAATAGTAAATATTAAAAAATTAATTTTTGAATATTTAATTAAATTAGATTTTCTAAAAAGTTGCTATAACTTGTAATTATTTCTTTAGTCTAGTAATTATTGAAAAGTTTTGCTATAAATTATAATTAACAATCTAATAAGTCTATTTGACATAATTTTCACATTTTTCTCTGGGCTGAATATATGAGAGTCCAATAAGTATTAATGGATCAAATCTCCTTTAGAGGTTAGGTTTGCATGAGATTTACTTTTAGGGAAAATTATTTAAAACTACAACATAAGTTTATATTATTACATAAAATTTTAATTATTAAAAATAATTATAAAAATCTCTTTTTAATTTCTTTTCTCTCCAAACGTCATATACATATCTCACCTATTTTTTTCTTACGTTTAATGCTCCTCAAAAAGTGTGTACAATCAAGGAACCTCAATCAAGTGGTTTTCAAATTTTGAATTTACAAACGTGTTATTCTCAAATTGCTCAATATCAATTTTTTCATAAAAATAAACCACAATCGTCGTATCTCACTCATCTCCGATCGGCACACCCCACAAACCCCGTCTCTTTGCCTTCGTCGTTGCTCAGTGAGGAGCTCCAACTCTGATGAATTGGAGCTAACCTCAACAGACCAACAACCTATCCGACCAGTGAGATCTAATAAAATTCCAAAAGTTTCTCTTCTCCGATGAGCTTTGAAAATACTTCGACAATTGAGCATTGATGGAATCCCAACGTCGAATCAAACACAAGGAAGTTACAACGTTAAGTCAAATACTTCGAAATCACGTATCGAAATAAGTTGTTATCTCAATCCATATACATAACTATATTATGTATATGAGTGGTTTAAACAGTGAAGGTATTAAGTAATTTATAATCTGATACATATTATAGGTATATAGATATATGGCATTTGACATTGTTGAGAGCTTTATGTCAGACCATATACATAACTATGTTATACATATGTTTGATATAACATTGTTGGGCTGTTTTATTCAAAATCATATACATAACAGAGTTATGTATATGCATGCCATACAAATTGTTGAGTTGTTTTATTTTAAATCATATACATAACGTTGTTATGTATATGTTTGGCCTAAACACTAATAGGTTGTTTTATTCCAAACTCATATACATAACAAAGTTATGTATATGTATGCCATACAAACTGTTAAGTTGTTTTATTTTAACCCATATACATAACTATGTTATGTATTGACATAACATATATATAACATAGTTATGTATAGGACTTTGTTAGACCTATGTGATATGTTATTTCAATCTATATACATGGTACACTTATGTATATGGAAGAATGTTAGTCCTTGCTCATCTATAGTATCAATATTGATTTTTTTTAAAAAGTTTTGTTGCATATTAACTTAATATTGATTTACAATGTATATTATTACAGGAGATAAAATACACGAAAATGCCTCAACGGTATTGGAATGTTCATCTTTTTAAATTTTTTTGAGAAATAACAAAGCTTTTGGAATAATTGGAAATAAATGATTGGAATTGAGCTTTTTTTATCGACGTAATTGATTTGGTGTTTCAAAATTTCAAAATTAAAAATTTGTTACTGAATTTAAGAAATTCACTAAACAAATCTTAATAGATATGGTGTTAGTTGCATTCATAATTATAGGAAGTCGCGTTATTTCCTTATATAACGTTAAAACTGTTATTAGCTATGTATATGGTAGTGATGTATAGGGGGTTTAGTTAAGTATATTAAAAATAAAAAATCGAGAGAGAGAAAATAATTAAAAGAATCCAAATAGAGAATAATTAAGAAGTAAAACACTGAGATTTATGTTATTTTACTTACTTTTACGCGTCAATTTCAGCAGAAAATTAGATAAAATGTTTATTGAGTTAAATTTCTTAAACAAAAAGTAGTCCACTTACTCAGGGGTTTGGGCCACAGGTGACAAAAGAGTTTCAAAATGAGGTGTAGGTGACACAAGTCTTAATAATTGAGTAGAGGTGACAATTACTTAATTATGGTTTAAGAAAGTTTTGAAAATTTCAAAATAACCCACAAGTTTTTAAATTTATACCTTGATCCAAATGTTAGTTAATATATAACGGGGAACGAAGGGAAAAAATGCGCCTTTTTCTCTCTCCTCATCCGTTGTTATTTTCTCTCTCTTCATGATATTTATTGTTCATTGTTGCTGTTGCTTTATTTATCATCTTCTGATTCATTATCATCATCTTATACTTCATTATCATCTTCATATTCTTCTCGTTAACCATTGTTGTTGTTGTTGTTGTTGTTGTTACCCCAACTGCTGCTCTTTGACCAAATTCTTATGTCCAATTTTATTTCGTAAATCACTTTCAACTTTGGAATTTACTTGAGATGAGACTTTGGTAAGTCAGATTATGCTTTTTAGTTGAATCTGGGTAACTGCTAGTGTGTTATTTTTTCAATAATAGCTTGCACGCGAACATGAATGCAATACAAGAGCAATCGGTTTAAACAGATCCATTATCTGCGACAACAGATAAATGTTCTGTTGTAATAGTAGACTCATGTGAATTCATGTTTAAGGGTTCTAGGTGCCCGTAATATGAATCGAATAGATGGGTATTCTGTTGCACCAGATTAGTAATCTGTTTCAACAGATAAATAATCTGTTTCATCAGATTACTAATATGTTTCAAACAACAAAATACAACTCCTGTCACACACAAAACCTAACAGATAACTCATATGTTCTTGCTATTGATACTAGAATCAAATTATTACTTAATTGTAGACATGTCATTCGTTAAAAATAGAAATAGACAGCATGAAAATTAAATAAGAAATAAAAAGTCAAGTGCATTAAAAATAATTTTTTATAAAACAAACAAAAAAATACATAGATAAAAGAAAAAAAAGCTTAATTATTATTATCATCATTATTAACATCATTATTATTTGTGTGGCCAACCGGCCAATCTTCAACGGGCAGCAGCAGCGCCCTCCACAGCCTGCACATCTCCCGCAACATCCTTACTCTGACGGCGGCAGACTCCCAATGCAGGTCATGAACCTCCTTCTGTAGTTCCCTCATAGCGTCTCGTAAAATAGCGACATCACACACAGGATCAACCATATAAAAAAATGCATAAGTTGACAAAACACACACGTAAAAACAAAAGTAAAGAAAAGAAAGAATTCGAATGTAATGTAATACAACGTATATTTACACAAAAATCAAGAAAAAAAATTACCAGAGACAGGAAAAAGCTATCAAGTCCTTGAAGAGAAAGTAGTTGAAGGTGTAACAAGAGCAAGAAATAAATAGTGTGTAGTAGAACGAACGATTGAGTAAGGAGGGGCCTATTTATAGAGGATTGAACTTGAATGAGTTAGGCAAAAAATCGCAACTGTTCACCTCCATTTATTAATGACATTCTTGATTACTGTAAAAAGTTATGACTTAATTAAATTAATCAATATTATGATAAGTCATGACTTTTCAGCTTTATTATTATTAATAATTAGTTCTTTCCAGGAATCATTTTTTTTTACACTGAGTTGCATCAGATAAATCATCTGTTACAACAGATATATCATCATTTGCAACAAATAGATAACCTGTTGCATCAGATAATATATCTGTTACAACATATAATATATATATTTTAAAAAAAAATTATCTTCATGACATCCAAATTTTTTGACTTTTTAATTATATAAATTAATAAAGCAGATTTAAAGGCACAACTGTTCACCTCCATTTATTAATGACATTCTTGATTACTGTAAGAAGTTATGACTTAATTAAATTAAACAAGATTGTGATAAGTCATGACTTTTCAGATTTATTATTATTAAAATTATTAATTCTTTACAGGAACTATTTTTTATTTACACTGAGTTGGACAACAGATTATATATCTGTTACATCAGAAAAATCATCTGTTACAACAGATATATCATCCGTTGCAAGAAATAGATAACCTGTTGCATAAGATAATATATCTGTTGCAACATATAATATATATATATTTTCTTAAAAAAATAAATTATCTTCATCACATCCAAATTTTCTGACTTTTTAATTATATAAATTAATAAAGCAGATTTAAAGGCACAACTGTTCACCTCTATTTATTAATGACATTCTTGATTACTGTAAAAGTTATGACTTAATTAAATTAAGCAATATTGTGATAAGTCATGACTTTTCAGCTTGAAGCTTTATAATTATTAAAATAATTAGTTCTTTCCAGCAACTATATTTTTTACACTGAGTTGAACAACAAATTATATATCTGTTGCATCAGTTAAATCATCTGTTACAATAGATATATCATCCGTTGCAACAAATAGTTAACCTGTTGCATCAGATAATATATCTGTTGCAACATATAATATATATATCTTTTAAAAAAAATAATATCTTCATGATATCCAAATTTTTTGACTTTTTAATTAAATAAATTAATAAATAAGATTTAAAAACAAGAATATTTCTGGTGAGTTTTTTACGGTTTAAATTGTGTTTATCATTTATTTCCTTATTCTTTTCTGTGAAAAGAAATGACTTAATTAAATCAAGCTGGTGGTGAGTTTTTTATTATTGTGACAAGTAATGACTTTTCATTTTATTAAATTTAAATAACCTTTTTCTCAATTTAAAAATCGAATACACCTGGTTTTCAATAACCGTTCCATTTCTTTAATAACCATTTTTATTAATTTAGCTATGACAACAAATTGTATATCTGTTGCATCAGATAACCCATCTGTTTCAACAGATATACCATCTGTTACTATAAATCGACCATCTGTTTAAGGAGTTTTTTTAATTTCTTCTAACTGATTCATCAGTCGCAACATATGAAGAATTTGATACATCATAAGCGTTTTTTATTTTTGTTTGTTGAATATGTTTAGACAAAAGTCACAGTCACGACTATTCATTAACTTTTTTCTTAAAAATCATATCATCATATATCTTAATTAAATTAATCCAATGTTGTGACTTTTTTAAAATTAAATAATCTTTTTTTTACGATTATAATATCATTTAGTTCCTTATTATTTATTAACGAACCATTTTTAGGTGAATTTCTCATCATGACCGTATCCCTAACTCCAACCGCCGACATGTTGAGAATAGGAAATAAATAGAATGATAATTAAATATTGAATAAGAATTAAAAATTCAAAATCGACCAAATCAAACCAAACCAAACCAAACATATACATGAATTTTTTTGAATCCCTTATAGGTAGATCGGATATAAAAAGGGGAAATACATCCGCTAAAAGAAAGAAAAAACATAACCTAATTATTATTATTATTATTATTATTGTCAACTTGACAATTTTCATCCAGCAGCAGCTAGGCCCTCTTCAGCCTTGCTCCGAAGTCGGCCAAATCCCTCTGGAGTTCATCAAACTGCCTTTGAAGTTCCTACAAGGACTCGATATGAACCTTCTTGTACGAATATGGATCTGACATATTAGTATTATAAGTATAGTAAAATGAACGAGAGTGAGTGAGGAGTGAGAGTGAGAGTGAGAGGAGGCCGGAGGGACCTATTTATAAAATGATTGAATTGGAAGGGACTGGACTTAGTCAAACAAAAAGCCACGACTGTTCATATCCCTTAAAAGAAAAAATTACACAAATTCCATATTTAAGACACCATATTACAGAATATCCCTTAATGTTTTAAAAAATTACATAAAATCCGGTATTCATATTTACTAGTGATACATATGCTATATGTATCACTAGTCCATATGTATCACAATTCAAAATTTCGGGATAAGATGTAATTAGCAAACTATCCGGGATTTTATGTAATATTGCTGAAACTATCCGGGATTTATGTGTTACTTAAATAAAACTGGTGACTTTATTAATATGTAAATAAACAAAAATGGATCTAAATACAATATTTTATCTTTTTGTTGTATTTCCAAAAAAGACAGATTGGTAATCTGTTGCAAAATATACTCCACCTGTCAAATAACTTACAACATATGGACAATCTGTTGCAACATATGGATATATCAGTTTGCTTTTCCATCAACTGTGGCGTCTGTTGCACTTGCTAGTCTTTTTTTTTTCAATTTCATAGAGAATAATCGATTTTTCTAAACACTTCTTGGCCAAACTCAATTTTTGCTCTTGGATTGCTTCTCTTTTTTTCTTTGCATCCTTCAACCAAACTAAATTTTTGCTATTGGATTGAGGGCAAAAATTGAATTTGGAGGCCAGGTTGAAGGATGCAAAGAAAAAAAGAGAAGCAATCCAAGAGCAAAAATTGAGTTTGGCCAAGAAGTGTTTAGAAAAATCTATTGCTCTCGATGAAATTGAATAAACAGATGACTAGCAAGTTGCAACAGATGCCACAACTGATGGAAAAGCAAACTGATATATCCATCTGTTGCAACAGATTGTCCATATGTTGTAAGTTATATGACAGAAATAAAATGTTGTATTTAGATTATTTTTTTAATTTACATATTCGAAAATTCACCTGTTTTATTTAATTAAGGGATATGAACAGTCATGCCTTTTTGTTTGACTAAGTCAAGTCACCACCACTTCCAATTTAATTATTTTGTCATTGTGGTCGTTAATCTCAGTATAGAGCTCTTGATCTTTTGTGAGTTTGTCAACAAGGACCACTCACTCACTTTCTTTCTTTCTTGGCGGCTTTCTTATAATACTTCTTTTGGTCCTTCTTAGCTCTACGCAAGGTCAAGGAGAAGTATGGAAGGTTCTCTTTGATTTTTTCCAAGGCAAACGCTCTCTCGGCTGATAAATCTTGTGTTGCAGCATATATGGATAGTGCAACACTCAATGCAGAACAGTTTTTTGGTAGAAGCAAGTCTTGATAAGACATAATCAGTAATCTATCGATATCAACTTTCGCTATGTCAAGCAGTTCTGTTGATATCTTGTCTTCTACGGAGAAGATTGATCAGCAGAAAAACCAAGTGATTGATATCATTTAATCTGTTGACTAAGAAATCTGGTAGTTCAATAACAACAAATGTCTTATTTTCGGTATTAGCTAATGATGAGGAGATTCTGCCTTCCTCACCATCCTGAAAAGAAAAAGCACTCAAAATTAGATGGAGTATCTCTACATAACAATACAAGATGAACTAAATCTAATATTCAGTTTTTCCTTCCTATTCCCCTCCCCTTTTTATCTTCTCACCTTTGTCAGATATGAAATTTTTATTTTTTCGGATACTTGATAATGCCTTGGAAATTGTTTTCTTTCTCCACTTAGCCTTAAACTCTAATGGAGTGAATGAAATTGAAATCCTCTTTGATCGAATGACACTACTGTTAGATATCAATTCCTTTACATCAGCAGTTAATGCATTAACAGTATTAATCACACCATCATATTTTGCCTTGCACTCTTCACATTTGTATGCACAAGAAAAGCAAGGAGGGGAAAGATTGATAATTCTTCTACCATATAGAGGACAGCATATCCGTCATGCAAAAGTCTACACCGTTGCCAGAAATGCTTGCCACAGAGAAAGTCTGTAGAAGGCATGACAGATAAACATGAGAAACATCCGACATTAAATCTTAACAAGGTATCAGAACCATATTCATGGTCCTTCAGCCTTATCAGTTCAAACGTACCAAACTCAACTGTAAAATTGCAAAAATCTTGTTTGAATGATCTATGACTAATCGGTAAAAATAGCATTCACAAAATCTGTGTACTCTATGTTTGTTTCCACGATAATATTATCAGTAATACATACCTCCCACATATGAAGTGGTTCCATCTGCATGCAGCTTATTCCTCCGAACCTATCTTTACTGCAGCTTCTTGTGACGGTCAGGAAAAAGTTGATCAACTTTCATTTTCTTTTATATCTACAAAGAAGAAGGAAAAAATTTATGTCACAGAAAGAAAATTATCCTTCTGTTGCAACAGATGTAGTGTATGTTGCGTCAGATGTGGAGTCTGTTGCGTCAGATGTGGAGTCTGATGCAACAGATATGGAGTCTGTTGGAATACATAGAAACCTTGCTGGTGGTTTGATTTGTTCCATCAGTTGCTCCGTCTGTTGCAATATCAACAACAGCATAAACTACAAACAACAAATAAAAAATACCAACAACAAAGAAAATAACAATATTTGTTCCAACAACATCATCAACAACAAAGAAGCTTACAACCTATGTTCCAACACTATCAATAAGAAGGGACGGACACATATAGAGTCCTCCGGGTGTGCGAGCATAGACTGAACTCGAATCGAACTTTATATATGTATATGGAAATAATGAAAAAACGTATATAATCTAATCAGTGAGCACCCATAGTAAGAGTTGTTTGGTTAGCCTAGCTGTTGTTTATGGGTGCTTAAGGCTATTTATTTCTTTTGGTCTTGAGTTCAATTCCCACTCAACACATATTTTTTTAATTTTGGTAACCAACTCTTCTCTTCTTATTCACTTTAAACTTTCTTTTATTTTTTTCTCCCTTACTCCTTGTGTTGATTGTTCGAACGCCACTATTTTTAAGCTAAGAAGCACCCACCGTCTAAAAAACCCGGATCCGCCACTGTCAATAACACCACACCACAAGTTCCAACAACGTCAACCCCACCAACAACATCAATAACAACATCAACAATAAAGAAACTAACAAAATACATAAAAAAAATGATATTGCCAATAAGGCTTTTAAACTTCTCCCAACAGATGACTTTTTTCGCATCTTATAATAAAAATTCTTGGTTTGTTTATTCAACAATTAAAAGTTTCTTCAAATTTTTTAAATAAATATGATATGGGAAAATGGTAATTAAATAAGAAAAAGATGTAAATAACTTGCAAGAAGAAGACGAGAATGAAAGAGCAATAGTGAATCATATCATACCTTAATGTCAAAAAGGGGTCAAAACAACAATTTCAGTCGAGGAATCTAAGATATGGATATCGATCGATTTAGATCCGAACAAAAATTTATGAGAAAAAAGAGAGAAAAAAAAGGTTGTGATAACCCTAAAGAAGATAGAAAGAAAAAAGATGAGAGATTTAGGACTGCAGGAGAGGAGAAATAAGATAATTCTAATTTCTAGATGTACTACCCTTAATATTAAATGACTAAACAAAGTGTATTGATTCAAATTTATATTTTCAAAGCATAATTAATAAGGCTAATTTGGTATTGTAAAATAAACCCTTAATTAATATTTTCTTAATGGGAGTGCCAAGTCAATATGAAACGGAAGAAGTATTAGGGGTTTCAATATTCATTAATTAATATTCACTAATAATTTGAGGGGCACGAGGAAGAAAATGGATGACATTGAAAAGACAGGACAAGTCTACTCAATGAGATTTTTGAGTTATCCAAGAAATATTTTTTACCTTCTTTAGTAGTACTACTACTTTATCTACTCGGACAGTAGCTTGCTTTAAAATTAAAAGGAAAAAAAGATTTTCAAACAGATATATCGTCTGTTGAAACAGATTTATATATCTGTTTGAGAAATCCCAACAGCTCAGTCATCTGTGACAACAGATGGAAATATTATTTGATAACTAAATCAGAAACGTCATCTGTTACAACAGATATCACTATCTGTTTGAAAATTTCCAACAGCTCAGTCATCCATCATAACAGATGCAAATGTCTATTTGATAATTAAATAATAAATGTCATCTGTTGCAACATATATTGTTATCTGTTTGAAATTCTCCAACAGCTCAATTGTTTATTGCAACAGATTTCATTGCAATTGATTCAGGAGGAACTAGGGATGAAAGAATGAGCTCCTCATTAACCTAATGTTATGATTAATAATAGTACCTACATAGATCTAGGTGGAATGAGAGATGAATGAATGAGCTCACAGGATCAACTACAAATCTAATTGAATCGTTGCATTTGCATGGTGTTAGTATTGCATTCATCCCGACCCGAGTCGTCGATCGATCACTCTGAGTTGAAATGTGTTCTCATTAAATTAATGTTAAGATTAATAATAGTAACTACATTGATCTAGGTGGAATACAACTTCAATTGAGTCTTTTGGCAATTGCATGATGAAACGGTATTGCATTCCTCCCGACAAGAGTTATCGATCGATCACTCTGAGACGAACCGATTCTTACTACCTCGTATGTTCAACTAATACATTAATTGAATAATCAGGGACTAGGTGTGAGTTCTCATAGGGTCAACTACAACTTCAATTGAGTCTTTTAGCAAATGAATGATGAGACGGGACTGCGTTCCGCCCGACAAGAGTCGTCGATCGATCACTCTGAGCCAACTGATTCTTACTACCTCATATGTTTAACTAATACCTTAATTGATTAATCTAGGACTAGGGGTGAGTTCTCATAATGTCAACTATAATAGATGACAACGCCTATATGATAATTTACAACAGAAGGGTAATCTGTTGCAACAGATGACTTAATCTATTTGATAGTTTACAATAAATTCATGATCTGTCGCAAAAAATGACTTAATCTGTTTGATAGTTTACAACAGATAGGTAATATGTTGCAATAGATTACATAATTTGTTTGATTTGATCCAACAGAAAAGACATCTGTTGCAACAGGTTGAACATTTGCTTATATATAATTCAATTGAGTTCATATGTTATACTAATACCTTAATTAAATGTGAGTTCTCATAGGGTCAACTATAACTTCAATTTAGTCTTTTGGCAATTACGTGATGAGACGGTACTGCGTTCCTCCCGACCAGAGTCGGTGATCGATCACTCTGAGCTGAACTGATTCTTGCAACCTCATATGTTAGACTAATACCTTAATTGATTAATATAGGACTAAGGTACTAATACCTTAATTGAATAGTCTAGGACTAGGGTTGAGTTATCATAGGGTCAACTACAACTTCAATTGAGTCTTTTGGCAAATGCATAATGAGATAGTACTGCGTTCCTCCCGACAGAGTCATTGATCAATCACTTTGAGCCGAACCGATTCTTACTACCTCATATGTTAGACTAATACCTTAATTGATTAATCTAGGACTAAGGTACTAATACCTTATTGAATAATCTAGGACTAGGGGTGAGTTCTCATAGGGTAAACTATCGATTAATCTAGGACTAGGGGTGTGTTCTCATAGGGTCAGCCACAACAGATGGCAGCGCCTATTTGATAATTTACAACATATGGATAATATGTTGCGACATATGACAATCCATTTGATAATTTACAACAGATGGGTAATCTGTCGCAACAGATGACTTAATCTGTTTGATACTAATTTACATCAGATTCGTGATCTGTTGTTACCTAATCTAATTGATAATTTACAACAGATGAGAAATCTGACGCAACATATTGAATATTTATTTTTTACAATTTCAATTGAGTTCATATGTTAGACTAATAGTACCTAAATTGATTAATCTAGGACCAAGGGTGAGTTTTCATAGGGTCACCTCCTAGAGTACTCGATCAACTACAACTTCAATTATTTTTATACAATTTCAATTGAATTACCCTTTTGGAAATTGCATGATGAGAGGGTTAAAAATTACACATATATTTTATGATTTTAAAAATAATTAAGATCAATTCGGACCAAATTAACATTTTCAAAACTACTTGTCATTCTTTTCCAAAATACAAATCAACCCATACAAAATATTTCATAATTTCAAATCTCAAGGTCTCGCTCTTTCTCTCTCATTCTCACTCACTCAACAATACAGTACAAACAACAACTACTCAATAAATTTTCTCAACCCTCCATAATAGATCGCTTTTTTTCTCATTTCCGACCACATAGATATTATTTTTGACTTCATTCTTGCTTGTATCAGTTGTTTTCTTTGTCTTCGTAGGCAACAGAGTTCGAGAAGAGTTCTATAGTTGTTATTTTTTTCTAAAAAATAAGGGCTTTTAAGTTAATGATGAAAAATAAAACTTTTAGTTGTATTATCTTTGAGAATGGGTTTACAATTTTGAGTTTTGATGGTAAAATCGTAGGAAGAACTTGAGAAGTCCCTAGTTTCTGTCGCAGTGTTTCGTTGACTGTTGTGTCGTGGTATTGTTGGATGGTGCTTGTGGTGGTGGTGGTGGTGGTATTTGTGGTCATCGTGGTGGCACTGGTGGAGGCATTTGTTGGTGGTGTTTGTGGTGGCTGTCGGTATTCGTGGTGTTTGTTTGTTTGTTGGCATTGGTTGGGGGTGTTTGTGGTGGTGGCTATTAGTGTGTCGGTATTCGTGGTGTTTGTAATGTATTTTTTTAAATCTATGCATACATTAATTGTAATGTAATTTTTGTTTTTCTTTGTCTGTAGGTAAAACATGTCTCCCAAAAGAAAAGAAAGTGAAAGTGGATCAACGTCTGACCACTAAAAAAAAAGGCTACAGTACAGAGGGATTCGGAGGATCTTCCTGAACAATCTCAGTCAGGGAAAAGTAAAGCTGAGGAGAGATATGAAAACAACATTGAGGTAGGTGGACAAGGGTTCGTAGATGGTGATAAAGAAAATAAAAGTGAGAAAAAAGAGGAATTGGAGAGTGAGAAAGAGAAAGAGGATAATCATCAACATGATGATAATGGATCACCGAGCAAAGAGCAACACCAATATTAAGGAGGATGATCTCTTTAACCCTCAGGATGATGCAGTACGTCTTCTTCAAGTAAAATAATTCTACTCAAAGATAAGAAAGATATTGAACAAATGTTATATCTAGTGCAACAAATGGTATATCTGATGCACTAGATGGGACATCTGTTGCGACAGGGTATATCTTACATCAGATTACCCATCTGTTCCTTTGGTTCTCTGAATTCGACTCCTAAAAGATTAACCATCTACTGTAAATTATGAACAGATGTTTAATCTGATAATATATTGTCCATCTGTTATGACGTACAGATCATCTGTTGCATAACAGATTACCCGTCTTATGCAGCTATTGCAACAGATGATTGATATTTTACATCAGATTATCCATGTGTTGCTCTGTTTCTCTGAACCAGACTCAAAAGGATTTTAACCATATGCTGCAAACTATGCAATAGATGGGTGATGATTTTTTATATTACTATAGGTCATGTTGATACTATTGCAGACCCAACGGTGGAGTTAATAAAGAAGGAATTGTCTAGAGCAACAGCCATAAGAAGAGCAGTTAGGAAAGGTCAGCCTAATGTTGAGGCTCTTCATGACCAACCTTTTACTAAGGCAGATCCAGGTGCTTCTTCTGGTGGAGTTGTTGGTATTGGTGCCAGGCATGTTGATGCTGCTACCACTCATGATGATGAGCGTGTTGATGCTCAAGAAAGAATAAATATGTTTGAAAACACCCATTTTTTCCCTTACACAGGTCCCTCTCACCCCTCTTCATCCTCGTATTCTCGTTACAAATGCGATGAGTGCAAGGACAGACATGATAAACTCTTTGAAAAAGTAGAGGCTATCTCTAAAGCTATCGAGGAATTCAAATCCAAGAGGTGTGTTATACCATCCAATAAGGTGAGGTAGCCACACACTAATACAACATTGGTTAGGAGAAAGAAAAGAGCAATTAGAGACGTACTCACCGCTCAAAAATCAAAAGAAATTGCAATTCCTCTCTCTCCAAAAGCTGTTGAAGTTCAGGGGCCAGTCAAGAAGGTGGACATATATGCGAAACTTAGCACCGAAGAGAAGAGGGATCTGCGAAAGGCCAAGCATGCCAAGCCAGGCGCACCAGATTACCCCAGGCCTCCCTTTTCCCCAAGACTTCCAGACTATAACTGACATGCGTATGCCGTACGAGGACAAGGCAAGTTTACTTTTCCTAACCTAGCCCTTCTAATATACCCCATGAAGAAAAATCTACGCAATAGATTTCACATCTGTTGCAACAGCTGGGTATACTAGTGCAACTGGTAGTGGTTCTGTAGTGACTTATTATCCATCTGTTGCATAAGTTGCGTTGGATTATTGATTCAGAGAACCCTATGTAACAGATGGACCATCTGTTGCATCTTTACAATTACTAACCTATTTAAAAATTGACTTCTTATCTCATAGCATGTTGACATAATTCTCTGCCTCATGAGGAAAAGGCAATTAACTACCGGGAAGCTTATGACGCTGCCGATAGGATAATGGACCTCGACTTCTGTAAGAAGCTTAAGGATAGGTACGATCAACTCAATGAAAAGGCTTCATCCCTTGGTGTGGGACTTGATTTCCTAGTTCCTACGTTGGTCTTGGATGAAGAAGAAACGTTAAGATATGTTAGAGGGGACAGTCTAAATCCACACGACAAGAGCCGGACCGAGGCAAAAAGGATTCTTGCAGTCATTAGCGTGAACGGCATGCATTATCGGGTTGTTGAGATACTACTCGAGGAGGGAACGATCAATGTTTATGACTCCAATGTACCTCTCATCGATGATTTCGATCTTTTTCTCCTCGTAGAGCCACTGATGGTGTTGTTGCCCATCTTGTTGAGAGAGAGTAAGCTGATGAATCATTTGCCAAAGGAAGTGTTGATGAAGAAATCATGGGATTTTGAAGGTCGAAACAGGGGAATGATCCTTCCAAAAGATGATGCCGCTAAAGCGAGCGGCTCGCACGCTCTTGCACACATCGAATGTTTGCTGACCGGCACAGAAATGGCCGAGCTAACGACTTTTCTATTAGACAACATTGTGGCAAACCTGCAAGAGGTCAGGTCTTATGGGGTACTAACTGGACGCTTGAAGCCTGTGTATATAGAAGACCCTGTGAAATAGAAATTTTTAATTTCAAGTCACCCTTCACTTTATTACATGTAGATGTAGTGGCAATAATTTTTTTTTGATGAAAGTTGAGTTTTTGATAATGCAATAGATTAGATTGTCAATCTGTTGTACAATATCTTTAATCTGTTCTGGAAGATAGTTTATCTGTTGCAATAGGTTGGTCATCTGTTACATTACGGCAATGTTATTTCTATGAATAATCTAATAATCTAAGTCTAATCTGTTGCAACAGTGGGAAGACCTGTTTGATAATTTCTAATAGATGACCCAAATTTTACAACATATGCCTAAATCATTTTGATATTTTTCAACAGTTACGCTTGAATACCCATGTGCTCGACAACACCAAACCAGTAGCAAATATACACACCACCATGAAAATTTTAGCAATTAGGCTTGAATATCCATGTGCCCAACAACCCCAAACCAGTAGCAATAACAACAACAATGTAGTATCTTCTTGCTTAATTTTGTTTCTCTTCAAAAGCCTTGAATTTGTTCAACAAACCCCATATTACACGATTTTCTTGTGAAGGGTGTCGTTCTTTATACCAATCAAAGTAATCGCATCCACCCAATTTCTATAAAAAAAGAGAACACAATTACAAAATAATTACAAGTCAAAGTCAATAATTAATCAATTAATTAAATAAAAAAAATATTACCTTTGAAATCTTACAAGTAAAAAACCTACAATCCGAATTTTGTTGAGTCCAAGAAGTCTTTAACAGAGCTTCATGACCTCACTTACAATATCAAAAATCTTTATCACAAAAAATAGTGGAAGATGCGCTCGACATTGTTAAGCTCAATTGGAAAAAAGAAAAGAAATAATTTGAATAGATAAAAGAAGATGACGATGAAGAAGAAGATTTGGAAATTTAGGGTTAAATTTTAGGAGGAAGATGAATATATAAGACAATGAGGGAAAAAAATGACCTTTGGGGGCCAAGTGATGGCAAGTCAGCGAAATATGCCAGACTGACACTGACACATTTGATGCTTATTTTATTTTACGTGTTTAAAATGAACATTGTCTACTTGATGCCTATCTTATTTTAGGTGTTTGAACTGAACACCGTCGATGGATTGCGTCTTTTTTATTTTAATTCACTTCACTTTAACCTTTTTACACGTAGTGGCAATTTTTTATGTCCAACGAAAGTTGAATTTTTATAATGCAATAAATTCTTCATCCGTTGTAACAGCTATCCTATCTGTTCTGACATATAATTTATCTGTTGCAATAGGTTGGTCATCTGTTGCATTATCTCGATGTTTTTATCTAAAGTTCATTTGTTGCAACAGTGGGAAGACCTGTTTGATAAATTCCAACAGATCACTTACCTATTGCAACATATGTCTAAATCTGTTTGATTTTTCTAATAGATGCGTCGTCTGTTGCAACAGATACATTATTTGTTGCAATATTTGAATCTAGTATTCCTTTTTAATTAATAAGTTCAAATCTAATAAATAAATAAAATTCGTAGACAAAATAAAATAAATTGAAGCCTTCATAAATTAGCTGAAATAAGTCAACGAATAAATAAAATGTAAAAAAATTATTATGGGTACAGATCTAAACAAATACATCAACAACAATTTAAGTATACCGCCAAGGATTGTTTTGATTTGACAAGCTCAAGCTATAAAGATCTACTCAGTATGGACAAGTTGTTCTTCATTCAGTGCTATGAAATTCGACTTTGCTCGTCGTGGATCTTTATTGTCGCTTACGTATGATTTCTGCACTTTCTGTTCTTCGTATTTCCATAAAAAGAGTAGCATATTATTAATGCTGTTCAACAGTAGCTTCTTCTACATCCACCTGGAAAGCCAGAATTGGTCAATGCTAATCACGGAGATACAACAAAATGAAAAAGGATAACTCATCTCTTCTAGTAAATCAAACAGGTCTTTCTGCCGTTTTAAATTGTTCCAAACAGATTATATTTTTGTTGCAACAATGAATCAACTGTTGGGACAAATTTCTACAATGTAAAGACCCTGTGTGATAATTTTCAACGGATGAACCATCCGTTACAACATATGAATCATATGTTGCAGCATATAGGTCGTCTGTTGGTACAAATAAAAGCGGTACGAAGAGCTGTTTGATTTTCTAAAACAGACGAGACATATGTTGCACCAGATAAAGTATCTTGTGTAACAGGTTAGTCAACTGTTGCAACAGATGTATATATCTGTTTGATAATTTTCAGCAGATATGTCGTCTGTTGAAACAGATATGTGTCTATTTGTTTTGTCAGTTGGAAGACATATAATATATTCACCTTCTTCAGCTCGTGCTGCTCTCCTTTGGACATTGTACGTTGCTCAGTGCAACACGCAGACAGAGGAGTTGTAATTTTGCTTTTTTGGATGCTTGATAATGCCCTGGAAATCACTCTCTTTCTCCTCTTAGCCCTAATATCTAATGGAGCGAATGGAAATAAAATCCTCTTTGATGGAATAAGACCCCTCTTAGATGTCAATTCCTTTACAGAAGCAGTTAATGCATTAATAGCATTAATCACTACATCATGTTTCACCCTACAGTCTTGACAGTTGCATGCAGAACATTCGCTGGGAGAGGCAAAATCTGTATAACCAGTATGATCATACTCATAATGGTTTGCTTTAAATACTGTAAGAGGAGCATCATTAGCACCAATAGCAGCACCACTACCACCACCAACAACTCCATCACCACTAAGACCATCAACAACAACAACAAGCCCACCCTCCAAAATTATTTTTATTATAATGGTTGTTGCTCCAAACAATTCTATTTTTATTCTGTCGATGACCTTAGGGTCCGATAAAGTTTGTACAAATCGTAAAGTAAGAAAAAATGGCATCTTCAACTCTCGATTGGTCAGAACTAGCAAAGGATGCACAATCTAACATAAATCATGACATATATTAGAATGATGATTAGATCAGTCAAAAAATCATTAATTAAAAGAAAAAATTAATTATAATTATACTTACTGCATTCTTCGGAGGGTTGAAGAGATCAAGAAATTTTGCACTTTTATCAGTTTTGGCCGAAACCATCTCAAGATTCTTGGACAGGAAACTCCTTCCTGGTAGTTCACTTGTTGTCTCAAATAAGGAATGACTTCAAATGCCCAAGCCTATAAAATAATACCAAAAAATCAAAACTATTATTGAACCAAAAAAATGAATGATATCATAATAGAAAAAAGAAACATTTACCATGAAAGCCCATGGAAAATCATATAAGTTGACTATCTTTGGCGCTAACGGAGTCAACAAATATTTGACAGTCATTTTGAAGCTTTCATACCCCCAAGGATAGCTGTTAAATGCCTCAAGATCCTCGGAGAGCTTTATTAAATCGAGGCTTATGTTGTTGTTAACGTCTCTCGCCCAAAGAATATTATGTACAAACCAAACCAAGCACAATGATTGCTTGTGCTTCTTTGAAAGTCCTTTACCTTTCAACGCTTCTATCAAATTTTTGTTTTTGAAGCTTGGACCAACAATGGACACCAGGTCATCACGATCACACGACTTGCCTTTGCCTTTTTTGGGTGTGCGGGGTATTTTTTTGGGTTAGAATAGGTATAACTTGAAAAGGAGGATACCATTTTAGTCCAGTAACTATGGCAAACTCTTTCCAACCAAAACAAACAGGCATGCCACAGTAATTTATCCACACCTCATCCATCTTATCTTTGTTTTCATATATAAACCTATGCTTGAGAAGTTCATATACCATTTTCATTTAGAAATGAGCATTGTTGTCCTCCGACAAATCAAGATATTTCCCAAAGTAGTTGTCCCTGAAATAAGCATCCAATTTTTATTCTCAAAGTATTTTTTTGAAGGCGTCGAAAGATTTTCCCATGGCTGACTTAACCTCGAAATCACTCATTAAATCTGCGGCATCATCGCACTGCATTATCACAGGATAACGATCAATATTGAAGGATTTGACCAGCTCTTCGGTGGAAAGGCTATTAGCATCTGCATCATCTCTTTTGAAATATTCCTCCTCCCCGTGTTTATCATATTTTGCTCCCGATTGAGATAACGCTTGTAAAGTAAGCTTAGAGTGGTGGATGTAGCCTAGTTGCTTCACTTGTTCCTTTACTTGGACTTGATTCAGTTTCTGTTCTTTTGGGAACCATATTATCTAAAATTAACAGGAACATAAAATAATATATTATTATTGATTAATACATCATTAAAAAAGGATAACAATAAATCAAACAAGCAAAACAGTAAAATAACAGTTTTAACAGATCACCGATCTGTTGCACTAGGTAGTATATCTGTTGCAGTATATAACCAAACTGTTGCAGCGGATGAGTAATCTGTTGCAATAATAAAAACATATCACTCATCTTTTAAGATAGATAATGGTCTGTTTAACAGATCACACAACTGTTGTGACATCATCTATTGCAATATATGAGTGATTTATTAAAATAGTTAAATAATCCGTAGCAACGGCTGAGTAATCTGTTGTGATAATACAAAACATATCACTCATCTGTTCAGAAAGATAAATGTTTTGTGCAACAGATCACACATCTGTTGCAACATATAAATGATCTGTCAGAGCAGTTAACTAACCTGCAACAACGGCTGAGTATTCTGTTGTGACAATACAAAACATATCACTCATCTATTAAAAAAAATGAATGGTCTGTGCAACAAGTCACACATCTGTTGCAACACATGAGTGATCTGTTGGAACAGTTATCAACAGTCAATATTGCTTAGATTTCTTCCAACATAGGGTCGTCTATCACAGCAGATGAAAGATCAGTTGAAAAAATCAAGTCTTGGATATTTCCTGTAGGAAGAGTTGATAGGATTTTATCCAACAAGAGGTTCATCTGTTGCATCAGATCATTAATCTGATGGTTCTTCCATTGCACCAGATGGTTAATTAGTTGCATCAGATTTTTTATCCGATGCTTAATTTGTTGCAATATATGGTAAAACTCTTGCATCAGATAGTTAATATGTTGCATCAGATTACTAATCTGTTGTATCAGAATTGTAATCTGATGGTTCCTTGGTGCATCAGATGGTTGATCTGTTGCATCATATGATAAATCTGTTGCACCAGATGGTTAATATGTTGCACCAAATGAGTAATCTGTCGGAGAAAATAAAAAATAGTAGCACAATTTTGTTCAACAAAAAACAGCAATTTCACCATTTTTACTAAGAACAAGAACATAACAAATCAAATCAAATTGTCGTTTTATCTTTATAAAAACAAACAATAAAAATCAAACTTTAAAAAAATGCAACAAACAACAAAATATCATAATTCACTTCGAAAAGAAAAGAGAAGAAATACCAGAAATTAGAGTTTTATTCAGACCGCATTTCAAATTAATGCAACAAATATTGAAATTATTAACCAATACTATAAGAGAAGTTGGCTTAAGTTCCTCGTTTTCTTTAAAACTAAAAAGGCCATAAATTTTTACCTGTGAAAGAAGAAAAAAAACGATGAAGAATTCGAAGCTGTTGTGGCCAGAGAGCAAGGATGTCACATCAATTGAAGGTTGAAGTCGAAAAGGAACTCGAAGCCTAACTATTTGTAGTCGGATGTTGAAGTCACCGAGGATTGAAATGAGAAATTTGCAGAACAGTTGGTTGGGAAAGAGTTGAGAGAAGCTGTCGAGAGAGGAATGAGAGACAGGTTGATTGAATTGAAGAGGGGAACTCGAAGCCCAATTATTTATCATCGGAGGTAGAAATCGTCGGGGGTTGAAGGAAGAAATTTTGCAGAACTGTTGGTTGGGAGAGAGTTGAGAGAAGCTGTCGAGAGAGAGGAGAGGGTGGTTGATTTGGATTGAAGAGGGGTGTGGGTTGGGTTGATTTGTATTTTTGAAAAGATTAGAAAGTTTTGAAAATATTAATCAAGTCCACAATTAACTTAATCAAGTTTCCTAATGATGTTTGACCCTATTTGTTGGTCAATGTCATCAATCCTTCTTTCAAGACTTAAAAGATATTTTTCCTTCAATTTTCTCCACTTACTCTATCTCAAATGTCCATTTTCTTTCTAATTTTAAAAAAGTGTTTTTTCTTTTTTGCTTTGCTATTTAAAAAAGAAAAAAAAACTTTTTAGTTGTTTTTTATTTAAAAAAAAAAAAATTTCTAATAGTTTCACTTCTTCAGTGAAAGAAAAATATTTACATTGTTTTATTTTTTTTATTTATATTTTTATTTATTAAGGTGGGAACGCATTATAATCAAATAAGTATCAATATCGATACATTACATATATATTACATAATTATTTATATAATATCGATACACAATTATACATCATTTGTATAATGTCGATACATTACATACCTATTTATGCAACATCGATATAAGTGTATACATGCATGTTTATACATACATGTTTATATAGTAATTATACAATATTTATACACGTTTATACATCATTTAAACAGAGTCGATATTACATAACTATTTGTACAACGTCGACACTTGTTTACACACATTTATATAATATGGATATATTAAATATATGCTACATAACTATTTATACATCATATATACATGTTTATACATCATGTATACAATATTGTTACACGTTTATACTATTATATAATATCGATACACTACATATAAACTATGTTAACTACTTATACAATATTGATATATTATATATTAACTCCTTTAACTATTTATACAATATCGATACACTACATATATAGTACATAACTACTAGTACATTATATATAGATATTTATACACCATTTATATAATATTAATACATGAAAAAAATTGCATGAAAAGTCCTTTTAAAAGAAAAGTGAAAAAGTTTTCCTTTCAATGAAAAAAATGAAGCAAAAAAAGTAACAAAAAGAATATTTTTTTCTTTTTTAATTTACTGCTGAAAATAATAGAAAAAGGATGAAAATGGTCTAATGGCCATTTTAAGTAATATACAAAACTTGGTAATATTTATTGTAAATTTTTTATTTTTTTAGATATAAATGAAATTTTTTCTTTAACTATGTACGCAGATATCTAACTTATTAAATTTAATGAAATAAATTTAATCAAATATTTTTAAATTTTACAAAGCTAATATTATGTTCATACGTTTTTAAAAGATTTTTAAAAATTCGCCAGCTTCATCAAGTTCTCGTGCTAATTCAATATTTTCCATGAAAGGTTTGATATACTATTGCACAAGAGTTGTTACATATACTTTTATAAATTCATGAAATGATCCTCTTTAAAATATTTGACCACTTGTAATATAACTAGAGGAACATGGCCCATGTAGCACGGGCCCAACATTAAGATATTTATTTATTTTTTCAATTTTGATATATTTAAATAAAAAATTTTAATAATAGGATTGCATATGTTTTCTAGAATTCATCCGGAATCTAGCATGAATTCAACATATCTTATTTTAATATTATTTAGATAATTTAAGTTGTTAACTATTGTAATTTATAATATTTTTTATGTAATTTTCAAATTAATATACATTACTTTTCTTGTCCAAATTTTTGCGGCATTGATAGTCAATTATATTTTAAAAATAATTTAAGTTTTTAATTATTGTGATTTATAATACTTTTCTTCTATTCCAATTTCAGTGACACTAATATAATTTCAAGAGTCGACCAAATATTTTATATCTTTTAAATTTTTTAAGTTGTTAATTATTGTGATTTCTAGTATTTTTCATGTGAAACATATAACATATTAAATTGTTTTTAGATATTTTGAGTTTTTAACTATTGTAATTTATAATACTTTTTATGTAATTTTTGAATAATATATTTTACTCTCATTGTCCAGAGTTTTGTGTCAACGATAGCCAATTATATTTTTTAAATAATTTAAATTTTTTATCATTGTGATTTGTAATATTTTTTCTTTTTCAACTTATGTGTCACAATGCTTAAATGATCATAATAATTAATTAGGAGTGATATAGTAAAATGTAATTATTATTATTTATTATTTATTACTTTTATTATGTGTATGTGTTGATTCAAGAAGAATTTGGAAACATTTAGAAATGTGTTGAATGTTACAAATGTTAATAATCCATTTGGTGCTTCTTGATTTCTCTACATTTATCTCTTGTGTGTTTTTACTCTTTTGCCCATTGAGTATATGTAGTAATTTTTTTTTAAATATCATGAAAATTTTTATTATTAGTTTTTCAATACATAAGTGACTTATAATAATTAATTGCTGGTGATACGTTAAAATCACGATTGAAGCAGCAGAAATCAGTCAATTTTTTAATTTTTTTTTGTTAATTATTGTTATTTACAGTACTTTTTATTTTATTTTCAAATAATATATGTTGCTCTATATCTTCTTCTGTCTCGTCCCAATTTATGTGACACTAGTATAATTTTAATAGTCAATCAAATATTTTATGTTAACATATAATTTTATTATTTTATTTTTCTAATACATAAATGACTTATAATAAGGAGTGATATAATAAAATCATCGTTCGAAAGACGAAAATTTAATTTAAAATATTAAGAGTTAATTTCGCATTTTATGTCTATTTTATTTTTCATTAAATATTATTTATTTTCTTAATACCTAGATGACTCATAATAATTAATTAACAACGATTGATTATGTTATTACTATAAAAATTAATATAATTTTATCATATTCAATAGTAATCATCGATAATTCACCGAAATAGTATATTAATTAAATACAGGATGCTATATTTGAATATGCAAAATATGATATTATTAAACATTATTGGATAGTACATTATATTTATCTTTCACAATAATAAAATTTTACTATATATTTTTCTTTATTTCTTTTTAACTTGATACATATTGACCCAACACAAATTCTAAAAAAATATTCATAAAAAATTTATTTTATTAAATTAAATTTATTAATTTGTACTTTAAAAATTTAAAGTTAAGTTTAAATATTAATATTTCTATCTAAGAAAAAAATTAATTTAAATTTACTAAAATAAATAAAAAGATTACTTTTCTATATAAAAGTCAATTAAAATAATAAAATTGATTTACTTTAAATATTTAGTTGCAATTAATTAAGATAATTTTTTATTTTGTCATAATTTATGGTGCACCGATAAAATTTTGAGAGTTGAATAGAATTTTTATTTATTTTTAAAAAAGTATTTTAATTTATTAATTATTGTAATTTATAATAATTTTTACGTAATTATCAAATAATATATTTACTCCTTATGTCCCAATTTATGTGGCTTCGATACAATTTTGAGAATCAACTAAAATTTTCATATATCTTTTAAATATTTTAAATTGTTAATTATTATGAATTATTTTTATCTCAATTTATGTGGCATTGCTAAATTAATGAGAGTCAATAAATTTCTATGTCTTTTAAATATTTTAAGCTATTAATTATTGTGATTTGTGATAACAAATTAGTTTTGAACATGATAGCCAATTAAATAAATAAAAAAAGTTACTTCTAATATGTAGTTATAGTTAATTAATCTAAAATTAATAGAATATATTAAATACTTAAATCATTATGATGGAAATATTATATATTGAGACATGATATGTAATTAAGTAGGAATAAAGAAATTTTTTGGTAATTGCATGAGATGTGATCGAAATCACCTTTTCTATATAATAGAAATATAATGATAAAAATAGGTTGTGCACACCTAAAAAATGACCCTCACTTTCCACAATTATATATTCCGAGAAAATTACATATATATCTTCTTTTGATTTTAATTTGTACATAATTTTTGAAACTCCAGATGTAAATATTTTATTTTTATTTATCATATATATAATGCTTTGATGTTTTTGCTTGTATAAGCAATAGGCACGTACTCCCTCCGTTCCATTTTACCAGTCCCAAATTGAGATTACACAGTTATTAAAAAAACTATGATCGATAAAGTAACTTTATCATTTAGCCCCTCTTAATTGTGTATTATTGTCAGTTTTAATATTGATGGATGACTAATACCAAAACACTATTTATATTCTTAATAGTATACTCTTTGTAACATTTTTCAAGAATATTAATAATAAGGAGTAATCAATTATACTAAGGGAATAATAAGAAAAAAATTATTTTGATAAGTAGAAAAAAAATTATTTTGATAAGTAGAAAGAGACAAGTAGAATAGAACAACAAATTAGAAAATTTGAGATGAGTAAAAATGGGACGAAGGGTGGTTGAGTTGAATGTAGGAAAGGAAGCTGAGGCTTCAAATCTGAAAACCAAAAACAGAAAAATCAACTGACCAAACGCATGGCCGCGGACATAACAATAGTTTAAGACAAGACAACTACAAAATCATTGTAGATTTAATACTAAATCAAGAGTGAAAGATCATTCAACAATGGCAAGTTATTTTTCAATTAAACTCTACCAGTAGTTTCCTCGTTATGATAAAAATTCCAAAGAAAAGAATTCTTCATAAAAACAATTACTCGTCTTTTTATAAAAATAAATATGTTATAAAAAAAGTCACTCAGTTCAGCGGGGTAATCGACATGCAAGCAAACTCTAAAAGAGAAGCCTGCAATCCGGTCTGTTGAGCTTGAATATTATGAAGTCATCATCGTGACACTTCTTTCACAAATAAATTAGAGTAAAAAGAGAATTAGAAAACGTGTAAAATTAAAAGAAATAGCTTAATCAAGTAAGAGCATATCAAGCTATCAAACATTAACTTATACGTAAATACCATTGATCACATTTTGTATTCCATGCGAAATTGTTTTTTATGAAAATGTTTCATGTAAAATTGAACAATGAAACTACAAATCCTTGATTTATATTATAACTACATAGTAAAAACTCATATCAAAACATTAAAACTACAACTTGACAAAAGATCATTAACTATTAGCGATTATTAAGGAAAAGCAATTAAAATTCAATTAGCAACAAATCTATAGAAGGATTTCCGGATCACAAATCCATACCACAGAAAATGCAATCATGAACCAGGAATGTCAGAGAAGGTACATGTTAAAGCTAAGCAAAAGCACTCAAAGAAAACATTTTCATAGGAAGCGATTGAACTTCGAAAGGTATGACAGAAGCCACCATATCATCATCAGAGCGATAAACAATTTCATTCACAACCATAACTAGTTGTGTCCAAAGGTGTCCTAAGATTGATCTGTGTCATCATTTGACTTATGGCAAACAATAAACTAAGAAAAATGTTGCAAAAAAAAATAAAAAAAAATATGTGCCACAAATTAAAAACCAAAAGTAAAACTTGAATTAATAAACAGTATGTGATTCAGCTGCAACATAAACATAATCACTTTAATAAAATCAGTCCAAGTGTTGGAATTAAAATAATTGCTTCATCATCATCACCATTAGAACAAAATATAAAACGGCAGTTTCATAAATAGAAAAAAAACAAGAATAAAAGGTCATTCATCACCGAAATCAGAAGAGGGAGCTTAGATATCCTCATTATGATCTCAATTTCAAAAATCACTAAGTAAGTTAGAAAAATAAATCAAAATAAAAAAGAGTCACTCAGTTCAGCGGGGTAATCGACACGCAAGCAAACTCTAAAAATAGAGAAGCCTGCAATCCGGTCTGTTGAGCTTGAATATTATGGAGTCGTCACCGTGACCTTTTTTCCATCAAAAATCAATTAGGGCAAGAAAATGAAGAAAAATTAAAAAGTAGATCTGGGGGAGGAATGAAAATGCTCAGTGGTGGCTAGTTGTTATTGGTTCGATTCTGCCAGCAAGTTTCCTCAATGTTTTTACTCAGAAGAGGGAGCTTGGAATCCTCATTGCAAAATCCACCTCCCCAAAAATTGTTTACAAAATCTAACAAAGAGATTTAAAAAGCATATATTAATGATGTAAAGAAGAGATGGCTCAGGGAAGAAGGAGATCGACATGCAAAGACAGAAGCCCCTGACAATCCGGTCGGTTTAGCTTGATCTTTCGGAGTCCGCATAGCCACTCTTCCTTCTACATCAACTAAAAGTATAAATCAGAAAATGCAATAAAGAAAGAAAAAGGAAGAGGAGTTTGTTGCTGCTTACTGTGTGAATGGTGGGGTGGGGGGCGGTGACTATTAATTTATAGAGGTACAACTAGGGTTTCTAGATTTTTTTAAGATGGAGAAGCTGGAACTCCTGGGCTGAACATTTGAGTCCAATAAGTATTAATGGATCGAATCTCCTTCAGAGGTTAGGTTTGCACGAGATTTACTTTTGGAAACTTATTTAAAACTACAATATAAGTTTATATTATTACATAAAATTTTAATTATTAAAAATAATTATAAAAATCTCTTTTTGTTACTTTTTCTCTCCAAGTATGTATACATATCTCATCTATCTTTTTCCTATGTTTAATGCTCATCTATCTTTTTCTTATGTTTAATGCTCCTCAAAGAGTGTCTACAATCAAGGAACCTTAATCAAACGGTTTTTAAATTTTGAATTTACAAACATGTTCTTCTCAAATTGCTCAATATCAACTTTTTCATAAAAAGAAATCACAGCCGTCGCATCCCACTCATCTCCGATCGACACACCTCATCAACCCTGTCTCTTTGCCTTCGTCGCTATGAATCGAAGTTAACTTCAACAGATCAACAACCTATTCGACCGGTGAAATCTAATAAAATTCTAAAAGTTTCTCTCATCCGATGAGCTTTGAAAATACTTCGAAGCATAGTCATAAATAAAATTATGGAAATGACCCATAAGATAAGAGGTTCAATATGTGAAACAAAGTAGTATCCATGTTTTAATAACAAAATACAAAACAAAAATTCAACACTGTCTATGAAGCCTTTAACTTTAAGAATAACTCCTAAGTAGGGACTGTGGACAATGAAATTTTATGAAATGCAAATCCGTACAAAATTCGGATAATATTAAATTTAAAATATATTAATCCTAAATAAATATTGTGGATTAATATAATTGGATTAATTAGTTAAAGTCCAAACGCATATGGATTTAATTAAAGTCCAATACAAGTGCTTCGGAAGGAGGAAGCAGTGTCGCGGAATCTCTTAAGAAGACTCTAGCTCTACTTGAGCATTCCGGTTCCAAATACTCTAGCACAAAGAGCAATGGTCGTTAAACAAATGTGTCATCTCTATTTACACCACATAAGCTGAGCACTTCGAAGATTAACTTATGTGGCAATCCATATTACTCTCCAACGTCTCCAATGATCATGCAAGCAATGGTGACTTATGCCTCGTCTATGGAGGAGCAACTAGTGAATCTGACAAAGGCAATTGAGAGCCTGACCAAATATGTTCAGAATCAAGATGCTCGAATTAATAAGATAGTGGATAGGATGGAAGACATGATAGACAAAGAATCTAGCTATACACCGGAAAAAGCTCCAGAGGATCACGAGAAAGAACATCCTGTGAAGCAAACACCACAAACTAAAAAGGTACGAGTTTCTTCTAAGGGGATGATCCCGATTGAGTAATTGAAAGAATTCATCGAAGGGACCCTCAAAGACAAGTATGATGTTTTCACTAAGTCTTTCCTGGCGTATGCCAAGCCCTACACTACAAGGATAGCTAGCCTCAAAATTCCTGCAGGTTATCAACCACCCAAATTTCAACAATTTGAGGGCAAAGGGAACCCGAAACAACATGTAGCACACTTTGTTGAGACATGTAATAATGCTGGAACTTATGGTGACTATCTTGTGAAACAGTTTGTTCGTTCCCTAAAGGGAAACGCCTTTGATTGGTATACGAACCTTGAGCCTAACTCCATCGATAGTTGGGAGCAATTGGAACATGAGTTCCTGAATCGCTTTTATAGCACGAGGCGTACAGTGAGCATGGTAGAGCTCACAAATACTCGACAAAAAAAAGATGAGCCAGTCATCGACTTTATCAATCGATGGAGAAATACGAGCCTAAATTGCAAAGATAGGCTCAGTGAAGCTTCTGCAATAGATATGTGCATCCAAGGAATGCATTGAGAGCTTCTCTATATCTTGCATGGCATCAAACCAAAGTCTTTTGAAGAGTTATCTACTCGTGCTCATGACATGGAGTTGAGCATGTCTTCTGCTGGAAAGGGAGGAACACCTATCCCTGACCCTCAAAGGGGAAAGAATAAGAAGGAACCCAAAAGATGGGGCAAGTTTGTCCCCAAAAATGACAATAAAGAGTCCATGAATGTTGATGTGTCTCCTGTGAAGGTCATCACAAAGGTGAGCAAGAAACAAAGTGTGAAGACGACTTTTGGAGCACGTCCAAATGAGAAAACTTTAAAGGAGATGCAAGAAAATAAATATCCCTTCCTTGATTTTAATATTGACGAGAATTTTGATGAACTCCCTGATGAAGATGCAATGGATATGGAAGTTAGATCCCCATGGAAGATATACTTTGATGGCGCTGCACATCGAGATGGAACTAGTGTTGGTGTAGTGTTTGTCACTCTACAAGAAGGGGTCATCCCCTACTTTTTTACCTTGATGAATCGTTGCTTCAATAATGTTGCTGAGTATTAAGCACTCATACTCGGACTAGAGATGGTTGTCGACATGAAGCAACTACAATTACAAGTTTTTGGTAACTCCCAATTGGTGATAATGCCGCTGTTGGGAAACTATGAAGTCCGAAAGCCTGAGTTAAGACCATATCATGATCATGCACAGAAGTTGATGGGATGGCTTGGAGAAGTAACCCTCTAACATGTGCTAAGGAAAGAAAATAAGTAAGCTGATGCCCTAGCTACTTTGGCTTCAACTTTAACTCTTCCGAATCAGAAACGAGTTACTCTTTGCCAAGCATGGGTAGTACCGCCATCAAATAAAGATGAAGATGTAAAAGGTAAGGTTGAATACCTCATATCCATGTCCGAAGATGTAAAGGAGGATTGGCGATAACCTATCATTGACTACTTATATTATAGGATACTTTCAGAAGATCAAAGGAGAAAGACTGACATTCGTCGTCGTGCACCTCACTTTCTTTATTACAAAGACACACTGTAGCGAAGATTATTTGAAGGAGTACTCTTATGGTGTTTGTGATACGAGAATAATAGCCACCTTATCTTTTGACGACATCATTCAAAGTCACTATGTGAAGAATCAAGCTTTAGTCGCATGGAGGGCACGGGATCATACTTGGAGGGGACGTTTTGAGCCTACCATTAATTAAACCCGAGTGTGAAAGATTGCTTGGAGACTTGAAGACTTAAGTACTCTCAGGTTTGGACCACCTTATTGGTTCACTATTTTGGTTCCCTTGATTGAAGGACATTTTGGTCACTTATCTTTGTCCAAGTGACACTCCATGACCATCCTTCCTCATTAAAGGCATTTGAGTCATTTTGTGTTCATTTTGTAATAGATTATAAATAGGCTCCTTTAGTTTTATTTTCATTAGTTTATGAAAGATGAAAGATTGAAACATTAAAAATCCTCTCTCTTGAGAGTAGAACACTTAGTCTTAGTTAGGGCTTGGAAAAACTAGTATTAATCTTTGCTTGGAAATGGTGGATCTTGAGGTGAGTTGATTCCCTTGGAGGTCACCGTAAGAGTGTGATTTTGATTATTACATTCATTAGGAGTTTTTGAGTTTAATACACTCTTTAGTTCTTAATCTTGTAATAATCTTGGTCTCACTATCTATCCTTTACTTTTGTTGTTGTCATCTTGTGTAGTGGACTATTTTGGGTCCTTTATTGAATCTGAAACTTGTGTTATTGGTATTCATCTTGTTCCTCATATTTTGTAGCTGTTTTTGGTGTTATATACACCATTGAATCTTGTATTCTTCTTGTTGATAGCGAATTCGAGAGTGGTCTACATCTTGGTCCTCGGATCCTTAAGATTGCGGACTGATTTAGAGTGTGTTTCGTGCTTCCGTTGCCTTTCTCGTATCATTTGGTATCAAAGCATGGCTTGATCTTGTTCCTACAAGATCAATCTTGGGCTTTCTTGTTAGAAAATTAAAAAAAAAGTGTTAAAAACTGAAAATTCCAGAAAAATAGCAATCTGTCCGTGTTTGTGTTCTTGGCCAAAATTGTGTTCTTATTGTGTCTTGGCCGAGATTTGTTTGTTGTGTGACTAGATCTAGTAGTGTTCTTGTTTTTTTTTTATGTTTCTAGTGTTAGTTTTCTTGTCCACTAACACTTTGAGTCTAGATCTAACTTAAGCTTGAACTTGTTGAAAGTTATTGTTGTGAACATAAACTTGGCCCATTGTTGTTATTCTTATTGTTATGGATTTGAAGTTTGCAGTGTAGACGTTGTTGTAATTCTTGGTGAATGTTGTTGTTGTTATTGAAGTTCTTCACAACCTTCATCTCTTGATAAAACCGAAGATACAACACTAAAGAGACTTGGTCGTTTGTTGTTGTGGATTGGAGTTGGCCGTTGGAATTGTTGTTGTTCTTGAAAATTGTTGTTATTGTTCTTGGTGTGGTTGTTGCTGTTCTTGAAGTTCTTCACCTTTCTTCATATATTGTTAGAACATAAAGTAAATGCTAGATCCTAAAAGGTGAAGGAAAAATGTGTATGTACTTATTTGTCTTGAAAGACCCCCAACCACCAAAAGACTTATATCACTTCTCAACCACTTTTCCATGATTTGACCCATATTTTATGAAGAAGTACAAGAAAAATTCAAGTGTTGAAAATTGAAAAAGGCTCCAAGACTTATTTTCCCTCTTAAACAAATTCTACCAATCCAAATTAATTTTTTACCAAGACTTGAACATTTGAGAATAACCACTTGATAAAACCGAACCAATACGTGGCTGCCACATCGTTACTGCTACTGTTCACGCAATATTATTGAGATCAAAATTTTATATTCTTAGTTTTATTTTATTGTTTCATTAGTTTCATGTCTTGATTCTAGAATTAATTAACAACTAGTAATCACCTACTTAGTTGTAGATTAATTATTGAATCTGTTTCTTTTGTGTCTTCATTATTTGTGTGCTTTTCTTATTTTTTAACTCGTAGTAACTTCTTTGTTTCAAGTTCGTAAGTAAATTTTTTTTTAGTCTTGAGTCGATCAAACAAGAATCTATTCCGGCCGCCAAGTAGAATTGACATCTTATTGACTACCGGAGTATAAGCAACTTTCAATATTCGTAGCTCCAATTGTGAGGATCATAAAAGTGAGTGAATATGAGTGTTGGTGAGGAGCTTTTACTCCTAATTTTGTTTGTTCATTATGTAGGTACAAAGATAATATAAGGAGAACATGTCTTCGATAGTGGGGATTATTGTGAATACAACATGGGAGACTATGGTTGTAGTGAGGGGTTTTATGGCTACGAAGTTGAGGGAGATTGTGAAGGCTATGAAAATAGCCATGATCGAAACTTGGGCAGATTTGAAAGTTACTGTTTTGAGGGAGAAAATGAAGTGCCTAGTGATTATGGTGACTTTGGAGATGATGTAGGACCTCGTGATGGATCTTATGATGATGTTAAGGCATGTGAGGAGTCTTACACTTCTCACTCCAAACCTAGGTTTGGTGTTAGGTATAACCCTTTCGTCCGCAAAGCTTATAAAAGCTATGATGAGAGTACACGTGAGGAGTATGAAGATTCATATTCTCCACCTTGTAGTACTTCTTATCAAGATCGATATAGTGTGAATAGTTATACTAGCTCTAGTGGAGGTTGTTCAACGAGAAAAAGAGGGTATACATCTCCAAAACCGAGGGGTGCTCGTGTCCTTTACAATATTGATCCAAGAAGGAGTGTACACTCCGGAAAGGTGACCATTTGTGGGAAACCGGGCTACCTCATTGTGTTAAATGATAGGTACTATAGAAACTACATCGTTCCATCCATGGTTGACTACTTAGTGTTGTTTTGCGAGCCTTTACTTGTTCCATACTTCTTGGATGGGTTTAAGGTTATCGAGAGGGTCAAAGTTGTCTTCTCCCAATTTGAGTAAGATGAGAAGGTGTGGTGTGATATTCTTCCATTTACATATGGTTATGTATGCGTAGGTGCCGATTGGTTTGCACAACATTGAGTTCCAAATGTTTAAAATTGGCCTAATGATGTAAGAGACCGGTGGGGAAATCACCTCATGACATACATGCTGTCTGAGATGCAAAAAGAAGTGAATACTTACTCCAATCCGAATGCTTATGAGGGACAAAAAATTGAGAGGAGTAAGGGTGTTCAAGGTGGTAATTCGAGAGTGGGAGCGAAGCGAGGGGATTGGCACCAAACCGAGCTAACATTATTTGTCCTTCTATTTCTAAAGACGTTTGTGTAGGTACCGACATGAAAAGTGATGGAGAGAAATGCCAAAGTGAAATTGCTGCCCAACCTTATGGAGGACCTTTACAACACGGCAAAGGAGAGTCGACTCAAGAACTTCATGGTAAATTAGCTAACTATTACACTTTTGTGTATGTGAATGATAATTGTGTGGCTAGTAGCCCCTTGAGTGTGAGTAGTAGCTTACTTACTTGTGAGTCTAATAATTCTTTGCTTTTTGTTAATGATGTACATGTTATAAGTGTGGATACACTAGTTGATCCTATTGATGACCAAATTGACTCTTCTTGTAAGATCGATTTATGTCCACCTAGTGTTGAAGCCTATATGTTGAACAAAAGTACATCGTCTTGTGTAATTGGTGTTGATCACCTAGTTATGAAAATTGTCCACCACTTGAGTATGTGTGTGATGTGATTAATCAAAATCAAGTGAGTGAAGTATTTGAAAAAGTTAGTCAACAAAAGGAGAGTGAACCTGAGAGCTACTCTTGGGATAATCTTGTACTTAAAATCTCTTTAAAAAGTAATATTGAGCTTTTAGAGAGTGCTGAATGTGTTTGTTCCGAATCCGCCCGTGAAATAGATCATGCTCTCTTTAGGTATAATGTCTTATTTGAAGATGATATAAACACTCCTAATGAGCCTAGTGGTGAAAATAAAGGTATAGCTTGCCTTGGAAGCTATAGTCGATATGCTAACCCACTATGGTGTGACAACATTCCTCCTAAAGATGGAAATCTCTTTTTGAAAGACGAGAGTACTCTTATAGGTAAGGAATGTGTAGTCCTTCTTGAAAACCCGAGGGCAAAGGTGTCATTGACTCCTTGGAGTAATGTTCCTAAATGTGCATCCTTGTTTGACAAACTTGTTCCTAAATTGCATGAATTCCAAATTGTAGATGCCAAGTTGTCTAGTAGTTTGAAGGAAAGAATGTGTATGTGTTTAAATACTTATTCTTCACCCGTGAATTCCTTTGTATGTGATTCTTTCCTATACTACCTTTTTGCCTATGATGATGTCCATGCTAGTTTTGGATTTGTTTTATGTCGAGGTAGGAAGTTTGTTGGTCTGTCCATGTATGTGTGATAATGATATATGGATTTTATGGACTTTAGAACCAATCGAAACACCCTCCTTGGTGTGGTCTTTTAACGAGATAAAGAAGAAAGGGTGTCTTATGGCTCATAAGATGAAGGAAGTTCTACCTTGTGGATTATTTGATGCCAATAGGACCTATGTAGTTTCTTTATCTCTTGGTGATTCCCATAACCAAATCCTTTGTTCACCTTTTATTGAGCTTTTAATATTTAATTTAAAGGATCCTTGGATATATTACAAATATGTGCAACCTTGGCATGTTGAGATGATTTATTGTGCTAACCTTAACCCTCATGTCATGAGGAGTTTGTATTTGTTTGTCCTCTCTTCATTTTTGCAAGGTTTGGATTCGAGGTCGAATTCTTTTCAAGAAGGGAAGGATGATACGAGAATAATAGCCACCTTAGCTTTTGACAACATCATTCAAAGTCACTATGTGAAGAATCAAGCTTTGCTCGCATGGAGGGCACATGATCATACTTGGAGGGGACGTTTTGAGCCTACCATTAATCAAACTGGAGTGTGGAAGATTGCTTGGAGACTTGAAGACTTAATTACTCTCGGGTTTGAACCACTTTGTTGGTTCACCTTTTTGATTCCCTTGATTGAAGGGCATTTTGGTCACTTATCTTTGTCCAAGTGACACTCCATGACCATCCCTCCTCATTAAGGGCATTGGAGTCATTTTGTAATAGATTATAAATAGGCTCTTTTAGTCTTATTTTCATTAGTTTATGAAAGATGAAAGATTGAAATATTAAAAATCCTCTCTCTTGAGAGTAGAACACTTAGTCTTAGTTAGGGCTTAGAAAAACTAGTATTGATCTTTGCTTGGAAGCGATGGATCTTGAGGTGAGTTGATTCCCTTGGCGATTACCGTAATAGTATGGTTTTGATTATTACACTCATTAGGGGTTTTTGAGTTTAATACACTCTTTAGTTCTTAATTTTGTAATAATCTTGGTCTCACTATCTATCCTTTACTTTTGTTGTTGTCATCTTGTGTAGTGGACTATTTTGGGTCTTTTATTGAATCCAAAACTTGTGTTATTGTTATTCATCTTGTTCCTCATGTTTTGTAGCTGTTTTGGTGTTATATACACCATTGTATCTTGTATTCTTCTTGTTGATAGCGAATCCGAGAGTAGTCTCCATCTTGGTCCTTGGATCCTTAAGATTGCGGACTGATTTAGAGTGTGTTTCGTGCTTCCGTTGTCTTTCTCGTATCAGTTTGGGAGAGGAAGAAACAATTCAAGCTTTCCAAGAAGCGCACTCGGGAGTTTGTGGATCACATCAGTCTGGACCCAAGCTCAATTTTCACATTAAAAGGATGGGATATTATTGGCCAACGATGGTGAAAGATTGCTTGGACTATGCTAGAAGATGCAAAGCTTGTCAATTCCATGAAAATTTCATACATCAACCTCCAGAGGTACTACACCCAACTGTAGCATCTTATCCATTCAATGCATGGGGAATGGATGTTGTTGGTCCACTACCAAAATCTTCTGGTGGACACTTATATATGTTGGCCGCGACAAATTACTTCTCAAAATGGGCTGAAGCTGTTTCTCTCAAGGAAGTAAACAAACAAAATGTCGCAAACTTCATCCGAGTGAATATCATCTACTGCTTTGGAATTTCTCAGTACATAATAACTGGCAATGAAAATCCATTTGATAACAAGTTAATGAACAAAATCTGTAATCTTTTTGGTTTTAAGCAGCGCAAGTCTTCTATGTACCATGCTGCCGCCAATGGTCTAACCGAAGCATTCAATAAGACTTTATGCAACTTGCTAAAGAAAGTCGTCTCCAAATTCAAATGAGACTGGCATAAGCAAATAGAAGAAGCTTTATGGGCATATAGGACAACTTACAGTACACCGACGCAAGCAACCCCATACTCACTTGCTTTTGGAGTTGAAGCAGTCCTGCCACTTGAGCGTCAAATACCTTCTTTGAGACTGACTATTCAAGAAGGGCTCAGCGATGAAGAAAATGCTAAGTTGCGTCTCGCAGAGTTAGAAGCTCTTGATGAAAAGAGGCTAGAGGCTCAAAATTTTTTTGAATGTTATCAAGCCCGGCTATCTCGTTCTTTCAACAAAAAGGTTCGCTTGAGGTGCTTCCAAGTTGGAGATCAAGTCCTTGCAGTAAGAAGACCCATTATCGCTTCTCATAAGTCTGGGGGAAAATTCACTCCGAAGTGGGATGGACCATACGTCGTTCAAGAGACATATTCGAATGGTTCTTACAAGCTTGTTGATGCAGATGGCGTGAGGATTGGTCCCATCAATGCCAAGTTCTTGAAGAAATACTATCCTTGAAGGAAGATGACACTCCTTAAGGCACGAGTATAAACTGTATGTCTACTCATGGTCCGCAAGAGTATAAACTGTGAACGGCTCAAAAAAAATATCCGCTAGGTTAAAAACCTCGAAAGAGACGGCCTAGGTAAAAGTTAGGTCGCAAAAAAAAATTAAAAAAAAACACTCACCCCAGAACTACATTGTGACTTGATCCTCTTTATTGAGGTACGTAGGCGCTTGGAATTTTATTCTTAGTTCAGTTGCATGGGTGTCAAAAAAATACATGTTCCCCCTCATATAAAAAATTCAATCTTCAAAAGACTTTTAACATCATCAATCTTCAGACTTGCACCAAGTGTTGGTGACTCAATGGGGGTAGATCCCTATGAAGTATAAGCTTCTTGGACATAAGTTGAAGTCTTTAAATTCTCTAAGTCTTCATGTTAGAGCTTCTAAGTTACCATATTGGAGCCTGCAAGTTCACGAAGTCTGATAGTTGAAGTCTTCAAATGACCTATGCATATAAGTTGAAGTCTTCAAATTCATTAAGTCTTCATGTTAGAGCTTTCAAGTTACCATATTGGAGCCTGCAAGTTCACTAAGTCTGATAGTTGAAGTCTTCAAATGACCTATGCATATAAGTTAAAGTCTTCAAATTCACTAAGTCTTCATGTTGGAGCTTTCAAGTTACCATATTAGAGCCTGCAAGTTCACAAAGTCTGATAGTTGAAGTCTTTAAATGACCTATGCATATAAGTTAAAGTCTTCATGTTGGAGCTTTCAAGTTACCATATTGGAGACTGCAAGTTCACGAAGTCTGATAGTTGAAGTCTTCAAATGACCTATGCATATAAGTTGAAGTCTTCAAATTCACTAAGTCTTTATGTTGGAGATTTCAAATTCATCATATTGAAACCTGCAAGTTCACAAAGTCTACAAGTTGAAGTCTTCAGATGCTCTGCAACTATAAGTTAAAGTCTTCAAGTCTGCCATATTGAAGCTTTCAGAGTTTGAAAGTTGGAGTCATCAGGTGCTTTGATCTATAAGTTGAAGTCTTTAAATCCTTCCAACCTTCTTGAGTTTACCTTTCAATCTTCATGAAATTACCTTTTTATTCTTATGGAGGGAACGAGTAGTCATCCCGATGCGCCATAAGATTATCTTGAAATTACTTTTTTCTTATGTCGGGGACGAGTGGTCATCCCGTTGTGCCGTGAGATTACCATAAAGTTACCTTTTACCTTTTCTTATGGTGGGGAAGAATGGTCATTCCGTTGCGCCGTAAGATTACTATAAAGTTACCTTTTACCTTTGCTTATGGTGGGGATGAGTTGTCATCCCGATGCGCCATAAGATTACCCTGAAATTACCCTTTTCTTATGGCGGGGACGAATGGCCATCTCTTTATGCCATAAGACTACCATGGAGTTACCTTTTACCTTTTCCATAAGACTACCATGAAGTTACCTTTTACCTTTACCATAAGACTACCATGAAGTTACCCTTTACCTTTGCCATAAGATTACCATGAAGTTACCTTTCTTATTGCGGGGACGAGTATCCGTCCCTATGTGGCGTAAGATTACCATAAAGTTACCTTTTCTTGTTGCGGAGATGAATAGCCGTCCCTATGCGCCGTAAGATTACCTTCTGGGATTACCTTACTTATGGTAGGAAGGAATATCTATCCCTTTACATCGTTAGACTATATCCTTTACATAAAAGGCGTTATCTTGAGCAAAAGCTTGTAGTTCACCTAAAAAAAAAAAAGAAGAAAGAAAAAGGGGAACGAAAAAAAATAAGGAGTGTTTACCTAAATATGGCGAGTATCTCGATCGGCAAAGATGGATCAAATTACACCCTTAAGTTTGCTCGCCTACCAAAAGTATTGTAAATATTAGATTTCTCTTTCCAACAAAAAAAGGAAACTCACAATTTCAACACTCCCACGCCTAGATATGATTTGTCTTGTGAAGCCACGCAAATCTAAAATTGAAAACGTATCAGCATGCAGAGGAAACTTCAAAAAATTATCTAGGATAATTCTGAAGGTTTTAAATCATGAATTTTGGATATGTTATATATTTTTGAGTCTAGTTTTTAAAAAATCAAGCGGTTCATGATTTCATTGCTCCTACTTTGAGATATGAAAGTTTTAGTGAAAACACATAGATCAGAAATTTTCAGCATGGCAAAATTTAAAGTCAACTTCAAAATTTTGTCTAAAATAATGCTGAAGGTATTAAATCATGAATTTCGGATATGTTATATATATTTGAGTCTAGTTTCATAAAAAATCAAGAACCTTATGATTTCATCATTCCTACATTGAGATATGAAAATTTTAATAGATGTGCGCAGATCTAAAATTTTTAGCATGATAAAATTCAGGGCTAACTTCAAAAAATTATCAAAAATAATATTGAAGGAGTTTAATTCTGAATTTTGTATATGTTTTATATATTGAAGTCTAGTTTTTGGAACATCTAACGGATTATGATTTTAATTTTCCTACAATGAGATATGAATTTTCTACCACTAACATGTTGTGCTGAAAAAAAGTGACGAAAATAAGAGAAATGTGGGAGCAAAAGAAATTACCTCAATATTATTGATGACTTAGAAACCCCAAAATTGATATTGAAAAAGTGGGGAGACTACCTCCTTTTATAGAGTTGTAGAATGATGTTTCCTTCTCCAATATAAATTCAGATTGAAATAATTTCCATCTTCAAATTCAAATTGGAGATTGTTTCCTTCTCCAATATAAATTCAGATTGAAATAATTTCCATCTTCAAATTCAAATTGGAGATTCTTTCCTTCTCCAATATAAATTCGGATTGGAATAACTTCCATCTTCAAATTCAAATTGGAGATTATTTCCTTCTCCCATACAAATTCAAATTGGAGGTTCTTTGTTTCTCCAATCTAAGTTAAAGTCGGAAGAGTTTTATTCCTGATTAAGTAAGGTGATGAAAAAGTCTTCCAAAATTTATTTGAAATTCGATATCATGCCTCACCAATGGGTCTTAAGTGTAGAGATTCATGAAACAAAAATGAGAGAGTTTTGAGAGGCAATATCAATATGGTTCGACTTTAAATTTTTGAATGAGGTATTCATATGTATGAGGATCGTTGAAACACGAAGGAAACATTCTTAAATAATCATACTTCAAGGCTAGTCTCCAAAATATTAAATGTCTCAACAAGTCTTGAAGTAGGGAGGCATTCTGTGGACAATGAAATTTTATGAAATGCAAATCCATACAAAATTCGGATAATATTAAATTTAAAATATATTAATCCCAAATAAATATTGTAGATTAATATAATTGGATTAATTAGTTAAATTCCAAACACATATGGATTTAATTAAAGTCCAAACCTCAATCGGGCTAACACATTAATTTGGGCTACAAATGACTAAGCCCACTTTAGCAAGCCCAAGCTGTCATCATGTTCTAGAGGCCCAATTTGGTGCCACATGTCAAATGATGTGGCATGTCAAGTCAAGTGAAGGAGTCAATGGGACCATGTCATGTGTCAAAATGATGCAGTAAATTAAAAGCCCATAAGAAATGTCATGTCACTTAAATCTGATTGGTCAAAGAAATTTCATGTTTATCATGACTCTTTACTCCCTACAACTATAAATAGGGGCCTCATAATTCAGAAAAGGGACCAACATGTTTAACAAGAAGAAAGAAAGAGCTCTTGGATCAAAGCAACAGATTTCTCTACAAATTCAAGAACAAGCTCAAGATTTCAAGATCAAGAGTTCAAGGTTCAAAAACAAGCTCAAGATTTCAAGATCAAGAGTTCAAGGTTCAAGAACAAGCTCAAGATTGCAAGATCAAGAATTCAAGATTCAATAACATGTTCAAGCTTCAAGATCAAGACTACAAGATTCAAGAACAAACTCAACGGCCCTTGAATTCAAGTACAAGTTGAGATCAAGTTCATCAAGTCTTCAAATCAAGTTCAAGTTCAAGTTCAAGACCGCAAGATTCAAGAACAAACTACCAAGCCCTTGGATTCAGGCACAAGTCAAGATCAAATCCGTCAAGTTCAAGTTAAAGTTCAAGATCAAGTTCAAAGCCCTTGAATTTATAGTTTGAAAAGGCGAATCAGAGGAATCATAGAGATTGTAACACTCACTTATTGAAATCAATAAATCGATTGTTGCAGTATTTTTTCTTATCTCGATTATTATTTTCGGTCTCGAAAATTTTATTGTCCAACAAGGACATAGCTTTGAAAATACCATAAAACTAAAAAATATGAGTGTAGAAACATATGAGAAAAGTACAAATGTCTTTTGAAGGATGGAGGGCTCACCATTCCTCACCAGCAGTCCAATAGTACAACAAACCACCTAGTGCTACACAGGGCTACAAGAAAAGGCCTCCGATCCTACATCATGAAATGATGCAGCATCTAAAGACAGTCAGTACGACGAGTACTAGCATGCAACCCAAGGAAAGAGACAAAATATACATATGCCAAAAATAGTTGTAAAACACATGATCATACCCTGTAATAGTAATAATAATATAAGGGGCAAGGGACAGGGAACTAACAGACATGACAATTTAAAATTTAATACTGAACTATGTAGCTTTCACCGACATCTAGTAATCACGAGCTCTATTGATCCGGTACTCCTCAACTGATGAGGCCTTAGTCCATATTGACCGCATATACTGAGGTTAGGCAAAGTCATCAATAGATTAGAGCCACCATACATATTATCCTTATTTTATGGACTATCATCATGTTAAGGACACCATTTTTTTGCCCAATTAAGGTATGACATCCCTATGCTGACAAACATAGGTTTAGCGCGCTGGTCATTAGAACATACACCTTTACGGTGAAGCGATATAATTCCCTTTAGAGCCTAATTAAAAATATTTTTCACACCATTAACTATTGAATCTTTCATTAAGGCATTCCCATATTGGTATCATCATACCAAGACTTTAAAGCTATTCATATTATGCCATATCATTTTTATAAAATATTTTGACTCTAATTTCCATCTTAAAAATTCATAAACATAACCTCTGAGGGCTTTCAAAAGTCATAAACATAACTCCGAGGGCTTTCAAAAGAGTTATTTAAACCTTTTTGCCATGTATTATTCATAAAAAGAAGTAAAAATCATATTTTTCATGAAACATCAAGTTTTGAAAGGGGTTGATGGCCATACTTTTATCACGCAAAATTTGTGAAAAATTGTGAATCCATATTAATAATTTCGTCATTTTCATGTAACACATTTAAATTTCAAGACCTGTTATTTATGCATAGAAAAACATAAATAAAGAGAAAACCCAATATAATGCTTTCATAACAAAACCCCTCAACCCTAGTCACTACTAAGAAAATGCCAAAAAGAGACGGCCAACGTCGCTTTTTTGGACAAAAGCGATGGAAATTCTTTAGTTTTTTTCTGCGTCTTAAAAAGGAGCGTTGTTTTTTGAAAACGACGACCTACATTGCCTTTTTTACAATGGACAACGTTGCTTTAGGATTTTTTTTTAGTTATTCTTAGAAAAAGCGACATTGTGCGTCGTTTTATGTTCTTCAGATGAAGAACACATGATTAACAAAAAACGATGGACGCCATCACTTTATTGAAAAAAATATTTTTTTTTCCAGGAAAATTGACACCGTCCGTCGTAATTTGAGAAAAATAAAATATATATTTTTAGAAAAAGCGACGTCGGTCGTCGCTTTCTGTTCTTCATAAGGGTTGAAAAAACGATGTTGGTCGTCACTTTTTGTTCTTCATAATGAATAAAAAGCGGCGTTGGCCATCATTTTTTGTTCTTCATAATGAATAAAAAGCGATGTTGGTCTCACTTTTTGTTCTTCGCAATGAATAAAAAAGCAACGTTGGTCGTCGCTTTTTATTTTTCATAATGAATAAAAAAGCGACGGCCATCGTCGCTTTTCTGCATTTTTTTTGGATGCAGATATCTGCATTTTTTTACATCCCACCTGCCAAATAAAAATGCAATTCAATATATACATCCTCATACAACACACATTATTACAATAATCATACAACACACTACATCAACAAATCATTTAAGCAATTCAAATCAATAACACTTAAATAATGAATCCAACATTATTAAAAATAATTAAACACTCCTAAAGATTTTTCAGTAATTAAAAGCTAAGATAAAAAATATCTAAAAATTATCTAAAAGTCAAGTCCAACAATACTAAGGAGTAGCCCCAACAAACTCATCATCACTCTCTATTTCCTCTTCGCTACTTGAATTAAGAGCAACGGCTTGTGTCAAGGCACGTCTAAGATGTGCAATCTGATTTGACATAGCAGCATGTCTCTCAAAAATTATTAAAATGACCTGATCGTGCTTTGGAAACCAACAACACATTGTCTGAAAATCAATTGACTAGTGTCACACCCCCTTTTAACTCCAAAAGATTGATTTTAAGTTTGAAAGAGTTTTTATTATCAAAGTGACAAATGGTTTAAAATTTGTTTCGAAAAGGGATTATTTACATTTTTTATTCATATTCTCCACTTGACATGAACTCGGTGTGCCAAGTCACCTTTGAAAATTCTTTTCAAAATTATTTGACTCTTTAAACTGATTTGCGAACAAAGATTTCGGTTAAGGAATTCTGTTGACCGAGGAAAAGGTGTTAAGCACCCCTCGATCCCGTGGTTCGACCACGGTCGCTTGGTGGAATGTATCGGCTAATTTGACACTATGAATGTATAAACCACACCAAACACACACAAATAACCAAAAAAATAACAAACAAAGTGAATCACAAATATATAATTTCCAGTCCAATTATATTGTCCCAGAATAAAAAATACGGAAATGTAAACCTACTCTAACCTACACTAATCCTAAACTACGCTCCAATGCTTTACCTGATGCCTCGAACCTTCGTCACGGATGCCCTCCGAGTAGAAAATACTTTGGGACATTCCCCAGTAAATATATACACATGACTTTGGGGCATTCTCCGGCAAATAAATACATTGATAGAAATGCAGTAAACAAAACCATCCAACAAATATTTCAAACACTCCACAATCCACAAGTCCTAAATTTTCCTACCCAACCTAGTATTTGCCTATCCATCCGATGGCCTAATCATGATACTACAACGTTTAACATCCGTGTTTGTTCCAAAATAACCAACCCCAATAAATCAAGATTCATCAATATTCATTTTTATCAACTCCTAACATCCGACCCCGAATTACATTTTTTATCCAGAACTACCACGTGGGGCAATTATCAACACTTTAACACCAAACTTGAATCATAATCAATGGTTCGACATCAAACATTCACCAAAACACATAATCACATCAACAAACACATAATCATAATATCAATCCAATAAATTAAGATAAAATGGAGAGATAGAGTTAAATAAATGGAACTTTCGATAATTAATTTTAGTTGATAATAACGAGTTAAAGAAAATCCAAACTCGACATCCTCGAACGGAGAGCCTCAACAACAAACAAATCCAATTGGTGTCAAGAATCCACACCCAAATTTTGATTCATACATAAATAAGTGAAGAATATGAGTAACCCAAAATAAATACACCCAAATCCACACAAAATATTTACATCAACCCAAATTCGGATGAATTTTGGGGTGAAAACGGGACTGGTGAGCCGTCTGATCTTTCCGGAACAGCAATGGACAGTGCGAGCGGTGTTTATCAGTGGAGAATCCAGTGAATTTACGGTGAGAAACTCGCTGGTAACCGTCAAACCCATCCATTTTTCTCTCTCTGTTTATGCTCAATTTCTCTCTCAATTTACTCTATCTTTCTCTCTATTTATGTCTTCCCTATGTATGTTCCTTCCGTGTGTGTGAGTTTTTATGTGTGATAGTCTCTTGATGGGGATCTATGTGCGCTGATGAAAAAAGAAAGAAAAAAATGGAGGAGCTCTCCTTTTTCCATGAGTTGTGTCCCCTCTATTTCCCCCCTTCTCCCTTTTTAATTCTCTATGTGTCCATTGTTATTATCTTTTTTTCAAAGAAGAAAGAAAGAAATTTAATATAGTTATTGTTGTTGGCACGTGGGGTTGTCAGGTAGTAGGTGGTATAAGGTAGGGGTAGAGGATAGGTAGGGGATAGGGTATGTAAATGAGTAAAAATTATTTTTGAGAGGGACAATATTATGTGTCTACATCATGCCTCCTTTGAATATAAATACAAAGTGTTTTCAGACAAAGAAGTAGACAATGAGATAGAATTTTGTCCCAAGCATTATTCAAAAGAAAGAAACAAAAGGGGGAGAGGCAATCGAGTCTTGATTTTGGGCATTCTACCTGTCTCAAGTTATGTGAGAGTCAGGTCACAGGTATCTCAAAGGATTAGAAAGAGGAGGACTATACCGAATAGGAGAGTTTAGCGAGGTCCTATCGAGGTTTCGGTACACAGCTCTTCTATTACATCAAAATAAATATTACAAGTTAAAAAGCTAACTGAAATTACAAAAGTCCTATTTATGCAACTTCTTTTGGACTCTTGACTTGAGTTTCTGATGCTTTTAAAATGTACAAAAGATCTGATCATTCTTTGGGTTGAACTTGAGAATAAATACTTTCTCTATAATAACTTTGATGTTTGGATATAAACTCATAAATTGACCATGTTCTGTCAGTGGTACTTCTGAACCTTGATCCTGAATTTGAAAATCTCCACCCTATTCTTCAGGCGGGCTCCTGACTTACAATTTCTTCACCTTGTTGGTTGACTTTCAATCTATTAACCTTGTTGGTTGACTTTCGATTTCTTCACCTTGTTCTTCAGGCGGGCTCCTGACTTTTAATTTCATCACCCTATTCTTCAGGCGGGCTCCTGAAATCAATGTCAAAACTAAAACAAAAATTATCCCAAACAAAGATTATGATTAACAAAGATTCCATTTTTTTTTCAAAATAAAGTCCCATTTTTCAGGAGGGTCTTGAACATAAAGTAAATTTCCATCTTTCAAGAGGGTCCTAAACAAAAACGTTAATTCCCATTTTCCAGGAGAGTCCTGAAAATATGTAAATTCCCCTTTTCCAGGAGGGTCCTGAACATAATGTAAATTCCCATTTTCCAGGAGGGTCCTGAACATAAAGTAAATTTCCCATTTTCTAGAAGGGTCCTGAACATAAAGTAAATTTCTCATTTTCCAGGAGGGACCTGAACATAAAGTGAATTTCCATTTTTTAGGAGGGTCCTGAACATAAAGTAAATTTTTCATTTTCTAGGGGGGTCCTGAACATAAAGTAAATTTTCCATTTTCCAGGAGGGTCCTAAACATAAAGTAAATTCCCATTTTCAAGGAGGGTCCTGAACATAAAGCAAATTCCCATTTTTCAGGAGGGTCCTGAACATAAAGAAAATTCCCATTTTCTAGGAGGGTCCTGAACATAAAATAAATTTTCATTTTTCAGGAGGGTCCTAAACATAAAGTAAATTCCCATTTTCTAGGAGGGTCCTGAACATAAAGCAAATTTACCATTTTTCAGAAGGGTCCTGAACATAAAGTAAAATTCTCATTTTCCAGGAGGTTCCAAAACATAAAGTAAATTTCCCATTTTCCAGGAGGGTCCTGAACATAAAGTAAATTCCTATTTTCCAGGTGGGTCCTGAACATAAAGTAAATTTTCTATTTTCCAGGAGGGTCCTGAACATAAAGTAAATTCACAGATGTGTTTTTCCAAAGGTAGATAAATTAAGCGAAGCGAATTCTGCCCCTGTTTTAACAAAGAAAATTTATCAGTTAAAAACTTGGTGGTGGCTTGCAACACTTGGCTTTCTCGACACCTGATCCAGTGTTCATTCCCTTTATCAGATTGCTGGCACTTGCCTCTGCTTTGTCGCGTCATTGACCCAAACACAGATTAAGGGAATTGTCTTTGATTCGAGCATTGAATTTTATTTTACCATGTCTCCGATATACACCTTTTGCATCATGTCATTTCCATATATTTATCAATTGGTAGGTTGATAAATATCCTTTGTTTCATTCCAACTTATGACCTTGTTTCTTTCATGTGCGGGTCCTGTCCCTGCCCTATGCAATTGAGGAGATTGGCAACAAGTTTTGAAATTCTTTCTCACTTGTTTTGACACAGACTTGACTCTAAAAATGTAAAGAAATAATGGTGATTTTCTTATTCGATAAATGACATAAAAGACAAAATATATGAATATGTAAAAGAAATAAAACGACAATGTCCCTTTTTTCAGAAATGGAAAAAAAGAAAAACTCTTCTGAATACTATAGCCAACTCCAATGATTATGACATGCACTTTAGATTAAACTGCCTTATCTTTCAACCAAAACTTTGCCACTTGTTATTGAGTTAATGCCCCTGAGACCGAGTTGCCTCTTCCAGGATACAGAACTCATGTACCTCAATCAACTAGTGGCTCCTTGAAGGGTTTTTGCCAGCAAGCCTCTCCCTTTTTTATTTCTCTCCATAGCCTTATAGTGCCCGTGGGGGTTTTTACTAGTAAGACTCTCTATTTTTTATTTCTCTCAACTCACCATCACGTTACGATTCCCGTGAGGGTTTTCACCAATAAGGCTCTCTCATTTTTATTTCTCTCAACTTACCATCGCCTTACGGTACCCGCGAGAATTTTCACCAATAAGACTCTCTCGCTTTTATTTCTCTCAACTCACCATTGCCTAACGGTGCCCGTGAGGGTCTTCACCAATAAGGCTCTCTCATTTTTATTTCTCTTAACATACCATCGCCTTACGGTGCTCGCGAGATTTTTCACCAATAAGACTCTCTCGCTTTTATTTCTCTCAACTTACCATTGGCTTACGGTGCCTGTGAGAGTTTTCACCGATAAGACTCTCTCATCTTTATTTCTCATATTTCCCCCATGATGATGCAGGAAATATAGTACCAAAACCTTGTCATATATCCGTCACATATTCTTCCTTGACATTCTTAAAGATTGATCTGAAGGTCTTTCTTCGGTTGCAACTTGGATTTTGGACAGGGTCATAATGGAAGGATGACATAAGGCTTAAACGACACGTGAAGTAGGGTGGGATTTACAACTTTTGGAATTGACTTAAACAATAAAAATTAACTCATGTCCCAGATCTTTTTGATTGGGTAACTCTAAATTGTTCTTTTGGTTGGACCGAACCCAGAGTAGGGCTGCCTACGTATATCACCCCCGAAAGAGGAGAATCAGGTCAAACGTAGTTCCAGCAACTTGTTCATTGTTTTTGGATTTTTTTTTCTCTTTCTCTTTTCTTTCTTTTTTTTCCCTTTTTTCTACATCTTTTGATTCTTCTTTTCTTGACACTTTTATATTTTCTGGCTCTATTTTGATTCCAAAAGAGGATATGAAAGAAAATAAAGACCAAAGATCAAAAAGGTAAACAAAGGATGACACAATATTGGAATATCAAAGTAAAATGCCTTCATCATATCAACCTTAAAAAATGTCAATACTAAACATTCAATTGAAATAATCAAGGATAAAGATCATACATAATATCTTTTAACTGCATCAGCATTGATAGCTATTTCTTCCACTTTTCCTTCTACATCTGTCAAGTATAAGGATCCATTGGGTAACACTTTCTTTACAATGAAGGGTCCTTGCCAATTTGGGGAAAACTTGTCTTTAGCTTCAATCTGATGAGGGAGGATGCACTTTAATACCAACTGCCCGACTTCAAAACTCCTGGGACGCACCTTTCTATTATATTCTTGGGCCATTCTCTTTTGATACAATTGGCCATGACACACTAACGTCAGTCTTTTTTCATCAATCAAACACAATTGCTCCAATCAGGTTTTGACCCACTAATCATCATCAATCTTGGCTTCCACAATAACTCGAAGAGATGGAATTTCCACTTCGAAAGGTATGAGTGCTTCCATCCCATACACTAACAAATATGGAGTTGCCCCTGTTGAAGTACGAACGGTTGTAAGATAACCTAGCAATGCAAAAGGAAACTTAGCATGCCATTGTCTGGATCCTTGTACCATTTTTTGAAGGATATTTTTTATATTCTTGTTGGCAGCTTCAACGACGCCATTTGCCTTCGAACAATACGGAGTGGAATTTTGGTGTGCAATCTTAAACTGTTGACAAACCTCTTGCATCAAATGGCTATTGAGGTTGGCAACATTATCTGTAATGATAACCTTTGGAATACCAAATCTACAAATGATGTTAGCATGAACAAAATCCACCACCCTTGTTTGTCACAAACTTGAAAGTCGATGCTTCTACCCACTTTGTAAAATATTCAATGGCTACTAAAATGAATCTATATCTGTTCAATGCTTTTGGTTCATCGTGATTTGGCTTCATACATCATGACTTTTTGCTGAGATAATAGATGTCTTGCTCCTTTTTTTGAGTGATATCATGCTGACCCAACACATAACCGAAGGAATTATCCATAACTCATAAGTACAAAATCAATGGCCTATCAGTCTCAGGCGGTACCAATATAGGCGGATTCGACAGATATCTTTTGATTTTGTTGAACTCCTTCTGATATTCCTCTGTCCATTCAACAACAACACTCTTCTTCAGCAACTTAAAAATGGGCTCACAAGTGGTTGTGAGCTGAGCAATGAATCTACTGATGTTGTTCAACCTACCAAGAAAACTCATCACCTCTGTTCTATTCTTAGGTGACGGCAGATCCTGAATAGCCTTGATCTTTGAAGGATCCAATTCAATACCTCGACGACTGACCACGAACCCCAACAACTTCCTAGACGAAACTACAAATACACATTTTGCTGGGTTGAGTTTGAGATTATACCTGCGAAACCTCTCAAAGAACTTCCTTAAATCTTTAAGATGATCTACTTGACTTTTGGACTTAATGATCACATTATCTACATAGACTTCAATTTCCTTATGAATCATATCATGAAACATAGTGGTCATGGCCCTCATGTATGTTGGTCCAACATTCTTCAGACCGAACGGCATCACTCGATAATAATAAGTCCCCCACGGTGCGATGAAAGATGTCTTCTCTCCATCATCAGTATCCATAACTATTTGGTGATACCTAGTATAACAATCAACAAAAGAAGCAACCTCATATTTAGCACAATTATATAATAGAATATGAATGTTTGGTAATGGAAAATCATCCTTCGGGCTGGCCTTGTTCAAATCACGATAATCGATACTCACTCGAACCTTGCCGTCTTTCTTTGGGATAGAAACAACATTGGACAACCAATTAGTATAGTGAGAAACTCGAATGACCTTGGCTTTGATCTGTTTCATGATTTCCTCTTTAATTTTCATGCTTACATCGGTTTTGAATTTTCTCAACTTCTGTTTGACAGGGGGTATCGCAGGGTCAGTAGGCAACTTGTGGACCACTAACTCGATGCTTAAACTCGACATATCATCATAAGTCCATGCAAAAACTTATTTATAATCAATTAATATTTGTATCATCCCTTATTTTAATTGTGGTGAAACATGTACACTTATTTTAGTTTCCCTAACCTCTTCCTGATCGCCAAGATTAATTAACTCAGTTTCATTCAAATTAGGATTCAACTTGGCTTCAAATTGTTGCAACTCTTTTCTTATTTCTTCCAATGCCTCTTCTTCATCATATTCCACCTCTTGATTTATTATATCTTGATTAGGCTGGATTTTAAGATCAGGCTAAAAATTCTGCATGTATGTCATATCACTAGAATCAGCATAATGCGAACTGTATAAAGAAAAGACAAATAAAATGCATTAGAGATAAAACAAAAAGGATATTGCATTTCATTACAAAAAAATACATGAGGGTTTATATATAAGAGACGACAAAAATATAAACATGACATATCCCGAATTACAACCCTGAAATAACTCGGATAACAGAAAGAAGAACAAAACAAGCTACCAAAACTCCCTCCTGATGGGGAAAAGAGTGACTTCCCAATTGCTGAGCTGCACATCAGGGCCTATGAACTGAATATCTGCCTTACTGGTACCTTCTCCCACTTCAACCATATCAGATTCAACGAATAGGTTTTGGAAATCAACTAACTCAGTTTTCACCTCTTGTATGTGCTTTGTAACACTTCTTTTGACAAATGACTCACTGAGTAGTGGCATTGGGTGGGGGAGTGACCATGTTTCCTTCTTTCGCTTCTTGGCCTTTTTCCAATCTTCAACTGTAGGTTTGAACCCTAAACCAAAACTACCCAGGTTCTCACTTGGACATATTGGAAGAGCTATGCCATGTAAAGATACTCGTAAACCCTTTCCTGGCTCAAAGCCATATTTCAACATCTCATTAACCATCATGAAAGAAGCAGGACATAACTATGGCCTTAGTAAAACATGTCCTTCACAGATATGATCCACAAATACTGCATAAAAAGATTGATAGACTAATGTAGCCTCTACATTATTTTTCTCGACAAAAGACATGAGTGAGTCTTTATAGATGGCCAAATCCCCTTCACCGTGAATGATCACCTCCAGCTTGTCGTGTTCAAACTTGATCATCTAGTGCAACATCGATGCAACGACTCCAGCCTTATAAACCCACGGTCTTTCCAAAAACAAATTATAAAAGGCATCGATATTCAACAGTTGAAACTCTATGGCAAATTCGATGGGCCCTATAGTCAACATTAGCTCTATTTCACTAATAGAATCTATTTTCACTCCATTAAAAGCTCTGACACATACATTGTTAGGTCAAATCCTCTCGATATTGATGTTCAATTTTTGCAAAGTAGACAGAGGATAAATATTCACACCAGAACCTCTATCAATCATGACACGACTGACATAGAAGCATTCATACTTCACAATAATGTAAAGGCCCCGAGTATGACCCATACCTTCCACAGGCAACTCATCATCCGAAAAGCTAATCCTATTTACCTCAAAAAAAATTCCAATAATTTTCTCCAATTGATTTACCGTAACTTCCCTAGGGACGTAAACTACATTCAACACCTTTAGAATAATATTACAATGTTCATCAGAATGCAACATCAAGGAAAGAAGAGAGATGTGAGTTGGAGTCTTCCTCAACTGATCTATGATTTAGTATTCAAGTAATTTCATCTTTTTCAAAAACTCTTAAGCTTCTTCCTCGGTGATGGGTTTTTTGAGAGTCGACTGGCTATTCACTATTGATTTAGACTTCCTTAAACCTTCCAGGACAAAACACCATCCTGAATGAGTCAAACCCCCAACTACATTCACTTCATCCACAATTTCCTTCCCTTGATAAGTCATCCCAGTCTGCTTATAATTTCAAGGGACTTTTTTGGGGTCGATCAACGGGAGTTGTGTCACTGGCTTAATGATAATAGACGCCGCAAGTACCCCTTTCACAGTCAAAATAGGATTTCTTGGGGCTTCCAATACTATTAACTTTGGCTTACCCTGACTCGGACCAATAATTTTTCCCACTCCTTTGACAGTCAGCACAGGTTTCTTGTAATTTCCTTGAGTTTCCTTTTCTATCATCTTCTTTAGAATCAAAGACATTGCCTTCATCGAATCTTCAACATTCACCGACTTCTCCTCATTAGTTGGTATCCTAACGATTGACTTTTAAGACACCATGGACTCTTTACCTTCATATATCAACTCCAACATGTTTGTTTCAGCATGGACTGGCAATGGATTTTGGTTGATGTTTGAAACCTCCAGGGCGTGTACTATAATTTAATTATGTCGATCATATCCTGAATTTCTCTCTTCAAATACCAACATTTTTCTGTATCATGCCCGAGCATATCAGAATAGTATGCACATCTTAGAGAATAATCAAGGTTCCTTGGGGGCAGATTCAGAAGCTTTCCTTCGATTGGGCTCAGGACCTTCATATTTATCAACTTCTGAAACAAAATAGTATATGACTCCCTGATGGGTGTGAAATCATTATTGATTGCCTTCTTTTTCTTAAACTCGACCCTAGGTCGAAAACCAGATTTATAAGGGGTTTAGTAATTTTATGGAGCTGAAGGACGATTTTGAAGGGTTGGCGTATACCATTGTGAGTAAAAAGGGGTTTGAACGTATAGTTATGCTCTATATACTGGGTATGGGGGTAGCGGAATAGGATACGATGGATTTTATAGAGTGTAGTAATGATGGGGGGAATAAATGGAGCTTGGGCATAGACTTGGGCTTGAGATTGAGGATAAGGGCGAGGTGGTCATTTCAGATATGCATGTGGCCCAACTACAACAGTCACTACATCCTCTTTCTTCTTCTTCCCTCTGAAAGTTCCAGAACTACTCTAAATTGCTTGAGTGATTTCCTTTAATACGGCAAAGCTCACAATTCATCTTGTCTTAATTCCCTCTTCTATCATTTCTCCTATCTTAAGGACTTCGACAAATGGCTTACCCATTGCCGGAAGTAAGTGTTGAAAATAGGTTTCATCTTCTTCCTGAATGAAGACCTCTACCAATTTGTTCTTCTTCATCGGAGGCTTTTCCCTTGTGGCCTGTTCATGCCACCTTATCGCATACTCCCTGAAGCTTTCAGCATTTTTCTTCTTCATATTATTCAGGGACTTCTCGTCGGGAATAAGCTCCATATTATACTAAAATTATTGCACAAGTTCGTTAGCCAGGTCATCCCAGCTATTCCATTTGTCGATATCCTGACCAACTAACCATTTCGAAGCCAGACTGGAAAGACTTTCACCAAAGTAAGCCATAAGTAACTCTTCTTTTCCTCCCGCACCCCTTAGTTGGTTACAATAACATCTTAAATGCGCCACGGCATCACCGTGTCCATAGTACTTCTCAAACTTCGGAGTCTTAAAGCCAAGATGAAGGTTGACACCTGGGAACTTGCATAGATCTTTATAGTAAACACTCTTATAACCCCCGAGTCCCTGTAGGTGTCTCAAGGCTTGTTCCAAACTCTTTAATTTCCACAATATGCCTTCCTGTTCTTCAGTTGTATCAAGTTTCTCTGTATCAAAGTAAAATGCAGGAGGATAATTATAACAATACAGATCACTCATCTTCAAGGTAGGCTCCGGAACATGTTGGTGAGCCTCTAGCATTTTAAATACTAGTTCACTAGCAAACCCGGGGAGTATAATTATTGGACGCACAACATAAGTAGGAGCTTCAGATAGTGGTAGAGCCACAAACACAGGTATTGCAGGTTGTGCTGGCTGAGCAGTGGTCCTTGGTCGGGGAATTGACAAGGGCACACTAGAAGTGCCTGGATAATACTAATGTGAAGTTAATCCTGGTGCGTGCTCGGGTGACTCAGTGGGAGCAGAAAATTATGCCTGGGAGAGCGGAGAGCAATTGGAGATGTTCCCAAGATCTTCAGGGAATGGAGGAGGAGCCATGCCACAAGCCCAGGCACGGTATAGATCTGTCAATTGTTTCCTTAGTCTCAATATCTCATCATTGCGTTCTGAACCCTCTTCTCTAGGATCCTGATCTGGGTCAACGAGTGAATTTTTGATCTCCCTGTTAGCCATGGAGAGCTTTGCTTTTGATCTAATGGAGTAAGGGTGGCTAGACAGAGTGCTACAAACCAACCAATTTTATTTGAAAGAACATTCTCATCAAAGACAAAACCCATTAGGATTAGGTCAGACAACAAGCATGGAAATCATATTGTATACACATCCTAGATTCATGCGCATTTCTACCAGCCTTTGAGGGTAATGAGGCAATTTTAACATCATCCCAATTGCTCGCTTACACTATTTTTCTCTTCCCCTCTCATCACACCTCGTTCTTTTCTACCTTTTTGCCCTCGCTTCTCTCTTTTTTGCCTCAGTTTCTTTTCCTTCTCCTTTCTTTTCTCACGATTCTTTCCTTCTTTTTATCATTCTATATGGCTGTTGCTTTTTGTTAAAAGAAGAAAATTGAGGAAAAACAAAAAAACAAGTGATTAGATCGAACCTAAAAATAGGTTGCCTACGTATTATGTTGTACATGAATCAGATCTTGCGTAGTTCGGGACGTATGCACAGAGTTGATGATTTTTTTTATTTTTGATTGATGTTTTTTTCTTGATCTTTTGATTTTTGATTTTTTTTTAATGACGAAAACCAAAACAAAAGAAAGTACAAAACACACCATTACATTTCATAAAAGAAACAAATAAAACAAACTTCAAATTTAAGACAACCTTTATACTAGTCAACAAAGACTAAACAATACTCTAGACCCACAGGACAACATGCGTGACACTCCTAACAAAGACTTTAATGTTGAAACAAACTTGACACCGACTTAACAAAGACACAACAAAATAATAACAGAAAAATAAAGGACTCAAACTTAAATAAAAGATAGGAAGTGACCTCCTTCAAACTGCTGCACCGCATAATGGCCCTGGCTGAGATGAACTTATCTATGAAGTTCCTGCTTTCCCACTCAAATTCTGCAACATATCATGTAATGACACTTTGATATTTGGGAAGAAGCTTCTGGCATGTGTTCCTTCCTCTTGGGGAGTACACCTGAAAAGACTTTTCTGATACCCTTCCACAGTTGTGAGCAAACCTGATAACTGCACTCTCAACGACTCCACTTTGGCCCCTGCATCTTCACCCTCATAGTTTCAACTATGCAAGCTTCATGTATTCTCTCTCTAAGTTATGTTGGTAATGGTCTACTGACACCCCGGGTAATGGATTGTAGCCATATTCCATATCTTTGAGTGTATCCTGGATTATCTAAACCTGCCCTGAGAGTATCCACACCCTGCCACATTGCATTATTCCAGAACTGGTCATATTTAATCTCACCCTTAGCTTGGTCCCTAAAGTACTCAACATCTTTTTGGAGGTCCATTATCGGTGGAACATCTTGCAATCTACCCAACTAACACATTACCCTAAGGAGAGTGTATGGTTGGGTATAATTAAGCCCCAATAAAACTAGATAGAGTTGCAAGCTACATGCGACCAAGATTGTTTTCAAGCGGAGCCAAAAATAGGTCCATAGGATATTGTCATTTATTCTTGATTTGAGAAATTCAATCCAAGCATCGACTCCTACTGGCAATGAGAATTTATGAAAGCGCATTCTCTCTTCCATAGCTTTCACTCAATCTAAAAGACAACAATCAATCATATCAGATTTTATCAAAGACGAAACATGCCAATGCTCTATCATTCATAGTTGCAACACTAGATTACTTCCTTCGAAGAACCGCATCCCTTTTTTTACTTCAGTTAGGGCCTTATATATCTCTACTAAAATCATAGGTACGATAGTAACCTTGTCCCCTTGCTCCTCATGATATAAGGCTATCACTACAGATTGCAAACAGGTATTAACACACCTTTCATCCAGTGGAAACACTAGAGTGCCTAACAAAGCGAGGGCAAAGACTTCAAGATGCTTCATTTCCCAATTCTTCTTAGTTATATGAAATTCATCCCAAAAATAATCAAACCCTCCCAATGATCTAAATCGAGTGAACAAGTAGTCTAGGGAAATCCTTGATTGATTAAGGCATCCCAAATGCCTATTTTTTCTTTTTAAACCACAGCCTTGAAGAAATCTCGTGCTAGTATGATTTCGGGCTCGGATCATCTATAGACTGATGTAAGGTAACTGACACAAACCAGATATTTTTGCCAGAGTAGGCGTCATTTCACAATTCCCGAACCTAAACACCAAACTGCTAGGATCCCAAAAAGTTGATGCTACTTCTGTCAAATCTGGACGGGGTGTAAGACGCAGGAGTGCTGTAAGATTACCCAATACTATCTGTAGCTCATGCTGTTCGGAGTAGTTAAACGCACCCCACCACTTGATTAACTCTTTATGGACCTTGAAAATCATCCGAACTCTAGACCTCGTGGTTGGGTCCATCCTGAAATAACACATAGGGCATCAACTAAAAAAATTGATAAGAATAAAAGATTCCCAACCCTTGGGACTTTGACGCAGACATATGTCGAAGGGGTAAACCACTTTATGACTCCAGTTCACCGAACAACACCACTGAATGAAATCAGCCTACATGCCTAGAACTAGCTAACAATGCTTGATTATGAAGAGAAATACCCTAGGCTAAGACTAAGACAAGGACCAAAAATAAAGATTACTGAACCCACCAAGGGCTGCCTACGTATCCAGCCCCGAGGGACGGAAATCAGGTATGCGTAATTCGTCCAGATTGGACAATTAAAGATTAACTAACAGATTGACCCTAACTTAAGAGACATGACCAAAGATAGACAATTTTTTTTTTTGAGTTTCAATTTGACACTTCACATAAAACGGACACCAACAACTATGAAAGAAAATCCTATTGGTATTTTCATTATATGAAATGTACAAAATTCTACCATTTTTGAATTTTTCTTTTATAAAAGCTCCTATGAAGAAAAATCTTTCTTTTTCAAAAGATTTTGATTTACAAATGACTACTAATGGAACTAAAGAAAAATATTTTTTGATATTTTCATTTTTCGGAGAAAATAAGTGCAACAGGAAAAAAAATCTTTTTGATGTTTTTGAATTCTAAAAAATGAAAGCCAAAAAGAACTCTAAAAAAATACGAAACACACTTTTACTTTACTCACCTTTTTCTTTTTCTCCCACCTGCCAAATAAAAATGCAATTCAATATATACATCATTATGCAACACACATTATTACAAAAATCACATAACACATTACATCAACAAATCATTTAAGCAATTTAAATCAACAACACTTAAACGATGAATCCAACATTATTCAAAATAATTAAACACTCCTAAAGATTTTTCACTAATTAAAAGCTAAGTTCAAAAATATCTAAAAATTATCTAAAAGTCAAGTCCAACAACACTAAGGAGTAGCCCCAACAAACTCCTCATCACTCTCTGTTTCCTCTTCGCTACTTGAATTAGGAGCAACGACTTGTGTCAAGGCACGTCTAAGGTGTGCAATCTGATGTGACATAGCAGCATGTCTCTCGAAAATTGTAAAAATGACCTAATCGTGCTTTGCCAACCAACAATATATTGTCTGAAAATCAATTGACTAGTGTCATACCCTTTTTTAACTCCAAAAGATTGATTTTAAGTTTGAAAGGACTTTTATTATCAAAGTGACAAAAGGTTTAAAATTTGTTTCGAAAAGGAATTATTTATATTTTTTTATTCAGAGTTGCCACTTGAAATGAACACGGTGTGCCAAGTGACCTTTGAAAATCCTTTTCAAAACTGTTTGACTCTTTAAACTGATTTACGAACAGAGATTTCGCGTAAGAAATTCTGTTCACCGAGGGGAAGGTGTTACGCACCCCTCGATCCCGTGGTTCGACCACGGTCTCTTGGTGGAATGTATCGGCTAATTTGACACTATGAATGTATAAATCATAACAAGCACACCCAAACAAACAACAAATAAAGCGAATCCCAAAAATATAATGTCCAGTCCAATTATACAGTCCTAGAATAAAAAATGCGGAAATTTAAACATACGCTAACCTACACTAATCCTAAACTACGCTCCAATGCTTTACCCGATGCCTCGGGCCTTCATCACAGATGTCCTCTGAGTACAAAATACTTCGGGGCATTCCCCGATGAATATATACACATAACTTCGGGGCATTCCCCGGCAAATAAATACATTGATAGAAATATGGTAAACAAAACCATCCAACAAATATTCCAAACATTCCACAATCCACAAGTCCTAAATTTACCTACCTAACCTAGTATTTTCCTATCCATCCAATGGCCTAATCATGATACAATAGTGTTTAACATCCGTGTTTGTTCCAAAATAACAAACCCCAATAAATTAAGATTCATCAATATTCATTTTTATTAACTCCCAACATCTAACCCCAAATTAATTTTTTTATCCACAACTACCACATGAGACAATTATCAACACATTAACACCAAACTTGTATCATAATCAAAGGTTCCACAACAAACATTTACAAAAACACACAATCACATTAACAAACACATAATCATAGTATCAATCCGATAAATTAAGATAAAATGGAGAGAGAGAGTTAAAGAATTGCACTTTTCGATAATTAATTTTGGTTAATAATAATGAGTTAAAGAAAACCCAAACTCGAAATCCTCGAACGGAGAGCCTCAACAACAAACAAATCCAATCGATGTCAAGAATCCACACCCAAATTTTGATTCAAACACAAATACGAGAAGAATATGAGAAACCCAAAATAAAGACACCCAAATCCACATAAAATACTGACATCATCACGAATCTGGATGAATTTTGGGGTGAAAACGGGACTGGTGAGTCGTCTGACCTTGCTGGAAAAGTAATGGATGGTGCAGGTGGATTTTATCAGTGGTGAATCTCGTAAATTTATAGCGAGAAACTTGCTGGAAACCATCAAACCCTTCCTCTTTTCTCCCTCCATTCACTCTCTCTCTATTTATGCTTAATTTCTCTCTCAATTCACTCTCTCTCTCTTGATTATTTCTTCCCTATGTGTGTCCCTTATGTGTGTGTGAGTTTTTATGTGTGAGAGTCTCCTGATGAGGAGTTGTATGCACTGATAAAAAATAATGAAAAAAATGGTGGAGAGTCCAGAACATAAAGTAATGTCCCATTTTCCTGGAGGGTCCTGAACATAAAGTAAATTTCCCATTTTCCTGGAGAGTCCTGAACATAAAGTAAATTCCCATTTTCCATGAGGGTCCTGAACATAAAGTAAATTCACAGATGTGCTTTACCAAAGGTAGCTGAATTAAGCGAAGTGAATTCTGCCCCTATTTCAACAAAGAAAATTTGTCAGTTAAAAACTTGGTGGTGGCTTGCAACACTTGACTTTCTCGATGCCTGATCCAGTGTTCATTCCCTTCATTTTGTTTCAGATTGCTGGCACTTGCCCCTGCTTTGTTGCGTCATTGACCCAAACACAGATTAAGGGAAGTGGCTTTGATTCGAGCATTGAATTTTATTTTACTATGTCTCCGATATACACCTTTTGCATCCTGTCATTTCCATAAAATCATCAATCGGTAGGTTGATAAACTTTCTTTGTTTTTTTCCAACTTATGACCACGTTTCTTTCATGTGTTGGTCCTGGCCCTGCTCTATGCAATTAAGGAGATTGGTAGCAAGTTTTGAAATTCTTTCTCACTTGTTTTGACACAGACTTGACTCAAAAAATGTAAAGAAATAATGGTGATTTTCTTATTCAATAAATGACATAAAAGACAAAACATATGAATATGTAAAAGAAATAAAACGACAATGTCCCCTTTTTCAGAAATGGAAAAAGAGAAAAACTTATCTAAATGCTGCAGCCAACTCTAATGATTCTGACATGTACTTTATATACGGTGCCCGCGAGAGTGTTCACCAATAAAACTCTCTCGCTTTTATTTCTCTCAACTTACCATCGCCTCACGGTGCCCATGAGAGTTTTCACCGGTAAGACTCTCATTTTTATTTCTAATATTTCCCCCATGATGATGCTGGAAATATAGTACCAAAACCTTGTCATATATCCATCGCATGTTCCGCCTTGACATTCTTGAAGATTGATCTGAAGATTTTTCTTCAGTTGTAACTTGGCTTTTGGACAGGATCAGAAAGAAAGAATGACATGAGGCTCAAACGACACGTGAAGTAGGGTGGGATTTACAACTTTTGGAGTTGACTTAAACAACAAAAATTAACTCATACCCCAGTTTTTTTTGACTGGGTAACACTAAATTGTTCATTTGGTTGGACCAAACCCAGAATAGGGCTGCCTACGTATCTCACCTCCGAAAAAGGAGAATCAGGTCAAACGTAGTTCCAGCGACTTGTTCTTTATTTTTGGGTTGATTATTTTTTCTTTTTTTTTCTTTATCTTTTTTTTTACATGTTTTGATTCTTCTTTTCTTGACACTTATCCTTTTTACTCTATTTTGATTCCAAAAAAGAGATATGGAAGAAAATAAAAACCAAAGCTCAAAAGGGTAAACAAAGGATGACACAATATTGAAATATTAAAGTAAAATGACTTCATCATATCAACTTTAAAAAATGTCAATACTAAACATTCAATAGAAATAATCAAGGATAAAGATCATACATAATATCTTTTAACTGCATCAGCATTGATAGCTAATTCTGCCACTTTTTCTTCTATATCTGTCAAGTATAAGGCTCCATTGGGTAACACTTTATTTAAAATGAAGGGTCCTTGCCAATTTGGAAAAAACTTGCCTTTAGCTTCAATTTGATGAGAGAGGATGCACTTTAATACCAATTGCCCGACTTCAAAATGCCTGGGACGCACCTTCCTATTATATTCTTGGGCCATTCTCTTTTGATCCAATTAGCCATGACACACTGACGTCAGTTTTTTTTATCAATCAAACTCAACTACTCCAATCGAGTTTTGAGCCACTGATTATCATCAATCTCGGCTTCCACAATGACTCGAAGGAATGGAATTTCCACTTCGGCAGGTATGACTGCTTCCGTCCCGTACACTAACAAATATGGAGTTTCCCCTGTTGAAGTGCGAACGGTAGTACGATAACCTAACAATGCAAAAGGCAACTTCTCATTCCATTATCTGAACCCTTGTACCATTTTTCGCAGGATCTTTTTGATATTCTTGTTGGCAGCTTCAACGACGCCATTTTCCTTCGAACGATACGAAGTGGAATTTTGGTTTGCAATCTTATACTGTTGACACTCCTCTTGCATCAAATGGTTGTTGAGGTTGGCAACATTATCTGTAATGATAGCCTTTGGAATGCCAAATCTACAAATGATGTTAGCATGAACAAAATCCACCACCACCTTCTTTTTCACCGACTTAAAAGTTGTTGCTTATATCCACTTTGTAATATAGTCAATGGCTATCATAATGAATCTATGTCCGTTCGATGCTTTCGATTTAATCGGTCCAATCACGTCCATCCCCCAAGCTACAAAAGACCATGGAGCTGACATTACGTGTAACTCAGTAGGAGGAGAGTTTATTAGATCACTGTGTACCTGACATTGATGGCATTTTAGAACAAAATGGATAGAGTCCCTCTCCATAGTAAGCCAATAATAACCTATCGAAGTATCTTCTTTGACAATATATAACCATTTATATATGGCCCACATACTCCGGAATATACTTCAACCATGATTATCGAAGCTTCTTTCGCATCTACACACCTCAAAAGTCCCAGATTAGGGATTTTCTTGTAAAAGATTCCCCTACTTAAGAAAAATCCATTGTCCAAATGCCTAATAGTTCTCTTTTGATCACTGGTGGCATGTGTTGGATATTCTCCTGACTGAATGTATCGCTTGATATCAAAGAACCAAGGCTTGCCGTCGAGCTCTTCTTCAACCGTATTACAATAACCATGTTGATCACATCTCTGTATATGTACTAGATCAACATAAGCCCTATCAAGATGTTAAAGGATCGAAGATAATGTGGCTAGCACATCAGCAATCTCATTGTGAACTCTCGGAATATGCCTAAACTTTACTGACACGAACCATTGACATAGATCGTGCAAGAATTATCGATACAGTATGTTCTTTAAATCTCGTGTCTCTCATTCGCCTTGAATCTAGTGGACAACCAAGTCTGAGTCTCCCAGCACTAATAATTCCTGAACTCCCATGTCAATAGCTAGCCTTAGCCCCAAAATGCAAGCTTCATATTCTGCCAAGTTGTTGGTACAATAAAGCTTCATACTCAGTAAACAATATTTGCCATTTTGCAAGTCGACCCATTGGCATGGGTTTTTGAAAGATATACTTCAAAGGATCTATGCAGGAGATGAGGTAAGTAGTGTAGGATGAAATATAATGCTTCAACTTTTGTGCAACCCAAGTTAGGGCACAACACGTTCTTTCAAAAAGAGTGTACATGGCTTCATACATCGTGAACATTTTGATGAGATAATAAATGGCTTACTCTTTTTCCAAGTGATATCATGTTGAACCAAAACATAATCAAAGGACTTATCCATAACTGATAAGTACAAAATCAAGGGCCTACTAGGCTTAGGCGGTACCAACACAAGCGGATTCGATAGATATCTTTTGATTTTGTCGAATGCCTCCTGACATTTCTCTGTCCATTCAACAACACTCTTCTTCAGCAACTTAAAAATGGACTCACAATTGGTTGTGAGTTGAGCAATGAATCTACTGATGTAGTTCATCCTACCAAGCAAACTCATCACCTCTGTTCTATTCTTAGGTGGCGGCAGATCCTAAATAGCCTTGATCTTTGAAGAATCCAATTCAATACCTCGACGACTGACCACGAACCCTAACAACTTCCCAAGCAGAACTCTAAATATATATTTTACTGGGTTGAGTTTGAGATTATACCTGCGAAGTCACTCGAAGAACTTTCTTAGATCTTTAACATGATCTACTTGACTTTTGGACTTAATGATCACATCATCTACATAGACTTCAATTTCCTTATGGATCATATCATAAAATATAGTGGTCATGGTCCTCATGTATGTTTCTCCAGCATTCTTCAGACGGAACGGCATCACTCGATAAGAATGAGTCCCCCACAGTGCGATGAAAGATGTCTTCTCGAAATCATCAGCATCCATAACTATTTGGTGGTACCCATCATAACAATCAACAAAAGAAGCAACCTCATATTTAGCACAATTATATAATAGAATATAAATGTTGGGTAGTGGAAAATCATCCTTCGGGCTGTCCCTGTTCAAATCACGATAATCGATAAAAAGAATCTGGTGGCCTAATCATGATACTACAGTATTTAAGATCCGTGTTTGTTCCAAAATAACTAACCCCAATTAATCAAGATTCATCAATATTCATTTTTATCAACTCCTAACATCCAACCCTAAATTATATTTTTTATCCACAACTACCACATGAGACAATTATCAACACATTAACACCAAACTTGTATCATAATCAATGGTTCGACATTAAACATTCACAAAAACATACAATCACATCAACAAATACATAATCATAATATCAATCCAATAAATTAAGATAAAATGGAGAGAGAGAGTTAAATAAATGGTCCTTTTGATAATTAATTTTGGTTGATAATAATGAGTTAAAGAAAACTCGAACTCGAAATCCTCAAATGGAGAGCCTCAACAACAAATAAATCCAATCAGTGTCAAGAATCCACACCCAAATTTTGATTCAAACAACAATACCAGAAGAATATGAGAAAACCAAAATAAAGACACCCGAATCCACACAAACTACTGACACCAACACGAATTCGGACGGATTTTGGGGTAGAAACGGGACTGGTGAACCATCTGATCTTGCCGGAACAATAATGGATGGTGCGGACGGTGTTTATCAGTGGTGAATCTGGTGAATTTATGGCGATAAACTCATTGGCAACCGTCAAACCCATCCACTTTTCTCCTTCCATTCACTCTCCCTCTCTGCTTACGCTCAATTTCTCTTTCAATTCACTCTTTCTCTCTCAATTTCCGTCTTCCCTATGTGTGTACCTTTCATGTATGTGAGTTTTTGTGTGTGAGAATCTCCTGATAAGGAGTTATGTGCGCTGATGAAGAAAGAATGAAAAAAATAGAGGAGCTCCCCTTTTTCCACGAGTTGTGTCCCCTCTATTTTTCCCCTTCTCCTCTTTTTAATTCTCTATGTGTGCATTGTTACTGTCTCTTTTTCAAAGAAGAAAGAAAGAAAGTCAATGTAGTTGTTGTTGTTGGCACGTGGGGTTGCCAGGTAGTGGGTGGGATAAGGTAGGGGTAGAGGATAGGTAAAGGGTAGGGTATGTAAATGAGTAAAAATTATTTTTTGGAGGGACAAAATTATGTGTCTACAACTAGTGTTATATGATATATATATATATATATATATTAAAGTTAACTAAATAATAATTAAATCTAATATACCTTAAACTCTTGAAACATGGCTTGTTTAAAGACTATTGGAATGTCCCATCACTTGTGTCAATGATATGTAAAAAGTCTCATAACGCTCTCCCTTACAACCTCATTAACTTCTTTTGACGCGGGATACCACTTGTAAGAATATAATAAGTATGTAAGTTTAATATTTTATTAATGAAAAAAATAAACCTATCAATTGAAAAATAAACTAACGAAGATCTATCAGGCTCGATGAATACTCTACCAAACATGTTCGTATCTCCAGGAATTAGACCAATCAAATCTACATCAATATCTTCTTCTACAAAAAGAGGCGGAGGTGGAGGTGGATGTGGTGGTGACTTGATCATTTTGAAGTCACTAGTACACATTTCAAAACACTACACTTAACGATTTTCAAGTAATGAATTCACATTACAAATAACAATGCAAATCATTTTCAAGTCAAGAATTGACATTTCAAGTGACAACACTAAACCAATTTCAAGTCATGAATTCACATTTTCAAATGATTACACTTTACTAATTTCAAAACACAAGTTCATCTTTCAAGTAACTACACTAAACCATTTTCAACTCTCTAATTCACTTCTCAAGTGACTACACTTGATTAATTTGAAGTCACTAGTACACATTTCAAAACACTATACTTAACCATTTTCAACTCTCTAATTCACTTCTCAAGTGACTAAACTTAACCATTTTCAAGTCATGAATTCACATTTCAAGTGACAACACTAAATCAATTTCAAGTCATGAATTCACACTTTCAAGTGATTACACTTTACTAATTTCAAAATACAAGTTCACTTTTCAAGTAACTACACTAAACCATTTTCTAGTCGCTAATCCACTTCTCAAGTGACTACACTTGATCACTTTGAAGTCACTAGTACACATTTCAAAACACTACACTTGACCATTTTCAACTCTCTAATTCTCATTTCAAATGACTAAGCCTAACCATTTTCAAGTCATGAATTCACATTTCAAGTGTCAACACTAAACCAATTTCAAGTTATGAATTCACATTTTCAAGTGATTACACTAAGATAATTTCAAAACACAAGTTGACCTTTCAAGAACTACACTAAACCATTTTCAAGTCGCTAATCCACTTCTCAAGTGACTAGTACACATTTCAAAACACTACACTTAACCATTTTCAACTCTCTAATTCACATTTCAAGTGACTAAACTTAATCATTTTCAAGTCATGAATTCACATTTCAAGTATCAACATTAAACCAATTTCAAGTCATGAATTCACATTTTCAAGTGATTACACTTTACTAATTCAAAACACAAGTTCATCTTTTAAGAACTACACTAAATCATTTTCAAGTTGCTAATCCACTTTTTAAGTGACTGGTACACATTTCAAAACACTACAATTAATCATTTTCAACTCTCTAATTCACATTTCAAGTGAATAAACTTAATTATTTTCAAGTCATGAATTCACATTTCAAGTCAGAAAATTTTTAGTACCACATTGCCAATCTAATTTGTCAATTTTAAGTTTAATTTGCTCTATGTAATGCTCCTTTGGGTAGGAAAAACAAACAAAATAGTATCTTGGAACGACACTCAACAACCGAAGGACAAACAAAAGAGAAGAAAAACAAAATTGCAGTAGAATAATATTCTCCAACACCAGTGTATGATCCAAAATTAAAGCAAAGAAAATATTGGCAAAAATGTCCCATCCAGTGACATACTAGTATTATGTTGATCCCGTAAATTCATTTGAAGCGTGGGAAAAGCAAAACTCAAGCAGATAGAAGATATCAGCCATGGCCTTGCAGTTGCTGAGTACAAGCATCTGTACTAATTGATTCTTCATGGGAAAAATTGCTTTTTCTTTGTTATTATTTGTAGCTTTTGAATTCGAGACTCTAATTAAAAGCAAAGAAAGTGTATTCATTTCACTCTGTCTTTTGATGGTATTTAAAGCATGATTCACCTTTGATCGCTACTCTAACTTTCTTTTCACTTTTTTTCTTAATCATCTACTCTAAGTAACGATTCATCAAAATTGAAGTTTACTTATAGATATCAAAATTTATCTGATTCGAGTCAGGCCTTTACAAGATAAGTTCAATACTCGTTAGATGTTTACCAGAGGTTATTTTATGTTAAATCCTAGATCATATATAGTTCTCTCCTATATACAAAAGTACATATTCCCCCCAAAAGCCTTCTTGAATATTTCATAAACACTTGGGTATTGATATATTGATTAAGATATCAAATATGATGTTTCTTGAAGCCCAAGTGATAAAGAGAAGATCATTATCCCCAAGAATAACTCGAAATATCAAAATATTATTCAGTATTCTTGGCACTCAAATTCATCAGAAGAAGGCCTACATTATATTACTTTCGAAAAATATGTCACTAGCAATCCTCAAATCACGAAAGAAATTTAAGATAAAAAAATCAAGAAAAATCATAAAATTATATTTACGTAATCTTGATAAACAAAATCACTTATTTATGTTTATTTTATAACTACAATTTATCATAAAATTATGTTTACTTAATCTTGATAAACAAAATCACTTATTTATGTTTATTTTATTATTATAATCACTTAAATTGAAGGACAAAAATGTGAACCATAACTTCTTGATTGAAAATCCGCTAGAATTCCTGTGATTTGCCTAGAGAAAATATGGAATGTTTCTTTTCTCTAGGCTTGGTATTACATGGATTAAATTAAAAAATAAATAAATTATTTTTTTAATGATTTTCGGTTTGATTAATTTGGATGATTTTTATTTATTTATTTTAAAAAATATTGTTTAATGATTTTCTTTGAAATTTTACAAGATAGACATTGAAAAGTATAAAACACGAATTATTTAACAATATTTGATCCTTAGCATATGAACAGCAAGGGAATCAATTAGTATTAAACAACTGTCTACATTTTATTTTGATAACATGTTAGACGTGCGAATTTATTAATCTTATTGTCTTGTTGCATTATGCTTTTATAGGAAAGAAAAATGCCAATATTGTCCAGTTGAGAGAATTTCAACAACAATAAGCTTTCCCACATTGAGAGAATGAGTACCACATTTTTTTTGGTCAAGAACTAATTCTCCACGTGAACTAAAAATGTTGAACTAGTAATAGATAATTAATGATAGCAAAATTGACTATCCACAAAGCATACTTGTGACAGTGGCGGAGCTCACCGGTGAAGAAAAGAGCGGTAGCGGTGGTGGTGGCTGTTTGAGAAGGAGAGACGGCGGCGACGCTGTTTCGCCAGTGGCGACGCTAGGCAGCTGCTGTTGGGGGATGAACGGAGGAAGGCGGAGCGGCAACGTAGGTCGACAATGATTTTATTTTAGAGAGAAGGTAGAGAAGAGAGGGTTTGTAGAGAAAGAGTGGAGAGGTGGTTGTTTTTTTTAGAATGAGGGATTAGGGTTTTGTTTTGTTTAAAAGGAAAAAAAGTGGGTGCTTTGGATCTCAGCCGTTGGATTATTTTGATCAACGGCTGAGATAAAATATGATTAAAAATAAGATTAAAATTGAAATTTAATTTATGGCCAAATTAAAGTCAATTTTGACTGTAATTGACACCAATTAAGTATAAAATTACCTAAAAATTAAACACCAAAGAAAAATTGAATGGAATTGACTGTTATTTTAACAATAATAATAGTGGTAGATAATGCATTTGAAAATTGTGAGTGTGCGTATGTGCGAAATAATTTAATTAGTTTCTACTATTTCTATTTTATGTATATTTTCTTATTGTTTAAACCAAAAATCAAACCGTTAAGGACTAAAAATTGATAAACTAAAAACCAATAAAAAATACTTTATTGATTTGATTGTTGGTTTAATATGTTTAAAAATCGCTAACCGATAAACCAAACCGAACTGATCGATGCACACCCCTAATATCAAGAAAAAATAGTGAAAATTGATTTTAATATTGACCGTTATCAAATATGATGAATGATTGAGATTAAAATTGAGGAGATGAGTCAAATTGGGATTAGAAATTAGGTTAAAAAAGATTGAATTGGAGAGTTCGATTACGTTAATACAACATATTAATATGATGAGTTATCGGTTAATTAGCTTCATTATTATAACTTCAATAGTGTATTATTATCTAGATCATATGATGTTAATGTATTATTCAAAATATTTAGATATATAGATTCAGCTAGCTAGCTTTTAACCACTATATACATCACTATACGAGAGATACGTATTTATACATACATACATATAAATATATATATATATATATATATATATATTTGATTGACTATCAACTTTGTAATATGTACTATATACATCACATACACGAGTATATTACCTCATAATACAACATATTTTATTTCTACTCTAACGAATTATCATTTAATTTAGCTTACATTATTATATTTTAACCTCAATAATATATTATTACCTTGATCAATCGATCGTATGATATCAATGTATTCAATATATATAGTAGATTGACTATAAACATTACAATATATACTAGATACATCACATACACATGTATATTACCTCATAATACAATGTATTTCATATATACAATGATAAATTAACGTTTAATTTAGCTTTTGTTGTTATATTATAACTTCAACAGTATATTATTTTCTTGATCAATCTATCGTACGATATCAATGTATTCAATATATAATTGAATACATTTAATTTTTTTTTAAACATAAAAATTATTTATTTAATAATAAATAAAAAATATCAAATATCGACGGATAGTGTCGTTTTCATAAAGTTAATTTTATTTATTTTTAAAAATATGAAAAAATAAAAAGATAATTAAAAATTGCGAAAAATAACGTCGCTTTTCTATAATTAATATTTTAAAAATAAATAATTATAGAGACGTTGTCCGTCGATTTTAATAAAATAAATTAAAATAAAAATTTAATATAAAAAGCGACGGACAACGTCCCTTTTCAAAAAATTAATTTTTATTTAGTTTTAACAAAAGAGACGTTGTCCGTCGCTTTTTGTAAAAAATAAGAAAAAATAAAAAAAATAAAAAAAATAAAAAAAAATACAAATTGCGACAGACAACATCTCTTTTCTAGAATTAATATTTTAAAAAATAAAAACTATAGCGACGTTGTCCGTCGCTTTTAATAAAAATAAACAAAAATAAAAATTTAATTTAAAAAGCGACGGACAAAGTCACTTTTCAAAAAAATAATTTTTATTTAGTTTTAACAAAAGCGACGTTGTCTATCGCTTTTCGTAAAAAATAAAGAAAAATTAAAAATAATTATAAATTGCGACGGACAACGTCGCTTTTCTAGAATTAATATTTTAAAAAATAAAAATTATAGAGACGTTGTTCGTCGCTTTTAATAGTAAAATTTTAAAATCGACGGTCTACGTCGCTTTTCAAAAAAATTATTATTATTATTTTTAAATTAATTACGACGCTATCCGTCGCATTTATTAAAAAAAATTATAAATTATTTTTTAATTAGTTGACACAATAATCCGCGAAAAAAAAGACGAATATTAAGACGTTGTCCATCGATTTTAATAAAAAATAAATAAAAATTAAAATTAAACTATAAAAGCGACGGATAGTGTCGCTTTTCTCGTCGCTTTTTAAAGCGACACAGTTCGTCGCTTTTTTTGCATCGCTTTTTGGTCTTTTTTTAGTAGTGATGTTTCAAACAACCATTAAAGAAGACATAATTACCAAGTAAATTGACAAAATATAGTAATACTTAAAGTAAGAAGTGTGCAACATGCCTTTTTGACGGATGAAATTTGAGAAGAACTTGAATTTAAATCCTTGAAAGTTGAACTTTGGGAAAGAACCCTTATTTGGTGTTCTTGACGATTTCAGAGAAGAGTAAATCATGTATTTAGCTTAAGGGATGAGGAAAAACACATTAGTATTAGTTGTAGGAAGATTTAGGACATAAATGACCTGTTTGCCCTTAAAAAACTAAAGAGAAGCATCAGTTTTAGCGTCTCTAGAAACATAGGTGTGCCATGCCCTTAACGCGGAGCATACAGGGCGTGACATGCTCTTATCAAGGAGCATACAGGGCGTGCCACGCCTTTGTTATGTACCTTCACTGATTCGCTCGCAAAAATGCTCATAACTTTTTGCTCGAGTATCCGATTAAGGCAATCAGATGCATTGGAAAGAGGACTCAATTACCTTTCGTTTGGTGGGTCTTGAGCTCCAAAACTCAATATATTCTAGAAGTTATATACATATAAAAATGACTCTTGTAGGATCATATATCAAAATTCAGTCGATAACAAAAGTTCTCAACTCAACTTTACTCTAAGTGTTCCTTATGAACATTCTTGACATCGAAAGCACTTTACACACTAGGTAAATGATCATGACACTTATATTTACATAGAAATATTTGTGTTCGTATTTATACAAGTAGGAATGACGGTTCAAATTCTAACTTGAAAACATAGGGTGTTACACCTTCGACACTACATGAGTTATAATAGTAGTAAGGATTTGCTTAACTTTGTATTTGTATGTGAGTTGAGTGTTTGTGATTAGCCTTTGGACATTACTTATGATTACTGACTTTATCATGCATTAAAATATATAGTTTTGAGATAGCATTGAGAAGATATATACATCGCGTGTCACGCCAACATTGTTATGCAGATCAGGTGTCACACCGACATTGTTATTGAAATGAGTGTCACACCGATACTGGTATATGAACTAAGCTCATTCCTTATAGATCATAGCTGAGTTTTCTTGTCGACTCTATTATCTGTGTAAATTATGCATGCATGAAATAATCATTTCATTTGTACTTATAATTGCAATGATTATTATTAAAGAAATCTGCCTATGTATAATTAATGTGCTCAGGCTGGCTAGTTGTTATTGGTTCGATTCCGCCACAAATGTCCTCAATATTACACATAAGAGGAAGCTCGAAGTCCTCATTGCAAATATAACCTCCCTTAAAATTATTTACAAAATCTGGAAAAAATATTTTAAAAACATATATTAATGATGTAAAGAAGAGATGGCTTAAGGAAGAAAGAGATCGACATGCAAAGACAGAAGCCCCGGCTGTTGAGCTTGATCTTTTATTGAGTCCTCATAGCCACTCTTCCTTCTACATCAATTAAAAGTATAAATCATAAAATGCAATAAAGAGAGAAAATGAAAGATAAGTTTGTTGATGCTTACTGTGTGTAAGGTGTGGGGTGAGGGTGGGAAGGGGGTGAGTATTAATTTATAGAGGTTCAACTAGGGTTTTTAGTTTTTTAAAGGTGGAGAAGACGAAACTCCTTAACTAAATAAACTTATTAGATTGTTTATTGCAAGCTATAGCAACTATTTTTAGTTTTCAGGTTATAACAACTTTCATTTAAAAAAAAATCAAATAAATATATTTTTATAAATTTTTCATTTTTTTAAAAAAGCATATCAAAATCATTACAGAAAAGAAAAATATAGATTTAACAACTTAATTACAATATTTCTTCCTTAAATATAGTTAAACTTAAATAACAATATCTCTTCTTTAAATATAGTTAACAGTTACTAATAGATACCAATCACACCACTATTTTCTCTTTAACTATTTTTTCTCCATTTTTAAATAATCTGATTTCTTTTCCACCTTCATATATTCAGTTTTTTTTTCTTTCTATCAGAAATTATTATTTTAATAAAAAGCTTCCATAAGTTGTTGTTGTTTCATACAACGTTTGAGTATTTTTATTGAAAAAAAAACGTTCAATAATCTGTCCATCACATTAATCCTTTGTCCTAATGCAGCTTTCAAGTTTGTCCACCACATGTTTGTTTTAATGCCTAAATGAACTGGAAGGTCAAACTCTGAGTCCTCGTCTTCGTATTCGTTGTAGTTCTTGGTTGTTGTTGTGTCTTCTTGTTGTTGAATAGAAGAACAAAATTCTTCCCTATTAATTATGGGGTTGTTGTTGTTGTCATTTTTTGTTGTTGTTTTTTTCTGCAACTATGTGTAATAAATTAAGTTGAAATCAGTTTATATACTTATTTCATACTTACGTAATATTTTTATGTTGAGTTCGTAATGTATTAAATTGATATTAAAATTGGTATAGATGAAGTTTTGCATATATCACATTTGTATTGAATGAGTTTTATGAATGTGACAATCGATAAGAAAAATTATGTTTTCTGTTACATAAACTTTTTAGTGTATGTAATGGATATTACATGAAAAACTATCAATGTAAATATTGAAAATAAATTAATTGATAATTGTTTGATGTCAAATAATTTTTCGTTGCAATAAAAAAATAATTAGTATTAACCATGATTGATATTGATGTTTTCTTTCTGGCAGAAGAAGATGAAGAGCATTGTATAAATACTATGTTAAATAGCAAAATTAAACTTTATTCATTCCAACAATCTTATAAAGACAAAGAGTAATGAGCACCAATAAAAATTAAAATACAATATTCATGTCAAATGTTACTAATTGCAGAATCGAAAAATGTATAATTTGATGTAGTTGATATCAAATTTAATACCATCTGATGGGACTTAATTCATGTCAATTTCATTCAACGATGTAAAATACGAAACAAATGTTAAAGTAGCATAACATTATATAAATACTACATAAATACAAAAAATAAACTTTGTTCATACCAACAATCTTAGAAAAATAAACAGTAATGAGCACCAAAAAATTAATTCAAATTATTAACTATCTTAGAAAAACAAACAGTAAATAGAAAAAATAATTCAATTTCAATTTTATACCAATTTAATACAGAAAAAAAAAAAATATTTGCAAAGGACGGTGACAATTCAAAGTCTGATAGATGAGGATTGAGTTCTGCATAAGGTAAATATTTACAAATTTGATATTCTTGTGAACCAAAGACGGTGAACAGACTTCATACAGATACCTACAAAGGATGCTTATTTTTGCAACTAATCAAGAAACTTGAGAAGAAGAAGACGAAAACATCAGTATATTAAACATAGTAGCTATCCTCTTGCATGTTACACAATGGAATCGCTAAATGCTTATCTTTAGAAAAAATCCCTAATGAAGAAACAATACCCTCCTCATTAATCCTTTGTTCTAATGCAGCTTTCAAGTCTGTCTACCACATGTTTATTTTAATGCTTGAATGAACTGGAAGGTCAAATTTTGAGTCCTAGTCTTCGTATTTGTCGTTATACTTGATTGTTGTTATGTCTTATTGTTGTTGAATAGAAGAATAAAATTCTTCCCAATTAATTATGGGGTTGTTGGTGTTGTTGTCATTTTTTGTTAGTGTTTTTTGCTGCAACTATGTGTAGAAGAAGAGCTAAAAGTGAAACAACAACACTTTGAGGTTCAGAGAGAAAGTGTAAAAGGTTTCTTGTTCTTGTTGGGACAATGAAAATGGCTAGGATGAATAGGGTAGATTAAGGAGCAAGAAGTAATAGAGGTAGACTGCATAATCAGAGGTAATATAACTTGTCATAATTATCCAAAGCTTTAATTAAGAGTGATAAATATTAAATGCTAAAAATAAGATAATAATATAAATAGTAAATATTAAAAAATTAATTTTTGAATATTTAATTAAATTAGATTTTCTAAAAAGTTGCTATAACTTGTAATTATTTCTTTAGTCTAGTAATTATTGAAAAGTTTTGCTATAAATTATAATTAACAATCTAATAAGTCTATTTGACATAATTTTCACATTTTTCTCTGGGCTGAATATATGAGAGTCCAATAAGTATTAATGGATCAAATCTCCTTTAGAGGTTAGGTTTGCATGAGATTTACTTTTAGGGAAAATTATTTAAAACTACAACATAAGTTTATATTATTACATAAAATTTTAATTATTAAAAATAATTATAAAAATCTCTTTTTAATTTCTTTTCTCTCCAAACGTCATATACATATCTCACCTATTTTTTTCTTACGTTTAATGCTCCTCAAAAAGTGTGTACAATCAAGGAACCTCAATCAAGTGGTTTTCAAATTTTGAATTTACAAACGTGTTATTCTCAAATTGCTCAATATCAATTTTTTCATAAAAATAAACCACAATCGTCGTATCTCACTCATCTCCGATCGGCACACCCCACAAACCCCGTCTCTTTGCCTTCGTCGTTGCTCAGTGAGGAGCTCCAACTCTGATGAATTGGAGCTAACCTCAACAGACCAACAACCTATCCGACCAGTGAGATCTAATAAAATTCCAAAAGTTTCTCTTCTCCGATGAGCTTTGAAAATACTTCGACAATTGAGCATTGATGGAATCCCAACGTCGAATCAAACACAAGGAAGTTACAACGTTAAGTCAAATACTTCGAAATCACGTATCGAAATAAGTTGTTATCTCAATCCATATACATAACTATATTATGTATATGAGTGGTTTAAACAGTGAAGGTATTAAGTAATTTATAATCTGATACATATTATAGGTATATAGATATATGGCATTTGACATTGTTGAGAGCTTTATGTCAGACCATATACATAACTATGTTATACATATGTTTGATATAACATTGTTGGGCTGTTTTATTCAAAATCATATACATAACAGAGTTATGTATATGCATGCCATACAAATTGTTGAGTTGTTTTATTTTAAATCATATACATAACGTTGTTATGTATATGTTTGGCCTAAACACTAATAGGTTGTTTTATTCCAAACTCATATACATAACAAAGTTATGTATATGTATGCCATACAAACTGTTAAGTTGTTTTATTTTAACCCATATACATAACTATGTTATGTATTGACATAACATATATATAACATAGTTATGTATAGGACTTTGTTAGACCTATGTGATATGTTATTTCAATCTATATACATGGTACACTTATGTATATGGAAGAATGTTAGTCCTTGCTCATCTATAGTATCAATATTGATTTTTTTTAAAAAGTTTTGTTGCATATTAACTTAATATTGATTTACAATGTATATTATTACAGGAGATAAAATACACGAAAATGCCTCAACGGTATTGGAATGTTCATCTTTTTAAATTTTTTTGAGAAATAACAAAGCTTTTGGAATAATTGGAAATAAATGATTGGAATTGAGCTTTTTTTATCGACGTAATTGATTTGGTGTTTCAAAATTTCAAAATTAAAAATTTGTTACTGAATTTAAGAAATTCACTAAACAAATCTTAATAGATATGGTGTTAGTTGCATTCATAATTATAGGAAGTCGCGTTATTTCCTTATATAACGTTAAAACTGTTATTAGCTATGTATATGGTAGTGATGTATAGGGGGTTTAGTTAAGTATATTAAAAATAAAAAATCGAGAGAGAGAAAATAATTAAAAGAATCCAAATAGAGAATAATTAAGAAGTAAAACACTGAGATTTATGTTATTTTACTTACTTTTACGCGTCAATTTCAGCAGAAAATTAGATAAAATGTTTATTGAGTTAAATTTCTTAAACAAAAAGTAGTCCACTTACTCAGGGGTTTGGGCCACAGGTGACAAAAGAGTTTCAAAATGAGGTGTAGGTGACACAAGTCTTAATAATTGAGTAGAGGTGACAATTACTTAATTATGGTTTAAGAAAGTTTTGAAAATTTCAAAATAACCCACAAGTTTTTAAATTTATACCTTGATCCAAATGTTAGTTAATATATAACGGGGAACGAAGGGAAAAAATGCGCCTTTTTCTCTCTCCTCATCCGTTGTTATTTTCTCTCTCTTCATGATATTTATTGTTCATTGTTGCTGTTGCTTTATTTATCATCTTCTGATTCATTATCATCATCTTATACTTCATTATCATCTTCATATTCTTCTCGTTAACCATTGTTGTTGTTGTTGTTGTTGTTGTTACCCCAACTGCTGCTCTTTGACCAAATTCTTATGTCCAATTTTATTTCGTAAATCACTTTCAACTTTGGAATTTACTTGAGATGAGACTTTGGTAAGTCAGATTATGCTTTTTAGTTGAATCTGGGTAACTGCTAGTGTGTTATTTTTTCAATAATAGCTTGCACGCGAACATGAATGCAATACAAGAGCAATCGGTTTAAACAGATCCATTATCTGCGACAACAGATAAATGTTCTGTTGTAATAGTAGACTCATGTGAATTCATGTTTAAGGGTTCTAGGTGCCCGTAATATGAATCGAATAGATGGGTATTCTGTTGCACCAGATTAGTAATCTGTTTCAACAGATAAATAATCTGTTTCATCAGATTACTAATATGTTTCAAACAACAAAATACAACTCCTGTCACACACAAAACCTAACAGATAACTCATATGTTCTTGCTATTGATACTAGAATCAAATTATTACTTAATTGTAGACATGTCATTCGTTAAAAATAGAAATAGACAGCATGAAAATTAAATAAGAAATAAAAAGTCAAGTGCATTAAAAATAATTTTTTATAAAACAAACAAAAAAATACATAGATAAAAGAAAAAAAAGCTTAATTATTATTATCATCATTATTAACATCATTATTATTTGTGTGGCCAACCGGCCAATCTTCAACGGGCAGCAGCAGCGCCCTCCACAGCCTGCACATCTCCCGCAACATCCTTACTCTGACGGCGGCAGACTCCCAATGCAGGTCATGAACCTCCTTCTGTAGTTCCCTCATAGCGTCTCGTAAAATAGCGACATCACACACAGGATCAACCATATAAAAAAATGCATAAGTTGACAAAACACACACGTAAAAACAAAAGTAAAGAAAAGAAAGAATTCGAATGTAATGTAATACAACGTATATTTACACAAAAATCAAGAAAAAAAATTACCAGAGACAGGAAAAAGCTATCAAGTCCTTGAAGAGAAAGTAGTTGAAGGTGTAACAAGAGCAAGAAATAAATAGTGTGTAGTAGAACGAACGATTGAGTAAGGAGGGGCCTATTTATAGAGGATTGAACTTGAATGAGTTAGGCAAAAAATCGCAACTGTTCACCTCCATTTATTAATGACATTCTTGATTACTGTAAAAAGTTATGACTTAATTAAATTAATCAATATTATGATAAGTCATGACTTTTCAGCTTTATTATTATTAATAATTAGTTCTTTCCAGGAATCATTTTTTTTTACACTGAGTTGCATCAGATAAATCATCTGTTACAACAGATATATCATCATTTGCAACAAATAGATAACCTGTTGCATCAGATAATATATCTGTTACAACATATAATATATATATTTTAAAAAAAAATTATCTTCATGACATCCAAATTTTTTGACTTTTTAATTATATAAATTAATAAAGCAGATTTAAAGGCACAACTGTTCACCTCCATTTATTAATGACATTCTTGATTACTGTAAGAAGTTATGACTTAATTAAATTAAACAAGATTGTGATAAGTCATGACTTTTCAGATTTATTATTATTAAAATTATTAATTCTTTACAGGAACTATTTTTTATTTACACTGAGTTGGACAACAGATTATATATCTGTTACATCAGAAAAATCATCTGTTACAACAGATATATCATCCGTTGCAAGAAATAGATAACCTGTTGCATAAGATAATATATCTGTTGCAACATATAATATATATATATTTTCTTAAAAAAATAAATTATCTTCATCACATCCAAATTTTCTGACTTTTTAATTATATAAATTAATAAAGCAGATTTAAAGGCACAACTGTTCACCTCTATTTATTAATGACATTCTTGATTACTGTAAAAGTTATGACTTAATTAAATTAAGCAATATTGTGATAAGTCATGACTTTTCAGCTTGAAGCTTTATAATTATTAAAATAATTAGTTCTTTCCAGCAACTATATTTTTTACACTGAGTTGAACAACAAATTATATATCTGTTGCATCAGTTAAATCATCTGTTACAATAGATATATCATCCGTTGCAACAAATAGTTAACCTGTTGCATCAGATAATATATCTGTTGCAACATATAATATATATATCTTTTAAAAAAAATAATATCTTCATGATATCCAAATTTTTTGACTTTTTAATTAAATAAATTAATAAATAAGATTTAAAAACAAGAATATTTCTGGTGAGTTTTTTACGGTTTAAATTGTGTTTATCATTTATTTCCTTATTCTTTTCTGTGAAAAGAAATGACTTAATTAAATCAAGCTGGTGGTGAGTTTTTTATTATTGTGACAAGTAATGACTTTTCATTTTATTAAATTTAAATAACCTTTTTCTCAATTTAAAAATCGAATACACCTGGTTTTCAATAACCGTTCCATTTCTTTAATAACCATTTTTATTAATTTAGCTATGACAACAAATTGTATATCTGTTGCATCAGATAACCCATCTGTTTCAACAGATATACCATCTGTTACTATAAATCGACCATCTGTTTAAGGAGTTTTTTTAATTTCTTCTAACTGATTCATCAGTCGCAACATATGAAGAATTTGATACATCATAAGCGTTTTTTATTTTTGTTTGTTGAATATGTTTAGACAAAAGTCACAGTCACGACTATTCATTAACTTTTTTCTTAAAAATCATATCATCATATATCTTAATTAAATTAATCCAATGTTGTGACTTTTTTAAAATTAAATAATCTTTTTTTTACGATTATAATATCATTTAGTTCCTTATTATTTATTAACGAACCATTTTTAGGTGAATTTCTCATCATGACCGTATCCCTAACTCCAACCGCCGACATGTTGAGAATAGGAAATAAATAGAATGATAATTAAATATTGAATAAGAATTAAAAATTCAAAATCGACCAAATCAAACCAAACCAAACCAAACATATACATGAATTTTTTTGAATCCCTTATAGGTAGATCGGATATAAAAAGGGGAAATACATCCGCTAAAAGAAAGAAAAAACATAACCTAATTATTATTATTATTATTATTATTGTCAACTTGACAATTTTCATCCAGCAGCAGCTAGGCCCTCTTCAGCCTTGCTCCGAAGTCGGCCAAATCCCTCTGGAGTTCATCAAACTGCCTTTGAAGTTCCTACAAGGACTCGATATGAACCTTCTTGTACGAATATGGATCTGACATATTAGTATTATAAGTATAGTAAAATGAACGAGAGTGAGTGAGGAGTGAGAGTGAGAGTGAGAGGAGGCCGGAGGGACCTATTTATAAAATGATTGAATTGGAAGGGACTGGACTTAGTCAAACAAAAAGCCACGACTGTTCATATCCCTTAAAAGAAAAAATTACACAAATTCCATATTTAAGACACCATATTACAGAATATCCCTTAATGTTTTAAAAAATTACATAAAATCCGGTATTCATATTTACTAGTGATACATATGCTATATGTATCACTAGTCCATATGTATCACAATTCAAAATTTCGGGATAAGATGTAATTAGCAAACTATCCGGGATTTTATGTAATATTGCTGAAACTATCCGGGATTTATGTGTTACTTAAATAAAACTGGTGACTTTATTAATATGTAAATAAACAAAAATGGATCTAAATACAATATTTTATCTTTTTGTTGTATTTCCAAAAAAGACAGATTGGTAATCTGTTGCAAAATATACTCCACCTGTCAAATAACTTACAACATATGGACAATCTGTTGCAACATATGGATATATCAGTTTGCTTTTCCATCAACTGTGGCGTCTGTTGCACTTGCTAGTCTTTTTTTTTTCAATTTCATAGAGAATAATCGATTTTTCTAAACACTTCTTGGCCAAACTCAATTTTTGCTCTTGGATTGCTTCTCTTTTTTTCTTTGCATCCTTCAACCAAACTAAATTTTTGCTATTGGATTGAGGGCAAAAATTGAATTTGGAGGCCAGGTTGAAGGATGCAAAGAAAAAAAGAGAAGCAATCCAAGAGCAAAAATTGAGTTTGGCCAAGAAGTGTTTAGAAAAATCTATTGCTCTCGATGAAATTGAATAAACAGATGACTAGCAAGTTGCAACAGATGCCACAACTGATGGAAAAGCAAACTGATATATCCATCTGTTGCAACAGATTGTCCATATGTTGTAAGTTATATGACAGAAATAAAATGTTGTATTTAGATTATTTTTTTAATTTACATATTCGAAAATTCACCTGTTTTATTTAATTAAGGGATATGAACAGTCATGCCTTTTTGTTTGACTAAGTCAAGTCACCACCACTTCCAATTTAATTATTTTGTCATTGTGGTCGTTAATCTCAGTATAGAGCTCTTGATCTTTTGTGAGTTTGTCAACAAGGACCACTCACTCACTTTCTTTCTTTCTTGGCGGCTTTCTTATAATACTTCTTTTGGTCCTTCTTAGCTCTACGCAAGGTCAAGGAGAAGTATGGAAGGTTCTCTTTGATTTTTTCCAAGGCAAACGCTCTCTCGGCTGATAAATCTTGTGTTGCAGCATATATGGATAGTGCAACACTCAATGCAGAACAGTTTTTTGGTAGAAGCAAGTCTTGATAAGACATAATCAGTAATCTATCGATATCAACTTTCGCTATGTCAAGCAGTTCTGTTGATATCTTGTCTTCTACGGAGAAGATTGATCAGCAGAAAAACCAAGTGATTGATATCATTTAATCTGTTGACTAAGAAATCTGGTAGTTCAATAACAACAAATGTCTTATTTTCGGTATTAGCTAATGATGAGGAGATTCTGCCTTCCTCACCATCCTGAAAAGAAAAAGCACTCAAAATTAGATGGAGTATCTCTACATAACAATACAAGATGAACTAAATCTAATATTCAGTTTTTCCTTCCTATTCCCCTCCCCTTTTTATCTTCTCACCTTTGTCAGATATGAAATTTTTATTTTTTCGGATACTTGATAATGCCTTGGAAATTGTTTTCTTTCTCCACTTAGCCTTAAACTCTAATGGAGTGAATGAAATTGAAATCCTCTTTGATCGAATGACACTACTGTTAGATATCAATTCCTTTACATCAGCAGTTAATGCATTAACAGTATTAATCACACCATCATATTTTGCCTTGCACTCTTCACATTTGTATGCACAAGAAAAGCAAGGAGGGGAAAGATTGATAATTCTTCTACCATATAGAGGACAGCATATCCGTCATGCAAAAGTCTACACCGTTGCCAGAAATGCTTGCCACAGAGAAAGTCTGTAGAAGGCATGACAGATAAACATGAGAAACATCCGACATTAAATCTTAACAAGGTATCAGAACCATATTCATGGTCCTTCAGCCTTATCAGTTCAAACGTACCAAACTCAACTGTAAAATTGCAAAAATCTTGTTTGAATGATCTATGACTAATCGGTAAAAATAGCATTCACAAAATCTGTGTACTCTATGTTTGTTTCCACGATAATATTATCAGTAATACATACCTCCCACATATGAAGTGGTTCCATCTGCATGCAGCTTATTCCTCCGAACCTATCTTTACTGCAGCTTCTTGTGACGGTCAGGAAAAAGTTGATCAACTTTCATTTTCTTTTATATCTACAAAGAAGAAGGAAAAAATTTATGTCACAGAAAGAAAATTATCCTTCTGTTGCAACAGATGTAGTGTATGTTGCGTCAGATGTGGAGTCTGTTGCGTCAGATGTGGAGTCTGATGCAACAGATATGGAGTCTGTTGGAATACATAGAAACCTTGCTGGTGGTTTGATTTGTTCCATCAGTTGCTCCGTCTGTTGCAATATCAACAACAGCATAAACTACAAACAACAAATAAAAAATACCAACAACAAAGAAAATAACAATATTTGTTCCAACAACATCATCAACAACAAAGAAGCTTACAACCTATGTTCCAACACTATCAATAAGAAGGGACGGACACATATAGAGTCCTCCGGGTGTGCGAGCATAGACTGAACTCGAATCGAACTTTATATATGTATATGGAAATAATGAAAAAACGTATATAATCTAATCAGTGAGCACCCATAGTAAGAGTTGTTTGGTTAGCCTAGCTGTTGTTTATGGGTGCTTAAGGCTATTTATTTCTTTTGGTCTTGAGTTCAATTCCCACTCAACACATATTTTTTTAATTTTGGTAACCAACTCTTCTCTTCTTATTCACTTTAAACTTTCTTTTATTTTTTTCTCCCTTACTCCTTGTGTTGATTGTTCGAACGCCACTATTTTTAAGCTAAGAAGCACCCACCGTCTAAAAAACCCGGATCCGCCACTGTCAATAACACCACACCACAAGTTCCAACAACGTCAACCCCACCAACAACATCAATAACAACATCAACAATAAAGAAACTAACAAAATACATAAAAAAAATGATATTGCCAATAAGGCTTTTAAACTTCTCCCAACAGATGACTTTTTTCGCATCTTATAATAAAAATTCTTGGTTTGTTTATTCAACAATTAAAAGTTTCTTCAAATTTTTTAAATAAATATGATATGGGAAAATGGTAATTAAATAAGAAAAAGATGTAAATAACTTGCAAGAAGAAGACGAGAATGAAAGAGCAATAGTGAATCATATCATACCTTAATGTCAAAAAGGGGTCAAAACAACAATTTCAGTCGAGGAATCTAAGATATGGATATCGATCGATTTAGATCCGAACAAAAATTTATGAGAAAAAAGAGAGAAAAAAAAGGTTGTGATAACCCTAAAGAAGATAGAAAGAAAAAAGATGAGAGATTTAGGACTGCAGGAGAGGAGAAATAAGATAATTCTAATTTCTAGATGTACTACCCTTAATATTAAATGACTAAACAAAGTGTATTGATTCAAATTTATATTTTCAAAGCATAATTAATAAGGCTAATTTGGTATTGTAAAATAAACCCTTAATTAATATTTTCTTAATGGGAGTGCCAAGTCAATATGAAACGGAAGAAGTATTAGGGGTTTCAATATTCATTAATTAATATTCACTAATAATTTGAGGGGCACGAGGAAGAAAATGGATGACATTGAAAAGACAGGACAAGTCTACTCAATGAGATTTTTGAGTTATCCAAGAAATATTTTTTACCTTCTTTAGTAGTACTACTACTTTATCTACTCGGACAGTAGCTTGCTTTAAAATTAAAAGGAAAAAAAGATTTTCAAACAGATATATCGTCTGTTGAAACAGATTTATATATCTGTTTGAGAAATCCCAACAGCTCAGTCATCTGTGACAACAGATGGAAATATTATTTGATAACTAAATCAGAAACGTCATCTGTTACAACAGATATCACTATCTGTTTGAAAATTTCCAACAGCTCAGTCATCCATCATAACAGATGCAAATGTCTATTTGATAATTAAATAATAAATGTCATCTGTTGCAACATATATTGTTATCTGTTTGAAATTCTCCAACAGCTCAATTGTTTATTGCAACAGATTTCATTGCAATTGATTCAGGAGGAACTAGGGATGAAAGAATGAGCTCCTCATTAACCTAATGTTATGATTAATAATAGTACCTACATAGATCTAGGTGGAATGAGAGATGAATGAATGAGCTCACAGGATCAACTACAAATCTAATTGAATCGTTGCATTTGCATGGTGTTAGTATTGCATTCATCCCGACCCGAGTCGTCGATCGATCACTCTGAGTTGAAATGTGTTCTCATTAAATTAATGTTAAGATTAATAATAGTAACTACATTGATCTAGGTGGAATACAACTTCAATTGAGTCTTTTGGCAATTGCATGATGAAACGGTATTGCATTCCTCCCGACAAGAGTTATCGATCGATCACTCTGAGACGAACCGATTCTTACTACCTCGTATGTTCAACTAATACATTAATTGAATAATCAGGGACTAGGTGTGAGTTCTCATAGGGTCAACTACAACTTCAATTGAGTCTTTTAGCAAATGAATGATGAGACGGGACTGCGTTCCGCCCGACAAGAGTCGTCGATCGATCACTCTGAGCCAACTGATTCTTACTACCTCATATGTTTAACTAATACCTTAATTGATTAATCTAGGACTAGGGGTGAGTTCTCATAATGTCAACTATAATAGATGACAACGCCTATATGATAATTTACAACAGAAGGGTAATCTGTTGCAACAGATGACTTAATCTATTTGATAGTTTACAATAAATTCATGATCTGTCGCAAAAAATGACTTAATCTGTTTGATAGTTTACAACAGATAGGTAATATGTTGCAATAGATTACATAATTTGTTTGATTTGATCCAACAGAAAAGACATCTGTTGCAACAGGTTGAACATTTGCTTATATATAATTCAATTGAGTTCATATGTTATACTAATACCTTAATTAAATGTGAGTTCTCATAGGGTCAACTATAACTTCAATTTAGTCTTTTGGCAATTACGTGATGAGACGGTACTGCGTTCCTCCCGACCAGAGTCGGTGATCGATCACTCTGAGCTGAACTGATTCTTGCAACCTCATATGTTAGACTAATACCTTAATTGATTAATATAGGACTAAGGTACTAATACCTTAATTGAATAGTCTAGGACTAGGGTTGAGTTATCATAGGGTCAACTACAACTTCAATTGAGTCTTTTGGCAAATGCATAATGAGATAGTACTGCGTTCCTCCCGACAGAGTCATTGATCAATCACTTTGAGCCGAACCGATTCTTACTACCTCATATGTTAGACTAATACCTTAATTGATTAATCTAGGACTAAGGTACTAATACCTTATTGAATAATCTAGGACTAGGGGTGAGTTCTCATAGGGTAAACTATCGATTAATCTAGGACTAGGGGTGTGTTCTCATAGGGTCAGCCACAACAGATGGCAGCGCCTATTTGATAATTTACAACATATGGATAATATGTTGCGACATATGACAATCCATTTGATAATTTACAACAGATGGGTAATCTGTCGCAACAGATGACTTAATCTGTTTGATACTAATTTACATCAGATTCGTGATCTGTTGTTACCTAATCTAATTGATAATTTACAACAGATGAGAAATCTGACGCAACATATTGAATATTTATTTTTTACAATTTCAATTGAGTTCATATGTTAGACTAATAGTACCTAAATTGATTAATCTAGGACCAAGGGTGAGTTTTCATAGGGTCACCTCCTAGAGTACTCGATCAACTACAACTTCAATTATTTTTATACAATTTCAATTGAATTACCCTTTTGGAAATTGCATGATGAGAGGGTTAAAAATTACACATATATTTTATGATTTTAAAAATAATTAAGATCAATTCGGACCAAATTAACATTTTCAAAACTACTTGTCATTCTTTTCCAAAATACAAATCAACCCATACAAAATATTTCATAATTTCAAATCTCAAGGTCTCGCTCTTTCTCTCTCATTCTCACTCACTCAACAATACAGTACAAACAACAACTACTCAATAAATTTTCTCAACCCTCCATAATAGATCGCTTTTTTTCTCATTTCCGACCACATAGATATTATTTTTGACTTCATTCTTGCTTGTATCAGTTGTTTTCTTTGTCTTCGTAGGCAACAGAGTTCGAGAAGAGTTCTATAGTTGTTATTTTTTTCTAAAAAATAAGGGCTTTTAAGTTAATGATGAAAAATAAAACTTTTAGTTGTATTATCTTTGAGAATGGGTTTACAATTTTGAGTTTTGATGGTAAAATCGTAGGAAGAACTTGAGAAGTCCCTAGTTTCTGTCGCAGTGTTTCGTTGACTGTTGTGTCGTGGTATTGTTGGATGGTGCTTGTGGTGGTGGTGGTGGTGGTATTTGTGGTCATCGTGGTGGCACTGGTGGAGGCATTTGTTGGTGGTGTTTGTGGTGGCTGTCGGTATTCGTGGTGTTTGTTTGTTTGTTGGCATTGGTTGGGGGTGTTTGTGGTGGTGGCTATTAGTGTGTCGGTATTCGTGGTGTTTGTAATGTATTTTTTTAAATCTATGCATACATTAATTGTAATGTAATTTTTGTTTTTCTTTGTCTGTAGGTAAAACATGTCTCCCAAAAGAAAAGAAAGTGAAAGTGGATCAACGTCTGACCACTAAAAAAAAAGGCTACAGTACAGAGGGATTCGGAGGATCTTCCTGAACAATCTCAGTCAGGGAAAAGTAAAGCTGAGGAGAGATATGAAAACAACATTGAGGTAGGTGGACAAGGGTTCGTAGATGGTGATAAAGAAAATAAAAGTGAGAAAAAAGAGGAATTGGAGAGTGAGAAAGAGAAAGAGGATAATCATCAACATGATGATAATGGATCACCGAGCAAAGAGCAACACCAATATTAAGGAGGATGATCTCTTTAACCCTCAGGATGATGCAGTACGTCTTCTTCAAGTAAAATAATTCTACTCAAAGATAAGAAAGATATTGAACAAATGTTATATCTAGTGCAACAAATGGTATATCTGATGCACTAGATGGGACATCTGTTGCGACAGGGTATATCTTACATCAGATTACCCATCTGTTCCTTTGGTTCTCTGAATTCGACTCCTAAAAGATTAACCATCTACTGTAAATTATGAACAGATGTTTAATCTGATAATATATTGTCCATCTGTTATGACGTACAGATCATCTGTTGCATAACAGATTACCCGTCTTATGCAGCTATTGCAACAGATGATTGATATTTTACATCAGATTATCCATGTGTTGCTCTGTTTCTCTGAACCAGACTCAAAAGGATTTTAACCATATGCTGCAAACTATGCAATAGATGGGTGATGATTTTTTATATTACTATAGGTCATGTTGATACTATTGCAGACCCAACGGTGGAGTTAATAAAGAAGGAATTGTCTAGAGCAACAGCCATAAGAAGAGCAGTTAGGAAAGGTCAGCCTAATGTTGAGGCTCTTCATGACCAACCTTTTACTAAGGCAGATCCAGGTGCTTCTTCTGGTGGAGTTGTTGGTATTGGTGCCAGGCATGTTGATGCTGCTACCACTCATGATGATGAGCGTGTTGATGCTCAAGAAAGAATAAATATGTTTGAAAACACCCATTTTTTCCCTTACACAGGTCCCTCTCACCCCTCTTCATCCTCGTATTCTCGTTACAAATGCGATGAGTGCAAGGACAGACATGATAAACTCTTTGAAAAAGTAGAGGCTATCTCTAAAGCTATCGAGGAATTCAAATCCAAGAGGTGTGTTATACCATCCAATAAGGTGAGGTAGCCACACACTAATACAACATTGGTTAGGAGAAAGAAAAGAGCAATTAGAGACGTACTCACCGCTCAAAAATCAAAAGAAATTGCAATTCCTCTCTCTCCAAAAGCTGTTGAAGTTCAGGGGCCAGTCAAGAAGGTGGACATATATGCGAAACTTAGCACCGAAGAGAAGAGGGATCTGCGAAAGGCCAAGCATGCCAAGCCAGGCGCACCAGATTACCCCAGGCCTCCCTTTTCCCCAAGACTTCCAGACTATAACTGACATGCGTATGCCGTACGAGGACAAGGCAAGTTTACTTTTCCTAACCTAGCCCTTCTAATATACCCCATGAAGAAAAATCTACGCAATAGATTTCACATCTGTTGCAACAGCTGGGTATACTAGTGCAACTGGTAGTGGTTCTGTAGTGACTTATTATCCATCTGTTGCATAAGTTGCGTTGGATTATTGATTCAGAGAACCCTATGTAACAGATGGACCATCTGTTGCATCTTTACAATTACTAACCTATTTAAAAATTGACTTCTTATCTCATAGCATGTTGACATAATTCTCTGCCTCATGAGGAAAAGGCAATTAACTACCGGGAAGCTTATGACGCTGCCGATAGGATAATGGACCTCGACTTCTGTAAGAAGCTTAAGGATAGGTACGATCAACTCAATGAAAAGGCTTCATCCCTTGGTGTGGGACTTGATTTCCTAGTTCCTACGTTGGTCTTGGATGAAGAAGAAACGTTAAGATATGTTAGAGGGGACAGTCTAAATCCACACGACAAGAGCCGGACCGAGGCAAAAAGGATTCTTGCAGTCATTAGCGTGAACGGCATGCATTATCGGGTTGTTGAGATACTACTCGAGGAGGGAACGATCAATGTTTATGACTCCAATGTACCTCTCATCGATGATTTCGATCTTTTTCTCCTCGTAGAGCCACTGATGGTGTTGTTGCCCATCTTGTTGAGAGAGAGTAAGCTGATGAATCATTTGCCAAAGGAAGTGTTGATGAAGAAATCATGGGATTTTGAAGGTCGAAACAGGGGAATGATCCTTCCAAAAGATGATGCCGCTAAAGCGAGCGGCTCGCACGCTCTTGCACACATCGAATGTTTGCTGACCGGCACAGAAATGGCCGAGCTAACGACTTTTCTATTAGACAACATTGTGGCAAACCTGCAAGAGGTCAGGTCTTATGGGGTACTAACTGGACGCTTGAAGCCTGTGTATATAGAAGACCCTGTGAAATAGAAATTTTTAATTTCAAGTCACCCTTCACTTTATTACATGTAGATGTAGTGGCAATAATTTTTTTTTGATGAAAGTTGAGTTTTTGATAATGCAATAGATTAGATTGTCAATCTGTTGTACAATATCTTTAATCTGTTCTGGAAGATAGTTTATCTGTTGCAATAGGTTGGTCATCTGTTACATTACGGCAATGTTATTTCTATGAATAATCTAATAATCTAAGTCTAATCTGTTGCAACAGTGGGAAGACCTGTTTGATAATTTCTAATAGATGACCCAAATTTTACAACATATGCCTAAATCATTTTGATATTTTTCAACAGTTACGCTTGAATACCCATGTGCTCGACAACACCAAACCAGTAGCAAATATACACACCACCATGAAAATTTTAGCAATTAGGCTTGAATATCCATGTGCCCAACAACCCCAAACCAGTAGCAATAACAACAACAATGTAGTATCTTCTTGCTTAATTTTGTTTCTCTTCAAAAGCCTTGAATTTGTTCAACAAACCCCATATTACACGATTTTCTTGTGAAGGGTGTCGTTCTTTATACCAATCAAAGTAATCGCATCCACCCAATTTCTATAAAAAAAGAGAACACAATTACAAAATAATTACAAGTCAAAGTCAATAATTAATCAATTAATTAAATAAAAAAAATATTACCTTTGAAATCTTACAAGTAAAAAACCTACAATCCGAATTTTGTTGAGTCCAAGAAGTCTTTAACAGAGCTTCATGACCTCACTTACAATATCAAAAATCTTTATCACAAAAAATAGTGGAAGATGCGCTCGACATTGTTAAGCTCAATTGGAAAAAAGAAAAGAAATAATTTGAATAGATAAAAGAAGATGACGATGAAGAAGAAGATTTGGAAATTTAGGGTTAAATTTTAGGAGGAAGATGAATATATAAGACAATGAGGGAAAAAAATGACCTTTGGGGGCCAAGTGATGGCAAGTCAGCGAAATATGCCAGACTGACACTGACACATTTGATGCTTATTTTATTTTACGTGTTTAAAATGAACATTGTCTACTTGATGCCTATCTTATTTTAGGTGTTTGAACTGAACACCGTCGATGGATTGCGTCTTTTTTATTTTAATTCACTTCACTTTAACCTTTTTACACGTAGTGGCAATTTTTTATGTCCAACGAAAGTTGAATTTTTATAATGCAATAAATTCTTCATCCGTTGTAACAGCTATCCTATCTGTTCTGACATATAATTTATCTGTTGCAATAGGTTGGTCATCTGTTGCATTATCTCGATGTTTTTATCTAAAGTTCATTTGTTGCAACAGTGGGAAGACCTGTTTGATAAATTCCAACAGATCACTTACCTATTGCAACATATGTCTAAATCTGTTTGATTTTTCTAATAGATGCGTCGTCTGTTGCAACAGATACATTATTTGTTGCAATATTTGAATCTAGTATTCCTTTTTAATTAATAAGTTCAAATCTAATAAATAAATAAAATTCGTAGACAAAATAAAATAAATTGAAGCCTTCATAAATTAGCTGAAATAAGTCAACGAATAAATAAAATGTAAAAAAATTATTATGGGTACAGATCTAAACAAATACATCAACAACAATTTAAGTATACCGCCAAGGATTGTTTTGATTTGACAAGCTCAAGCTATAAAGATCTACTCAGTATGGACAAGTTGTTCTTCATTCAGTGCTATGAAATTCGACTTTGCTCGTCGTGGATCTTTATTGTCGCTTACGTATGATTTCTGCACTTTCTGTTCTTCGTATTTCCATAAAAAGAGTAGCATATTATTAATGCTGTTCAACAGTAGCTTCTTCTACATCCACCTGGAAAGCCAGAATTGGTCAATGCTAATCACGGAGATACAACAAAATGAAAAAGGATAACTCATCTCTTCTAGTAAATCAAACAGGTCTTTCTGCCGTTTTAAATTGTTCCAAACAGATTATATTTTTGTTGCAACAATGAATCAACTGTTGGGACAAATTTCTACAATGTAAAGACCCTGTGTGATAATTTTCAACGGATGAACCATCCGTTACAACATATGAATCATATGTTGCAGCATATAGGTCGTCTGTTGGTACAAATAAAAGCGGTACGAAGAGCTGTTTGATTTTCTAAAACAGACGAGACATATGTTGCACCAGATAAAGTATCTTGTGTAACAGGTTAGTCAACTGTTGCAACAGATGTATATATCTGTTTGATAATTTTCAGCAGATATGTCGTCTGTTGAAACAGATATGTGTCTATTTGTTTTGTCAGTTGGAAGACATATAATATATTCACCTTCTTCAGCTCGTGCTGCTCTCCTTTGGACATTGTACGTTGCTCAGTGCAACACGCAGACAGAGGAGTTGTAATTTTGCTTTTTTGGATGCTTGATAATGCCCTGGAAATCACTCTCTTTCTCCTCTTAGCCCTAATATCTAATGGAGCGAATGGAAATAAAATCCTCTTTGATGGAATAAGACCCCTCTTAGATGTCAATTCCTTTACAGAAGCAGTTAATGCATTAATAGCATTAATCACTACATCATGTTTCACCCTACAGTCTTGACAGTTGCATGCAGAACATTCGCTGGGAGAGGCAAAATCTGTATAACCAGTATGATCATACTCATAATGGTTTGCTTTAAATACTGTAAGAGGAGCATCATTAGCACCAATAGCAGCACCACTACCACCACCAACAACTCCATCACCACTAAGACCATCAACAACAACAACAAGCCCACCCTCCAAAATTATTTTTATTATAATGGTTGTTGCTCCAAACAATTCTATTTTTATTCTGTCGATGACCTTAGGGTCCGATAAAGTTTGTACAAATCGTAAAGTAAGAAAAAATGGCATCTTCAACTCTCGATTGGTCAGAACTAGCAAAGGATGCACAATCTAACATAAATCATGACATATATTAGAATGATGATTAGATCAGTCAAAAAATCATTAATTAAAAGAAAAAATTAATTATAATTATACTTACTGCATTCTTCGGAGGGTTGAAGAGATCAAGAAATTTTGCACTTTTATCAGTTTTGGCCGAAACCATCTCAAGATTCTTGGACAGGAAACTCCTTCCTGGTAGTTCACTTGTTGTCTCAAATAAGGAATGACTTCAAATGCCCAAGCCTATAAAATAATACCAAAAAATCAAAACTATTATTGAACCAAAAAAATGAATGATATCATAATAGAAAAAAGAAACATTTACCATGAAAGACCATGGAAAATCATATAAGTTGACTATCTTTGGCGCTAACGGAGTCAACAAATATTTGACAGTCATTTTGAAGCTTTCATACCCCCAAGGATAGCTGTTAAATGCCTCAAGATCCTCGGAGAGCTTTATTAAATCGAGGCTTATGTTGTTGTTAACGTCTCTCGCCCAAAGAATATTATGTACAAACCAAACCAAGCACAATGATTGCTTGTGCTTCTTTGAAAGTCCTTTACCTTTCAACGCTTCTATCAAATTTTTGTTTTTGAAGCTTGGACCAACAATGGACACCAGGTCATCACGATCACACGACTTGCCTTTGCCTTTTTTGGGTGTGCGGGGTATTTTTTTGGGTTAGAATAGGTATAACTTGAAAAGGAGGATACCATTTTAGTCCAGTAACTATGGCAAACTCTTTCCAACCAAAACAAACAGGCATGCCACAGTAATTTATCCACACCTCATCCATCTTATCTTTGTTTTCATATATAAACCTATGCTTGAGAAGTTCATATACCATTTTCATTTAGAAATGAGCATTGTTGTCCTCCGACAAATCAAGATATTTCCCAAAGTAGTTGTCCCTGAAATAAGCATCCAATTTTTATTCTCAAAGTATTTTTTTGAAGGCGTCGAAAGATTTTCCCATGGCTGACTTAACCTCGAAATCACTCATTAAATCTGCGGCATCATCGCACTGCATTATCACAGGATAACGATCAATATTGAAGGATTTGACCAGCTCTTCGGTGGAAAGGCTATTAGCATCTGCATCATCTCTTTTGAAATATTCCTCCTCCCCGTGTTTATCATATTTTGCTCCCGATTGAGATAACGCTTGTAAAGTAAGCTTAGAGTGGTGGATGTAGCCTAGTTGCTTCACTTGTTCCTTTACTTGGACTTGATTCAGTTTCTGTTCTTTTGGGAACCATATTATCTAAAATTAACAGGAACATAAAATAATATATTATTATTGATTAATACATCATTAAAAAAGGATAACAATAAATCAAACAAGCAAAACAGTAAAATAACAGTTTTAACAGATCACCGATCTGTTGCACTAGGTAGTATATCTGTTGCAGTATATAACCAAACTGTTGCAGCGGATGAGTAATCTGTTGCAATAATAAAAACATATCACTCATCTTTTAAGATAGATAATGGTCTGTTTAACAGATCACACAACTGTTGTGACATCATCTATTGCAATATATGAGTGATTTATTAAAATAGTTAAATAATCCGTAGCAACGGCTGAGTAATCTGTTGTGATAATACAAAACATATCACTCATCTGTTCAGAAAGATAAATGTTTTGTGCAACAGATCACACATCTGTTGCAACATATAAATGATCTGTCAGAGCAGTTAACTAACCTGCAACAACGGCTGAGTATTCTGTTGTGACAATACAAAACATATCACTCATCTATTAAAAAAAATGAATGGTCTGTGCAACAAGTCACACATCTGTTGCAACACATGAGTGATCTGTTGGAACAGTTATCAACAGTCAATATTGCTTAGATTTCTTCCAACATAGGGTCGTCTATCACAGCAGATGAAAGATCAGTTGAAAAAATCAAGTCTTGGATATTTCCTGTAGGAAGAGTTGATAGGATTTTATCCAACAAGAGGTTCATCTGTTGCATCAGATCATTAATCTGATGGTTCTTCCATTGCACCAGATGGTTAATTAGTTGCATCAGATTTTTTATCCGATGCTTAATTTGTTGCAATATATGGTAAAACTCTTGCATCAGATAGTTAATATGTTGCATCAGATTACTAATCTGTTGTATCAGAATTGTAATCTGATGGTTCCTTGGTGCATCAGATGGTTGATCTGTTGCATCATATGATAAATCTGTTGCACCAGATGGTTAATATGTTGCACCAAATGAGTAATCTGTCGGAGAAAATAAAAAATAGTAGCACAATTTTGTTCAACAAAAAACAGCAATTTCACCATTTTTACTAAGAACAAGAACATAACAAATCAAATCAAATTGTCGTTTTATCTTTATAAAAACAAACAATAAAAATCAAACTTTAAAAAAATGCAACAAACAACAAAATATCATAATTCACTTCGAAAAGAAAAGAGAAGAAATACCAGAAATTAGAGTTTTATTCAGACCGCATTTCAAATTAATGCAACAAATATTGAAATTATTAACCAATACTATAAGAGAAGTTGGCTTAAGTTCCTCGTTTTCTTTAAAACTAAAAAGGCCATAAATTTTTACCTGTGAAAGAAGAAAAAAAACGATGAAGAATTCGAAGCTGTTGTGGCCAGAGAGCAAGGATGTCACATCAATTGAAGGTTGAAGTCGAAAAGGAACTCGAAGCCTAACTATTTGTAGTCGGATGTTGAAGTCACCGAGGATTGAAATGAGAAATTTGCAGAACAGTTGGTTGGGAAAGAGTTGAGAGAAGCTGTCGAGAGAGGAATGAGAGACAGGTTGATTGAATTGAAGAGGGGAACTCGAAGCCCAATTATTTATCATCGGAGGTAGAAATCGTCGGGGGTTGAAGGAAGAAATTTTGCAGAACTGTTGGTTGGGAGAGAGTTGAGAGAAGCTGTCGAGAGAGAGGAGAGGGTGGTTGATTTGGATTGAAGAGGGGTGTGGGTTGGGTTGATTTGTATTTTTGAAAAGATTAGAAAGTTTTGAAAATATTAATCAAGTCCACAATTAACTTAATCAAGTTTCCTAATGATGTTTGACCCTATTTGTTGGTCAATGTCATCAATCCTTCTTTCAAGACTTAAAAGATATTTTTCCTTCAATTTTCTCCACTTACTCTATCTCAAATGTCCATTTTCTTTCTAATTTTAAAAAAGTGTTTTTTCTTTTTTGCTTTGCTATTTAAAAAAGAAAAAAAAACTTTTTAGTTGTTTTTTATTTAAAAAAAAAAAAATTTCTAATAGTTTCACTTCTTCAGTGAAAGAAAAATATTTACATTGTTTTATTTTTTTTATTTATATTTTTATTTATTAAGGTGGGAACGCATTATAATCAAATAAGTATCAATATCGATACATTACATATATATTACATAATTATTTATATAATATCGATACACAATTATACATCATTTGTATAATGTCGATACATTACATACCTATTTATGCAACATCGATATAAGTGTATACATGCATGTTTATACATACATGTTTATATAGTAATTATACAATATTTATACACGTTTATACATCATTTAAACAGAGTCGATATTACATAACTATTTGTACAACGTCGACACTTGTTTACACACATTTATATAATATGGATATATTAAATATATGCTACATAACTATTTATACATCATATATACATGTTTATACATCATGTATACAATATTGTTACACGTTTATACTATTATATAATATCGATACACTACATATAAACTATGTTAACTACTTATACAATATTGATATATTATATATTAACTCCTTTAACTATTTATACAATATCGATACACTACATATATAGTACATAACTACTAGTACATTATATATAGATATTTATACACCATTTATATAATATTAATACATGAAAAAAATTGCATGAAAAGTCCTTTTAAAAGAAAAGTGAAAAAGTTTTCCTTTCAATGAAAAAAATGAAGCAAAAAAAGTAACAAAAAGAATATTTTTTTCTTTTTTAATTTACTGCTGAAAATAATAGAAAAAGGATGAAAATGGTCTAATGGCCATTTTAAGTAATATACAAAACTTGGTAATATTTATTGTAAATTTTTTATTTTTTTAGATATAAATGAAATTTTTTCTTTAACTATGTACGCAGATATCTAACTTATTAAATTTAATGAAATAAATTTAATCAAATATTTTTAAATTTTACAAAGCTAATATTATGTTCATACGTTTTTAAAAGATTTTTAAAAATTCGCCAGCTTCATCAAGTTCTCGTGCTAATTCAATATTTTCCATGAAAGGTTTGATATACTATTGCACAAGAGTTGTTACATATACTTTTATAAATTCATGAAATGATCCTCTTTAAAATATTTGACCACTTGTAATATAACTAGAGGAACATGGCCCATGTAGCACGGGCCCAACATTAAGATATTTATTTATTTTTTCAATTTTGATATATTTAAATAAAAAATTTTAATAATAGGATTGCATATGTTTTCTAGAATTCATCCGGAATCTAGCATGAATTCAACATATCTTATTTTAATATTATTTAGATAATTTAAGTTGTTAACTATTGTAATTTATAATATTTTTTATGTAATTTTCAAATTAATATACATTACTTTTCTTGTCCAAATTTTTGCGGCATTGATAGTCAATTATATTTTAAAAATAATTTAAGTTTTTAATTATTGTGATTTATAATACTTTTCTTCTATTCCAATTTCAGTGACACTAATATAATTTCAAGAGTCGACCAAATATTTTATATCTTTTAAATTTTTTAAGTTGTTAATTATTGTGATTTCTAGTATTTTTCATGTGAAACATATAACATATTAAATTGTTTTTAGATATTTTGAGTTTTTAACTATTGTAATTTATAATACTTTTTATGTAATTTTTGAATAATATATTTTACTCTCATTGTCCAGAGTTTTGTGTCAACGATAGCCAATTATATTTTTTAAATAATTTAAATTTTTTATCATTGTGATTTGTAATATTTTTTCTTTTTCAACTTATGTGTCACAATGCTTAAATGATCATAATAATTAATTAGGAGTGATATAGTAAAATGTAATTATTATTATTTATTATTTATTACTTTTATTATGTGTATGTGTTGATTCAAGAAGAATTTGGAAACATTTAGAAATGTGTTGAATGTTACAAATGTTAATAATCCATTTGGTGCTTCTTGATTTCTCTACATTTATCTCTTGTGTGTTTTTACTCTTTTGCCCATTGAGTATATGTAGTAATTTTTTTTTAAATATCATGAAAATTTTTATTATTAGTTTTTCAATACATAAGTGACTTATAATAATTAATTGCTGGTGATACGTTAAAATCACGATTGAAGCAGCAGAAATCAGTCAATTTTTTAATTTTTTTTTGTTAATTATTGTTATTTACAGTACTTTTTATTTTATTTTCAAATAATATATGTTGCTCTATATCTTCTTCTGTCTCGTCCCAATTTATGTGACACTAGTATAATTTTAATAGTCAATCAAATATTTTATGTTAACATATAATTTTATTATTTTATTTTTCTAATACATAAATGACTTATAATAAGGAGTGATATAATAAAATCATCGTTCGAAAGACGAAAATTTAATTTAAAATATTAAGAGTTAATTTCGCATTTTATGTCTATTTTATTTTTCATTAAATATTATTTATTTTCTTAATACCTAGATGACTCATAATAATTAATTAACAACGATTGATTATGTTATTACTATAAAAATTAATATAATTTTATCATATTCAATAGTAATCATCGATAATTCACCGAAATAGTATATTAATTAAATACAGGATGCTATATTTGAATATGCAAAATATGATATTATTAAACATTATTGGATAGTACATTATATTTATCTTTCACAATAATAAAATTTTACTATATATTTTTCTTTATTTCTTTTTAACTTGATACATATTGACCCAACACAAATTCTAAAAAAATATTCATAAAAAAATTATTTTATTAAATTAAATTTATTAATTTGTACTTTAAAAATTTAAAGTTAAGTTTAAATATTAATATTTCTATCTAAGAAAAAAATTAATTTAAATTTACTAAAATAAATAAAAAGATTACTTTTCTATATAAAAGTCAATTAAAATAATAAAATTGATTTACTTTAAATATTTAGTTGCAATTAATTAAGATAATTTTTTATTTTGTCATAATTTATGGTGCACCGATAAAATTTTGAGAGTTGAATAGAATTTTTATTTATTTTTAAAAAAGTATTTTAATTTATTAATTATTGTAATTTATAATAATTTTTACGTAATTATCAAATAATATATTTACTCCTTATGTCCCAATTTATGTGGCTTCGATACAATTTTGAGAATCAACTAAAATTTTCATATATCTTTTAAATATTTTAAATTGTTAATTATTATGAATTATTTTTATCTCAATTTATGTGGCATTGCTAAATTAATGAGAGTCAATAAATTTCTATGTCTTTTAAATATTTTAAGCTATTAATTATTGTGATTTGTGATAACAAATTAGTTTTGAACATGATAGCCAATTAAATAAATAAAAAAAGTTACTTCTAATATGTAGTTATAGTTAATTAATCTAAAATTAATAGAATATATTAAATACTTAAATCATTATGATGGAAATATTATATATTGAGACATGATATGTAATTAAGTAGGAATAAAGAAATTTTTTGGTAATTGCATGAGATGTGATCGAAATCACCTTTTCTATATAATAGAAATATAATGATAAAAATAGGTTGTGCACACCTAAAAAATGACCCTCACTTTCCACAATTATATATTCCGAGAAAATTACATATATATCTTCTTTTGATTTTAATTTGTACATAATTTTTGAAACTCCAGATGTAAATATTTTATTTTTATTTATCATATATATAATGCTTTGATGTTTTTGCTTGTATAAGCAATAGGCACGTACTCCCTCCGTTCCATTTTACCAGTCCCAAATTGAGATTACACAGTTATTAAAAAAACTATGATCGATAAAGTAACTTTATCATTTAGCCCCTCTTAATTGTGTATTATTGTCAGTTTTAATATTGATGGATGACTAATACCAAAACACTATTTATATTCTTAATAGTATACTCTTTGTAACATTTTTCAAGAATATTAATAATAAGGAGTAATCAATTATACTAAGGGAATAATAAGAAAAAAATTATTTTGATAAGTAGAAAAAAAATTATTTTGATAAGTAGAAAGAGACAAGTAGAATAGAACAACAAATTAGAAAATTTGAGATGAGTAAAAATGGGACGAAGGGTGGTTGAGTTGAATGTAGGAAAGGAAGCTGAGGCTTCAAATCTGAAAACCAAAAACAGAAAAATCAACTGACCAAACGCATGGCCGCGGACATAACAATAGTTTAAGACAAGACAACTACAAAATCATTGTAGATTTAATACTAAATCAAGAGTGAAAGATCATTCAACAATGGCAAGTTATTTTTCAATTAAACTCTACCAGTAGTTTCCTCGTTATGATAAAAATTCCAAAGAAAAGAATTCTTCATAAAAACAATTACTCGTCTTTTTATAAAAATAAATATGTTATAAAAAAAGTCACTCAGTTCAGCGGGGTAATCGACATGCAAGCAAACTCTAAAAGAGAAGCCTGCAATCCGGTCTGTTGAGCTTGAATATTATGAAGTCATCATCGTGACACTTCTTTCACAAATAAATTAGAGTAAAAAGAGAATTAGAAAACGTGTAAAATTAAAAGAAATAGCTTAATCAAGTAAGAGCATATCAAGCTATCAAACATTAACTTATACGTAAATACCATTGATCACATTTTGTATTCCATGCGAAATTGTTTTTTATGAAAATGTTTCATGTAAAATTGAACAATGAAACTACAAATCCTTGATTTATATTATAACTACATAGTAAAAACTCATATCAAAACATTAAAACTACAACTTGACAAAATATCATTAACTATTAGCGATTATTAAGGAAAAGCAATTAAAATTCAATTAGCAACAAATCTATAGAAGGATTTCCGGATCACAAATCCATACCACAGAAAATGCAATCATGAACCAGGAATGTCAGAGAAGGTACATGTTAAAGCTAAGCAAAAGCACTCAAAGAAAACATTTTCATAGGAAGCGATTGAACTTCGAAAGGTATGACAGAAGCCACCATATCATCATCAGAGCGATAAACAATTTCATTCACAACCATAACTAGTTGTGTCCAAAGGTGTCCTAAGATTGATCTGTGTCATCATTTGACTTATGGCAACCAATAAACTAAGAAAAATGTTGCAAAAAAAAATAAAAAAAAATATGTGCCACAAATTAAAAACCAAAAGTAAAACTTGAATTAATAAACAGTATGTGATTCAGCTGCAACATAAACATAATCACTTTTATAAAATCAGTCCAAGTGTTGGAATTAAAATAATTGCTTCATCATCATCACCATTAGAACAAAATATAAAACGGCAGTTTCATAAATAGAAAAAAAACAAGAATAAAAGGTCATTCATCACCGAAATCAGAAGAGGGAGCTTAGATATCCTCATTATGATCTCAATTTCAAAAATCACTAAGTAAGTTAGAAAAATAAATCAAAATAAAAAAGAGTCACTCAGTTCAGCGGGGTAATCGACACGCAAGCAAACTCTAAAAATAGAGAAGCCTGCAATCCGGTCTGTTGAGCTTGAATATTATGGAGTCGTCACCGTGACCTTTTTTCCATCAAAAATCAATTAGGGCAAGAAAATGAAGAAAAATTAAAAAGTAGATCTGGGGGAGGAATGAAAATGCTCAGTGGTGGCTAGTTGTTATTGGTTCGATTCTGCCAGCAAGTTTCCTCAATGTTTTTACTCAGAAGAGGGAGCTTGGAATCCTCATTGCAAAATCCACCTCCCCAAAAATTGTTTACAAAATCTAACAAAGAGATTTAAAAAGCATATATTAATGATGTAAAGAAGAGATGGCTCAGGGAAGAAGGAGATCGACATGCAAAGACAGAAGCCCCTGACAATCCGGTCGGTTTAGCTTGATCTTTCGGAGTCCGCATAGCCACTCTTCCTTCTACATCAACTAAAAGTATAAATCAGAAAATGCAATAAAGAAAGAAAAAGGAAGAGGAGTTTGTTGCTGCTTACTGTGTGAATGGTGGGGTGGGGGGCGGTGACTATTAATTTATAGAGGTACAACTAGGGTTTCTAGATGGTAACTTTTCTAGCAAAAGTTTTAAAATTATAAAAAATAGCAATATATATTTTGTATTTGAGAAAATTGTTGCTAGTTAAATACATATACAACAGAATATTGTGTTCCTAATATAATGCTAATCAGTTTCAGTTTAAAATGGTAAAAAATGGTTCCATAATTTATGGAATAATTAATTGACAGATTCTCTTACCTTTTAAAATTCTTTTTTTACATCACCGTTAAATTACAACAAATAATTCAAATTTAAATAATTTTTTTCATAAACAGAACTAAACTCAAAACCCAAAATTCATATTCAAATTAAAGAACTATTGGTTAAACGTATTTTTTTTTTGTGATCGACTAGCATTGTGAAGAATACTAAAAAAAAAAAACATTGCAATTACAAGTATTGTTAAATTGTTGAAGCGTTTTTTTTAGAATTTCAAATTTGGTGTTGTTATTATAAAGTGTGAAAGTTAAGAAGCAATTGTAAAACGTTAATCTGAATTTTAATTTTTGATCAACTGGTTTCGATTAAATTATTTTTGTGTGAATTCGCTTTGGAGTTTTGTATTAGCGAATTGGTTGTTGTGTATACTACGAATTAGATATTTAATTTATTTTTTACAATTTTTTGGTTTTCTACAGTTTGAAGATGGGTAGCATTGTTGTTCTTGTAAAACATTCAGGAAGATGAAATTATGAGCAAGAATATGAAGAGTACATGAGTGATGCGATATTGTTGAGCGTAAACTCTACGTATGACCAACTGTACACGTTACTTGCTTCTCATGTTGATGTTGATTTGACGTGCAAATGCATTGAAATCAAATATCAATTAACAGATAGTGCGGAGAAAATACGTATACGTAATGACATGGGTTTGAAGGTATATATTATGCATAAAAAAGAGTTGAAGGAATTGAGTAATTTGCCTTTATATGTGAGTGTTTCAGACAGAGATAATTTCAGCAGAATTGTAAGTTCATCATTATGTAATTCGAAAAGTCTAAAGATGTCTGTCAGTGCGAGTAACGTGGAAAATACAAGTACTCAAAGAGCGTTAATAGTTACTCCATCAGAAGAATGTTTGGATGTATTTGAAATAGATACAAGTAGAGTTATTATCTCCGACCCACATCACAAACATATTGAAGTTAATCAAGTTTATATCTCAAAAAGAGTATTAAAATCAGTTATGAAGGACTATTCAATTCGTGAAAAGTTTCGAACACTATCTGTAAGATCGAGTAAAATCTGGTAAGTGTATTATGCATTTAGTTATTTATTTTTTCATATGATTAATTGTATTTGAGCATATGTATTTTTTTTTTTGCAGTTATACGTTGTTGTGCAGATTCGGTAATTGTGCTTTTTTATTTCGTGCATCTGGTATCGGTGAATCTAAAATGTTTAATGTCAGAGAATTTTTACCAGAACATACCTGTCCGATCAAAAATAATATTTATCCTAAATTGCATACTACTAGTAAGTTGATTAGTGGTATAGTCAAATCAAAATTTAAATGCCACAAACGAAAATACAGTCCATCTGAAATCAGAAGTGATATGAAGGAAGACATGGGTATGGATTTAACATATATTATGTGTTGGCGAGCCAAGAAGCAAGCACTTGAAGAGTTAAGAGGGAAACCAACAGCATCATACGGAAAACTGTCTGCATACATTCATGTGTTAAGCACTAGTTATCCCGGTTCACATATAAGAATGAAAAAAATGAGGACATGAGTTTTTGTATATATTTATTGCACTAACTGCCTTCATTCAAGGATTTACGCATTGCATACTTGTCATAGTTGTTGATGCAAGTTATCTAAGAGGACTGTATAATGGAATTTCCGTAGCTGCATGTACCATGGATAGAGCTGGTAAGATATTTAATTATAAATATATTTGATTTCAAATATGTGTCCGGTTGTATGTATTTAGAATACACACACACACACACACACACACATATATATATATATATATATATATATATTATTTATGTAATGAGATTCAGTTATTATTGCTGAAAGCAAATTGTATTTAAAATATACATATGTAGAAGTTTTAGTTATCCTCTGGAGTTTAGAATCTTTGCAGCTATATGAAGTAATAATATAAATATGCATTATTTGATTTGTCAAAAATCATGTATGGTTCTATGAAATTTTTTAACATGCAGGACATATATTTCCTTTGGCCTATGGAGTTTTTGATTCCGAAAATGATGCTTCTTGGACTTGGTTCTTTGAAAATCTGAAGGAAGCATATGGTGAGAGAAGAGAAATGTGTGTAGTTTCTGATCGTAATGCAAGTATCATAAAAGTTGTAAGTGAGGTGTATAATGATGTACCGCATTATGCATGTATGTGGCATTTATGGGGAAATGTGAAAAAAAACTTTAGAAAATCACATGATGCATTATCCGATGTCTTCTACACAATGGCAAAATCATATTCAAAGACTGAATTTCACAGTTTAATGGAGAAGGTGGAGACAGTTGATGTTAGAGTGAAAAATTACTTGAATTTGGCGGGATACGATAAGTGGGCTAGATCATATGCATCAGTTCATAGGGGATGGACTTTGACATCTAACATTGTTGAATCAATTAATGTTGCACTTGTATCGGCTAGAGAACTACCAATATATGATTTTCTAGAGGAAGTTAGATTGATGTTTGGTAGATGAAACTGTGAAAACAGACAGCAGGCGTTGTATACTTTTACAGATCTTATTGGTAAGTTTCAAGAAATTCTACAACAGAATGAAGCGGAGAGTACACGTATGAAGGTATGATGAAATTTAACTCTTATTAAATATAGATATATTAGTTTTCTCATTTGTTTGCTGAATATATTTTCATATTAACATAAGAAATTAAATAAATTGTATTCTGAAATAAAAATACATATGAATGACAGAAAAATACATATGCTGAGAAGGTCAAATATATATGCAAAATTATTTCTGATATAACTTTGAAATTTATTTTTTTTGAATAATTATTTTTGTTTAATAATTTCAGGTTATACCTGCATCAGAATATATCTATACAGTTCACGACAAGGAGAAACATTTTATTGTTTGTCTTAATGAAAGAAAACGTTCTTGCAATGCATTTAAGTATGAGATACCGTGTGTTCATGCTTGCGCAGTTCTTGATATCAAGAATTTTAAGAAGGAACCATATTGCTCTGATCTATACAAGCCCAAAACAATCTTGAGAACATATGATGTTTCAGTTTATCCTCTACCACACAAAGACGACTGGATAATTCTAAATGAATTTTTGGTTGAGGTAGTCCTGCCCCCAAAATACAAGCGACCCTCTGGAAGGCCTGCAAAGAAGAATCGAGGAAAGTCCGGACGAGATATGTTTGGAAAGAAAAGTAAAAATTGTTGTAGTTCATGCAGATGTAAAGGACACAATGGACGTTCATGTAGGAAATACAACAAATGATAAGTCAGTTGATGTATTTAGTTATAAACAATTGAAGTTATTTTTCCTTGAATAAAATATATTTGATTTTTACTTTTAAAACAATATTTGACCTTATAGAAGTTATTATGCTTAATGTTATTGAAAGTTTTAGTTTTTCTTTATTAATAAAATATATAAAGTAACTTGTATATTATGATAATACATGAAATACATTGTGTAGAAATATATATATACATATGTATGAAGAGTAAATACACAAATACATATGCGTTAAATAAATATATACATTTTCATTATGATTAAAATATATTTGTTTTTTACTTTTAAAGAAATGTTTGATCTTATTGAAGTTTTTATGCTTTGTTTGTTTGAAAGTTTTTGTTCTTCTTTATTAATATAATACATAAAAAAAATTATATTATGATAATACATGAAATATGTTATGCAGAAATACATATATACAAAAGAATATCTATGTAAATAAGTATATACATATGTGTGAAGAATAAATACATAAATACATATGCGTTAACTGTATTTATATATAAACTTTATTTATGCTTAAAAAAATATATGATATTTTTGAAGTTGTTATTCTTAATTTGTTGGAAAGTTTTTTTGTTTTTTTATTAATAAAATACATAAAGTATCTTTTATATTATGATAATACATGAAATACATTATGCAGAAATACATATATACAAATGAATATCTTTATAAATACATAAATTCATATCTGTGAATATTAAAAACTTAAATACATATGCGATAAATACATATATACATTTTCATTATGCTTAAAATACATTTTCATTCTATTTTTATTTATGTATATATGCTTACTAGTAAACTAAACTAAATATTGTAATATAAACAGCACAGAAAATAAGTATCACAATAATTAAACATAGGAAAATATTGCCATTGATGATTGAATTAACATATGAAACCTAAAATATATTCAACAAAAGGTTTATTGTTATCAAAAACATCCATCTCAAAATAAAAGTCAAATATCATATACTTCAGTAACTTCTGTTATCTGAATTTTCCTACGAGGCCTACTTGGTGCTTCATCATCACTTTGTGCCTTCTCTTCTTGTTTTTTTGTACCATAATGCCAAAACATTGAAGCGTATCTCGTGCGGAGAAGATCTGGATCAAAGTCAACTTTTGGAACACTTCTACTAAATGTTAGGCACTCAGCATATGTAATCATATATAACCCACAATCCCTGCATATATGAAAATTAATAAGTATTAGTATAACATGAGAATATATATATAAACAAATAATATGTATATTCAAAACTTACAAGCTGCCACATAGTTATTGAGGCAAATCTTTCATAATGTAAACATAAAAAAGATCATGTTTTTCATTTAATTTGTAATTTGGATGATTGTCAATATCAATACCCTTCTTCTCATAGAATTTACATGCCAAAAGACAGTAAGGTATAACCTTAGCTAACTTCTCAACTTCAGCAAGCACAGCAGAATCATGACCAACATATGACAGTGAATTATATACGTATATGAATCTACTGTTGAAAGAAAGTACAGCCAAAACCCAGTGATGCTTTGTAACACCCCGATTTTTCTGAAACGAAATGCTACACGGTGCTCATGACCCCAAAGGACCACAAGCTAACCCATGACTGATATCTGTACCTGTATACTGCATAATATATCATAAAATACGAAAACATGAACATGAAAGGCCATAAGGTTCGAACTGAATAAACGTCTGATAACAAAATGTCTGAAAAAATTATAACAATACCAAAACAAGTCATAAATACTGAAAATAATGAGATCCAAATATCTAATCTGACATCTAGTCTGAAAGCCTCTAACTGAACTAAATAAGGAGTTGAAGGAACATGTCTCCAACTAACTCCATCTAGCAATTGAATAGTAAATGTAGCAATAATCATATCTTCCTCGAATAAGAAGGACTCACTGCAAACTCTGAATACTGGAACGCTACTGCTGATCTGGAGCTCATGCCTCTGAACCTATGGCGTAACATAAGAGAAAGCACCATAGCACAAATGCGTCAGTATGTATGAATGTACTGAGTATACGAGTGAGGTAGACTAAATGCAAAGGGTTATATGCATGAACAATGCTGACTAATATGAACGTGAGAATACATATATGCATACATAACTGTAACTGAACTCGTGGAGATACTGATTTCTAAGTCTGAATACTGACAACATGAGTGTACTGATACTGAGATACTGAATAGATGAATGACTATTTCTGACAGTTCAAATTATGAAGAATTGGTCTGGTTGACTGTGTCTGACAGTCCTGAAGCTGAATACTGATATCATAAATTTTAATAACTGATATGACTGATACATGAGTTCAGAAAATTGATATAACTGTGATGATTAGCCTAACCGATGTAGCTGATACTGAGCGACTGTATCTGACAGTCTAAGTTCTGATGGAACTATCTGAGTTCTATTTTATATGGAGGAACTGAATTTGAGATCAGCCCTATCTAGAGGGTGATCTTTAAATATGATGATTCTGATACTGTTTAACTATAGTTGAGATCAGTCCTGTCTAATGGGTGATCTTGAAGTCTATTTATAATGATAAGGATTGATTTTCTCTAACAGTACTGAATATGTACTACTGAACTGAGTTGACTGTATCTGATAGTCCTGAATCTGTAACTGAAACTGTGGGATGTATTCATCTAACCGACATGCCCCAAGCTAAGCTGACTGGGGTCCAATCTCTGCCCTGACTAGAAGGGTATCAATACCGCGCCCTGGTAAGGACAACATGTGAGCAACCCTCATATAACAGGTAACTCTAGTAAGAACGGTGGGAACCCTCATATAACAGGTTAAGCCACCTCATCTACCCTCATATAACAGACTGCGATGTCTCAACCTATGCTGGCTACATAGTTCTGGAACTTAGGGATTGCTTCTAAGGATCTCAGTCCTAATCTAGCGGACGAGTCCCCATCCCTAGGATCTCTCGGTGCTGAATCCTACTCCCATCTGAAAGACACTAAACTAAATAACTAGGCTGAACTGAATAACTGAACTGAACTAATTAACTGAACTGATACTGATTAACTAGATTGATACTAGTGGTATTGTTTAGCGGAGCTAAACTAAGTTTACTGGATTTCGATGACTGACGGAATGTACTGAGTTCTGAGGACTGGTTGAGAGTACTGAAATTACTGAGATTGACTTTAAATACTGAGGTTACAGATATTACTGAGTACTGAGATCACTGAGATTACTGAACTACTGAGATTATTGGGGTTACTGGATTTTCCTGAGTCACATGACTGACTGAATTCTATAGATCATGGCTTAACTGAGAGTATCGTGATAACATGACATGGCTCTAGGCACACAGCTATATTTTCGGGTACAAATACCCCCAGGACTCGATGGAAGGAAACAGATACAACATGACTGACTTGATCATAAGATTGGAGTCCACAATTCACATTGTCATAAGTAAGGGATATTATACTTCATGTATTTATTCAGCATCTCAAACATGGTAGGGAAAAGCATGGATATATTTCATGAACATAATTCATATCTCCATTATCATACATGCTTCATACCACAACAATAACAACACATAAATAGCATGGAAATCCATATTGAAGTGTATAGCTAACATGGACTTGTCATTTAGATATCATGGAATCATGTAAATATGAATTTCTAGCACCTTAGGCATTTTATCAAATACCTTGCATGCATTCTTTAAGGCATAGGTGGGTTTCATACTTGCATCATATCAAACCACCCAAAGTTCATGTTTTTCAACTAACAACCACATATATGCCATGAAAACACCTTTAGATATCATCTTGAAACTTAAACAACAATCATCAATAAGTACATGCTCATATCACCACAAAAAGTTTACAAAATAACATTTAAAAGCATGATTCTTGAGTTCTATGAACGAATTGAATCCATAGATGAACACTACGCATACCTTAGATTAAGAATTCGTGAAGATTGACGGCGAAATTTTCTTGAAATAGACTCTTCTATGAAAACCCTAGGGCTTGTTCTTGAGAGTTTTGATCTTGAGAGGAAACCCTAATCTTGTAGTTGAGAGTATATGAGAGAGATTTTTGAGACGTTTACTAAAGAGAATGGAAGATAATACGCTCCTTGAGGGTTATAAGTCGTGGGAAGTGAAGGAAAAATACCAAAATACCCTTACTAAAATAAATTCTCAATTGCTGAAAATCATAGCTGACGACATTTTTAACAAGGCGTCACAAATGTGGTAAGCTACCACGAATGTCGTCACTTAGGAGCTAGTTTCTGCCTAGGGCTGACGACCTTCATGATAGGGCGTCACAAATATGGTAAGCTACCACGAATGTCGTCACTTAGGAGCTGGTTTCTGCCTAAGGCTGACAACCTTCGTGATAGGGCGTCACAAATGTGGTAAGCTACCACGAATGTCGTTACTTAGGAGCTGGTTTCTGCCTAAGGCTGACGACCTTCGTGGTAGGGCGTCACAAATATGGTAAGCTACCACGAATATCGTCACACAAGAGTTGGATTCTGCCTAAGGCTAACGACCTTCATGGTAGGGCATCACAAATGTGGTAAGCTACCACGAATGTCGTCACACAGTTTCCAGCTAGATATGCTGGAGTAAAATAGGAATAACTCTTTGCTCTGATATCGGATTTAGGCAAAATTGGTATCGTTGGAAAGATAATTCAATTATCTATCTGTTTATAGGTCATGAGCTAAAAAATTCCAAGTATAATGAGAGATATTCTCATTTGAAGTTGACTATACCAATATCCTTCTCAAGAATTCAATCGGTAAGGAATGTTTTGATTCGTCTGATAGCTGAGAGTTATTTGAAGCCTTAATATAAATATAAACTACTCATAAAATTATAAAATAACCATGATGTACTATGCATGAGCTTGGTACATGGATTTAATATTGGTTTGGATTTTTTGGGGTATTACATGCTTGGACTTTATGTTGATAGGAATGAATATATGATCAACTGTATGCCATGGAACAGCAGCATGCATGCGGAGTCCACTTATGTACTCATTCAAATGGTATTCCTTTCCACTAGCATTAAGCATTGGATCATTAATTGACAGCTAACACAACTCTTACAATGTTCATGAAATTGCAGTCAACTGTGCTATACATATATGAGCTATTTGGTTCATACTTGGATTTATTTCTCAAATAGTACAGGCAAACATCAATTTGTTGTATAAAATAAAAGATGATTTGTAAAAGCAACTACCCAAAATTAAATTTTCAATGTGTAAGCCACTAAATGTATGTACTCAAGTACATATGTATCTGAAAATATGATATACTGCATATGTATATAAGAAAATACATATTGTACAGGAGTACCCATAACGTAGAACCAATTTTTGTCTTCAACTGATAGAATACCAAAATTCAAAACTGATATCTTGGACTTATTTTTCAGATAATGTTCCCCTTCGTTGCTTCTGTTAATTGATTAAATATACTACTTAATAATAAACAGAAAATGTAAATGAATAATATAATTAAGTCGTAAAGTACTTACTTCTTTGCATGATATTTGAGAAGGTCCACTGAAAGCCACGTCATGAACTTATTGGTGATCTTAGTGTCTTCAATATCAAGAATTGGATGAGATACAAATGGATGCTTCTGTTTGAATTTTTTTGTCTGCACTTCTGTGCTTTCTTTATAATTACAATAAAATGGAAAAAATAAGTAATAAATTAAATAAAGAAGTTTGGTATATACAAAAAAAAAAAGTTAAAATCACAAACCTTCTGCTGAACCAAATTTCGTAGTGAATGGTGATTCCTTGAATTTAGATGGTCTCATAATTCTTGAAACATTCACAGGAGTTTGTTCTTTATTTGCAGATGGATGAACAATAATGCTTCTTTCCAGATTCATATATTCGTTAAGACTGGGTAGCAACTCATCAGGAATTGTTACTTGGGAATCACCTAAATCTGGTTGAGACTTTCCTTCTCCAAAAACTGCTTCATGGGTGTGGACTTCTGAATTAATTTGTTCATCCAATATTGATTTCTCACATTCATCCATTGATGTATTTTCAATTATTTTTGCAGCCGCTCCAGTGTTCTGTTTAAAATATACACAAATCTTTTAAAGTTGATACAATAACAAAGAAAGTAAACACAAATTATGCATGAATTAAGCATACCTTTGAATCATCTTGGACTCCCAAATTTTGTTCTATGAAATCAAGATTGATATTTCTAAGCACCTCATCTGGAAATGTGTTTTGTGAATTTGAAAATTGTGTTTCACCCATACTTTCATCAACAATTTTTTTGTTTTGTTCAACATGTTGAAACATATTAAATAACATCAATATTTGTTCAGGAATTAAAATACAATATTAATTTATTCATCATACCGTTGAATCACAGACCTCTCTTGCTTCATGCACGGAGGTATCAATTTTGTCCTTTAATAAAGGAAACAATAAAACATTGAAAATATTAGTATTCACCTATATTAATATACATCATAAAGATAAGAATCAAGAAATTACCAAAACAACATCATTATCCGCATTATACAACTCCATAAAATTGGTGCTTTGTTTTTCTGTGATCTCTTCAATAACCTGTTCCTAAACATAAACAATGATGACATGTATAGTTCATATATCTAAATAGAAATTTCAATAGTATTAAAAACTAATATACATATGAATGAAAATAATTTACTTACCAACGTGTCTTTAGGACTCTTATCAAAATCATGATGTAACATTGGTGTGGACTCATTGGGTGAAGTATCCTTATCAGTTTCATCCAATTGTGGCTTGATGATCAAAATTAATATAACATTTGATTAGTTTTGAACTACATATGTATAACTGAGTGCATATGTATTTATTCAAATACATAATAAATTTGTTTTATATTTATTTAACAGATAAAATATATTTAAAACATCAAATGAACACAAAATTACTTACCAATATCCCTTCAGGATTCTTATTAAAACCTTCAACAGTCGTTGGAGTTGATTGATGTGGTGATGTATTCTTATCACCTTCTTCCATTTGAGTCGTGTCACAATCTTTGTCTTTTTCTTGTCGTTGAAAAAATATAAATACATTTGATTAAATTTGTATTTATCCAAATATAAACACATTCTTAATATGTATTTACTCTAACCTAAATACATATTAAATTTGTATTTATTCAACATAAATACATATGTTTGTATTTGTTCAAACATAAAGATGTATTTATTCAACTGTAATTATTCAAACATAAATACAAACTAAATATGTATTTATTCAAACGTAAATACATACTAAATATGTATTTACTAAAACCTAAATACATATTAAATATGTATCTAATCAAACATAAATACATATTGAATATGTATTTACTAAAACCTAAATACATATTAAATATGTATCTAATCAAACATAAATACATATTGAATATGTATTTATTCAAATAAAAATACATATGTTGTATATGTATATAACAAATCAGTTGTACTTAACAATTATTCTTTATAAAACTAAAATTTTTGTACCTTCATCTCATTTATTGAATTCATTATTTGATCACACCTATTCCGAATGTCATTAAACTCTTTGCAAACCTGAATTCAAAGAATTGAAATCAAATATGAAAGAAACGAAAATACCAAAGTCTTAAGCATAAATTACCTCATCACGAAACTTTTCAAACACTTTCTTAGAAAGAACATCATCTTCGTCTTCACGATTGAAAAAAGACATATCAGGCGACTAAACCGGAATGTCTTTCCTGTTTGAAGGTATTGTTTCTTTTGATTAAATAGCCTTGAAAATTGGTGTCTTCACAGAAGACATCTTCACAACACGACTTGGAGGAGTCCTTTTTGGTGTATGCTAATCTACACCTTTTGATTGATTCTTCAACTTTTTCTTGGCAGGTGAATTTGACGAATCGCCCTGATATTTTTTTTTGTTAATTGAAAGCTGGTGTTTAGGTGAAGGATCCTGAAAATCATCATCAGAATCAACATAATCTTCTTTATGACTTCCACCTCTATGGAAAACCTTCTTTGGTATCTGAAAGGTTGAAATCTCCTTTCGTGTCGGCTCAATATTCTTGAAAACAACCTACAGCATACATAATAACCAGTTAACCTTGACAGTAATGCAAATCATTCACCCACTATTTTTTGTAAATTAACACATATGAATATAGTAAATGTATTTACAACATAATCAGAACATCACATAAAACAGTATATTTTTAGGAAACTAACCTTATCATTTGAATCATTAAACAAACTTTCCATCAATGATTCATATCGTGGACGAATAGCATTTGTCTTCCAATTTAGAAGACGTGGAATTTAAGAATCCACCTTGGAAGCAACAGTACGAGGGACAGTAGAACAACACTCGTACAACCAAATCTGGATGGCAAGTGGCATTCCATGAAGCATGTAAAACTTCCCTGAGGGTTTCAACTTTTTGCTAATTCTTCATATGCAACCAATCTCCAAGAATAGTCCCTGTAACGATCACCCTCGACTAAATCAAAATGGAGGCGTGGGATAATAACAGTGTCAACGGATGAAAGCAAAAATCCATGAATAAAATATAAATTAGCAAACTTGATCGCATCTTCATCATTCTCGTTCCCCCATATTTTATCAATAACAACAGCAAATAATTTCTTCTTCTGAATAAATCTGGAACCATCAAAATACTGATCATTAAATTTGTTTGAAACGTCTTCATCAAACCCAAAATCATCCCTGTTTGAATGACAATTCAAACCAGTTACTATAGCAAATTCTCTAAGACTAAAATGCAGAGTTTTGCCCTTCGCACGAATTACTATGTCACTTGTTGAACTTTCAGTAGTCTCCAGTGACATAATGCATCTCCCTAATTGCGCTTGCACAACATAATTTTTTTCTTCATGAAAACACCAAAAATACTATCAGTACAAAACTTCTTGAATTGATTCTTCGTTAGCATTGCCTTAATACGGTCTTCAATGTCATTGACCGTATGACAACCGATATGTGGTGCAAATTTAGGCAATACTCTTGCCATGTATATTTTATCGCGCAAAACCTATAAAAAAATAAAAATACAATTATATGTCTAAAAAGGCCAAATATGTATTTATACAAATACATCTTCAAAGTTGGATTACAACATAAAAACAAAAAATTAGCATATGTATTATATGAATACATCATTGCTAGAAATATAAGACTTATCTAATGAAAAATACATATACAAATACAAATTATCTAATGAAAACATATACAAATACAAATCTTAACATTATCAAATACAATATGTTACACAAGACTTAAATACAAAAATACAGATTATCTAATCAAAACATATACAAAAACAAATCTTAACATTATCAAATACAATATGTTAAAAAATACTTAAATACAAAAATACAAATTATCTAATGAAAACATATATAAATACAAATATTAACATTATCAAATACAATATGTTACATAAGAGTTAAATACAAAAATACATATCTTAAATATCTAATACATAATAAATACAACTCTAAAACTTATAAGTAACAAATCCCATAAATTTTCAGAATTACATATCTATAACATAACATATATAGATCTTCACATCTATAGACTACAAATTTCATAACTTGACTATAAGCTAAAATAAGCACACAACTTCTTAATTGCATATATAAAATACATATATTAACATATTGAACATAATCTACAAAATATTGTAAATGCAATAATACCTCCTCAACTTTCTTTTCTTCAGATGACGATTCATAACCAGATGAAACCGGGCTTGAATGAGATTTTTCATTTGGCTTTCTCTTTTTCGCTATTTTTTGATTTTTTTTTTAGATTTGGGGGACAAAGATTCAATCACTGCTTTCCGTTTCATTATTTCAGCAGACTTTTGGGGATCGTTTCACTTCTTCGATCTCAACTCTTGCAAGTTAAGACTTCCCTTTGGCTGATTATTACAAAAAACCAAGTTAATGTTTTCATCTTGGGTTAAACCTAGGCTAAAATATGGTATTTCATCAAAATTCATAGAACAATTTGCATGCTTTGACATTATAGCGGTAAACAAGAAAAAAATCAACACACGAAATTAAACCTACAAAAAAATTCCAAATTAAACACAAACAATTTTATGTTTCAGTTTATGACGAACAAGGAAAAAGAAGAAGTCATAAGAAAAAATTAACATGCATTAACTTCAAAATCACTTACCATAAAAGGTGGAAACAAGGTTTATCAAGATTTAGGGAGAAATTTTTGAATTTTGAAAAAAAAAATAGCCGAAGAAGATATTGGAGGGAATTGAATCTTTGTTTTTGCGTGAAAAGAGGTACACAGAAGGTAAAGAGGCGTGAAAAGCGTATGGTGAAAAAAAGAGAGTGGATGTCACGCGTTATTTAATTACAAAGGTAAAATAATGCTACTTTCGCTAATAGTTGTAATTTTGGGAAACTATTGCTATTACTTGTAATTATTGTCTTAGAGTTGTTAGTTTATGTAATTTTTCCTATTTTTATCAGCCATTGTAAACTCTGTGGGTCAATTATTGAAATTTAGTATCCAATTTCACTATCATTCCAATTTCACCTTCAAGAATGAAAACAATAACTTCTCAACTTCAAATCACTCCTTACAGGATAGTACTCACATATTATTGACTGATGGTTCCCTACAAGCACAACAATTTGAATATAATTATTTGTTTGAGGGAGTATATACAGATGCCAAAAGTCCAATCTTAAATCAAGCAAGAAGTTTACTAAACAGATACAATACAACCAACGATCAACAAACACCTTGCTCCAGTACCAATATTTATGTAGAAAAGGTTAGATGAACATTCAATATGTAAATCTATTTCAGACTAACTAAATCAATGGACAACAACAACAACATGCCTAGTATAGTCCCACACAGTGAGGTTTGAAAAGGGTTGAGTGAACACAGACCTTAGCACTACCTCATAGTTCGAGATGTTCTTTATGATAGTCCCTTGACTCAAGAAAAAACAAATCAAAGCAATTCATAAAAAGAAGCAACAGATGTGAAAACATTACAAGGCCCGTTGAAAAGTAACTACAGAAAATTGATTAATATAATATAAACTAACTCCATATTGATTACTAAATAATTTTAGGCACAATAATTAAATTTAAGTACTTAGATGTTGATCCAAAAAAAATTAACTTAGAAGAAAAGGGGAGAAAGAAGGCATAACCAAGTACCGTACCGATAATAGTGGTTAAACTTTCGCTTCGGTTGCAGGAAAAAGGCTTCTCGGCACTTTGTGACTGAATCTGCAAGAAAGAGAAGTGGGAATAACCAAAAGCTTGAAATTTAATGACAAAATGTAACGAAACATAGTACAAAATTGCTTTTCCTATTAAAGAGATGAATGATGCAAAAAGCGTGAAATATCATATTTGGTAAAGATTTCAGAAGAAATAATTTTTGTAGATATAGATTCTATTGCAATACAAATAAGTCTCCATTATGAAAATCAATACTTCATAATGGATAGGAATTCAAATTTAATGCTTCAAAATAAAGAAAATTTTTTTATATAAGAAACATAGCCAGACCAAAATTAGAACAAATTGTCTTGATTTTGATTTTTCAAAAGATAACCAATGTTGAACATAATTCATCTTAAAGGTAACAAAAATAGTTCACAAACCTAACTTTTGAGTAATTTGTGTTCCTTTTATTATCATTTTCTACTATCAAATTGACACAAAATAGTCAATAAGACTGTAAAATCAGTAAGCAAGAGCCAAAGGTTGAAGAGCTCTTTACTAAACATTTTAATTAATTCATTCAGCAGCAATGGAGGAAGAAGGATAAGAACGAAAAATTCTTTGAACAATACCTAAGAGCGACACTCTCAAATCTTCATAAGCTACGACCTCTCCGAGAATATCTGTTGAAGCAATTTAAAATTTGATATCAAAAATTGAAAAGAGAACATAGATTGACAAATATCCTGTGAAATTTGAAGAAAGATGAAAATTATATCCCCAAAATAAAAATACTTACGTGTTTTTCAGAAATACAACAAGGCTGCTAACAAATGAGCATCTAACTGATTGCAATAAAAAAGAAACAAAAATAAAACCTTGTTAGGATAAAGATGCAGCAAACCATGAAAAAAATTCAAAAATGAATTCATACCTTTTAATATTTCTCAAGAGAGTATTAGCCTCTGTTGCCATTATAATTGAAAAAGTTGAAGTTTTTATTTGCAATAGCACATCTGATGGGGTGGAATTCTTCTCCTCCCCCTCTATTAATTAAATATTTTTTCGCCGAAATATGATGGGATTGTGGAGCTACAATTTGGTTTTAGAGTTTTTAAGAAAAAAGGTTAATGGCAGTGGGTGAAAGAAAAAGGAGCAAATCGAGGGATTTCTGAAATGACGTGAATTGCTACATGATAAGATTAAATTATATTCAATGAATTTATTAAGCTAAACAGAAGGCTAGAATTAAAGAAAAAAGAATTAAAATGAAAAAATCCAAAAGACCCCCTCACCCCAAAATAAAAGATAAATCTGAATACTGGTTTTAGAAGCATGACACATGAAAGAGTTAACTTTATATATATATATATATGAAATTATTTACCTGCTTTAATAACATAAAATTACTTACCTGCTTTAATAACTTGCTATAATAATTTGTTTGCTATATTTATCTATCTATAGAATTATACTAACTATATCCACTTATCGAAATATTATATTATAATACATATACTAAAGAATATATATATATACATATATTTACTAACATATATATATACTTATACTTAATATACATATATTCACTACTTATATATATACTTACTAACATATAGAAATATAAAAAGACTATACTTTAATAGAAATGGATACAGAATTATACAATTTTAAGAAAGTATACAACAGATAGGAGTAATAAAAGATCAGGTCATGAGCTGGTAAATTTAGAATTTTTCCTTTATTACCACCTTCTTGTAATCTAATGGGTTCTTCTATTGACATTATTTTTCCTCTAGGTTTTATGTCTTGTTCTGTCAGAGTGTTTGAGTTTGTTCTAAATAATCTATGTCTTGGTAAATTTTCTGTTGTTAATGGTACGTTTTGCATACCGGTTGTTCTTTGGAAAGGGCTTGAGGAACTTGACGCGCTTTCCATAAATTCCTTTATACTTTCGTTTATATTATAAATTGATTCTGAGTCTTCACCTTTTAGTTCCTTTTTACGTGTGTAACCATAATTATCTGTTCTTAATTCACATTTTATAAAATGCTCTTTCATTTCCTCAAGGTCTAAGTTTTCTAATTTACAGCTTGTGCATTTAAATATGCTATTGCTATTTATTTCATATAGAGCTTCTGCTTTTATTATAGTTTTATTTACTTCAAAACCTTCTTCTAATATTTCTATATTCATAAAATTAGTATTCTCACATTCTTCAATTTCTTAATCAGTCTCTTTTTAATTTGTATATTGGTAGTCTGTGAATCTTACTGAAGCTTTTCCTTTACTATTTATATACATTAAATGATCGGATGGCTTTAGTATTTCTTTCTTAGTAAATCTTTCTAAATTTTATTCTAATCCTGCATATTTTCCTGAGTTTATTTTTAGGGGTTTCAGTAATGTAATACCTTTATTTTCTATTAAATTTACTACATCATCTATTTTTAGATTAAACTTTATACTACTATTAGTGACAAGTTTTTCTATAAATCCTACACATATAAGTAAATTATTTCCATTATTCATTTCTTCATATCCTTTAGTCTGTACACCTATTTTAATATGCTTTCCGAATTTTAAGGTATTTATCATATAATCTGGACTACAGTAAAAAAATCCTCCATTATTAGTCATGTCTACTTCAGTTATTCCTATTATTGATCAGGATGGGGAGCAGTATTAAAAGCAAAACCTAACAAATATAGTGACAAAAAGGATGAAAAAATTTATGCTTATTCAAGTGGAAAATATAAAGAAAAGGGAAAATTAAGGTCTTTCTGCATTCATTGGGGAACGCACACCATTAACGGATTTGAGAAGTCTTTACCAGCTACCGTTTGAGCTGGACTAGCTGTATCATTACCCGATACAGTGTGTTTTTCCATTTTTAAAGAAGATGGAGAACTCTTTGGTTGGGTCTCATAAATTGGCTGAGTCTACTGTGAAAGTTCAAAATGAAGGATTTTTATACGGTCTTGTAAAATACTTATATGTTCTAACATCTATCCTTTTTCTTTTACAAGGTTTTCATTATCTTGTCTTAAAACTTCATTAACTTGATCCAGTCTTTTAAAAGCTTCGGTCATAGAGGAATAATAATCACAAAATATAATTTTGTCTGTGTCTTTGTTAATATTATATTGAGGAATTTTTTGTGTTTCTGATCTTAAAGCTAGAGTAATAAAATAATTTTGTCCCAGATTTCTTCGGGCATAGTCTAAAGTCTCTGAGAGGTCAAAAAAATCTTTATAAAGAGGTGTTTTATAATCTTTTATGGCATCCATTACCTCTATCCAAGTCTGAAACACAACTTGCGGCTGTCCTCTGAGAACAACATAGAATTTAAACCTGTTAGTAGTATTTTTCTCAATAAAATAATAACTTAATGCATTTAGAACTGAAACAAAATAACTATTGTCTCTTCTATTATATGTTATCCATAAATTGTCTAGTAGACATATCTGCGGCTTATCCACTTGTACTTCTGGCCTTCGTCTGAAAGTTAAGTTGGATGGTTCATAACAGACCAAGTTGTGGGGTCCAAAAATTATTCTATCTAATTTTGGTTATTCTAGCATCGTAAGTGGTCTGAAATGAGTGTTGCTCATTAGTGTCTTTAGATAGACTTGGGATGATGAGGCTTCTGCCTTGCCTTTTCCTTTTCCTGTATTCATACTGAAACAAAAATCGTTAGTTTTCTTCTTTTATTAATCTACTTAGTTGATCTGCTAAGTTATTATCTTTTCCTTTAATATGTTCTAACACAATATTATAGATTGAAGTAGCATCTAGGAAATTTAACCATCTCCTTTTACTACTATTCTTATCTTTTATTTTCTGACAAAAATTTACTATAGCCTCGCATTCTGTTCTTACTAGTATTTCGGGCTTATTTTATATATAAAGTTTAAAACTATTCAAACCATAAATTACTGCTAGTGTCTCCGCATCTATGTTATTTAATTTTTCCTTTTCTTTATATTTTCCACTTGAATAAACACAATTTTTTTCATCCTTTTTGTCACTATATTTGTTAGGTTTTGCTTTTAATACTACTCCCCATCCTTGAAGGCTTTCATCTGTCTCGACTATTAAATAATCTATTTTTAATGGTAACGTTAAGTCTGGGATGTCTTGTATCATGCTTTTAAGTTGTTGGACTAATTTTGTGTCTTCAGTATTAAAAGGTTTTTGGCCTGTTGATCCTGTTTTAGAATATAACGGTCCTGCTACTTTACCTAAGTCTTTAATAAAAACTCTAGCATAATTTAGAAATCCTAAATTTTTTTGTAAATCTTTAGTTTTGTCTAATCTATCTGACATTTGTAAGACCTTTTTAGCTATGTGTGGTTGTAATTTTATTCTACCATCTCCTATAACTACTCCTAAAAAATTAATACTATTTTTACATAATTTCATTTTCTTTCTACTTATTATTATTCCATTATCTACAAATAATTTAAAAACTTGTTGTAAATGTCCTAAATGTTCTCTCATATTATTACTAAAGACTAAAATATCATCTACGTAAACTAATACAAAAATTTTATAGTCTCTAAAAATACTATCCATTTTTTTTTTGAAAAATTGGAGGAGCCGTCTTTAATCCGAACGACATGACCAGCCATTCAAAACGTCCTTCTGGACATGTGAAAGCTATCCATTCTATACTATCTTCATGCATTTTAATCTGCCAATATCTAGATTTACAATCAAATTTACTAAATACTTTTCTTCCTTCTATTCTATTTATTAATTCTGTTTTGTCTGGTAACTTATATCCATCCATTACAGTATTATCATTTAGTCTTTTATAATTTATTATCATTCTAGCTTTTTCTCTTATTATTTCACTATGGTTTCTTACTATGAAAGCTGCTGACCTATGTCTTGATATAAATCTTCTAATTATTCCTAATTCTTGAAGCTCTTTTATTTGTATTTCAAAGTCTTTAAGGTCTTCATTTGTAGCTTCTATAGATGCTGTTTTTATAGTATATTCTGGATTAATTATTTTTAATTTGCAGGTAATTTGATTGGAGTCCCAATGTTGCAGGGGTTTTTGTCCAATTATCTCTAGCTTATCTAGGATTTGTATTATTTTTTCTAAGTCTTTTTGATCTTTTATTATTTCTATCTGCTGTATACCTTTCTTAAAATTGTATAATTCTGTATCCATTTCTATTAAAGTATAGTCTTTTTCTATTTCTTCTACGACTAATAAATCTTGTAATTCTTCATACATTGTTTCCTTTTTATTATCATTACATGTACAATTTTCTCCTTTATCACATTCTAGTGGTATTTTGGGTTTTATTTGGTTATCTAAGTTTTCCTCTGACTTATCCTTAAGAAGATAATATTTTTTTAAAGTAGGTTGTGTCTGTACTGGTGAGTGAGTGATATTACTGGCGAATATTACCCAATTTTTTGTAACTAGACATCCTTCATTATTTTGTACCATAAAGTCTAATCCTAACACAAAGTCTGCTTTTATGTTTAAATTTCTAACTAGTATTTCACTAAGTGTATAAGATGTTTGGTAGAATTTTTCACAAGTATTAATAAAACTTATTTTTGCTTTTGGTATATAGTCTGTATAGGTATTATATGTTCCGTCCATTTGCATGGATTCTTGAGGTTTTGGTAAATTTTTAATTAATTTTGCTGGTAAAATTCTACTGTTTAAAATGCTCCTTGTACATTCAGAATCAACTATAGCTAAAGTATCGAACTCATAGTCTTGAATTTTTATTCTTGCTAAAACTTTGACTGTACTAATTTTTTTTCTTCATTACATACCATTCCTTCAAATGGTATCATCATTGATATTTTCTGTCTAACTCTATTATTTTCAGCAAATGTATTTAATAATTCTACTTCTAATAAGTCTTCCGCTGTAATTACCTCTTTATGTTTTTCGAGGTTATAAACTCTCATTTCTAATATTTTTAGTCTTTCTTCTAATTCTAATATTTTATCGTCTGGTGTTTTAACTATTGGTTTAGGTTGTTTCTTGTGAAAATTATTTAAATTGTTTGTTGATTTTGAATTTTTAGGATCTTTGAGGTTTTTTCTATACATTTTATGCATCCGTCCTTGTAACATTTCCTACATTTTGCTCTTTTATTTTTACTTGGAAACCACTTACAAAAACAACACTGATTACTGTCTATTCCTTTTCCTTCCTCAAATTCATGTTCACATTCTTCTATTAAATTTACTAAATCATAATAGTCTGAGTTTGTCTTTTCCAATCCTATTTCATTTATAAATTTCTCTTCTCCTGAATCGGAAGAATCAGATTTATTTATTTCTTCTTCAAAGACTTCCATGCTTCTAATAGAGTATATACTTTCATTATCTGACATATATTCATCTACATTTATTAAATTTTCATTTACATCTTTTATTAATTGTGCATTCCTAGATTTATTATTGATTCTTCTTGGACAAGTATTTGCTAAGTGCCATTCTAATTTATTTTTATAGGTTTTACTGGTGGTATAGTTTCTTACATATTTATCCTTATCTAGGTATGACTTCTTTGCAGTTGATCTTCTTAAATAATATTTCTTCTTAGGGCGATAGTCTTTTTTATATGCCTTTCTATATTTTTTCTTTTTGTAATCTTGGTCATAATATTGTGTAGTATATATGTTTTTAAAAAAATCTGTATCACTTCTTTTTAATTATTTTTGTATCTGTATATTTGTACATTTTTCTTGTAATATATCCATTACATGTTGTATTCTTCATCCTTTTGACCATGAGTTGTTTGAGTTTTGTATTACTCCTTCTCTCTTGGATCATTTTTCTTCTATCTCTCTTCCTAGAGCCCCTGATAATTTATTAAATAATCTAGCTCCTAGATTCTGATCAAATGAGTTCCCACTAATTGTACAATAATAAAAGTAATCATTTAAAAATTCTTTAATTCTTGACCAATGATTAATACTTAATTATTCTAAATTTATTAAAGCTCTTTGTCGTAATACTACTAATCCACTATTGGGATCCTGGCCTGTTAATAGAGTATGTACTTTGTTTACAAAATTGTATGGATTTGAGCCTAGTTCTACTAATTCTTGAAAGTCTTTGAGGGAATATTATCTTATAAGCTTCCCAAAGTGCTTTAGTACTTTCTCCTAGAAATGTTTCTAAATATCTATACATAATTTCTGCATCTAGTTCTTGATTACCCTGCATATGTTGTATGTAGTCTGCTACAACTACATTTTTCCATATGTGCATTACATTATTCTATGCCTGAGGGTCATGAGCTAGTAAATTTAAATTTTTTCCTTTATTACCACCTTCTTGTAATCTAATGGGTTCTTCTATTGACATTTTTTTCCTCTAGGTTTTATGTCTTGTTTTGTCAGATTGTTTGGGTTTATTCTAATACTCTATGTCTTGGTAAATTTCCTGTTGTTAATGGTACGTTTTGCATACCAGTTGTTCTTTGGAAAGGGCTTGAGGAACTTGTCGCGCTTTCCTTAAATTCCTTTATACTTTTGTCTATACTATAAATCGATTCTGAGTCTCCACCTTTTAGTTCCTTTTTACGTGTATAACCATAATAATCTGTTCTTAATTAACATTTTATAAAATGCTCTTTCATTTCCTCAAGGTCTAAGTTTCCTAATTTACAGCCTGTGCATTTAAATACGCTAATGCTATTTATTTCATATAGAACTTCGACTTTTATTATAGATTTATTTACTTCAAAACCTTCTTCTAATATTTCTATATTCATAAAATTAGTATTCTCACATTCTTCAATTTCTTTATCAGTCTCTTTTTCATTTATATATTGGTAGTCTGTGAATCTTACTGAAGCTTTTCCTTTACTGTTTATATACATTAAATGATTGGTTGGCTTTAGTATTTCTTTCTTAGTAAATCTTTCTAAATTCCATTCTAATCCTGTATATTTTTCTGAGTTTGTTTTTAGGGGTTTCAGTAATTTAATAGCTTTATTTCCCATTAAACTTACTACATCATCTATTTTTAGATTAAAATTTATACTACTATTAGTGGCAAGTTTTCCTGTAAATCCTACACATATAATTAAATTATTTCCATTATTCATTTCTTCATATCCTTTAGTCTATACACCTATTTTAATATGCTTTCCGAATTCTAAGGTATTTATCATATAATCTGGACTACAATACAAAATTCCTCCATTATTAGTCATGTCTACTTCAGTTATTCCTATTATAGATCTTTCTAAGTCTGACCATCTATTATCATATATTGTGATTAATACTTTAGTTCCTAAATTTTTTCTAGTTAATCTTTTTATGCCTATTACTATTAATCTCATGTTTATAACACTCATGTTTAATTTTATAACTTCTTTTAAAAAGTCTGAGCTTATTAAACTTATGCTACAACTATTTTCTCCGATAACACACATCTGTTCTTCTCTATAATGCCTATATAGTTGTGCTCTTGAAAATATTCCTTCATTATATAATGTTTTAGCATTTAACAGTTTTAATTTATTTTGTTGGAATAATTGTATTTCTTTATCTACGTCTATTACCTCTTCTAACTGTTGTCTTGAAGTCATTCTTGGTTTATTTATTATTTTTGATAGCACATTATTTGTTAAGCTGTTTTGGGTAAAACTTGATCTTTGTCTGGTAAAACTTGATCTTTGTCTACTTAGGGATGCTGAAAAAAGGTTCATGTTTTTGGCTTAGTTGGTTTAGTTATTTTAGCTTCTTTTAATTCTTTTTGAGGGGTTATTTCTATCTTTTTTAGTTGTTTTATTAATTCTTCTATATTTTTATCATGACTGTCTTTTTCTTTTTCTTTTTTTTTAGGTTCTTATTTAGTTCTAATAGTAACAAAATTATAATATTATTTTGTTTTATGATTAAAGAGTCTGCTTTTTCCTGAGGTTGATGATCTGATAATCCTTCGAGTTTGGTTGGATCTGTGCTGCCTTTTGTAATATTGCTAGATAAAGTTCATCTTGAAGTATGTCATCCATGAGAGTATTATATTTTTTATTTTATTGATTTCTTTTTGTAACTCTTGTAATACTAGCCTTATTTCAAGATTTTCCAAATTACCTTTGTCTTTATTAATTAAAATTTTGAATTTTTTGTCTAATTCTGCTTGTTGGTTCTTTAAGAAATCAAAATTTAATTCTATTTTATTTAACAAAATTTTTTGTTTATTTTGCAGGTTTTCTAATATATCTAGAGTTTTTAATATTTTTGTATTTTCTTATTGAGTCTTTTCTCCTAGGTTTATTATAAAATCTATAATGGTATTTAATTGTGGATATTCTCCATGTAATGTATGTTCTCCGTTGTTAAAATTACATCGAGAATTATCTTTAAAACGTCTATATTTCTTTTTAGCTGGTATTGTTAGATCTAAATATTCTAGCTTCTTTAAATTATCTATTTTTACACTACTATTCTTTATTCTAACGAGGGTGTATTGTTACTACACTGTTTTCTAGCTGTTTGTATTCTAAAATTTCTATAGTCTATACAATATCTAATACTTTTCAATCTACACTTTAGCAAACTTATATGATTTATGCAATTTACTAAATTTATAAAGTCTGAAATAATGATTGCTTCTGGTAATTCTGTAGTTTCTATTATTTCTATTTGATTTATTAGTCTTTGTTCTATTCTTAAAATATCGTTTCTTTGTCTTATTTCCTTATATAAATGATTATATTCTCTTTGTATTTTTCTCGCAAAAGGATGCGTTTTCATGTATTTTTACCCTAAAGGAATAATTACTTGGTCACAACGTCTCTTATAATAGCTTTTTCTTTTATTATGATTAGATATGTCAATACTAATTCCCTGTAATTCCCAACTTATTTCACTTTCATATTCCTTGAATAATTCTGATTGTGAAGTGTCTATACATTTTAATAAATCTAAATAAATACTTAAAAATATTTCTAGTTCTTGTTTCTCTGCCTTTTGTTTTATTTCTTCATTTAAAAACCAATATCTTAGTTGTATATCGTTAGCAAAAGGATGTCTTTTCATTTATTATTATTTCTAGTCTTAACATGTTTTATTAAATGATATTCTAATTCGGATATTATAGTAATTAATTTATCTAAGGTTATAGGATCTTTTTTTGTAGTACTAAGTCTTTTATATTCTATGTATAAACTATACATATCAAATGCTTTTAATGTTTTTGTATTTTTAGGTGGTGTATTCATTAAGCCAAATAAAAAGGATACATATCTCTTAAAACCTTATCTACCCAAAGTTCGTGGTTAATATAAGCTATTTGTTCTCTAACTTCTCTTAATCTATTATCTACTTCTTGTAGTTCATTCCAAACTTCTTCTCTAGATTGTGGAGAGAGTTCAAATAATTTAATACTTAATTGCCTATGTTGCAATAAGACGTTATATAAATTTTTACGTTGTTCCTTTAAATTTCTCTGAAACCAATAATATTCTAAATCTAATATTATTAAATGTTCATAGGGTTTAGGCTTTCTTTTCTGAGTTCTTGAAAACATATATAATAAGGTCTCCTAGAATCTTACAGCTCTGATACCAATAAAATAGACAAGTGGTTAAATATAGACAGATAGATAATAATAATAGATAGGTATAAAAATAATAATATAGTAGTAATTAAGAAGATAATAAACAAATAATAGATATTAACAGTAATAATTGACAGGACGGATAGATATAATATATAAACAAAACTAATAATAAATATGAACTAGTATTTATATAGATAAACTAATTCCGAACTAGTAAATATGAACTAGTACTACAAAAGAAAATCCTATAACCTTAGATAAACTAATTACTATAATATCCGAATAAGACTAGAAATAATAATAAATGAAAAGACATCCTTTTGCTAACGATATACGACTAAGATATTGGTTTTTAAACGAAGAAATAAAACAAAAGGCAGAGAAAGAAGAACTAGAAATATTTTTAAGTATTTATTTAGATTATTAACATGTATAGACACTTCACAATCAGAATTATTCAAAGAATATGTAAGTGAAATTAGTTGGGAATTACAGGAAATTAGTATTGACATATCTAATCATAATAAAAGAATAAGCTATTATAAGAGACGTTGTGACCAAATAATTATTCCTTTAGGGTAAATGTAATGACCTGAATTTTTTTTTTGATGAAATATATGAAATTTGTGATTTTGTATAATTTGACTGTTTTATCCCTCCCCGTAGTTGCATTATGATATTTCTAGGGTGTGGGAGTGATTGCCATGATTTTAGATGCATTTTGGTATCATTTATGCAATATTGTGTTTTTTGATAGCTTTAAGAGTCTTATTATGGACTCATGTGGTTATATTTTGATCCGTACAACGGATGGCCGAATGGAATGCACTAAAAGCTCCGAAATATCGATTTTAGGCTGGGTAGACCTTGGGTTCGGGTCCTGGTGCACCCGAGCTCATTTCGACTTATTGATCGGAAAGTTAAAAAATTGAAAAGTTGGGTGTGGGATCCACATTTAGCCAAAACGACCTTGTATGGAAAATACGACTTAGCCAGCAGATCCGAAATATCGATTTTAGTGTGTTGGTATGTTTGGTATGATTTTACGGCTTTTAAATCTCATTTCGACCCTCGATTTGGAAAATTGTGATTTCGGGGGTCAATTTTGTGAAAATGACTTTTTCTGCAAAATCTAATATCTCCATCGCGTCCGGAACGTCGAATTTAGTGTGGTTGCATAGTTCGTTTGTATAAAACAGACTCTGAACGAATCCCGAGCACCCCGTCGAAGGCCATTTCGACTTAGAAAAAAAGACTGCACAACTATTGCAGAAAAATCTGCAATATATAACAGATTTTTCACCCTTTTTGGCCTATTTTGCTCATTTTTCATCTTGCCTCTTGAGAGTTAAACTCTAAATATTTTGGGAGCTTAAAAGTGAAGTTTGTGGGAGCTTGGAAAGCTAGATTAACACTTATTTCTTCATTATATTACGGATTTAAGGTAAGAATTCACCTCTTTTCTTATTAATTTCTTCATTAATTTTCAAAAATCCAAAAATCTTATGACATGATTTTAAACCCATATTTCACTCATTTTCACTTGAATAATACTGTTATCTTATAATTATTAGTTTTTCATTAATTTAACCTTCAAAACAACTCCGATTCTGGATTTTAACCCGAATTTCAAATATTTTACCCGGTAAAGCTCAAAAATATTTTTTCTTCGATTTGAACCTAGTTTTTGACTCGATTTAACTTGGGTTTTCAGCTTTAGGTTCCTAAAAACATGGGAAATATGTTTTTGAAGTAAAGTTCCGATTTTTCCTTTTTTTTTTCGGAAACCCATTTTGGGGGTCCGTTTTGACCCCGAACCAAAAGTAGTCAATATGGGTGTTGCTGGTTTTGTTTTGACGCATAAATTTTATATTTAATGTTTCTGGTGAAGTTCGGGATTTTTTTGTAAAAGGTAAGGTTGCGGGTTCAAGTGTAGCGGATCGGTTTCGGCTTTCGAGGTAGGTTATGACTTAACTCTTCAGACTAGGCTGGGTAGTAAATGATGGTACAAAATGCATGTTAAGGATGAGAACTAATCATGAAAAATGACTATCTACGTGTTGTGCCCGTGTAGGGGCCTATATGTGATGTAATTATCGAAATTGAAATATTATGTGATATGTTTGACCGTGTGGGGTCCTCTGTGACATTGATAGCCTTGAATACATGTGAGTAATTGTATTGTATTGTTTAATGTGGCACCATTGGTGTATTTTGGTTATATTCATACTTTATTGATATATGAGACTTGTGAAAATTCATGGATGAAATGAAAATAACGAGTGAATATTGGCTCATGTGATTGTGGAAATGTATCATTGTGGTTGGTTGTAGAAATATATCATGTGGTTGGTTGTGGCAATACTTATTGTGATTGGTTGTCAGCATTACATCTTCATATTATACTCATTCATGAAACATTGGTACCATCGTGGCAACATATGAGAAACACTGGCAACACCTTTTTAAAAATATTGTAACACCTTATAAAACTCTTTTCGAGGGATATGTCAGAAAAGAGATATGAGATATGTGGATTGTATATGGGTTGATGAACCCCCCATGGGTCCTACGTAAGAAAGCTTTAGCTCCGTAGGTGTACACGGGGATTGTGCGACGATCCCGGAGGTTGTACAACAACCTCGTGCATCATTATTATCATCATCACCATCATCGTTATCATATACATTGCACTTACTTTATTGTGTTTATGTTGTGTTGTATTGCCTTATTGACTTGTCATCTATGTATTTGTCTTACCTTCCTTTACTTGTATTTGATGATCTTGTATCTACATGTTCTCTCTGGTTCTATTTATATGTGACATAATGTATACTTGGGTTCTATATCTTGGTGTGTTTTTGTAATATATGTGAGATATACTAAAACTGTTAGTGCAAGCGGTGTGGGCTACCATTGTGGGACATTTTTTGATTGCAAGTGACGCGCCCTTAGTGTATATTTTGTATGCTTTATTTACCCCTTTGCTTGGTCGTCCTATGATACCTACTGAGTACAAGTGGACCTTACTTATGCCTACTGCTCCCTTTCGATGTAGATCCTAGCTAGAGTGCGCTTCAACTTACTTGATTCGGGCGATTGTTGGAGTTTCCAAGGTAGCGATTGGACATTCATGCGTTCGAAGTTCACCTCTATCTTTCTATACTAGTTATGTCTTTATTAGTATTCGGAGACAGTTATTATTCCTTTGTGGTTATTTTTTTGATGTATTTGACTCTTCGATTGTATTAGTAGTTCTTACACTATTAACACCTGGTTTTGGGCATGATTGGCAGTTTGGATAAGTTCTTTCCGTATTGTTATGATTACTTATATGGTTCGGCTTCATTCTTGAAGCCTTACCTTAGGGTATTTCTGTCTTTTTCTCTATTCGTATCAGTTTGGGTGATAGAATTTCTTGTCAAGGTACGCCACGACAAGTGCCATTATGACCCTCATCTTTTGGGTCGTGACAAATTGGTATCAGAGTAGCCAGGTTTTATTGGTCTTAATGGTGTAAGAACGGGATGTCTAATAGAGTCTTACAGATCGATACATAGACGTCCGTATCTATCTTCGAGAGGCTATAGGACGTCTTTAGGAAACTTTCCTCATTTTATTTCTTATCGTGCTAATTCTTTCATACTCCTTATTCTAATTTGTGTTTCACTCTTTCTACGCGAATGGAGTTGCTTATACCTCTTATCAGTTGAGAGATGCAGTGAGAGATTATTGGATATCCTTTGTTGGTTCTAGGCTTGTTAATTCTCCTGAGTTGTCATGGGATCAGTTCGTTGATGTTTTTCTGGAGTGATTTGTGCCTTTTAGTTTGAGAGATCGTATGTGGGCTGAGTTTGATAATTTAGAGCGGGGCTCCATGACAGTTTTTGAGTATAAGGCATGCTTCTATACTTTATCCAGATATTTCTAAGATAACATTTCCACCGAGTTTGAGAAGATTCAAAAGTTTGTGAACGGTTGGGTTATCTTCCTTCAGTTGGTTACGTATCAGATAGTTGTGTTTGGGGCTTCTTTTCAGAGTATTGTGGGTCATGCTAAGATGATAGAGGGTATTCTTACTGCATCTCATAGAGGCGCCAAGAAGGTGCGATATTTTGGTGTGTTCAGGAGTCAGACCTCTTGAGGTAGAGATTTTAGAAGTTCTCGTGGATACCATGGTAGGCCAGTACAGGTAATTTTATAGAGTTCAACTGGTGGATCTTCTAGTTCAGCAGTTCAGGGTTGCCGTTCGAGCTCAGTTGTACTTTCTCTTGTTGAGACTGGTCATAGAGGTTGCTATGTGTGTGATGAGATTGGCCATATGGCCAAGGACTATTTATGCCGTGTGTTTAGAGATACTCCTATTTCAGTGTGAGAGGTCGGGGTTCTACCAAATGCAATAGGTAGAGATGGTAGAGCCCGTGTTGGTGGTTGTGGGGCTACTTAGCCAGTTGGTAGTCGTGGACAGTGTTACGCTATATCAGTCAGATTTAAGGCGGAGGCTTCAGATGTTGTGATCGTAGGTACCATCTCATTTATTTCAAACCTGCATCTGTATTATTTGATCCTGAATTGTCTTTTTCTTATGTGTCTGCGTATTTTGCTTGGGGTTTTGTTCTGTTAGTGAGCCTTCTGCCATGCCTATTTATGTATCTACCCCGGTAGGTAATTCTTTAGTGGTGGATCGGGCGTACTGATCTTGTGTTGTGACTTTTGCTAGGCGTGAGACTTTGGTAGGCTAGCTTGTGTTAGATATGATCGATTTTGATGTTATTTTTGGGTATGGATTGGTTGGCTCCTTATCTTGTTGTCTTAGATTAGTTTGCTAAGACTGTGACTTTAGCTTTTGTTGGTGTGACAAGGATAGCTTAGAAAGGGTACGCTTAATTTGGGTCCTAAAAGGATTATATCTTATGTTCAGGCTCCTAAATTGGATGAGAAAAGATGTTTATCTTAGTTGGCTTATATTCGTGAAACAAGTGTTGTTTTGCCTCCTTTCTTAGATTCTGTCCATGTTATCCGTGAGTTTATAGAGGTGTTCCCTACGGACTTTCCTAGTATGCCTTCGGATCGAGATATTGATTTTATTATTGATGTTGAGTCGGGCACCAAGACCATTTCTATTCCTCCTTATAGGATGGTCCCAGCAGAGTTGAAGGAACTGAAGGATCAGTTGTACGAGTTGTTAGATAAGGGATTTATTCAACCTAGTGTTTCACCTTGGGGTGCTTCTGTCTTGTTTGTAAAGAAAGAAAATGGGTCTATGCGGATGTGTATTGATTATCGACAGTTGAATAAGGTGGCAGTTAAGAATAAGTATCCTCTTTCTCGCATTGATGATTTATTTGATCAGCTTCAGGGTGTTGCGGTGTTTTCGAAGATTGAATTGTGGTTCGGTTATCACCAGTTGAGGATTAGGGCTTTGGATATTCCGAAAATAGTTTTTTAGGCTAGATATGGTCATTATGAGTTCTTGGTTATGTCTTTTGGGTTGTTCAATTCCCTTGCCGTGTTCGTGGAGTTGATGAACTGGGTGTTTCAATTGTATCTCGACTCCTTGGTGATCGTATTTATAGATGATATCTTAGTTTATTTCAAGAGTGAGGCTGAGAAGAAGGAGCATTTGTGGATTGTGTTTTAGATATTGAGGGATGAGAAGTTGTATGCTAAGTTCTCTAAATGCGAGTTTTGGTTGGAGTCTATTTCTTTCTTCGGTCATATTGTGACTAAGAAAGGTATTATGGTTGATCCAACTAAGGTTGCAACGGTTCATGATTGAGCTAGACCTACTTCGCCCACCGAGATTTTGAGTTTTATTGGCTTGGCCGGGTATTATGAGTGTTTTGTTGAGGGTTTCTCTTTCATTGCAGCTCTATTGACCAAGTTGACCCAAAAGAAGATTTCTTTTCAGTATTCCGTGGTTTGTGAGATGGCCTTTAAAAAACTGAAGGATTTATCGACTTCAGCTCCTATTTTGGCTTTGCCCAAGGAAGACATGGGATTTATTGTATTTTGTGATGCTTCAGGTGTTGGGTTAGGTGTTGTGTTGATGCAGGAGGTCAAGGTAATTACGTATGCATTTCTTCAAGATTGAAGCCTCCTGAGAGGATTTATCCTACCCATGATTTGGAGTTGTGCGTAGTTGTGTTTGCCTTAAAGTTTTGGAGGTACTACTTGTATGGATTCCATTGTGAGATCTCAGATCATCGTAACCTACGGTACTTCTTTATTAGTGAGATCTTCTTAGGAGGCAGCGCCGTTGGCTTGAGTTACCTAAGGATTATGACTTGACTATTCTCTACCATCAGCGCAAGGCTAATGTGGTTGTGGATGCCTTGAGCTAGAAGTTTGCTAGCATGGGTAGCTTGGCGCATCTTTTGACCCAGGAAAGGTCTTTGGCCTTAGAGGTTCAGTCTTTAACTAACCAGATGGTTAGACTTGATATTTCAACACCGGGGTATGTTTTGGTATTTGTGAATGCTAGATCTTCTTTGATGGAGCAGATCCGAGCTCATTAGTTTGATGATATTTGATTGAGGTCGATTCGAGACAAGGTATTGAGTGGAGAGGTAAAGGAATCCTCACTTGATTTAGATGGAGTTTTGCGTAATAGAGACCGAGTTTGTGTGTGGAAAGTGGGTGACTAGATTAGGTTGATCTTGGAGGAGGCTCATTATTTCAGATATTCTATCCATCCAGGTGTGACTAAGATGTATCGTGATTTGAGGCAGCACTACTGGTGGGGTGGTATGAGGAGAGATACAGTGGATTTTATGGCTCGTTGCCTATGTTATCAGCAGCTGAAGGCCGAGCATTTGAGACCTGGTGGTTTGCTCCAGAGGTTACCCGTTCCTGAGTGAAAGTGGGAATGTATCACTATGGACTTTGTGGTTGGTTTGCCTCGTACATTTCATGGTTCTGAAAGTATTTGGGTCATCGTGGATTGATTGACTAAGTCAGCTTATTTTATTCCGGTTCAGGTCTCATTCAGTGTTGAGAGGTTAGCCCCTATCATCATTCGTGAGATTGTGCGTCTTCATGGTGTGCCTGTGTCTATTATTTCGAATCGAGGTTTTGTGTTCATATTTCACTTTTAAAAGACTTTTCAGGTGAGTTGGGTACTTGGGTCGATCTCAACACAACGTTTCACCCCAGACTGATGACCAGTCAGAGCGGACTATCTAGGTTTTAGAGAATATGCTCCGCGCGTGCGCGATGGAATTTGGTGGCCAGTGGGAGCAATATTTGGCTTTAGCAGAGTTTGCATATAGTAATAGTTACCATTCCAATATTGATATAACTCCTTTTGAGGCATTGTGAGGTAGGTGTTGTCTCTCTCCTGTAGGCTGGTTCGATGTTTTAGAGGTGAGACCTCGAGGTGCGTACTTTTTTCGTGAGTCTTTGGATAGAGTCTGAGTCTTTCAGGATAGACTTAAAGCGGCTCAGAGTTTGTAGAAGTGCTATGCGGATCGTAGACTTCATGCCTTGAGATTTGGTATTGGTGATCGTGTTTTCCTTGGGTTTTCACCCATGAAGGGTGGGATGAAGTTTGGGAAGAGAGGCAAGCTTAGCCCCAGGTATATTGGTCTATTGGAGATTCTTCATACTGCTGGTGATGTGACTTATGAGTTGGCTTTACCCCCTGATCTATCAGTTGTTCATCCAGTTTTCAAGTTTTTATGCTTCGTTGCTATATTTTTTATGATTCTCATGTCATTCGTTGGGAGTCAGTTCAGTTAGATGAGCGGTTGTCCTTTGTTGAGGAGCCAGTTTTCATTTTGGCTAGGGATGTTAGGCAGTTGCGCTCTAAAGTGATCCTTGTGGTTCAGGTCTAGTGATAACTTTGACCTGTAGATGTGGCTACTTGGAGATTGAGTCTGATATGCATAGTTCTTATCCTCATCTTTTCATTGATTCAGGTATTTCCTTATCTTAGTTCGAGGGCGAACTAGATTTTTAGTGGTGGATGATGTAACGACCTGAAAAAAATTGATGAAATATATGAAATTTGTGATTTTGTGTGATTTGATAGTTTTACCCTTCCCCGTAGTTTTATTATGATATTTCTGGGGTGTGGGAGTGATTGACATAATTTTCGATGCATTTTGGTATCATTTATGCAATATTATGATTTTTTATGGTTTTGAGAGCCTTATTATGGACTCATGTCGTTATATTTTGATCCGTGCGATGGATGGCCGAATGGACTGCACCAACAACTCCGAAATATCAATTTTAGGCTAGGTAGACCTTGGGTTCAGGTCTTGGTGCACCCGAGCTCATTTCGACCTATTGATCGGCAAGTTGAAAAATTGGAAAGTTGGGTGTGGGACCCACATTTAGTCGAAATGACCTCGTATGGAAAATTCAACATTCGCCATCAGATCCGAAATATCGATTTTAGTGTGTTAGCATGTTTGGTATGATTTTACGGCTTTTAAATCTCATTTTGACCCTCGATTTGGAAAATTATGATTTCGGGGGTCAATTTTGTGAAAATGACTTTTGCTGAAAAATCGAATATCTCCATCGCGTCCGGAACGTCGAATTTAGTGTGGTTGCATAGTTCGTTTGTATAAAACAGACTCCGAACGAATCCCGAGCACCCCGTCGAAGTCCATTTCGACTTGGAAAAAAAAGACTGCACAGCTATTGCAGAAAAATCTGCAATATATAGCAAATTTTTCACCCTTTTTGTCCTATTTTGCTCATTTTTCATCTTGCCTCTTGAGAGTTAAACTCTAAATATTTTGGGAGCTTAAAAGTGAAGTTTGTGGGAGCTTGGGAAACTAGATTAACACCTATTTCTTGATTATATTATAGATTTAAGGTAAGAATTCACCCCTTTTCTTATTAATTTCTTCATTAATTTTCAAAACCCCAAAAATCTTATGACATGATTTTAAACCCATATTTCACTCATTTTCACTTGAATAATATTTTTATCTTATAATTACTAGTTTTTCATTAATTTAACCTTCAAAACAACTCCGATTCTGGATTTTAACCCGAATTTCAAATTTTTTACCCGGTAATGCTCAAAAATGGGTTTTCTTCGATTTGAACCTCGTTTTTGACTTGATTTAACTTGAGTTTTCATCTGTAGGTTCCTAAAAACATGGGGAACATGTTTTTGAAGTAAAATTTTTATTTTGCCCTTATTTTTCAGAAACCCATTTTGGGGGTCCGTTTTGATCCCGAACCAAAAGTAGTCAATATGGGTGTTGCTGGTTTTGTTTTGACGCATAGATTTCATATTTGATGTTTCTAGTGAAGTTTGAAATTTTTCGTAAAAGGTAAGGTTGCGGGTTCAAGTGTAGCGGATCGTTTTCGGCTTTCGAGGTAGGTTATGGCTTAACTCTTCAGACTGGGCTGGGTAGTAAATGATGGTACGAAATGCATGTTAAGGGTCAGAACTTATCATGAAAAATGTCTATCTACGTTTTGTGCCCGTGTGGGGGCCTATATGTGATGTAATTATCATAATTGAAATATTATGTGATATGTTTGACCGTGTGGGGTCCTATGTGACATTGATAGCCTTGAATACATGTGAGTAATTGTATTGTATTGTTTAATGTGGCACCATTGGTGTATTGTGATTATATTCATACTTTATTGGCATATGAGACATGTGAAAATTCATGGATGAAATGAAAATAACGAGTGAATATTGACTCATGTGGTTGTGGAAATATATCATTGTGGTTGGTTGTGGAAATATATCATGTGGTTGGTTGTGGAAATAATTATTGTGATTGGTTGTCGGCATTACATCTTCATATCATACTCATTCATGAAACATTGGTACCACCGTGGCAACATATGAGAAACACTGGCAACACCTTTTTAAAAATATTGTAACACCTTATAAAATCCTTTTCGAGGGATATGCCAGAAAGGAGATATGAGATATGTGGATTGTATATGGATTGACGAACCTCCCATGGGTCCTACGTAAGTAAGCTTTAGCTCCGTAGGTGTATACGGGGATTGTGCGACGATCCCGGAGGTTGTGCGACAACCTCGTGCATCACCATCATCATTATCATATACATTGCACTTACTTTATTGTTTTTATGTTGTGTTGTATTTCCTTATTGACTTGTCATCTATGTATTTGTCTTACTTTCCCTTACTTGTATTTGATGATCTTGTATCTACATATTCTCTCTTGTTCTATTTATATATGACATAATGTATACTTAGGTTCTATATCTTGGTGTGTTTTTGTAATATATGTGAGATATACTAGAATTGTTAGTGCAAGCGGTGTGGGCTACCGTTGTGGGATATTTCTTAATTGCAGGTGACGTTCCCTTAGTGTATATTTTGTATGCTTTATTTACCACTTTGCTTGGTCGGCCTATGATACCTACTGAGTACAAGTGGACGTACTCATGCCTACTGCGCCCTTTCAGTGCAGGTACTAGCTCGAGTGCGCCTCAGCTTACTTGATTCGGGCGATTGTTGGAGTTTCCAAGGTAGCGGTTGGACTTTCATGCGTTCGAAGTTCACCTCTATCTTTATTTACTAGTTATGTTTTTATTAGTATTCAGAGACAATTATTATTCCTTTGTGGTTATTTTTTCGATGTATTTGACTCTTGGATTGTATTAGTAGTTCTTACACTATTGGCACCTGGTTTTGGGCATGATTGATAGTTTGGATAAGTTCTTTCCGCATTGTTATGATTACTTATATGGTTCGGCTTCATTCTAGAAGCCTTACCTTTAAGTATTTCTATTTTTTTCTCTATTTGTATTAGTTTGGGTGATAGGCTTACTTGTCAAGGTACGCCGCGACAAGTGCCATCATGACCCTCGTTTTTTTGGGTCGTGACAGTAAAAATACATGAAAACACATCCTTTTGCGAGACCAATACAAATAGAATATAATCATTTGTATAAAGAAATAAGACAAAGAAACAATATTTTAAGAATAGAACAAAGACTAATAAATCAAATAGAAATAATAGAAACTACAGAATTACCAGAAGCAATCATTATTTCAGTTGACGGTAGCTGGTAATGGAAAAATGGAAAACTACAAAACTACCCAGCCAAAGAGTTCTTCATCTTCTTTAAAAATGGAAAAACCCACTGTATCGGGTAATGATACAGCTAGTCCATCTCAAATGGTAGCTGGTAAAGACTTCTCAAATCCGTTAATGGGTGTGCGTTCCCCAATGAATGCAGAAAGACCTACTGTATCGGGTAATGATACAGCTAGTCCAGCTCAAACGGTAGCTGGTAAAGACTTATCAAATCCGTTAACGGTTGACACTTTGCCAAAAAGTGTAGGGAGAATACTCCCAGCTAGTTTTAAAATCACAGGTACTCAGACAACAGATAAAGAATGTTCTTCTTAGAATAAGAAGGGATTTTCATTAAGAAAAAAGAAAAATGAAAAAAAAAATATAGAAAAAATAGTAGTAGACTCAATTAAAAAGTTGTTAGCAGAACAATTGCCTAAGGAGATAGCAATGAATCTAGAACCACCAAAGCAAAGACCCAGAATTTCTTTAATTCCAAGAGAAGAGACAAGATACCTAGAACTGGAACAAGACTGGGATTATCAGACAAAGACAGTGATGAGTATGAACGAGAATACAACTCAACCATGGATCAATTTTCCCAAGACCCAAACGCAGACGATGATTCAGGAATGGAGTTTAACTCAAAATCTTTACACAATTTGGATACGTAAGCAATGACGATATCTACAAAAGACAAAATTACAGACGTATGCAATATCAGATAAATAAATGGATGGAGGAGAGTTAAAGAAAGATATTAGTCGTCGGGCCCACCCAAGTTGATAAAGTCTTGCTAAAGTCTTTAGAAAGGATTTGAAATCCACAAAAAAGTTAAGGTTTGAATTCCATAAATGCCTATAAATACCCCTCTTTAAAGAAGACTAAAACAAGTACCAAAGAGAGAAAAAATCAAGAAAAAATCAAGAGCGAGAAAGTTCCTTAGTTTTCTTAAGTTCTTTAAGTTTCTTAGTTTCTAAAGTTTTTAAGTTACTTAAAAAAAAAAGAGTGTGCGAAAAGTGTGAAAAGTTTTCTTAGTTTCTACATTTCCGGTAGATGTCAACTTTTAGGGGACTCCCGAAAGGAAAACCTCACTTCTTCCTTAAGACATGTAAGTAGTAGTTACATAGATCTTTGTATTTTTCTCTCAAGTTTGTAAATTATGTTTGAATTAATCAAGTTTATATTTTCTTTCACATGTGTTTTATTAAGATCTGGATCGCCGACGGTTTTTTGCCAGTTTTTTTGATCTTGTAAATTACTTATAAAAATACCCTCAGTATATGGTTATTCTCTCAGTTTTTTAGCAATAACGATGGATTAATCTGTAAATTCCTAGGGACTTGAAAAGTCCCAAGAAGATTAAAAAGGACTGTTGTTATTCTCCCGGGGTATAATTAAAGAAGATATTGCTAAAATACCTAAAACTGAAGAGAAAGAGATGAACAGGGTATAAAAAAATCAAAAAACTAAAAAATGCAAAAAATAATTTATTTTGGGAGAAAATATACTTAAATCTTTATGACTTGGACACTTACACTGGACTAAGGATAACGAAGGAGGGAGTACTGAGTAGGACTTTACACCATATTAAAACACAACCGCGCTAACTCTGCTTTAATAACATAAAATTACTTACCTGCTTTAATAACTTGCTATAATAATTTACTTTCTATATTTATCTGTCTATAAAATTATACTAACTATATTCACTTGTCGATATATTATATTATAATACATATACTAAAGAATATATATATACATATATTTACTAACATATATATATACTTATACTTAATATACATATATTCACTACTTATATATATACTTACTAACATATATATATATATACTTAGACTTATATTGCTTATATATATAAATACTAGTTCATATTTTTTATTAGCTTTGTTTATATATTATATCTATCTGTCCTGTCAATTATTATTGTTAATATCTATTATCTGTTTATTATATTCTCAATTACTACTATATTATTATTATTATTATTATACCTATATATATATATTATTATTATCTATTTGTCTATATATCTGTCTATATTTTAACCACTTGTCTATTTTATTGGTATTAGAGCTATAAGATTCTGGGAGACCTTATTATATATGTTTTAAGAACTAAGAAAAGAAAGCCTAGACCCTACGAACGTGTTGCCTTTTGTAATATTGCTAGATAAAGTTCATCTTGAAGTATATCATTCATGAGAGTATTATATTTTTTATTTTATTAATTTCTTTTTGTACCACTTGTAATACTAGCCTTATTTCAAGATTTTCCAAATTACCTTTGTCTTTATTAATTAAAATTTTGAATTTTTTGTCTAATTCTGCTTGTTGGTTCTTTAAGAAATCAAAATTTAATTCTATTTTATCTAACAATTTCTTTTGTTTGTTTTGGAGGTCTTCTAATATCTCTAGAGTTTTTAATATTTTTGTATTTTCTTGTTGAGTCTTTTCTCCTAGGTTTATTACAAAATCTGTAATGGTATTTAATTGTGGATTTTCTCCATGTAATGTATGTTCTCCGTTGTTAAAATTACATCGAGAATTATCTTTAAAATGTCTGTATTTCTTTTCAGCTGGGATTGTTAGATCTAAATATTCTAGCAATTATCTATTTTTACACTACTATTCTTTATCCCAACGAGGGTGTATTGTTACTACACTGTTTTCTAGCTGTTTGTATTCTAAAATTTCTATAGTCTATACAATATCTAATACTTTTCAATCTGCACTTTAACAAACTTATATGATTTATGCAATTTACTAAATTTATAAAGTTTGAAATAATGATTGCTTCTGGTAATTCTGTAGTTTCTATTATTTCTATTTGATTTATTAGTCTTTGTTCTATTCTTAAAATATCGTTTCTTTGTTTTATTTCTTTATATAAATGATTATATTCTCTTTGTATTTGTCTCGCAAAAGGACGTGTTTTCATGTATTTTTATCCTAAAGGAATAATTACTTGGTCACAACGTCTCTTATAATAGCTTATTCTTTTATTATGATTAGATATGTCAATACTTATTCCCTGTAATTCTCAACTTATTTCACTTACATATTCTTTGAATAATTCTGATTGTGAAGTGTCTATTCATTTTAATAAATCTAAATAAATACCTAAAAATATTTCTAGTTCTTCTTTATCTGCCTTTTGTTTTATTTCTTCATTTAAAAACCAATATCTTAGTCGTATATCATTAGCAAAAGGATGTCTTTTCATTTATTATTATTTCTAGTCTTAAGATATTTTATTAAATGATATTCTAATTCGGATATTATAGTAATTAGTTTATCTAAAGTTATAGGATCTTCTTTTGTAGTACTAAGTCTTTTATATTCTATGTATAAACTATACAAATTATTCTCGATTTCTTTTAATGCTTTTGTATTTTTAGGTGGTGTATTCATTAAGCCAAATAAAAAGCCAAATAAATCTTTTCCTCTTATTATTTCTCTATGGTTTCTTACTATGAAAGTTGCTGACCTATGTCTTGATATAGATCTTCTAATTATTTCTAATTCTAATAGATCTTTTATTTGTATTTCAAAGTCGTTAAAGTCTTCATTTGTAGCATCTATAGATGCTGCTTTTATAGTATATTCTGGATTAATTATTTCTAATTTGCAGGTAATTTGATTGGAGTTCCAATGTTGCAAGGGTTTTTCTCCGATTATCTCTAGCTTATCTAAGATTTGTATTATTTTTTCTAAGTTTTTTTGATCTTTTATTACTCCTATCTGCTGTATACCCTTCGTAAAATTGTATAATTCTGTATCCATTTATATTAAAGTATAGTCTTATTCTATTTCTTCTACTACTAATAAATCTTGTAATTCTTCATACATTGTTGCCTTTTTATTATAATTACATGTACAATTTTCTCCTTTATCACATTCTAGTGGCATTTCAGATTTTATTTGATCATTTGAGCTTTTGATTCTTTCTCCTGTCTTATGTTTAAGGAAACAATATTTAGTTTACAGGGGTTGTGTCTGTACTAGTGAGTGAGTGATATTACTAGCGAATATTACCAAATTTTTCGTAACAAGACATCCATCATTATTTTGCATCATAAAATCTAATCCTAAGACAAAGTCTGCTTTTATGTTTAAGGCTTTAATGATTTAACAGAGGCTTTAGATTATGCCAGACCCTCTGGCATGGAATAATGTAATAGACATATGGAAAAATGTATAGTAAAGTTTCCGAGAATCTTTGGGCTTTGATACCAATAATAATAAAAGTCTATGTAAATTCCATGTTATTTCACTTAAATATTCTTTGAAAAATTCTGATTGTGATGTTTCTAGAGTTGCTAATGAGTCTAGATAGTTACTCAAAACTATTTCTTCTGCTACTTTATCTGCCCTCTTTTTTATTTATTTGTTTAAAAGCCAATATCTGAAACGTATATCGTTAGCAAAAGAATGTCTTTTCATTTATTATTATTTCTAGATCTAAGATGCTTTATCAATTCGTACTCTAAACCGAATACTATGGTTATTAGATTATCTAGTCTTCTCGCATCTTCTTTTGTATTATTTAGTCTTTTATATTTTAAGTATAAACTATACAAATTATTCTGAATTTCTTCTAATGATCTTGTATTTCTATGAGGTGTGTTCATTAAGCTAAATAAAAAGGATACATGTCTCTCAAAATCTTATCTACCCATAGTTCTATCCTCTCAAGACTACTTAAACAAATTACTAAGCAATATTCGTTACAGGCCACTAACAATGTTGGAACATCCAAAAAGTTCAAAAAGAAAATACAAAAATATTAAAAACTCTAGAGATATTAGAAGTCCTGCAAAATAAACAAAAGAATTTGTTAAGTAAAATAGAATCATTTGTTAAGTAATATCACTCTCTCACCAGTGCAGACACAACCATTGCTAACTAAATATCATTTCCTTAAAGACAAGATAGAAGAAAGAATCGAAAGCTCAAATAATCAGATAAAACCCACCCGAAATGCCACTAGAATGTGATAAAGGAGAAAATTGTACAAGTAATGATAATAAAAAGGCAATAATGTATGAAGAATTACAGGATTTATTAGTAGTAGAAGAAATAGAAAAAGACTATACTTTAATAGAAATGGATACAGAATTATACAATTTTAAGAAGGGTATACAACAGATAAGAGTAACAAAAGATCAAAAAGACTTAGAAAAAATAATACAAATCCTAGATAAGCTAGAGATAATCAGAGAAAAACCCTTGCAACATTGGGACTATCAGAGAAAAACCTTTGCAACATTGGGACTCCAATCAAATTACTTGCAAATTAGAAATAATTAATCGAGAATATACTATAAAAACATCTATAGAGGCTACTAATGAATGCCTTAAAGACTTTGAAATACAAATAATAGAGCTAGTAGAATTAAGAATAATTAGAAGATCTACATCAAGACATAGGTCAACAACTTTTATAGTAAGAAACCATAGTGAAATAGTACGAAAAAAAGCTAGAATGGTAATAATTACAAAAGACTAAATGATAATACTGTTATGGATGAGTATAAGTTACCAGACAAAATAGAATTAATAAATAGAATACAAGAAAGAAAAGTATTTAGTAAATTTGATTGTAAATCTGGATATTGAAAGATTAAAATGCATGAAGATAGTATAGAATGAGCAACTTTCACATGTCCAGAAGGAAATTTTGAATGGCTGGTCATGCCGTTTGGATTAAAAATGACTCCTTTAATTTTTCAAAAAAAATGGATAGTATTTTTAGAGACTATAAAAATTTTGTATTGGTTTATGTAAATAATATTCTAGTTATTAGTAATAACATGAGAGAACATTTAGGACATTTACAAAAAGTTTTTAAATTATTTGTAGATAATGGAATATTAATAAGTAGAAAGAAAATGAAATTATGTAAAAATAGTATTAATTTTTTAGGAGTAGTTATTGGAGATGGTAGAATAAAATTACAACCACACATAGCTAAAAAAGTCTTAGAAATCCAGATAGATTAGACAAGACTAAAGATTCCTAGGGATTTGAAAAGTCCGCAGAAGATTAAAAAAGGACTGTTGTTATTCTCCCGGGGTATGATAAAAGAAGATATTGCTAAAATACCTAAAAATGAAGAGAAAGAGATGAACAGGGTATAAAAAAATCAAATAATCAAAAAATGCAAAAATATTTTATTTTTGGGAGAAATTATACTTTGATCTTTATGACTTGGAGCGCTTAGCAAATACTTGTCCAAAAAGAATCAATAATAGATCTAGGAATGCACAATTAATAGAAGATGTAAATGAAAATTTAATAAATGTAGACGAATATATGTTAGATAATGAAAGTATATACTCTATTAGAAGTATGAAAGTCGTTGAAGAAGAAATAAATAAATCTGATTCTTTAGATTCTGGAGAAGAGGAATTTATAAATGAAATAGGATTAGAAAAGACAAACTTAACTTTTATGATTTAGTAAATTTGATAGAAGAATGTCAACATGAATTTGAGGAAGGAAAAGAATTAGACAGTAATCAGTGTTGTTTTTGTAAGTGGTTTCCAAGTAAAAACGAAAGGTCAAAATGTAGGAAATATTATAAGGAAGGATGCATAAAATGTATAGAAAAAACCTCAGAGATCCTAAAAATCCGAAAATCAACAAACAATTTAAGTAATTTTCACAAGAAACAACCTGAACCAATAGTTAAAATACCAGACGATAAAATATTAGAATTGGAAGAAAGACTAAAAAGATTAGAAATGAGAGTTTATAACTTCGAAAAACATAAAGAGGTAATTACAGAAGAAGACTTATTAAAAGTAGAATTATTAAATACATTTGCTGAAAATAAAAGAGTTAAATAGAAAAAATCAATGATGATACCATTTGAAGGAATGGTATGTAATGAAGAAAAGAAAATTAGTATAATCAAGGTTTTAGTAAGAATAAAAATTCAAGACTATGAGTTCTAGATTTTAGCTATAGTTGATTCAGGATGTACCAAGAGCATTTTAAATAGTAGAATTTTACTAGCAAAACTAATTAAAAAATTACCAAAACCTCAAGAATCCATGCAAATGGACGGAACATATAATACCTATACAGACTATATACCAAAAGCAAAGATAAGTTTTATTAATACTTGTGAAAAATTCTACCAACCATCGTATATACTAAACGAAATACTAGTTAGAGACTTAAACATAAAGGCAGACTTTGTGTAAGGATTAAACTTTATGGTACAAAATAATGGAGGATGTTTAGTTACAAAAAATTAGACAATTTTCGTAAGTAATATTACTCACTCACCAGTACAGACACAACCTACTTTAACTAAATTTCGTTTTCTTAAGGATAAACCAGATGAAACCTCAGATGACCAAATAAAATCCGAAATGCCACTAGAATGTGATAAAGGAGAAAATTGTACATGTAATGATAATAAAAGGGAAACAATGTATGAAGAATTACAAGATTTATTAGTAGTAGAAGAAATAGAAAAAGATTATACTTTAATAGAAATGGATATAGAATTATACAATTTTAAGAAGGGCATACAATAGATAGGAGTAATAAGAGATCAAAAAGACTTAGAAAAAATAATACAAATCTTAGATAAGCTAGATATAATCGGAGAAAAACCCTTGCAACATTGGGACTCCAATTACATTACCTGCAAATTAGAAATAATTAATCCAGAAGATACTATAAAAACAACATCTATAGAGGCTACAAATGAAGACCTGAAAGACTTTTAAATACAAATAAAAGAGCTATTATAATTAGGAATAATTTGAAGATCTACATCAAGACATATGTCAGTAACTTTCATAGTAAGAAACCATAGTGAAATAGTAAGAGGAAAACCTAGAATGGTAATAAATTACAAAAGACTAAATGATAATACTGTAATGAATGGGTATAAGTTACCAGACAAAATAGAACTAATACATAGAATACAAGAAAGAAAATTATTTAGTAAATTTTCTTGTAAAACTGGATTGTATTACTCCTTCTCTTTTGGATCATTTTTCTTTTATCTCTCTTCCTAGAGCCTTTGATAATTTATTAAATAATCTAGCTCCTAGACTCTGATCAAAAAGCTTCCCACTAATTGTGAAATAATAAAAGTAATTATTTATAAATCCTTTAATCCTTGACCAATTATTAATACTTAGTTGTTCTAAATTTATTAGGTCTTTTTGCTTCAATACCACTAATCCACTATTGGAATCTTCTCCTGTTAGTAGAGTATGTACTTTGTTTACAAAATTGTATGGATTTGATCCTAGTTATACTTATTCTTGAAAATCTTGTGGGAATATTGTCTTATAAGCTTCCCAAAGTGCTTTAGTACTTTCTCCTAGAAATGTTTCTAAATATCTATACATAATTTCTGCATCTGGTTCTTGATTACCCCGTATATGTTGTATGTAGTTAGCTACAACTACATTTTTACATATGTCTATTACATTATTCCATGCCTGAGGGTCATGAGCTGGTAAATTTAAATTTTTTCCTTTATTACCACCTTCCTGTAATCGAATGGGTTCTTCTATTGACATTCTTCTTCCTCTAGGTTGTATGTCTTGTTCTGCTTGAATGTCTGGGTGGTTTTCGTTTCTCAGTTCTTGACAATACCATATATAGTAAAGTCTCCTAGAATCTTAAGGCTCTGTTACCAATAATAATAGACAGATCCGAAATTAGAAAGACTGATCTTCGAACCTCATAATCTAGCCAGTTATGAGCCATCCAATTTGACTTTCAAATTGAAACCAGATGTAAGGGTGGACAAACGACAGATTTGCCTGATCGACAATTTATGGATCTCTTACAATAAGACATCAAAAGACATTAGATACTTTATTTCAGTCCTGAATGCTTTAAGTTATTATTATACTAAGAAAAATAGCACTAACAAATTTAAATTTTATGTTGTTCTTAGGGAAAAGACACAAGGAGTATTTCAGACATGGACAAAGGTAATGGATTCTGTAAAAGACTATACAACCCCTCTCTATAAAGGCTTTGATAATTTAATAGAGGTTTAGATTATGCCCGTATAAATTTAGGGCTAAATTATTTTATTACCCCAACTTTAAGACCAGAAATGCAAAAAAATCCTTATTATAATATTATTATTCTATATTATAAAATAATATATATTATTGTTATTATTATCTTTCTATTATTATTATCATCCTTTATTATATTGTATTATTAGATTATATCAGATTATTATTATTATCAGTGTATTATTATCTACCAATATTATTATTTCACTAGTTTACTTTGTTTATTATTACCTGTTCCAAAAGGGTCTAGGTACCGGAGTTCACCTCGGTACAACCTTCCATCCCCAGACAGATGGTCAAGCAGAAAGGACCATCCAAACTTTTGAAGATATGCTGCGAGCGTGTGAAATTGATTTTAAGGGTAGTTGTGATGACCACTTGCCTTTGACTGAGTTTTCATATAACAACAGGTATCATTCTAGTATTAAGATGGCTTCATTCGAAGCTCTCTATGGTAGGAGATGCAGATCTCCAATCGGTTGGTTCAAAGTGGGTGAGGCCGCAGTAGTAGGGCCTGACTTGGTAGTCGATACCTTAGAAAAAGTATAGTTGATCAGAGAAGGGCTCAAGACAGCTCAGAGCCGATAGAAATCGTACACAGATATACGCAGGAAAGATCTCGAGTTTGAGATTGATGATCTTATTTATTTGAAAATCTCTCCCATGAAGGGAGTGAAGTGGTTCGGCACGAAGTGAAATCTCAGTCCCTGATATGTCGATCCCTTTAAAATTCTCAGTCGCTTCGACAAGGTAGCTTCAGATCTAGCCTCAGTCTATGCAGTGTTTCATGTTTCCTTGCTTAAGAAGCGCATAGGTGACCCATCAAGTAATATCATCCTCGAATGAAGAGGACTCACTGCAACTTTGTGTGCTGAATGCGACTGCTACTGCTCGTCTGGAACCCGTGTCTCTAAACCTATGGTGTAACATAAAAAGAAAGAACCATAGCGCAAATACGTCAGTACAACTGGAGTACTGAGTATACGAGTGAGGTAGGCTAATGCGAAGGGTTTACATGCATGAATAATGCTAACTGACTGACTGATATGAACGTAAGAGTGCAAACATACATACATAGTAACTGAGATCATGAGTACGTGATAGCTAAATCTGTACGCTAATACATGGCTGAAAATATAGTTCTCATAGCATGAGGGAATGTATCTGACAGTCCTGAATCTGATGGAACAATCTGAGTTCCGTACTATAACTGAGATTTGACTGCATCTAACAGTCCTGGTATACGGATATCTAAAGAACTGTCTGAGTTCTTTTACTGAGACTGAGTCTGAAACTGTGGGAGGTAGTTTTTTAACCGACATGCCCCATGTATGCTAAAGTAGCTGAACTGGGGCCCAATCGCTGCCCTGATTGGAAGGGTGTCAATACCGTACCATAGGTAAAGACATGCTGTGAGTGACCCTCAAATCTGGCAGTGTCCCCAAGAGAGAACGACAGATTTCCGCCCCATCAACCCTCAAGATAGCAGTGTTGATGTATCAACCTATGCTGGTTGCATAGTTTTGGAACACAAGGATTGCTTCTAAGAATCACACCTTCATCTGAAGCAGGTGAGTTTCCATCCTTGGTTTTGCTCGGTGCTAAATCCTACTCCCATCTGAAGAGACTGAACATGACTTAACTGACTATACATGAACTGGATTTACTGAATTTCCGTTGACTGACGGAATATTATTGATAACTTACTGAGATCATGAGGTTTCTGAGGTTTCCTGAGTCACATGACTGACTGAATTTTATGAAACGTGGCTTGACTGAAGATATCATGACAACATGACATGACTCTAGGCACAAACTATAGTTTTGGGTACGAATACCCTCAAGACTCAATTGAAGGAAATTGACACACATGACATGACTTGATCACAAGATTTGAGTCCACAATTCATAATATCATAAGTAAGGGATAGTGTACTTCATGAGTCTATTCAACATCTCAAACATGGTAGGGAAATCATGGATACATTTCGTGTACATGTTCTATAATTCCATTATCACACATGCTTCACACCACAACAATAGCAACATATAAATAGCATGGAATTCATATTAAGTGTATAGCAAATATGGACTTGTCATTTAGGTATCATAAAATCATGTAAATATGGACTTCTAGAATCCTAGGTATTTTAACAAACACCTTAAATGCACACCTTGGGCATAGGTTTTCTCAACAAATTTTAATCATCTTGAACCACCCAATTTCATGGGTTTTAACCACAAAAATGCATACTTCATGGAAATTCTCTTAAAATAATATTCTGAAGTTTAAACAATGGTCATTGACATGAACAACATCACATAGCAACAATCATTGACATGAACAACATCACATAGCAACAAGGAAATCAAAGTTTCTCATTTAAAATCATGGTTCTTGAACTCTATGAACGAAAGGGGTCCATAGATGGACACTACGCATACCTGACTTAAGGTTCTTGATGTTTTTGAACTGGAAGGATTTGAAATCCTTTGATTCTTGAAGAAGATTGAGTCTTGGTCTTGAATATTTAATTTAGAGAGAAACCCTAGTTGTTTGTAGTGAAAGAATGATGAAAAATGGCTGAAATCGGGTGTAATCGGGTTTATATAGATGAGTGGTAAGTTACCAAAATACGCCTGTTAAAATGACCTAGAAATAAACTGAACATGGCGTGTGACAGTCCGACTGACGGTCCGTCAGACTCTTGGTGGACTGTCATTTAGCCCGTCAGACGTGGACCAGAAATGGGCTTCACTGGATAAGGGTTGATGGTATGAGTGACGGTCCGTCAAATATCTGGTGGTCCGTCAACTCGTCCGTCACACCTTATCCAGAATGTGGCTCAACTGGCATGGCTTTGACGGTCCAAGTGGTGGTCCGTCACTAAGTTGACGGTCCGCCAACTGGGCCATCGCACTTGGGCGATTCTGACAGTTCCGAGTAAAACGTCCACAACTCCTTCATCTGATGTCGGATTTGGATGAAATTGGTATCGTTGGAAAGCCAACTCAATTTCCCACGTAATAGAAAGTGAAAATCTCAAAAATACTGCATGTACAAAAAAAAAGATTTGCATTTCAAAGTAAGTCCTAGCATTCTTGAGATGATTTCTAGCTAGGAAAAGGCACGGGTATTACAATTATGATTTAGTAAATTTGATAGAAGAATGTGAACATGAATTTGAGGAAGGAAAAGGATTAGATAGTAATCAGTGTTGTTTTTGTAAGTGGTTTCCAAGTACAAATAAAAGGGCAAAATGTAGGAAATGTTACAAGGAAAGATGCATAAAATGTATAGAGAAAGCATCAGAAATCTTAGAAACTCCAAAATCAACCCGTAATTTAAATAAATTTTGCTACAAGGAACCAATAACTAGAACAACAGAAGATAGAATATTAGAATTAGAAGAAAGACTACGAAAATTAGAGATAAGAATGTACAGTAAAGAGATAATTAGAGAAGAAGATTTAGTAGAGGTAGAATTATTAAATACATTTGTTGAAAATAATAAAGCTAAACAGAGAAAACCATTGAATTTACCATTTGAAGGGATGGTATGTAATGAAGAAAAGAAAAGTACAATCAAAGTTTTAGCAAGAATAAAAATTCAAGACTATGAGTTCCAGACATTAGCTATAGTTGATTCAGGATGTACATAAAGCTTTTTAAATAGTAGAATTTTACCATAAAAATTAATTAAAAAATTGCCAAAACCTCAACTATTCATGCAAATGGACGGAACCTATACTGCCTATACAGACTCTATACCAAGAGCAAACGTAAGTTTTATTAATACTTGTTAAAAATTCTACCAACCATCATATACACTCAGTGAAATACTAGTTAGAAATTTAAACATAAAAGCAGACTTTGTCTAAGGATTAGATTTTATGATGCAAAATAATGGCGGATGTCTTGTTATGAAAAATTGGGTAATATTCGCTAGTAATGTCACTCACTCACCAGTGCAGAAACAACCCCTGCTAACTAAATATCGTTTCCTTAAAGACAAGACAGAAGAAAAAATCGAAAGCTCAAATGATCAAATAAAACCCGAAATGCCACTAGAATGTGATAAAGGAGAAAATTGCACATGTAATGATAATAAAAAGGCAACAATGTATGAAGAATTACAAGATTTATTAGTAGTAGAAGAAATAGGAAAAGACTATACTTTAATAGAAATGGATACAGATTTATACCATTTTAAGAAGGGTATACAACAGATAGGAGTAATAAAAGATAAAAAAGACTTAGAAAAAATAATACAAATCCTAGATAAGCTAGAGATAATTGGAGAAAAACCCTTGCAACATTGGGACTCCAATCAAAATACCTGCAAATTAGAAATAATTAATCCAGAATATACTATAAAAATAGCATCTATAGAGGCTTCAAATGAACACCTTAAAGACTTTGAAATACAAATAAAAGAGCTATTAGAATTAGGAATAATTAGAAGATCTACATGAAGACATAGGTCAACAGTTTTTATAGTAAAAACCAATAGTGAAATAGTAAGAGAAAAATCTAGAATGGTAATAAATTACAAAAGACTAAATGATAATACTGTAAATGATGGGTATATGTTACCAGATAAAACAGAATTAATAAATAGAATACAAGGAAGAAAAGTATTTAGTAAATTTGATTGTAAATCTGAATATTGGCAGATTAAAATGCATGAAGATAGTATAGAATGGATAACTTTCACATGTCCAGAAGGCCATTTTGAATGGCTGGGCATGCCGTTCACATTTGAAAACGGCTCCTCCAATTTTTCAAAAAAATAAAATGAATAGTATTTTTAGAGACAATAAAATTTTTGTATTGGTTTATGTAGATGATATTCTAGTTTTTAGTAATAATATGAGAGAATATTTAGGACATTTACAACAAGTTTTTAAATTATTTGTAGGTAGTGGAATAATAATAATTAGAAAGAAAATGAAATTATGTAAAGATAGTACTAATTTTTAGGAGTAGTTATTGGAGATGGTAGAATAAAATTACAACCACACATAGCTAAAAAAGCCTTAGAAATACCAGATAAATTAGACAAGACTAAAGAATTACAATTTTTTTTAGGAATTTTAAATTATGCTAGAGCTTTTATTAAAGACTTTGGTAAAGTAGCAGGGCCGTTATATTCTAAAACAGGATCAACATGCCAAAAAACCTTTAATACTGAAGACATAAAATTATTCCAACAACTTAAAAGCACGATACAAGACATCCCAGACTTAACGTTACCATTAGAAACAGATTATTTAATAGTTGAGACAGACGGAAGCCTTCAAGGATGAGGAGCAGTATTAAAAGCAAAGCCTAACAAATATAGTGACAAAAAGGATGAGAAGATTTGTGTTTACTTAAGTGGAAAATATAAAGAAAAGGACAAGTTAAATAACATAGACGAAGAAACACTAGCAGTAATATACGGCTTAAATAGTTTCAAACTTTACATATTAAATAAACCAGAAATACTAGTAAAAACAGACTGTGAGGCCATAGTAAAATTCTATCAGAAAATAAAAGAGAAGAATCATAGTAAAAGGAGGTGGTTGAATTTCCTATATGCCACTTCAATTTATGATATTATTTTAGAACATATTAAAGGTAAAGATAATAACCTAGCAGATCAGCTAAGTAGACTTATAAAAGAAGACAACTAATAATTTTTGTTTCAGTATATATACAGGCAAAAATAAAGAAAAGGCGGAAGCCTCCTCCTCTCAAGACTACTTAAACAAATTACTAAGCAACACTCATTACAGGCTACTAACAATGTTGAAACATCCAAAATTAGAAAGACTGATCTTCGGACCTCATAATCTCTCCAGTTAAGAGCCATCCAATCCGACTTTCAAATTGAAACCAGATGTAAGGGTGGACAAATGACAGATTTTCCTGATCGATAATTTATGGATCTCCAACAACAAGACACCAAAAGATATTAGATACTTTATTTCAGTGCTGAATGCTTTAAGTTATTATTTTACTGAGAAAAATAGCACTAACAAATTTAAGTTTTATGTTGTTCTTAAGGGAAAAACTCAGGAGTATTTCAGACATGGACAGAGGTAATGGATTCTATAAAAGACTATACAACCCCTCTCTATAAAGGTTTTGATGATTTAACAGAGGCTTTAGATTATGCCCGTATAAATTTAGGGCTAAATTATTTTATTACCCCAGCTTTAAGACTAGAAATGCAAAAAAATTCTCAATATAATATTAAAAAAGACACTGACAAAATTATATTTTGTGATCATTGTTCCTATATGACTGAAACTTTTAAAAGACTAAATCACGTGAATGAGGTTTTAAGACAAGATAATGAAAACCTTGCAAATGAAAAAGGACAAATGTTAGAACATCTAAGTATTTTACAAGACCGTATAAAAATTCTTCATTTTGAACTTTCACAACAGACTCAACCAATTTATGAGACTTAAGAAATTCTAAAGAATTCTCCATTTTCTTCAAAAATGAAAAAACCCACTGTATCGGGTAAATATACAGCTAGTCCAGCTCAAACGATAGCTGGTAAAGACTTATCAAATTCGTTAATGGGTGTGAATTCCCCAATAAATATAGAAAGATCTATTGTATCGGGTAATGATACAGCTAGTCCAGCTCAATCGGTTGCTGGTAAAGACTTATCAAATTTGTTGATGGCTGACACTTTGCCAAAAAGTGTAGGGAGAATACTCCCAGCCAGTTTCAAGAACATAGGTACTCAGACCACAGACAAAAGAAGCCCTTCTCAGAATAAGAAAGGTTTATTCTTAAGAAAAAAGAAAAATAAAAAAAATATAGAAAAATTGTAGTAGACTATATAAAAAAATTGTTAGTAGAACAACTTCCCAAAGAAATAACAATGAATCTAGAACTGCCAGAGCCAAGACCCAGAATTTCCTTAATTTCAAGAGAAGAGACAAGATCACCCTGAATAGGAACAAGACTGGGGCTATCATATGGAGACAGTGACGAGTATGAACGAGACTACAACTCAGCCATGGACCAATTTGCACAAGACCCAAATGCTGATGAAGATTCCCGAATGAAGTTTGATTCTGAAGCATTACACAATCTGGATATGTAAGTAATGACAATATCCACGAAAGAAAAAATTACAGACGTATGCAATGATGTAACGGATAAATAAATAGACGAATAAAGTAAAGACGTAGCCATGTGATCATGGGCCCCACCCAAGTTGCCAAAAATCTTACTAAAGTCTTATCAAATATAAATGGATTTGAAATCCATAAAGTATGTTTGAAATCCACAAATGCCTATAAATACCCCCCTTTGGACGACTTTAACATAAGAAGCTAGAGAGAAAAAAATCAAGAGTGAGAAAGTTCCTAGTTTTTCATTAAGTTCTTAGTTTCCAAGTTTCTAAGTTTTTGTTCTACAAAAAAAAAGAATGTAAAAAAGTCTATATTAGTTTCTTAGTTCTTTATTTTCCGATAGCTGTCAAGTTTTCAGGGGACTCCCGAAAGGAAAACCTCACTTCTTTCTTAAGACATGTAAGTAGTCGTTACATAGATCTTTGTATTTTTCTCCAAAGTTTGTAAATTATGTTTGAATTAATCAAGTTCATATTATATTTCAATTGTGTTTTTCATATTATAAGATCTGATCGCCGGTGATTTAAAGCCAGTTATCCGATCTTGTAAAATTCATTACTTATTAGTACATATTTAATTATTAGTAGATGTGTATATATTTAATTATTAGTAGATGTATCTTTGATATTATAAGTTCTGGATCGCCGACGGTTCACCGCCAGTTTTTCGGTCTTGTAAAAATAGCAAATTACTTATAAACATAACCCTAGTATATGGTTATTCTCTCAGTGTTTTAGCAATAATGATGGATTAATCTGTAAATTCCTAGAGATTTGAAAAGTCCGCAGAAGATTAAAAAATGACTGTTGTTATTCTCCCGGGGTGTGATTAAAGAAGATATTGCTAGAATACCCAAAACTGAAGAGAAAGAGATGAAACGGGGATAAATTAAAAAAAAATCAATAAATCAAAAAATGCAAAAATATTTTTTGGGAGAAAATATACTTTGATCTTTATGACTTAGACACTTACACTGAACTAAGAACAACGAAGGAGGGAGTAATGCGTAGGATTTTACGTCATATAGAAAACACATCCGCAATAACTCTGCTTTATTTTCTTATATCCACTTACCTGCTTTAATCACTTACCTGCTTTAATTACTTACCTGCTTTAATTACTTGTTTATATTACTTTGCTTAAATTGTTTATTTACTTTGCTTATAACATATACTAAAACTTGCTTATTAATTATTTGCTTTATAATTATATACACTTTATTATTATTATACATCTGTCTTATAATATTATTACCTATCCGTCTATACTATTTTTATATATTTTCTCTATAGTAAAAGGAGGTGGTTAAATTTCCTAGATGCCACTTCAATTTACAATATTATTCTAGAACATATTAAAGGTAAAGATAATAACCTAGCAGATCAGCTAAGTAGACTAATAAAAGAAGACAACTATCAATTTTTGTTTCAGTATGTATACAGGCAAAAATAAAGAAAAGGCGGAAGCCTCCCTCTCTCAAGACTACTTAAGCAAATTACTAAGCAACATCGTTATAGGCCACTAACAAAGTTGGAACATCCAAAATTTAAAAAATTGATCTTCGGACCTCATAATCTCTCTAGTTATGAGCCATCCAATCCGACTTTCAAATTGAAACCAGATGTAAGGGTGGACAAACGATAGATTTGCCTGATCGACAATTCATGGATCTTCTACAATAAGACACCAAAAAATATTAGATACTTTATTTCAGTCCTGAATGCTTTAAGTTATTATTTTATTCAGAAAAATAGCACTAACAAATTTAAGTTTTATGTTGTTCTTAGGGGGAAAACACATGGAGTATTTCAGACATTGACATAGGTAATGGTTTTTGTAAAAGACTATATAACCCCTCTCTATAAAGACTTTGATAATTTAACAGAGTCTTTAGATTATGTCCGTATAAATTTAGGGCTAAATTATTTTATTACCCCAGCTTTAAGATCAAAAAAGCAAAAAATTCCTCAATATAATATTAAAAAAGACACAGACAAAATTATATTTTATGTTCATTGTTCCTTCTTGACTTAAGCTTTTAAAAGACTAAATCACGCCAATGAGGTTTTAAGACAAGATAATTAAACCTTGTAAATGAAAAAGGACAAATGATAGAACATATAAGTATTTTACAAGACCGTATAAAAATTCTTCATTTTGAACATTCACAATAGACTCAACCAATTTATGAGACTCAAAAAATTCTAAAGAATTTTCCATCTTCTTCAAAAATGAAAAAACCCACTGTATCGGGTAAAGATACAGCTAGTCCAGCTCAAACGGTAGCTGGTAAACACTTATCAAATCCATTAATGGGTGTGCATTCCCAAACGAATGTAGAAAAACCTACTGTATCGGGTAATGATACAACTAGTCCAGCTTAAACGGTAACTGGTAAAGACTTATCAAATCTGTTGAGGGCTGACACTTTGCCTAAAAGTGTAGGGAGAATACTCCCAGCCAGTTTCAAGACCACAGGTACTCAGATCACAGACGAAAGAAGTCCTTCTCAGACTAAGAAAGGTTTCTTGTTGAGAAAAAGAAAAATGAAAAAAGAAATATAGAAAAAAATGGTAGGAGACTCTATAAAAAATTGTTAGAAGAACAACTGCCCAAAGAAATAGCAATGAATCCAGAACCGCCAAAGCCAAGACCTAGTATTTCCTTAATTCCAAGAGAAGAGACAAGATCACCCAAAACATGAACAAGACTGGGACTATCAGACGGAGACAAAGATGAGTATGAATGAGACTAAAACTCATTCATGGAATAATATGCACAAGACCCAAATGTCGATGAAGATTCAGGAATAGAGTTTTATTCAGAATCTTTACACAATCTGGATACGTAAGCAATGACGATATCCACGAAAGACAAAATTATAGATGTATGCAATGATGTAACAGATAAATAAATAGATGGATAAAGTAAAGACATAGCCATGTGATAGTGGGACCCACCCAAGTTGCCAAAAGTTTTGCTAAAGTTTTATCAAATATAAATCAATTCGAAATTCATAAAGTATGCTTAATGTCCACAAATGCCTATAAATACCCCCCTTTTGGAAGACTTAAACATAAGAAGCTTGAGAGAAAAAATCAAGAGTGAGAAAGTTCTTAGTTTTTTATAAAGTTCTTAGTTTCCAAAGTTTGTAAGTTAGTTAAAAAAAAAATCAAAAAATTAAAAAATGCAAAAATATTTTATTCTCGGGAGAAAATATACTTTAATCTTTATGACTTGGACACTTACACTGGACTAAGGACAACGAGGGAGGGAGTACTGTGTAGGACTTTACACCTTATAAAAACACATCCGCATTAACTGTGCTTTATTTTCTCATAACTACTTACCTGCTTTAATTACTTGTTACTTTGCTTAACTTGTTTATTTATTTTGCTTATAACATATACTAAAACCTGCTTATTAATTATTTTTTTTGTTTATATATTATTAATATATCTATCTATTCATTCTGTCAATTATTATTGTTATTATAATCTATTATCTGTTTATTATATACGCTATTTGTAACGACCCTACCGGTCGTTTCCGAAATCTTTTCATCTTCCTTATTCTAGCTCTTTCCATAGTTTATGTACGAGAATTATAACTCACATAATGCGTAGTATCGATTCATGAGGTGTTCCGTAGTGAGTTAGTCATTATTTGGATTATTGAGTTTTAAGAAAGTTATGTTCGAAAATTTATTAAAAATTATGGGTATTTTAGATAATTAAGTTAATTAGTGGTGAAGGGTCAAATTTTAATTTTTTTATCTCAAACAACCCACGTTAGGATTAATTGGAGTTAATAGGTTTAACTCTTAAACCATAAAAAAAAGGAAGAAGAAAACGGCTATCAATATTGGGCGACGTTCATCACCACGGTTGCCAGCTATTTGTTACAAATTAACAATTGTAATTATTTTGTTTCTGGTGCTAATGATTACATTATATCACCTAAGGAATTGCTAATCATATTTTTATTGGCAGTAATGATGAGGCCATAATGGCTTAGTGATTAGGCATTAGTTTTAACCTTATAAAATTCTGATTATTAGGCTATTATGATAAGGAATAGATTGGATTCTCTTGTTAGTGTATTAGTACGTGATCCTGTAAGTTTTGAAAACTAAAATAGGTAATGGTTACTTAATAATCAAATAATAATGGAATCAATAGGTTAAACGCGGAGCAGTAGTATGTTAAGGATTTTCTATATTATTAAGTGGTATTGTTGCTACTGTTTCTCGTTGGATTGCATAATTGAAACGATTTGAACGTTCCAAAATTTCAAAGAAGGGCAAGGCACTTTGGACTAGTGATATTCGATTTCTTCGGTTGAGTTAGGTTACGATTTAATTGGAGTTTAGACTCAACTTAATTGTGTGTATGCTCCTAAATTGGATACTTGTGGATTGGTTTCGGACATGCTTGAATGTTTGGATTGTTGATTCGTGTATAATGTTTATTTGAAATTGACTTGATGGAATTGTCATATGACTTTAAGTTAAATTGTAAACATGGTACATTGTGTTATATGCTGTGAAGTTGTGTAAATTGATATTGATAATACTTGTTTATATTTATGTTGAATCGGGTACCACACCGGTACGTTTATATTTATGTTGGATCGGGTACCACGCTGGTACATTTATATTTATGTTGGATCGGGTACCATGCCAGTACGGTACATGAACTTAGATTGTTCCCTGCACGTCATGACTACTTGGGCAAAAATAAGCCCCATAGCATGTGTGTACATACTTGTGTTGATTCTGTGGATGTTTACCAGATGGTTGATACTCTTGATAATTATGTGGCTTGTTTGTGAGCAGTGTTGACCTGTTATTGCTGTATTGTGGATTCAATGAGAATTTGTTATTTGATGATGCCTGTCTACTTGTTTTTCTAATTATGTTATGTACATATTATTAAGTTGAGTTGGCCTATGGTGCATACTAGTACATAGTGGTTTGTACTGATACTACCCTGTACTCTTCTTTTATTTTGTCCAGAAAGTTTTCCAGAGGCTCAGAGACGACCTCACCTCTAGAGTTGATAACAGATCTTGATCCGAAGGGTGAGCACTCCGTCTTCAGGCTGCCATGGGTCATCTTAGTTATTATTGTTCATCTTTCAGACAATGAAAACATTCCTTATTTACATTATTTAGAGATTTCTTCAGACATGATTTGTTAGTAGTTCTTATACGATGACTTTCTGGTCTTGGAGATTTTAGTAAGTATTTTATTTGACTTCTGGATTAATAATGATTAGTCCTGAATTCCTAGTATTATGTTGATTTTATGATATCATCATCTTAATATTGACTAAGTGCTTGGGTACGGGTTTATTTTAGATGGTTCTCCCACATGAAGATTAGTGTGGGTGCCACTCATGACATTTTGGGGCGTGACAAAATTAGTACCAGAGCCCTTGGTTCATCGATCTCGTCGTCCAAGAACATGTCTAGTAGAGTCTTGCGAAATGGTATGGAGACGTCTGTACTTTTCTTCGAGAGGCTACAGGGCAATAGGAAAATTCAAATTCTTCTTTCCTATGTGCTATTACTTGATTTCAATTGTTATCTGATGATTCCAATTGGTATCTGACTTCTTTCACTCTTTTTTCTCGCAGATGGTAAAAATCTGAAAGAATGAGGCAAGAGAAGGACGTGGTGGAGGAAGGAGTGAAGGAAGAAGAGCAGTGCATGCCAGGGGTAGGGCTCAGGCTGCGGGGCTACCCAGAGGAAGAACAGTACCTCCTCCCTCATATGAGGATTTGCCTGAGGTTGTAGAGGCTGGAGTTATGCCAGTATATGATGAACGAGTGCCGATTCATGATGGGGTTGCACCAGCTCAGGGAAGTGCAACTCCGATTCAGATGTCTTCCACTGTGATTCAATAGGTTTTGAGTTTTTGGGGTGGTTTGGCAGGATCAGGGAATATACCCGCAGTACCTGCAGTCTAGCATGAGATACAATATGCTGCTGTTATAGCCCCTCGAATGGAAGAAGCGACAAGAGTAGATATTTTTCCAAGACATATTATGGGTCCGGTGATGACCGGAGATGAGCATGAGTTATTCTGTAATTTTACAAAGATGAAGCCCTCTATCTTTTATGGAACTGAGTTGGAGGATGTCTACAAGTTTATTATTGACTGTCATGAGAAGTTGCGTAGATGGTTGAGAGGTATGGTGCAGAACTGGTTACTTTTTAATTTCAGGAGGATGCTAAGATATGGTGGAGGTTCTATTTTGAGTGTAGGGATCCAACTTTTCCTCCCTTGACTTAGACACAGTTTTACTCAGTTTTTCTAAAAAAGTACGTACCTCATACTTTGAGAGATAGAAAGAGGGATAAGTTTGTTAATCTTAAGTAGGGGAACATGTCAGTTATTGCCTATGAGGCCAAATTTCATTCTTTGTCTTGGTATGCATATCACTTGTTGAGAATGTAGGAGGAGAGGATCCATCTTTTTGTAAAGGGGTTGAACATCAGTCTCCAGATTTTTGCTCTTCAGATAACATCTTCAGGTAGGTCTTTCCAGGAGATGGTTGATTTTGTCAAGAAGGTGGAGGGCGTAAGGCAAGAGGGTTATGCTATGGCATTAGAAAAAAGGCCCGCAGAGGAGGCAGTTTCAGTGGTTCTTATTCTAGGGGTCAGAGTTCTCAGGGATACCCTTCCCACCCCATTCAGTCAGCGATGCCGGTGTTTGTGGGTGGTCCGTCAGGCACTATCCAGCCATTTACATACTCTGGTGGTTACCTTGCTTCATCTTCATCAGCTTAGTGGCCTACCTTGGACCGTACATTTTACGAGTATGGTGGAGTGGGTCACGTTAGGAGGTTTTGTCCTAATGCAAGGCAGTTTGGTCAGTCTAGCCAGCAACAGACTCCTGGAGCTCTCGTTTTGACAAGTAAGAGAGGTGGTAGTAATGGTAGAGGTCGTTCACAAGGTGGTTGTGGTGCTCATCAGGAAGGTAGGGGTGGTAGTCAGCCCCATCGAGGTGGTTCTCAGCTTGGCAGAGGTGACGTTCAGACTCGTGGTAGGGCCTATATCTATGCTTTTCCAGGAAGGCCCGAGGCAGAGGCATCAGGCGTTGTTATTACAGGTACTATTCTTGTCTGTGACCAGAAGGCCACTGTAATATTTGATCCTGGCCCTACTTTTTCGTACGTGTCTGCTAATTTTGCTGTGGGATTAGACATAGTGTGTGATTTGCTTGACTTTTCGATTCACGTGTCTACTCCTGTTGGTGATTCTATTGTTGTTGATAGAGTTTATCATTCTTGTTCTGTTATGTTTATGGGGTATCAAACTTGGGCAGATTTAATGATTCTAGACATGATAGATTTTAATATAATTTTGGGTATGAGTTGGTTGTCCCCGTATCATGCTTTATTAGATTGTCATGCTAAGACAGTGACTGTAGCTATGCTGGGAATGGATAGACTTGTGTAGGAGGGAGATTATAGTCCTACTCCAATGAAACTTATTTCCTTTCTGCATGCAAGGAGGTTAATTGGGAGAGGTTGTTTGGCCTTCCTAGCACATCTTCGGGACACTTTCGTAGATGTCCCATCTATTGAGTCGATTCTTATGGTGTGAGAGTTCCAAGAGGTTTTTCCTGCAGATTTTCCTGGTATGCCACCAGACCCGGACATTGATTTCTGTATTGATCTTGAGCCAGGTACTCGTTCTATTTCCATTCCTCCCTATAGGATGGCTCTGACTGAGTTGAGGGAGTTAAAGGCTCAGTTACAGGATTTGTTGAGTAAGGGATTAATCCGTCCAAGTGCCTCTCCATGGGGTGCTCCTGTCTTATTTGTAAAGAAGAAGGATGGTAGTCTTTGTATGTGTATAGATTACAGGCAATTGAACAAAGTCACAATCCATAACAAGTATCCTTTGCCCCGTATAGATGATTTATTTGACCAGTTATAGGGTGCATCCGTATTCTCTAAGACTGATTTGAGGTCTGGGTATCATCAACTCAATATTCGGCCTGAAGATATTCCTAAGACTGCATTCCAAACCAGGTATGGGCACTATGAGTTTTTTGTGATGTTTTTTGGGCTGACTAATGCCCCAACTGCTTTTATGAGTTTGATGAATGGGATATTTAAACCCTACTTGGATTTTTTCGTGATTGTCTTTATTGATGATATTCTGGTTTACTCCAACAGTAAGGAGGAGCATGAGAATCACTTAAGGATTGTTTTGGGTTTATTAAAAGAGAAAAAAGCTTTATTCAAAGTTTTCTAACTGTGAGTTCTAGTTGGCTTCCGTATCCTTTTTGGGGCATGTGGTTTCGAAGGAAGGAGTGATGGTATACCTACTAAAGATTGAAGCGATTAAGAATTAGGCTAGGCCTACTTCAGTGACGGAGGTTCATAGCTTTGTTGGCTTAGCATATTATTACCACAGGTTCGTGAAGGGGTTTCCTTCTATTGCTACTCATATGATGCGGTTGACTCAGAAGGATGTACCTTTTATTTGGTCTGAAGAGTGTGAGGAGAGCTTTCAAAAGCTCAAGACCTTGTCGCTCTTATTCTTTCCTTGCCAGTAGAGGGTAAGGATTTTATTATTTATTGTGATGCCTCACATTCTGGTTTAGGTGCTGTGTTGATGCTGGAAAGGAATATCATTTCTTATGCTTCGAGGCAATTGAAGCCCAATGAGAAGAATTATCCTACTCCTGATTTAGAGTTAGCTGCTGTGGTTTTTGCTCTTAAGATATGGAGGCATTATTTGTATGGGGCTCGTTATGAAGTGTTTACTGATCACCGCAGTTTACAGTAAGTGTTCACGCAGAGGGATTTGAATTTGAGACAACGTAGATGGATGGAATTGCATAAAGATTATGATATCACCATTCTCTACTATCCGGGGAAGGCTAATATAGTCGCTGATGCACTGAGTAGAAAATCGGCAAGTATGGGTAGTTTGGCTTATTTGAATACTAGCAGGCGTCCGTTGGCTAGAGAGATTTAGACTCTAGCTAACAAGTTTGTTCGACTTGAGGTGACTGAGAGAGGAGGGATTCTAGCCAGCATTGAGGCAAGGTCCACATTTCTTGATCAAATCAAGGCTAAACAATTTGAGGATGCTAAGTTAAGAAAAATTTATGATAAGGTTTTGCAGGGTTAGGCCAAGGAGGCCATTCTTGATGGTGATGGTGTGTTGCAGATTAAGGGGTGAGTTTGTGTACCTCGTGTTGATGACTTGATTCCTACTATTCTAGCTGAGGCTCATTACTCAAAGTATTTTATACATCCTGGTGCAACCAAGATGTACCGTGATTTGAGGTAGCATTACTGGTGGGGTCGGATGAAGTGTGACATAGTTGATTTTGTTGCTAAATGTTAGAGTTGCCAGCAGATAAAGTACGAGCATCAGAAGCTTGGTGGTACTCTTCAGAGGATGCCTATTCCTGAATGGAAATGGGAAAGGATAACTATGGATTTTGTTGTTAGTCTTCCCAAGACTTCGGGGAAGTATGATTCTATATGGTTTATTGTGGATAGGTTGACTAAGTCTGCTCATTTCATTCCAGTTCAGGTGACATATAATGTAGAAAAGTTGGCCAAGATTTATCTTAAGGAGATTGTTCGGTTGCATGGGGTCCCAATTTCTATTATCTCGGATAGGGGTACTCAATTTACCTCTACCTTTTGGAAGAAGTTGCATGAGGAGTTGGGCACAAGGTTGGGCCTTAGTACAACTTTTCACTCTCAAATCGATGGGCAGTCCGAGCGGACTATTTAGGTGTTAGAGAATATGCTCCATGCGTATGTGATGGATTTTGGAGGTCATTGGCATCAGTTCCTACCTTTGGCCGAGTTTGCATATAATAACAGTTATCATTCGAGTATCGACATGGCGCTGTTTGAGGCATTGTACAGGAGGAGGTGTAGATCTCCCATTGGGTGGTTTGATACTTTTGAGGTGAGACCGTGGGGTACTAATTTGTTGAGGGACTCGTTAGAGAAGGTTAGGTTCATTCAGGAAAAGCTTATAGCGGCTCAAAGCAGACAAAAAGAGTATGTGGATCGCAAGGTTAGAGATATGCACTTTATGGAGGGTGAGCAAGTGTTGCTCAAGGTATCACCTATGAAGGGTGTCATACATTTTGGGAAGCGAGGTAAGATCAATCCTAGATATATTGGACCATTTGAGATTCTTCAACGTGTGGGGCCAGTGGCCTATAGATTAGCTTTGCCTTCGAGTTTGTCGGGAGTTCACCCTGTGTTTCAAGTATCGATGCTAAAGAAGTTTCATGGTGATGGTAACTACATACTTCATTGGGATTTGGTCTTGTTAGATGAAAACCTCTCTTATGAAGAGGAACCTGTTGCTATTCTTGATAGAGCTGTCCGTAAGTTGAGGACTAAGGAGATTGCATCTGTGAAGGTCCAGTGGAAGAATTGTCCTATTGAGGAGGCCACTTGGGAGACCGAAGTAGACATGTGTAGCAAGTATCCACATCTTTTTGTTGAGTCAGGTAACTTCTTGTTTTCCCTTCTTGAATTATGTTTGTCGTTCGAGGACGAACAATTGCTTAATTGGTATCTGATGTAACGACCCTTCCGGCCGTTTGTGAAATCTTTTCATCTTCCTTATTCTAGCTCTTTCCGTAGTTTATGTACGTGAATTATAACTCACCGAATGCGTAGTATCAATTCGTGAGGTTCCGTAGTGAGTTAGTCATTATTTGGATTATTGAGTTTTAAGAAAGTTATGTTCGAAAATTTATTAGAAATTATGGGTATTTTAGATAATTAAGTTAATTAGTGGTGAAGGGTCAAATTGTAATTTTTATGTCTCAAACAACCCACGTTAGGATTGATTGGAGTTAATAGGTTGAACTCTTAAACCATAACAGAGAAAAAAAAGGAAGAAGAAAACGACTATCAATATTGGGCGACGTTCATCACCACGGTTGCCAGGTATTTGTTACAAATTGACAATTGCAATTATTTTGTTTCTGATGCTAATGATTAAATTATATCACCTAAGGAATTGCTAATCATATTGCCGTTATTGGCAGTAATGATGAGGCCATAATGGCTTAGTGATTAGGCATTAGTTTTAACCTTATAAAATTCTGATTATTAGGCAATTATGATAAGGAATAGATTGGATTCTCTTGTTAGTGTATTAGTACGCGATCCTGTAAGTTTTGAAAACTAAAATAGGTAATGGTTACTTAATAATCAAATAATAATGGAACCAATAGGTTAAACGCGGAGCAGTAGTATGCTAAGGATTTTCTATGTTATTAAGTGTTATTGTTGCTACTGTTTCTCGTTGGATTGCATAATTGAAACGATTTGAAAGTTCCGAAATTTTGAAGAAGGGCAAGGCACTGTGGACTAGTGATATTCGATTTCCTCAGTTGAGGTAGGTTACGATTTAATTGGAGTTTAGACTCGACTTAATTATGTGTATGCTCCTAAATTGGATACTTGTGGATTGGTATTCGGACATGCTTGAAATCGTTGATGTTTGGATTATTGATTCGTGTATAAATGTTTATTGAAAATTGACTTGATGGAATTGTCATATGACTTTAAGTTAAATTGTAAACATGGTATATTGTGTTATATGTTGTGAAGTTGTGTAAATTGATATTGATAATACTTGTTTATAGTTATGTTGTATCGGGTACTACGCCGGTACGTTTATATTTATGTTGGATCGGGTACCACGCCGGTACGTTTATATTTATGTTGGATCGGGTTCCACGCCGGTATGTTTATATTTATGTTGGATCGGGTACCATGCTGGTACGGTACATGAACATAGATTGTTCCCTGCACGTCATGACTACTTGGGCAAAAATAAGTCCCATAGCATGTGTGTACATATTTCTGTTGATTCTGTAGATGTTTACCATATGGTTGATACTCTTGATAGTTATGTGGCTTGTTTGTGAGCACTGTTGACCTGTTATTGCTGTATTGTGGATTTAATGGGAATTTGTTATTCTATGATGCTTGTCTACTTGTTTTTCTAATTATGGTGTGTACATATTATTAAGTTGAGTTGGCCTATGATGCCTACCAGTACATACTGGTTTGTACTAATACTACCTTGTACTCTTCTTTTGTTGAGTGCAGAAAGTTTTTCAGAGGCTCAGACACGACCTCACCTCTAGAGTTGATAGCAGATCTTGATCCGAAGGGTGAGCACTCCGTCTTCAGGTTGCCATAGGTCATCTTAGTTGTTATTGTCCATCTTTCGGACAATGAAAACATTCCTTATTTACATTATTTAGAGATTTCTTCAGACATGATTTGTTAGTAGTTCTTGTACGATGACTTTCGGGTCTTGGGGATTTTAGTAAGTATTTTATTTGACTTCTGCATTAATAACGATTAGTCCTGAATGCCTAGTATTATGTTGATTTTATGATATCATCATCTTAATATTGACTAAGTGGTCGGGTAAGGGTTCATTTTAGATGGTTCTCCCACAGGAAGATTAGTGTGGGTGCCACTCATGACATTTTGGGGCGTGACACTATTATTACTATATTGTTATTATATATTATTATCTGTCTATTATATTATATTTGTTATCTGTCTATTATATTATATTATTATTATTTATCTATCTATTGTATATCTATCTGTCTTTGTTATTATCTATTTTTATAGCTATCTACATAATATCTATACTTTAATAGAAATGGATACATAATTATACAATTTTAAGAAGGGTATACTACAGATAAGAGTAATAAAAGATCAAAAAGACTTAGAAAAAATAATACAAATCCTAGATAAGCTAGAGATAATCAGAGAAAACCTTGCAACATTAGGACTCCAATCAAATTACCTGCAATGATATACGTTTCAGATATTGGTGTCTCCTTTCTTATTAATATACATTAAATGATCTGTGGATTTTAATATTTCTTTCTTACTAAAATTTTCATCAATTATTATTGTTATTATTATATATTATATTATATTATTATTATCTGTCTTTCTATTAATATATAATATATTATATTATTATTATTATTATCTATCTATCTATTAATATATTATATTATATTATTATTATCTATCTGTCTATTATTATTGGTATCAGAGCCCAAAGATTCTAGGAGACTTTACTATATATGGTGTTATCAAGAACTGAGAAACGAAAACCTAGGCCCTACGAACGTCTAGTAATATTATATTTAGAATATTATTGGTCTACAAGAAATATAAAGAGAGAACTTATAAATTTATATAATACCTTACTACAACATAGACAGTTAAGTATTAAGTTATTTGAGCTTTCTGCAGAATCGAGAGAAGAGATCTGGACAGAATTATAAGAAATAGATAATAGATTAAGAGAAGTCAAAAATCAAATATCTTATATTAACCAAGAACTATGGTTAGATAATATTTTGAGAGACATGTATCCTTTTTATTTAGCTTAATGAACACACCTTATAAAAATACAAAATCATTAGAAGAAGTTCAGAATAATTTGTATAGTTTATACTTAGAATATAAAAGACTAAATAATACAAAAGAAGATCTGAGAAGACTAGATAATCTAATCACCATAATATCCAATTTAGAGTACGAATTGATAAACATCTTAGGTCTACAAATAATAATAAATGAAAAGACATCCTTTTGCTAACGATATACATTTTAGATATTGACTTTTAAACAAAGAAATAAAAAAGAGTGAAGACAAAGTAGTAGAAGAAATAGTTATGGAATAATTAGAAGATCTACATCAAGATATGGGTCAACAACTTTTATAGTAATAAATCATTGTGAAATAGTAAGAGGAAAAGCTAAAATAGTAATAAATTACAAAAGACTAAATGATAAATATATTTAAAATTTTTATTGTTGAGAAAAAAGAAAAAATGAAAAAAGAAATATTGAAAAAATGGTAGTAGACTCTATAAAAAAATTGTTAGCAGAACAACTGCCCAAAGAAGTAACAATGAATCTAGAACCGCCAGAGCCAAGACCTAGAATTTCGTTAATTACAAGAGAAGAGACAAGATCACCCAGAACAGGAACAAGACTATGACTATTAGATAGAGACAGTGACGAGAATGAACGAGACTACAACTCAGCCATGGATAAATTTGCACAAGACCCAACTGCCGATAAAGATTCAGGAATGGAGTTTGATTCAGAAACATTACAATGACGATATCCACGAAAGACAAAATTACAGACGTATGCAAAGATGTAACAGATAAATAGATAGATAAAGTAAAGACATAGCCATGTGATCGTGAGCCCCACCCAAGTTGCCAAAAGTCTTGCTAAAGTTTTATCAAGCATATTTAAGTAAAGATTTGAAATCCATAAAGTATACTGAAGAATAGATTTGAAGTCCACAAATGCCTATAAATACCCCATTTGGGAAGACTTAAACATAAGTAGCTAGAGAGAAAAAATCAAGAGTGAGAAAGTTCTTAGTTTTTTTATAAAGTTCTTAGTTTCCAAAGTTTGTAAGTTAGTCCAAATTCAAAAAAAAAAGAAGAGAGAGTAAAAAGTCTATATTAGTTTCTTAGTTCTTCATTTCCGGTACTCTCAAATTTTCAGGGGACTCCCGAAAGGGAAACCTCACTTCTTCCTTAAGACATGTAAATAGTCGTTACATAGATCTTTATATTTTTCTCCCAAGTTTGAATTAATCATGTTCTTAATTTATTTCAGTTATGTTTTTAATATTATAAGATCTGGATCGCCGGTGGTTTACCGCCAGTTTTCCGATCTTGTAAAATTCATTACTTATTAGTACATATTTAATTATTATTAGATGTGTCTTTAATATTATAAGATCTGGATCGCCGGCGGTTCACCGCCAGTTTTCTGGTCTTGTAAAATTAGTAAATTACTTATAAACATACCCCCAGTATATGGTTATTCTCTCAGTGTTTTAGCAATAACGATAGATTAATCTGTAAAATTCTAGGGACTTGAAAAGTTCGCAGAAGATTAAAAAAGAACTGTTGTTATTCTCCCTGGGTGTGATTAAAGAAGATATTGCTAAACTACCAACAACTGAAGAGAAAGAGATGAACAAGGTATAAAAAAAGGACTGTTGTTATTCTCCCGGGGTATGATTAAAGAAGATATTGGTAAAATATCTAAAACTGAAGAGAAAGAGATGAACAGGGTATAAAAAAAATTAAAAAATCAAAAAATGCAAAAATATTTTATTTTTGGAAGAAAATATACTTTGATCTTTGTGACTTGAACACTTATAGTGGACTAAGGACAATGAAGGAGGGAGTACTGAGTAGGATTTTACACCATATAAAAAAACATCCACATTAACTCTGCTTTATTTTCTCATAACTACTTACCTGCTTTAATTACTTGTTTATATTACTTTGCTTAACTTGTTTATTTACTTTGCTTATAACATATACTAAAACTTGTTTATTAATTATTTTCTTTGTTTATATATTATATATAAGCTTTATTATTATTAATATTATTATACATCTGTCTTATAATATTATTATCTATCCGTCTATACTATTATTATTGTTTCTTTATCAATATTATATATCTATTATTGTATTATTATTCGTCTTGTCAATTATTATTGTTATTATTATATATCATATTATATTATTATTATCGTCTATCTATTAATATATAATATATTATATTATTATTATTTATCTGTCTATTAATTTATTATATTATATTATTACTATCTATCTGTCTATTATTATTGGTATTAGAGCCCTAAGTTTTTAGGAGACTTTACTATATATGGTGTTGTCAAGAACTGAGAAACGAAAACCTAGGCCCTACGAACGTCTAGTAATATTAGATTTAGAATATTATTGGTCTACTAGAAATATAAAAAGAGAACTTATAAATTTATATAATACTTTACTACAACATAGGCAGTTAAGTATTAAGTTATTTGAGCTTTCTGCAGAATCGAGAGAAGAGATCTGGACAGAATTACAAGAAGTAGATAATAGATTAAGAGAACTCAAAAATCAAACATCTTATATTAACCAAGAACTATGGGAAGATAAGATTTTGAGAGACATGTATCCTTTTTATTTAACTTAATGAACACACCTCATAGAAATACAAGATCATTAGAAGAAATTCAAAATAATTTGTATAGTTTATACTTAGAATATAAAAGACTAAATAATACAGAAGAAGATCCGAGAAGACAAGATAATCTAATCACCATAATATTCGGTTTAGAGTATGAATTGATAAAGAATCTTAGGTCTACAAATAATAATAAATGAAAAGACATCCTTTTGCTAACGATATACATTTCAGATATTGACTTTTAAACAAAGAAATAAAAAAGAGGGCAGACAAAGTAGCAGAAGAAATAGTTTTGAGTAACTATCATGACTCATTAGCAACTCTAGAAACATCACAATCAGAATTTTTCAAAAAATATTTAAGTGAAATAACATGGGATTTACATGGACTTAGAATAGACATAACATATTACAACAGAAGGATAGGTTATTTAAAGAAACGGTGTGACCTAGTAGATATTCCTTTAGGATAAAATTAAGTAAATACAAGGAGAATATAATCGATTATATAAAGAAATAAGACTAAGAAACGAAATTTTGAAAAAAGAACAAATATTAATAAATCAAATAAAAATATTAGAAGTTATAGAATTATCTGAAGCCATTATAATCTCATACCTTATAATATTAGTAAACTGTGTAGACCGTATAGATTTGTTTAAGTGTAAATTAGAAAGTATTAGATACTGTATAGACTACAAAAATTATAGAATAAAGACCATTAGAAACCACTGTATTAGAAAAATACATTTAGGATAAAAAATAGTAGTGTAAAAATTGATAATTTTAAGAAATTAGAATATTTAGATCTAACAATCCAAGCTGAAAAGAAATACAGACGTTTAAAAGACAGTTCTCTTATTAAGTGTAATTTTAACAACGGAGAACATATATTACATGGAGATCATCCACAACTAAATACTATTACAGACTTTATAATAAACCTAGGAGAAAAAGTTCAAAAAGAAAATACAAAAATATTAAAAACTCTAGAGATATTAGAAGACCTCCAAAACAAACAAAACAATTTGTTAAGTAAAATAGAATTAAATTTTAATTTCCTAAAGAACCGACAAGCAGAATTAGACAAAAAATTCAAAGTTTTAATTAATAAAGACAAGGGTAACCTAGAAAATCCTGAAATAAAGCTAGTATTACAAGAAGTACGAAAAGAAATTAACCAAATAAGACATATAATACTCTCATGAATGATATACTACAAGATAAATTTTATCTAGCAATATTACAAAAGGATGCACAAATTCAACCAAATCCCGAAGGATTATCAGATCATCACCCCCAAGACAAAGCAAACTCTTTAATCAAAAAAAAAATAATATTATAATTTTATTACTGTTAGAACTTAATAAAAACATATAAGAAGAAAAACAAAGAGACAATCAGAAAAAAACTATAGACAAATTAATAGAGCAACTAAAAAACATAGAAATAAACCCTCAAAAAGAATTAAAAGAAGCTAAAATAACTAAACCAAAACCATGGACCTTTTTTCAGCATCCCCAAGCAGATCATGACCAAGTTTTACCCAAGAAATATTAACAAAAAACATGTTATCAAGAATCATAAATAGACCCAAAATGAATTCAAGACAACAACTAGAAGAAATAGTAGACGTAGACAAAGATATACAACTTTTTCAACAAAACAAATTAAAATTATTGCATGCTAAATGTAAATGACTCACATAGCTGAGTAAATCTGAAATCTGAGCATATAAACCATGAATAGTAAAGCATGAAGTATAAATCTCATGAGTCATTACACTTAGTTCTAAAATTTGTATTTCCATTCCATTCTCAAATCATATAGGCTCAGTGAAAAAGAGCTCACCTTTGTGTCTGAAAGCTAAAACTGTAACTCTGTAACTGAAATCTTAAGTAAAGTAATATCTGATTAAGTTGTGAGCCTTTACACTTTGTTTTCTAAAGCCTTTAGGGAAATACTTTAAAGAGCGTTTCTTTACTAGTAGAGAAAATAACTCATCTTAAGGCTTTAGGGAAATTCTCCTTTAAAACTGTACTGCAAGGAAAATACTTTATCTTTTATCTGAAGGCAATTTTTTCATAAATTTAGGGAGGTTCTCTTAACCTACATAAACCATGCGAGCTACATGGAGTCCAATGTATTTTCCTCCTATAAAAGAAACCTCACATTTGAGAGAGGCATTAAACTCTTGCAAGGGAGTATAACCTCAACTCAGTGATCACTATCTTGGCCTCAAGCCCATAAGTATGAATCCTAGGGTGGTACAAAGTTCTGGGGCATGAAACCATAGTAACTTACCCAATTCGTTGCTAAATACTACTCCCTTTTAATAGCTATGCTCATCTCGTGGAAATCCACATTAAAACTCGCATAAGGGTTTATTAGGAAACCAGTTATGCACTCAATCATTATATGAATAACTCTGTGAAGTAGATTTCAAAACTCATATGAGGATCAAAGATCATATATGTAACGCCCCGATTTTCTAGAACTTGAACGCCGCACGGTGCTCATGATCCTGAAGGACCACAAGATCTTTGATGTTCTTGAGATGAATTTGAACTAGGAGAAGGGTGGAGTATTAAAATATACTACTTATATAATTGAGTATCAATATATCAAACTCATTTAAATGCATGGCAAATCATCATGCTTTCCAAGCTTTTCTCAAAATGCTTCAATAATATCAAAGTAATAGCTTGAAATCACAATCTCATGTTCAATTCAATAAAAAAAAACTATAACCAATGTCTCAAATCATGCTCATGGTATTCGAAGTCACAAAAGAGACTTCTTTAACTCAAGGAAACCATAAAATTTCATAAATCAATCACATTATGCTCAAAATTCATCAACAAGATACTTTGGGTGTAAATCCTATATTCAAAATCATAAGAAATCCATTCGAAACATAATTTTTTGGCATAAGAGCGAAAGGATAACTCTTTCTCAAACCCCACATACCTCAATGATGACGAAATTATGAAAAGATTGGAACCTTAAGCTTGATTGAAAGAATTCTTATAGAGAACTTTGAATTTAGAGCTTAACTTCTTGATTCTTGAGAGGTGACACTTGGATATTTGTTCTTGGGAATGGAGGAGGGATTTTGATTTGTTTACAGACTTCTTAGAATTAAGGGAGAGGATTTTATGTGATTAATATATCATAAAAACGTTTAGAAGTGATTAGGGACGATTTAGGGGTGTGAAATGACTTCAACACCTTTGATATAAGTCAAAACAGAGTATTTTTGGCACTTAGGAATGACTTAGGCGGCGCCCAATCAGTTTCCTAAGTTAAGGTGGGAGACACCTTTTCAATCGCCTAAGTTTGGTTGGGCGGCGCCTAACCAATCACACACCCTTTCTGCCTCTCACAAAAATGGGCATAACTTTTCGCTCAGGTATTGGATTTTGGCAAAATTGGTATCGTTGGAAAGTTAATTCAATTATCTACAATTTTGTGGTTCATGAGCTGAAAAATTCTTCATACATCAAAATTTATTCACATTCAAAGATGAACTTGAAGAATCAAACACCAAACTTTGGACGAATTTAAGGTTCTTAGCTCAACTTGGCTCTAAGTGATTTCTATGAACATTTTTCACCTTGAGAGCTCTTCACACACACACACACACTAGTATAATGATTATGAAAATAATTTTCACATGGGAATAATTTGTATTAGAGCTTACACGGGTAGGAACGATGGTTAGAATTCTAGCACAAAAATATGGGGTAGTACATTATCTCCCCCTTGTAATCATTCATCCTCGAATGATGGATATGAAATTATTGAAACATTAAAGTATAGAATAATGTCTTCTAATAAAGGATATAGCTGAGATAAAATATATAAAAATTCAATCACGAAGCTGAATTCTGAGCTGACTTGACTTTATTGACTATCAGGAACTGATTCATGCTTGGAGTCTAGAACTCACTTGACATTTCCATGATACAATCATTAATATAGAACTACGGAGTGATAAATTATTCAGGTACGAATCATGAGACAACGAGACTAAGATCATACAATGGGTATTACATTGTCTGAGCTAGAATACTTTGAAGACTAAGATCATTCATTGAACACTTATGAACTGAATCATGACTAAATATCTGAATCTAAAACTGATGCCTTATGCATGGACTGAGCTGAATTCATAAATTGTACAAATGCGTATATTTTGCCTCATGGAATAGCCATACTCATGAAACTTTGGATAGTAAGACTAGATGGAAAATTGGAAATCTATAAGAGCTTAGCTGTTTGATTGTAAAACTGGACTGCAGGCTACATGGACTGGATCATACTGACTGCTCATACTCAAATGGAGTATTTCTTCAACACTCTCCTATGATGTTCTAATAATATCAGGGAGCAAAGAATTTTGGGCATGATCTGAGCAAGGCATCTAACTAAGGAATCACAACCTTGATGCAACTCTATAGCTTGGAACATGGTCATATAAGTCATATGCTAGGATAAAATCACTAGGCCTTAGGCAATACAACTTCTTACTTTCAAGCTTAGTAAAACTTCTCAAATACTCCCTCAATTATACTTTTCCCATTAAATACCATACTCATTTGATTCAACTTATAATTCTCACATGGGCATTGACAAATCCACCTTCTAAAAAGAAAAATTGAACTAAATCCTATTACCATGATCAAGCCTAACTCAAAATCACAAGATAAACACGCTACACCATAGTACTAGTCTAAACCACATGATTAAATCTTTTATGTCTTATTTAGAGATCACTTCCTAAGCATAACATGACTTACCACTTCAATGACTATCTCGGAACTCTTACTATGGACTCACTAGGGCATATTGCATTCATCCACTTACATCCTAATATAACATTCAAGCCTACCATTATAACCACATATGAACTTCAAGAAAACCACCCGTAAAGGCATACGTCTCATATTCTCTAAACCTCTATCAACAATAACTTCTTGCACTATTCTTAAAAACATACACACTAATTTTCAAATAACCACGACATGTATCAAAGACTTGGCTTTAATCTTACTTCACACTTATAGCCTTAGCTAAAATGGACATACAATGATTTTTTGTCAACAAAAAATATTTACTCTCTCCCATCTAAACAACTGTTCATCATCACTATCTTAACGTAGGAAGAGGTCACTGAAGGGATAACACAAAAAGGAACTGAAGCATGAAAGAATACTATACATAACTCTGACAGTTAACTAAGGCCTGAAGAATAGAACATCAAAGGTAAGGATTCATTAATGAGATCTAAACTGAAGGCATACATGATATAAACTGGATTTCACTCTGAAATATGAATTCATACTTATCATAAGTTGTTCAAGATAAGATTGGAGTTTATATATTTCTGTGGAATGACTCGAACCACAGAGTGAAGTTGTAACTTACTTACTAGAAGCTAAGAATAGACTTGAGTACGCATGAAGTGTATAAGCATTGGCCTTTGTCATAGATCTATCACGCAAGACATGGATTCAATGTGATAATGACTGAAATTCAAGGAATACTCTAGGGTAATAAGGGATCACTATCTCATTACAACTCTTATTAACATTAATCACAATCTAATTCTCAAAACTTGATTTGGTTTTGCACTTTATTATCTCCCCCTTAGGCCAAAGATGGCATTCTAAGATTTATGGGTCTACTCCATATCCTCGAGACTAAGCCAAGATTTCTTCATTCTAATGTCTATACATAAATTCTAAACTCACACGAATAAACTATAGTTTGAACTTATATCTCCATTCTTGAACAACCCTTTCATATACCATCCTTAACTTTCTAGCTTCCATAATCAACATCAAAGACTTACACTCTCATTTTCAAACATATCTAACTCACTAAACACTTAATCATAGCCTACCATGATCACACTTCTATACTTATATTATTTTCCCAAATAAAACGAATCAAAATCATACTTAAAAAACTAAACACCATCTATCTGAAACTCCTCAACTTATCTACTAAGAACACCATGTACTATATACTAACCTTCTTCCACTTAATAAAATCAAGGGTACTATTAACCACGCACAACACTTAATAAACTTCGAAAATAATTGTAATACCCCGAAATTTTTTTTGTTGAAATTTATGCATAAACGTGTTGGGTTCTATCTTCTAGAGTGAATTATAAATTTTTCGTGCGGAATGTCATATATTATTACCCACCATTGCGTATATTATCGAATAAGCTTTCCAATGATATGTGGATCATCCAAAACGGACACCCGAGCGACGAGTTATGAACATTCCGATCGAACCGTGAATAGTAGTGAACAGTAAAACGTACAGGAAAAAAAGTACTGAGGCCTGGCGTATTTTTGCTCCAACTTTAAATGATCATAACTCCTTGTACATAATAATCTGGGTGATATACTATATATCAACAGAAATCTCTGCGTGTCCTCTTTCCGATGAAATTGTTTTCATCCAATTTGTCTATCGGAGCAAAAAGTTATGGTCGATCTACTTCAGCCTACCAAAAGTGAATTTTTGGGTCAACTTCAAATGATTATAACTCCTCTTACACAATGATGTGGGTGATATACTATATATCAACGGAAAGGTATGAGAGTCATCTTTCTAATGAAATTGGTTTCATCCAATTTGGATATCGGAGTAAAACGTTATGGTTGATCTACTTCAGACTATCAAAACAGTCCACCAAAGGACAGATTCGAGAATTATTTAATATTTAGGGGCGTTTTGGTCATTCCCCCTCACCCAAAATCCGTCCAAACCCTATATTAAAGCTTATTAGAAGCATTATATGTTATATTTCATCAAATTCCCTAAAAAAAAAACCCCCTAAGATCCTACATCCAACTTCAAGAACCTCCAAAGTTCACCATTAATTTTGCAAATTTATTCAAGATTCCAAGTTCCTAGTTCAAGAACTCCAAGAGCCATCATTCAAAGGCACGATTAACATCTCAAAAACAAGTATCGATCTAAAGTTCATCATTCAAGGTATGTGGGGTTTTTCAACAAGAAATCTCTTTCGTTCTTGTTCCCAAAAGTATTTTTTCTTACAAAGGCATGATTTTTATTTGATTTTTTTTATGAATTTAAAGCATGAACCCATATCTTATGATGATTATTATGAAATCTTGATGTTTATGATTTTAAAATATGAATTTACATGTGTGGTGATATAAAGCATGAATCTTGAATGATATTTATCATGATTTTGATATTTGGGTCGCAAACCCCATTTGAAATTGTGTTTTTGAGAAAATGTGTGTTATAAGCACGTTGATGTTGAATTTTTGAGATGTTTTGAATGATTTGACCTTTTGGTCGTGAATGAGTTATTTTGAACTCGACTGTGAAAGAAATCCATATTTTTATTGATTATGATAAAGGGGTAGCAAATTGGCTCCCGATGAAAATTGTTGAAGTGTTTATTGTGGATTTTCTTTAATGTGAGCCTGAGGCTGATTTAAATTTCTGAGCTAAGTCCGGGAGTAATCTTTAGCACTGAGTGGGAGGTATAAAGTGACCTTAATTCCCTAGAACTACGTGCCCCCGTAGGATGTGAGCCTGAGGCTGATTTATATAGTGATCATTAGTGTTTTTGAATTGATACTGGAAGTCCTACTCCGATGGCAAGGATAGGACGACTCTCCCCAACATGGGTTGTACGTTGGACTCCATGTAGCTCACATGGTTTATGTCGGTTATAGGATCTCCCAGTGTGTGTGTGTTTCCTTGTATCTATGGTGAATGGTGAAGTGATTTGAAAGTGGAATTGTGAAAGTTATTCTTTCAAAAGATTTAAATGATACTTACATTATGAGAATCGATATTCTTGATGAACTGAAAGTGATTGACAAATTATATGATGACTCACATGTGTTATTATACTTATTTCATCCTCTCATGATTATGATGATTTTCTTCGGGCTATGTGAGTCTTTCATACATCCTGCATATTTCTTATAAATATTTATGATGATGATGTTTATACAATTGCATACACCCCCATATACTCGGTTCCTTTCCATGGTACTGACCCACATCTTCGGATGTGGGCTGCATTTTCTCGGAATGTAGGTACAAGGTATAGTTGTACCTTCGGATCCAGTCAGTTCGTGGTATCTAGTCAGCAGGTGATGAGTCCTTTTGATTCAAGGGCTTGGGTTAGTTATACAGAGTTATAGTATTGTATTTTCTTTATTCAGTTGTATTGAGTTGGGGTAGTCGGGAGTCATGACCCGGCTACCTACAGTCAGTACTAGTAGAGGCTTCATAGACAGTCAGTAGAAGTTGATGTATTTTGATTCAATTCTGGTTGTAAAGGCAAAATTATAATCCTATAAAATTCCATTTTTGTATCGATCAGATTCAGAAAAGAGTTAATTTCTGTTGATTTGCATGGATTTGTATTTTTATTCAGTTGCTTATGAGTTATGCCAGTAGAAGGGTTAGCTTGGGGTCACTTGTGACCCTAAGCACCGTGTGACGTCTCGGGACCCGATTATGGGGCGTTACAATAATGCAACCCCATAACACTTTGGGCGCACATCTACAACATACCTACAACATCATGCTAATCTCATATCAATAAACTTAAATTCTTTCCTTCATTGTTTCAAGCCTATTGTTTCACCTCCATATAACTAGCATTACTAACCAAGCAATCATTACTTCCACTTTTATGATCATCCACTATTCAAACTTAGTGTCTAGTGCTAGGCATGATGAACAACACAACCTCACATACTATTCTCGTTTGAAAGCTATATAATAAGACATCAAGAAACATGAATCCACTAAAGCCTCATAAGAACAATGCTTGATCAAGATCATATGGCCCATCTTTTTATAATCCATTAACACGTTCTCCCTCTACACATCTCTTCTATTCACCCATCTATACACCTAAACTTCTTTCATAGTTCTATAGGTTTCAACTAAACTCCTTTTTGGAACCTCAAGGGAAGCCTAAATTGACAATAATAAACCACCAAATACTTCATTAATAATCTATACTTCTCTAACACAATAATTACTACTAATAACTTCTTTCATACCTTAATCAATCAATAATTCACCTTAACTAATAATTCATTCTCTACCTTCCACTAAACTAACACACAAAGACATATCAGCATAATGTAAAATCTATAGCATGCATAAGTTTATCTCTATACTTTCTATCAATTGTCATTCTCACTCTTCTTGTCACTACTCTTATATACCCACACTACCAACTATAATAAGGTTCTACTATTCATAAATCATAAAACTAAAGTTTATAATATCCCTCAAATGCACACTATATTTGACAGTCTAGGTTCACACTATTTCCTCTCTTGAGCATTATCTGTACAAAAAAGGGTAACAACCAATCTGAATACTTATCTAATTCTGTCTCAACTGAACAACTCATAAGGATGAGGGAATAACTTTCAACTTGAGGGACTTATGACACACTAGAGAGCTCATCTCAAGCCCTTTGTCTAACTTCTGAAACTTCTGTTAGCAAATCTGAGAGCATTATCTGAGAGGAAATTGGAACTTGCCGATTATGTTATCTCAAAAATAGTACATAGCTAGAGAAGTATAGATTAATATTATAGATTTTGAGGAGGAATCTGAAAGCACATCTGACTTAGGCTTAGTGCACGATGTTCATAAATATTATAAAGCACTTCAATCTTTAAAACTCAAAAACACTGATGGGATTCATTCTAGCCTTCTTATAATCCCGTATCTATCTATGGAGAATTATGCTTAACTGTTTCTAGTACCTCAAAAATGAGACAGAAATGGCCTGAATAGAATAGGATGAGAAGAAATATAAGTTTCTTATAGAACCTTTCTATAGCACGATCAAAGACTTAAAAGAATGGAGAAACTTCCTAAATGCCTTGTAGCCACTCGAAGAAAAGTATAGATTTCCCCGTACCGTTCTTCAAGACTCTACTAAACATGGCTTCACAGACACCCTAGGACACTTGAACCTTGTGCTCTGATACCAAGTTTGTAATATCCTGAAAATGGGTCACAAGTGACCCCAAGCTAACCCTTCTACTGGAATAAATCATAAGTAACTGAATAAAATGCATAAATCTATAAAAAATTTGCGAAAGATAACTCTTTGCTTAATCTGATCAATACAAAACTGAATTAACATGATTACAACTCTACTTTTACAAAGAAAAACTAAAATTGAATACATTAACTCTACTGACTGTCTATGAAGCCTCTACTAATACTAACTATAGATAGTTAGGAAGCGACCCCAGATACCACTAATCAATACATAGGAATAAGAAAGTAAAGGATATAAATAAATCTAACTAAAGTCCCCAAATAAGGAGGACTCATCATCTTGCTGGCTGGAATCTGCAACTGTCTGAGTTTGAATGTAACTACTATAACTTGAACCTACATTATGAGATAATGTAGCACATAGATATATATGTGGATCAGTACTTTGAGGATGTACTGAGTATATGGGGGTGAATGCATAAGTAAAATAATATCTCAATATCATCACACTTTATAAAATCATGCATGCTAAATGTAAATGACTCACATAACTGAGTAAATCTAAAATCTGAGCATATAAATCATGAATAGTAAAACATGTAGTATAAATCTCGTGAGTCATTACACTTAGTTCTAAAATCTGTATTTCCATTCCATTCTCAAATCATATAGGCTAAGTGAAAAAGAGCCCACCTTTGTGTCTGAAAGCTAAAACTGTAACTCTGTAACTGAAATCTCAAGTAAAGTAATATCTGATTAAGTTGTGAGCCTTTACACTTAGTTTTCTAATACCTTTCGGGAAATACTTTTAAGAGATTTTCTTTACTAATAGAGAAAATAACTCATCTTAAGGCTTTAAGGAAATTCTATTTTAAAACTGTACTGCAAGGGAAATACTTTATCTTTTATCTGATGGCAATTCTTTCAAAAATTTAGCGAGGTCCTCTTAACTGACATAAACCATGCTATATGAAGTCCAACGTCTTGTCCTCCTAAGAAAGTAACCTCACATTGGGGAGAGGCGTCAAACTCTTGCCAGGGAGTGTAACCTCAACTCAGTGATCACAATCTCGACCTCAGGCCCAAAAGTCTAAATCCTAAGGTGGCACGAAGTTCTGGGGTATGAAACCATTGTAACTTACCCAACTTGGTGCTAAATACTACTCCTTTTTATTAGCTATGCTCATTTCGTGGAAATTCACATTAAAACACGCATAAGGGTATATTAGGAAACCAGTTATGCACTCAATCATTATATGAATAACTCTGTGAAGTAGATTTCAAAACTCATATGAGGATCAAAGATCATATACTTCTATATTAAACTCATGTAAATGCATGGAAAATTTACATGCTTCACAAGCTTTTCTCAAAATGCTTCAATAATATCAAAGTAATACCTTTAAATCATAATCTCATATTCAATTCAATAAAAAAAACTATAACCAATGTCTCAAATCATGCGCATGGTATTCGAAGTCACAAAAGAGCCTTCTTTAACTCAAGAAAACCATAAAATTTCATAAATCAATCACATCATGCTCAAAATTCATCAACAAGATACTTTGGGTGTAAATCCTATCTTCAAAATCATAAGAAATTCGTTAGAAACATAATTTTTGGGCATAAGAGCAAAATGATTACTCTTTTTCAAACCCCACATACCTCCATGATGACGAAATTATGAAAAGATTGGACCCTTAAGCTTGATTGAAAGAATTCTTGTAGAGAACTTTGAATTTGGTGCTTAACTTCTTGATTCTTGAGAGTTGACACTTGGATTTTTGTTCTTGGGAATGGAGGAGGGATTTTGATTTGTTTACTGACTTCTTAGGTTTAAGGGAGAGGATTTTATGTGATTAATATATCATAAAAATGTTTAGAACTGGTTAGGGACGGTTTATGGGTGTGAAATGACTTCAAAACCCTTGCTATAAGTCAAAATGAAGTGTTTTTGGCACTTGAAAATGACTTAGGCGACTCCCAATCAATTGCCTAAGTTAAGGTGGGAGACACCTTGTCAATCGCCTAAGTTTGGTTGGGCGGCGCCTAGCCAACGCACACCCTTACTGCCTCTCACAAATATGGGCATAACTTTTTGCTCGGGTATTGGATTTTGGCAAAATTGGTATCATTGGAAAGCTGATTCCATTATCTACAATTTGGTGGGTCTTGAGCTGAAAAATTCTACATACATCAAAAGTTATTCACGTTCAAAGATGAACCTTGAAGAATCAAACACCAAACTTTGGATGAATTTAAGGTTCTTAACTCAACTTGGCTCTAAGTGATTTCTATGAATGTTTTTCACCTTGAGAGATCTTCACACACTAGTATAATGATCATGAAACTATTATCCACATGGGAATAATTTGTATTAGAGCTTACACGAGTAGGAACGACGGTTAAAATTCTACCATGAAAATACTGGTATTACAGAAGCCTTTAAAGATAAATCCAGAAGAATATGCATGATTAGAATGGAATTTAGAAAATTTCAGTAATATAGAAATATTAAAACCCACAGATCATTTAATGTATATTAATAAGAAAGGAGACGCCTCAGTGAAATTTACAGATTATACATATACAAATGAAAGAGAAACTGAGGAAGAGATTGAAGAATGTGAGAACACTAATTTTATGAATACAAAAATAATAGAAGAAGATGGTTTTGAAGTAAATAAGGCCATAATAAAAGCAGAAGTCTTACATGAAATAAATAGCAATGGCGTATTTAAATGCACAGGTTGTAAATTAGGAAACTTAAAACTTGAAGAAATGAAAGAACATTTTATAAACTATAAATTAAGAACAGATTATTATGGTTATAGACGTAAAAAAGAACAAAAAAATGAAGACTCAGAATTGATTTATAGTATAGATGAAAGTATAAAAGAATTTATGGAACGTGCAGCAAGTAGTGCAATCCCTTTCCAGAGAACAACTGGTATGCTAAGAGTACCAGTAACAACAGAAAATTACTAAGATATAGAGTATTCAGAACAAACCCAGAGACTCAAGTAGAATAAGACATAAAACCTAGAGGAAGAAGAATGCTAATAGAAGAACCTATTAGATTACAAGAAGGTGGTAATAAAGGAAAAATTTTAAATTTACCAGCTCATGACCCTTAGGCATGGAATAATGTAATAGATATATGGAAAAATGTAGTTGTAGCAGACTACATACACCATATATAGGATAATCAAGAACCAGATACAGAAATTATATCTAGATATTTAGAAACATTTTTAGGAGAAAGTACTAAAGCACTTTGGGAAGCTTATTAGACAATATTCCCCCAAGACTTTCAAGAATTAGTAGAACTAGGCTCAAATCCATACAATTTTGTAAACAAAGAACATACTCTACTAACAGAAGAAGATCCCAATAGTGGATTAGTGGTATTGCAGCAAAAAGCCCTAATAAGTTTAGAACAACTAAGTATTAATAATTGGTCAAGGATTAAAAAATTTCTAAATGATTACTTTAATTATTGCACAATTCGTGGGAACTCGTTTGATCAGACTCTAGGAGCTAGATTATTAAATAAATTACTAGGGGCTCTAGGAAGAGAGATAGAAGAAAAATGGTCCTAGAGATAAAGAGTAATACAAAAACCCAAACAACCCATGGCCTATAGGAAAAAGAATACAACATGTAATGGATGTATTACAAGAAAAATGTACAAATATACAGATACAAAAATAATTAAAAAGAAGTGACACATATTTTTGTAAAAACATATATACTACACAACATTATGACCAAGATTATAAAAAGAAGAAATATAGAAAGGCATATAAAAAAGACTATCGTCCCAAGAAGAAATATTATTTAAGAAGATCAACTGCAAGGAAGCCATACCTAGATAAGAATAAACATGTAAGAAAATATAACACCAGTAGAACCTACAAAAATAAATTAGACTGTTTTACCTGCGGTAGCATAGAACACTTAGCAAATACTTATCCAAAAAGAATCAATAATAGATCTAGGAATGTACAATTAATAGAAGATGTAAATTAAAATTTAATAAATGTAGATGAATATATGTCAGATAACGAAAGTATATACTCTATCAGATGTACGGATGTCGTTGAAGAAGAAACAAAAAAATTTGATTCTTCAAATTTTGAAGAAGAGGAATTTCTAAATGAAATAGGATTAGAAAAGACAAACTCAGACTATTATGATTTAGTAAATTTGATAGAAGAATGTGAACATGAATTTGAGGAAGAAAAAGGATTAGACAGTAATCAGTGTTGTTTTTGTAAGTGATTTCCAATTAAAAACAAAAGGGCCAAATGTAGGAAATGTTACAAGGAAGGATGAATAAAATGTATAGAAAAAACCTTAGAGATCCTAAAAATTCAAAAATCAACAAACAATTTAAGTAATTTTCACAAGAAACAGCCTGAACCAATAGTTAAAACACTAGACGATAATATATTAGAATTGGAAGAAAGACTAAAAAGATTAGAAATGAGAAGTAGAATTATTAAATACATTTGCTGAAAATAATAGAGTGAAAAAGAAAAAATTAATGATGATACCATTTGAAGGAATGGTATGTAATGAAGAAAAAAAATTAGTACAGTCAAGGTTTTAGCAAGAATAAAAATTCAAGACTATGAGTTCGAGAATTTAGCTATAGTTGATTCAGGATGTACAAAGAGCATTTTAAATTGTAGAATTTTACCAGCAAAACTAATTATAAAATTGCCAAAACCTCAAGAATCCATGCGAATGGATGGAACATATAATACCTATACAGACTATATACCAAAAGCAAAGATAAGTTTTATTAATACTTGTGAAAAATTCTACCAACCATCGTATATACTCAACGAAATACTAGTTAGAGACTTAAACATAAAGGCAGACTTTGTGTTAGGATTAGGATTTATGGTACAAAATAATGGAGGATGTTTAGTTACAAAAAATTGGATAATTTTCATAAGTAATATTACTCACTCACCAGTACAGACACAACATACTTTAACTAAGTTTCGTTTTCTTATGGATAAACTAGATGAAAACTCAGATGACCAAATAAAATCCGAAATGCCACTAGAATATGGTAAAGGAGAAAATTGTACATGTAATGATAATAAAAGGGCAACAATGTATGAAGAATTACAAGATTTATTAGTAGTAGAAGAAATAGAAAAAGACTATATTTTAATAGAAATGGATATGAAATTATACAATTTTAAGAAGGGTATACAACAGATAGGAGTAATAAATGATAAAAAAGATTGTAATACCCCATACTTTTCCTAGCTTGAAAAGTTTCCCAAGAATGCTAGAAGCTTTCTTTGAAAGATGAATCCACTTTTGTATTGCAGTATTTTGCAAGATTTTCATTTTTTTTTCATGTGGAAAATTCAATAAGATTTCCATCGATACCAAATTCGCCCAAATCCGACACCCGGGTGAAGAGTTAGAGCCTTTTTAGTGAGACGGTGTATCACCTGAGCCTTCAGCGCGTCGCGTAGATAGCTCAAATGGCAATTGTCAATTTCTAATGTTTCTCCGGGAAAGTGGCACGTCGCGCCAAACTTCCAGGTCCTAGACAAGGTGGCAACGCGATAGCTCCGCATCGCGCCTTTGTGCAATTTCCCATTTATCACTTTCAGTGACTTGGCGCGATAGTGGCGCGTCGCGCCAAGGATGAAAATTGGGAAATTTTCTCAGAAATTAAATACGTGTCCTAGGGTTAAAAGGGTTAATTTCCCACCCTATATAAGCCTTATAACTCAAGATTTGGCCATAATTCAGCTACTTATACTCAATCCCTCTCAAAAGCTCTCAAGAAACAAACCCTAGGGTTTTCATAGAAGGTTCAATTCCAAGGGAATTCACCGTCAAATTTCAAGAATATCTCCGTCAATCTTCTTAGAATCATAAGCTAAGGTATGTGTAGTGTTCATTCATGAACTCCTTTCGTCCATGAAGCCCAAGAATCTCTTTTCTAAGTTTAAGTTTATGGATTTCTTTATGAATTTCATGTTGGGTTTGTTTTGTTTTTGTTGAGAATGATCAATTGAATTCAAATCCATGTTGGGTGATCAATTTTATATGGAATTGATTTGTGTAGATGTATATTCATGTGAACTAATAAATAAACCCTAGGATGATGAAATTAGATATAAGTCATGATGTTTGATTGTTGTATAATATTGTCCACATGTGCTATGCCTATTATGTGTATGATTAAATGCCTAGATGAAGGAACAATGCCCAACTAGTATGATATCATGAAATCCCTATGTATGTACAAGCTTATGCATATCACATATTTGATGAAGTGCTTCAATATATGAATTATGAATTGTGTTGTTGGTCATGTGTTCAAGTAAGCCATGCCATGTCAGTTTCTTCTCATCGAGTCCTGGGGGTACTTGTACCCGAACATTTAGTTGTTTGCCTAGAGCCATGTTATGTTTTCATGATCTCCTCAGTCAAGCTATGATCCATAGAACTCAGTCAGTCATGTGACTCAGAAAATCTCAGAAATCTCAGTAATTTCAGTAGCTCAATAATCTCAATAACTTCAGTATTCTCAGCCAGTCCTCAGAACTCAGTATATTCCGTCAGTCAACGGAACTTAGTAAATTCAGTTTAGCTTTGCTAGATAATACCACTAGTATCAGTTCAGTTCAGCTAATCAGTTTAGTTTTGTTAATCAGTTCATCTCAATTAATCAGTTTAGTATCTTTCAGATGGGAGTAGGATTCAACACCGAGCGAGCCTAGGGATGGGGACTCACCCGCTAGATAGAAATGAGATCCCTAGAAGTAATCCCCAAGTTCCAGAACTATATATCCAGCGTAGGTACAAGATGTCACCCGTTAGATAGGACTGACATACTCAGGGATCACCCCTTAGTGCATTTAAATGTATAGGACTGATCGCATGGGTCACCCGCTACATTAGGACTGACTCCACAACAGTTGTCTTTACTAGTGGCGCGACACTGACATCCTTCAAGCTGGGGTTACAGGTTGGACCCCAGTTAGCTTAGTATGGGGCATGTCGGTTAGATGAATACATCCCATAATTTCAGTTACAAAATCAGGACTGTCAGATACAGTCAATTCAGCTTAGTAGTACAGATTTAGGACTGTCAGATACAACCACTCCTTATCATTATAAATAGACTCTGGGATCACCCTTTAGATAGGACTGATCTCAACTATGGTTAACCAGTAATGGTATCATCTGATTTAGAGATCACCCGCCAGATAGGACTGATCTCAGATTCAGTTACTCAGATACAGTACATAACTCAGCTAGTTCCATCAGATTCAGGACTATCAGATACAGTCACTCATGTTATCAGTTATATCAGTTATCAAAACTCATGTTATCAGTTATATCAGTTATCAAAACTCATGTTATCTGTATTCAGCTTCAGGACTGTTAGACACAGTCAACCAGACCAGTTTTTCATAATCAGAACTATCAGAAATAATACTCATGTATCAGTAACATAGTATCAGTCCCTCAGATATTAATAATTCCATGTTGTTAGTAAACTCATTCGTCAGAACTTAGCATTCAGTCCTATCACGGTGTTAGTTACAGTTACGTATGAATGCATGTATTCTCACATTTATGTTAGTCAGTCAGTTAGTATTGTTTATGCATATGAACCTATTACATTCAGCCTACCTCACTTGCATACTAGTACATTCAAAGTACTGACGCATTTCCGCTATGGTGTCTTATACAATAGGTTTAGAAGCACGAGCTCCAGAGAACCAGTAGCATCCCAGTTCAGCGATCAGAGTTAGCAGTGAGTCCTCATCCTTAGAGGACATGATAATCATATTACTATTTCAGTTTTCAGTTTATTTCAGTAGTTGGAGTTCGTTGGGGACATGTCCCATCAACTCTATATTAATACAGTTTAGAGACTTTTAGACTACAGTATGTTCAGACAATTATCTCAGTTGTTTTGGTATTATTATACCATATTTTTCAGTTATGTACTAGTATTGAACCTTATGGCCTTTCAGTTCATGTTTCCACAGTTATGATATTATTACTATTATTCAGTGCTCAGTTTATAGATATCAGTCATGGGTTAGGTTGTGGTCCTTCGGGGTCTGGGCACTGTGTAGCATTCCGGGTACCATATTCAGGGCGTTACAAAGACTTAGAAAAAATAATACAAATCATAGACACGCTAGAGATAATCGAAGAAAAAACCCTTGCAACATTAGGACTCCAATCAAATTACCTGCAAATTAGAAATAATTAATCCAAAATATACTATAAAAACAGCATCTATAGAGGCTACAAATGAAGACCTTCATGCATTTTAATCTTCTAATATCCAGATTTACAATCAAATTTACTAAATACTTTTCTTCCTTGTATTCTATTTATTAATTCTGTTTTGTCTGGTAACTTATACCCATCCATTACAGTATTATCATTTAGTCTTTTGTAATTTATTACCATTCTAGCTTTTCCTCTTACTATTTCACTATGGTTTCTTACTATGAAAGCTACTGACCTATGTCTTGATGCAGATCTTCTAATTATTCCTAATTTTAATAGTTCTTTAATTTGTATTTCAAAGTTTAATATTGCTCCCCATCCTTGAAGGCTTTCGTCTATCTCAACTATTAAATAATCTATTTCTAATGGTAGTGTTAAGTCTGGAATATCTTGTTTCATGCGCTTAAGTTGTTGGACTAATTTTATGTCTTCAGTATTAAAGGATTTTTGTCCTGTCGATCCTGTTTTAGAGTATAACAGTCCTACTACTTTACCTAAGTCTTTAATATAAGCTCTAGAATAATTTAAAAGTCCTAAAATTTTTCGTAATTCTTCAGTCTTGTCTAATTTATCTGGCATTTCTAAGACTTTTTTTAGCTATGTGTGGTTGTAATTTTATTCTACCATCTCCAATAACTACTCCTAAAAAATTAATACTATTTCTACATAATTCCATTTTCTTTCTACTTATTATTATTCCATTATCTATAAATAATTTAAAAACTTGTTGTAACTGTCCTAAATGTTCTCTCATATTATTACAAAAAACAAGAATATCATCTGCATAAACCAATAATTTTTTTTTATAGTCTCTAAAAATACTATCCATTTTTCTTTGAAAAATTGGTGGAGCCATTTTTAATCCGCACGACATGAACAACCATTCAAATTGTCCTTCTGTACATGTGAAAGCTTTCCATTCTATACTATCTTCATGCATTTTAACCTACCAATATCCATATTTACAATCAAATTTACTAAATACTTTTCTTCCTTGTATTCTATTTATTAATATTATTTTGTCTGGTAACTTATACCCATCCATTACAGTATTATCATTTAGTCTTTTATAATTTATTACCATTCTAGCTTTTCCTCTTACTATTTCACTATGGTTTCTAACTATGAAAGCTATGCTAGATGTAGATCTTCTAATTATTCCTAATTCTAATAGCTCTTTTATTTGTGTTTCAAAGACTTTAAGGTCTTCATTTGTAGCTCCTATAGATGTTGTTTTTATAGTATATTCTGGATTAATTATTTCTAATTTGGAGGTAATTTGAAACAGGATCAACAAGCCAAAAAACCTTTAATACTAAAGATATAAAATTAGTCCAACAACTTAAAAGAATGATACAAGACATCCTAGACTTAACGTTACCATTAGAAATGGATTATTTAATAGTTGAGACAGACGAAAGCCTTCAAGGATGGGGAGCAATATTAAAAGCAAAGCCAGCCTGCTGATTCTGTTTTAGAATATAACGGTCCTGCTACTTTACCCAAGTCTTTAATAAAAGCTCCAGGATAATTTAAAAGTCCTAAATTCTTTTGAAAATTTTTAGTCTTGTCTAATCTATCTGGCATTTCTAAGACTAGTCTATTATGAAAGTTCAAAATGAAGAATTTTTATACAGTCTTGTAAAATACTTATATGTTCTAACATTTGTCCGTTTTCATTTACAAGGATTTCATTATCTTTTCTTATTAAGCAGGTTTGAATATATGTTATAAGAAAAGTAAATAAACAAGTTAAGCAAAGTAATATAAAAAAGTAATTAAAGCAGGTAAGTAGTTATGAGAAAATAAAGCCGAGTTAATGTGGATGTGTTTTCTATATAGTGTAAAGTCCTACTCTGTACTCCCTCCTTCGTTGTCTTTAGTCCAATGTAAGTGTCCAAGTCATAAAGATTAATGTATATTTTCTCCCAAAAATAAAATATTTTTGCATTTTTCGATTTTTTGATTTTTTTAATTTTTTTTAATTTATACCTTGTTCATCTCTTTCTCTTTAGTTTTAGGTATTTTAGTAATATCTTCTTTAATCACACCCTGGAAGAATAACAACAGTCTTTTTTTAATATTCTGCGGACTATTCAAATCCCTAGGAAGTTACAGATTAATCTATCGTTATTGCAAAAACACTGAGAGAATAACCATATACTGGGGGTATGTTTATAAGTAATTAACTAATTTTACTAGACCAGAAAACTGGCGTTGAACCGCCGGCGATCCAGATCTTATAATATTAAAGACACATCTACTAATAATTAAATATGTACTAAAAAGTAATGAATTATACAAGATCATAAAACTGATGGTAAACCGCCGGCGATCCAAATCTTATAATAGTAAAAACACAACTGAAATAAAATATGAACTTGATTAATTTAAATATATATTACAAACTTGATAGAAAAATACAAAGATCTATGTAACGACTACTTACATGTCTTAAGGAAGAAGTGAGGTTTCCCTTTTGGGAGTCCCCTGAAAACTTGATAGCTACCGAAAAATGAAGAACTAAGAAACTAATATAGACTTTTTTTATCTTTTTTTTTTTTTGAAATTGAACTAACTTACAAACTTTTAAAACTAAGAACTTTATGAAAAACTAAGAACTTTCTCACTCTTGATTTTTTCTATCTAGCTTTTTATGTTTAAGTCTTCCCAAAGGTGGTATTTATAGGCATTTGTGGACTTCAAATCTATTCTTCAGTATACTTTATGGATTTCAAATCTTTACTTAAATATGCTTGATAAAAACTTTAGCAAGACTTTTGGCAACTTGGGTGGGGCCCATGATCACATGGCTATGTCTTTACTATATCCGTTTACTTATTTATCTGGTATATCATTGCATACGTCTATAATTTTGTATTTCATGGATATCGTCACTGCTTACGTATCCAGATTGTGTAATACTTCTGAATCAAACTCTATTCCTGAAACTTCATCGACATTTAGGTCTTATGTAAATTGATCCATGGCTGAGTTGTAGTTTCGTTCATACTCGTCACTGTCACCGTCTAATTGTCCCAGTCTTGTTCCTGTACTGGGTGATCTTGTCTCTTCTCTTGGAATTATGTAAATTCTGGGTCTTGGCTCTGGCAGTTCTGTATTCATTGCTATTTCTTTGGACAGTTGTTCTGCTAACAATTTTTTTGTAGAGTCTACTACCATTTTTTCTATATTTCTTTTTTCATTTTTCTTTTTTCTCAAGAAGAAACCTTTCTTAATCTGAGAAGGACTTCTTTCGTCTATGGTCTTGAAACTGGCTGTGAGTATTCTCCTTACACTTTTTGGCAAAGTGTCAGCCGTCAACAGATTTGATGAGTCATTACCAGCCACCATTTGAGCTGGAATAGCTGCATCATTACCTGATAAAGTAGGTCTTTCTACATTTATTGGATAATGCATACCCATTAACGGATGTATAAGTCTTTACCAGCTACCGTTTGAGCTGGACTAGCTTTATCATTACCCGATACAGTGGGTTTTTCTATTTTTGAAGAAGATGGATAATTCTTTAGAATTTTTTGAGTCTCATAAATTGGCTGAGTCTGTTGTGAAAGTTCAAAATGAAGAATTTTTGTACGGTCTTGTAAAATACTTATATGTTCTAACATCTGTCCATTTTCATTTACCAGGTTTTCATTATCTTTTTTTATTAAGCAGGTTTGAATATATGTTATAAGAAAAGTAAATAAACAAGTTAGGCAAAGTAATATAAACAAGTAATTAAAGCAGGTAAGTAGTTATAAGAAAATAAAGCCTAGTTAATGTGGATGTGTTTTCTATATAGTGTAAATTCCTACTCTGTACTCCCTCCTTCGTTGTCTTTAGTCCAGTGTAAGTGTCCAAGTCATAAAGATTAATGTATATTTTCTCCCAAAAATAAAATATTTTTGCATTTTTTGATTTTTTGATTTCTTTTAATTCATACCATGTTCATCTCTTTCTCTTCAGCTTTAGGTATTTTAGCAATATCTTCTTTAATCACACCCCGGGAGAATAACAACAGTCTTTGTTTAACCTTCTGTGGACTATTCAAATCCTTAGGAATTTACAGATTAATCTATCGTTATTGCAAAAACACTGAGAGAATAACCATATACTGGGGGTATGTTTATAAGAAATTTACTAATTTTACAAGACCAGAAAACTGGCGTTGAACCGCCGGCGATCCAGATCTTATAATATTAACGAAACATCTACTAATAATTAAATATGTACTAATAAGTAATGAATTATACAAGATCGTTAAACTGGTGGTAAACCGCTGGCGATCCAGATCTTATAATATTAAAAACACAACTGAAATAAAATATGAACTTGATTAATTCAAATATATTTTACAAACTTGGGTGAAAAATACAAAGATCTATGTAACGACTACTTACATGTCTTATGGAAGAAGTGATGTTTCCCTTTCGGGAGTCCCTTGAAAACTTGACAGCTACCGGAAAATGAAGAACTAAGAAACTAATATAGACTTTTTTCTCTGTTTTTCTTTTGAAATTGAACTAACTTACAAACTTTGGAAACTAAGAACTTTATGAAAAACTAAAAACTTTCTCACTCTTGATTTTTTCTATCTAGCTTCTTATGTTTAAGTCTTCTCAAAGGGGGTATTTATAGGCATTTGTGGACTTCAAATCTATTCTTCAGTATACTTTATGGATTTCAAATCCTTCCTTAAATATGATTGATAAAAACTTTAGCAAGACTTTTGGCAACTTCGGTGGGGCCCACGATCACATGGCTATGTCTTTACTATATCCGTTTATTTATTTATCTGGTACATCATTGCATACGTCTATAATTTTGTCTTCCATGGATATCGTCATTGCTTACGTATCCAGATTGTGTAATACTTCTGAATCAAACTCTATTCCTGAATCTTTATCGGCATTTAGGTCTTATGCAAATTGATCCATGGCTGAGTTGTAGTTTTGTTCATACTCGTCATTGTCACCATCTAACAGTCCCAGTCCTTTTCCTGTACTGGGTGATCTTGTCTCTTCTCTTGCAATTAAGGAAATTCTGGGTCTTGGCTCTGGCGGTTCTGTATTCCTTGCTATTTCTTTGGACAGTTGTTCTGCTAACAAATTTTTTGTAGAGTCTACTACCATTTTTACTATATTTCTTTTTTCTCAAGAAGAAACCTTTCTTAATCTGAGAAGGACTTCTTTCGTCTGTGGTCTATGTACCTGTGGTCTTGAGACTGGCTGTGAGTATTCTCCCTACACTTTTTGGCAAAGTGTCAGCCATCAACAGATTTGATGAGTCATTACCAGCCACCGTTTGAGCTAGAATAGCTGTATCATTACCCGATATAGTAGGTCTTTCTACATGTATTGGAGAATGCATACCCATTAACGGATTTGATAAGTCTTTACCAGCTACCGTTTGAGCTGGACCAGCTGTATCTTTACCCGATACAGTGGGTTTTTCCATTTTTGAAGAATATGGAGAATTCTTTAGAATTTTTTGAGTCTCATAAATTGGCTGAGTCTGTTGTGAAAGTTCAAAATGAAATTTTTTTATACGGTCTTGTAAAATACCTATATGTTCTAACATTTGTCCTTTTTCATTTACAAGGTTTTCATTATCTTGTCTTAAAACCTCATTGGCGTGATTTAGTCTTTTAAAAGCTTTAGTCATAGAGGAATAATGATCACAAAATATAATTTTGTCTGTATTTTTTTTAATATTATATTGTGAAATTTTTTGCATTTATGGTCTTAAAGCAGGGGTAATAAAATAATTTAGCCCTAAATTTATACGGGCATAATCTAAAGACTCTGTTAAATCATCAAAGCCTTTATAGAGAGGGGTTGTATATTCTTTTACAGAATCCATTACCTCTATCCATGTCTGAAATACTCCCTGTGTCTTTCTTCTAAGAACAACATAAAATTTAAATCTGTTAGTGCTATTTTTCTCAGTAAAATAATAACTTAAATTATTCAAGACTGAAATAAAGTATCTAATATCTTTTTGTGTGTTATTATAGGAGATCCATAAATTGTTGATCAGGAAAATCTGTCGTTTGTCCACCCTTACATCTGGTTTCAATTTGAAAGTCAGATTAGATGGCTCATAACTGGCTAGATTATGAGGTCCAAAGAATAGTCTTTCTAATTTTGGATGTTCCATCATTGTTAGTGGCCTGTAATGAGTGTTGCTTAGTAATTTGTTTAAGTAGTCTTGAGAGGATGAGGCCTCCGCCTTTCCTTTGTTTTTAACTATATACATACTGAAACAAAAATTATTTGTTGTCTTCTTTTATTAGTCTAGTTAGCTGATCTGCTAGGTTACTATCTTTATCTTTAATATGTTCTAGAACAATATTATAAATTGAAGTGACATCTAGGAAATTTAACCACCTCCTTTTACTACTATTCTTCTCTTTTATTTTCTGATAGAATTTTACTATAGCCTCGCAGTCTGTTCTTACTAATATTTCTGGATTATTTAATATATAAGGTTTAAAACTATTCAAACTGTAAATTACTGCTAGTGTCTCCGCATCAATGCTATTTAATTTACCTTTTTCTTTATATTTTCCACTTGAATAAGCACATATTTTCTCATCCCTTTTGTCACTATATTTGTTAGGCTTTGCTTTTAATACCGCTCCCCATCCTTGAAGTCTTCCGTCTGTCTCAACTATTAAATAATACATTTCTAATGGTAGCGTTAAGTCTGGGATGTCTTGTATCATGCTTTTAAGTTCTTGGACAAATTTTATGTCTTAAGTATTAAAGGGTTTTTGGCCTGTTGATCCTGTTTTAAAATATAACAGTCCTGCTACTTTACCTAAGTCATTAATAAAAGATCTATCATAATTTTAAAGTCCTAATTTTTTTTTGTAAATCTTTAGTCTTGTCTAATCTTTCTGACATATCTAAGACTTTTTTAGCTATGTGTGGTTGATATTTTATTCTACCATCTCCAATAACAACTCCTAAAAAATTAATACTATTTTTACATAATTCTATTTTCTTTCTACTTATTATTATTGTATTATCTATAAATAATTTAAAAACTTGTTGGAAATGTACTAAATGTTCTCTCATATTATTGCTAAAAACTAGAATATCATCTACATAAACCAATACAAAATTTTTATAGTCTCTAAAAATACTATCCATTTTTCTTTGAAAAATAGGAGGAACCATTTTTAATCCGAATGACATGACCAGCCATTCAAAATATCCTTCTGGACATGTGAAAGTTGTCCATTCTATACTATCTTCATGCATTTTAATCTGCCAATATCTAGATTTACAATCAAATTTACTAAATACTTTTCTTCCTTGTATTCTATTTATTAATTTTGTTTTGTCTAGTAACTTATACCCATCCATTACAGTATTATCACTTAGTCTTTTGTAATTTATTACCATTCTAGCTTTTCCTCTTACTATTTCACTATGGTTTTTAACTATAAAAGCTGCTGACCTATGTCTTGATACAGATCTTCTAATTATTCCTAATTCTAATAGCTCTTTTATTTGTATTTAAAAGTCTCTAAGGTCTTCATTTGTAGCCTCTATAGATTCTATTTTTATAGTATATTCTGGATTAATTATTTCTAATTTACAGGTAATTTGATTGGAGTCCCAATTTTGCAAGGGTTTTTCTCTGATTATTTCTAGCTTATCTAGGATTTGTATTATTTTTTCTAAGTCTTTTTGATCTTTTATTACTCCTATTTGCTGTATAACCTTCTTAAAATTGTATAATTCTGTAGCCATTTCTATTAAAGTATAGTCTTTTCCTATTTCTTCTACTACTAATAAATCTTGTAATTCTTCATACATTGTTGCCTTTTTATTATCATTACATATACAATTTTCTCCTTTAACACATTCTAGTGGCATTTTGGGTTTTATTTGATCATTTGAGTTTTTGATTCTTTCTTCTGTCTTGTCTTTAAGGAAATAATATTTAGTTAGCAGGGATTGTGTCTGCACTGGTGAGTGAGTGATATTACTAGAGAATATTACCTAATTTTTTGTAACAAGACATCCGCCATTATTTTGCATCATAAAATCTAATCCTAAGATAAAGTCTGTTTTTATGTTTGAATCTTTAACTAGTATTTCACTGAGTGTATATGATGGTTGGTAGATTTTTTCACAAGTATTAATAAAACATACCTTTGCTCTTGGTATATAGTCTGTATAGGTAGTATAGGTTTTGTCCATTTGCATGGATAGTTGAGGTTTTGACAAATTTTTAATTAATTTTGATGGTAAAATTCTACTTTTTAAAATGCTTTTTGTACATCCTGAATCAACTATAGCTAATGTCTGGAACTCATAGCCTTGAATTTTTATTCTTGCTAAAACTTTGACTGTGCTTATCTTCTTTTCTTCATTACATACCATACCCACAAATGGTAAATTCATTTATTGTCTCTGTTTAGCTTTATTATTTTCAACAAATGTATTTAATAATTCTACCTCTACTAAATCTTCTTCTCTAATTATCTTTTTAGTGTACACTCTTATCTCTAATTTTCTTAGTATTTCTTCTAATTCTAATATTTTGTCTTCTGTTGTTCTAGTTATTGGTTCCTTGTTGTAAAATTTATTTAAATTACGAGTTGATTTTCGAGTTTCTAAGACTTCTGATGCTTTCTCTATACATTTTATGCATCCTTCCTTATAACATTTCCTACATTTTGCCCTTTTATTTTTACTTGGAAACCACTTACAATAATAACACTGATTACTGTCTAATCCTTTTCCTTCCTTAAATTCATGTTCACATTCTTCTATCAAATTTACTAAATCATTATAGTCTGAGTTTGTCTTTTCTAATCCTATTTCATTCATAAATTCCTCTTCTCCAGAATCTGAAGAATCAGATTTATTTATTTCTTATTCAAAGGCTTCCATACTTCTAATAGAGTATATAATTTTATTATCTCACATATATTCGTCTACATTTATTAAATCTTCATTTAAATCTTTTATTAATTATGCATTTCTAGATCTATTATTGATTCTTTTTGGATAAGTATTTGCCAAGTGCTCTATGCTACCGTAGGTAAAACATTCTAATTTATTTTTGTAGGTTCTACTGGTGTTATATTTTCTTACATATTTATTCTTAACTAGGTATGGCTTCCTTGCAGTTGATCTTCTTAAATAATATTTCTTCTTGGGACGATAGTCTTTTTTATATCCCTTTCTATATTTCTTCTTTTTATAATCTTGGTCATAATGTTGTGCAGTAAATATGTTATTACAAAAATCTGTATCACTTTTTTTAATTGTTTTTGTATCTGTATATTTGTACATTTTTCTTGTAATACATCCATTACAAGTTATATTCTTTGTCCTATTAACCATGGGTTGTTTGGGTTTTGTATTACTCCTTCTCTCTTGGATCATTTTTCTTCTATCCCTCTCCCTAGAGCCCCTGGCAATTTATTAAATAATCTAGCTCCTAGAGTCTGATCAAACGAGTTCCCAGTAATTGTGCAATAATAAAAGTAATCATTTAGAAAATTTTTAATCCTTGAACAATTATTAATACTTAGTTGTTCTAAATTTATTAGGGCTTTTTGCTGCGATACCACTAATCCACTATTGGGATCTTCTCCTGTTAGTAGAGTATGTACTCTGTTTACAAAATTGTATGGATTTGAGCCTAGTTTTACTAATTCTTGAAAGTCTTGGGGGAATATTGTCTTATAAGCTTCCCAAAGTTCTTTAGTACTTTCTCCTAAAAATGTTTCTAAATATCTATACATAATTTCAACATCTGGTTCTTGATTATCCTGTATATGTTGTATGTAGTCTGCTACAACTACATTTTTCCATATATCTTGTTCTATTTAAGTTTCTAGGTTTGTTTTGAATACTCTATATCTTGGTAAATTTCCTGTTGTTATTGGTACTCTTTTTGCATACCAGTTGTTCTCTGGAAAGGGATTGCAGTGCTTGCTGCACTTTTTCATACATTCTTTTATACTTTCGTTTATACTATAAATCGATTGTGAGTCTTCACCTTTTTGTTCCATTTTACGTGTATAACCATAATTATCTGTTCTTAATTCACATTTTATAAAATTTTCTTTCATTTCTTCAAGTTTTATGTTTCCTAATTTACAACCTGTGCATTTAAATACGCTATTGCTTTTTATTTCGTATAGGACTTCTGCTTTTATTATGGCCTTATTTATTTCAAAACCATCTTCTTCTATTATTTCTATATCCATAAAATTAGTGTTCTCACATTCTTCAATCTCTTCCTCAGTTTCTCTTTCATTTGTATATGTATAATCTGTAAACCTTACTGAGGTGTCTCACTTCTTATTAATATACATTAAATGATCTATGGGTTTTAATATTTTTTTCATACTGAAATTTTCTAAGTTCCATTCTAATCCTACATATTCTTCTGGATTTATCTTTAATGGCTTCATTAATTTAATTCCTTTATTTTCCATTATACTTACTACATCATCTATCTTTAGATTAAATTTTATACTACTATTAGTGGCAAGTTTTCCTATAAATCCTACATATATTAATAAATTATTTCCATTATTCATTTATTCGTATCCTTTAGTCTGAATACCTATCTTTATATATTTTTCAAATTCTAAAGAATTTATCATATAATTTGGACTACAATAAAAAAGTCCTCCATTTGTCGACATGCCTACTTTTGTTATTCCTATTGTGGATTGTTTGAAGTCTGACCATCTATTATCATATATTGTAACTAATACCTTAGTTCCTAGATTTTTTCTACTTAGGCCTTTTAATCCTACTACTTTGAGTCCCTTATGCACAAGGCTCATGTTTGATTTTTCAATATGTCTTAAAGATTCTGGACTTATTAAATTTACACTAGCACTATCATTTTCAATTACGCATAATTGCTCTTCCCTATAATGTTTATATAATTGTGCCATTGAAAATATTCCTTCATTGTCTAAAGTCTTATCACTTAATAATTTTAATTTATTTTGTTGAAAAGTTGTATATTTTTGTCTACGTCTACTATTTCTTCTACCTGCTGTCTTGAATTCATTTTGGGTCTATTTATGATTCTTGATAACATGTTTGTTGTTAATATTTATTTGGTAAAACTTGGTCTTGATCTGCTTGGGGATGCTGAAAAAAGGTCCATGGTTTTGGTTTAGTTATTTTAGCTTCTTTTAATTCTTTTTGAGGGTTTATTTCTATCTTTTTTAGTTTCTCTATTAATTTCTCTATAGTTTTATCTTGACTGTCTCTTTGTTTTTCTTCTTTTATTCTTTTATTAAGTTCTAATATTAATAAAATTATAATATTATTTTGTTTTATGATTAAAGAGTCTGTTTTTCCTTGGGGTTGATGATCTAATAATCCTTCGGGATTTGGTTGAATTTGTGCAGCCTTTTGTAATATTGCTAGATAAAGTTTATCTTGTAGTATATCATTCATGAGAGTATTATATGACTTATTTGGTTAATTTCTTTTCATACTTCTTGTAATACTAGCTTTATTTCAGGATTTTCTAGGTTACCCTTGTCTTTATGTAATACCCCGCAAAGTCCTCTTCCAGTCTGAGCCTTAGAGTGTATTCAGTAAAGCGGAACTCCGAGTCTAAAAGTTTTAGAAATATCTTCCTAAGTATGAAATACTTTGAATCGTGTGGAATTTCCCTAATTTATACTTTTTTCCATGTAGAGCATTGAATAAGCTTTCCATCGATACAAAATTCGCCCAAATCAGACACTCGGGTGAAGAGTTAGAGCCATTTTAGTGAGACAGTGTGCCACCTGGCACCTTAGCGCGTCGCGGAGCCTGCCAAAATGGTAATTGTCAAATTCCAGTGAAACTCTGTGATTCCACCGCATCGCGGTATAGTTTCAGTTCGCAACCCGGGGGGAGGGGGGGACAATGCGATTTCCACCGCATCACGCCGTCGTGCAGTTTCCTAATTGTCCAAATTCCAGTGAGCTGGCGTGATTATGACGCGTCACGCCAGCATGTAAAATCGGGATTTTTTAGTTTAATTCCAAGGGCGAAAAGGGGCTTTTCCCAACCCCTATATATATACTCCCTTACACGAGATTTGGCCTCATTTTCTCTCCTTCCACTCCAAAAACTAGGGTTTCCATAATCAAAACCCTCTCCTTTTCTTCAACAAAAATCAAGAGAGATCAAGAGGAATCAAGAAATCTTTCCAAGAACCTTCAAGAAAAGAGTTTTCCTAGGTATGTAGATGTTGATTCTTGGGTCCCTTTCATCCAAGAAGCTCAAGTACCCTTTTCTAAAATTCAAAGATTTTATGTTTATGAGTTGTTAATGATTCATGTGAGTTGAAATTGATGTTACATGTGTTTTTGAGTTTTGATTTATGTTTTTTTTACAAGATTCATGAGCTTTGACCCTAGTATATGGAATTCATGTGATGTTTGTGATAAACCCTCTTGAAGTTGTTTTCTATGTGATGTGTTCATGTCCTATGGGTGTAGAAATGTTGAAATAAGCGAAGCATGTCCCCCATAGGTTTGATAAAAAAACTTAGGTGAAGCAGAAGGGGCATTATAGTATGTTGAATAGGAAACCACAAATTGGGAGCTAGTCCATGCATGCCTAGTGTTTGATAAAATGCCTTACTGAGTGAAATGTGCCATGATAGTATGAAATCCCCAAGCAGGTGTAAACCCGTACTTTCTTAGTGTTGTTGAAAGACCTTAGTGAACAAGTCGAGATATGATGGTTGTAAATTTCCCAATTATGTGCTCTCTGATATATGCTAAGCTTTTAATACATGCCAAGTTGTAATACCCCACATTTTGGACTAGAATTAAAATCCGTCATTCCTATGCGTGGATGTTTCAAAAGCCTCAAATCCTATATAAATTTAGTGTGTTAATCAATTATGTAGTGTGGGAATCTATTTGAGCATGAATTTAGATCATAGAGGTCCCCTAACTCAAGTACAAGTTGAAAGCTTTCCTATCGTTCAAGTTTTAGTGAGCGTCAAAACTTGGGTCAACTTCAATCGACCATAACTCTCTGTATATGATGAACTGGGTGGTTTACTATATATCAAATGAAAACTCATTGAATTTTCTTTCCAACGATACAAATTTCGCCTAAATCCGATATCGGATCAAAGAGTTATCCCCATTTTATTCCAGCATGTCAAGCTGGAAAACGGTGACGACGTTTCTGACGGGCTATCACGTTTCTGACGACCTTTTTGACGACGTCGTCACAATCTGACGACATTTCTGATGACGTCGTCAGCCCTGCACAGAAAATCAAGAATTTGGACCCCTTTTGTGACGACCATTCGTGACGGCCTATCACGGACCTAACGGCCTGTCACGGATGACGTCAAGTATATTTTTCCAACAATTCAAGGGTGTTTTTGCAAGGGTATTTTGGTCATTTCTTTCACCTTCCACGACTTATAACCCTAAAGAGGCATAATTTTTCCCATTTTTCTTCAGTTAAGCATCTCAAAAACCCTCTCTTACACTCTCAACCACAAGATTAGGATTTCCATCAAACTCATCTCTCAAAAGCAAGATTCAAGCCTTTTTCCAAGATAATCAAGAATTAAGTTTTCCAATCCAAGAACTCTCCAGCAAATCATCAAGGTTTCCTTTCTAAGGTATGCGTGTGTTCATTCATGGACTCCTTTCGTCCATGAAGTTCAAGAACCCTTTTTAAAACTATATATTATGGTTTTTATGTTATGAAAGGATTGTTGATCATGTTTATGAGTGGAATGATGCCAAGATAGAATCTTTATGTGTTATTATGAATCTATGACATCATATGAGTTGAAAACATGTAAGTTTGATTATTTATGATGAGTAATTGTATGATTTACACCTATGCCTAAGTTGTGCATGTAAGGTGTTTGATAAAATACCTAAGAGACTAGAAATCATGCATTATAGCTAAATTGTGACTAAGTGAAGGATTCATGATATGCCCCCATATTCCAATGATTTTCATGTTGATATTGTGTCTTGTAAATGTTGTTGGGATGTTCATGAACTAGTCTCGTGAGATTATGCCATGCTTACTTGCAAATCCTACAAATTTACAAAATGTATGATATCCATGCATTTCATGGAATTTCCCAAGTTATGATATTCTGGGTTGTTGATGTTGGTCACATACTCAAGTCAGTCATGTGTGTCAGTTTCCTTCCATCGAGTCCTGGGGGTATTCGTACCCGAAAAATATAGCTGTGTGCCTAGAGCCATATCATGTTATCACGATACTCTCAGTTAAGCCATGATCTATAGAATTCAGTCAGTCATGTGACTCAGGAAAACTCAGAAATCTCAGTAGTTCAGTAATCTCAGTGATCTCAGTACTCAGTCTGTAACTTCAGTAGTCACATTCAATCTCAGTAACTTCAGTAATCTCAATCAGTCCTCAGAACTCAGTACATTTTATTAGTCATCAGAATTCAGTAAACTCAGTTTAGCTCCTCTAAACAATACCACTTGTATCAGTTCAGCTAATCAGTTTAGTTCAGTTCAGTTATTCAGTTCATCTCTATTATTCAGTTTAGTGTATTTCAGATGGGAGTAGGATTTAGCACCGAGTGAGCCTAGGGATGGGGACTCACCTACTAGAATAGGACTGAGATCCCTAGATGCAATCCCTAAGTTCCAAAACTACGTTGCCAGCGTAGGTACGAGATGTCATCCGTTAGATATGATTGAAATACTCAGGGGTCATCCATTAGCATATTTATATGTATAGGAGTGATCCCAGGAGTCACCCATTAGATTAGGACTGACTCCACAATAAATGTCTTTACTGGTGGCGCGGTACAGACACCCTTCCAATCAGGGCATATATTGGACCCCAGTTAGCTTAGCTTGGGGCATGTCGGTTAGATGAACACATCCCACAGTTTCAGTTACAGAATCAGGGATGTCAGACACAGTTAACTCAGCTTAGTAGTACAGATTCAGTACTATTAGATACAATCAATGCTTATCATTATAAATAGACTTAAAGATCACCCGCTATATAGGACTGATCTCAGACTAAGTTCAATCATCCTTATTATCAGTATACTCATGATCACCCACTAGACAGGACTGATCTCAAATTTAGTTACTCCATGTAGAATGGAACTCAGATAGTTCCATCAGTACTTAGACTGTCAGATACAGTCGCTCAGTATCGGTTATATTGGTTAGTCCGATCATTACAGTTATATCAGTTCTCATAGCTCATGTTACCAGTAGTCAGTCTCAGGACTGTTAGACACAGTCATTCAAACCAGTTCTTCATAATTTGAATTGTCAGAAATAGTCAATAATCTATTCAGTACCTCAGTAACAGTAAAGTCATGTCGTCATCATTCAAATTCAGTACTCAGTATCATCATGAGTTTAGTAATAGTTGTTTATGCATGTATGTATTCTCACGTCCATATTATTTAGCATTGTTCATGCATATAACCCTTCGCATTTAGCCTACCTCACTCGTATACTCAGTACATTCAGATGTACTGACGTATTTGTGCTATGGTGTTTTATTTTATGCCATAGGTTTAGAGGCACGAGCTCCAGATCAGCAGTAGATTCCAGTCTCAGCAGTCAGAGTTAGAAGTAAGTCCTCATCTTTTGAGGACATGATGATTTCAGTTTTCAATTTATTTCAGTAGTTGGAGTTAGTTAGAGACATGTTTCTTCAACTCCCTATTCAGATAGTTTAGAGGCTTTTCAGACTAGTATGTTCAGACTTCAGTTTATTTCAGTTGTTTTGGGTATTTTATACCCCATTTTAGATGTTATAACTTAGTATATTTTGTTCAGTTTGAACCTTACGGCCTTACAGTATTAAGTATTCTGTATTTCATGAGACATTTTGCAGTTTACAGGTACAGATATCAGTCATGGGTTAGCTTATGGTCCTTTGGGGTCATGAGCACCGTGTAGCATTCTGGTTCAGAAAATCGGGTCGTTACACAAGTGGTTAGCAAGTAAGTTGAGACATGATAGTATGAAGTTTTCCCCAAATCATGTGATGTCCAAATACATGTCAAGACTGATTTAGGTATGAAGTACTTGAGGTAAGACCTTGTTGAATGAAGTATAATCTAGTAGCATATTTCCTTACGCTAGTATATGTTGATGTTTCCTAAATGCTTGACGCGAGGCCTTAATGATTGTAAAGGTGAAGGTATGTTATGTTTCCTAAATACTTGAAGAGATGCTTTAATGATAATGATGATGAATGAATGATTGTGATGATGAGGATGAATGAATGGTTGTGATGATGGAGGAATGATTATGCTTTATTTTATGTTATCGAGTCCTGGGGGTATTTATACCCGATAATTTAGCTGTTTTCTAGAGCCCGTGTCAGTTTTACGATAATTCCAGTCAAACTATGACTCTCAGAACTCAGTGAATTAAAGAACACTATATCCTCAGATAGTTATAGAACTTAAGAAATCTCAGTTACCTATGTAATCTCTGTATCGCTAGTAATCTAGCCTTAGTCCTGTGATCGGCTCAGATCTAATAGTATTCAAGTGTGCAATTATAATCTCAGAAGCGATTCGAGTAATATATTCAAGCTCTGTATCGTCAGTAAGATATTATGATTTAATACAATTTCCATCAGATACGGAACTAAGTGATCTCAATGTAACTCAGTCAGATCTTTTGAGAAATATGATCAATGTCAGAATTCAGTCCAGAGTCTTTCAGTTGGGAGTAGAAACTAGCACCGAGCGAGGGAAGGAATAGTGGCTTCTCCCATTCAGCGAGAGAAAGGCTGGAGTTGTTAGTAGCAATACCTGACCTCCAGAACTGCGTAGCCAGTGCAGGATGCAGGAGTCTCCATCAGTAAAGGCTGTCACCTCCAGAGAGAGAGAGTATTTGACTATGATATTGCCTTAGGTCGACTTCCTGTCGAGGGTCATCCGTCAGAGTGGATTGACCAGAGAGAGGTCTTTACTCATGGCACAGTAGTGAAACCCTTCCAGCTGGGGTTAAAGGTTAGACCTCACCTGTGGTAGGTTGGGGCATGTCGGTTAAGTAACTACTTTCCACAGTTTTAGTTTTAGTTTCAGATTCAGTTTCAGTTTCAGTATCAATCTTCAAAAATCAGGACTGTCAGATACAGTCATTTATCTCTATACAATCATTTATCTCTATACAGATAGGCTTGGTCTCATATACAATTATTTAATGTCATATTTAGAGATATGCCGCTAGATAAGCTTGATCACAGTCTCATATTCTATTGAGTATTCTTGTTGTCAGATTCTGATATTATCATTTCCTTACCATTGATAATAGCTTTATTAATCATCCGTTAGAGAGGTTGATCTTTAATCTTGTCAGTCGAGAGCAGTAAGCTCAGAATTCAGTCATCGATGAAAGTACATCCAGTTTCTCAGTCATCAGTATCAGATGAGTCAGTGTTTCAGTATCTCTGTGTCAGCAGTGAGTTCAGTCTGCAGTAAGGTAGTATCAGAGTTTTAGTCTCTAGAGTTGTGATGATTGTGACTACGGTCTATGCATTCATGTATATGTATGTGTTCTCGAGCGGCATTTTCATGATTATTCAGTTTAGATATTATGCATCCATGAGCCCTTGCATTTAACCTACCTCGTCTACATACTCGGTACATTGCTGTACTGACGAATTTGTGCTATGGTGTTCTATTTGACACCATAGGCTCAGAGGCACAGGATCCAGATTTTCCTCAGCAGTTTAGTCCCAGCCAACAGCAGTAGCCATAACCGTTAGTCCTCTTCTTTCGAGGACGAATATCAGTTTACTATTATTGCATCAGATTTTGTTTACTTTCAGTTGATGGAGTTAGTTGGGGACATGTCCCATCAACTCCACAGTTCAGATAGTTTAGAGTTTTTTCAGACAGATATATTAGTATTCAATTTTTAGTTTTGTGTATTCATAGATGTGTTGAACCTTATGGCTAGTTTTTGCATTTATTTCAGATATTATACAGTGCACAGGTATAGATATCAGTAAAAGGGTTAGCTTGTGGTCCTTCGGGTCATAAGCACCGTGTGACGTCTCGGGATGGGATCTCGGGGCGTTACACTTTATTAATTAAAACTTTGAATTTTTTGTCTAATTCTTCTTGTTGGTTCTTTAGGAAATCAAAATTTAATTTTATTTTACTTAACCAATTCTTTTCTTTGTTTTGCAGGTCTTCTAATATCTCTAGAGTTTTTAATATTTTTGTATTTTCTTTTTGAACTTTTGCTCCTAGGTTTATTCTAAAGTTTGTAATAGTATTTAGTTGTGGATTATCTCCATGTAATATATGTTCTCCGTCGTTAAAATTACACTTAATAAGAGAACTGTCTTTTAAACATCTGTATTTCTTTTCAGCTTGGATTATTAGATCTAAATATTCTAATTTCTTTAAATTATCAATTTTTACACTACTATTTTTTATCCTAAAGGTATTTTTCTAATACAGTGGTTTCTAATGGTCTTTATTCTATAATTTCTGTAGTCTATACAGTATCTAATACTTTCTAATTTACACTTAAACAAATTTATACGGTTTATACAGTTTAGTAATGTTATAAGGTCAGAGATTATAATGGCTTATGATAATTCTATAACTTCTAATATTTCTATTTGATTTATTAATATTTGTTATTTTTTCAAAATTTTGTTTCATAGTCTTATTTCTTTATATAATCGATTATATTCTCCTTGTATTTGTCTCGCAAAAGGATGTGTTTTCATATATTTTTACTTAATTTTATCCTAAAGGAATATCTACTGGGTCACACTTTTTCTTTAAATAACTTATTCTTCTATTGTAATATAGTATGTTGATTCTAAGTCCATGTAAATCCCATGTTATTTCACTTAAATATTCTTTGAAAAATTCTGATTGTGATGTTTCTAGAGTTGCTAATGTGTCTAGATAGTTACTCAAAACTATTTCTTCGGCTACTTTGTCTGTCCTCTTTTTTATTTCTTCGTTTAAAAGCCAATATCTGAATTGTATATCGTTAGCAAAAGGATGTTATTTCATTTATTATTATTTCAAGACCTAAGATGCTTTATCAATTCGTACTCTAAACCGAATATTATGGTGATTAGATTATCTAGTCTTCTCGGATCTTCTTTTGTATTATTTAGTCTTTTATATTCTAAGTATAAACTATACAAATTATTCTGAATTTCTTCTTATGATCTTATATTTCTATGAGGTGTGTTCAATAAGCTAAATAAAAAGGATACATGTCTCTCAAAATCATATCTACTCATAGTTCTTGGTTAATATAAGATATCTACTTCTTGTAATTCTGTCCAGATCTCTTCTCTCAATTCTGCAGAAAGCTGAAATAACTTAATACTTAACTGCCTATGTTGTAGTAAGGTATTATATAAATTTAGAAGTTATGTCTTTATAATTCTAGTAGACCAAAAATATTCTTAATCTAATATCACTAGACGTACGTAGGGCCTAGGTTTACGTTTCTCAGTTCTTGACAACACCATATATAGTAAAGTCTCCTCGAATCTTAGGTCTCTGATACCAATAATAAACAAATATAATATAGATAGATAGATATAGTATAGATATAATATAGGCAGATAGATATAGTATAGATATAATATAGGCAGATAGATATAGTATAGATATAATATAGACAGATGTATAATAATAATAATAAAGTGTATATATAACATATAAACAAAGCAAATAATTATAAAACAGGTTTAAGTCTCTATCTTCATGCATTTTAATCTGCCAATATCTAGATTTACAGTTAAATTTACTAAATACTTTTCTTCCTTGTATTATATTTATTAATTGTATTTTGTCTGGTAACTTATACCCATCCATTACAGTATTACCATTTAGTCTTTTGTAATTTATTACCATTCTAGCTTTTCCTCTTACTATTTCACTATGGTTTCTTACTATAAAAGCTGCTGACCTATGTCTTGATGTAGATCTTCAAATTTTTCCTAATTCTAAAAGCTCTTTTATTTGCATTTCAAAGTCTTTAAGGTCTTCATTTGTAGCCTCTATAGATGTTATTTTTATAGTATATTCTGGATTAATTATTTCTAATTTACAAGTAATTTGATTGGAGTCCCAATGTTGCAAGGGCTTTTATCCGATTATCTCTCGCTTATCTAGGATTTGTATTATTTTTTCTAAGTCTTTTTGATCTTTTATTACTCCTATATGCTGTATACCCTTCTTAAAATTGTATAATTATGTATTCATTTTTATTAAAGTATAGTCTTTTCCTATTTCTTCTACTACTAATAAATCTTGTAATTCTTCATACATTGTTGTCTTTTTATTATCATTACATGTACAATTTTCTCCTTTATCACATTCTAGTGGCATTTTAGGTTTTATTTGATCATTTGAGCTTTCGATTCTTTCTTCTGTCTTGTCTTTAAGGAAACAATATTTAGTTAGCAGGGATTGTGTCTGCACTGGTGAGTGAGTGATATTACTAGATAATATTACCTAATTTTTTGTAACAAGACATCCGCCATTATTTTGCATCATAAAATCTAATCCTAAGATAAAGTCTATTTTTATGTTTGAATCTCTAACTAGTATTTCACTGAGTGTCTATGATGGTTGGTAGAATTTTTCACAAGTATTAATAAAACATACCTTTTCTCTTGGTATATAGTCTGTATAGGTAGTATAGGTTTTGTCCATTTGCATGGATAGTTGAGGTTTTGCAATTTTTTTATTAATTTTGATGGTAAAATTCTACTTTTTAAAATGCTTTTTGTACATCATGAATCAACTATAACTAATGTCTGGAACTCATAGTCTTGAATTTTTATTCTTGCTAAAACTTTGACTGTACTTATCTTCTTTTCTTCATTACATACCATACCCACAAATGGTAAATTCATTTATTTTCTCTGTTTAGCTTTATTATTTTCAACAAATGTATTTAATAATTCTACCTCTACTAAATCTTCTTCTCTAATTAACTCTTTAGTGTATACTCTTATCTCTAATTTTCTTAGTCTTTCTTCTAATTCTAATATTTTGTCTTCTGTTGTTCTAGTTATTGGTTCCTTGTTGTAAAATTTATTTAAATTATGGGTTGATTTATGAGTTTCTAAGATTTCTGATGCTTTTTCTATACATTTTATGCATCCTTGTAACATTTCCTACATTTTGCCCTTTTGTTTTTACTTGGAAACCACTTACAAAAACAACACTGATTACTGTATAATTCTTTTCCTTCCTTAAATTCATGTTCACATTCTTCTATCAAATTTACTAAATCATAATAGTCTGAGTTTGCTTTTCTAATCCTATTTCATTCATAAATTCCTCTTCTCCAGAATCTGAAGAATCAGATTTATTTATTTCTTATTCAAAGGCTTCCATACTTCTAATAGAGTATATACTTTCATTATCTGACATATATTTGTCTACATTTATTAAATCTTCATTTAGATCTTTTATTAATTATACATTTCTAGATCTAGTATTGATTCTTTTTGAATAAGTATTTGCCAAGTGCTCTATGCTACCGCAGGTAAAACATTCTAATTAATTTTTGTAGGTTCTATTGGTGTTATATTTTCTTACATGTTTATTCTTATCTAGGTATGGCTTCCTTGCAGTTGATCTTCTTAAATAATATTTCTTCTTGGGACGATAGTTTTTTTTATATGCTTTCTATATTTCTTCTTTTTATAATCTTGGTAATAATGTTGTGTAGTATATATGTTTTTGTATCACTTCTTTTTAATTGTTTTTGTATCTATATATTTGTACATTTTTCTTGTAATACGTCCAATACATGTTGTATTCTTTGTCCTATTGACCATAGGTTATTTGGGTTTTGTATTACTCCTTCTCTTTTGGACAATTTTTCTTCTATCTCTCTTCTTTGAGCCCCTGGTAATTTTATAAATAATCTAGCTCCTAGAGTCTGATCAAATGAGTTTCCACTAATTGTACAATAATAAAAGTAATCATCTAGAAATTCTTTAATTCTTGACCAATTATTAATACTTAGTTGTTCTAAATTTATTAAGGCTTTTTGTTGTAATACCACTAATCCACTATTGGGATCTTCTCCTGTTAGTAGAGTATGTACTTTGTTTACAAAATTGTATGGATTTGAGCCTAGTTCTACTAATTCTTGAAAGTCTTGCGGGAATATTATCTTATAAGCTTCCCAAAGTGCTTTAGTAGTTTCTCCTAGAAATGTTTCTACATATCTATACATAATTTCTGCCTCTGGTTCTTGATTCCCCTGTATATGTTGTATGTAGTCTGCTACAACTACATTTTTCCATATGTCTATTACATTATTCCATGCATGAGGGTCATGAGGTGGTTAATGTAGAATTTTTCCTTTATTACCACCTTCTTGTAGTCTAATGGGTTCTTTTATTGGCATTCTTCTCCCTTTAGGTTTTAAGTCTTGTTCTACTTGAATGTCTTGGTTTGTTCTGAATACTAATATTTCTATTTGATTTATTAATATTTGTTCTTTTTCCAAAATTTTGTTTCTTAGTTAGATGCTTTATCAATTCGTACTCTAAACCGGATATTATGGTGATTAGATTATCTAGTCTTCTCGGATCTTCTTTGGTATTATTTAGTCTTTTATATTCTAAGTATAAACTATACAAATTATTCTGAATTTCTTCTAATGATTTTATATTTCTATGAGGTGTGTTCATTAAGCTAGATAAAAAGGATACGTGTCTCTCAAAATCTTATCTACCCATAGTTCTTGGTTAATATAAGATATTTGATTTTTAACTTCTCTTAATCTATTATCTACTTCTTGTAATTCTGTCCAGATCTCTTTTCTCGATTCTGCCTAAAGCTCAAATAACTTAATACTTAACTGTCTATGTTGTAGTAAGGTATTATATAAATTTATAAGTTCTCTCTTTATATTTCTAGTAGACCAATAATATTTTGAATCTAATATTACTAGATGTTCGTAGGGCCTAGGTTTTTGTTTCTCAGTTCTTGACAATATCATATATAGTAAAGTCTCCTAGAATTTTAGGGCTCTAATACCAATAATAATAGACAAATAATATAGATACAACATGGACAGATAGATATAGTATAGATAGATAGATATAATGTAATGAACAGAAAACAAATATAATAATAATAAAGAGAAAATATATAAAAATAGTATAGACGGATAGGTAATAATATTATAAGATAGATGTATAAGAATAATAAAGTGTATATATATTATATACGGAAAATAATTAATAAGCAAGTTTTAGTATATGATATAAGCAAAGTAAATAAACAATTTAAGAAAAGTAATATAAACAAGTAATTAAAACAGGTAAGTAATTAAAGCAGGTAAGTGATTAAAGCAGGTAAGTGGATATGAGAAAATAAAGTAGAGTTAATGCGGATGTGTTTTTTATATGGTGTAAAATCCTAATCAGTACTCCCCCTTCGTTGTTCTTAGTCCAGTGTAAGGGTCCAAGTGAAATATTAGAAGTTATAGAATTATCAGAAGCCATTATAATCTCAGACCTTATAACAATAGTAAACTGTGTAGACCATATAAATTTATTTAAGTGTATATTAGAAAATATTAGATACTATATAGAGTACAGAAATTATAGAATAAAGACCATTAGCAACCACTGTATTAGCAAAATACCTTTAGGATAAAAACTAGTAGTGTAAAAATTGATAATTTAAAGAAATTAGAATATTTAGATCTAACAATCCAAGCAGAAAAGAAATACAGATGTTTAAAAGACAGTTCTCTTATTAAGTGTAATTTTAACAAAGGAGAACATAAATTACATGGAGATAATCCAGAACTAAATACTATTACAGACTTTATAATAAACGTAGGAGAAAAAGTTCAAAAAGAAAATACAAAACTATTAAAAACTCTAGAGATATTAGAAGACCTGCAAAACAAACAAAAGAATTTGTTAAGTAAAGTAGAATTAAATTTAGATTTCCTAAAGAACCAAAAAGCTGAATTAGACAAAAAATTCAAAGTTTTAATTAATAAAGACAAGGGTATCTTAGAAAATCGATGAAAGTATAAAAGAATTTATGGAAAGTACAACAAGCACTGCAATCCCTTTCCAAAGAACAACTGGCATGCAAAGAGTACCATTAACAATAGGAAATTTACCGGACTTTCTACATTCGTTGGGGAATGCACACCCATTAACGGATTTGATAAGTCCTTACCATCTACCGTTTGAGCTGGACTAGCTGTATCTTTACCCGATACAGTGGGTTTTTCCATTTTAAAAGAAGATGGAGAATTCTTTAGAATTTTTTGAGTCTCATAAATTGGCTGAGTCTATTGTGAAAGTTCAAAACGAAGAATTTTTATACGGTCTTGTAAAATACTTGTATGTTCTAACATTTTTCCTTTTTCATTTACAAGGTTTTCATTATTTTGTCTGAAAACCTCATTGGCGTGATTTAGTCTTTTAAAAGATTCAGTCATAGAGGAACAATGATCACAAAATATAATTTTTTTTGTGTCTTTCTTAATATTATATTGAGGAATTTTTTGCATTTCTGGTCTTAAAGCTAGGGTAATAAAATAATTTAGCCCTAAATTTATACGGAAATAATCTAAAGCTTTGTTAAATCATCAAAGTCTTTATAGAGAGGGGTTGTATAGGTTTTTACAGAATCCATTACCTCTGTCCATGTCTGACATACTCCCTGTGTTTTTCCCCTAAGAACAACAAAAAACTTAAATTTGTTAGTGTTATTTTTCTCAGTAAAATAATAACTTAAAGCATTTAGGACTGAAATAAAGTATCTAATGTCTTTTGGTGTCTTGTTGTAGGAGATCCATAAATTGTCGATCAGGAAAATCTGTCGTTTCTCCACCCTTACATCTGGTTTTAATTTGAAAGTAAGATTTGATGGCTTATAACTAGAGATTTTATGAGGTCCGAAGACCAGTCTTTCTAATTTCGGATGTTCAAACATTGTTAGTGGCCTATAACGAGTGTTGCTTAGTAATTTGTGTAAGTATTCTTAAAAGGAGGAGGCTTTCGCCTTTCCTTTGTTTTTGTCTGTATACATACTGAAACAAAAATTATTAGTTGTCTTCTTTTATTAGTCTACTTAGCTGATCTGCTAGGATATTATCTTTACCTTTAATATGTTCTAGAATAATATTATAAATTGAAGTGGCATCTAGGAAATTTTACCACCTATGGTTTGCAGTGCTTGCTGCACTTTTCATAAATTCTTTTATACTTTTGTCTATACTATATATCGATTTTGAGTCTTCACCATTTTTTCATTTTTACATGTATAACCATAATTATCCGTTCTTAATTCACATTTTATAAAATGTTTTTTCATTTCTTCAAGTTTTAAGTTTCCTAATTTACAACCTGTGCATTTAAATACGCTATTGCTATTTATTTCGTATAGGACTTCTGCTTTCAGTATGGCCTTATTTACTTAAAAACCTTCTTCTAATATTTCTATATTCATGAAATTAGTGTACTCACATTCTTCAATTTCTTCTTCAGTTTCTCTTTAATTTGTATATGTATAATCTGTAAATCTTACTGAGGTGTCTCCTTTCTTATTAATATACATTAAATGATATGTGGGTTTTAATATTTCTTTCTTACTGAAATTTTCTAAATTCCATTGTAATCCTGCATATTCTTCTGGATTTATCTTTAAAGGCTTTATTATTTTAATTCCTTTATTTCCTATTATACCTACTACATCATCTATCTTTGGATTAAATTTTATACTACTATTAGTGGCAAGTTTTCCTATGAATCCTACACATATTAATAAATTATTTCCATTATTCATTTCTTCGTATCCTTTAGTCTGAATACCTATCTTTATATATTTTCCAAATTCTAAAGAATTTATCATATAATCTGGACTACAATAAAAAGTTCTCATTTGTCGACATGTCTACTTCTGTTATTCCTATTGTGGATCTTTTCAAGTCTGACCATCTATTATCATATATTGTAATTAATACCTTAGTTCCTAGATTTATCTAGTTAGGCCTTTCAAACCTACTACTATGAGTCCCATATGCATGAGTCTCATGTTTGATTTTTCAATTTGACTTAAAGATTCTGGACTTATTAAATTTACTCTAGTACTATCATTTCCAATTATGCATAATTGCTCTTCCTTATAAAGTTTATATAATTTTTCCATTGAAAACATTCCTTCATTGTATAAAGTCTTAGCCCTTAATAGTTTTAATTTGTTTTGTTGAAAAAGTTGTATGTCTTTGTCCACGACTACTATCTCTTCTAGCTGTTATCTTGAATTCATTTTGGGTCTATTTATAATTCTTGATAACATGTTTGTTGTTAATCTTTCTTTGGTAAAACTTGGTCTTGATCTACTTGGGGATACTGAAAAAAGGTCCATGGTTTTGGTTTAGTTATTTTAGCTTCTTTTAATTCTTTTTGACGGGTTATTTCTATCCCTTTTAGTTTCTCTATTAATTCTTCTATAGTTTTGTCTTGACTGTCTCTTTGTTTTTCTACTTTTATATTTTTATTTAGTTCTAATAGTAATAAAATAATAATATTATTTTATTTTATGATTAAAGAGTCTGCTTTTTTGGGGGTTGATGATCTGATAATCCTTCGGGATTTAGAAAAGACAAACTCAGACTATTATTATTTAGTAAATTTGATAGAAGAATGTGAACATGAATTTGAGGAAGGAAAAGGATTAGACAGTAATCAGTGTTGTTTTTGTAAGTGGTTTTCAAGAAAAAACAAAAGGGCAAAATGTAGGAAATGTTTTAAGGAAGGATGCATAAAATGTATTGAAAAAACCTCAGAGATACCAAATAGATTTGAAGTCCACAAATGCCTATAAATACCCCCTTTGGGAAAACTTAAACATAAGAAGCTAGAGAGAAAAAATCAAGACTGAGAAAGTTCTTATTTTTTCATAAAGTTCTTAGTTTCCAAAGTTTGTAAGTTAGTTCAAATTAAAAAAAAAAAGAGTAAAAATTCTTTATTAGTTTCTTCGTTCTTTATTTCCGGTAGCTCTCAAGTTTTTAGGGGACTCCTGAAAGAAAAACCTCACTTCTTAATGGTAATATTCGCTAGTAATATCACTCACTCACCAGTGCAGAGACAACCACTTGTTTAAGTGTAAATTAGAAAGTATTAAATACTGTATAGACTATGTGGGAATATTGTCTTATAAGCTTCCCAAAGTGCTTTAGTACTTTCTCCTAAAAATGTTTCTAAGTATCTATACATAATTTCTTCATCTGGTTCTTGATTACCCTGTATATGTTGTATGTAGTCTGCTACAACTACATTTTTCCATATGCCTATTACATTATTCCATGACTGAGGTTCATGAGCTGGTAAACTTAAATTTTTTTCTTTATTACCACCTTTTTTTAATCTAATAGGTTCTTCTATTGGCATTCTTCTTTCTCTAGGTTTGATGTCTTATTTTGCTTGAGTGTCTGGGTTTGTTCTGAATACTCTATATCTTGGTAAATTTTCTATTGTCACTGGTATTCATTGCATACCAGGTGTTCTCTTGAAAGGGCTTGCAGTTCTTACTGCACTTTCCATAAATTCTTTTATACTTTCGTCTATACTATAAATCGATTCTGAGTCTTCACCTTTTTGTTCCCTTTTACGTGTATAACCATAATTATCTGTTCTTAATTCACATTTTATAAAATGTTCTTTCATTTATTCAAGTTTTAAGTTTCCTAATTTACAACCTGTGCATTTAAATACGCTATTGCTATTTATTTCGTATAGGACTTGTGCTTCTATTATGGCCTTATTTACTTCAAAACCATCTTTTTCTATTATTTCTATATTCATAAAATTAGCGTTCTCACATTCTTCAATCTCCTCCTCAGTTTCTCTTTCATTTGTGTATGTACAATCTGTAAACCTTACTGAGGTGTCTCCTTTCTTATTAATATGCATTAAATAGTCTGTGGGTTTTAATATTTCTTTCTTACTGAAATTTTCTAAATTCCATTCTAATTCTGCATATTTTTCTGGATTTATCTTTAAAGGCTTCCAGAAGAATATGCAGGATTTGAATGGAACTTAGAAAATTTCAGTAAGAAATAAATATTAAAACCCACAGATCATTTAATGTATATTAATAAGAAAAGAGACACCTCAAAAAGATTTACAGATTATACATATACAAATGAAAGAGAAACTGAGGAAGAGATTGAAGAATGTGAGAACACTAATTTTATCAATATAGAAATAATGGAAGAAAATGGTTTTGAAGTAAATAATGCCATAATAAAAGTAGAAGTCCTACATGAAATAAATAGCAATAGCGTATTTAAATGCGCAGGTTGTAAATTAGGAAACTTAAAACTCGAAGAAATGAAAGAACATTTTATAAAATGTGAATTAAGAACAGATAATTATGGTTATACACGTAAAAAGGAACAAAAAGGTTTTCATATATTTTAACTTAAGTTTATCCTAAAGGAGTATCTACTAGGTTACACCGTTTCTTTAAATAACTTATTCTTCTATTGTAATATATTATGTCGATTCTACAGACACTAGATACTTTATTTCAGTTTTGAGCCAAGACCCAGAATTTCATTAATTCCAAGAGAAGAGACAAGATCACCCAGAATAGGAACAAGACTGGGACTATCAGACGGAGATAGTGATGAGTATGAACGAGACTACAACTTAGCCATGGACCAATTTACACAAGACCCAAATGCCGATGAAAATTCAGGAATAGAGTTTGATTCTGAAGCATTACACAATCTGGATACGTAAGCAATGACGATATCCATGAAAGACAAAATTACAGACGTATGCAATGATATAATAGATAATAGACAGATATATAATAAACAGATATAATATAGACAAATAGATATAGTATAGATATAATATAGATAGATAGATATAGTATAGATATAATATAGACAGATGTATAATAATAATAAACGTATATGTAATACATAAACAAAGAAAATAATTATTAAGAAGGTTTTAGTAAATGTTATAAGAAAAGTAAATAAACAAGTTAAGCAAAGTAATATAAACAAGTAAATAAAGTACGTAAGTAGTTATGAGAAAATAAAGCAGAGTTAATGTGGATGTGTTTTCTATATGGTGTAAAGTCCTACTCAGTACTCCCTCCTCTATTGTCCTTAGTCCAATGTAAGTGTCCAAGTCATAAAGATCAAAGTATATTTTCTCCCAAAAATAAAATAATTTTGCATTTTTGATGTTTTTTAAATTTATACCCTGTTCATCTCTTTCTCTTCAGTTTTAGGTATTTTAGAAATATCTTCTTTAATTACACCCCATGAGAATAACAACAATCCTTTTTTATTTATTCTACGAACTTTTCAAATCTCTAGGAATTTACAGATTAATTCATCGTTATTGCTAAAACACTGAGAGAATAACCATATACTGGAGGTATGTTTATAAGTAATTTACTAATTTTACAAGACCAGAAAACTGGTGGTGAACCACCGGCAATCCAGATTTAATAATATTAAAGACACATCTACTAATAATTAAATATGTACTAATAAGTAATGAATTTTTACAAGATCGAAAAACTAGCGGTAAACCGCCGGCAATCCAGATCTTTAAAACACAACTGAAATAAAATATGAACTTGATTAATTCAAACATAATTTACAAACTCGGGAGAAAAATACAAAGATCTATGTAACGACTACTTACATGTCTTAAGAAAGAAGTGAGGTTTAACTTTCGAGAGTCCCCTGAAAACTTGACAGCTGCCAGAAATGAAGAACTAAGAAATTAATATAGACTTTTTACACACTCTTTTTTTTTTTGATGAACTAACTTACAAACTTTGGAAACTAAGAACTTTATGAAAAACTAAGAACTTTCTCACTCTTGATTTTTTCTCTCTAGCTACTTATGTTTAAGTCTTCCAAAGAGGGGGTATTTATAGGCATTTGTGGACTTCAAATCTTTTCTTCAATACACTTTATTGATTTCAAATCCTTTCTTCAATATACTTGATAAAACTTTAGCAAGACTTTTGGAACCTTGGGTGGGTCCCACAATCACATGGCTATGACCTTATTTTATCTGTTTATTTATTTATCTGTTACATCATTGCATACGTCTGTATTTTGTGTTTCGTGGATATCATCATTTCTTACATATCTAGATTGTGTATTTCTTCTGAATCAAACTCCATTCATGAATCTTTATCGGCATTTGGGTCTTTTGCAAAATTGATCCATGACTGAGTTATAGTCTAGTTCATACTCGTCACTGTCTCCGCCTGATAGTCCTAGTCTTGTTCCTATTCTGAGTGATCTTGTCTCTTCTCTTGGAATTAAGGAAATTCTGGGTCTTGGCTCTGGCGGTTCTGAATTCATTGCTATTTCTTTGGGCAGTTGTTCTGCTAATAATTTTTTTATAAAGTCCACTACCATTTTTTTTATATTTCTTTTTTCATTTTTCTTTTTTCTCAAGAAGAAACCTTTCTTAGTCTAAGAAGTACTTATTTCGTCTGTGGTCTAAGTACCTGTGGTCTTGAAACTGGCGGGGAGTATTCTCCCTACACTTTTTGGCAAAGTATCAGCCATTAACGAATTTGATGATTCTTTACCAGCTATCGTTTGAGCTGGACTAGCTGTATCATTACCCGATACAGTAGGTCTTTCTACATTCTTTGGGGAATTCACAACCATTAACGGATTTGATAAGTCTTTACCAGCTACCGTTTGAGCTGGACTAGCTGTATCTTTACCCGATATAGTGGGTTTTTCCATTTTTGAAAAAGATGGAGAATTCTTTAGAATTTTTTGAGTCTCATAAATTGGCTGAGTCTGTTGTGAAAGTTCAAAATGAAGAATTTTTATACGGTCTTATAAACCACTTATATGTTCTAATATTTGTCCCTTTTCATTTACAAGGTTTTCATTATCTTGTCTTCAAACCTCATTGGTGTGATTTAGTATTTTAAAAGCTTCAGTCATAGAGGAACAATGATCACAAAATATAATTTTGTCTGTGTCTTTTTAAATGTTATATTAAGGATTTTTTTGCGTTTCTGGTCTTAATGTTGGGGTAATAAAATAATTTAGCCCTAAATTTATACGAGTATAATTTAAAGCCACTGTTAAATCATTAAAGCCTTTATAGAGAGGGGTTTTATAGTCTTTTATAGAATCCATTACCTCTGTCCATGTATGAAATACTCCCTATGTCTTTTCCCTGAGATCAACATAAAATTTAAATCTATTATTGTTGTTTTTCTCAGTAAAATAATAACTTAGAGCATTTTGAACTGAAATAAAGTATCTAGTGTCTCTAGGTGTCTTGTTGTAGGAGATCCATAGATTGTCGATCAAGCATATCTGTCGTTTGTCCACCCTTACATCTGGTCTTAGTTTGAAAGTCAGATTGGATGGCTCATAACTGACGAGATTGTGAGGTTCAAAGATAAGTTTTTCTAATTTTGGATTCTCCAACTTTGTTAGTGGCTTGTAACGAATGCTGCTTAGTAATTTGTTTAAGTAGTCTTGAGAGTATGAGGCTTCCACCTTTCCTTTGTCTTTGCCTGTATTTATACTGAAACAAAAATTGTTAGTTGTCTTCTTTTATTAGTCTACTTAGCTAATCTGCTAGGTTATTATCATTTCCTTTAATATGTTCTAGAACAATATTATAAATTGAAGTGGCATCTAGGAAATTTAACCACCTCCTTTTACTACTATTCTTCTCTTTTATTTTCTGATAAAATTTTACTATAGCCTCGCAGTTTGTTCTTACTAATGTTTCTGGCTTATTTAATATATAAAGTTTAAAACTATTCAAAATATAAATTACTACTAGTGTCTCCACACCTATGCTATTTAATTTACCCTTTTCTTTATATTTTCCCCTTGAATAAGCACATATTTTCTCATCTTTTTTGTCACTATATTTGTTAGGTTTTGCTTTTAATATTGCTCCCCATCCTTGAAGGCTTTCGTCTATCTCAACTATTAAATAATCCGTTTCTAATGGTAGTGTTAAGTCTGGAATATCTTGTATCATGTGCTTAAGTTGTTGGACTAATTTTATGTCTTCAGTATTAAAGGATTTTTGACTTGTCGATCCTGTTTTAGAGTCTAATGGTCCTGCTACTTTTCCTAAGTCTTTAATAAAAGCTCTAGCATAATTTAAAAGTACTAAATTTTTTTGTAAATCTTTAGTCTTGTCTAATCTATCTGACATTTCTAAGACTCTTTTATCTATGTGTGGTTGTAATTTTATTCTACCATCTCCAATAACTACTCCTAAAAAATTAATACTATTTCTATATAATTCTATTTTCTTTCTACTTATTATTATTCCATTAACTACAAATAGTTTAAAAACTTGTTGTAAATGTCCTAAATATTCTCTCATATTATTACTAAAACATGAATATCATCAACATAAACCAATACAAAATTTTTATAGTCTCTAAAAATACTATCCATTTTTCTTTGAAAAATTGAAGGAGCTGTTTTTAATCCGAACGGCATGACCAGCAATTCAAAATTTCCTTCTGGACATGTGAAAGCTGTCCATTCTATACTATCTTCATGCATTTTAATCTGCCAATATCCATATTTACGATCAAATTTACTAAATACTTTTCTTCCTTGTAATCTATTTATTAATTCTGTTTTATCTGGTAACTTATACCTATCCATTAAAGTATTATCATTTAGTCTTTTGTAATTTATTACCATTCTAGCTTTTCCTCTTACTATTTCACTATGGTTTCTTACTATAAAAGCTGTTGACCTATGCCATGATGTATATCTTCTAATTATTCCTAATTCTAATAGCTCTTTTATTCTTATTTCAAAGTCTTTAAGGTCTTCAATTGTAGCCTCTATAGATGTTATTTTTATAGTATATTCTGGATTAATTATTTCTAATTTGCAGGTAATTTGATTGGAGTTCCAATGTTGGAAGGGTTTTTCTCTGATTATCTCTAGCTTATCAAGGATTTGTATTATTTTTTCTAAGTCTTTTTGATCTTTTATTACTCCTATCTGCTGTATACCCTTCTTAAAATTGTATAATTATGTATCCATTTCTATTAAAGTATAGTCTTTTCCTATTTCTTCTACTACTAATAAATCTTGTAATTCTTTATACATTGTTGTCTTTTATTATCATTACATGTACAATTTTCTCCTTTATCACATTCTAGTGACATTTCGAGTTTTATTTGATCATTTGAGCTTTCAATTCTTTCTTCTATCTTGTCTTTAAGAAAATGATATTTAGTTAGCAGGGGTTGTGTCTGCACTGGTGAGTGAGTGATAGTACTAGCGAATATTACTCAATTTTTCGTAACAAGACATCCACCATTATTTTGCATCATAAACTCTTTCTACCAACCATCATATACACTGGCTAGATTATGAGGTCCAAAGAATAGTCTTTCTAATTTTGGATGTTCCATCATTGTTAGTGGCCTGTAATGAGTGTTGCTTAGTAATTTGTTTAAGTAGTCTTGAGAGGATGAGGCCTCCGCCTTTCCTTTGTTTTTAACTATATATATACTGAAACAAAAATTATTTGTTGTCTTCTTTTATTAGTCTAGTTAGCTGATCTGCTAGGTTACTATCTTTATCTTTAATATGTTCTAGAACAATATTATAAATTGAAGTGACATCTAGGAAATTTAACCACCTCCTTTTACTACTATTCTTCTCTTTTATTTTCTGATAGAATTTTACTATAGCCTCGCAGTCTGTTCTTACTAATATTTCTGGCTTATTTAATATATAAGGTTTAAAACTATTCAAACTGTAAATTACTGCTAGTGTCTCCGCATCAATGCTATTTAATTTACCTTTTTCTTTATATTTTCCACTTGAATAAGCACATATTTTCTCATCCCTTTTGTCACTATATTTGTTAGGCTTTGCTTTTAATACCGCTCCCCATCCTTGAAGTCTTCCGTCTGTCTCAACTATTAAATAATACATTTCTAATGGTAGCGTTAAGTCTGGGATGTCTTGTATCATGCTTTTAAGTTCTTGGACAAATTTTATGTCTTAAGTATTAAAGGGTTTTTGGCCTGTTGATCCTGTTTTAAAATATAACAGTCCTGCTACTTTACCTAAGTCATTAATAAAAGATCTATCATAATTTTAAAGTCCTAATTTTTTTTGTAAATCTTTAGTCTTGTCTAATCTTTCTGACATATCTAAGACTTTTTTAGCTATGTGTGGTTGATATTTTATTCTACCATCTCCAATAACAACTCCTAAAAAATTAATACTATTTTTACATAATTCTATTTTCTTTCTACTTATTATTATTGTATTATCTATAAATAATTTAAAAACTTGTTGGAAATGTACTAAATGTTCTCTCATATTATTTCTAAAAACTAGAATATCATCTACATAAACCAATACAAAATTTTTATAGTCTCTAAAAATACTATCCATTTTTCTTTAAAAAATAGGAGGAACCATTTTTAATCCGAATGACATGACCAGCCATTCAAAATATCCTTCTGGACATGTGAAAGTTGTCCATTCTATACTATCTTCATGCATTTTAATCTGCCAATATCTAGATTTACAATCAAATTTACTAAATACTTTTCTTCCTTGTATTCTATTTATTAATTTTGTTTTGTCTAGTAACTTATACCCATCCATTACAGTATTATCACTTAGTCTTTTGTAATTTATTACCATTCTAGCTTTTCCTCTTACTATTTCACTATGGTTTTTAACTATAAATGCTGCTGACCTATGTCTTGATATAGATCTTCTAATTATTCCTAATTCTAATAGCTCTTTTATTTGTATTTAAAAGTCTCTAAGGTCTTCATTTGTAGCCTCTATAGATTCTATTTTTATAGTATATTCTGGATTAATTATTTCTAATTTACAGGTAATTTGATTGGAGTCCCAATTTTGCAAGGGTTTTTCTCTGATTATTTCTAGCTTATCTAGGATTTGTATTATTTTTTCTAAGTCTTTTTGATCTTTTATTACTCCTATTTGTTGTATAACCTTCTTAAAACTGTATAATTCTGTAGCCATTTCTATTAAAGTATAGTCTTTTCCTATTTCTTCTACTACTAATAAATCTTGTAATTCTTCATACATTGTTGCCTTTTTATTATCATTACATATACAATTTTCTCCTTTAACACATTCTAGTGGCATTTTGGGTTTTATTTGATCATTTGAGTTTTTGATTCTTTCTTCTGTCTTGTCTTTAAGGAAACAATATTTAGTTAGCAGGGATTGTGTCTGCACTGGTGAGTGAGTGATATTACTAGAGAATATTACCTAATTTTTTGTAACAAGACATCCGCCATTATTTTGCATCATAAAATCTAATCCTAAGATAAAGTCTGTTTTTATGTTTGAATCTTTAACTAGTATTTCACTGAGTGTATATGATGGTTGGTAGAATTTTTCACAAGTATTAATAAAACTTACCTTAGCTCTTTGTATATAGTTTGTATAGGTAGTATAGGTTCCGTCTATTTGCATGGATAGTTGAGGTTTTGATAATTATTTAATTAATTTTGATGGTAAAGTTCTACTCTTTAAAATGCTTTTTGTACATCCTGAATCAACTATAGCTAATGTCTTGAACTCATAGTCTTGAATTTTTATTCTTGCTGAAATTTGACAGTATTTATCTTCTTTTCTTCATTACATACCACCCCTTCAAATGGTAAATTCATTGATTTTCTCTGTTTAGCTTTATTATTTTCAAAAAATGTATTTAATAATTCTACCTCTACTAAATCTTCTTCTCTAATATCTCTTTACTGTACACTCTTATCCCTAATTTTCTTAGTCTTTCTTTTAATTCTAATACTTTGTCTTCTGTTGCTCTAGTTATTGGTTCCTTTTTGTAATATTTATTTAAATTACGGGTTGATTTTGGAGTTTCTAATATTTTTGATGCTTTCTCTATACATTTTATGCATCCTTCCTTGTAACATTTCCTACATTTTGCCCTTTTATTTTTACTTGGAAACCACATACAAAAACAACATTGATTACTGTCTAATCCTTTTCTTTCCTCAAATTCATGTTCACATTCATCTATCAAATTTACTAAATCATAATAGTCTAAGTATGTCTTTTCTAATCCTATTTCATTTATAAATTCCTCTTCTCCAGAATCTGAAGAATCAGATTTATTTATTTCTTCTTCAAAGGCTTCCATACTTCTATTAGAGTATATATTTTCATTATCTGACAAATATTCGTCTACATTTATTTAATTTTCATTTACATCTTCTATTAATTATGCATTTCTAGATCCATTATTGATTCTTTTTGGAAAAGTATTTGCTAAGTACTCTATGCTACCGTAGGTAAAACATTCTAATTTATTTTTGTAGGTTCTACTGGTGTTATAATTTCTTACATGTTTATTCTTATCTAGGTATGGATTCCTTGCAGTTGATCTTCTTAAATAATATTTTTTCTTGGGACGATAGTCTTTTTTATATGCCTTCCTATATTTCTTCTTTTTATAATCTTAGTCATAATGTTGTGTAGTATATATGTTTTTACAAAAATCTGTATCACTTCTTTTTAATTGTTTTTGTATCTGTATATTTATACATTTTTCTTGTACTACATCCATTACATATTGTATTCTTTGTCCTATTGAACATGGATTGTTTGGGTTTTGTATTACTCCTTCTCTCTTGGACCATTTTTCTTCTATCTCTCTTCCTAGAGCCCCTGGTAATTTATTAAATAATCTAGCTCCTAGAGTCTGATCAAATGGGTTCCCACTAATTGTGCAATAATAAAAGTAATCATTTAGAAATTCTTTAATCCTTGACCAATTATTAATACTTAGTTGTTCTAAATTTATTAGGGTATTTTGCTGCAATACCACTAATACACTATGCGGATCCTCTCCTGTTAGTAGAGTATGTACTTTTCTTACAAAATTGTATGGATTTGAGCCTAGTTCTACTAATTCTTGAAAGTCTTGTGGGAATATTGTCTTATAAGCTTCCCAAAGTGCTTTAGTAATTTCTCCTAAAAATGTTTCTAAATATCTATACATAATTTCTACATCTGGTTCTAGATTACCCTATATATGTTGTATGTAGTCTGCTACAACTATATTTTTCCATATGTCTATTACATTATTCAATGCTTGAGGGTCATGAGCTGGTAAATTTAAAAAAATTTCTTTATTACCACCTTCTTGTAATCTAATAGGTTCTTCTATTGACATTCTTCTTCCTCTAGGTTTTATGTCTTGTTCTGCTTGAGTGTCTGGGTTTTTTCTGAATACTCTATATCTTGGTAAATTTCCTGTTGTTACTGATACTCTTTGCATACCAGTTGTTCTCTGAAAAGGGCTTGCAGTGCTTGCTGCACTTTCCATAAATTTATTTATACTTTCGTCTATACTATAAATCGATTTTGAGTCTTCACCATTTTGTTCCCTTTTATGTGTATAACCATAATTATCTGTCCTTAATTCACATTTTATAAAATGTTCTTTCATTTCTTCAAGTTTTAAGTTTCCTAATTTACAACCTGTGCATTTAAATACGCTATTACTATTTATTTCGTATAGGACTTCATCTTTTATTATGGCCTTATTTACTTCAAAACCATCTTCTTCTTTTATTTCAATATTCATAAAATTAGTGTTCTCACATTCTTCAATCTTTTCCTCAGTTTCTCTTTCATTTGTATATGTATAATCTGTAAACCTTATTGAGGTGTCTCCTTTCTTATTAATATACATTAAATGATTTGTGGGTTTTAATATTTCTTTCTTCCTGAAATTTTCTAAATTCCATTCTAATCCTGCATATTCTTTTGGATTTATCTTTAAAGGCTTCATTAATTTAATTCCTTTATTTCTCATTATACTTACAACATCATCTATCTTTAGATTAATTTTTATACTACTATTAGTGGCAAGTTTTCCTATAAATCCTACACATATTAATAAATTATTTCCATTATTCATTTTTTCGTATCCTTTAGTCTGAATACCTATCTTTATATATTTTCCAAATTCTAAAGAATTTATCATATAATCTGGACTACAATAAAAAAGTCCTTCATTTGTCGTCATGTCTACTTTTGTTATTCTTATTATGGATCTTTTCAAGTCTGACCATCTATTATCATATATTGTAATTAATACCTTAGTTCCTAATTTTTTTTCTAGTTAGGCCTTTCAAACTTACTACTATGAGTCCCATATGCATAAGGCTCATGTTTGATTTTTCAATTTGTCTTAAAGATTCTGGACTTATTAAATTTACACTAGCACTATCATTTCCAATTACGCATAATTTCTCTTCCCTATAATGTTTATATAATTGTGCCATTGAAAACATTCCTTCATTGTATAAAGTCTTAACACTTAATAATTATAATTTGTTTTGTTGAAAAAGTTGTATATTTTTGTCTACGTCTACTATTTCTTCTAGCTGTTGTCTTGAATTCATTTTGGGTCTATTTATGATTCTTGATAACATGTTTTTCGTTAATCTTTCTTTGGTAAAACTTGGTTTTGATCTGCTTGGGGATGCTGAAAAAAGGTCCATGGTTTTGGTTTAGTTATTTTAGCTTCTTTTAATTCTTTTTGAGGGGTTATTTCTATCTTTTTTAGTTGCTCTATTTATTTGTCTATAGTTTTATCTTGAGTGTCTCTTTTTTTTTCTTCTTTTATGCTTTTATTAAGTTCTAATAGTAATAAAATTATAATATTATTTTGTTTTATTATTGAAAATTCTGTTTTGCCTTGGGGTTGATGATCTGATAATCCTTTGGGATTTGGTTGAATTTGTGCAGCCTTTTGTAATATTGCTAGATAACGTTTATCTTGTAGTATATCATTCATGAGAGTATTATATGTCTTATTTGATTAATTTCTTTTCGTACTTCTAGTAATACTAGCTTTATTTCAGGATTTTCTAGGTTACCCTTGTCTTTATTAATTAAAACTTTGAATTTTTTTGCCTAATTCTGCTTGTTGGTTCTTTAGTAAATCAAAATTTAATTCTATTTTACTTAACAAAGTCTTTTGTTTGTTTTGCATGTCTTCTAATATCTCTAGAGTTTTTAATATTTTTGTATTTTCTTTTTGAACTTTTTCTCCTAGGTTTATTATAAAGTCTGTAATAGTATTTAGTTGTGGATTATCTCCATGTAATATATGTTCTCCGTTGTTAAAATTACACTTAATAAGAGAACTGTCTTTTAAACGTCTGTATTTCTTTTCAGCTTGGATTGTTAGATCTAAATATTCTAATTTCTTTAAATTATCAATTTTTACACTACTATTTTTTATCCTAAAGGTATTTTGCTAATGCAGTGTTTCTAATAGTCTTTATTCTATAATTTCTGTAGTCTATACAGTATCTAATATTTTCTAATTTCCACTTAAACAAATTTATACGGTCTACACAGTTTACTAATGTTATAAGGCCTGAGATTATAATGGCTTCTAATAATTCTATAACTTCTTATATTTCTATTTGATTTATTAATATTTGTTCGTTTTCCAAAATTTCGTTTCTTATTCTTATTTCTTTATATAATCGATTATATTCTCCTTGTATTTGTCTCGCAAAAGGATATGTTTTCATATATTTTTACTTAATTTTATCCTAAAGGAATATCTACTAGGTCACACCATTTCTTTAAATAACTTATCCTACTATTGTAATAAGTTATGTCGATTCTAAGTCCATGTAAATCCCATGTTATTTCACTTAAATATTCTTTGAAAAATTCTGATTGTGATGTTTCTAGAGTTGCTAATGAGTCTAGATAGTTACTCGAAACTATTTATTCTGCTACTTTGTCTGTCCTCTTTTTTATTTCTTTGTTTAAAAGCCAATATCTGAAACGTATATCGTTAGCAAAAGGATGTCTTTTCATTTATTATTCTTTCTAGACCTAAGATTCTTTATCGATTCGTACTCTAAACCGGATATTATGGTGATTAGATTATCTAGTCTTCTCGGATCTTCTTTTGTATTATTTAGTCTTTTATATTCTAAGTATAAACTATACAAATTATTCTAAATTTCTTCTAATGATCTTGTATTTCTATGAGGTGTGTTCATTAAGCTAAATAAAAAGGATACATGTCTCTCAAAATCTTATCTTCCCGTAGTTCTTGGTTAATATAAGATATTTGATTTTTGACTTCTCCTAATCTATTATCTACTTCTTGTAATTCTGTCCAGATCTCTTCTCTCGATTCTGCAGAAAGCTCAAATAACTTAATACTTAACTACCTATGTTGTAGTAAGGTATTATATAAATTTATAAGTTCTCTCTTTATATTTCTAGTAGACCAATAATATTCTGAATCTAATATTACTAGACGTTCGTAGGGCCTAGATTTTCATTTCTCAGTTCTTGACAACACCACTTATAGTAAAGTCTCCAAGAATCTTAGGGCTCTGATACGAATAATAATAGGGAGGTAGATAGTAATAATATAATATAATATATTAATAGACAGATAGATAATAATAATATAATATATTATATATTAATAGACAGACAAATAATAATAATATAATATAATATATAATAATAACAATAATAATTGACAAGACGGATAATAATGCAGTAATAGATATATAATATAGAGACAATAATAATAGTATAGACGGATATATAATAATATTATAAGACAGATGTATAATAATAATAAAGTGTATATATAATATATAAACAAAGAAAATAATTAAACAAGTTTTAGCATATGTTATAAGCAAAGTAAATAAACAAGTTAAGCAAAGTAATATAAACAAGTAATTTCAGCAGGTAAGTACTTATGAGAAAATAAAGCAGAGTTAATGTGGATGTTTTTTTATATGGTGTAAAAAATCCTACTCAGTACTCTCTCCTTCGTTGTCCTTAGTCCAATATAAGTGTCTAAGTCATAAAAATCAAAGTATATTTTCTCCCAAAAATATAATATTTTTGCATTTTTTTATTTTCTAGTTTTTTTATACCCTGTTCGTCTCTTTCTCTTCAGTTTTAAGTATTTTAGCAATATCTTCTTTAATCACACCCCGGGAGAATAACAACAGTTCTTTTTTAATCTTCTGCAGACTTTTCAAATCCCTAGGAATTTACAGATTAATCCATCGTTATTGCTAAAACACTGAGAGAATAACCATATACTGGGGGTATGTTTATAAGTAATTTATTAATTTTACAAGACCAGAAAACTGGCGGTGAACCGCCGGCGATCCAGATCTTATAATATTAATGACACATCTACTAATAATTAAATATGTACTAATAAGTAATGAATTTTACAAGATCGAAAAACTGGCGGTAAACCACCAACGATCCAAATCTTATAATATTAAAAACATAGCTGAAATAAAATATGAACTTGATTGATTCAAACATAATTTACAAACTTGGGAGAAAAATACAAAGATCTATGTAATGACTACTTACATGTCTTAAGGAAGAAGTGAGATTTCCCTTTCGGGAGTCCCCTGAAAACTTGAGAGCTACAGAAAATGAAGAACTAAGAAACTAATATAGACTTTTTACACTCTTTTTTTTTTTTTTAAATTTGGACTAACTTACAAACTTTGGAAACTAAGAACTTTAAGAAAAACTAAAAACTTTCTCACTCTTGATTTTTTGTCTCTAGCTACTTATGTTTAAGTCTTCCCAAAGGGGGTATTTATAGGCATTCGTGGACTTCAAATCTATTCTTCAATATACTTTATGGATTTCAAATCTTTACTTAAATATGCTTGATAAAACTTTAGCAAGACTTTTGGAAACTTGGGTGGGGCCCACGATCACATGGCTATGTCTTTACTTTATCCATTTATTTATCTGTTACATCATTGCATACGTCTGTAATTTTGTCTTTCGTAGATATCGTCATTACTTACGTATCCAGATTGTGTAATTCTTCTAAATCAAACTCCATTCCTGAATCTTCATTGACATTTGGGTCTTGTGCAAATTGATCCATGGCTGAGTTATAGTCTCGTTCATACTCGTTACTGTCTCCGTCTGATAGTTCCAGTCTTGTTCCTGTTCTGGGTGATCTTGTCTCTTCTCTTGGAATTAAGAAAATTTTGGATCTTGGCTCTGGTGTTTATGGATTCATTGCTACTTCTTTGGGCAGTTGTTCTGCTAATAATTTTTTTATAGAGTCTACTACCATTTTTTCTATATTTCTTTTTTCATTTTTCTTTTTTCTCAAGATTTTTTTTTTAAATTTACTAGTTCATGACCCTCAGGCATGGAATAATGTAATAGACATATGGAAAAATATAGTTGTAGCGGACTACACACAACATATACAGGGTTATCAAGAACCATATGCAGAAATTATGTATAGGTATTTAGAAACATTTTTAGGAGAAAGTACTACTTTAATAGAAATAAATTCAGAATTATACAATTTTAAGAAGGGTATACAACAGCTAGGAGTAATAAAAGATAAAAAAGACTTAGAAAAAATAATACAAATCCTAGATAAGCTAGATATAATCGGACAAAAACCCTTGCAACATTGGGACTCCAATCAAATTACCTGCAAATTAGAAATAATTAATTCAGAATATACTATAAAAACAACATCTATAGAGGCTCATTTTTCTTCTATCTCTCTTCTTATAGAATAATTTATATAGTTTATAATTAGAATATAAAAGGTTAAATAATACAAAGAAGATCCGAGAAGACTAGATAATCTAATCACCATAATATCCGGTTTAGAGTACAAATTGATAAAGCATCTTAGGTCTAGAAATAATAATAAATGAAAAGACACTCTTTTGCTAACGATATACGATTCAGATATTGGCTTTTAAATGAAGAAATAAAAAAGAGGGCAGACAAAGTAGCAGAAGAAATTGTTTTAAGTAACTATCTAGACTTATTAGCAACTCTAGAAACATCACAATCAGATTTTTTCAAAGAATATTTAAGAGAAATAACATAGGATTTACATGGGTTAAGAATCGACATAACTTATTACAATATAAGGATAAGTTATTTAAAGAAACAGTGTGACCTAGTAGATATTCCTTTAGGATAAAATTAAGTAAAATATATATGAAAACACATCCTTTTGCGAGAAAAATACGAGGAGAATTTAATCGATTATATAAAGAAATAAGACTAAGAAAAGAAATTTTGGAAAAAGAACAAAAATTAATAAATCAAATAGAAATATTAGAAGTTATTGAGAATTAGTAGAACTAGGCTATGGTATAAGTTACCGGACAAAACAGAATTAATAAATAGAATACAAGGAAGAAAAGTATTTAGTAAATCTGACACTAGATTGTAATACCCGTCCTTATTCCTAGCTAGAAATCATCTCAAGGATGCTAGTACTTGCTTTGAAATACAAATCTATTTTTTTTGTACCCATGGTATTTTTGAGATTTGTACTTTCTATCACATGAGAAATTGAGTTAGCTTTCTAACGATACCAATTTTGTCCAAATCCGACACCAAACGAGGAAGTTATGGATGTTTTACTCAGAACTGACCAAAACGTCCAGGTGTGACGTCCAAGTTGACGAACCGCCAAACAAGTGACAGACCGCCAAACAAGTGAAATACGTCCACTTTAACCATCATATCCAAGGCAGTAAGGCCACATTCTGGATAAGGATTGACGAACGAGTTGACGGACCATCAGATTTTTGACATACCGTCATCCAGGCCGTCAACTCTCATCCCGTGAACCCCATTTCTGGTCCACATATGATGGTCGAAATGATGAATCATCAAGTTACTGACGGATCGTAAATCGGGTCATCACACGCCACGTTAAGTTTACTTTCAGGCCATTTTAACAAGGATATTTTTGTCACTTATCACTCGCCTATATATACCCAGATGAGTCCGAATTCAGCCATTTTGTTCATTATTATTTCACAAACAAAAACTAGGGTTTCTATCTAAATTTAATCACCAAGAACAAGACCCAATCTTCTTCAAAAATCACAGGATTTCAAATCCTTCAAGTTCAAAAACATCAAGAACCTTGAGTCAAGTATGTGTAGTGTTCATCTATGGATCCATTTCGTTCATAGAGCTCAAGAACCATATTTTAAATATTATTTTATGATTGTCTTGTTGTGATATGAGCATGTACATATTGATGATTATTGTTTAAGTTTCAAGATGATATCTAAAGGTGATTTCATGAATTATATGTGTTTGTTAGTTGAAACCCATAATCCTTTTGTAGCTTAATATGGTGAAATTCATGAACACACTTAAGCTAAAAGAATGTATGCAAAGTGTTTGATAATATGCCTAGATGATAGAAGTCATGTCCCATGATTTAATAGTGCTTAAATGACAAGTCCATGCTCTATGTTTTACGATTTCCCATAAATTCCAAGTGAGCGATATGCGTTGTTGTTTTGATATGGATTGACCATGATATTGAAGCTATGCAAGTATATATATGTTGTATGAATTTCCTTTCCATGTATAAGATGTTGAGAACTTTTCTTAGTGTGAAATCCCCTACTCATGATATGGTAAATTGTGGACTCTACTCTTACGATCAAGTCAGTCATGTGTGCCAGTTTCCTTCTGTTGAGTCCTGGGGGTACTTTTACCCAAAAGATATAGCTGCGTTCCTAGAGCCATGTTATGTTATCATGATAATCTCAGTCAAGACATGATCTATAGAACTCAGTCGGGAATGTGACTCAGGACACCTCGAAAATCTCATGATCTCAGTTAATTCTCAAATAGTAGCACTAATCCGTCAATCAATGAAAGTTAGTTACTCAGTTCATGTACCGTCAGTTAAATCATATTTAGCCTCTTCAGATGGGAGTAGAAGTTAGCACCGAGTGAACCCAAGGATGGGAACTCACCTGCCAGTTTAGGGTGTGATTCTTATTAATCATCCTTGTGTTCTAGAACTATGTAGCCAGCGTAGGTTGAGACATCTTAACCTGTCAGATTAGGGGTGATGAGATGGCTTAATTCATCAGTTTAGGGTTCCCACCGTTCTCATTTTGAGTACCTGCCAGCTAAGGGTCACTTACAGCTGTCCTTACCAGTGGCGCGGTATTGACACCCTTCCAGTCGGGGCAGAGATTAGACCCCAACATAGCTATATGCGTTATTGGGGCATGTCGGTCAAACAACTATCTCCCATAGTTTCAGTCCCAGTCTCTGTAAAAAAACTCAGATAGTTCTTCAGATTTCAGTATATCAGGACTGTCAGATACAATCACTTCAGTTACAGAATGGAACACAGATAGTTCCACTAGATTCAGGACTGTTAGACACAGTCATCTATATTATCAGAATTTTAGTATTTGTCATGCTAGATATTAGTGGATCATGTATTAGTGTCCAGATCTAGATATCGCATAATCACGATCTCAGTTACTACGTTTGCATGTTTGCACTCTTACGTTCATATCAGTCAGTCAGTTAGCATCGTTCATGCATGTAAATCCTTTTGCATTTATCCTACCTCACTCGTATACTCAGTACTCCCAGTTGTACTGACGTATTTGCGCTATGGTGCTTTCTTTCACGTTATACCATAGGTTCACATATGCGAGCTCCAGATCAGCAATAACAGTAGCATTCCAGTCGCAAAGTTGCAGTGAGTCCTCATCCATTCGAGGATGATATTATTTATTTCATTTATTAATTCAGTTCAGTTTTGCTAGACAGAGTTAGTTGGAGACATGTTCCTTCAACTCCTTATTCAAACAGTATTTAGAGGCTTTCAGATTTAGCTCAGATTTGATTCAGATTTCAGTTGTTTTGGGTATTCGTTACCCCATATGGATGTTATGATTTGTCAGATATTCTATGCAGTTGAACCTTATGGCCTATTGTTCATGTTTTCCGCATTATTACGTCATATATTGCAGTATACAGGTACATATATCAGTCATGGGTCAGCTTGTGATCCCTTGGGATCATGGGCACCGTGTAGAGATCCGGTTCAGAATATTGGGGCGTTACATAGATACTTTATTTCAGTTCTAAATGCTCTAAGTTATTATTTTACTGAGAAAAATATCCTAATATATTTAAATTTTATATTGTTTTCAGGGGAAAGACACAAGGAGTATTTCAGACATGGACAAAGGTAATGGATTCTGTAAAAGACTATACAATCCCTCTCTATAAAGGTTGTGGTGATTTAACAGAGGCTTTAGATTATGCTCGTATAAATTTACGGCTAAATTATTTTGTTACCCCAGCTTTAAGACCACAAACGCAAAAAATTCCACAATATAATATTGAAAAAGACACAGACAAAATTATATTTTGTAATCATTGTTCCTCTATGACTGAAGCTTTTAAAAGACTAAATCACGCCAATGAGGTTTTAAGACAAGATAATGAAAACCTTGTAAATGAAAAAGGACAAATGTTAGAACATATAAGTATTTTACAAGACCGTATAAAAATTCTTCATTTTAAACTTTCACAACAGACTCAGCCAATTTATGAGACTCAAAATTTTTTAAAAAATTCTCCATCTTTTTCAAAAATGAAAAAACCCACTGTATCGGGTAAAGATACAACTAGTCCATCTCAAATGGTAGTTGGTAAAGACTCATCAAATCCGTTAATAGGTGTGCATTCTCCAACGAATGTAGAAAGACCTATTGTATCGAGTAATAATACAGCTAGTCCACTTCAATTGGTAGCTGGTAAAGACTCATCAAATCCGTTAATGACTGACACTTTTCCAAAAATATTGAGCTAGTAATATATACGATACCTTGACCACCATGGACTAATAACACATAAAATAAGACTACAATCAGTTACATCCACTCACAACTCACAGTAAGAACCAAATATATAGCCTAAAAACATAAATACAAATAAATAGTATCAAAGTACATAGTCAAATGAGTACACTAAGCGTAGCGATGACTGAATTATTGTGTATTTATACTCATTTTAGTCATACTTGGCCATATTTATATTTTGTTTTTAGGATAAATACAATTTAATACACTTGTTTTATGCTTATTTTTATGTTTTTGAAATTTATGTGGTGTGTTTTGTGCATTAAAGGTGAATGCCTAAGAATATTACTAAGTATGCAGCAAAAAGAGAGAAACGTCACCAAGCAACGCTCTAAAGATTGTCAGGCAAAGAGGGGTGAGATATCACATTACTTTGAAATTTTATGCCTTGAAAAAGGCAAACTAAGAGGAGAAACAGAGGCCCATGGCATGAGGGTCAGAGTGGGGCCACTACCTCATGCCACTAGGTTTTAGAAACTTGGAGAAAGTTTTTCATTTCCTAGTCCAACTTGGTGGACTCTTCTTGGTATTTTTTAATATTAAAATGATTATTTCTTTGCCATTTTTAGGAAAGGATAATATTGTTGTAATGACTCAAATTGTCATTATAATAGAAAAAAATCCCCGAAAAATATTTTGACTAAGAAATTCTTGCTTAGACCATTTAGGAATTATTTCATGGGAAGAAGTCATGTCTCAAATAGAAATTGAGTTAAAATTGAGAAAAATTGGGCCAGATCACTGATCCTCCACCGCAACAGCAGATCTACTGATGTAGCGACACTTTTATTATTGCAGTAGTAGTTGAGCATTAACTAGTCCAAGAGTTAATTAAAATCCTCATTCAGTTAAGGCTCATTATATCCTTATCCTCCTCCAAAAACACCCTAAGTGAACCCTATACTAAAAACTCTTAGAATCTAGAGGCCAAGATCTATGAGGGAAATTTCGTACCATTTCTGGTAAAGCTTCCAACATTAGGAAATGGCCAAGCCGTTTGGGATGACTCTTCACTCTCTATGGTAGTGGAATTCATCTACGAGGTAGTTATAATTTAATTGTATTACACTTGTGCTAGATACACATAATAGTGATAGTGATGCCGGGAGATTTCATGCTTCAGGACTTCGGGAACGAAAATTGATTGCATTGAATAATAATCAAAATAAATAAATGAATTGATGTTATTGAATTATGAGTTCTTGAATTGAATTGCTCTTTTAATTGCCTAAAAGTATAAAGTTCACATTAGGTGGATAAACTTAAGTGTATTTATCAGTTAAAAAAGGGTTAGAGTGACTATAAAGGTAATGAACGTGAGTTAGGGCAAAATTATGCATTTGGTGGGTTCAGAGGAGTTAGATAGAGCTCGGATTGAGTGTGGGTAGTAGGTATTAGCTATTGTAGTGAGTCGAGAAGAGTCAGAAGAATTGCAAGTATGTATGCACTATAGTTGTGGATAGTTGCTCATAGTAGAATGTGTATAGACGTAGTAGGGGAAAAGAAGTGATAGATAGGCAAAATATCCGTAATTATGGTCATCAATTGGTATAAGAATTGGTGATAGATAGGGGATATGGTCGTTATATTATGCGAGTATAAGTCATCAGGTGTAACGTGGAATCGCTTTACTCTGTGTTTACATATATATATATATATATATATATATATATATATATATATAATAGTGAATGTTTGACTAGCCTTCTCACACGATTCGAACCGTGGCCCTGGTCGTGACGGGCATCCCAAATCAATGAAGGCCTATGATGATCCCTTAACACTATATCATAATCATAATCATAAATAAAGTTGCAAATTGACCCATAAGATAAGAGGTTCAATATGCGAAACAAAGTAATATCATGTCTTAAGAACAAAATATAAAACAACAATCCAACACTATCTATGAAGCCTCTAACTTTAAGAATAACTCCTAAGACAGGACATGGCTCTGACTATACCATAAAATCCACAAAAACCAGTGTAGAAACATATAAGAAAAGTACAAATGCTTATCGAAGGATGGAGGGCTCACCATTCCTCACCAGTAGTCCAATAGTATGATGAACCACCTAATGCTACACAGGATCATAAGAAAATGCCTTCGAGCCTACATTATGAAACAATGTAGCATCCGGGGACGTCAGTATAGTGAGTGCTGGCATGCAGCCCAAGAAAAAGGATAAAATATACATGTACCAAAAGAAGTTGTAAAACACATGATCATACTCTATAATAGTAATAATAATAAAAAGAGGCACGGTATAGAGAACTAACAGACATGATAATTTAAAATTTAATCCTGAACTATGTAGTTTTTACCATCATTTAGTTACCTACGGGCTATATGGGTCAGGTACTCCCCAACCGATGGGGCCCCAGCCTATGTTAGCTGCATGTACTGAGGTTAGGAAAAAGTCTTCAATAAACTAGAGCCACAATACATATTATCTTCATGTTAAGGATATCCCCATTAAGGTACACCATCCCTATGCCGACAAACACAGGTTGCAAGCGTTGGTCATTAGGACATACACCTTCGGTGAAGCTATATAATTCCCTTTAGAGTCCAATTAATTTTTTTGTATACCGTTAACCATGGATTATTTCATTAAGGCATTTCCATATTGATATCGTCATACCAATACTTGCAAGTCATTCATATGATGCCATATTATTCTTATAAAATATTTTGACTCCAATTTCCATCTTAAAAATCCATAACCAGAGCCCCCGGGGGATTTCAAAATTCATAAACATAGCCCCAAGGACTTTCAAAGAGTTATTTAAACCTTTTTACCAGTTTTACCATGTATTATTGATAAGAAGAAGTAAAATTCATAATTCCCATGAAACATCAAGTTTTGAGGGGTTGAGAAGCATATTATTATCATGCAAAATCCATAAAAAGTTGTGAATCCATATTAATAATTCCACTGTTTTCATGTAACACAGTTAAGTTTCAAAACCCATTATTCATGCATAGAAAATCATTAAATCAAAATAAAGTCCAATATAAATCTTTCACAATAAAATTCCTCAATCCTAGTTTCAAACAACCATTAAAGAATACATAATTATCAAGTAAATTGAAAAAATATAGTAATACTTAAAGTAAGGAGTGTTCAACATACCTTTTTGACAGAAGAAATTTGAGAAGAACTTGAATTTAAAGCCTTGGAAGTTGAACTTTGGGGAAGAATCCTTATTTGGTATCATTGAAAGTTTAAGAGAAGAGGAAATCATGTATTTGAATTATAGGATGAGGAAAAACCCGTTATTATTAGTTAAGGATGATTTAGGATGTAAAGGACTAGTTTTCCCTCGAAAACTGAAGAGAAACGTGAGTTTTAGCATTTTTGAGAATATGGGCATGCCACACCCATAACACGGAGCATACATGTCATTCCACACTCTTATCGTGGAGCATACAAGGCGTGTCACACCCTTATTACGGACCCTCAGTGGTTCACTCGCAAAAATGCTCCTAACTCTTTGCTTAGGTACCAAATTAAGGCAAAATTAGATGCGTTGAAAAGAGGAATCAATTAACTTTAATTTGGTGGGTATTTATCTCCAAAAATTAACATAGTGCAAAATTTATACACATATAAAGTTGTCCGTTTTAGGATCAAATACCAAATTTCAGTCGATAACAAAAGTTCTCAACTCAACTTTGCTCTAAGTGTTCCTTGGGAACATTCTTCACATCGAAAGCACTTTACACACTAGGCAAATGATTATGACACTTGTATTTACATAGAAATTTTTGGATTTGGGTTTATACATGTATGAATGATGGTTTGAATTCTAGCTTAAAAATATAGGGTGTTACATTATTTCCCCCTTGGAATCATTCATCTTCGAATAATGGGTAGGAATTTATTAAAGCTCTAAAAGTACGGAATAAAGTATGTAACTTCACATTAGGAATTCTCCCTCAACACGACATACATAGGCATCAAAATAAAAAAGCTTTATGATATCACCAAACAGATCATGTAAGCACAAATCATGAGATAACGAGACTTGACATAGACATGATCTTGGGCATGAGTTCTATGAAACATGATCATAACAACGTAATGCATGAACTTGTCTAGGAATTCTTGGCCTAATTAAGATTAATACAAGACATGAAAAAAGATTTTTACTTGACTTAAGAATAGAATCATTCTCCACCTCTACTGATACGTCTAATAGCCTCTTGAATTTAGCAATGCTTATAAACCAGGCTTAATCTACAAATACAACACTTCACAATTTCCAATCCTATCATTCCCTCATTAAACACATAACTACATAAGCCTGAGTCTAATTGCATACTTCTTCCGTGTTAAAGCATAACCCGGAGTAAAAAAGTGCTAGATTAATCTATGGGACTCTATTCTTTACATTCCTCCAACAATACAACTTAATCTTATCACTATAATCAAACAACCTCAGGTCTAAATCAAGAAATACTAGCCATATAACATAATGGTTTGTGTATCTATCAATAACAACATTCAAGCCTATCTTTACTACACCAACTTTATGGATCTCCACATAAATAACTAGCTACCTCAATCATTTTCACAAATATTTTCACCACATCTCCACTTCCTAACTATTTCACATAACGAAAGTTCATATCACTCTTTCCGCTTCACCTATAACCTTAGCTCGAGTTGTCACTAAAATTTTTACAATAAAAGACATCTACTCTCTTATCTAAAATAATACTATGCTGTCATAACCACAATTATCCTAACATAAGAAAGGTAATTGAGGGACTAGAGTACAAGCATCATGAATGGAACTGACACAACTCAATTATAACTTATATTGGTTGTACTAGCCAAGGTGGGACCTGCGATGTAAGGTACGACCCAATAGGTACGAATGGATTCATATAAAAACACATAGATAAAAAAATAGAGTGCCGGAGCATAGACATAGGTTGCATAGAGAACTCAGACCTTAGGCATAGGCATACTTTGAATGCATAGGATATTGATAAAATATCCTCTTAAACCAAATAGGAAGAATCTGCCAGAATAAGAATAAATTTACCATTACTCTTTCCTGAAACTTGCCACCATGAGAAAATTCAAGATCTACCTTAGTTTATAATCTCCCCCTTAGCTCAAAGGTCACTATCCTAGATTTGTGAATATATCCTCTTATTAAATTTATGAGAACAACACTCTGCACAATAGGGGTATAACTATGCACATGAACTCCAAGATCCCCCCTAACAACTTTAACATGAAGACACTAAATTCTTTTTTAGGACATCCCCTTCAGGGATATTAATCTTAACTTTCTCTAGCTTTTATATCTATCACCCTATAATTTAAACTCTCATGGGAACATATATATACATTCTATGACACCTAACCATCCATTCTCCACTCATTAGTTTACTAACATTAAACCACTAATCACATAACCTCACAATTTAATGAAAGATTTAAAACCATACCAAAGGCTCACATTGTCTATCTATATTTTCCTTAATTCAGCTCTAAAGAACACCATATAACAACTCCGTAGACTTCTCCGTACTAAGATATTCAACATGAACTAGGTACACATGACACTTATAACTTAAGATCGACTACACCTTATTCTTATAATTTAAGGACCTTATCCATCTAATGATGTAGCCACATTTTTCTAATTCATCAATAAACCTCATGTATATATCATAATTTTTCACTCCAATATTTCATAAGTTATGAACCTAAGCTCTTTCACACATCGAATCAAACCTACTAATTTACGCCTACAAATGTCATATTGCCATCCTCGATCAAATATTCTTATCACCATAATCAACATCTAAAGTTCAAATTTAGTGTCTAGCATCAATCATGTACCATCAATGAAATCTCCCACATAATATATTAGTCCATCAAATATAGAAATCAACCTAAATTCCTTATTTCACTTAACTACGGCCTACAAGCACATCTTATCCACAACATTACTAGTACACCTTAAAATTTGCTACACATCTTCTCACCTACTAAACTGGCTTACCACTACTAGATAAAAAATCAAGGGACTCTCAGTGTAGTAAAACCACTTAATATGGATAGTCAATATTAATCTTATAACATAACTCATTACGGTCTATTAGAATATTCTCCTTTCTCATATCAAATCTACTTATCTAGGCATACCTTTAAACTTCCTTCAAAATTCCATAAACACAACTGAGGCCCCCTTCTAAGATTTTCCAATTGAATGCTAAATTTATAAATTATTAGCTAATCTATGCTCCCATTCACAACATATGATTAATTTTTACTACTACAATAGCTATCCTATAAGACCCCACAAAATTTCAAACATTTTATGTTTTGTCCCCCCCCCCCCGCATGTGTAATTCCAATTTTCGACTTAAATTATGTTAAAGAATATTAAAAGGGTATTTTGAGAAAGTTTTGGAATTTTTGGAAGGGGTTCGGAATCATTTTGGTACTTTGAGCCAGTAAGCCTCCATGATAGTAGCATGCCACAACACTTAGCCTCCATAATAAAGGTGTGACATGGAGTCTAAACTCCGCAATAGCAGCGTACCACGCCACTATTTAAAAATCATCTAGTTTTATTTTTTTCACTTAGGGTGAGGGACTTTTAGTCTTTTTACCCCTTAAACGACTATTAAATATAAAACTGACCCTTTCCCTTCAGCTTCAAAAGATCAAACACTACTATTTTCTTATTTAACTCACAACCGAAGAAAGCTCAAGGGTTTTTCAAGAAATCACTACTCCGGGCTCCAAACTCCGAATTGACTTAAATTTCTTATATATTTCAGGCATGTTGCTCATCATTAATATGAATTTTATATTGTGGTATTTATTTAATCATTACTCATATGATTTTAATTGTTGAGTTTGAAATTTGGTTGATGAATTTCGATGGTTATTTCTTGAATTGAATTTCCCATGATTTAAAGGTGGTGTTTAAACTTTAATTTATGGTTTTTGGGACTGTATGGGTGCATTGTTATGAGGATTGGAATAGGGAACATGGGTTTTCCTAAATTTATAAAAATTTGGCTTTATAATGACAATAACCTCAATCCACTTTGAAAACTTGGTTTTAAATATGGTTATTCGCACAATTTAACTTGTTTTGAACCCATTACGTTGCATTAAAGGATAAATGGATAACAATGGTTTTTGGAATGTCCTTGGTGGCCGTGATTTTAGATTTTAAATAGAATTTGGGAGTCAAATAGTTAAATGGATAGGTTTTCTATAATTTAATTAGCTTGCAAGAATATTGATATGACGATACAATGTTCGTAAATGCCTTAGTAAAGGATTCCTTAGTTAATGATTGGCTTTATGCATAAACTATTTTAATTTGGGCTTAAAGGGAATTGTGTAGAACATCGTAATGGTGTAGTCCTTGGGGGACTGATACTGAAAACAACGTTTATTAGCGTGGGAGTTTACATGATCGTCTGCTTGATGCACACATTATATTTTGGATGGCTATCGCCTTGGTGTCTTTAGCCTTTCCTCAATTTCCTTAGTTCGTGTGGCTAACACACTCTATGACCTTTCCATCAAGGAGAATTGGACCCATATAGCCCGTGGGTGCCTTTAGGATGGAGCGAGCTACATAGTTTTGGCTAATAGTCTAAACTCTCATGTTCATGGTCTTGTCCCTATCCCGACATCCTATATATGTATATATAAATGTTGTTAATGTGGATTTTGACTTGTTTTGATACACAACATTATTTTATCCCTTTCCTTGAGTTACATACTAAGGCTCACCCCACTAACTATACCTTGATGCTGCATCATTTCATGATGTAAGGTCCGATGGCTTTTTTGTTGCTCCTGCGCAATGTTAGGCGATTTGGTATTCCTGTGGATATTTTGTGAATTAGCGATCTGATGTTAGACGTATTTCCACGCCTAAAGCACCTTAATGTACCCATATTTTAGCTAAGTTTTGAGGACAAAATATATAATTCCTACACTTTTAGTCCTTTTTCCTGTAAGTGAGCTAACTAACGTGATTAGCAAGATTTCAGGTATTTATGATGAAGATTTCAGCATTTTATGGACTGTTGGACGCCAAAGGAAACTTCACGTAAGAAGGAAGGCAGCTTCTGGAAACTTGTGGACTGAAAGTGATGCATGGAGAACTTGTCCCGGGCAAAAACAACATTTCTAAAGACTTGGGGGATCAACAGTAACTTAGTAGGATTAGGACAAGGATGCAGTAACCCAGTAGGACTAGGACAAGGATAAAAACCCTATTTCAGTAGGACTAGGACAAGGATGTTATAAAAACCCTATTTGCTGAATTTTTCAGCAAGCTTTTTATTATCCACTTATTCATTCATTGGAAGCTTTTTATTATTCATTCATTCCTCCCCATTCTTATTAATTCTTTCCGATTACATTACTACTCTTTCATCCGAATTTTAGTATTCTTTAATTTACAGATTCTGTAAGTTACTAACAGAGAAACACGACTCACTTGAGGCACAGATAGAGAAAGTAAAACGTCAAACCTTTTTGACGCCAAAAATCATCCAAATCATCAAGCTTGTTCTAGATTTTGGTATGATGATGATGTCTATTGTGATTTCAGTTGCACTCATGAGTAGCTAAACTTCTCTGTTAGGGTTATGGAAGCCTTATGAGATACTATCTATTGCTATGAGTTTGTGAATTCTTGATACATATGCTGCTTATATCATTACTCTCTTCATCTTAATTGAATTCTTGTGGTTGCAAACATATAGAATACGCCAGTATAACATTAATTTGTTCGAAAGAAAAGTTACATGTCTGGAAAAGAGAGAATGAAAAGGAAATAGGGCTACCAACCCCTGTTTAAAAGTTAGTGCCGTAACTGGATTAACCTCTTGGAGAATTCGTACCATTAGTATACGCTTTAAGCTCGAAAGAGTTAAAGTGATGTAATCCTTGATGGTCGAAAGACACTAGGATTTACCATAGAATACGAATCTCTATAAGCGCATGCATGTCTGAACTCCGCATAACTCATAGCCAATAGATACGTAAAACTCATAAGGTGGACATAACCCTAACTTACAATTCTCATTGATTAAAACCTACTAAACATTCTATTTTTTTCTTTGTTACTTTGATACTCTTAATTCACACTACAATTAAATCCCCCCCTTTTCATAGAATTTTCGATCAACAGTCTACTAATCGTTGCATACTTAGTGACCAAGTATTCCCTGTGGGATTCGACACCCAACCCAGTTGGGTTCTATATTTGACAACGACCGCTTACACTCTTACGAGAGCTGTAGTTTGAGCGTTATCATGATCCTCCATCTTTCGGAAGGCCCGATCATTGCATTATTTTCAATATTTTTAGTATTTTATTTTGGATTATTTTGGTCATAGTCGGGGGCATGTATTGATTTGGTATTATGGTTTTAAAGGATTTTTGGACAAGTGTTGGGTTAATTTATCATTTTACTTTAACTCTTGGATTTTATTTGATTCATTTATCTCTATTAATATTGGTTGGTTTCCACTGTATTCATTTATTATGTTTTGTTGGTTAGGCTAATGGGGTGGTCTCCGGCTCATGGTGGGCTTGAGATACACATCACGACTATGCCTTGGTTTGGATTATGATAAGCTTGGTACAAAGCACGATTTAGGGTCTTTGGTTCTCTATAAAGCCATGTGGAGTAGAGTCTCTTTTATGAATGTGTAGCGCGCCACACTTATAAGGGAGAGGCTACAAGGTATTTAGGGATATTTCCTTTTTTTGTGTTCTATTTCAGGCTATAAAGTCTAATTGCTATGAAAATTCTCTAATTCCTGGCATACTCGTGTTTCAGATCATGCCTCCCCAAATATCTAATGGTCGTAAAGACTCTGTTGGAACCTCTTTGACACCTGAGAAAGATGTGGAGGGAACTCACTCTATTTATAGAGTGCAAGCCCGGTCTAGGGTCCTTGCTCCTGACTGTACTTCTCCATGTGGGTTTCACCAGTCCCTACTAGTCCTCCTCAGGCTTTCAGGCTGGAGATACTTATACCCAGTAACCTCAAGGAGATATATCTAATGCGGAGTTCCGTCAGTCTATTCATATGTTTTCCCAATTAGTAGCATTGCAGTCTCATTGATTTGATCATGTTGGTCCTGCTCTTAGTTCATCTGAGATCACTTAGGTTAGCTAGTTTATGAGGTTTAATCCCCCAACCTTTAAAGGCTCTAAGATTGAGGAGGATCCTCAAGGTTTATTAATAAGATGTAGAAAATTTTCAGGGTTATGCATGCTACTGATTTAGAGGGTGTAGAGTTTGCTTTCTATCAGTTGAAAGATGTGTCTTACCAGTGGTATGAGAAGTGGGAAGCAATGATGGGTGATGGTGTGGGATGAGTTTTAAGCTGTTTTTGTTGATCACTTCTTTCCTCAAGTGTTGAGGAAAGCTAAGGCCAAATAGTTTATAACTTGAAGTAGGGTAGGATGAGTGTTAAGTAGTAGGCCCTGAAGTTCCAATAGTTATCCCGTTATGCTCCAGAGTTAGTGTCTAATATGAGGTACCAAATGATAAAGTTTGATTCTAGTTTATCTCATGATTTGGTGTTGGAGTCTGAGGCTTCTATGTTGAATAATGATATGGATATCTCTAGGTTGGTGGTTTGTATGCATCAGGTAATAAATGATAAAAAAGAGAAGGTAGAGATTGGAAAGAGGTAGAAAAAAAAAGTTTAGATATTCAGAGTAAGGTGCAGGTCAGCAGAACAGTAGGAGAAATGGTAGGCAGTGAACCAAGAAGAAGAATTAGAGAAATTCATATTTGACAGCTAGTTCTCCTTATCCTAAGCCTTTTGGTGATTATCGTTTTCAGGATAGAAGTAGTCCTAAGTCATAAGGTTCCCAATCTCAGGTTAGTGGAGCTAAGTAAGCCTCACCTTACCCTCCATGTCAATTTTATGGGCAGCTTTACTATGGATATTATAAGAAAGGGAGGAACTTGTAGGTCAATTTTGTAGGAAGCTTCATCGTGGATATTTTGAGGAGGGGAGGAACTTATGTTTTAATTATGGTTAGCCTGTTCAACTATAGAAAAATTGTCCCATAGCTAAAGTTTCCACTTGAGCTAATAAGGTTTCGATCACCACTTTCTCGGCTCCTGCACCTAAGGACACCACTTTAGGTACCATCAGTGGCCAGAATTATCTTTATGCACTTGCTATTCGTCAGGAATCAGAGGCATCACCAAACATTATCACTAGTATGTTACAAATATTTTCTCATGATGTTTATTGTTTGATTGATCCAGGTTTTACCCTATCTGATGTGGCTATACACTTCGGTTTTGTTCCTGAAAATTTTTTTAACCCCTTTTCTGTGTCTACTTCGATGAGTGATTCAATAGTTGCTAGAAAAGTCTATAGGGGTTGTATGGTGTCCATATTTCATAGGGAGACATTGATAGATTTAATAGAATTCGATATGGTAGAGCTTGATGTAATCTTGGGGATGGATTGGCTCCATTCGTGCTATGCTTCTCTGGATTGTAGGACCCGAAAGGTCAGTTTAGCTTTTCTTAATGTGCCAGTAATTGTATGGGAGGGGAGTTCCTTAGTACCCAAAGGGAATTTTATTTCTTATATTAGAGCTCAAAAAATGATCTCCAAAGAGTGTCTGTATCATCTAGTTCGTATTAAGGATTTTAATTCAAAATGTCCTTCTTCGCAATCTGTCCTTGTGGTTAATGAATTTCTTGAAATTTTTTCCAATGATCTTCCTGGAATTCCTCCCGATAGGGAGATTGATCTTCTACCGGATACCGGTCCTATTTATATTTCTCCTTATAGGATGGTTCTGGCTGAACTAAAGGAACTGAAGGAGCAATTAAAATATCTTCTTGATAAGGATCCATCCTAGTGTTTATTCTGGGGCGCTCCTGTGCTTTTCGTATGAAAGAAAGATGGGTTTCTTCGGATGTGTATAGACTATCGTCAGTTGAATAAGGTTATAGTGAAAAATAAGTTTTATCTCCCTAGGATTGATGACCTCTTTGATCAGCTTCAGGGTTCCAGGTGTTTCTCTAAGATTGATCTCTATTCAAGCTATCACTAGTTTAAAATTAGATAGATTGATATTCCCAATACGGCTTTTGGTACTCGTTATGGTCATTGTGAGTTTCTGTTTATGTCATTTGGGTTGACTAATGCCCTGACTACTTTCATGGATCTTATGAATTGAGTGTTTAAGTAGTTTCTAGATTTTCTTGTTATAGTATTTATTGATGACATCTTCGTGTACTCTAAAACCGAGGAGGATCATGCCAATCACCTTAGAATTTTATTTCAACCTCTTAAGGATAAAAAATTGTATACTAAGTTTTCTAAGTGTGAATTTTAGCTAAGTGTTGTGACCTTTCTTGGGCATGTTGTTTCTAGTGAGAGGATCAAGGTGGATCAATTAAAAGTTAAGACAGTTAAGAAGTTACACTACCCAAGGTGGGGCCTGCGATGTAAGATACAACCCAATAGGTACTAATGGATTCATATAAAAAACATATAGATCAAAAAATAGAGTGTCGAAGCGTGGACATCGGTTGCATAGAGAACGCGAACCTTATGCATAGGCACACTTTGAATGCATAAGATATTGATAGAATATCCTCTTAAACCGAAGCAGGGGAAATTTTCTAGAATAAGAATAAATTTACCATTACTTTTTCTTGAAACTTGCCACCATGAGAAAATTCAAGGTCTACCTTAGTTTATAATCTCCCCCTTAGCTCAAAGGTCACTATCCTAGACTTGCATATATATCCTCTTATTAAATCTATTAGCACAACACTTTGAAAAATAGGGGTATCACTATGCACATGAACCCAAGATCTCCCCCCACGACAACTTTAACATGAAGACACTAAATTCTTTTTAGGACTTCCCCTTTAGGGATATTAATCTTAATCTCTAGCTTCTATATTCATCACCCTATAATTTAAAATCTCATGGTCATATACATCTGTATTCTTTGAAACCTAACCATCCATTCTCCACTCATTATTCTACTAACATTAAACCTTTAATCACATAACCTCACAATTTAACAAAAGCTTTAAAACTATACCAAAGGCTCACATTGTCTATCTATATTTCCCTTCATTCAGCTCTAAAGAACAACATATAACAACTCCCTAGACTTCTCCATACTAAGAAATTCAAGAGCATGAACTAGGTACACACAACACTTATAACTCAATACCGACTACACCTTATTATTATAACTTAAGGCTCTTATCTATCTAATGACGTAGCCACATTTTTCTACTTCAACACTAGACCACATGTATATATCACTATTTTCCACTCCAATATTTCATAATTTATGAACCTAATATCTTTCACACATCGAATCAAGCCTACTAATTTACTCCCACAAATGTCACATCGCCATCCTCGAGCAAACATTCTTATCACCATATTCAACATTTAAAGTTCAAACTTAGTGTCTAGCATTAATCATGTACCATAAATGAAATTTCCCACATAATATATTAGTCCACCAAATATAGAAATCCACCAAAATTACTTATTTCACTTAACTACGGCCTGCTAGTACATCTTCTCCACAACATTACTACTACACCGTAAAATTTGCTACACATCTTCTCACCTACTAAACTGGCTTACCACTACTAGATAAAAAATTAAGGGACTCTCGGTGTAGTAAAACCACTTAGTATGGATAGTCGATATTAATCTTATAACATAACTCATTACTATCTATTAGCATATTCTCCTTCCTCAAATCATATCTACTTATAAACTACCTTCAAAATTCCATAAACACAACTGAGGCCCCCTTCTAAGATTTTCCAATTGAATGCTAAATTTATAAACTATTAGCTAATCTATCAACCATTTCATTTTTGCACCCCTTGCATGTGCAATGTCAATTTTTGACTTGAATTATGTTAAAGAATGTTAAAAGGGTGTTTTGAGAAAGTTGTGGAATTTTTGAAAGGGGTTCTGGACCATTTTGGTACTTCAAGCCAGTAAGCCTCCACGATAGTGGCGTGCCATGACATATAGCCTCCACGATAAAAGCATGGAAAGTAAGCTGAGCTCTGCGATAGCAGCGTGCCATGTCGCTATGTGAAAATAGTCTAGTTTTATTTTTTTTCACTTAGGGTGAGGGATTTTTAGTCTTTTTAACCCTTGCACGACTATTAAATATAAAATTAACCCATTTTCTTCAGCTTTAAAGATCAAACACTACTATTCTCTTCTTTAAATCCCAACCCAAGAAAGCTCAAGGGTTTTCTAAGAAATTACTACCCCGGGCTCCAAACTCCGAATTGACTTAAATTTTTTGTATATTTTAGGCATGTTGCTCATCCTTAACATGAATTTTATATTGTGGAATTTATTTAATCATTATTCATGTGATTTTAATTGTTGGATTAGAAATTGGGTATGGGATTTTGATGGTAATTTCTTGAATTGAATTTACCATGATTTAAAAGTTTTGTTTAAACTCTAATTGATGTTTTTTGGGACTGTATGGGTGCATCGTTATGAGGATTGGAATGGGAAACATGGGTTTCCTTAAATTTATGAAAATTTGGCTTGATAATGGCAATAACCTCAATCCACTTTGAAAACTTGGATTTAAATAAGGTTATTTGCATGATTTAACTTGTTTTGAACCCATTGCATTGCATTAAAGGACAAATAGATAACAATGGTTTTTGGAATACCCTTAGGGGCCATGATTTTAGTTTTTAAATGGAATTTGGGAGTCAAATATTTAAATGGTCAGGTTTGGTATAATTGAATTATCTTGAAAGAATATTGATACGATGATACCATGTTTGTAAATGCCTTAATAAAGGACTCTTTGTGAAAAACCCGAGAATGTGGCCTTGCAAAATTTTTGGTTGATTGGTAGTGATCATGATATGTCTGTCATGTTGTATCCTTTTAGTGTGTTATTTATAACTTAAGTAAAGATTTATTTGGTGTATGTTGAGTTGTTAACTTGTATCTATACTTACCAAAAGTAGGAGAGAATTGAGACACCTATACCTTGGACCATTTGGAAAACAACAACCTCTTTGTGTCTCTGGAGTGGATATGGTTGGGGTGCTTGAGTCGTACCCTAGGTCATGACTCGTACCCCTCTTCCCCTTACCTTTCGTATCCTATAGTATGTTAGGGTAATGTACTTTCCTCAATACTACAAGGCCAATCCTTGGTCGTAACCAATGCATTTGAGTCGTATACTACTCAACCATATAGAGTAAAGTCTCAAACCGTGTGGACTATTTTGGTTACGGGTTGACAATATTTGTATTCTAAGGGTGATCAATCCTCAAAATAGTTGAACAAGAATAAACAAGAAACCAAATATGATAAGAAAATTAAGCAAAATCAATTCAAAACAATAATCTTCACATTCTTGGATTTAACCCCGGCAAGGGTGTTTTTATCCACTAATAGCCATAATCATCATCCAATTAATTGTATGAATGATCAAAACCATAAAGAAACTAAATTAAAGAATGAAAAACCTAATAATAAAGTTGAAGCAGCCTCCACAATTGTCCAAGACGTCCCAATATTATTAATAACGTGTACAAGGTAGTATTTAGAGGTGCAGCCTCCAAGTTCAAGCCATGTAGGAGTAGGATATCACTTTTGGCCGTGTAGGGAATAACCAACGCCTCAGCTTGCTTATTTCATGGACTAAGAAACACGTCACCTTGCTGTTTCATGGGTAAGACAAATGCATCGTGTTTCTTGCTGCAAGGGAAAAGAGACGTGCCGCACCTAAATCGTGTAGGCTCATTGGAAATTGCATCCAATATTTTTGTTAAGTGTTTGGGTCCCTCTTGCATTGTGGTATTATTTTTCCTTCAATTCCAGCTTGTTACTCATCAAATTATCATAAAATTTAACTCCTCAAGCATCCTATTTCATAATACACCTCATATTAGAGATCAAAACATAAAATAATCTATAACGATAAACCAAACACACCAGGTAATACTAGGCTAGTTCACATTGATCTTCAACTTATTGTTCCGACTCTTAACTTAATCAAATTGAACTTTGCATATTACCAACAAGTTGTTACATATATAATTACACATTTACACCATTTGGAACTCATTTAACACATTAGAATCCAATGAAACCAACTAGACACACACCTAGCACAAGCTAGTCACACTAGTTTTCCCGATTGAACTCTACATGACTCAATTAAGTACAAACTTATTTGAAAACACCTTTAAACATTGTAATCGCATCCTCAAACACTTATATTCATATTTATATCATCATCATATATATAGCACACAAATTATCCTCAAAACAAGGCTAGATAATCTAGAATAACAACACTACAGTGCATAAATATACCCAACATAACCACCCCACACTTAAAGTCTTGTTCGTCCTTGAACAACTCTTCACTATAAGCATCATAAGCTGAGGAGACTCTACACTTACACTACATGCGAGACACTCAAGATAGTACTACAATGACTACACAGAATGCAAGTTTCTACACTAAGCATGTTATTTACACAATTGAAAGCTCATGGACACTACTCCAAAACATCCTAGCCTCAAGAATTGACTCAACACGTGGAAAACTTATGCATATTTCTCAATAAAGGACATCATACAAATCACCCACATTCATCAAACATGTTCCTCTCATAATAAGAGAGTTACCCATAATCACTCACAATAATGCAATTTATCACAATGATGGGTACAAGAATCAAATTTTGCTTACTCTCGCAAGGAATTCACAAGTTACACTAGATGAACTATAGGCTTGCCCTTAGTGTAGTACTCCACTAATATCAGAATGTTAATGCTCAAGACCAAATAGTTCTTTATGGGTTGTAATGTAGGCTAAGGGACAGGTAGAAACTATTTTGGAATAATAGTGACTATCTTCCCTAAGAACTTTAATACAATACATTATTCAGTTAAAACCAATCTCCATAAACCAAATTACACCATTTTTGTTTACCTCATTCGTTTGTTTTCACCCCATCTTATTAAGCTCATTTACATATACTATGGTGGGAGGATTCTATGCACAACTCATTCAATTTGAAAATTTTTTTATTCTTTTCATTACTCAACTCCCCACCACAACACATAAAACTTCTTTTTCTTTTCTTTTCACACCAATAACTATCACTTTGGGGCTTCACTTTCACCTTTTCTCCTCTTAAATTTCCAACTCCTTAACTTAATTAGATTTCAATTGAAGATCTTAGGAGCTTTGGATAAAATTATGGTCAATCAAAGAAGGGGATTAGGCTACATATGAGGCTGCCGAAGAAATAACAAAGGCTCAATGGGGTTGACTAGGATTAAACACAAAGGGTAGGTCAACAAAAGGTATAAAACAAGGCTATCAAAGAAATGCTTAAATCATCTCCTAAACCCTCTCTTTATTTCGCTTTGCACACACACCATGCAAGTTTTATACATCACATGCAACAAAGAATGTACAACCAACTCACACATACATGGAACATGCTCAACTTATTAGGATCATCATAGACACTCAACCAAATAATTACATGAATTCAACTTTAAGCCAACAAATTCAAGAGTCATAAACATGAGCCTAGGAGTCTTAAAAGTAGTAATTCACACAATCAACATGCTTTTTACAACTAAAACAGTTGCACCATGCCATCACATATAGAACCAACAAGAATATCCTACTTATTCCTAACACAAAAAATTTAAATTTACCCTAAAAATGGGAATTTCCCCACCACACACTTAAAAATCTACTTTGTCCCCAAAGTATACTTAAAAGTAGAGATAGAAATACTCCCTAAGGCCTCTAGAGATAGATAGTAGTATCTTTAAACATCAAGAGGGTCTAGAGACCCCACACTCAGTCTTTGCAATGCTCCTTAGCTCAAGTTTTTTCGTACAAAGACTTCCCATCAACCTGTGGCTCAACAAAAACAAAAACTACGTGAAGTAAGAAACCTAAAAAATAAAAAATAAAACATACCTACTTAACTTGGGTTGCCTCCCAAGCAACACCTGATTTAGTGTCGCGGCATGAACCAACTCAACTTAACCAAGTTTTCTTCTTCTTTTCCTCACACTTGGAGGCCATCTTCTTATTCGTTTCTGACCTCTTAAGTGTGAACTCTAAAGGTCAACAAATTTTTCAAATATAGCCTTTTTAGGCTCATCAATCTGCTTCATGTCAGGTTTAGGTGGTTATGGCTTAAGGTGCTTAATGAGGGTATCCGAAGAGGTCTTTTGTGGAGTAGACACCACCACCCCACACTTATCCCCTTCAATCATAATAATCATGAACAAGTATTTATAGTGGGATAGTGTGTTAAGTGGTTTGTACTCTTTAAAATCCGCTTCCTCATCCTCCAACCTTATTGTGAACGTACCCTCTCTCACATTAATTAAAGTTTCTCCCGTTGCTAAAAAGGGATGCCCCAAGATGATTGGTACCTATTTGTCTGCCTAAAAATCTAGAACAATAAAGTCAGTAAGAATAATAAATTTATCAACCTTTGTGAGGAAATTCTCTATTACTCCTTCAGGATGGGCTATGGTCTCGTTTGCTAGTTGCAGTAGTACAAAGTTTGGTCTAGGCTTCCCCAAACCTAATGTGTCGAACAAAGATAGGGGCATCATGTTTATACTTGCCCTTAAATCACTAAGTTCTTGAACCACCTCGATGTTTCCAATCTGAATGGGGAGAGTAAACATAACGCCCTGAGATCCCATACCAAGGCGTCACACAATGCTTATGACCCCGAAGGACCACAAGCTAACCCTTTACTGATATCTATACCTGTACACTGCATAATATCTGAAATAAATGTGGAAACTATCCATGAGGTTTAACACATCTATGAATACTCATAATACAGAAAACTGAATACTAATACATCCATTTGAAAAGCCTCTAAACTGTCTGAACTGTAGAGTTGAAGGGACAGGTCCCCAACTAACTCCCTTAACTGAAAATAAATAAAGTTTGAAGCAATAATAGTAAATTAAGATTCATCCTCGAAAGAAGAGGACTCACTGCTACTGCTGCTGAGTGGGACTGAACTGCTGAGGATACTCTGGATCCTGTGCCTCTGAACCTATGGTGTCAAATAAAATACCATAGCACAAATGCGTCAATACAGGAATGTACCGAGTATGTAGACGAGGTAGGCTAATGCAAGGGCTCATGCATGCACAATATATAAACTGAATAATCATGAAGATGCCGCATGAGAACACATATATAAATGCATAGACCTTGAACATAATCATCGCAACTCTAGATACTGAAACTCGGATATCACTTTACTGCAGACTGAACTCACTACTGACACTGAAGAACTGAATCACTGACTCATCTAATATTGATAACTGAGAGTTTGGACGTACTCACATTAAGGACTAAATTTTGAGCTTACTACTTTCGACTGACAGGATTAGAGATCAACTTTTCTAACAGATTATTCCGGAAGTAATTATCAATGATAAGAAGTATGATCATGTCCGAATCTGACAACAAGAATACTCAACAGAATATGAGATGGAGATCAAGCCTATCTGACGGAAGATCTCTAGATATGATAATAAGAATACTCAACATGGTCTGAGACTGAGATCAAGCCTCTATGACGAGAGATTTCTAGATATGACAATAAGTATCTGTATATGAGATCAAGCCTATCTGATGAGATGGTCCATGAATCAATGGAACTAGCTGAGTTCCTCACTGAGATAGACGACTGTACCACACAATCCTAATTTCTGAAGATTGATACTGAAACTGCAACTGTGGGAAGTAGTTACTTAATCGACATGCCCAAACCTACCACAGGTGGGGTCCAACCTTTAACCCCAGCTGGAAGGGTGTCAATACCGTGCCACGAGTAAATACCTCTCTGGTCAATCCTCTCTGACGGGATGACCCTCGCAGGAAGTCGGCCTGAGGTAATATAATAGTCAAACCTCTCTGACTGTGATAGCCTCTACTGACGGGGACTCCTACATCCTGTGCTGGCTATGCAATTCTGGAGTTCAGGAATTTCTCCTAACGACTCGGCCTCTCTGATGGGGAGCCACCATCCCTTCCCTCGCTCGGTGCTAGTTTCTACTCCTAACTGAAAAACTCTGAATTAAAATCTTAATTGAACACAACTGAACTGAATCTGATACTGATCTTGTTTCTTAAAAGATCTGACTAAGTTACGCTGAGATTACTTAGTTCCTTATCTGATGGAAAAGGTATCAAATCATGGTATATGATTGACGATACAGAGCTTGAATAGATTACTCAAATCGTTTCTGCGATTAGATTTGAATCACTTAAATACTATTAGATCTGAGTTGATTGATGGACTGAGGCTAAATTACTAGCGATACAGAGATTACAGAGATAACTGAGATTATCGAGCTTTCTTAAGTTCTGCACTTGTCTGAGGATACAGTGTTCTATAGTTCACTGAGTTTTGGGAATCATGGCTCGACTGGAATTATTGAGAAACTAACATGGGATCTAGACAACAACTCTATTGTCGGGTATAAATAACCCCAGGACTCGATAATATAAAAGTAAAGCATAATCATTTATTCATCATCACTATCGTTTATATATAATCACAATCATTCATGCACTATCATAATCATTCATTCATCGTCATGATCATTCAAGACAAACATCTTATTCATCATCACAGTCGCCAAGGGGTCACTTTAAGCATGTCGAAAACATAATCTTATAATAACGTAGGGGAAACATGTTACTAGATTGTACTCCATTCAACAAGGTTTTACCTCAACTATTTCATACCTATATCAATCTTGATATGTGTTTGGATATCACATGGCTTTAGGAAACTTCATACTATCATGTAATAATTCATTCACTTGGGCATTTTATCAAACACTAGGCATGCATAAACTAACTCACAATTTGGGGTTTCATCTTCAACATGCTACAATGGCCCTTATGCTTTACCTAAGCTCTTTATCAAACCTAGGGGGACCATTATTCGCTTATTCAACCATTTCTACACCCATTTGACATAAACACATGACATAGAAAACAACATAAGGAAGATTCATCACAAATATCACATGGATTCCACCTACTAGGGTTAAGGCTCATGAATCTTAAAAACAAACATGAATCAAAACTCAACAACACATGTAACATCAATTTCAACTCATACAAATCATTAACAACTCATAAACATAAAAATCTTTGAGTTTTGAAAAGGGTTCTTGAGCTTCTTGGATGAAAGGGGCCCAAGAATCAACATCTACATACCTTAATCTTTGAAATTGGATGAATTCTAATGATTAAGACTCTATCCGCACTTGTAATAAATGATTGTCGAAGCCCACACTATGAGGAACTTGATTATTGAAGAAATCTTGAAGAATTATGGATGAATTTTTGGAAGATTAGGATTCTTGATGAAACCCTAGATATTTTCTCTTAAGAGAATTGGAAGAGTAGATGAAGGAATTAGGGTTTGGATGGGGTTCCTCATATTTATAGAGACCTCCAAAAGATGGGAAAAGATCAAAATACACTTGCAAAAACGTCCTTAAATTACTAAAAAAATAGCTAACGACATCCGTGACAAGCCATCAAGTTGGTGATAGGTCGTCATGAATTATCATCACAAAAAGGTGAAATTTTGAGTTTCTGGTTAAGGTTGACAACATTGGTGATAGGCCATCATGGGCGTGGCGGCTTGTCAAAAAATGTTTTCACCAGAGGTAGAAATCTGCCCAGGGACGACGACATTGGTGATAGGCCATCACGGGCATGACGGCTTGTCACAATTGTCGTCACCAGTTTCCCAGCCAGACATGCTGGAGTAAAATGGGCATGACTCTTTGCTCCGATATTAGTTTTTGAAGAAATTGGTATAGTTAGAAACATAATTCAAAGAGATTTCATTTGATATATAGTAGGTCCTCTAATTCGATATATACAAGTAGTTATGGTCGATTAAAGTTGACCCAAATTTTGACGGTCACTAAAACTTGAATGATAGAAAAGATTTCAACTCGTCCTTGAGTTAGGGGACCACTATGATCTTAATTCATGCTCAAATAGATTCCCAAACGATTCAAGGTATTTTATACTTGGGAAGATATTTCTGAAACATTTAGACTCAAATTTTTTGCTTTACCAAATACGCTCTAAGGCTCAGACTGGAAGAGGATTTTGCGGGGAATTACATTATCTCCCCCTTGGGAACATTCGTCCTCAAATGTAACTTGATAGACTGAAAATACGGATAAACAGAACCTACTCAAAAAATAGAAACATTTCAAGGCATGCTTACGCGACTTGAACCACTGGCATATAGAGTTCTCACACTGGGCATGCATATCTGATGCATGGAATACTCGACTGAATCTACTCATAGCTGAATTCTCATAACACTCATGCATATCTGATGCATGGACTCATAACTGGGATGATCTCAAGAATGCATGACTGATCACACACTGACAAGGTAAACTCATTTCTACTAAATGTGCATATCTAATGCATGGATGTCCGGCTAAGCTGACTTTCGAAAGCATGACTTGACAATGCAATAACGACTGATGCTAACTTTATAAAGAAAATATAAACATACATTGGGATGAATGTAATGGCATGCAACATCATAATACTATGGGGTATATCCCTCTTGTGACTCTATGTCCTTCTAAACACACTTCGCTGAAATACTGGGGCGGTGCGCGGGGCACCTACGGGATGGGTCATAATTGACTGATCAAGATCTGAAACTCATGCATGACTCATGCTAATATATAAGCTCAAAATGGGAGCAAAGGATCTATCAATGCATTTCATAAAGATAAAGGGCTCATAACATACCCGGGTCTATTTTAGGGAATCCTTTCCGATCAAGGCGAGCCTAAAATGCATAAAGTCTACCCCTCTGAGTCAGCACTCTACATTCTTTCCTTCTATGTCACGGCTCACCACACCTAAATCATATATCACTACCGATTCTACAAACACCTTGGTGGTGCCTTCCATACTCTCCACAACGCGAATGGGTACGAACACCACTAGCACTACTATGGGCTTTGGAGCTTGGCGCTCCCTCAGATCTGACACCCCCAATCAAAGGTGTGGGTAAAATAGCTGAAGATGGAGCTGAAACTAAAAATCTTCGACCATACTGAGAACTACTACCACCTTGAGACCCTGACTGCGAGAAACCATGACTACCTATCTTGGCTCTTTTACTCACTCTCTCTCTCTCTCCTTCATCCTATCTACCTTAATCTGCTGTGCATGAATCATTAGCCTAAAAAGATCCATATCTCTATTGAGCATATTAGCTCTACACTCTTTCAATACTAACCTGGATTCACCAGTCACAAACTTACTCATACTCGCTCTAGGGTCAGCTATCAAGTCAGGAGCATACTTAGCTAATTGGTTAAACTTAAGACAATACTCTTTCACGGTCATGGAACCTTGACTTAGGTTCATGAACTCTTCTACCTTAGCCTCTCTCATCTCTAGTGGGAAAAACCTATATAGAAAGGCACTCTGAAACTCTAGCCAAGTCATAAGAGCTGCATTCTGCCCTCTACTCTTTACCCACATCACTACCCAATCATGAGCAAGATCCTTCAACCTATAAGATACTAAATCAATGCTCTCCTTCTCAGAAACATACATAATCTTGGTGATCTTCTTCACTTCTTCTAGATAAAGCTGCGGGTCCTCACCTACTACTGACCAAAAGAATTCTGGCGGGTTTATTTTCATGAAACTTCTGATTCTGACTGCGGATGAGTCCCCATCTTGCTGAGGTAGGGCTGCAGTCTGATGATTTCCTTGAACACTAGTCACAGCTTGGGCTAGCAGCTGAAAAGCTTCCCAAAACTCTGCATATAACACACTCTCATTCTCAGGATCTACTGGCTGTGGGGGTTGATCATCAACCCCATGGAAAAAATCTCTGCGAGGAGGCATACTCTGTAATTGGAAGAAACAAGTGGATTAGACTGAGAACCAACTTAATCTCATGCTCACTTGCATGAAATAATCACTAAAAGAAGGGAAAATGCTCCAAATAACATCCTGTAGCCTCTTGTACATAAATGTGGTGCGCTATACACCCATGCTCAAGACTCTACTAGATGCGACTTTTCAAACTCCCTAGGACACTCTTGAACTTTAGGCTCTGATACCAAGTTTGTAATACCCCGAGATCCCATACCGAGAGTCACACGGTGCTTATAACCTCGAAGGACCACAAGCTAACCCTTTACTAATATCTGTACCTGTACACTACATAATATCTGAAATAAATGCGGAAACTAGCCATGAGGTTCAACACATCTATGAATACTCATAATACAGAAAAACTAATACATCCGTTTGAAAAGACTCTAAACTGTCTAAACTATAGAGTTGAAGGTACAGGTTCCCAACCAACTCCCTCAGATAAAAATAAACAAAGTCTGAAGCAATAATAGTAAACTGAGATTCATCCTCAAAAGAAGAGAACTCACTGCTATTGCTGCTGACTGGGACTGAACTGCTGAGGATACTCTGGATCCTGTGCCTCTGAACCTATGGTGTCAAATAAAACACCATAGCGCAAATGCGTCAGTACAGGAATGTACCGAGTATGTAGATGAGGTAGGGTAATGTAAGGGCTCATGCGTGCACAATATCTAAACTGAATAATCATGAAGATGTCGCATGAGAACACATATATGAATGCACAAACCATGAACACAATCATCGCAGCTCTAGATACTGAAACTCGGATACCACTTTACTGTAGACTGAACTCACTACTGACACTGAGATACTAAATCACTAACTCATCTGATACTCATAATTGAGAGTCTGGACGTACTCACATTAAGGACTGAATTTTGAGCTTACTGCTTTTGACTGAAAGGATTAGAGATCAAGTTTTCTAACAGATTATTTTAGAAGTGATTATCAATGATAAGAAGTATGATCATGTCCGAATCTGACAACAAGAATACTCAACAGAATCTGAGATGGAGATCAAGCCTAACTGACGGGAGATCTCTAGATATAATAATAAGAATACTCAACATGGTCTGAGACTGAGATCAATCCTCTCTGACGGGAGATCTCTATATATGATAATAAGTATCTTTATATGAGACCAAGCCTATCTGACGGGATGGTCCATGAATTAATCAAACTATCTGAGTTCCTCACTGAGATAGACGACTGTACCACGCAGTCTTGATTTCTGAAGATTGATACTGAAACTGCAATTTTGGGAAGTAGTTACTTAACCGACATGCCCGAACCTACCACAGGTGGGGTCCAACCTTTAACCCCAGCTGGAAGGGTGTCAATACTGTGCCACGGGTAAAGACATCTCTAGTCAAGCCTCTCTGACGGGATGACCCTCGCAGAAAGTCGGCCTGAGGCAATATAATAGTCAAACCTCTCTGATAGTGACAACCTCTACTAATGGGGACTCCTGCATCCTCCGTAGGCTACACAGTTCTAGAGTTCAGGGATTGCTCCTAACGACTCGGCCTCTCTGACGGGGAGCCGCCATCCCTTCCCTCGCTCGATGCTAGTTTCTACTCCCAACTGAAAGACTCTGAACTAAAATCTTTACTAAACACAACTGAACTGAATCTGATACTAATTATGTTTCTCAAAAGATTTGACTGAGTTACGCTGAGATTACTTAGTTTCGTATCTGATGGAAAAGGTATCGAATCATGGTATCTGACTGACGATACAAAGCTTGAATTGATTACTCGAATTGATTCTGAGATTAGATTTGACACTTGAATACTAGTAGATCTGAGATGATTATAGGACTGAGGCTAGATTACTAGCAATACAGATATTACAGAGATAACTGAGATTATTGAGCTTTCTTAAGTTCTGCACTTGTCTGAGGATACAGAGTTCTATAGTTCACTGAGTTTTAAGAATCATGTCTCGACTGGAATTATCGAGAAACTAACATGGGATCTAGACAACAACTCTATTGTCGGGTATAAATACCCCCAGGACTCGATAATATAAAAGTAATGCATAATCATTTATTCATCATCACTATCGTTTATATATCATCACAATCATTCATGCACCATCATAATCATTCATTCATCATCATGATCATTCAAGACAAATATCTTATTCATCATCACAGTTGCCAAGGGGTCACTTTAAGCATCATCATGGCCCAAATTTTGACTGTCACTAAACCATGAATGATAGGAAAGATTTCAACTCGTCCTTGAGTTAGGGGACCTGATCTTAATTTATGCTCAAATAGACTCCCACATGATTCAAAGTATTTCATACTTGGGAAGATATTTTTGAAATATTTAGACTTGGATTTTTTTCTTTACGAAATACGATCTAAGTCTCAGACTGGAAGAGGATTTTGCGGGGCATTACAGTAAACTTCCCAAGGTCCTTTAGAATTTTGGGCATCTTTTGAGTAACCATAAAACTACACTCCCCAGTGAGTGCTACTGCTTCCACATCCTGCATTTTAACTTTAGTAGCAACCACGTCCCTCAAGTACTTATCATACTTGGTCATTTCCTACAAAGAATCTAAAAGAGGCAAGTTAATGTGTAGCTCTCTCAATCTGTCAAAGAACTTCTTGAAGAACACATCCTCCTTTGCCTTTATATTCTTTTGTGGGAAAAGTAGTTGTGGAATCTTCTTCACTTCTTTAGCAACATTTTCTTTCAAGTACTCAGTCTTCCTCAACTTTTTAGCAACTTGGCCATTTACTTGTTTATCACTGTATCAATATCTACCTTCTTAGTTGCCTTTGGAGGTTCTTCATTAAGATCTTTACCACTTCTCAAAGTGATTGCCATTACTTTTCTTGGGTTTTTTTTGTATCTCCTGGAAAACCACCTTGAGGCCTAGCATTTAGTGTCTGTGATAATTGCCCCAACTGCAACTCTAAGCTTCTCGTGGCCGCTTGCTAGTTCTTTACATCCACAGTCAACTATGTTTGATTAGCTAGAATCTGTTTTACCATTTCTTCCAAGTTGTTAGTTGACTTATTTTCTTGTGCCTGTGGTTGATGATTTTGCTGCTGTTGGGCATTCCACGGCTGAGTCTGCCACTTTATGTTGTAGGAATTACCATAATTTGTCCTATGAACATTGCCCAGAATATCACTAACTCCAAATTTGCAGTACACATGGACACTGAATGACCACTATTGACATAAACCTCACACCAACTACTGGTCTGCTGAACTGCATTAACTGCTGCTACAGGATGTGTAGCTCACACATTCAGGCTGCTGAAGTAAGTGTTTATCAAATTTTGTAATGGGAAACCTGAGATGATAAAGCAGTATATTGGTCCACCTCTAACACACCTGCAACTTTCTTCGTGGCACTCCTAGAATCACCAAGCCATTCTAGATTTCCTTATGCTATGTTGTTCAATAAAGTGTACAACTCATCATAAGTCAATTCCAATGCTTGACCACTTACAGCTGAATCTAACAAATTTTTTTGTATTATGGTCAAGTGCTTCTACAAAAGTATGAGCAAGTACCTCATTGGACTATTGATGATGTGGAAAGTCCTGAAGAAGTTCCTTGAACCTCTCCTAAACATGCTAGAGGTTTTTATCTAGCCTCTGTTTAAAGCTCAAAATCTCACTATGAAGTTTCATAGTCTTGCAAGGTGAAAAGAATCTGATGAGGAACTTTTAAACCAAGCCATCCCATGAAGTGATTAATATTGCCGGCTCAATTTCTCAACCACCTTTTAGCTTTCCCAATGAGTAAATAGGGGAAGAGTGTCAGCTTCACATATTCAGCATTCACATCTGCTAGAATGAATATGTCAGTAAGCTCAATGACATTCTGCAAGTAGACTTGTGGATCTTTATGTGCAAGCCCTGTAAACTGTCCACCGCTAATCAACAGCTGCACCATATTGTTATTTAGCTTGAACTTCCCTCCAGCAGCTGGTTTCTGAAAAAGTGAGGTTAGATTTATCAAAAGTGGGATTGCCAATTCCCTAACCGTCCTGTGAACTACTTGTTCATCAACCACGATAGCAGGATTATCTTGAACTTCTTTGATTTGAGGAATATGGGGGATAAGGATTGCTTTTCTCCTTTATTGATGGAAAAGTTTCTCATGTTTGGGGCTTGGTTCAACCAATTCCTGATCTCTTTCTAGCTTACTACTTTGAAAACCAATTTCTGCAAATACAAAACCAAGACCAAGCATAAAACACCAAAGAAATCTAAAAGGAAAAACTAAAGATAAAACAGTTGCCAAATTACAAGTCCCTATCAACGATGCCAAAAACTTGACAACGCATAATAGCACACGCAAATGTATGTGATCTACCAAGTAATATAGTGGCCTTCAAGAAAGCCAAATATTGATTCCATAGGGACTTGTTCTAACAACTATTTTATTTCAGTTCACAATTTAGATCAATCTAGTGCAAGCATAACCAAACAAGAGTTTTGAATAATTATAAACTAATTGTAAAATAAGCAATGCGTAAAATAAAAGACTTGAGACAATTAAAATAGGAAAGCCCAGGGTTAACGAACTTGGAACAATCAAACTATGTTATTGAACTTCATTCATTTACTTTCTTATCTTGGTTGTTGATTCGTGGTCTCTGACCTCTAACTGTTTACCTAATTTGGGCATTACAACTACACCATTGAGCGGGAATATAATAATACAATTAAGTTCTTTAAGCAATCATCCTACGTATGAATCAAGTAAAGCTTCTAGGTACATCCATGTCCTAGAAGCTAATTCAAATTCCTTATTTCATGAAAGAATAAGAACCCTACTTTGTTTATCCCCACGTTCTATCTTTCTATTCCCTTTCCTGAGATCACAAGGTTGACAATATTTGTATTCTAAGGGTGATCAATTCTCAAATTAGTTATAACAAGAATAAACAAGCAACCAAATATGATAAGCAAATTAAATAAAATCAAATCAAAATAATAGTCTTCATGTTCTTGGCTTTAACCTCGGAAAGAAAGTTTTTAGCCACTAATAGCCATAATCATCATCCAATTAATTGTATGAATGATTAAAACCATAAAGAAGCTAAATTAAAGAATGAAAAACCTAAAAATGAAGTTGCAGCAGCCTCCATAATTGTCCAATACGTCCTAAGATTATTAATAACATGTACAAGGTTGTATTTATAGATGCATCATCCAAGTTCAAGCCGTATAGGAGTAGGATATCACTTTTGACAGTGTAGGGAATAAACAATACCTCGCCTTGCTTATTTTATGGACTAAGAAATGTGTCACCTTGCTGTTTCATAGGTAATACCAATGTGTTGCATTTATTGCTGCAAGGGAAAAGTGACACGCCATACCTAAATCGTATAGGCTCAAAGGAAGTTCCATCAAATATTTTGGTTAAGTGTTGGGGTCCCTCTTGCCTTGTGGTGTTATTTTTCCTTCAATTCCAGCTTGTTCCTTATCAAATTATAATCAATTTTAAATCCTCAAGTATCCTATTTCATTATAAACTACATATTAGAGCTAAAAACATCAAACAATCTATAACGATAAACCAAAAATATGAGCTAAGACTAGGCTAGTTCACATTGATCTTCAACTTATTGTTCCAACTCTTGACTTAATCAAATTGAACTTTGAACATTACCTACAATTTTTCCATTTATAATTACACATCTACACCATTTGAATCTCATTTAACACATTAGAATCCTACAAAACCAACTAGACACACACACCTAGCTTAAGCTAGTCATACTAGTTTTCTGGATTGAACTCTACAAGACTCAATTAAGTACAAAATTGTTTGAAAACACCTTTACACACTGTAATCACATCCCCAAACACTTATATGCTTATTTATATCATCATCACATATATAGCACATGAATTATCCTCAAAACAAGGCTAAATGATCTAGAATAACAACACTAGAGTGCATAAATATACCCAACATCACTTATCTTAATGAATGTGTGTAGTTAAAGTCCTTTGTTTGAATGATGGTATATGTGGCTAAATCCCTTATCATAATGGATGTGTTTACATGGGTAAAGTTCCTGGACTAGTGATAATATGAATGTTGCAAAAGTCCCTGGTGTATTAAGTATGATAAATCTATAACCATGGAAGGTGGTAGTCCTCCACTTTACATCTAATGAATGAATACTTGAAAATGGTGATGAACCTTGATATCTTGACTAGAATGGGCTATGTCTCTATGTATGGATAAGTGTATGAATGTGATAAAATATGATATATTGACTTGTTATTGATTGATGATGTTATCTTATTTCTTATACTTGAGTTACATACTATCGTTCCAACCACTAACCATCTCCGAATGCTACATCCCTATGCGACATAGGCGCCAAAACATCTTCTTCTTTTCCTGTGCAGTGATTAGATGATCAAGAGGCTCGTGCATTGACTTAAAAGAGTGAGCTTCCTTATATTTGGAAGACATTCATACCTTAGTCCATACCTTTAGTCTTAGTCTCTTTAAGACTTGGTTTGGTTATAGTCGGGGGCTTGTCCCGACATATACATTTATTAACTCCGGTTTTGTATAGAGGTATTGTGAACAATTGTGAACTTAGGCATGAGTAGTTATTATTATTATGAATCTAATGTTAACTTATGATAGTATTCCGCGAACTTAACTTATGAATTGGAGTTCCTTCGACTCCTATGAAGTAAAGAGGTGTGAAGTGCACCACACTTATAAAAGAGAAACTATAAGACATTTTAGGAAATATTTCCCTTTTCTTGTGTTACAATCTCAAGCTATAAAGTCTAATGTCTTAAATTCCTCTGATTCCATTTGCTATATTTCAGATTATGCCTCAATAGAGAACTGAGACACATGCACACACTACTAAGGGTCCTATGGCTGAAGCTCGTCCAACTTTTAAAGTTCAGACCGCATTAGGGCTGCGACATCTGGCCATCCTTGTGGGGTTCCACCCACTAAACCTGACTCATCTCCTCTAAGGGATGCTACTAATGACGAGTTTTGTCATGCTATCAACCTCTTAACTCAATTAGTAGCCTCTAAAGTAGAGCGTGGTGCCCTGACCACCACTTCTTCTAAGGCCATAAGAATTGGCTAATTTATAAGGTTGAGCCCTCCTATGTTCTCCGATATAAAGGTTAATAAAGAACCTCAAGGCTTTATTTATGAAATAGAAAAGATCCTTCGAATCATGCATGCTTTAGAAATTATGGGTGTTGAGCTTACTTCATACCAATTAAAAGATGTGGCATACCAGTGGTACAAAGGGTGAGAGTTGTCTAGAGGTGTTGATGCTAGTCCGACTTCTTGGGTGGTTTTCTTTGAGGATTTCCTTGACCACTTCTTTCCTCAAGAGTTGAGGGAAGCAAAGGCGGAAGAGTTTGTGAACTTAAAGCAAGGTAGGTTGTCTGTGCAAGAGTATGCCTTGAAATTCCATCAATTGTCAAGGTATGCTCCCGAGATGGATTTTAGCATAAGGGATAGAATACATAAGTTTGTCTCGAGATTATCCCGTGGGTCAGTTCTCAAAAGTAAGGTGGCATTATTAATTGAGAACATGGATATTTCTAAATTGGTTGTGCATATGAAACAAGGGGAAGATGAAAAGAGAAGTAAGTTGAGCTTAGTGAGAAGTAAGGAAGGAATTTTAGGCCTTCTGAGAGTAGTGGTAGAGATGGTGAAAAGTGGCTATGAAAGAAGTAGGGGAGTTCGAGTTCTTTCTTCTCAGCTAGTGTTAGATCTCCATACTCAATGTTTTTGGGTAGTCGTTGATCTCAGTTTGGTGGCGGGTCCTAGACATAAGGTGCCAAATTTCAGACTAGTGGTGCCCAGTTGGCTCCACCCCACCCTCATTGTAGATTTTGTGGCCAGAGTCATCGTGGTGAGTATGAGAAAGGGAGAGGAAGATGTTTTCATTGTGTTCAGCTTGGGAACATACAGGGTGAGTGCCCTATTCTAGAAGTTTCTGGGTCCAATAGGGCCTCTGTGGCTACTCCATTTACTCCCCCACCAAAAGGGTGCTATGTCTATTCCTACTTTTGAATGTGGCACTGATGCTGGCCGAAATCACTTGTATGCACTTGCTACTAGCCAGGATTCTGAGGCGTTTCCTGATGTTGTCACGGGTATGTTGATACTTTTCTCCCGTGATATGTATTGTTTTCTTGATCCAGGGCATACTCTTTCTTATGTGACCCCGTATATGTCTATGAACTTTGATTATAGTCTTGAGAGTCTGTTAGTTCCTTTTTCTATTTATACCTTAGTTAGAGGCCTTTTTGATTGTTAGAAGGGTCTATAGGGAGTGTGTGATATCTATTGGTGATAGAGGTACTCTTGCTGACCTGATAGAGTTAGACATGGTTAATTTTGATGTCATATTAGGAATGGATTAGTTTCACTTTTGCTATGCTTCCCTAGATTGTCGAACCCATAGGGTCATATTCAAATTCCCTAATGAGCTGGTCATTATATGGGAAGATGGTTCCTTAGTGCCGAAGGAAAGGTTTATTTCCTATCTCAAGGCCCAAAAGTTGATTTCAAAGGGTTGTTTGTGTTATTTGGTCTGAGTTAAAGTTTCTAACTCGAAAGAGCCTTCTCTAGAGTCCATTCCCATGGTAAATGAGTTTCCTGAGGTATTTACCTATGATTTTCCCGGTGTTCTTCCCAATAGGGAAATTAATTTGGGATTGATCTTGTCCCAGACACTCGTCCAATCTTTATCCCTCCATATAGAATGGCTTCGGCAGAGTTGAAAGAACTTAAGGAGCAATTGAAATACCTCTTAGATAAGTGTTTAATCCGACCTAGTGTGTCTCCTTGGGGTGCTCTCGTGTTCTTTATGTGCAAGAAAGACTGTTCCCTTTGCATGTGCATTAATTATCGTAAGTTGAATAAGGTGATTGTAAAGAACAAATATTCTCTTTCTAGGATCGATGATTTATTTGATCAACTTCAGGGTGCGAAGTGTTTTTCTAAGATTGATCTTAGATCGGGTTATCATCAACTAAGATTAGGGATGCAAATATCCGTTAGAATGCCTTTAGAACTCGGTATGGTCACTATTAGTTTCTTGTCATGTTATTTGGGTTAACCAATGCCTCAGCTACATTCATGGATTTGATGAATAGGGTCTTCCATCTGTTCTTGGACATGTTTTTCATTGTGTTCATTGATGACATCTTACTGAATTGTAAGAGTGAGACGGATCATGTAGATCACCTCTGTGTTGTGTTACAAACTTTAAAGGATCATTATTTGTATGCCAAGTTCTCTAAGTGTAAGTTTTTGTTGAAAGCCGTAGATTTTCCTTGTCATGTCATCTCTAGTGAGGGATCCTGGTGGATCCCCAAAAGATTACAGTAGTTAAGAAGTGGCCTCTACTTATGACTCCAACTGATATTCAGAGTTCCTCGGGTATAGATGATTATTATAGATGGTTTGTGGAGAGTTTCTCCACTATAGATTCCCCGTTGACCAAGTTGACCAAAAAGAAGGTCATGTTCTTGTGGTCTGATGCGTGTGAGGGTAGTTTCGATAAGTTGAAATATAAATTAACTTTTGCTCCAATTTTGACCTTGCCCGACGGTAGTGATGGTTTTGTGGTTTATTGAAATGCTTCTCGAGTCGATCTTAGTTTCGTGTTGATGTAACATAGTAGGGTGATGTCCTATGCTTCAAGGTAATTGAAAGTTCATGAGAAGAACTACTATACTCATGACTTAGAATTCTTAACCGTGAACTTTGCTTTGAAAATTTAGCGACATTATCTATATGGTTTCATGTCTATATATTTTCCAATCATAAGAGCCTTCAATAACTATTTACCCAAAAGAAGTGGAATGTCCAACATAGAAGGTGGCTTGAGCTATTGAAAGACTATAATACGAGTCTTCCTTACCATCTCGGTAAGGCGAATGTAGTCGCCGACGCTCTTAGTAGATTGTCTATGGGGAGTTTGCCCATGTTGATAAGGATAAGAAGGAATTGGTGAGAGATATTCACCGGTTGGTGAATCTTAGAGTGCAAATTGCAGACTTTGAGGATGGTGGTGTGTATGTGTATCCGATATCTCAATTGTCTCTTGTCATTGAGATAAAGGAAAATCTAATCTTGGACCCCGAATTTATGAAAATCAAGAGTAATATGGGCCAACAAAAGGTTGTGGACTTTTTGATTGGTAGTGATGGTATCTTGAGGAACCAAGGTAGGCTATGCATTCTCGATGCCGATGGATTGAGTGAAAGGGTCATGGTTGAGGATCATAGAGCTGTTATGCTATTCATCCCGATTCCACCAAGATGTACCATGACCTTAAAGACTTCTTTTGGTGGAATAATATAAAGAATGATGTTGCTAGCCATGTGGCTAAGTGTATGGTATGACAACAAGTAAAGGCTAAGAACTTAAGTCCCGGTGGCCTATACCGGAAGCAGTGTGATTCTATTGATAGAATGACCAAGTCCGCCCATTTCTTGCCTATGAGAACTAATTTCTAGTAAAATATTATGCTAAGTTGTATCTTGCGGAGATAGTGAAGTTTCATGGTGCTCTAGTATTTATTATCTCAGATCGTGGCCCTTTATTTTCATCCCAATTTTAGAGGTCTTTCCAAAGAGGTTTGGGAACTATGGTGTACCTTAGCTCCACTTTTCACCCATAAACGAATGGTCAAGAGGAGAGAACTATTGACTATGGTGTACCTTAGAGGATTTTTTGGGGGCTTGTGTAATTGATTATGGTGGTAGTTGGAATAAACATTTGCCGTTGATTCAGTTTGCGTATATTATTAGTTACCTTTCTAGTATTGGCATGGCGCCTTTTGAGGCCTTGGATAGTAGGAGATGTCGATCTCCTTTTGGGTGGTACGAAGTTGGTGAGGGTAAGTTTCTTGGGCCCGATTAAGTTCACCAAGCCTTAGAGAAGGTAAAGATGATTCATGATAGGTTGAAAACCGCTCAAATTCACCAAAAGTCCTATGTAGATGTGAGGTGTAGGAACTTAGAGTTTAGTGTGGGTGATTGGGTATTCTTAAAAGTGTCTCCCATGAAGGGAGTGATGCAATTCGGTAAAAAGGGGAAAGCTTAGTCCCCGATATATTGGTCCCTACTTGATTGTGAAGAGGGTTAGAAATATTGCCTATGAGTTAGAGTTGTCTTCTAGTATGGACTCTATTCATCCAATTTTCTATGTGTCTATGTTGCGGAAATGTGTGGGTGATCCTTCCTTGGTTGTTCCCTAAGAAGATGTTGGTATCTCGAACTCTTTGTCCTATTAGGAGGTACCGGTGAGGATCATGGATTGGCAAGTTCACCGGTTATGAACGAAAGAGGTGTCTTTGGTGAAGGCTCTATGGAGGAACCAAAAGTTTGAGGAAGCTACTTGGGATGCGGAAGAAGACATGAAGTTCAAGTACCCGTATTTATTTCCCATTCCGAAAGCTTGTGATGGAGGTATGTGTTAATCTCCTTTCCTTAATGTATGTCTTTGATAGTCAATGTAGTAAGGTCTCCAATGATTGAGATTTTTTTATGTCTTTGTTAGATAATGGATTAAAGTTCCTGATGTGTGAAATGATTGGTGTCTTGTTAGACCATGGATTAAAGTCCTTAATAATATGAAATGGGGTATGACTTGTTGTGATGAGTTTAAGTCTCTAATAATTTAAAATGATGCATGTTCTTGACAGATGATGGAGTAAAGTCCCCAATGCTTGAACTGCCTTATATCCTTGAAGGTTGATAGGTTGAAGTCCTAAAGTTGTGAAATGAGTAAGAGTTGGAAAGTAATGGGTTTGAGTCCCAAGACAAATCAAATGAAATGGTTAATTGATGGTGATCACAATATGTGTTGTGCTGTGTTGTAACGTTATTCTGTGCTTGGTGCTAATTTTGTTTGATGTTTGGTTGTGATGTTTGCCAATGTGTTGACATGTGTTCATGCTTTCCTTTCCCATCATTCGCGGACAAATGATCCTAAGTGGGGGAGAATGATACACCCGAGAATGTGGCCTTGTAAAATTTTTGGTTGATTGGCAGTGATCATGATATATGTATTGTGTTGTATCCTTGTAGTGTGTTTTTTCTAGCATGAGTAAATATTTTTGGTGTTTTTTGAGTTGTTAACTTGTATCTATACATACCTATCAAAGTGGGAGAGAATTGAGACACCTAGACCTTGGAAAATAACAACCTTTTTGTGTCGTTGGAGTATATACGATTGGGGTGCTTGAGTCGTACCCTAGGTCACGACTCGTACCCCTCTCCCCCTTCCATTTCATATCCTAGAAAATATGTTAGGGTAATGTACTGTCCTCCATACGAAAAGGCCAGTCCTTGGTAGTAACCAATGCATACGAGTTGTATACTACTCAACTGTATAGAGTAAAGTCTCAAACCATGTGGACTGTTTTGGTTAAGGGTGGTCCATACGAGTTAGGTCATGAGTCGTACCCTTTGGATATGACTCAAGGGTGTCTAGTCGTACCCTAACCTATGTGGTTGACCTAGAAGAAGCCTAGGGAATGAGTTAGGGTACCAATCGTACCCTAGGTCACGATTGCCAAGTGAACTGTAAGAAGGAGTCGTACCCGTGCATGTGTGGGATTTTAAGCTTTTAACAAATGACCTTTTGGTCATTTACCTTGCCTAAAACCCTAAAACCTCTCACTATATAAGTCACAGTAGCCTCCTATGTCTTCATTTTATAAGGCTTAAACGTCCTAAACACTTTAAAGGCTCTTGAAGTAAGATTTGAGGCTAGGGTTTTAAGGTGTTCATCTAGTGTCAAGGAAGAGGTCAAGTTTGTTGGTGATTCAAGTTGTTTAAGGCATGTATCTCTTCCCTTCTTTAAATAACTCTAAACCCATGTATTTCACACTTGAATTATTAAGTGTACATGGTGGTTTTGAATCAAATGAAAAGGGTTTTACTACCTAACAATGAATAATGATGATTCTTGTTTATACTTGTGTTGATACATATTATTGATGGTAGATTGCATATGTGGATGCTTGTTGTGTGTTTATTAACATAAGGGTCTTGAGTAACCCTAGTCTTTATGATATCTACTATGAAAATGACCTTGTTATAAGTATGCACAAAAGGTGCTTGTGAAAATGTCTAAGTGAATTGTCTAGTCAATTGTTGATGATGTGTTGAACTAGGGCAATGGCCCAATGAGTATAAATATTTGATAAATGTTATGATAAGAGTATGGTGAGTCATGTAAGGTGTGATGATAACCTTGTTGTTCTAAATGACCAATAGGGAGTTGAAGTCCCTTAATATTAAGATGAACTTGAATTTTGTATTAAACTAAAGTGTGGTATGAGAATGCTACTAAAATGTGAATGTCTTATGAGGGTCTTAAGGACCATAAAAATAATGGTGTGACGAATTGAATAAAGGCATTGACTTACTGAGATGGTTGAGCAAAGAAGGCTCCTATAGTGACAGTGAGGTCTTGAGTAGTGTTGAATTGGCTAAATGGCTAAAGTCCCTAAATGTTTTATAGAATGTGTGTTGATGCATAGACATTAGAGTAAAGTCTCTAATTTCAACTAATGATGGTTATGATGGCATGAGGTTAAAGTCCCTTTTTAACTTACGTGATGGCTTGAGGTCAAAGTTCCTTGACCTATGATATGTCTTGAAGTTAAAGTCCTTCACCCAATGTGAATTCAAGGTAAAGACCTTTAATTAAGAAGAACTCTTGAGGTCAAGGTACCTCGCCTCATGAAGAGCATTGTGGTAAAGTTCAAATATACCATGTGGTTAGAGTCCCTTGTCTAACAAACGGGCATGAGGATGGAGTCCCTCACTGTAACGCCCCAAAAACGAGTCCCGAGATGTCACACAGTGCTTAGGTCTATAAGTAGACCCAAGCTAACCCTTTGAGCCTGCTAACATATCTAAACACTTAAATAAAGATATTGAAAGCAATATCATGAAAACCAATTGTATCAAGTCTAAATGAAATGCGGATAAGTACTGTAAAAGTAACAAAATATGGAACCTCTGACAATTCTGACAAATCCAGCCTGACAAGCCTCTACTACTCAATGTACTATTGAGCCATTCGGACAGACCCCAAATGACTCGAACTCCAAGGAATAAAAGTAATCAACTCAGAATAAAACTAAAAGTTCGTATAACACGTCCTTGAATCATGAGGACTCACCACCGCAGAAGATGTAGACCAACATGCTCGGGAATCATTATCAAGGCTGGGACTGAGTAACTGAACCTACATTAGAAAAAATGTAGCCCACATACGAGTATGTGGGTCAGTACCATGGAAGATGTACCGAGTATATAGGGGTGTGTCCAATTTCAATAATCAAATATCACAATATTTATAAGAAACATGCATGCTGATGTAAATGACTCACTTAGCTTGAATTAAACCATCATAATTATGGATGAATAATACACGTAAAGTAAAACAAGTGAGTCATTACAATAAATTCTTAATTCACTTTCTTCTCAGTTTCAAACTTGTAAAGTAACTAAGTCTTAAAACAACTCTCTTTAGAGCATACATTTCAATCTTTCGGAAATAAGAATCTTTCTCAGAAATCATAGTTTTCAATCCATACACACTTATCTTAGATAGAGTAGAGACACTCTATGGGATTTTCTCATAACCGACCTAAACCATGTGAGCTACATAGAGTCCAACCTCCAATCCACATTGGGAAGAGCCACCCTATCCTTTCCATCGGAGTAGGACTTTAATAATTCATTCATTCACTAGTGATCACTATATCAGCCTCAGGCTCACATCCTATAGGGGCACGTAGTTCTAGGGAAGTACCACACTTCCCCACTCGGTGCTAAATACTACTCCCGAACTTAGCTCAAAATTTTTAAAAGATAATCCACCATACACAATTCAATACTTTGCATTGGGAGCCAATATGCTACCCCTTTTATCATAATTCAATCAAATGGTGTGGATTTCTTTTCTCACTTGGGTTCAAAATCAACTCTTTCACGACCAAAAAGGTCAAATCTTTCTACATCATTTCAATTCATTCAATTCTCAAGATGATTATAACACATGATTTCTCAAAAATAACAATCTCAAATAGGGTTCAAAGACCCATATATCAATATCACAATAAAACCATCAAGATTTACGCTTTATATCGTAGACATATATATAAAGCACTTTAAATCTGAAAAGTTCAGCTTTATGTATAACCATATGAAAATTCTCATGAAAGCAATATAAGGTATAAATTCATACTATAAATTCGTAGCAAAAAGTATAAAATCATGTATCTTCGTAAAATAAAACCAACTTTGGGCTCAAGAATGAAAGAGTGTTCTTGTTGAAAACCCCCACATACATTTATGGTAATGAAATTGTTGAAAGATTGAACCTTCAATATTGATTGTGTAACCCTAGTTGTTTTGCTCCTATCGTGCTCTTAGATTATTTGCTTAAACTGATAATAGGGTTATGATATGATTAGGAATAGTTAAATTCGTAAGGTTAAGTTTAGGGACGTGCAAGGAGTGTTAAAAGACTTAGTTGTCCTCGACATAACTCAAAAATGGAGTGTTTTCGTTGCTGGAACCCTAAGTGTACGTCGCACACCACATCGCATATGCTAGGGTGTGCGCCGTGCACCTTATCGCACAAGCTAAGGTATGCATCGCACACCTTATTAGACACTCGAGGGTGTACGTCGCACAACCTATCTCACACCCATTCCAGTAGCCATGTGCGATTGGTTAGGCGACGCACTCCATTTTGGAAAGCCATAACTTCTTGCACGGGTGTTCAATTTTTGTAAAATTGGTATGATTGGAAAGCTAATCAGATTCTCTACAATTTGATGGATCGAAATATGCAAGAATACCATATATTCATCAAGTTATGCTCATTCAAATATGACCCTTACAAAATCGAACACTAAAACTTGATGGATTGAAATCCTCTTAGCTTGCATTACCTTAAGTGACTCATATGAATACATTTAATACATCATAAGCTTCTTCTCACTAGGATACTCATGGTAAGTCATGTGCTCAAATATAAATTACAGGATAGGAAGTTTCACATGCAGGAACAACGGTTCGTGTTCTACCTTAGAAATGTTTGGGGTATTACAATATCTCCCCCTTGGGGACATTCTTCCTCAAATGACGCTCGATAGGTTATGAATAAGGATAAAAACTAAGGGTACACAGCTGAAACATCTTGCTAAATGGATTCCACTTCTTTCTAAACTTTCGGATACTTCATAGAATGCATAAACTCATAGTTGGAATGGCTATACAACTACAACTTTATTAGAAAGGGATTGAAGTAAGAAAGAATGGTACCTTCGGCTTGATCTGAACTTGCGGGAAAGAGGTGCAGGCACTTGGATCGCATATCTTCTTTGGCTTCCCATGTAGCACCCTCAACTGACTGATTTCGCCACATCACTTTGACCAAGGGAACTTCTTTGTTCCTTAGTCTCCGGACTTGGTGATCTAAAATATCAATAGGAACCTAATCAAATGAAAGACTGTCTTGCACATCAGGGATGTCTGAAGGATTACAACAACACAATCACCAATGTGTTTCCTAAGCATGGAAACATGAAAGACAGGGTGAACAACTGACAACTCTGCAGGTAACTCAATCTCATAAGTCACTCTTTCTACACGATTCAGGATCCTATAGGGACCGACATAGCGGGGACTAAGCTTCCCCTTCATCCCAAACCTCTTCACCCCCTTTATGAGTGAAATTTTCAGGTACACCAGATCATCCACTTTAAACTCCAAGTCTCTACGCCTCACATCTGCATATGACTTTTGGTGACTCTGTGTTGTCTTCAACCTATCTGTAATCAACTTCACCTTCTCCATTGCCTCAAATACTACGTTAGACCTAGCTATAGTAGTCTTACCCACCTCGAACCAGCCTATGGGTGATCTACACCTTCTACCATACAAAGTCTCAAACGGTGCCATCTGGATGCTAGCATGATAACTGTTATTATACACAAAATTAATTAGTGGCAAATTCTCATCCCAACTACCTTTGAAGTCGAGAGCACACGCTCTTAACATATCCTCTAAAGTTTGGATGGTCCTCTCAGCCTGACTATTTGTCTGTGGGTGAAACGCAGAACTCAAATAAACTTGGGTGCCCCGACCCTTCTTAAAAGCCTTCCAAAACTGAGAAGTAAACTGAGTACCCCTTTTCGAAATGATAGACAAGGGAACTCCATGCATCCTGACTAACTCTCGAATATGCAATCTAGCATAGTACTCAGCCAAATAGGATGTATGCACGGACAAGAAATGCACTGACTTAGTCAGTCTATCAACAATAACCCAAATAGAATCATGATGGCATCGAGAAAGAGGTAGACCAGTCACGAAATCCATATTAATCTCTTCCCACTTCTAAGTAGGAATACTGAACTCTCTGGTGCTCAACCTTAACCTGCTGATATGTTGCACACTTCGCCACAAAATTAGCTATATCTTTCTTCATACCACACCACCAATAGATTTCCCACAAGTCGCGGTACATCTTGGTAGCACCAGGATGAATAGGATACCGTGCGCCATACACTTTAGCCATGATTCTCAGCCTTAGTTCATCAACATTCGGAACACACAACCTACCCTGTAGCCTTAACACACCATCTCCCTCTTGGGATAAAACCTCTACCCTTTGGTCTTTGACTGACTCTTTCAGTCTGACCAAGCTAGCATCTAAGTCCTGCTTCTCCTTTACTTTCGAAACTAAGGATGATTCTGAACTACTCTAAACTAACATACTCTCCTCAGCAGAATCAAGCATCCTAACACTCATCCTAGAAAAACGGTGCACATCATGAGTCAACTCTTTCTTACCTTCCTCAACATGCAAAACACTACCCATGGTCACCCTGCTCATGGCATCTACCACTACATTGGCCTTTCCCGAATGATATAACACGCTCATATCATAGTCTTTTAACAATTCTAACCATTTTTTTTGTCTAAGGTTCAACTCTCTCTGGGTAAACACATAATGCAGGCTTTTGTGATCACTAAAAACATCTACATGCACACCATACAAATAATGTCTCCAGATTCTTAAAGAAAACACTACAGCAACCAGCTCTAAGTCATGGGTCAGGTAGTAGTTCTCATGTGGTTTCAACTGCCTAGAAGCACAGGCTATAACTTCCCCCCTTGCATCAACACACAACCCAAACCTATTCTCAAAGCATCACAATATACCACAAAACCATTTATACCATCAGGCAAAGTCAACACAGGGGAGGAAGTGAGTTGAGTCTTCAACTCCTGAAAACTCTTCTCATAGGAATCAGAACAGAGAAACTTTACTTTCTTTTGGGTCAACCGAGTCATGGGAGACACAATAGAAGAGAACCCTTCAACGAAATGGCGGTAATAGCCAGCTAGACCCAAGAAACTCCTAATATCAGATGGGGAGATAGGCCTAGGCCAATTTTTTACAGCTTCTGTCTTTTAGGGATCAACTCTAATACATTCAAAAGAAATAATATTACCCAGAAATGCAACTGACCTTAGCCAAAATTCACATTTACTGAACTTGGCAAACATTTGATGATTTCTAAGAGTTTGCGAGATGATTCGTAGATGGTCTACATGGTCATCCTCATTGCGGGAATATACAAGAATATCGTCAATAAACACAATAATGAACATATCAAGATATGGCTTGAACACTCAATTCATGAGGTCCATGAAAGTTGCGGGGGCATTGGTTAGCCCAAAAAACATGACAAGAAACTCAAAATGACCATAGAGGGTTTGGAAGTCTATTTTTGAGATGTCACACTCCCTTACTTTAAGTTGGTGATAGCCGGATCTAAGGTCTATCTTGGAAAAATAACTTGCACCTTGCAACTGATTAAACAAATCATCTATTCTAGAAAGGGGATACTTGTTTTTGATAGTGACTTTGTTAAGATGACGATAGTCAATGTACATATGCAAAGAACCATCTTTCTACTGCACGAATAGCACAGGTGCACCCCAAAGACAGACATTGGACCTTATGAAACCTTTGTCTAATAGATCTTTGAGTTGCTCTTTCAACTCCTTAAGTTTCGTAGGTGCCATACGGTAGGGAGGAATAGAAATGGGTTGGGTGTCGGGAAGAATATCAATCTCGAACTTTATCTCTCTATCGGGAGGTATCCCTAGAAGGTCTTCCAGAAACACGTCAAGAAACTCATTAACAATGTTGACTGACTGGAGAGTTGGAGTATCAGACTTAGTGTCTTTGACTCTAACCAAATGATATATGCAACCTTTGGAAATAAACTTTCTGGCTTTGAGATATGAGATAAAATGAATCTTAGGGGATATGGAATTTCTGTACCATTCTAAAACTGGCTTACCAGGAAGCTGAAATTTGACCATACGAGTATGCCAGTCTATAGATGCATAGCAAGAGTGAAGCCAATCCATACCCAAGATAACATTAAAATCCTCCATGTCTAACTCTATCAGATCAGCAAACATGACTCTACGAAGGACTATAACAGAACACTTTTTATACACTTTTTGGGCAACAATAAATTCACCCACTGGGGTAGAAACTAGGATAGGCTCAGGAATATTTTCGGGACGCACTTCAAAGTTCACAGCAACCAGTGGGGTCACATAAGAAAAATTTGACCCGGGATCCAAAAGCACATAGACATCAAAATGGAAAACACGGAGCATACCAGTTACAACATCTGGAGAGTCTTCCTGCTCCTGGAAGGATGGCAAAGCATAGAACCGATTTTGGTGCTGACCGCCAGTAGTTCTAAAAGAAGCCCCCTGAGTAGGGGATGGACGAGTTACTGGAGCTGGAGCACTAACAGTCTGAGTCTGAAGGCGAATATTAGTTTTCCCCTGCCTGGCATGTAGGCACACTCTAAGTCTGTGACCCAGGTTACCACACCCAAAGCAGCCTCTCTTCTCACCCCAACACTCACCCGGATGGGTCCTACCACACTTCGCATACAAAGGATAATTAGGCCTGCTACCAATACTATGATGTGACCTAGACATAGATGGCTTATTTCCTTGCTCCTTCCTGCCTCCAGGCACAAGAGAGCTAATTGACGACAGTACTGGCATAGATGAACAGATTTGAAACTGAGGGAAATTCCCTCTCTGAGACCTAGTCTGACCATAATTATGCTACTCGGATCTAGCCCTCTTATTTCCCCTTAAGCTATCTCTCTTCCTGAGCTTGTATGCTTCAATCTGCTGAGCATGAAGCATCAACCTAGCCAGATCCATATCCCTATTTAACATAGTAGTCCTGCACTCCTTCAACACCAAACCCGAAACACCTGTCATGAACTTACTCATGCTAGAGTGATCATCAACAATTAAGTTAGGAGCATATTTTTCCAATTGGTTGAACTTCAAGTAGTACTCCTTAACATTCATAGAGCCCTGCCTCAAATTCATAAAATCCTTTACTCTCATCTTTTTCATCTCCAATGGAAAGAACTTATCTAGGAACGCATCCTAGAATACCTGCCAAGTCATAGGGGCAACACCCTCCTCTCTCCCCTTCTTTCATGAAACAACCCAGTCATGAGTAATGTTTTTCAACCTGTAGGATGCCATCTCAACACTTTATTCCTCAGATACGTGCATCACTCGCATAATATTCCTCACCTTCTCAAGAAATAACTGTGGGTCTTCACCTGCCTTATACCTGTAGAACTTCGGTGGATTCATCCGCATAAAATCACAAATTCTAGCAGCAGCTAAGTCACCTCCCTGCTGATGTGGAACTGGGGCCTGATTTTCCTGAACATTGGCGGTGACAGCTTGGGCCAGCGCCTGAAATGCTGCCCGAAACTCAGCGTGGGATACATTTGCATTAAGGGGATCAGCGGGCTGAGGTTGCTGATCATTGTTGTTTCTACGAGCTCGATGAAGAGGCATTTTCTAAATCAAGAGAGCACGAATCAATATCTGAGAGAGATAAGTTTAAGCACGATGGACTTTAAAAAAAGAAATAACTTTTTCCTAAAACGTCTCATAGCCTCTTGCTCATATATGTGGCGCACTACACACCGATGATCAATACTCTACTTAACTCGGCTTTTTAGACTCCCTAGGACTCCTTAAACCTTAGGCTCTGATACCAAGTTTGTAACGCCACGAAAATGGTTCCCAAGACGTAACACAGTGCTTAAGGCTATAAATATCCCCAAGCTAACCCTTTGAGCCTGCTAATATATCTAAACACTTGAATAAAAATGTTGAAAGCAATATCATGAAAACCCATTGTATAAAGTCTAAATGAAATGTGGATAAGTACTGTAAAAGTAAAAAACTAAGGAACCTATGACCAATCTAACAAATCAAGCCTGACAAGCCTCTACTACACAATGTACTATTGAGCCATTGGGACATACCCCAACTAACTCAAACTCTAAGGAAGAAAAGTAATCAACTCATAATGAAACTAAAAGTTTGAATAATACGTCCTCAAATCATGAGGACTCACCATCGCAGAAGATGTAGATCAACGTGCTCGGGAATCACTATTGAGGATGGGACTGAGCACCTGAACCTACATTATGAGAAAATATAGCCCACATATGAGTATATGGGTCAGTACCATGGAAAATGTACCGATTATATGGGGGTGTGTGCAATTTCAATAATCAAATATCATAATATTTATAAGAAACATGCATGCTAATGTAAATGTCTCACTTAGATTGAATTAAACCATCATAATCATGGATGAATAATATACGTAAAGTAAAACAAGTGAGTCATTATAATAAATTCTCAATTCACTTTCTTCTCGGTTTCAAACTTGTAAGGTAATCAAGTCTTAAAACGGCTCTCTTTAGAGCATACATTTCAATCTTTTGGAAACAAGAAACTTTCTCAGAAATCATAGTTTTCAAAACATACACACTTATCTTAGATAGAGTAGAGACACACTATGGGAGTTTCTCATAACCGACATAAATCATGTGAGCTACATGGAGTCCAATGTCTAACCCACGTTGGGGAGAGCCTCCCTATCCTTACAATCAGAGTAGGACTTTAATAATTTATTCATTCACTAGTGATCACTATATCAGCCCCAGGATCACATCCTATGGGGGCACGTAGTTCTAGGGAAGTACCACACTTCCCCACTCGATGCTAAATACTACTCTCGAACTTAGCTCAGAATTTTTAAAAGATAATCCACCTTACACAATTCAATACTTTGCATTGTGAGCTAATATGCTACCCCTTTTATGATAATTCAATCAAATGGTGTGGATTTCTTTTCTCACTTGGGTTCAAAATCAACTCTTTCATGACCAAAAAGGTCAAATCTTTCTACATCATGTCAATTCATTCAATTCTCAAGATTCTTATAACATATGATTTATGAAAAATAGCAATCTCAAATAGGGTTCAAAGACCTATATATCAATATCACAATAAAACCTTCAAGATTTACTCTTTATATCGTAGACATATATATAAATAACTTTTAATCTGAAAAGTTCAGCTTTATGTATAACCATATCAACATTTTCATGAAAGCAATATAAGGTATAAATTCATACTTCAAATTCATAGCAAAAAGTATAAAATCATGTATCTTCATAAAAGAAAACCAATTTTGGGCACAAGAACAAAAGAGTGTTCTTGTTGAAAACCCCCGCATACCTTTATGGTAACAAAATTGTTGAAAGATTGGACCTTCAATCTTGATTGTGTAACCCTAGTTGTTTTGCTCCTATTGTGCTCTTGAATGATGTGGTTAAACTGATAATAGGGTTATGATATGATTAGGAATAGTTAAATTCGTAAGGTTAAGTTTAGGAACGTGCAAGGATTGTTTAAAGACTTAGTTGTCCTCGACATAACTCAAAAATGGAATGTTTTCATTGTTGGAACCCTAAGTGTGCGTCGCACACCTCATCGCATATGCTAGGGTGTGCACCGCACACCTTATCACACAAGCTAAGGTATGCGTCGCACACCTTATCAGACACTTGAGGGTGTACGTCGCACAACCTATCGCACACCCATTCCAGTAGCCATGTGCTATTGGTTAGGCGACACACTCCACTTTGCAATGCCATAACTTCTTGCTCGGGTGTCAGATTTTGGTAAAATTGGTATCGTTGGAATGATAATCCGATTCTCTAAAATTTGGTATTTAAAAATATACAAGAATACCATATATTCATCAATTTATGCTCGTTCAAATATGACCCTTGCGAAATCAAACACTAAAACTTGATGGATTGAAAAACTCTTAGCTTGCATTACCTTAGGTGACTCATATGAATACATTTAACACATCATAAGCTTCTTCTTACTAGTATACTCATGGTAACTCATGTGCTCAAATATGAATTACAGGATAGGAGGTTTCACATACAAGAATAATAGTTCGTGTTCTAGCTTATAAATGTACAGGGTATTACACTAACCTAGATGAATGTGTGTGGTTAAAGTGGTTTTTTTAAATTATGGTATGTGTGGCTAAAGACCTTAGCATGATGAATGTGTATACATGGGTAAATTACCCAGACTAATGATAATGTGAATGTGGCTAAAGTCCTTGGTGTATTGAGTATGTTGAATCTATAAGAATGGAAGGTGGTAGTCCTCCATTTTACATCTTATGAATCAATACTTGAAAATGGTGATGAACCTTGATATCTTGACTAGCATGGGCTATATCTATATGTATGGATAAGTGTATGAATGTGATATAATGTCATATATTGACTTGTTGTTGATTGATGATGTCATCTTATAACTTATCCTTGAGTTACATACTAGTGTTCCAATCACTAACCGTCTTCGGATGCTATGTCCCCATGCGATATAGGTGCCAGAGCATCTTTTTCTTTTCATGTGCAGTAATTAGATGATCAAGTGGTTTGTGCATTGAATTGAATGGGTGAGCTTCCTTATACTTGGAATACATTTATCCCTTAGTCCTTACCTTTAGGCTTAGTCTCTTTAAGACTTGGTTTGGCTATAGTCGGGGGCTTGTCCCGACATATACATTTATTAACTCCAATTTTGTATAGAGGTATTGTGAATAACTGTGAACTTGGGCATGAGAAGTTATTATTATTATGAATCTAATATTGACTTATGATAGTATTCCATGATCTTAACTTGTAAATTGGAGTTCCTTCGACTCTTATGACATGAAGAGGTATTTTGGTTGGGTTATGGGGCGACCTCCGGTACATGTGTGCTTGAGGTGCCCATATGACATGGCCCAAAGTTTGGGGAGTGTCATCTTGTTTAATGGTTGGATTTATGTTCAATTTTTTTTAATTTAGGCTTAAAGGGAATTGTATAGCATGTCGTGAAGGTGTAGTCCCTGGGGGACTGATACTGAAAACCACGTTTATCAGTATAGGGGTGTACATGATCTTATGCTTGATTCACACATTATAATTTGGATGGATATATTCTTGGTGTCTTTAGCTATTCCTCAATTTCCGTGGTTCATGCGGCTAACATGCTCTAGGGCCTTTCCATCAGGGGGAATTGACCCATATAGCCCATGGGTGAATTTAAGATGGTGTGGACTACATAGTTCAGGCTAATGGTTTAAAATATCATGTTCATGACCCTTGTCCCTATTCCAGCATCCTGTATATATATATAAAAATGTTGTACATATGGATTTTGACTAGTTTTGGTAAACAACATTGTTTTATCTCTTTTTTTGAGTTACATGCTAATGCTAGCCCCACTGACTATCCATGGACGCTGCATTATTTCATGATGTAGGGTCCAATGGTTTTTCTATTTCTCCTGTGTAGTGTTAGGTGATTTTGTAGTCCTATGGATCTTCTGTGAAGTAGTGAGACTCTATCGTTTGAAAGGCCCGATCAATGTATTATTTTCAGTATTTTTTAGAATTTCATTTAGTATTATTTTAGTCATAGTTGAGGTCATGTACTGACTTAGTTGGTATTCTGGTTTTAAAGGGTTTTCTCGACAAGTGTTGGGATGATTTGTCATTTTATTTTAACTCTTGGATTTTATTTGATTCATTTATCTCTATAACTATATTGGTTGGTTTCCAATGTATTCATTTATTTTTCTCTGTAGGTTAGGCTAAGGGGGTGGTCTCTGGCTCATGGTGGGCTTGAGATACCTATAATGACTAGGCCCTATGTTTTATCATAACTAGCTTGGTATCAGCGTATGATTCAGGTTCTTTGGGTATCTACAAAGTTGTGTCGAATTAAGTACCTTTCATAAATATGTAGCACACCACACTTATAAGGGAGAGGCTACAAGGAATTTAGGAATGTTTTCCTTTCTTGTTTTTTATTTGAGGCTATAAAGTCTAATTGCTATGAAAATTCTCTAATCCTTGGCATACTCATGTTTCAGATCATGCCTCCCTAAATATCTAACGGTCGTACAGACTCTGTTGGAACCTCTTTCCCACCTGGGGAAGACATGGAGGGAACTCACTCTATTTACAGAGTGCAGACGTGTTCTAGGGTCCCTACTTCTGACTGTACCATCAACTCCATATTCAGACAGTTCAATAGAGGCTATTTAGACTAAACTAGTTCAGACAATACTCATTTTCCAGATATTATTATCAGTTTCTTTATTTATCAGTATTCAGATTATGAACCTTATGGTATTTTAGCCTAACTTCTTTATTATTTCATTATTATTATTCAGTGCTCGCAACAGGTACCAGTCATGGGTTAGCTTATGGTCCTTCAGGGTCCTAAGTACCGTGTGATATCCGGGGTACAGACTCGAGGCATTACAAACTTGGTATCAGAGCCTAAGGTTCAGCAAAGTCCTAGGGAGTCTAAAAACCACGTCAAGTAGAGTCTTGTGTATGGATGTGAAGCGCGCCACACTTATGGAAAAGAGGCTATGAGGCATCTTTAGGAAAAGTTTCCCTTCTTTCAGTATTCATGTCATTCGAGTGAGCATGAGCTCAAGTTAAAATCTCTGTCTAATTTATTTCTTCCTCCCATTTACAGAACATGCCTCCCAAAAAGAACAACGGAAGAAGAACTGGAAGCCAGTTAGACTCCCCGCCCATTTAGGTAGATCCCCTGGACGAGCATGTCTCTCATGCGGAATTTAGAGCTGCATTCACCACTCTTTCCCATTCTGTAGCAGCAAAGAATAAATGGATAGTTGTTGTTCAGGCCAACCCAGTGGCCAATACTGCTGCATCCAGTATTTGGGACTTCACCCAAATGAATCCTCCCCTATTTTTGGGATCTAAGTCTAAAGAGAATCCACAGGAGTTCCTTGATAAGGTGCAGAAAGTCACAGATATTATGGGAGTAACTTCCAATGAGAGTGCTGAGTTAGTTGCCTATCATCTACAAAATTTAGTTCATACATGGTTTAAGTAGTGGAGGGTAAATAGGGGAACAAATGCAGAGCCCATAGAATAAGAAGAGTTTGCTACTGCTTTTCTAGATAGATTCTTTCCCTTAGAATTGAGGGAAGCCAAGGTATTAGAGTTCATCAATATCAGGCAAGGCATCATGAGTGTGAAAGAGTATTCCCTTAAGTTTACTCAGTTATTCAGGTATGATCCCCATATAGTAGCAGACAATAGGTACATGATGAGCAAGTTTGTGTTTGGGGTGTCAGAGAGTGTGGTTAAGAAGTTCAAAACTGCGATGTTAATTAAAGAGATGGACATATCTAGGCTAATGATCCATGCTCAGTATATAAAAGAGGCTAATAATAAGGAGAGGGAGAAAGAAAGAGGGAAAATAAGAGAGCTATAACAGGTAGCTTCAATTTCACTCAGCCTAAGTCAGAAGGCGGTAACCATCCAGTTTCGCCCAAAATCTACAATTCCAACTCTGTCCTCAGCCAGTGCTCTAGTACCTATGTTCAAAAATAGTAACAAAGATAGGTCGCTAGGCTCTAAGTCTCAGGGTAGTGTCAGCAGTGCTCAAACAAATCTTTCTTTCCTGAAGTGTGGCAGAAACCATTAGGGTATCTGCAGAGCTGACAATGATGTATGTTTTGGGGGTGGAAAGATAAGACATAGAATCAGAGATTGTCCTCAGTCAGGTTCGAAGGATCAGTATAATCATCCCCCAGCTCAGTTCGGTTGCCTGAATCAGCAGGGTGCCGCTTCCAGTGCCACCAGTGGACAGCGTCCAAACAGGCTTTATGCACTTCAGTCCCGACAAGATTAGGAGAGTTCTTCGGATGTAGTCACTGGTACGTTTTATATCTTTCATTTATATATTTATACCTTATTAGATCCAGGAGATTCTCAGTCTTTTGTAACTCCTTACATAGCAGTTAACATTAAAGTCAGACCAGAAATCTTAATAGAACCTTTCTCAGTCTTTACCCCAGTGAGTCGGTTTATCATAGCCTAGTGGGTATACAGGAACTGTCTAGTTATGATATCTCAGAAAGTTACTTCAGTAGACTTAGTAGAGTTAGACATGACAGATTTTGACGTCATTCTCAACATGGATAGACTCCATTTTTGCTATGCCTCAGTTGACTGTAAAAGCAGAGTTGTTCATTTTTAGTTTCCAAATAAACCAATCCTTGAATGGAGGGATAGTACTATAATGCTTAAGGGTTAGTTAATTTCGTACCTTAGAGCGAGAAAAATGATATCCAAGGGATGTGTCTATCATCTTGTGTGAGTCAAAGACTCTAGTTCAAAGACTTCTAGTCTTGAGTCAGTGATAGTAGTAAATGAATTCTCAGATATATTTCCCGAAGATCTTCCTGGATTTTCTCTCGAAAGGGAAATTGACTTCAGAATAAACCTTCTTCTAGATACTCAGCCTATATCTATTCTTCCATAAAGAATGGCTTCAGCAGAATTCAGAGTGTTAAAAGAACAGTTAAAGAGACTTTTAGATGAGGGGTTCATCAGACCCAGAGTTTTCCCGTGGGGTACACCAATCTTATTCGTGCGTAAGAAAGACGATTCACTCAGAATGTGTATAGACTACCATCAGTTGAATGAAGTTACAGTCAAGAACAAATACCCACTTCCTAGAATCGATCACTTATTTGACCAACTTCAGGTCACCAGTTACTTTTCTAAGATAAACCACAGATTAGGCTATCATTAGCTCAGAGTCGGAGAATGTGATATTCCAAAAATAGCTTTCCGAACCTGGTATGTATACTTCGAGTTTCTAGTCATGTTCTTTGGTCTCACAAATTCCCCAGCAACCTTCATGAACTTAATGAATCACGTGTTCAAGTAGTACTTGGATATGTTCATTATAGTTTTCATCGGTGACATTCTTCTCTATTACTATAGTGAGAATGGTCATGCAGATCACTTTAAAATCGTACTTTAGTCTCTCAGAGCCCATCAGTTGTTCACCTAATTCAGTAAGTGCAAATTTTGGCCAAGGTCAGCAGCATTCCTTTGTCATATTATTTCTAATGATGGCATTAGAGTTGATCCTCAAAAGAATGAGGTGGTAAGAAACTGGCCTAGACCTATTTCTCTATTAGATATCAGTAGTTTGTTGGGTTTACCTAGCTATTACCGTTAGTTTATTGAATGGTTTTCATCTATTGCATCCCCCATGTCTAGATTGACTCTGAAGAAAGTCAAGTTTCTGTGGTCAGATTCTTATGAGAAGAGATTTTAGGAGTTGAAGACTCGACTCACTACAACTCCAGTTTTGACTTTACCAAATGGTTCAGATGGGTTTGTTGTGTACAGTGATGCATCCAGAGTTGGTTTGGGTTTTTTCCTAATGCAGAGAGTTAAGGTCATAGCCTATGTCTCTAGACAGCTTAATCCCTATAAAAGGAATTCCCCACCCACGACCTTGAGTTAGCAGTTGTTGTGTTTGCCTTAAAGATTTGGAGGCATTACTTGTATGGGGTGTATGTTGATGTGTTCACAGATCACAAAAGCTTGCAGTATGTATTCTCTTAGAAAGATTTGAATTTGCATCAAAGAAGGTGGTTAGAGTTGTTGAAAGATTATGATATGAGTGTTTTGTATCATACGGGCAAGGCCAATGTAATGGCAGATACTCTCAGTAGGTTGTCTATGGGTAGTGTTGATCATGTTGAGAATGGTAAGAAAAATTTAGTTTTTGAAGTTCATCAGCTTTCTCGACTAGGTGTCCGCTTAGTCGATTCAGTAGAGGGTAGTGTGTGGGTGCAGAATAGTTCAGAATTATCTCTGGTTTCTAACGTGAAGAAAAAGTAGGACAGAGATCCCAGTCTAGTTAAGTTGAAAGAGTCAGTCAGAGATCAGAAAATAGAGGTTTTCTCACAAGGGGGAAATGGTATACTGCATTGCCAGAGTTGGTTATGTGTGCCAGGTGTATATGACTCGAGGCAAATTCTTGCTGAAGCAAATAGTGCGCATTACTCTATTCATCTAGGGTCCACTAAAATGTATCGCAATTTGTGGGAGATCTATTGGCGGAGTGGGATAAAGAGGGATATCACAGAGTTTGTAGCTAAGTGCTCTACGTGTTAGCAGGTTAAGATTGAGCACCAAAATCTTCATGGGTCCATGTAAGAGCTCAGTATTCCCACATGGAAATGGGAAGAAGTGAACATGGACTTTGTGATGGGTTTGCCTCGTACTCGTCATTAGCATGATTCAATTTGGGTTATACTAGATAGGATGAACAAATTTGCATATTTGTTGCCAGTCCATACTTTTTATTCTGCCGAGGACTATACCAAACTCAATATTAGAGAGTTGGTCAGGTTACATGGAGTCTCAGTATCCATCATTTCAGATAGAGGTACCCAGTTTACCTCTCATTTTTGGAAAGCATTCTAAAAGGGTCTTGGTACCTAAGTTCACCTCAGTACAACTTTTCACCCTCAAATAGATGGTCGAGCAGAAAGGACCATTCAGACCCTAGAAGATATTTTAAGAACGTGCGTTGTTGATTTTAAAGGTAGTTGGGATGACCACTTGCCTTTGATCGAATTCGCATATAATAACAACTATCATTCTAGTATTCATATGGCTCCATTTGAGGCTCTTTATGGTAGGAGATATAGATCTCCAATTGGTTGGTTTGAGGTAGGTGAGGCTGTAGTAGTAGGACCTGATTTAGTGTTTGATGCATTAGAGAAGGTTCAGTTGATTAGAGAAAGGCTTAGGGTAGCCCAGAGCCGACAGAAATCATATGTAGATGTGAGGAGAAAGGATCTCGAGTTGATATTGGCAATTTTTCGTACTTGAAAATCTCTCCCATGAAGGGAGTGAAGAGGTTCGGCAAGAAAGGGACAGTCCCCGATATGTCGGTCCTTACAGAATTCTTAGCCATTTCGGAAAGGTAGCTTACGAGCTTGAGTTGCCTTCAGACTTAGCTTCAGTGCACCCAGTATTTCATATCTCCTTTCTAAAGAAATACATTAGTGAACCAGCAGTTGTTGTCCCCTTAGAGGGTGTAGAAATTCAGAATGTTCTCTCTTTCAAAGAGGTTCCAGTCCAAATCCTTGATCGTTAGATTCGTAGACTAAGGAACAAAGAAGTTCCCTTGATAAAAGTCCTTTGGTAGAACCAGTCCATTGAGGGAGCTACTTTGGAAGCAGAAACAAATATGCAAACCAAGTATTCTCACCTCTTCTCCGCAAAGTCAGACTCAGCTTGAGGCATCGGTCTTCCTTAGATTTACTCAATTCCATGTTTAGTTACAGTTACAAACTTGGTATTAGTTACCATTGCATATCATCTTCATGATAGTCATGCATTCATGAATCAATTTTAGTCATGTATTTTATGCTTCAGTTATGCATGTTCAATATGTAAACTCAGTCTATTAGTATTTCTCGGCTTAATCAGTCTCATTCGAGGACAAATATTTCCAAGGAGGAGATATTGTAATACCTCATACTCTCCTAACTTAGTTTAGCTCCCTGTACATAAGAATTTCTATATAAAACTTTCAAAATACTTAGAATTTCCCATCTTAAGACTTACCCAAGTGTATGAAATTTAGTCAGCTTTTCAATGATATAAATTTTTCCCAAATCCGATATTCGAGTGAGAAGTTATGACCCTTTTTGTAAAATAGTATGTCAAATAGAGTAGCACCGCATCACGGTAAGGGTCAAAATGGCATTTATCAGTTTCCAGTGAGACACCATAATTCTAGTGCGTCACGGTGAAGTCCCAGTTCCCAATTGGCTTTTTCCAGTGTATCAACGCGATAATGGCGTGTCGTGCCATAGTGTCATTTCGCAATTGTCATTCTCCAGTGAGGAACCACGATAGCCCCTCTTTGCGCCAATGTCCATTTTTAGAATTGTTAACTTCCAGTAGCCCAACGCAATTCTACCGCGTCGCGCCAAAAGAAAATTTTTTGATGTTTCATTTTTGAACAGTTTCAGCTAATTTCCAGTGGCTAACCGCGATGCCACTGCATCATGGTGAAGTACAAAATCAGGAATCCAGTGACATAACTTTTAATTCTTTCTAGGGTTAATTTGGTCTTTTCCACAGCCCTAATCAGTCTAAACACATTAATTAACCCCTAATAACCTAATTAAGTCAATATTTTATTCAATTCTCCCCAAAATCAAAAGCATTCTCTCAATTAACAAAATCCTAGCCTTCAAGAATCAATAGAAATCCTCAAGAATTTCACTAAGAAACTTTAAGAACTCATCCCCCCAGGTATGTTAGATGTTCATCCATGGGTCCTTACCACCCACGGAGCCCAAGAATCTTTTTTTCAAAATACAAGATTGATATTTCATGAATTACATGTTTGAGTTGGATTATGTTCTTGTGTGTATTGTTATTTGGTCTTCAATCCATGATTAATTACAAGTTTCATGAACTTAAGATAGCATGTGTGATGAATTATGTGATTCTCATGTTAAATTCTTGAATTTACTAGATGAATGTTGTAGCCATGATATTTATATATGTTTATTATTATGTGAAATTATCATGCTCCCCAAGTTCTTGTTAAAATGCCTATGTAAATTAAATTGTAAGATCATGACATGTTATCATGTGTTCCCATTCATGTATAAGTTCATGTCTCTCAAGTGTTTGACAAAATATCTAAATAAATGCATTGTTGACAAACAACTATTGTTATGCTTTTAAGATCATGCCATGCTTTACTATCAATACTATCGAGTCCTAGGGTATTTAATACCCAAAAATCTAGTTTCTTACCTAGATCACAATAGCTACAGAATAGCCTCAGTAATGTCACAAACAATAGTACTCAGTCAGTTACAGAACTTCGCAAAACTCAGTCCAGTTCAGCTCAGTTTAACAATCAGTGTCATTCAGTTGGGAGTAGGATTCAATACCGAGGGAATCTCAGTATGGGGGATCACCAGTCAGTAGAAGGTGTGATTCTTAGTAGCATTCCTTACATTCCAGAACTACATAGCCAATGTAGGTTAAGATATCAACCTACCAGTTGAGGGTTGATAAGGTGTTTACCTACTAGTTAGGGATAATACCATTCTCATCAGGGAACCTGCCAGTAGAGGGAGTCCCTTAGTCCTTCAGGACAATATTTTAGTGGATCCACATAGCCAGTGTCTTTACTCATGGCACGGTACTGACATCCTTCCAACTGGGGCTATAGGTTGGACCCCAATCAATTCAGAGAGGGGCATATCAGTTAGATGATTACCTTCCCATAATTTCAGTTTTAATCTCAGCATAAAACTCAGTTTAGTTCTATAGAACTAAGACTGTCAAAAATAGTCACCCATTTATTAGTAATTTAGTTATCAGTAATCTTAGATATTAATTACTCAGTTTTTAGAGCTTAGTACTCTATTTGAGTATAAGTCTCAGACACAATATATATATGTATATGCACAGTATTGTATAATAGTGCTTACTATAGCTTCAGTTATCCATGTACTCTCATTCAGTTATATTCATATCACTCAGTCAGTTATTGTTCATGTATATGAACGCATACATTTCAGCTTTACCTTATCTAGCATACTAGTACATTACATGTACTGATTGTATACTCTTTTCTTGGGCTATGATGTATCATATCATAGGTTCGGACTCTCAGGTTCCTGACCATGCTTAGCCACATTCAGTCAACAGTAGCACATTTAGTAGTGAGTCCTCATCTATCGAGGATATTCTTTTACTTTAGTATTATAGTATATTCAGTATTTTTATTAGTCGAACTTAGTTGGGGCTTGTCCCATCAATTCCACATTCAGATAGTTCAGTAAAGGCTTTTCAGACTAGACCAGTTCAGTCAGTACTCAGTTTTCAGATGTTATTATCAGCTGCTATATTTATCAGTATTCAGATTATGAACCTTATGGAATTTTAGCCTAACTTCCACATTATTTTAGTAATATTATTCAGTGCTTGTAGTAGGTACCAGTCATGGGTTAGCTTATTGTCCTTTGGGGTCGTAAGCACCGTGTGACGTCCAGGGTGCAGACTCGGGGTGTTATAGCCTCACTTTATCCTCCATATCAAATTTTTGGCAGCTTTATCATGGATATTGGGAGGAGGGAAGGAACTTATAGGTCAATTTTGTGGGCAGCTTCACTGTGGATATTATAAGAAGGGGCAGAACTTCTATTTTAATTGTGGTCATCCTGGTTAACTATAGCAAAATTCTCCCATAGATAAAGTTGCCACTGGAGCTAATAAGGTTTCAATATATACTTCCTCAACTCTGGCACCTAAGGGCACCACTTTAATTACCATCAGTGGCTGGAATCATCTCTATGCACTTACAACTCATTAGGAATCTGAAGCATCGCCAGACATTGTCACTAGTATGTTACAACTCTTTTCTCATGTTGTTTATTATTTTCTTGATACTGGTTCTACCTATCTTATGTGGTTGTACACTTTGGTTTTGGTCCTAAAAAATTTTTTGACCCCTTTTCTATGTCTGCTCTGATGGGTGCTTTAATAGTTGCTAGAAACGTCTACAGGAGTTTTATAGTATCCATCTTTCATAGGGAGACATTGCTGGATTTAATAGAACTCGATATGGTAGAGTTTGATATATTATTAATGATGAATTGACTCCATTCATGTTATGCTTCTCTAGATTGTAGGAACCAGAATATGAGTTTGCATTTTCCTAATAAGCTGGTGATTGTATGGGAGGGGAGTTTCGTAGTACCCAAATCTTAGAGCTCAGAAAATGATCTCCAAAGGGTGTCTATATCATCTAGTTTGGGTTAAGGATTCTAATTCAAAATGTCTTTCTTTGCAATCTGTCCTTGTGGTTAATGAATTTTTTGAAATTTTTCCCAATGATCTTCCTGGAATTCCTTCCGATAGGGAGATTGATCTTCTGTCGGATACCCATCCCATTTATATTTCTTCTTTAGGATGGCTTTGGATGAACTAAAGGAACTGAAAGAGCAGTTAAATGATCTTTTTGATAAGGGTTTCATCCATCCTAGTCTTTCTCTTGGGGTGCTCCTGGGCTTTTCGTATAAAATAAAGATGAGTTTCTTTGGATGTGTATATACTATCATCAGTTGAATAAGGTTATAGTGAAGAATAAGTTTTCTCTCCCTAGGATTGATGACCTCTTTGATCAGCTTCAGGGTGACAGGTGTTTCTCTAAGATTGATCTCTATTCAAGCTATCACTAGTTTAAAATTAGATAGATTGATATTCCCAAGATTTCTTTCAGTACTCGTTATAGTCATTATGAGTTTCTATTTATGTTATTTGGGTTGACTAATGTCCCGACTGCTTTCATGGATCGTATGAATTAAATGTTTAGGTAGTTTCTAGATTTTTTTGTTATAGTCTTTATTGATGACATCTTCGTGTACTCTAAAACTGATGAGGATTATGCCAATCACCTTAGAGTTGTGTTTCAAACTCTTAAGGAACAGAAATTATATACTAAGTTTTCTAAGTGTGAATTTTGGCTAAGTGTTGTGACCTTTCTTAGGCATATTGTTTCTAGTGAGAAGATCAAGGTTGATCCATAAAAAGTTGAGATAGTTAAAAAGTAGCCTAGACCCACAACTCCAACCATGATTCGGAGCTTTTTGGGTTTGGTTGGGTATTATAAGAGGTTTGCAGAGAGTTTTTCATCTACTACAGCCCCACTGACAAAGTTAACTTAGAAAAAGGTTATGTTTTTGTGGTCCGATGTTTGTGAGGGTATTTTTGAAAAGTTGAAGGATAACTTGGCTTCTGCGCTAGTTTTAACCTTACCCAAGGGTACTGGTGGGTTTGTTTTGTATTGTGATACATCCCGTATGGGACTGGGTTATGTCTTGATGCAACATGTTTAGGTTGTGGCCTATGATTCTAGGCAACTTAAGGTTCATGAGAGAAATTACCCAACTCACGATCTAAGAGTTGGTGGCTATGGTTTTTTCTTTATGGATCTAGCATCATTATTTGTATGGGTGCATATGGATATTTATTCAGACCATTAGAGCTTCTAGTATGTGTTTACATAGAAGGAATTGAATCTTTGGCAAAGAAGATGGTTTGAATTGCTTAAGTATTACGACATGAGCCTTCACTACTATCCAGGTAAAGCTAATATGATTTCTAAAGCTCTTAGCAAGTTGTCTATGGGAAGCTTACCTCACATTAAATTCGCAGGTTGGCTAACTTGGGAGTTCGTTTCTTGGACTCTAAAGATGGAGGAGTGATTGTTCAAGAAGTGGTTAAATTATCTCTTGGTACTGAGGTGAAGGAAAAGAAGACTTTGGATCCCATACTTATATAGGTTAAGGATGATATGGGTCAGTAAAAGATTATGTCTTTTGAGAATGAGGGAGATGGCATCTGAGGTATCAAGGAAGGTTGTGTGTTCCTGATGTTGATGGGCTGTAGGAAAGGATTTTGATTGACTCTCATGAGTCCCGATATACCGTTCATTCGAGTTTGACTAAGATGCATCATGACATGAAGGAAATCTACTAGTGAAATAATATGAAGAGAGATGTGGAAAATTTTGTTGCTAAGTGTATGGTTTGTCAGCAAGTCAAGATTAAACATTTGAGGCCTGGTGGCATATCTCAAGAGACAAAGTTGCTTATGTGGAAGTGGGAGATGATCAATATGGATTTCATTACTGGTCTTTTGCGGTCTCGCAACTAGTATGATTCTATTTGGGTTAATTTGGATAGAATGATTAAGTCTGCTCAATTCTTGCTTGTGAGGACTAACTACCTAGGAGAGGACTATGCTAAGTTGTTAATTCAGGAAATAACTAAATTGAATAGATCATCGGTGTCCATCATTTTAGATCGAGGTACATAATTTTTTTCTCACTAATGGCATTCATTTCAGAATGGTTTGGGTACTCAGGTGAACCTTAGCACCATTTCCACCCTCAAATGGATGGATAAGCAAAGCGTACTATTTAGACTTTGGAGGATATGCTATGGCCTGTGTGATTAACTTTAAGGGTAGTTGGGTTGACCATTTGCCTCTTATTGAGTTTGCTTATAATAATAGTTATCATTCTAGCATTCAAATGACTCATTTTGTGGCTCTTTATGGTAGGCGGTGTAGGTTTCCTATTGGGTAGTTTTAGGTAGGTGAGACTAAGTTGTTTGGACTTGACTTGGTTCACCAAGCCACGGAGAAGGTGAAAGTGATTAGAGAAAGACTTAAGACTGCTCAAAGTCTCCAAAAGTCTTATGCGGATGTGAGATAAAGGGATTTGGAGTTTGAAGTAGGTGATTGGGTGTTCTTAAAGGTTTCTCGTATGAAAGAAGTCATGAGGTTTAGGAAGAAGGGGAAGCTCAGTCCCCGATACATTGGCCTGTATCAGGTAATAAGAAGAATTAGGAATATTGCATATGTGTTAGATTTACCAGTGAGTTTAGCTTTGATTCATCCTATTTTCCAAGCTTCTATGTTTAAAAGTATGTGGGTGATCGTTCTTTGATAATGCCTGTTGAGGACGTTGGTGTTTCAGATTCTTTGTCTTATGAGAAAGTCCCGATTGAGAAATTGTATAGGCATGTTTGAAGATTGAGAACTAAGGATGTAGCTTTAGTGAAGGTTCTTTGGAGAAACCAAAAGGTGGAAGAAGCTACATGGGAAGCTGAAGAAAATATGAAGGCCAAATACCCGTTCTTTTTCCCAACATTCGATGAAAATGATTAAGGTATGATTTACCCTGTTGTTATATTCCGAAGTTGTCATTAGATTTTATTGTATTCTTGCTGTTATTACAAAAAATATCCTAACTCCTAATTCGGGGGCGAATGATCCCGGGGGGGAGGGGTAATGTAAGACCTCAAAAAATTTTAACCGCTTTATTTTTGTCCATCCCGTATGCGTAATGTCAATTTTAACTTGAGTTATGTTATGAGATGTTAAAAGGGTATTTTGGGAAAGTTTTAGAATTTTCAAAAGGGTTTTGGGACCATTTTGGGACTTTAAGGCGGTAAGCCTCTGCGATAGTGGCATGCCAAACCACTTAGCCTACGCGATAAGGGTGTGGCATAGAGTTTAAGTTCCATTATAGCGGCGTGCCATGCTGTTAAGTAAAAATTATCCTTTTTTGTTTTTTTTCACTTGGGGCAAGGGGCTTTTGGTCTTTTTACCTCTTGCACAACTATTAAAAATAAAATTGTCCCTTTTTCTTCAGTTTTAAAAGATCAAACACTACTATTCTCTTTTTTAACTCTCAACCCAAGAAAGCTCAAGGGTTTTTCAAGAAATCACTACTCCGGTCTCCAAACTCTTAATTGTTTTCAATTTTTTGTATATTTTAGGCATGTTGCTCATCCTCAACTTGAAATTTACATTGTAGCATTTATTTAATCAATATTCATCTGATTTTAATTGTTGGGTTTTAAATTGGGTTGAGGGCATTTGATGGTTTTTTCTTGAATTGAATTTCCCATGATTTAAAGGTGTTGTTTATACTTTAATTGATGGTTTTTGGGACTATATAGGTGCATTGTTATGAGGATCAGAATGGGGAACATGGGTTTCCCCAAATTGATGAAAATTAGGCTTGATAGTGGCAATAACCTCAACCCACATTGAAAACTTGGTTTTAAATATGGTTATTCACATAATTTAACTTGTTTTGAACACATTGCATTGCATTAAAGAATAATGGATAACAACAGTTTTTGGAATACTCTTGGTGGCCATGGTTTTGGACTTTAAATGAAACTTGGGAGCCAAATGGTTAAATGGACTAGTTTGGCATAACTGAATTAGATTGCAAGCGTATTGGTACGACAATACCATGTTGGTGAATGCTTTAATTAAAGACTCTTTGGTTAATAGTTGAGTTTATGTGCAAACTGTTTTAATTTGGACTTAAAGGGAATTGTGTAGCTTATTTGAAGGTGTAGTCCCGAGGGGACCAACACTAGAGACTGCATTTTCCGGTGTAGGGGTCTACATAATCATGTTCTCAGTGCACATATAATATTTTGGGTGGCTATCGCCTTGATGTCTTTAGCCTTTCCATTATTTTCTCTATTTGTGTGGCTAACATGCATTGGGGCCCTTCCATCAGGGGGAGCTGGACCCATATAGCCCGTGGTGCCTTTAGGATGGATCAAGCTACATAGTTCAGGCTAATGATTTAAACTCTCATGTTTATGACCTTTGTCATGATCCCGACATCCTGTATATATATATATAAATATTCTGCACGTGGATTTTGGCTGGTTTTGGTAAACGACATTATTTGATCCCTTTACCTTAGTTACATTCCAGTGCTCGTCCCACTAACCGTCCCAATATGCTGCATCATTTTATGATGTAGTGTCCAACGACTTTTATGTTGCTCCTGTGCACTGTTTGGTGATTTGGTATTCCTGTGGATCTACTGTGAAGTGGTGAGCCTTCATTTTTCAAAGACCCAGTCATTTCATTATTTTCGATATTGTTTAGTATTTTATTTTGGATTCTTTTGGTCATAGTCGGGGGCATGTCCCAACATAGTTGGTATTCTGATTTTAAAGGCTTTTATGGACAAGTATTGGGCTCATTGGTCATTTTGTTTTGACTCTTGGATTTCATTTGATAAATTTATCTCTATTCTTATTTTGGTGGATTCTATTGTATTCATTTATTGTTCTCTGGAGGTTAGGCTAAGGGGTGGACTCCGGCTCATGGCGGGCTTGAGATACCCATCATGACTGGGCTTTGGTTTGGGCCGTGACATATCCATCATGTGCTCCTTCCCTATTTCAATTAAATTCTAAATCATCATCACTAATCACTCCCTCTACTATCTAATATAAAATCTACAAGTATTTCAACAACCATTGCCAATCACTATAAGAAAATACCACCCCCAACACTCACTTAATAGTTAGACGAATACAACCACCTTTTCACTCAAAAGTTACCCTCACTCTAGCTTCTAAACTTAGGATTTCATATCACTAAACTTGGGATCATTTTACTACTCATAGGTCATAACAGCTCAATTTATACTACATCTCGGGTGGAAATACTATTCCAACATCCAGAGACGTATGTTTCCCCTTAAGCGAGATATTTGAAATAAAGTTCTTAAAGGGACTGAATACGTCTCTTACCTCATGCTGAAATGCATGATTCATGAAGATAGAGGTATATAATTTAATAAATACACTTTGACGCACTAATGGACTCTTTTCAAGTCCTTATGCTATTTCATTACTTTTAGCGACTCAATCAGAAAGGACCATATCTTTAGGAATCTAAGCTTTTGCACTTGTTTGACCTCGGTAATGACACATAACCAAGAAACTTATCACAAGAATGAAGTTGTAAAAATTTCATATGGATAACACTATTGCACGATCTAGAGTATGAGAGAATGAGAAATATTTCCTAAATGACCTGTAGCCGCCTGATTATAAGTGTGGTGCACAACACAATCATAAGATAGACTCTACTAGACATGATGTTATAAACACCCTGGGACCTTGAACCGTTCTCTAATATCAAGTTTGTCATGATCCAAATTATGGCTCGGGCCATGATGGGCATCCCAAACCAATAAAGGCCTGAGATAACCCCTTAGAATTATATCATTAGCATAGTTGAAACACCTAGGCTAGGGACCATAAAAAGAACAACTTCATTTGAGGTCACCATGGTGGATACGACTAGGGGCTTGAGTCGTACCCCTTGGATATAGGTGGTACCCTCTTTACCCTTTCTCTCTCGTATCCTAGCCCTCATTTACAAGACTCAAACATTCCAAAACACTCTAAAAGTTTCTTGAAGCAAGATTAGAGGCTAGGGTTTGAAGGGTGCTCATCTAGTGGCAAGAAGGAGTCAAGTTTCTTGGTGTATCATCTTGTTTAAGGAATGTATCTATTCCACTTGTTAAATAACTCTAAACCCATGTATTCACATTTGGTTTAGTAAGTGTACATGGTGATTTTGAAATCAAATGAATAGGGTTTTGTTGCCTAATGATGAATAGTGTTAACTCTTTCTTAGACTTGTTTTTATACATGTTATTAATGATGATTTGCACATGTGAGTACTTTCTGTATATTGATTGATATGAGGGTCATGAGTAACCCTAATCTTGATGATTTCTACTATGAAAATAGCCTTTTTGAAGGTATGCATATAATGTGTTTGTGAAAATATTTAAGTGAGATGCCTAGTTACATCATGATGATGCTTTGAACTAGGGAAATGGACCAATAAGTATTAATTCTTGATAAATGATATGGTGAAGGTAAAATAATCCATGTATTATTAAATTGATGCCCTTGATGGTTTGATGAATAAGAAGGGGGTCAAAGTCCCTAAATACGATAATGTCTTGAGTTGTATGTTGAACTAAAGTATAGTCAAACTATGGTATGAGATTGCTAATGAAATATGAATACTTTGTGTGGGTTATGATTTCCATAAATTGAATTGTAAAATAAATTGAGTTAAGGCATTGGCCTATCAAAATAGCTAAGCAATGAAGGCTCCCATGAGGACCATGTGGTCATGGATAATGTTGAATTAGTCAAATGGGTTAAAGTCCTTAAATGTGAATTGAGTAGAGGATGATGTACGACAAAGGGTTAAAGTCTCAATGTCAATTAATGATAGTTGTGTTGGTTTGAGGTTGAAGTCCCTTGCCTTATGAGATGGCTCGAGGTTAAATTCCCTTGCCTATGAAATTTCTTGAGGTTAAAGTCCCTTGCTTAAAGAGATATTTTGAGGTTAAAATCCCTTGCTTGAAGAGATCCCTTGAGGTTAAAGTACCACACTGAATGAAACAACTTATTGTTAGAGTCCGAGTGGGTCATGGGGTTAGAGTCCCTTGCCTAATATATGGGCATAAGGTTGGAGTCCCTTGCCTATCTGAATGCATGTGTGGTTAGAGTCTTTGATGAATGACGTTGTATCTGGTTGAAGTCTTTGACAAATGGATGGTGTACATGATTAATCTCCTTTGTGTATTGGTATGTGAATGTGGTTAAAGTCCTATGCCTAATGAGATATGCTAAACCTATAAGTGAGGAAGGTTGGACTCCTCCATTGCAAGTTTGATGAATGAGTGCTTCCAAAGTATTGATAAGACTTGTCCCTTTGATTAGCATGTGATATGTCTCTATGTAGGGATAAGGTTATGAATGTGATTGAACATGATATATTGACTTGTTCTTAAATAAAAATATTATTTAATCCTTATCCCTGAGTTTCATGTTTGCGCTACAACTGCTAATCATCTCCAGACATTATGGCTCCATGCGACATAAAGGCTGGAGCATCGTCTTCCTTTCCTGCAAAGTGATTTGGTAATCAAAGCAGTTTGTGCATCGACTTTGGAGTGGTGAGATTCCTTGTTTTGGGAGACATTCATTCTTGGTCTCATATCTTTAGAATTAGTCTTATTTTGATTTGGTTTAGCTATTATCGGGGGCTTGTCCCGACATATACCTTTCTAAACATTAGTTTGTATAGAGGTATTGTGGATGACTGTGGACTTGGGCATATTGGTTAGTTGATAAATCTAATAAAGTATTTAGACATGTTTAAGTTATGACTTATTATATGTTTTCTCTATTCTATTATATGGTCGGAACTAATCCCACCCTTATTATGGATGTGATGATGATTGGGTTAGGTTTTTGGGGTGACCTCAGGTACATGTGTGCTTAAGGTGCCCATACGACATGGCCCAATTTTGAGGTGTATCAAGTTGGCATCTGAGCCTAGGTTCATGGTCATTTGGGTGTCCATAATATCGTGTCAAGTAGAGCCTCTTTTAAGGGTGTGAAGTGCACTACACTTATAAAAGAGGAGCTATAAGACATTTTTGGAAATGTTTCCCTTTCTTTTGTTTCAATCTCGAGCCATAGAGTCTAAGGTCTTGGATTCACCTGATTTCTATTTGCTATCTTTCAGATCATGCCTCCAAGGAGATCTAAGGTTCAGACAAACACTTCTGCCCCGACTGAGGGCCCTATGGACGAAACTCGTCCAACTTCTGGAGTTCAGACCTGGGCTAGGTCTATGACATCTGGCCATCTTTTTGAGGTTCCACCTATCCCCACTAATCCCAACTATGAGAGTGACCCTCCTCTCTAGTCCCCTCAAAAGGATGCTACTAATGCAGTGTTTTATCGCTCTATCAACCTCTTGACTCAATTGGGATCCTCTAAATCATAGCATGGTGATCCAACTACTATTTTATCTGAGGTCATGAGAGTTGTACAATTTATATGGTTGAGCCCTCCTATGTTCTATGGTTTGAAGGTTGAGGAATATCCCCAAGGCTTCGTTGATAAAAGGGAGAAGATTCTCCGAATCATGAATGGTTCAGAGATTGAGGTTATTGAGTTTGCTTCCTACCAATTGGAATATATAGCGTACCAATGGTACGAAGGGTGGGAGTTGTCTAGAGGTGTTGATGCCACGCCATGTGGAAGGCTTTCTTAGACTGTTTCTTTCCTCAAGAGTTGAGTGAAGCAAAGGCGGAAGAGTTTGTGAACTTGAAGAAAGGGAGGATGTCTATTCAAGAGTATGCCTTGAAATTCCATCAATTGTCAAGGTATTCTCCCGAGATGGTTTCTAGCATGAGGGCTAGAATGCGTAAGTTTGTCTTGGGATTATCTTATGAATTAGTTCTTAAGAGCAAGGTGGCCTTGTTGATTGAGAACATGGATATTTCTATATTGATTGTGTATATGCAATAAGTGTAAGATGAGAAAAAAAGCAAGTTGAGTTTAGTGCAAGGAAAGGGAAGAAGTTTAGGTCTTTCGATCCTAGTGGAGGTGATGGTGGCAAGTCGCCACGAAAGAAGTAGGGGAGTTCAAGTTCTTTTTCCTCAGATAGTTTTATCTCTCCTTACCCAAAGTTTTTGGGTGATCATCGATCTCAATTTAGTGGTGGGTTTCGGGCATAAGGTGCCCAATTCAAGGCTAGTGGTTCCCAGTCTGCTCTCCCTGCCCTCCTTGCAGATTCTGTAGTCAGAGTTATCATGGTCAGTGTGAGTAGGGGAGAAAAAAATGTTTTGGTTGTGGTCAAGTTGGGCTCATACAGCGTGAGTGCCCCTCTCTAGTGGCTCCTTGGTCCAACAGGGACCTTATTGCTACTCCATCTACTCCCGCACCAAAGGGTGCTATGTCCACCTCTGTTTCTGCCTTTGGCACCGACACTGGCTGGAACCGCTTGTATGCACTTTCTACTCGCTAGGATTCTGAGGCATCTCCCAATCTTGTCATGGGTATATTGAGACTTTTCTCCCATAATGCGTGTTGTTTGCTTGATCCAGGATCTACTCTTTCTTATGTGACCCCGTATATGGTTGTGCATCTTGATTATGGTCCCGAGAGCCTATCGGTTCCTTTTTTATTTTAACCTCGGTAGGAGACTTTGTTCTTGTTAAGAGAGTCTATAAGAGGCACGTGATATCTTTTGGTGGGACAGATACTTTTGTAGACTTGATAGAGTTGGACATGGTTGATATTGATGTCATTCTAGGGATGGATTGGTTGCATTCGTGTTATGCTTCCTTAGATTGTCGGACCCGTAGGGTCATTTTAAATTCCCTAATGAGTCGGTCATTTCATGGTAAGATGGTTCCTTAGTGTCTAAGGGAAGGTTCATTTCTTATCTTAAAGCCCAAAAGTTGATTACGAAGGGGTGTTTATATCATTTGGTCCGAGTTAAAGATTCTAACTTGGAAGAGCCTTCCCTAGAATCTGTTTTCAGGGTTAATGAGTTTCCCGAGGTATTTTCTGATGATCTTCTCGGTGTTCCTCGTAATAATGAAATTGATTTTGGGATTGAACTTGTTCCGGACACTCATTCGATTTCCACCCCTCCTTATAAAATGGCTCCGGAGGAGCTAAAAGAGCTTAAGGAGCAATTGAAAGACCTCTTAGATAAAGGTTTCATCCATCCTAGTGTGTTTTCATGGGGTTCTCCCGTGTTGTTTGTATAGAAGAAGGATGGTTCCTTTTGTATGTGTATTGATTATCATCAGTTGAACAAAGTGATCGTAAAGAATAAATATCCTCTTTCTAGGATCGATGATTTGTTTGATCAACTTCAGGGTGTAGTGTTTCTCTAAGATTGAACTTAGGTCGGGTTGTCATCAGCTCAAGATTAGGGAAGAGAATATCCCTAATACATTTTTTAGAACCCGATATGGTTACTATGAGTTTCTTGTCATGTCCTTTGGGTTGACTAAGGCCACAGCGGCATTCATGGAATTAATAAATGGGGTCTTTCATCTATTCGTGGATATATTTTTCATTGTCTTCATTGACAATATCTTAGTCTATTATAAGAGTGAGTCGTATCATATAGATCACCTCAATGTTATGTTGCAATGTTTGAAGGATCATTGTTTGTATGCCAAGTTCACCAAGTGTGAGTTTTGGTTGAAAGTCGTATCTTTTCTTGGTTATGTCATCTCAAGTAAAGGGATCATGGTAGATTGCCAAAAGGTTGCGATGGTTAAAAAGTGGCCTAGACTTACGACTCCATCCGATATTCAGAGTTTCTTGGGTCTAGCCGGTTATTATAGAAGGTTTGTGGAGAATTTCTCAACTATAGCTTCCCCATTGACCATGTTTACCCAAAAGAAGGTTAAGTTCTCATGGTCCGATGTGTGTTAGGGTATTTTTGAGAAGTTGAAAGATAAATTGACTTCGGCTCCAGATTTGACCTTGCCCAAAGGTAATGATGGTTTTGTGGTATTTTGCAATTAATCTCGGGTTGGTATCGGTTGCGTGTTTATGCAACATGGTAGGGTGGTGGCCTATTCTTCTAGGCAATTGAAAATTCATAAAAAGAACTACCCCACCCATGACTTAGAGTTGTTAGCCATGGTTTTTGTATTATAGATTTGGCGGCATTATCTTTATGGGGTTCATGTTGACATCTTTTTCGATCATAAGAGCTTCCATATGTATTTACTCAAAAAGAGGTGAATCTACGGAAAAGAAGGTGGCTTGAGTTGTTGAAAGACTATAATATGAGTCTTCATTACCATCCCAGTAAGGCGAATATAGTCGCCGATGCTCTTAGTAGATTATCTATTGGGAGTTTGGACTATGTAGATGAGGATAGGAGGGAATTGGTGAAGGATATTTACCATTTGGCTAATCTTGGAGTTCGACTTGCGGACTCCGAGGATGGTGGGGTATTTGTGCATCCGATATCTCACTCATCCCTTGTAGCTGAGATAAAGGAAAAGAAACTATTGGACCCCGACTTGATGAAGATCAAGAGTAATGTGGGTCAATACAAGGTCACAAAATTTGTGATTGGTGGTGATGGTATCTTGAGATACCAAGGTAGGCTATGTGTTCCCGACGTCGATGGATTGAGTGAAAGGGTCATGGCCGAGGCTCATGAATCCTGTTATGCTATTCATATCGGTTCCACCAAGTTGTATCAAGACCTTAGATATTTCTATTGGTGGAACAATATGAAACGTGATGTGGCTAGCTATGTGGCCAAGTGCATGGTGTGTCAAGAAGTGAAAGTTGAGCACATAACGCCCGGTGGGTTGTATCAAGAGATTGAGTTTCCTGGGTGGAAGTGGGAAATGATTAATATGAATTTTATTACCGGTCTTCCTAGATCCCGAAATCAATGTGATTCTATTTGGGTCATTATTGATAGAATGACCAAGTCCGCTTACTTTTTACCTGTGAGGACTAATTACTTGGTGGAAGATTATGCTAAGCTGTATCTTGCGGAGATAGTGAAGTTGCACGGTGCTTTGATTTCTATTATTTTGGATTGTGGTCCTCCATTTTCTTCCCACTTTTGGAAGTTATTCCAAAAGGGTTTGGGTACTAGAGTGTGCCTTAGTACTGCTTTTCACCTGCAAATGTATGACAAGCGGAGATAACTATCCAAACATTAAAGGATACGTTGCGGTCCTGTGTGATTGATTATGGTTGTAGTTGGTATGACCACTTGCCTTTTATTGAATTCGCGTATAATAATAGTTACAAGTCTAGTATTAGTATTGCGCCTTTTGAGGCATTGTATGGCAGGAGATGTTGATCTCCTATTAGGTAGTATGAAGTTTGCTAGGGTAAGTTGCTTGACCCCGATTTAGTTCACCAAGCCTTAGAGAAGATGAAGGTGATTTATGATAGATTGAAAATCACTTAAAGTGGCCAAAATTCCTATGCGGATGTGCGACGAAGAGACTTAGAGTTTAGTGTTGGCGATTGGGTATTCTTGAAAGTGTCTCCCAAGAAGGGAGTGATGCATTTCAGTAAAAAGAGGAAGCTTAGTCCCCAGTACATTGGTCCTTACTTGATTGTAAAGAGGGTTGGCAATGTTGCCTATGAGTTGGAGTTGCCTTCTAGTATGAACTCCATTCACCTGGTTTTCCATGTCTCTATTTTACAGAAATGTGTGGGTGACCCTTCAATGGTTATTCATTTGGAGAATGTTGGTATTTCGGACTCTGTCTTATGAATAAATCCCGGTGAGGATCTTGGATCGGCAAGTTCGCTAGTTGCGAATGATAGAAGTGGTGTTGGTAAAGGTTCTATAGAGGAACCAAAAGTCCGAGGAAGCTACTTAGGAAGCAGAAGAGGACATGAAGTCCAAGTATCCGCATTTTTTTCCCATTCCAAAAACTTGTGATGGAGGTATGTGTTAATCTCCTTGCCTTGATTTATGTCTTTTTTAGACAATGGGTTGTATTCCTCACGTTTTAATTTCTTTATGTCTTGTTAGACAATGGGTTCAAGTCCCTAATGCTTTGAAATTATGTGTGTACTTGTTGTGATGGGTTCGAGTCCCTAGACCTTGAATTGAGCAAGTATCCTCGATAAGTTGACGGATTGAAGTCGCTAAGTTGTGAAATGGGTGAGTTCTAATAAGTTAAGGGCTTAATTCCCTAAACTTTGAAATGAATGAGTGTCTTGATGAATAATAGGTCTGAGTCCCAAAGTAGATGAAATGAGTGATTGATTGATAGTGAACATGATGTGTGTTATATCCTTGTTATATGCTTGTTCTAACTTGTTTAAAGGTTGAATTGATGCGTGATGGTGTGTGGAATTATGTTTATGCTTTCCTTACCCATCATTCGCTGACGAATGGTCAGAGTGGGGGGTAATTTAAATACCTAGGCTAGGGACCATGAGAAGAACAACTTTATTTGAGGTCACTAAGGTAGGTATGACTAGGGGCTTGAGTCATACCCCTTGGATACAGTTCGTATCCTCCTTCCCCTCCCCCTCTCTTATCCTAAGCAGTGTGGTGAGGTTCACTTACTATCCTAGTATGATTCACCCCTCCTCAATCGTATCAAAGGATATGAGTCATACCTACGTGAGTTATATAGGGGTGTCATGAGTTTGGAAGTGGACTATTTTGCATACGGTTGGTATATACAACTAAGGGGTGAGTCATACCTATTGGATAGGAAATATGGGTGTGTTATCATACCTTTAGCAGTGTGTGTAACTTATGAGGAGCCTAGGGTACAAGTTAGGGTACCACTCGTACCCTAGGGTACGATTACTAAAGGAGTCGTAGGGTGAGTCGTACCCCTGGACGGGTTCAATTTCAAGCTTTTATGTGGTCATTTCCCATGCCTAAAACCCTAATCCATCTAACTATATAAGGCATTGTAGCCTCCTAAGCCCTCATTTACAAGACTCAAACATTTTAAAATACTCTAAAAGTTTCTTGAAGCAAGATTGGAGGCTGGGGTTTGGAGGGTGCTCATCTAATGGAAAGAAAGAGTCAAGTTTCCTGGTGTATCATCTTATTTAAGGAATGTATATCTTACCCTTGTAAAATAACTCAAAACCCATGTATTTCACACTTGAATTAGTAAGTGTACATGATGATTTTGAAATCAAATGAATAGGATTTTGTTGCCTAATGATGAATAATGTTGACTCTTCTTATACTTGTTTTTATACATGTTATTGAAGAGGATTTGCACATGTGAGTACTTTTTGTATGGGGATTGATATGAAGGTCTTGAGTAACCCTAATTCTGATGATTTCTACCATGAAAATAGCCTTGTTGACGGTATGCATATAAGGCGTTTGTGAAAATATTTAAGTGAGATGCCTAGTTACATCATGATGATGTTTTGAACTAGGGAAATGGCCCAATAAGTATGAGTGCTTGATAAATGATATGGTTAAGCTTAAATGAGCCATGTATTGTGAAATTGATGCCCTTGATGGTTTGATAAATAAGAAGGGGGTCAAATTCCCTAAGCATAATAATGTCTTGAGTTGTATGTTGAACTAAAGTATAGTAAGAATGTGGTATAAGATTTCTAATGAAATATGAATAGTTTGTGTGGGTCATGATGACCATAAATTAAATTGTAAAATAAATTGAGTTAAGGCACTGGACTATCAAAATGGTTGAGTAATGAAGGTTCCCATGAGGATTATGTGGTCATGGATAATGTTGAATTTGTTAAATGGGTTAAAGTCCTTAAATGTTAATTGAGTAGAGGATAATGTACGGGCAAAGGGTAAAAGTCCCAATGTCAATTAATGATAGTTGTGATGGCTTGAGGTTGAAGTCCCTTAACTTATGAGATGGCTCGAGGTTAAATTCCCCTGCCCTATGAAATTGCTTGAGGTTAAAGTCCCTTGCTTGAAGAAATCTCTTGAGGTAAAAGTACCTCGCCGAATGAAACAACTTGTGGTTAGAGTCTAAGTTGGGCATGAGGTTAGAGTCCCTTGCCTAATAGATGGGAATGAGGTTGAAGTCCCTTGCCTAGCTGAATGCATGCGTTCTTAGAGTCCCTTGATGAATAAATGTGTATATGGTAGAAGTCTTTGACAAATGAATGAGAGTGCATAGTTAAAGTCCTTTGTCTATTGGTATGTGAATGTGGTTAAACTCCTATGACTAATGAGAAATTCTTGAACCAATAAGTGTGGAAGGTTGGAGTCCTCCATTACAAGTTTGATAAATGAATGCTCCCAAAGTATTGATAAGACTTGTCCCCTTGATTAGCATGTGATATGTCTATATGTAGGGATAAGGTTATGAATGTGATTTAACATGATATATTGACTTGTTTTTAAATGAAAATGTTATTTAATCCTTATCCCTAAGTTACATTCTAGTGCTCCAACCGCTAACCATCTCCGAACGCTATGGCTCCATGCGACATTGGGGTCTGTAACACCCCGCATTTCAGGCTAGAACAAAAACCGTCATTTCTACGCGTTGGTGTTCCAAAATCCATAAATTCTATGCAAATTTAGTATGTTAATCAATTATGTAGTGTGGGAACCTATTAGAGCATGAATTGAGATCATAGAGGTCCCCTAACTCAAGGTCAAGTTGAAAGCTTTCCTATCGTTCGAGTTTTAGTGAGCATCGAAACATGGTCCAACTTCAATCGACTATAACTCCTTTTATATGACGAACTGGGTGGCCTACTAAATATTAAATGAAAGATTTTCAAATTATCTTTCCAACGATACTAATTTTGCCCAAATCTAATATCGGAGCAAAAAGTTATGCTTATTTTACTCCAGCATATCAGCCTGGCAACTGAGAGACTACAATTCTGACGGCTTATCACAAATCTGACGATTTATCAAAATATGTCGTCAGCCTTAGGCAGAAACTCATAAATTTCAGCTCCAAGGTAACGACCTGGGCTCACGGGCTATCACAGATCTGACGGCTTATCAGCCTTGGTCGTCAGCTGAAAATTTCAGCAACTGGAAAGTGATTTTGTAGGGGTATTTTGGTCTTTTCCTCATCCAAAAATCTTTCACACGAATTAAATCACCCCTCAAGTTTTCATAATCCATATATCATCAAGTTTACAACATCTCAATCCTCTCTACTCTCAAGAACAAGATGGAAACTAGGGTTTCCTCCAAGATCAAGGAATCAAGAAAATCAATCTTTCAGTTCAAGATTTCCAAGAAAAAAAATCAAGATTTAAGTTTCCTTCCCTTCAATAGATCAAGAATTCATCCTCCTAAGTGAAGATGTTCAAGAAACGGATCTAGATCCGGGTTCCATCTATCTAGATCCAGGTTCCATCTTTCAAACAAAATAATCTTAGGTACGTGGGGTTTATCCTAAACTACATGGGCTTGTAGAAATATTCAAGTATTATTTAAAGATCTATCAAGCATGAATTTATAAAGGGGTTTTTAGATCCATGATTTTATTATGCATTATGAATGTTTAAAAATATTGTTGATTTGGTCTTTAGGCCTTTCTCCCTTAAATTGATTTACATGTATATGTATATGTATGAAAAAAATTCAGATTTAAAGATTGTTTGAGAGCATAATTTATGAAATCCCTCTCTTGTGATGACTTTAAATTTGTGGTCTTGTTGGGAATGATTTGATATGCATGATTTATGGCTTGAAAATAGTTTACTCAAATACCATAGTATTTTGAGCATGATTTAGAGATTTTGAGAAGGAGTTCTTGATATAAATATGTTTTGTTAAAGAGAGAAAGATTTGCATAATATTAATGCTTTTGACATGACCACCTTGTATCATTTGAAATGTTGGTCAAAGAGAGTTGCACACATGTGTTTACATGAGTAATTAAAGAAAGGATTCTTCGAACTGATTTATTGATATGGTGGTTCCAAATTTATGTTTTGGAAACAGAGATTCTAATATGCTAATAATGGCTCAGAGATGTGACTTGCAAGTCAATGGTATGACGATACCATAAGTATGTATGCCATAACAAAGTATGTTTTCAGAGTATGTTTTCAGTGTATGTCTTCAGAGAATGTTTTCAGAATATGTTTTCAAAGAATGCATATTTTAACGAGTTAAAATGGGCATAAAGAGGGTTAGGTGATTACCCGAAGAAGGCTTGAGTTCAAGTAACTCTTATCCTAAAATCGTATTTGTCGATATGGGTAGATTATTATTGTACGCTGGCGACGGCCATATGGCGTAGTAGATTCAGAGACTCCGACCCTTATGGCACACTTGGGTTGGGGGCTTGGCTGCTGAGTTAATGGAAGATTCCATATAGCCCGTAAAATTTTAGAGTTTTAGGGTATACCACCTAGCACAAAAGTAAAACAAAGAGTGTCACAGAGTTCAGATAAATTTTCAGAGTCTCTTGAAAATGCCCATGAGATTTCTTACTATATGATATTTTATGAATTATTTTTAAAATGCTCTTATATATGTTGACTACAAATTACTATTTTGGATTTTCTCTGCATACCAGTACATCTGTATTGACCCCCTCTCCCTACCTCTCAGGTTCTGAGGCTCAGTCTAGGGGTCTCTATAAGCAGTAGATAATTCAGACAGCAGATCAAATTGTGTAGTGGTGAGCCTTTTCTATTCCAGAAGGCCTGTCCTTTTAGATTATGTCATCTATTACAGTTTTGGTCTACTGGGGGCCTTGTCCCAGTTTTCAGATAGTTGTCAGATTTTCATGTAGTAAAAATTTCGCAGACTGTTCCAGATGTTGTTAATGATTTTTGAATTTCATTCCTTATTGTTAAACTTAATACAGAGTATGACCATGTATCCGTATTAGATCGTAAATTCTGCATTTTTTTTATTATATGAATGTTGTGCCTGACTACCAGATAGAGTAGGACGTCCTGGCCTTCATGGTTCGGGATGTCCATCATGGCCAGGCCCTAGTTCGGGTCGTGATAAACTTGGTATCCGAGCACGATTCATGGTCCCAAGGTGTCTGCAAAATTGCGTCGGGTAGAGTCTTGTTTATGGGTGTGTAGTGCGCCACACCTATAAGAAGGAGGCTACAAAGCATTTAGGAATGTCTCCCTTTCTTCATGTTCTAGTTCGTGCTATGGATTCAGAATGTTCCTCTTTCATACTCTAATTCGTGCTATGGTGTCACCCATACGAAAGTAAAGTTATCTCAATTATTTCCTTACTTTAATGTGCTCAAATATGTCTTATTATTGGGGCGATTCAAGTTCATAAGTTTAGAGTCTAAATAGTCTGGTTCTTTCTGATTGAGCCATATAAAATTTTAAAATTGTGCAAGGGCTTGAGAAGAGTCCGTTAGTTCTTCAGAGTGTATTAATTCTAGTGTGAACTTTGATTCTGACAAAATTGTGCTTTTCAGTCTGCAGTACTAAGTATATTCGGTCCTTTTTAGAATTTATGTTGTAGATGTCACGCTTCAGGGGGATGATGTGTAGCAGAATGTTGGAATTGTATTTCCACCCGAGTAGTAGTATAAGTTAAGTGTCGGTGTCATGACCTATTGGTAGTGATGTTGGACCAAGAAGTGGGTGATGTGAAGTCACAAAGTTAGAAGTTAGAGTGAGGGTGACTTTTGTGTAAATAAATATTTTAGTTGAATAACCAATGTTTGAGGATGATCTGCCCCTTTATAGTGATAAACTAATGTGGTAGCTAGTAGCATGTGTGGATTGTATGGTAGTCTGTGGGGGGAGTGTTTGACTCAGATTTTTTTTATTCATACAGAGTAAGATATGTATTTTTAGATCATTGATTATTGTATGTCAAGTTTCTATCTCTTGAAATCTTGTTATCATTGTGTTGTTCAAACTTAAAGTCTAGTGAAGCCGTGTGGGGTTCTTTCGATTCACTAGCATAGTTTCCTTGTCATTCATCTCATTTTCTTATTCAAAACACAAAAATAATCAAATTCTAGTGAAGCCGTGTGAGGCCTTTTTTGATTCACTAGCAACTTATTGTTCTTGTGTTGGTTGAATATATGTATAGCTGAATCTTTTCACATGATATTGAGTTAGTAATGAAGTGATACGTCCTTATGTGTTAGTTTAGTAGAAGGTAGAGGAGGAGTTATTAGTTAAGGTGAATTGTTGTTTGCTTGAAGTATGAAAATGGCTAGATGAGCAAGTAAGTTATAATTATAGACTCCTGGTTGTTGTAGAATTTAAAGGTAGTCTAAATATACGCTTGGGTAAGTAAGCATGATGTAAAAAAGACGTATAAGTAGATAAGATTGTATGGGGTTATGATATGAGATTAAGATTGACCATGTCTATTATGTGACTTTACACCCCCCTTTCCCCAACCTTTTTTTCGTTGGTAGTTGTAAACTAGTACTACTTGTGAGAAGGTATGTAGTAGATTTTTCGAGGTATTTGGATAGAATGTCCCAATTTGATGGACTAGTATATTATGTTGCATTCTTCATTGGTGGTAAATGGTTGATGTTAGACTATAGGCTTGAATTTAATGTAGAATGTGGATGCAAGAATAGTGGCTTAAGATTAATGATGAATGGTTTTGAGAATTGCGTGTCAGGTTGGGTCATAAGTCATGTTTAGCACTAGACATTAAGTTTGAACAGTTGGTATCCATGAAGGTGGATGTGATGATTTCTTGGTTAATGATACTAGTTTTATGGAAGTGATCTAATAGTCTTGAACGGTGTATGCAATAGATTAAGTTTATTTGATTCATAATGAAGTATGATATTGTATGTATGAGGTAAAAAGTATACCCAAGGTGATATGAGGTTGCAGTATTTTCTCTAAGGCTATTATATGTTGTATGTGGCTAGTGGAACCGTTGAGTAGCTAGGTAGAGAAAGACTAGTTAGATGGTACATGGTGTTCTAAATGGCTAAGTTAAGGAGTTTTGACTGATAGTGTGGAGCCTTTTGATATGATCTTGATCTTCATGGTAGAGATATATAAGTTTGGGGTCGCGCTATTGGTAGGCTATGACGGAAGTAGCATAGTTCATCAAAGGCTTGGTGATGTCCATGTTAAGTGTTGGAATCTAAGTTTGAGTTTTGAGGGTTGAACTAGTAGAAATAATAGTAAAAGCACTAAAGGATGTGCACTTCAACTATGGGGATATTCATGAAGATTCGAAGTTAGTAAGTGTTTAAGTACTATATGATGACTATTGATGGCTATAGAAAGATAGAGTGTACCTCAGAATGTAGTATTAACAGTGGATTTTCCACTTTCAGGTGTAGTCATTCGGGTTCAGTTCTATGATGTGTGTGTATGGTCGTTTTCCAGACCCTAGAGTGCAGCAAGTGTAGTTCAGTTTAAAGTCTAAAAAGAGATCTCTCGAACTTAAGATGATGGCTTAAAGCTAAGAGGGAGATGATATAACAAGTAACCAAGTCAGGCTCTCAGATTCTAGTAGTGATGCCAGTATGATATAGAATATCAAAAAGTGAGGGTGAGACTCAACCCATTCTTATCTCAGTATTTTTCAGTGATCCAAATACCTACTTATGTCTTACGATTCAGTTCCATGGTCATAGTTCATGTTCATGCATATGATTAAGAGTTATGTACTCTTCCAGTTCAAAAATGAGGAGTTCCAATTCATTCAGTAGTCAGAATCATATTTCATATGTTATGAACTTCAAATTGAGGTCATGCAGCTCATGAATCATGTACTCATGTTTAATAGTGTGCTCAGTTCCCATAATTCATACTATACTCTTTACGATTGATGAGATTCATCTTATAGTTATGTATGTCCCAATTTAGATCACTTTGATGAAACCCTGATGTTGATTTGTTGTTCCTCAGGACTCAGTTAAGTGTTGAGTTTTGTATAGTATCCTTCCATACTTCAAAGTCTTATGTTCTAACCTTTTAGTGACTCCTTCTTATGTAATGATAGTGGAGATGAGTAAATGGTTCTTGTTGATGAAAGGTCATTGTATGCCTGTTTTGGATGAGGCCATAAGTATGAAGTAAGATTTGGGGCGAAGTCTTTGATACATGTGATGGTTAGTGGAAATTTATGTGTGTATGTTCTTGGGGTAGCGCATGGGAGTTATATTGACAATGGTTTAGAGACTATGGGATGTATGTATTTACGGGTGTTTGCCTTGAAGTTCATATGTGGTTATAAAGATAGGCTTGAATGACATGTTGGGATTTATGTGGAGGAACGTAATATGCGCTAATAAATCCATAGTAAGAGTTCAGAGTTAGTCATTGAAGTGGTAAGGCACGTTATTCTTAGGGTGTGATCTTTAAAAAGATATAGAAGGTTGAATCATGTAGTTTAGACTAGTATCGTGGTGTGGCATGTTGTATTTTGTGATTTAGAATTAAGCTTGATCATAGTGAAAGGTTTTAAGCTACTTTAGACATTAGTAGAAAGATTTGTCAATGCTCATATGAGAATTATAAGCTGAATCAATAAGTATGGTATTTAAGGAGAATAGTATAGTTAAGGAATATTCGAGAAGTGTGCTAAGCTTGAAAGTAAGAAGTTGTATTTCCTAAGGCTGGAAATTCTATCCTAGTTTATGAGTTATATGTCCTAATTTGATGCTATAGAGTAGTGTAATTGTGGTGATTCCTTAGTTGGATGTCTTGTGTAACTCATGCCCAAGATTGTTTTCTCCCTAATGCTACTTGACCTTCTTTAGAAAGAGTAATGAAGAGATACTCCAGTTAAGTATAAATGTCGGGTATAATTCAGTCTGTAATTCAGTTTAACAGTCGCGCAGAAAAATTACTATGGTTTTTCTACCTTTTCACCCAGTCCTACTATCCAAAGTCTCATACGTATGGCCATCCCCAAGAGATAATATATTCCATCCATATAATATTGTGAATTCAGTTCATTCCACGCATCATGTTTCAGATTAAGCTATATATTCATGACTCGGTGCATAAGAGTTCAGCGTATAATCTCAAAATTTTCCAAGTATTTCAGCTCAGATAGTGTAATACCCTTGTACGATCTAAGTCTTGTTGTATTATGATTCGTACTTGCATAAGTTATCACTTCCCAATTTCAATATGTATGATTGTATCATGAACATTTCAAGGGAATCCTAAATTTTCAGCACGAATCAGCTTCTTGAAGCAAGAAAAGTTAAGTCAGCTCAGAATTCAGTTTCATGATAGAAGTTTAAATGTTTCAGATCAATTATGTCCTTTCTTAGAAGGCACATTATTTATGCTTTATTCCATAACTTTAAGCTTCAACAAGTTCCTACCCATCATTCGGGGACGATTGATCCTAAGGGGGAGATAATGTAACACCCCGCATTTCAGGCTAGACGAAAACCGTCATTTCTACGCGTTAATGTTCCAAAAGCCATAAATCCTATGAAAATTTGGTATGTTAATAAATTATTTAGTGTGTCAACTTATTTGAGCATGAATTGAGATCATAGAGGTCTCCTAACTCAAGGTCAAGTTGAAAGCTTTCCTATCTTTCGAGTTTTAGTGAGCGTCGAAACTTGGGTCAACTTCAATTGATCATAACTCCTTGTATATGACGAACTGGGTGGAGTACTATATATCAAATGAAATTTCTTTGAATTAGTTTTTCAACGATACCAATTTTGTCCAAATTTGATATTGGAGCAAAAAGTTATGCCCATTTTACTCCAGCATATCAGCCTGGCAACTGAGTAACGACAATTCTGACAGCTTATCACATATCTGAATAAGTCGTCAGCCTTAGGCAGAAACTCATAAATTTCAGCTCCTAGGTGACGACCTGGGCTGACGGGCTATCACAAATCTAATGGCTTATCAGCCTTGGTCGTCAGCTAAAAATTTCAGCAACTGGGAAGTGATTTCGTAGGGGTATTTTCGTCTTTTCCTCACTCCAAAAATCTTTCACATGAATTAAATCACCCCATAAGTGTTATTAATCCGTATATTATCAGTTTTACAACATCTCAATCCTCTCTGCTCTTAAGAACAAGATGGAAACTAGGGTTTCCTCCCAGATCAAGAAAACAAGAAAATCAATTCTTCAGTTCAAGATTTCCAAGAAAACAAATCAAGATTTAAGTTTCCTTCCCTTCAATGGATTAAGAATTCATCCTCCTAAGTGAAGATGTTCAAGAAACGGATCTAGATCCGGGTTCCATCTATCTAGATCCGGGTTTCATCTTTCAAACTAAATAATCTCAGGTACGTTGGGTTTATCCTAAGCTACATGGGCTTGTTGAAATATTCAAGTATGATTTAAAGATCTATCAAGCATGAATTTATAAGGGATAATTATATAACTTAGCCAATATTGACTCCTAATTACCTTATTTAGCCTATTTTCAATTAATTACAATTCATAACCTCCTCTTGCCTATTAATTTTTCATAATTACAATTTATATCCTCTCTCGTGTATTTTTTTCTCTCTATTTTGTATTACTTTTATTTTTTCTTCCTTTTTCAGGTTTTTCCTTCTTTTTTTCTTTTCCTTCTTTTTTTTTGTTTTCTCTTTCTTTTCTTTTTTCAATTTTTTCGTTTTCTCTTTCTTTTCTTTTTTCAATTTTTTTGTTTTCTTTTTTTTTTGTATTTTTTTTTTCCTTTTTATTTTTTCTCCTTTTTTTTTTGTTTTTTCTCTATTTTCTTTTGCTCTCTTTTTTTTCAGGTTTTTTCTTCATTTTTTCTTTTCTTTTTTTTGTTTTCTCTTTCTTCTTTCTTTTTCAACTTTTTCTTTTTCGTTGTTTTTTTTTCATTTTGTCTTTTTTTTCCAGTTTTTTCCTTCATTTTTTCTTTTCCTTTTTTTATTTTATCTTTCTTTTGTATTTTTCTTTTCTTTTATTTTTTTCTTCAATTTTTTCTCTATTTTCTATTATTTTTTTATTTTTTTCAGTTTTTTTATTCATTTTTTCTTTTCTTTTTTTGTTTTCTCTTTCTTCTTTCTTTTTTCAATTTTTTTTTCTCGTTGTTGTTTTTTCATTTTATCTTTTTTCTTTTTCTTCTTTTCATTTTTACTTTTTCTTCTTCTATTTTTTTCTTTTATTTTTTTTCTTTATTTTCTATTACTCTCCTTTTTTTTTTTTGTATTTTTCTCATATTTTTTCTCCTTTTTTTTTCTTTTGTTTTCTCATTCTTTTCATTTGTGCAAACTAGCAAACATAAATACAAGTGCGAACTATAAAATATAAATATAAATATAAATGCAAATTATAACATACAAATACAGGTGGAAACTATAAAATACAAATGCGAACTATAACATATAGATACAAGTGTGAACTATCATTTGTATTTTTTAATTATTGAAAAGGAACCATTGATTTTCTTTTTATGAATATTTGTTTGTATTTATTTATACGAGTTGTATTTATTGATACAAATAATACAATTCAAATTTTTATAAAAATACAATATGTATTTGTATTTTTAAAATCGTTGGTTTCATTTGTTTGTAATTGTATTTGTATCAAGTGATATTTATTTATTTACAAGTACGAATAATAATTTTGACATGCAAATACAAAACGGTACATTTGTATCAAATGATACATTGCATATTTATATATTTTAGAATCAAGAAAATACAATTAATGCATTTACTTGTTTGTATACAAATACAAATGATAAATTATACATAATCACGGCTAAATAAAATATGCAATCAACTTACAAACACAAATACAAATACAAAATAATTCTTTAAAAATAAAAAGACATCGCCGAAAATAGAATACAAGTATAAATATAATCTAAATATACAAACTCAATAAAATCATAATACAAATATAATCCAATATAATATACAATCAATTATAAAATACAAATACAAAACAGTTCTTTAAAATACAAGTGCGAATTATATAAAATATAAATGATGGTGCGAACTAACAAATACAAATACAAGTGTGAACTATAAAATACTAATATAAACGCGAACTACAAAATACAAATACAAGCGCTAACTTTAAAATACAAATACAAATATAGTTGTATCAATGAATATAAAAATATAAATGACGGTGTGACTACAAATAGATAAACAATTATGGTATTTACGTTATCATCAATGACTTGTGCTCGAGTTGTTATATTTTTTAAAAATACAAAAAATATATAATAGAACCAAAAAAATGATAAAGAAAATAAGTACAAAAAAGAAAACGAAAAAGAAAGAAAAAAAGAAAGAGAGATAGAAGAGAGAAAAAAATATAAAAAAAATAAAAATAGAAAAAATTAGAAAAAAGAAGAAGAAAAAATGAGGAAAACACAAAAAAGAAGAAATATAAAAAAAAAAGAAAAATAAAAAAAATGGTAGTGTTTTTGGCAAGACTAAATATGTAGTGTATTTATGTTTTTATGAATACAAACAACTAAGTAAAAGTAATACAGTGGCTGTGAATCGAATACAACTGCTAAATGGCACTGTATTTATATTTTATATGAATACAGACTATTGATAAAATTGAATACAGCGAGCGTAAATTGAATACAGCGGCTATAAATGGTAATTATGTAAAATATGGCTATGAAAGATGAGTTTGCCAGCAAAATAAAGTTATTTTTGAAAGATCCCCAATTTATAAAAGGGTTTTTAGATCCATGATTTTATTATGCATTATGAATGTTTAAAGATATTGATGATTTGGTCTTTAGGCCATTCCCCCATAAATTGATTTACATGTATATGTATATGTATGAAAAAAATTTAGATTTAAAGATTGTTTGAGAGCATAATTTATGAAATCCCTCTCTTGTGATGACTTTAAATTTGTGGTCTAGTTGGGAATGATTTGATATGCATGATTTATGGCTTGAAAATCGTTTACTCAAATACCATAGTATTTTGAGCATGATTTAGAGATTTTGAGAGGAAGTTTCTTGATATCAATGTGTTTTGTTAAAGAGAGAAAGATTTGCATAAGATTAATGCTTTTGACATGACCACCTTGTATCATTTGAAATATTGTTAAAGAGAGTTGGATACATGTGTTTTCATGAGTAATTAAAGGGTTCTTCGAACTGATTTATTGATATGGTGGTCTCAAATTTATGTTTTGGAAATAGAGATTCTAATATGCTAATAATGACTCAGAGATGTGACTTGCAAGTCAATGGTATGAAAATACCATAAGTATGTATGCCATAACAGAGTATGTTTTCAGAGTATGTTTTCAGAGTATGTCTTCAGAGAATGTTTTTAGAATTTGTTTTCAGAGAATACATATTTTAAAGAGTTAAAAATAGGCATAAATAGGGTTAGATGGTTACCCGAAAAACTCTTGAGTTCAAGTAACTCTTAGCCTAAAACCGTATTTGTCAATACGGGTAGATTGTTATTGTACGCTGGAGATGGCCGTGTGGCGTAGTAGATTCAGAGACTCCGACCCTTGCGGCACACTTGGGTTGGGGGCTTGGCTGCCGAGTTAATGAAAGATTCCATATAGGCCGTGGAATTTCAGAATTGTAGTGTATACCACCTAGCGCAGAAGTAAAACAAAGAGTGTCACAGAGTTCAGATGATTTTTCAGAGTCTCTCGAAAATGCCCATGAGATTTCTTACTATATGATATGTTTATGAACTGTTTTTAAATTGCTCTCATATATGTTGAATACAAATTACTATCTTGGATTTGCTCTGCGCACTAGTACATCTGTATTGACCCCCCTCCCCTACCTCTCAGGTTCTGAAGCTCAGTCTAGGGGTCTCGATAAGCAATAGATAATTCAGACAACAGATCAGATTGTACAGTGGTGAGCTTTCTCTATTCCAGAAGGCCCGTCCTTTCAGATTATGTCATCTATTATAGTTTTGGTCTATTGGGGGCCTTGTCCCAGTTTTCAGATAGTTGTTAGATTTTCATGTAGTAGAGATTTCGCAGACTGTTCCAGATATTGTTAATGATTTTTGGATTTCATTCCTTATTGTTAAACTTAATCCATAGTATGACCATGTTTCGGTATTAGATCGTAAATTCCGCATTTTCTTTTATTATATAAATGTTGTGCATGACTACCAGATAGAGTAGGACGTCCGGGCCTTCATGGTTCGGGATGTTCATCATGGCCAAGCCCTAGTTCGGGTCGTGACAGGGACGAAGCATCATCTTCTTTTCCTATGCAATGATTAGGTAATCGAAGTTGTTTTTGCTTCGACTTTGGAGTGGTGAGCTTCCTTGTTTCGGAAGACATTCATTCTTGGTCTCCTATCTTTAGAATTAGTCTTATTTTGACTTGGTTTGGCTATTGTCGGGGGCTTGTCCCGACATATACTTTTCTAAACATCGGTTTGTATAGAGGTATATTGGATGACTGTGGACTTGGGCATATTGGTTAGTTGATGAATCTAATGAAGTGTTTAGACATGTTTAAGTTATGACTTACTATATGTTTCTGCTATTCTATTATATGGTCGGAATTCATCCGACCCTTATGATGGATGTGATGATGATTGGCTTGGGTTATTCGGGTGACCTCTGGTACATGTGTTCTTGAGGTGACATATGACATGGCCCTGTTTTGGGGAATGTCAATAGTCATATATAAAGTTGCGAAAATGACCCATAAGAATAAGAGGTTCATTATTTGAAACAAAGTGATATCCATGTCTTATGAACAAAATATAAAAACAAAAACCCAACACTGATTATGAAGCCTCTAACTTTAAGAATAACTCCTAAGTAGGGACATGGCTTCTAATTTACCATAAAACTAAAAAATACGAGTGTAGAAACATATGAGAAAAGTACAAATGCCTTCTGAAGGATGGAGGGCTCATCATTCCTCACCAGTAGTCCAATAGTATAACTAACCACCTAATGCTGCACAGGGCTACAAGAAAAGGCCTCCAAACCTACATCATGAAATAATGTTGCATCCAGGGATGTTCAGTACGGCGAGTACTAACATGTATCCCAAGGAAAGGGACAATATATAATAATAATAATAATAATATAAGGGGAAAGGGATAGGGAACTAACAGACATGACAATTTATAATTTAATACTGAACTATGTAGCTTTCACTGTCATCTAGTAACCACGAGCTATATTGGTCAGGTACTCCCTAACTGATGGGGCCTCGGTCCATGTTGGCTGCACGTACTGAGGTTAGGAAAAAGTCATCAATAAACTAGAGCCACCATACATATTATACTCATGTTAATGACTATCCTCATGTTAAGGACACCATTTCTTTTCCCAATTAAGGTATGACAACCCTATGCGGACAAACATAGGTTTTGGATGTTGGTCATTAGAACATACACTTTCATGGTGAAGTGATATAATTCTCTTTAGAGCCCAATTAAAAACATTTTTCACATATCATTAACTATTGAGTCTTTCATTAAGGCATTCCCATATTGGTATCGTCGTACCAAAACTTGCAAGTCATTCATATTATGTCATATCACTCTCATAAACATTTTGACTCCAATTTCCATCTTAAAAATCCATAACCATAACTCCTGAGGGCTTTCAAAAGTCATAAACATAGCCCCAAGGGTTTTAAAACAGTCATTTAAACCTTTTTACCATGTATTATTCATAAGAAGAAGTAAAATTCATAATTCCCATAAAACATCAAGTTTTGATAGGGGTTGAGGGCCATATTTTCATCATGTAAAAATTGTAAAAAGTTGTGAATCCATATTAACAATTTCGTTATTTTCATATAACACATTTAAGTTTCAAGACCTGTTATTTATACATAGAAAACCATTAAATCAAGAGAAAACCTAATATAATGCTTTCACAACAAAACCCCTTAACCCTAGTTTCAAACAACCATTAAAGAATACATAATTCCCAAGTAAATTGACAAAGTATAGTAATACTTAAAGTAAAGAGTGTACAACAAGCCTTTTTGACGGATGAAATTTGAGAAGAACTTGAATTTAAAGCCTTGGAAGTTGAAATTTAGGAAAGAACCCTTATTTAGTGTTCTTGAGGGTTTGGGAGAAGAGGAATTGTGTATTTGGGTTATGGGATGAGGAAAAACACATTAGTATTAGTTTTAAGATGATTTAGGATATAAATAAATTTTTTGCCCTCGAAAAACTGAAGAGAAACATGAGTTTTAGCATCTCTGGGAACATAGGTGTGCCACACCCTTAACGCAGAGCATACAAGGCATGCCATGCTCTTATCACAGAGCATATAGGGCGTATCACGCCCTTGTCATGGACCCTCACTCGTTCGCTCACGAAAATGCTCATAACTTTTTGCTCGGATATCGGATTAAGGAAATTAGATGCGTTGGAAAGAGTACTCAATTACCTTTCATTTGGTGGGTCTTGAGCTCCAAAACTCAATATATTCTAGAAGTTTTATACGTTTAAAGTTGACCCTTGTAGGATCGAATATCATTTCAATCGATAACAAAAGTTCTCAACTCAACTTTACTCTAAGTGTTTCCTATGAACAATCTTCACATCGAAAAAACTTTACACACCAGGTAAATGATCATGACACTTATATTTACATAGAAATATTTAGTGTTTGTATTTATACAAGTAGAAATGACGGTTCAAATTTTAACTCAAAAATATAGGGTGTTACACCTTCGACACTACATGAGTCATTAATAGTAGTACGAATCTGCCTGACTTTGTGCATGTATGTGAGTTTAGTGTTTGTGATTAGTCTTTGGACATTACTTGTGATTACTGACTTTATCATGCATTAAAATATATAGTTTTGAGATTGTATTGAGAAGATATATAGATAGAGTTTCACACCAACATTGTTATGCAGATCAGGTGTCACATCGACACTGTTATTGAAATGGGTGTCACACCGATACTGGTATATGAACTAAGTTCATTCCTTACAGATCACAGCTGAGAGTCCTTGTTGACCCTTTTATCTGTGTAAATTTTGCATGCGTGTAATAATCATTTCATTTGTAGAAATCCACCTAAGTGTAATTGATGTGCTCATGGTGGCTAGTTATTATTGGTACGATTCTTCCAGCAAGTGTCCTCAATATTACTCAGAAGAGGGAGCTTAAAATCCTTATCGCAAATTCAACCTCCCCAATTTTTTTTTACAAAATCTGAAAAAGAGATTTAAAAAACATATATTAATGATGTAAAGAAAAGATGGCTCAGGGGAGAATGAGATCGACATACAAAGACAAAAGCCCCTGACAATCCGGTTTGTTGAGCTTGGTCTTTTATAGAGTCCTCATATCCACTCTTCCTTCTACACCAATTAAAAGTATAAATTAGAAAATGCAATAAAGAGAGAAAATGAAAGATGAGTTTGTTGCTGCTTACTGTGTGTATGGTGGTGGGGGTGGGGGGGGGGAGGAGGGGCGGTGAGTATTAATATATAGAGGTTCAACTAGGGTTTCTAGTTTTTTTAAGATGGAGAAGCTGGAACTCCTAATTTTCCTCTGATCTTTGGGAGTCCAATAAGTATTAGTTGACCAAATCTCCTTTAGAGGTAGGTTTTCACGAGAGATATGCTTTTGCGCTGTAATTTCCAGGGAAAATTAGATACTCCCTTCGATCGCTTTTGGTTATCACTATTTTTTTAATTGAATTTTCGTATTTACTTGTCACTTTTGGCATATAACGAAAAGAAAAAAGAAGTTTTTTATTTTACCTTTTACATTAATTTCTTATTTTTCAAACCATAGAGATAGTATTGTAAAATAGTCATATCAATAATTATTTTCTTAATGTGCCATCTCAAAAAGCGACAAGTAAAAGTGAACGAAGAAAATAAAATTTTATTGAGTTAAATTTCTTACTCAAAAAATAGTCCACTTATCTATCTCAAATGGCCATTTTCTTTTTTTCTAATTTTTTTTAAAAAGTTTTTTTTCCTTTTGCTGTGCTAATTTTTTTTTAAAAAACCCTTTCGTTGTTTAAAATTTTTTGTTGATCTTGTTTTATAACTTTTTTCTTTTCTTATTGTTTCACTTCTTTTGTTGAAAAATTGAATATTTATGTTGTTTTCTTGTTTTTTTGGTTTATACATTTATTTATTAATGTGTGGAGGCATGATAATCAAATAAATATCGATATCGATACATTACATAAATATGTATATAATATCGATACACAATATACACCATTTATACAATGTCGATAGATAACCACCTATTTATACAACATTGATACACGTATATATACTATTTATACAGTATTGATACACATTTATGCACTATTATATAATCTCAATACATTACATAACTATTTCAACAATATCAATACACATTTATATAATTTCGATATATTACATATACACTACATAACTATTTATACATCATATATACATGTTTATACACCATTTGTACAATATTGTTACATGTTTATATACTATTTATATAATATCGAGAGATTACATATACACTACAGAATTATTTATACAATATCAATACACTATATTATAGTACACAACTATTTGTAGATTATATAACATGTTTATACATCATTTATACAATATTGATACATGAAAAAAATTGCACACAAAAAGTCTTTTAGAAGAAAATAAAAAAGGTATGCAACAAGAGAAAACAACATTTTTTTTAAATTGCCGCTGAAGAATAAAAGAAAAAGGAAGAAAATCGCCTAATGACCATTTTAAGTAATATACAAAAACTTGGCTACATTTAGGAAATTAGATGGAATGACCTCCATAGTAGGTGACTTTGCTATTTTGTACTCTATATAAAAAGTCTTTAAAGATTTGTCTTTCTTCGTTTTTATTGTATTAGACAAGTACTTTTTTGCTCTCTACATCTCAAGTATTTTGATATTTTTCATGCTCATTTATCTCTCAACTTCGATTTTAAAAGAAATAATAAAATTCTTGATCTTTTTTCTTTTCTCTCTCGTTTTTTTCCTTTTTAGTTCATTTCTCAAACTTTATTTTCTTTTATTTTTTATTTTGTCTTCACTTTTTTCTTTCTCAAATATTATTTATTTTTCATTTATATCTTTTTTAAAAAAAAAATTCATTTGTCTCAACCTTTAATTTTATTTTATTTTATTTTTCTTTTCTCGTTCTTTCTTCTTTTTTCTTCATCTTTTATCAAACTTTATTTTTATTTTTTCTTTTAATTTTTAATCTTTTTTTTTTCTTAACTTTTATTTTTTCCTTCCCAGTTTTTTTTTTCTTTTTTTCTCAATCTTTATTTTCTTTTTCTTTTTTGTCCTTCTCTTTTTCTTTTTTCTCAATTTTTACTATTTTTTTCTAATGAACATAGATTGGATAATCCACAAATAGGATCTTTTTTATTTGACATCGAAGTAAATTTAAGGGCATGATTTGTTGTTTGAAGTCCTTTAGGATAAGTCTTGTCTCTAAGGCAAGAGTTATAGAATATCTTATAAATTAAGACACAATGTGGTAGTGTCAACTATTGCTCAGGGGGCGTAACATGTTGTTTGAAAGTCCTTGGGCTAAGTCTTGCCTTTGAGACAAGAGTTTTAGAACATCTCATAAATCAAGTTTTTTTCTTTAAAGTCCTTGAACTAAGTCTTTCCTTAGAGGCAAGACTTATAGAGCATCTCATAAATCTAAATACAATGTTATAGTGTCAACTCTTGCCTATGTGGCATAACTTCTTGTTTGAAAGTCGTTGGGTTACGTTGTGCCTCTAAGGCATGAGCTATGGAACATCTCATAAATCAAGACACAATATGGTAGTGTCAACTCTTGCCTATGGGGTGTAACTTATTGTTTGAAAGTCCTTGGACTATGTCTTGCCTCTAAGGAAAGAGTTATGGAACAACTCATAAATCAAAACATTATGTGGTAGCGCCAACTCTTGCCTATGGGAGTAGTTTGTTGTTTTGAAAGTCCTTGGATTAGGTCTTGCCTCTAAGGCAAGAGTTATTGAACATCTGTTAAATCTAGCCACAATATGGTTGTGTCAACTCTTGCCCAAGGAGCATAACTTCTTATAATTTGAAATTCTTTGGGGTAAGTCTTGCCTATAAGGAAATAAATCAAGACACAATGCGGTAGTGCCAACTTTGTCCCTGGGGTATAACTTGTTGTTTGAAAGTGTTTAGGCTAAGTCTTGCCTCTTAGGCAAGAGTATAGAACATCCCATAAATCAAGATACAATGTGATAATGTCAACTCTTACCCATGGGGTGTATCTTATTGTTTGAAAGTCCTTGGGCTACGTCTTGCCTCTAAGACAAGAGTATAGAACATCCCATAAATCAAGATACAATGTGGTAATGTCAACTCTTGTCCGTGGGGAATAACTTGTTCCTTTGGCAGTCTAAGTCTTGCCTCTAAGGAAAGAGTTATAGAACATCTAATATATCAAAGCACAATATGGTAGTACCAATTCTTACCCATGAAGCGTAACTTGTTGTTTGGAAGAAGAAGGAAAAAAAGAAAATAAAAAAATAGGGGTTGGGAAAAAAGAAAAAAACAAGAAAAACAAAAAATAAAAGAAAAATAAAGGTTGATAATATTTTTTTAAAAAGAAAAAATAAAAATCAAAGAGAAAAATAAGAAAAAAATAGAAGTTGAGAGGAGAAAAGGAAAAGAAATAAAGGCTGAGAAAAAAAGTAAAGAAAAAGAGACAAAACAAAAAATAAAGATTTAAAAAAATTTAAAAAAAAAAGAGAGAAAAATATAAAAAAAAATAGAAGTTGAGAGGAGAAAAGGAAAAAGAATTGAAGGTTGGAAAATATTTTTTTAAAAACAAAGGAAACAAAAAAAAAATCACAGAAAAATAAAAAGGAGAAAAAAGTAGAAGTTGAAAGACAAATGAGCATAGAGAGTTGTTTAAAAATATTTGAGGTATAAAGGATAAATATATATTTGTTCTACACATAAAAAAGAAGGAAGTCTATATTTGTAGGACTTTTCTTATGAGGGACAAAAAAACAAACCACTCAAAAAGATGACCATTTATGTAGTTTACCCAACTATATTTGTTGTAAGCCTTTTACTTTTTTATTTATAAATGAAAATTTCTCTTTACATTTGTACACGAATATCTAACATATTAAATTTAATGATATAAATTCATATCAAATAATTTTTAATTTAGAAAAGCTAATATGCTAATATTATGTTCAAACACTTTTTAAAGATTTTTTAAATTATATGACACTACAACAACAACAACAACAAATCCAGTGTATTCCCACAGTGTGGGGTCTGGGGAGGGTAAGATGTACGCAGTCCATACCGCTACCTCCGAAGAAGTAGAGAGGCTATCTCCGATGGACCCTCGGCTTAAGATAAATGATAGTAAACAAGGGGATGGATGACATAAATGAAATAAAGAATAAGAAATAATAAAATAAAAATCAGAGACATATGAAATACGGGAAATAAGAGCAACACGGAATAAGAAAAATAAGAACTAAGAAATAAGAAATAGGACACCCACCTAGTAGTAACATACACTCACATACCAAAGACACCTATGTACACTGTCCTATGATTACTAACCTGGCTACACAAGAACTCTCCTGATTACTTGCTACAACCCACACACTAACACTAGCCTTCTACCCTTATCCTAGACTTCCACACCTTTCTATCTAGGGTCATGTACTCAGTAAGCTGAAGCTGCTCCATGTTATGTCTAATCACCTTCCTTTAGTATTTCTTCGGCCTACCTCTACTCCTCCTGAAATTATCCAACGCTAGCCTCTCACACCTACGAACCGGGGCATTCGCGTCCCCTCCTCATCACATACCCAAACCATCTCTGCCTTTCTTCTCGCATCTTGTCCTCTACCGAATCCACTCCCACCTTCTCTCGGATAATCTCATTCCTAACTTTGTCCCCTCCAGTAACCCCACACATCCAACGTAACATTCTCATTTCTATAACCTTCAATTTTTGGATGTGAACGTGCTTAACTGGCCAACACTTCACTCCATACAACATGGCCGAACGAACTGCCACTCTATAGATTTGCCTTTAAGCTTAAGGGGTATTTTCTTATCGCAAAACACTCCCGGGGTGAGCCTCCACTTTATCCAACCTGCTCCAATACATTTAGAAATATCCTCATCAATCTCACCATTCCCCTAGATCATAGACCCATGATACTTAATACTATCCCTCTTAAAAACATCCTGGGAGTCCAACCTTACCACCACTTCATCCTCCTACCTCGAGTCACTAAACTTGTATTCCAAATACTTCATCTTGGACCTACTCAACCTAAACCCCTTAGACTAAAGGGTTTGCCTCCAAACCTCCAATTTGTCATTCACCCCCCTCCCCGCGTCTCGTCAATCAACACTACATCATCCACAAATAACATACACCAAGGCACCTCGCCTTTAATACTCCGCATCAACACGTCTATTACCAACACAAAAAGGAACGGGCTAAGAGTCGATCCCTGATGCAACCCTATCTCGACCAAAAAATGCTATGAGTCTCCTCCCGCTGTCCTCACACAGGTCTTTCCTCCATCGTACATGTCCTTAATAGCTCTGATGTACTCTACCAAAACCCCTCTCATCTCCAATCATCTCCAAAGGACCTCCATTTGGACTTTATCATACGCCTTTTCCAGGTCGATGAACACCATGTGTAAATCCCTCTTTCTTTCTCTATACTACTCCACCAATCTCCTTACCAGGTGGATTGCCTCTGTCGTCGAGCGACCAGGCATAAATCCAAACTGATTCTCTAAAATGGACATGACCCTCCTCAATCTCCGCTTAACCACTCTCTTCCAAATCTTTATAGTGCGACTCAACAACTTAATACCCTATAGTTGTTGCAACTCTGAATGTCACCCTTGTTTTTATATAACAAAATCATCGTACTCCACCTCCAAGCCTCAGGTATTCTCGCATTCTGGAAAATGTCGTTAAAAAAATTAGTCAACCACCTTAAACCTTCCTAACCAACATACTTCCAAAAATTCACCAAAACCTTCCCTACCCCTCTGCATTCTACAAATATCCTCTCTGACCTCCTCAACCCTAAAATACCTACAGAAACTGAAAACACGGCTCTCCTTCGAGTGCTCCAGCTCCCCTAGCTCAATGCCTCTATCCCCCTCCTCATTCAAAAGTCTATGAAAATACTCTTGCCATCTCTTCTTAATGTGCACATCCTCCACCAAAACACTACCATCCTTCCCCTTAATGAACCTCACTTGATCGAGGTCACGACCCTTCCATTTCCTAGCCTTAACAAGCCTATACAACCTCTTTTCCCTGCCTTTCTCCTCTAACCCCGTATACAATCCCTCCAATGCGGCCGACTTAGCAGCTGTAGCTGCTAACTTAGCCTCCTTCCTTGCTACTTTGTAAACCTCCCTATTCACTTGCTTTATCTTTTCATATTTACTCTTAATCAACTTAACATACGTCCCCTTCTTAATCTCCACTTTCTTCTTTACTTCTTCATTCCACCACCAGTCCCCCTTATGACGACCTACCCGGCCCCTTGAAATACCGAACACTTCTCTTACAGTATCCATGATGCAACTGGCAGCCCTATCCCACATAACATTCACGTTCCCCCTGCACTCTCACACCCTCATTCCAGCCACCTTTTCGCCTATCTCCAGAGCAGTAACTAGCGTCAAGCCACCCCACTTAATTCTAGGTCAACCCTCCCCGGTCTTTCTCTTCTTGCTCTTTTTGATAGACAAGTCCATCACTAGAAGTCTCTGCTGGGTCAAAAGATGCTCACTCAAAATGACTTTACAGTCCTTACATAACAGCCTATCCCCCTTCTTAAGCAGCAGAAAGTCAATTTGAGTTTTAATTATCATGTTTCAAAAGGTAATCAGGTTATCCTCCTTCTTCGGAAAGCTCGAATTCACTACTACCAGCCCAAAGGCCCTCGCAAAATCCAACAGAGCAACTCCCTCACCATTTCTATCACCTAAACTAAAACCTCCATGCATATTTTCATAGCCTCTCGGTAAAACCCCGATGTGCCCATTGAAGTCCCCTGCTATGATAATCTCCTCTGAGCTAGGCACGTTTCTCACCACCTCATCCAAATCCTCCCAAAAATTTTCTTTCACCTCCTCTTCCAAGCCCACATGCGACACATAAACACTACACGCATGCAGTGTAAAACCCCCAATAACTAACTTAATATTCATCATCCTATCACTGACCCTGTTAACCTCCACCACCTGTCATCTAAGCTCCTCATCCACTAAGATGCCCATACTATTTTGATGTCTCTCACTCCCTGAGTACCACAGCTTGTACCCATCCACATCCCTAGCCTTAGAACCTACCCACCTAGTCTCCTAAACACAAGCAATATTAATCTTCCTCTTCTTTAGAATCTTAACCAACTCTACGGACTTGCCCTGAAGGGTCCCAAAGTTCTAAGACCCTACCCTCAACCTATATTATATCGCCTCTCGCCTACCTTTAATACCCCTCACCGCCCCAACCCTAGTACTCGACCTATACCTCACACCCACCCCTACCCTCCCCTCCTCAACCCCCGCCCTTCCTTCCTCATTAAATTATATGACACTAAAAATCAAAATCCGTAGCTTCCTCAAGGGCTTGTGAAAATTCAATATTTTCCATGAAAGGTTTAGTATACTATTTTCCGAGAGTTGTTACAAATACTTTTATAACAAAGAATTTGGTCTTGAAAATTTCCTAGTTTTTCACCTAAGTATTTGTCAATCATAATATAACTAGGCAACTTGTATACACTTCTCGCAATCATGAGTGACCTTACTTAGCTTACAAAGGATGTTTAGCTAATATTCATGAAAAAATTATACAAATATTGACTCTTACAAAAATTGAATTTATTTAAAATAATGTATTTTAATAATAATTAAAATTTTTGGAATTGTCACATATCTAAAGAAGTTTTGATAAATGGTTACGAAAGTTCGATAAGTTACTCAATTTATCATATTTTATAATCGGATATAATGTTTGTTACTTGATATAATTGTTTTCTCATTATTGAATGATCCATCATGAAATAATCAAGCTTCACTTTATTTTGTGTACACGATCGAATATTAAATTCCGTGATATACACTATACTTTCTGTTAAGATGTTGGGACCCTTGTGTCATTGAATACTTCTACACCTTTAAGCTAAGTGTGTTATTTTCTGTGTAGAGGTAAATCAATAAGAGATATGTCTTCAAATTCCTCATAATTTTTGTTGCACTTATACTCATCTACCGTAAATGCTATAATTATGACTCTCAAATAATTTAAAAAAATTCAATCAAATTCGACAACAGGCAACCTCACATCAGGCTTATTAAACCTAGAAATTGAGTGCCTCTATGCAAAGATCGAGCCAGCAATATATATAATATCTTGACCAACAGGGAAGAAAAACAAATAAAATACGGCTACAATCCCTTGCATCCATTGAAAACTCAAAGTAAGAAGAAAATACATAGCATAAAAACCATAAATACAAGAAAATAGTATCAAAGTACATAGTCATAAAAGTACACTGAGTAGCAATGACTAATGTATTATTTATTTACACTCATTTTAATCATACTTTGCCATATTTCTATCTTATTTTCAGGATAATCTAGCTAAATACACTTGTTTTATGCTTGTTTTCATGTTTTTGGAACTTATGTAGTGTGTTTTGTACATTGTAGGTGAAATAACTAAGAATTTGACTAAGTATACACCAAAAAGTGAGAAACATCACCAAACAATGCTCCAAAGGTCATCAGGCGAAGTCAAGTGTGAAGAGGGGTGAGATATCGCCTTCCTTTAATGTTTTACACCCTGAACAAGGCTAACTAAGATGAGAAACAAAGGTCGTGGTGTGAGGGACAGGGTGGGGATACTGCCTCACGTCACTAGGTTTTAGAAACTTAGAGAAAGCTTTTCTTTCCTTGTACAAATTGGTAGACTCTTCAAGGTATTTTTAAATATTAAATACACATTTCTTAGTCATTTTTAGAATAGGACAAATATTGTTGTAACGACCCAAATCATCTTTATGTTAAAAAAATTATTCCAAAAAATATTTCAGCTAAGAAATTTTTGTTTGGACCTTGTAGAAATTATTTCAAAAGTAAAAGCCATGGCCCAAATCAAAATTACTCCAAAATTGAGAAAAATTGGGTCTACCACTGACCCTTTACTGTAATTGTAGATCTGCCATTATAGCGGTACTGCTGTAGCGACACTTCCATCGTCATAATGACAGTTGGGCAGTAACCAATACAAGGGTTAATTAAAATCCTCATACAGTTAAGGGTCCTTATGTTATCCTCCTCCTCCTCCAAAAAATATCCTAAGTAAATCCTATACTTAAAATTACTAGAAATTGGAGGCCAAGCTCCATGAGGGTGATTTAGAAGCATTTCTAGTGGAGTTTCAGCTTTAGTAAATGGTAAGGCTCGTGCGGGATAACTTTTCTCTCTCTGTAGTAGTGGAGTTTGTCTATCACGTAAGTTATGATTTGATTATAGTATACTTGGCCTCAATGCACGTAAATGATAGTGATGTTGAGAGATCTAATGCCTTGGGTCAGGCACAAAGTTTGGTTGGATTGAATAATAATCGAAATAGGACAATGAATTTTTAACGACCTGCATTTTGAAGAAATATGTGAAATATATGTTTTTGTGTGATTTAACTATTTTACCCCTCCTCATAGTTTTATTGTGGTATTTTTGGGATGTGAGATTGATTGGCACTATTCCTAATGCATTTTGGTGCCATTTGTGCGTTATTGTGCTATTTGGTGGCTTCAAGAGTCTTATTATGGACTTTTGTAGCTATCTTTTGATCCGCATGATGGATGGAAAAATAGTCTATGCCAGCAGATTATTAACATTGATTTTAGGATGGTAACATGTTTGGTCTAGTTATATGGGTTTTTAATCTCATTTCGATCCTCAATTAGAAAAATTATGATGTTGGAGTTTAGAGGGTTAACTTGGTAAAAATGACGACTTTTGAAAAACTGATATCGCCATTGAGTCCAGAATGTCTAATTTGATAGGGTATCATAGTTCGTTTGTATTTACAGAATTTTCGATGAATTTTGAGGGGCCTACGGGGACTTGAAATGATCTAAAATCCCCAACTGGTGCATCCGCGGTCGCGAAATGATGCCGTGATCATGATAGAGACAACAATCAGGATGTTGCCATCGTGACCCTTGCCTGTGATCACAATACCCCCGTTAGATGAGAGACCATGATCGCAACCCATGGTCCACGATCGCGGGTACTGAGTATAAATACCCATGTTTCATTATTTTTCACCATTTTTGAGACTTGAAACTTAGTGTTTCATATTTTTTAGCAACTTTCTCCATTTCTAAGCCTGGGTAAGTTCCATTGCACCCATTTCAACTAATATCTTCCAACTTTAAAATTAGATTCTTGTTTTAATTTGATTTTGAAAGTGGAAATTGGGGATTTTGGCCCCAAGGATCCACAATTGTATTTCTTTGAATTAAGACCCAATTCATCACCTTTTCACTTAAATAATGTTTCTAATCTTATAATTAATACTTTTCCTCAATTTCATCTTTAAAATAACTTTGATTCTTTGTTTTTAAAAAGATTTCAAGGATTTTATCCACTAAAGTTTTAAAATGGATTTTCTTCAATTTGGAATTCGTTTTTAACTCATTTTCACTTGAGTTTTCAGTTGAAGACTCCTAAAAACATGGGGAATATATTTTTGAAATAAAGTTATGATTTTGTCCTTTTTTTGAAAACTCATTTCGGGGAGAGTCATTTTGACCTCGACTTGAAACAAGGAAATATGGGTATCGTTGGCTTTATTTTGAAGCATAAATTCTATATTTTGATATTTTAGTTGATTTTGGGTCCATTCGTGAGGAATAGGGCTTCAGGATCAAAGTGTAGGGGATCAGTTTCTTCATTCGAGGTAGGTTATGGCTTAACTCTTTCAGACTGGGCTGGGTAGTTAATTTTATATAAAATGCAAGTTAAGGGAATGAGAACTAATCATGAAATTGGCTATCTTAAGGTGTTGTGCCTGTGTGAGGGATTATATGTGATATAATTATTGGTTTTGAGATATTATGTGATATGTATGACTATGTGGGGTCTTATGTGGTGTCGATAGCCTTATACACATATGAATAATTGTATCTTATTGATGAAAAAGCATGTTGGGGTACCATTTGTGTTGTTATATATTCATACTTTATTGGCACATGAAACACATGAAAATTCATGGATGACTAGAAATAATGAGGGGATATTGGTTTACGTAGTTGTGAAAATGTACATTGTGGTTGGTTGTGGAAATACATCATGTGGTTGGTTGTGAAAATACTTATTTTTATTGATTGTGAGCATTACATCCTTATATAATACTCACTAATGAAAAAATGGTACCACTATGGAAATATAGAGAAATACTGGCAACAACTTTTAAAAACCCTTCCCGAGAGATGTGCTGGGAAGGAGATATTATGATATCTTATAAAAACTTCCCCGAGGGATGTGAAGGGAAGGATATATGGTATATGGATTGTATACGGGTTGACGAACCCCTCATGGGTCCTATGTTGGGAAGCTTTAGCTCCGTAAGTGTATACGGAGACTGTGTGATGGTCTCGGAGGTTGTGCGACAAGCTCATGCATCATGAAATCATCACCATTATCATCATTATCATTGTATCTAGTTTATTATGCTTGTGAAGTGATTGTATTTCTATTTTGACCTATTACTTATCCAATTGTTATATCTTCTTATACTTGTACTTGATGATTTTTTGTATGTATATATATATATATATTTATTGTCCTTTCTTTTTCTACCTATATGTGTTATTTTGTATACTTGTGATCCTTTCTGGTTTGTTGCAATATAAATGATATTGTAGAACTGTTAGTGCAAGCGGTGTGGGCTACCGTTGTGGGATATTTTATGATTGCAATTGATGTGCCCTTAGAGTGTATTTTGTATGCTTTATTTTCTACTTTACTCGGTCTACCTATGATACCTGCTGAGCTTAAGTGAACTGTACTCACTCCTACTATGTCCTTACAGTGCAGATTCAGGTCTGGGTATGCCCCACATTGTTTGATTCGGGCGATATTTTGAGCTTCCAAGGTAACGAATGATTTTTAGGCATTCATATGTCTTATACTACCTTTCTTTATGGACTATTTCTTTACTTTCATTTTAGAGACAAAGTTTCTCTTGTATTTTGGACATCTTATGTATTTTATTTGGATTCGAGTTATATTAGATATGTTCTTACACTGTTGACATCAGGTATTGAGAGTTATGGCTTTATTGTTAGTTATGTTTCTTTCTGCAATTATTATACTTATACGGTTTGGCTTCATTCTAAAAGCCTTACCCTGGGGCTATTATTATCTTTTTTTCTTGTGTATCAGTTTGGGTGATAACGTACTTGTCAAGGTTTTCCAAGACAAGTTACATCATAACCCATTGCATTTTGGGTCATGACAAATTGATATCCAAGTAGGTAGATTCATTGGTCTCAATGGTGTAAGAATGGGATGTCTAATAGTCTTACGTTTCGGTACGTAGACATTCATATCTATCTTCGATAGGCTATATAATGTCTTTAGGAAACTTCCCTCATTTTATCCCTTATTGTGCGAATTTCTTTTATACCCCGTGATCTTAGTTGTGTTTCACTCTTTCTGTGCAGATGGTATTGCCTAGGTCCTCTAAGAGTAGAGATGTGGAGTCTTCACCCAAAAAGGTAAGCCTTGAGTCGTGGATAGACTCAAGCAAGTGGACGGGATCATGGATCAGCCCCGTCTAGAAGGAGTGCTAGGGGACTCTTCCCTGAGCCTCAGGTTGAGTATGTTGGGGGTGTAGGTTCAGGTCCAGTTCCTCAGAGTTCGTCTTCTCCAATCTTAAAGGGGTTGTTGGTGTGTTTGCTTACAGTTTAGAGGGTTCTCCTTTGGTTATGCTGAGTGTTCCTCCAGTGCAGAGTGTGGATCCTCCAGTTTCACCTGCTTCTGTTTCGGGTACTCCTTAGACCTCGAGTAATATTCCTGTTTCAACGACGACATCTTAGTATGGTGTTTTGAGATTGGGAGTTCAACCTTTATTTATGTTACCTTCTCAGATGGGATCTCATCCCATTGGCTTCACCATGCCTCCTCTTGTTGTGATTACTATTATATCTTTTGAGGATCAGAAGAGGTTTGAGAGATTTACTCATTTGGGTCCTCCTAGATTCAGTGGTGCAATAGACGAAGTTTCCTATGAGTTCCTGATTGATTGTCGATGGAAGTTGCATAATTTGGGTTCGCTGGAGTCGCATGGATTTGCTTATACTACTTACACGTTGAGAGATGATACTAGAGATTGGTGGAGGTCGCTTATTGGTTATAGACCATTTGATTCTCCTGAGATGACGTGGGACCAGTTTGCCAATGCCTGTTTAAAGAGATTTGTGCCTTACAGTCTGAGGGATCGGATGAGAGATGAGATTAATTGCCTGGAGCAGGGCTTTATAACTGTTGTAGGGTTTGTGGCACACTTCCATTCCTTGTCCAGTTATTCCTATGCTAGTATATCCGCCGAGTCTGAGAAGATTCAGAAGTTCATGAAGGGTTTGAGTGTCTCTTTTCAGTTGGCTACGTCTCAAATAGTTGTTTTTGGAGCGTCCTTTTGGAGTATAGTTGTCACAACCCAATTCCTTAGGTCATGATGGCGCCTACCATATCCTACCAGAAGGCAAGACAACTCGTATTCCAGAATGGATAGTAACGTACTACTCAATAATATAAGGAAAAAAATGTGGAATAAATGAAATAAAGATCAATACATAATAGAATCCAAAAACCTGTTGGTATCAGACAAAAGATTCTAAGATCACAAGAGTACAAAGTGAAACAACAACTGGACTACACTAATACAACTTATCTGTGAACACAATATAGAGATTAGCCTAATACAAAAGAGAGAGATAAGCAATACTCCAAACGTCAGGAGTCTATTCTAAGTCTCTAAACTAAGGCAGCTCCTCATGATGCACACATCAATGGAGATAACCCGTACTATGATCTGTAGGGTGAAGAAGTGTAGTATGAGTACCAAATGAATGGTACTCAATAAGAAACTACCAACTGAGCTTCAAAGATAAAGCAGATACATACAACATATAAACAAAATGGAAACTACACCCAAGAGTCCAGAAATCATATAACAAGTCAATGAAAATAATAAGGGACAATTATCCTGTTCAACTCCAAGAGTCTAACATAACAAAACAAAGGAAGTATCAAGGTGAACTATCCTGTTCCAGCCACATTCATCAAACGTTAATACTATACCATATATCCCAGGACAATATACGAATAAAGAGCGAAAGAAAAATATATGGCAATATACAAGGTCAAGAAACGAATATACAATCTAAGCAAATGAAGGTAGGGATATACAGTAGTGCCATAGCTTCATATAGCTAGATATATATATATATATATGTATATATATGTATATATTTATATGTATATATATATGTATATATATATATATGTATATATATATGTATATATTTATTCATATAAGCATGAGGTCATCTCAAAGCATAATCTAGATCAACATATCCTCATTCTAAGACTACCAGGATTTAATACTATCATACTCTGGGCTTCTAATCCATATGGATAGACATGAAATAATCATGCATAATAGTACCATCATAAGATAGAAGAGGTCGTAGTCATACCTTCGATCTATATACCGGATCAACGACCAATCAGTCATAAGTTAGCCATAATAATAATTATAACAATGATAACAACAATATCAATAACATCGTGAATAACCGAATACTCTGGATAACCAAGTACCTAGTCAAGCCTATGCATACACCCACAACTCCAGACATGGAAGATTTAATCAACATACAATAACACAAGGCATACTTTTTACCCATATCTATGCAACTGTCCCATACTGGCTAATACACATAAGTGCATACTGGTGATAAGCGATGCGCATGCAGGAATGAATGCAAGGTAAACAATCAATAACATAGTGTCATCATCATAATGATAACTATCATAATTGTCATCATTATGTCCATCATCGGCATAATCAACCTCCGGCCTTGCCAGGTATCAATATGTCATCATCATATCCTCCAACCTTGACAGGTATCAATATATCATCATAATATCCTCCAATATTATCGGGTATTAATATATCATCACAGTATCCTCTAGCCTTGTCGGGCATCAATATATCACAATATCCTTCAGCCTTGCCAGGTATCAATATATCACAATATCTTCCGGCCTTGTCGGGTATCAATATATTATAATATCCTCAGGACTTGCCGGGTATCAATATATCACAATATCTTCTGGCCTTGCTGGGTATCAATATATCATCATAAATATCAATACACATATATTTATAGACATATAATTGGTGCACGGGCTCAAGACATTGCAAAAAGAGGGTAAATCTAGAAGCCTGCTAATATACTCATAATTATAACCGAATCATCATAGCAATATCTAACTTGTCAATACTTACCAACTATTCATCACTAGCTAACCAATGCTTATGATTATTAAACCACTAATTCACTAGTCTTCACATGACCTCTAATTATTAGCTGAAACATCATCCCTTACAAAATCCTTATTCATAGGAAAACAACTAACCATTATTAATTAAGTAGACATTACCTAACATCTAGTCAAGAATTATTACTAGGCCATTCCCATCATTTATCCGCTAATCATTATTATCAACTATTCAACCTATAGCCATTAATTATTATTAGTCGACACATTACCCTTTATCATATAACCATCTTTATATTAACTAACACTATTCTCTAAGTAACCATTGTTTACCAATAATTCCTCCTTTACCAACTATGCATCATTATTATCAAGTCATCTCTTATATATAACATCCCTTATTATCTAGTCTCATTAATACACAACTTTTCATTTAATAACTAATTAACATCACAAACTAAGTCACCAAGAACTATAGTCACCTAATAGACAACTAAACCCTTAATTAGGAAGAACATACATGAGAACGTATTTCCTTTAGAATCACATCAATTATCAATCTAATAATAACGATTATACCAAATCTACACATGCAATACCAGTATTAAATTAGTGGAATAATAAGCATCATACTGCATCTTCCTCCGTCCCATACCGGAGAGATGTATATATAAACATATATATGTATATTCATAAACTGAAATCGCATCCTTTACAAGGATGAACACTTCTCGAATATCCAATAATTATCATAACATGGACTTTTTCCTAATAATATATCTAGAATAATCACAGCCTTAGGCTTATATAATATAACACCTCGTATTTCCCTAGCATAATCTAAGTCCCAATACATGAGTATTCGTATATGAAATTTTTGAAACACTCATTATTTTCCTGTTTAGATCTGCCATTGCATAGAAAATTCAATTAGCTTTTCAACGATATAAAATTCGCCCAAATCCGATAATCGGGTAAGAAGTTATGGCGATTTTAAGTTTCAGTTGCAAACCCCCGTCATTTTAACCTTTAGTGCATTGTGGAGTAGGAAAATCTCCCATTTGGCAAATTCTAGTAAGGGTCTGCGATACTGGCGCGTCGTGCCATAGGTCAATTTGATATTTTTCAATTTCTCGTAGGCCTCCGTGATCGTGGCGCATCGCGGAGATGGCCAAATTTGCATCCACAGGCTTATCGCGATGGTGGCGCATCGTGGCGTTTGTCAGGTCCCAGTTGTCCCTTTTACAGTGGCTTCGAACAAAAGTGGCGCATCGCACCATGTCCAGAAATCAGGATTTCAGTTTCCAACTTGTGTTTTTAAATTCGTTTAAGGGTATTTGGGTTTTTTTCTTAAGTCCTAAACTCGTCCTAAACATGAAATTTAACCCCTAATTGACCTAAATAATCATCATTATTCACTTTCTCTCAAATTAAAAATACCCTCTTTCAAGAACAAGAAACACTAGCTCTCAAGAATCAAGGTCAGATCTCATGAACTCTCCATCAATCCTTCTAAATCATCATCCCTGGTATGTTAGATCTTCATCCATGGATTCCTTTCATCCATGGAGTCCAAGTATCCATTCTAATTAAAAATCTATCATCTTTTCAAGATTTATTATATTAAATTATGATTTAAAACTATGAATCTCCATGAACTTCCTTGAATATTGATTTTTATACCATACTTTAATGGAATTATCATTGTTATCAAATCCCCCATGTTTTAATATTACCATTCTTTGAATTAGATCATGATTTAGTGTTATAAATGTTGAAGTCATGCTATTATTTCAAGTTTTATACTATTCCCATTAATTTACTAAACTATGAAGTACAAGTGTTTGATAAAATGCCTACAAGAGTGATTTATTTAATAAGAGCCTTCATGTTTTGGCCTTTAAGCTTTAGTGTCTTTTCTGTACTGTTGGTTTGAGTCCTGGGGGTATTGAATACCCGAAAACCATAGTTTTTTATTTAGTCTAGCTTCAGTACATTACAGAGTAGTCTTCAGATTATATTATGAGCATTATCATAATAGTCAGATATCAGTTAGTCAACTCAGAACAATCTAGTATCTCAGTGTCTTTTAGTTGGGAGTAGGATTTAGTACTAAGCGATTGTAGGGATGGTGGATTCCTATCAGATAGGCAGAGTTGTTAGTAGCAGTCCCTGTATTCCAGAACTACGTAGCCAACATAGGATATGAGCAGTCACCCATCAGATTAAGGTTGATTATCTCGCAGGGGTCACCCGTCGGTTCAGGATTGACACCCTTAGTCCTTTGGACACTATATCAGTTTAGTAGATCCACACAACCATTGTTGGTAACCGTGGCACGGTATTAACACCCTTCTAGCTGGGTTTATAGGTTGGACCCCGATTAACTCAAATTGGGGAATGTCGGTTAGATGATACCTCCCACAGTCTCAGATATAGTCTCAGTTACAGTCCCAACTCAGTCATTTGATCTTAGTGTTGCTTGACCAAAGGATACAAATTTCAGTTATTTAAGTATTTCAGTTTATAGATTTTACTCAGTTCATGTTATATGCTTGGTCATGCATCTACAGTACTTACAGATTTTCATGCATTTTCAGTATCTACACATTCCATGCTCTTTATTCAGTACTCTATGCTTTACATGCATGTCTAGTTAATTATTATTATTCCTATTCTTGAGACCACGCATATCATCCTACCTCATTCAGCATACCAGTACATTCAAAGTACAGATCGCATACCTTTTCTTTGCGCTATGATGTCTCCTATCATAGGTACTGACACTCAGTTCCCGGATCGCACCTAGATTCTCCGATTATCAGTAGTACAGTAGCAGTGGTGAGTCCTCATCATCTGAGGACAAATTATATTACTTTATGTCTTTATCTTAGTAGTTAGTAGAGTTAGTTGGGGCCTATCCCATCAACTCACAGGTTTCAGTTTAGAGGCTTTTCATACACTATAGTTATCTATTTAGACTATTTAGTGTTTAGTATTTTATCAGATTCATAATTCAGTAGTTATTTCATTATTAAAACCTTATTTCATTTCAGTTACTCTTCCGTATTCATGATTATATTATTCAGTGCTCACAGTAGGTACCAGCTCATGGGTTAGCTTGTGGTATCTTAGGATCGTAAGCACCGTGTAATGACTAGGAGATAGTATCGGGTCATTACAAACTTGGTATCAGAGACTAAGGTTTTAAAATGTCCTAGGAATTCTGAATGGTTATAAGGGACCTTAGGCATAGGAAAAGTTTAAGATCAACCTTCGTTCACTATCTCATTAAACCTATAAGTACCACACTCTTCTCTAAGGGGTATCACCAAGTATGTATGAATGCTAACTTCCCCCGATAGCTACAATATTAAGCCTCTACCCTTTATAGATACTAATCTAATCTTTCACTAGCCTTTATAACTATCACCCTAAAAGTCACACTCGCTAGACCATACACATCCATATATATCGTATCATTTTGATTGAGCTAATATTTCTCTCACCACCACTAATATCTAAAGCCCAATGTCGAGTAGAGTCTTGTGCATAGGTGTGTAGCGTGCCACACTTATAGATGAGAGGCTACAAGGTGTTTAGGAAAAAGTTTCCCTTCTTTTAAGTATTCATGTCATGCGATTGAGCATGAGCTCAAGTTAAAATCTTAGTCTAATCTATTTCCTCCTTTCATTTATAGAACATGCCTCCTAAGAAGAACTGGAACTCAGCCAGCCCCTCAGACCATCCAGGCAGATTCTCTAGACGAGCATGTCTCTCACATAGAATTCAGGGATGCGTTCACTACTCTAGCAAACTCCATAGAAGCACATAATGAATGGCCAACTTCTGTTTTGGCCAACCCACTAGCCAATATTGCTATAACCAGAATTTGGGATTACACCCGGATGGATCCTCCTTCTTTCACAGGATCCAAGTCTGAAAAGGATCCATAGAAATTCTTAGATATGGTTAAAAAAAATAGATGCTATGGGGTAATGTGTAGTCAGAGTGCTGAGTTGGCTGAATATCAATTGCAGGATGTAGACCATACTAGGTTTAAGCAGTGGAAAGTTAATAGAGGTGTTGATGAAGGGACTATAAAATGGGAAGAGGTTTCCATGGCTTTCTTGGATAGATTCTTTCCATTAGAGTTGAGGGAATCCAAGGTGTTAGAATTTATTAATTTGAGGCAAGGAAGTATGAGTGTGAGGGATTATTCTCTCAAGTTCACTCAGTTAGCTAGATATGCTCCTCATGTGGTAGCTGATAGTAGGTACAAGATGAGTAAGTTTATGTCTGGCATGTTTGATAGTGTGGTCAAGTGGTGTAGGGCCGCAATGTTGATTAGTGAGATAGATTTATCTATGCTGATGGTACATTCTTAACAGATAGAGGAATAAAAGATTAAGGAGAGGGAGAGAGAAAATAAGATAGCTAGGATGGGTAGTTTTAAATTCAATCAGCCAAAGTCAGAAGGTGGTAACCGTCCTTAGTTTCGTCAGAGGTCTTTAACCCCAGTACCTTCTTCATCCAATGCTCCAGTACTCAAATTCAGAAGCGACAATAGGGATAGGGGACCAAGTTATAAGTCCCAGGTCAGTGTTAGCAGTGCTCATGCCAATTCTTTATGTCAAAAGTGTGGCAGACATCATCATAGAGAGTGTAGAGTGGGTAGTGATGTGTGCTTTGGGTGTGTCAAGCTAGGCTATCAAATTCAGGAGTGTTGGGTAGTTGTTTAGAAATGTAGGGATGCGCGCCAACAGGGCCAGTTTCGTTAGTCGTCAGTTCCATCCGATGCCCAACTTAGCAAGGTGCCACTTCCAGTGCTACCAGTGGTCAACATCCGAATAGAATATATGCTCTTCAATCCATCCAAAATTAGGAAAATTCTCCTGACGTAGTTATTGGTTCATTGTTAGTATTTCACTTACATGTTTATGGTTTACTAGACCCTGGAGCTTCTCTTTCTTTTGAAACTCCATATATAGCTGTCAATTTCGGAGTCAGTCCCAAACTCTATCCGAGCCCTTTTTAGTCTCTACCCCAGTAGGACTTTCCATTGTAGCCAGACAGGTATACAGGAACTGTCCGGTCATAATATCTCAAAAAGTTACCTTAATTGATCTCGTGGAGTTAGAGATGATGGATTTTGACATCATTCTCGGCAAGGATTTCCTCAACTTATTCTATGCCTTAGTTGATTGTAGTAACAGAATAGTTCATTTCTAGTTCTGAAATGAACAAGTCCTTGAATGGAGGGGTAGTACTACAACTCTTAGGGGTCAGTTGATTTCATACCTTAGAGCCAGAAAAATGATATCCAAGGTGTGTCTACTATTTTGTACGAGTCAAAGACTTTAACTCAGAAACTTTTACTCTTGAGTCAGTCCAAGTAGTAAATGAATTCTCAGATTTATTTCCTGAAGATATCCCCAGAGTTCCTCCCGAAAAAGAAATCAACTTTGGAATAGACCTTCTCCCAGATACTCAACCTATATCTATTCTTCCTTACAGAATGGCTCCAGCTGAACTCAAAGAGTTTAAAGAACAGTTAAAGGATCTCCTAGATAAGGGTTTCATTAGGCTCATCATCTCCTTGTGGGGCGCACCTATTCTATTCGCGCGTAAGAAAGACGGTTCTCTCAGAATGTGCATAAACTACCATCAATTAAACAAGGTCACAGTCAAGAATAAATACCTACTTTCTAGAATCGATGACTTGTTCGACCATCTTCAGGGTGCCAATTATTTTTCCAAGATAAAACTCAGATCAGGCTATCATCAACTTAGAGTCAGAGAATGTGATATTTCGAAAATAGCTTTCCGAACTCAGTATGGTCACTTCAAATTTCTAGTCATGTCCTTTGGTCTTACCAATGCCCCAGTAGCCTTCATGGACTTGATAAACCAAGTGTTTAAGCAGTACTTGGACATGTTCGTCATAGTCTTCATTGTTGATATTCTTGTCTATTCGCATAGCGAAAACGATCATGCAGACCATCTCAGAATAGTGTTTCAGACCCTTAGAGCTCGCCAGTTATTCACTAAATTCAGTAAGTGTGAATTCTGGCTAAGATCAATAGCATTCCTTGGTCATATTATTTCTGGTGATGGCATTAGAGTTGATCCTTAAAAGACCGAAGCGGTGAGAAATTGTCCCATACCTATCTCTCCATCAGATATCATGAGTTTCTTAGGTTTAGCTAGCTATTACCGTTTGTTTGTTAAAGGGTTTTGATATATTTCATCCCCTATGTCCAGATTGACTCAGAAGAAAGTTAAGTTTTAGTGGTCAGATTCATGGGAGAAGAGTTTTTAGAAGTTGAAGACTCGACTCACCTCAGCCTCAGTTCTTACTCTACCAAACGGTTCAGATGGTTTTGTTGTGTACTGTGATGCATTCAGAGTAGGTTTGGGTTCTGTCCTCATGCAGAGAGGTAAGGTCATAGCCTACGCCTCCAGATAGCTTTAGACTTATGACAAGAATTATCCGACTCTTGATCTTGAGCTAGTTGCTATAGTTTTTGCCTTAAAGATTTAGAGGCATTACTAGTATGGGGTGCATGTAGACGTGTTCATAGATCACAAAAGACTTCAGTATGTGTTCTCTTAGAAAGATTTGAATTTGCGTCAGAGAAGATGATTAAAGTTATTGAAAGATTATGATATGAGTTTTCTGTATCATCCGGGTAAGGCCAATGTAGTGGCTAATGCTCTCAGTAGAATATCTATGGGTAGTGTAGCTCATGTTGAAGATAGTAAGAAAAATTTAGCTCAGGAAGTCCATCAACTTGCCCGACTAGGTGTCCGTTTACTCAATTCAGCAGAAGGTAGTGTATGGGTGTAGAGTAGCTCAGAGTCATCTATAGTTTCCGAGGTAAAGGAAAAGAAGGATAAGGATTCCAGTCTAGCTAAGTTGAAAGAATCAGTCAGAGATCAGAAAATAGAGGTCTTATCCTTAGGGGGAGATGGTGTTTTGCGTTGTCAGGGTAGATTATGTGTGCCTAGTGTAGATGATCTATTGCAACGAATTCTTGTAGAAGTGCATGGTACGCGTTACTCTATTTATCCAGGGGCCTCAAAGATGTACCGCAATTTGCGGGAGATCTATTAGTGAAGTGGGATGAAAAGAGATATTGCAGAGTTTGTAGCTAAGTGCTCTATATGCCAGGAAGTTAATATTAAGCACCATAAGCCCAGAGAGTCCATACAGGTGTTCAGTATCCCCATGTGGAAATGGGAGGAAGTGAACATGGACTTTGTGATAGGTTTGCCTCATACTCGTCGTCAGCATGACTCAATTTGGGTTATCATAGACAGGATGACCAAATCAGCTCATTTCTTGCCAGTCCATACCTCTTATTCAGTCAAGGACTATGCCAATATCTATCCCAGAGAGTTGGTTAGGTTGCACGGTGTTCCCTTATCTATCATCTCAGATATAGGTACTCAATTTACCTCACTTCGCATTCCAAAAGGGTCATGCTACCCAAGTCCACCTCAGTACAACCTTCCACCCTCAAACAGATAGTAAAGCAGAAAGGACCATTTTGGACTTTAGAAGATAAGCTGGTTGCATCCGTTGTTGATTTCAAGAGTAGTTGGGATGACCATTTCCCTTTGATTGAATTCGCATACAATAACAACCATCATTCCAGTATTCGTATGGCTCTATTTGTGGCTCACTATGGTAGGAGATGTAGATCTATAATTGGTTGGTTTGAAGTAGGTGAGGCCACAGTAGTAGGGCCTGACTTGGTGTTTTATGCATTAGAGAATGTTCAGTTGATCACAAAAAGGTTTAGGACTTCCTAAAGCCGAGAGAAATCGTATGCAGATGTAAGAAGAAAGGACCTCGAGTTTGATGTCGGTGATTTTGTGTACTTGAAAATATCTCCCATGAAGGTAGTAAAGAGATTCGGCAAGAAAGGTAAACTGAGTCCCCGATATGTCGGTCCCTTCAGAATCCTCAGTTGTTTTGGAAAGATAGCTTAGAAGCTATAGTTGCCTTCAGATTTAGCCTCAGTACACCCAGTGTTCCATGTCTCATTATTGAAGAAGTGTATTGGTGATCCAGCTGTAGTTGTTCCCTTAGAAAGTGTGAATATTTAGAAAAGTCTTTTATTTGATAAATTTCTAGGTAAAATGTAATGCCCCAATTTTATGAACTGAAACGCTACCCCATAAGTGATATCTGTACCTATAAACTGCATAATATCTCATAAAATATGTGGAAACATAAATTGTAAGGCCATAAGGTTCAATACTGATACATATCTGAAAAACATGGTATAACAATACCAAAAAGAAATATTAATACTGAAGTCTGAACATCTAATCTGACATCTATTCCGAAAGCCTCTAACTGAACTGAATAAGGAGTTGAAGGAACATGTGTCCAACTAACTCCATGAACTGAAAAACTAATCTAAAATACTGTAATAAAGTAATAATAATATTGTCCTCGAATAAAGAAGAGCATTGACTGCTGAAATCTGCAATGCTACTGCTACTCTAAAACTCGTGCCTCTGTACCTATGGCGTCAAATAAAACACCATAGCACGAATGCGTCATTACGACTGAATGTACTGAGTATACGAGTGAGGTAGGCTAAATGCAAAGGGTTTTATATGCATGAACAATGCTGACTGATATGAATGTGAGAATACATACATACATACGTAACTGCAACTAAACTCTTGGTGATACTGACTACTGAGTTTGAATACTGATAACATGAGTTTACTGATGCTGAGATACTGAATGACTGAGTTTACTGATATTGAGATACTGAATGACTGTATTTACTGATATTGATATGTAATTCACTAATAAGTGAGGAACTGATACTGTATTACTGAATACTGGGAGACTGATACTATATTACTGATAAAGGAATGATTGTTTCTGATAGTTCTGATTATGAAGAACTGATTTGATTGACCGTATATAACAGTCCTGGGTGTGTAGAGCGCCACACTTATGAATGAGAGGCTACAACACGTTTAGGAAAAAGTTTCCCTTCTTTCAAGTATTCATGTCATGCAATTGAGCATGAGCTCATGTTAAACACTCAATCTAATCCATTTCCTCCTTCCGTTTACAGAACATGCCTCCCAAGAATAATGGAAGAAGAACAGGAACTCAGCCGGCCCCTCAGCCCATCCAGGCAGATCCTCTAGACAAACATGTCTCTCACGCAGAATTCAGTGTTGCGTTCACTACTCTAGCAAACTCTGTAGCAATACTGAATAAATGTCCAACTGCTATTCCGGCCAACCCAGTGGCCAATACTGCTGCAACCAGAATTCAGGATTTTACCTGGATGAATCCTCCTTATTTCACAGGATCCAAGTCTGAAAAGGATCCACAAAATTCTTAGATATGGTTTAAAAGGTAACGGATGTTATGGGGGTGACGTCTAGTCAGAATGCCGAGTTGGCTGCATATCGATTGTAGGATATAGCCCTTACTTGGTTTAAGTAGTGGAAAGTTGATAGAGGTGTTGATGCACGACCTAAAGAATAGGAAGAGTTTGCCACGACTTTCTTAGATAGATTCTTACCATTAGAGTTGATGGAGGACAAGGTGTTAGAATTTATTAATTTGAGGCAAGGAAGCATGAGTGTGAGGGAGTATTATCTCAAGTTCACTCAGTTAGCTAGATATGCTCCTCATGTGGTAACTGATAGTAGGTCCAAGATGAGTAAGTTTTTGTCTGGCGTGTCTGATAGTGTGGTCAAGGAGTGTAGGACTGCAATGCTGATTAGTGAGATGGATTTTTCAAGGCTGATAGTCCATTCTCAATAGATAGAGGAGCAAAAGATTAAGAATAGGGAGAGAGGAAACAAAAAAGCTAGAACGGGTAGTTTTAATTTCAATCAGACAAAGTCAAAAGGTGGTAACCATCCTCAGTTTCATCAGAGGTCTTCAGCTCGAGTACCTTCTTCAGCCAGTGCTCCAGTACCTAAATTTAAAAATGACAATAGGGATAGGTCACCAGGATCTAAGTCCCAGGTCAGTGTTAGCAGTGCTCGTGCCAATCCTTTATGTCAGATGTATAGCAGACATTATCAGAGGGAGTGTAAAGCGGGTAGTTATATGTGCTTTAGGTGTGGCAAGATAGGCCATCAGATTTAGGAGTGTTGGGTAGTTGCTCATAAAGGTAGGGATGCGCACCAACAGGGCCAATCTCATTAGTCGTCAGTTCCATTCGGCCGCCCAACTTAGCAGGGTGCCGCTTCCGGTGCTACCAGTGGTCAGCGTCCGAATAGATTATATGCTCTTAAGTCCCACCAAGATCAGGAAAACTCTCCTAACATTGCTAATGGTAAGTTGCAGGTTTTTCACTTACATATTTATGCTTTACTAGACCCTGGAGCTTCTCTTTCTTTTGTAACTCCATATATATCTGTCAATTTTAGAGTCAGTCCCAAAAATATAGCAGAACCCTTTTCAGTGTCTATCCTAGTAGGAGTTTCCATTGTAGCCAAGAAGGTATACAAGAATTGTGCAGTCACAATATCTCAAAAATTTACCTCAATTGATCTCATAGAGTTAGAGATGACGGATTTTGACGTCATTCTCGGCATGGATTGGCTCCACTTATGCTATGCCTCAGTTGATTGTAGAAATAGAATAGTTTATTTCCAGTTCCCAAATGAACCAGTACTTGAATGGAGAGGTAGTACTACAGCTCTTAGGGGTCAGTTGATTTCATATTTTAGAGCCAGAAAGATGATATCCTTGGGGCGTGTCTACCATCTTGAATGAGTCAAAGAATCTAACTCAGAAACTCCAACTCTTGAGTCAGTCTAAGTAGTAAATGAATTCTCAGATTTATTTTTGGAAGATCTTTCCGGAGTTCCTCCCGAAAGGGAAATCGATTTCGGAATAGACTTTCTCCCAGATACTCAGCCTATATCTATTTCACTATATAGAATAGATATAGCTGAGCTCAAAGACTTGAAAGAATAGTTAAAGGATCTTCTATATAAGGGATTCATCAGGCCCAACATCTCCTCATGGGGCGCACCTATTCTATTCATGTATAAGAAAGATGATTCTCCCAGAATGTGCATAGACTATCATTTGTTGAACAAGGTCACAGTCAAGAATAAGAATCCATTTCCTAAAATCGATGACTTGTTCGACAAACTTCAGGGTGCCAGTTTCTTTTCCAAGACAGACCTCAGATCAGGCTATCATCATCTTAGAGTCAGAGAATATGATTTTTCGAAAACAACTTTCCGAACTCGGTATGGTAACTTCGAATTTCTAGTCATGTCCTTTGGTCTTACGAATTCCCCAATAGCCTTCATGAACTTGATGAACCGAGTGTTCAAGTAGTACTTGGAGATGTTCATCATAGTGTTCATTGATGACATTCTTTTCTATTCGCCTAACGAAAATGATCATGCAGACTATCTCAGCATAGTGCTTCAGACTTTTTGAGCTCGCTAGTTGTTCGCTAAATTTAGTAAGTGTGAATTCTGACTAAGATTAGCAGCATTCCTTGGTCATTTTATTTTCGGTGATGGCATTAGAGTTGATCCTCAAAAGATCGAAGCGGTGAGAAACTGGCCTAGACCCATCTCTCTATCAGATATCAGGAGTTTCTTGGGTTTAGCTGGCTATTACCGTCATTTTTTTGAAGGATTTTTATTTATTGCATCCCTTATGTATGGATTGACTCAGAAGAAAGTTAAGTTTCAGTGGTCAGATTCATGTGAGAAAAATTTTCAGGAGTTAATGACTCGACTCACCTTAGCCTCAGCCTCAGTTCTTACTCTACCAGATAGTTCAGATAGTTTTATTATGTATTGTGATCCATCCAGATTAGGTTTGGGTTGTGTCTTCATGCAAAAAGGTAAGGTCATAGGCTACGCCTCCAGACAACTTAATTCTCATGAGAAGAATTATCCCACTCATGATCTTGAGCTAGCAACTGTAGTGTTTGCCTTAATGATTTTGAGGCATTAATTGTCTGGGGTACACGTAGATATGTTCACAGATCATAAAAGCCTCCAGCATCTATTCTCTTAGAAAGATTTGAATTTGCGTCATAGAAGATGGTTAGAGTTATTGAAAGATTATGACATGAGTGTTCTGTATCATCCAGGTACGGCCAATGTAGTGGATGATGCTCTCAGTATAATTTCTATGGTTAGTGTAGCTCATGTTGAGGATGGTAAGAAGTTAGCTTAAGAAGTCCATCTGCTTGACCCACTAGGTGTCCATTTACTTGATTTAGTAGAAGGTAGTATATGGGTGCAGAGTAGCTCAGAGTCATCTCTAGTTTCCGAGGTAAAGGAAAAACAGGATAGGGATTCCAGTTTAGTTAAGTTGAAAGAATCAGTCAGAGATCAAAAAGTGGAGGTATTCTACCAAGGGGATATGGTGTTTTACGTTGTTAGGATAGATTGTGTGTTCCTGGTGTAGATGATTTGAGGAAACGAATCTTGCAGAAGTGCATGGTGCGCATTACTCTATTCATGCAGGGGTCACTAAGATGTACCACGATTTGTGGGAGATCTATTAGTGGAGTGGGATGAAGAGAGATATTATAGATTTTGTAGCTAAGTGATCTATATGCCAGCAAGTTAAGATTGAGCATCAGAAGCCTAGTGGGTCCATGAAGGAATACAGTATCCCCATGTGGAATTGGGAGGAAGTGAACATGGACTTTTTGACAGGTTTTCCTGGACCTATCGTCAGTATGACTTAATTTGGGTTATCGTAGATAGGATAACCAAATCAGCTCATTTTTTACCAGTCCATACCTCTTATTCAGCCGAGGACTATGCCAATCTCTATCTCAGAGAGTTGGTTAGGTTGGACGGTGTTTATTTATCTATCATCTCAGATAGAGGTACTCAGTTTACCTTTCACTTCTGGAAAGCATTCTAAAAGGATCTTGGTACCCAATTCCACCTCAGTACAACCTTCTACACTCAGATAGATGATCAAGCAAAAAGGACCATTTAGACTCTAGAAGATATGCTGAGAGCATGTGTTGTTAATTTCAAGGGTAGTTGGGATGACCATTTGCCTTTTATTGAATTCGCATACAATAATAGCTATCATTCAGTATTTGTATGGCTCTATTTGAGGCTCTCTATGGTAGGATATATAGATCTCTAATTGGTTTATTTGAAGTAGGTGAGGCTGTAGTAGTAGGGCCTGACTTGGTGTTTGGTGCAGTAGAGAAAGTTTAGTTGATCAGAGAAAGTCTTAGGGCTGCCCAAAGTTGAAAGAATTTGTATGCAAATTTGAGGAGAAAGGACCTCGAGTTTGATGTCGGTGACTTCGTGTACTTGAAAATCTCTCCCATGAAGGGAGTGAAGAGATTTGGTAAGAAAGGGAAACTCATTCCCCCAATATGTCAATCCCTTCAGAATCCTCAATCATTTCGGAAAGGTAGCTTACAAACTAGAGTTTCCTTCAGATTTAGCCTAGTATACCCAGTGTTCCATGTCTCATTATTGAAGAAATGTATTGGTGATCCAGATATAATTGTTCCCTTCAAAAGTATAGATATTCTAAACAGTCTTTTCTTTGAGGAAGTTCCAGTCGAAATTCTTGATCATCAAGTTCGTAGACTAAAGAACAAAGAAGTTCAGCTAGTCAAAATTCTTTGGTGGAATTAGTCCGTTGAGGGATCTACTTGGGAAGCAGAGGCAGATATGCGGACCAAGTACCCTCATCTCTTCTTCACGAATCCAAATTCAGTAGAAGGTACCAAATCTTCTTATGATATTTCTCTATCATCCTCAGTTTCAGTAGCACATCATGTTAATGTCAGTTGTGCATTCATGAATTAGTTCAGCCATGCATTCCATGCATCAGACATGCATATTCAGTGTGTAAGCTCATTCCATCAGTTCCCTCAGCTTAACCAGTTTCAATCGGGGATGAATAATCCCAAGGGGGAGATATTGTAACACCCCGTATTTCCCTAGCATAATCTAAGTCCCAATACATTAGTATTCATATATGAAATTTTTGAAAAACTCATTATTTTTAGTTTAAAGCCTGTCATTGCGTAAGAAATTTTATTAGCTTTCCAATGATATAAAATTATCCCAAATTCGATAACCAGGTAAGAAGTTATGGTGATTTTAAGTTTCAGTCGCAAAACCCCATTATTTTAACATTTAGCGCATCACGGAGCAGGACAATATCCTATTTGGAAAATTCCTGTGAGGGTTCACGATCCTGGCATGTCACGCCGTAGTTCTATTTGACATTTGTCAATTTCCAATGGGCCTCCGCGATCGTGGTGCGTCGCGGAGATGGACAAATTGGCATCCATAGGCTTACCGCGATGGTGACGCATCGTGGCGTTTGTCTAGGTCCCAGTTGTCCCTGTTCTAGTGTCTTGGCACGATAGTGGCGCGTCGCGCCAAGGCCAAAAATTGGGATTTCAGTTTCCAGCTTGTGTTTTTAAATTCGTTTAAGGGTATTTGGGTCTTTTTCCTAAGTCCTAAACTCGCCCTAAACACAAAATTTAACCCCTAATTGACCTAAATACTCATCATTATTCACTTTCTCTAAAATTAAAAATCCCCTCTTTCAAGAACAAGAAATCCTAGCTCTTAAGAATCAAGGTCAAATCTCAAGAACTCTCCATCAAACCTTCCATATTCATCATCCCAGATATGTTAGATGTTCATCCATGGATTCCTTTCATCCATAGAGTCCAAGTATCCTTTTTAATTACAAATCTATTATCTTTTCAAGATTTATGATATTAAATTGTGATTTTTATGAATCTCCATGAACTTCCTTGAATATTGATTTTTATACCATACTTTAATGGATTTATCGTTGTTATCAAATCCCCCATGTTTTAATATTGTCATTCTTCGAATTAGATCATGTTTTAGTGTGATAAATATTGAATTCATGCTATTATTTAAAGTTTTATACTATTCCTATTAATTGACTAAACTATGAAGGACAAGTGTTTGATAAAATGCCTACAAGAGTGATTTATTTAATAAGAGCCTTCATGATTTGGCCTTCAAGCTTTAATGTCTTTTCAGTATTGTTGTTTTGAGTCCTGGGGGAATTGAATACCCGAAAACCATAACTATTTATTTAGTCTAGTCTCAGTACATTACAAAATAGTCATCATATTATATTATGAGCATTATTAGAATAGTCAGATATCAGTTATTTAACTCAGAATAGTCTAGTATCTCAGTGTTTTTCAGTTGAGAGTAGGATTTAGCACCGAGTGAGTGTAGGGATGGAGGCTTCCCCGTCAGATAGGCAAAGTCGTTAAAAGAAGTCCCTATACTCTAGAACTATATATCCAGCGTAGGATATGAGTAGTCACCCGTCATATTAGGATTAACTATCTCGCAGGGGTCACCGGTCAGTTCAGGCTTGACACCCGTAGTCCTTTGGACATTATATCAGTTTAGTGGATCCACAAAATCATTGTTAGTACCCGTGGAACGGTATTAATACCCTTTTATATGGGGTTACTGGTTGGACCCTGAATATCTCTAATTGGGGAATGTCGGTTAGATGATACCTCCCACTGTCTCAGATATAGTCCCAGTTATAGTCCCAGCTCAGTTATTCAGTCTTAGTGTTGTTTGACCAAAGCATACAAATTTCAGTTATCTCAGTATTTTAGTTTACTGATTTTACTTAGTTCATGTTATATTCTTAGTCATGTATCCACAGTGTTTACATATTTTCATACATTTTAAGTATCTACAGATTCCATGCTCTTTATTCAGTACTCCATGCTTTACATACATGTCCAGTTAATTATTATTATTCCTATTCATGAGACCATTCATATCAGCCTACCTCATTTAGCATACTAGTACATTCAAAGTACAGATCGCATACCTTTTCTTTGCACTATGATGTCTCATATCATAGGTGCTGACTCTCAGTTCTCGGATCACACCTAGATTCTCAGATTATCTACAGTACAGTAGCAGAGGTGAGTCCTTATCATCCGAGGATAGATTATATTACTTTATGTCTTTATCTCAGTATTTAGTAGAGTTAGTTGGGGCCTGTCCCATCAACTCACAGTATTCACTAGAGGCTTTTCAACACTACAGTTAGTTATTTAGACTATTAAGTTTTTAGTATTTTATCAGATTCATAATTCAGTAGTTATTTCATTATTAAAACCTTATGGGATTTCAGTTACTCTTCCCCATTCATGATTATATTATTCAATGCTCACAGCAGGTACCAACTCATGGGTTAGCTTTTGGTCTCTCGGGACCGTAAGCACAGTGTAACGACTAGGGTGTAGTCTCGGGTCATTACATATACATATCCAGAACTTATATCGGTAATCATATATATAAGCCATAGCATATCTCTAATCATCTCACTTATACGAGGCATTTCGCATATGTAGGTATTATATCAATAAGCATATAATCATCTATAATATATCTCAAATTAATAGGTCATACATCATGACTTATAAGGAATATCGCCTCTCTAAAAAAATCATCATATCTAAGAGGAATATCATCTCTATAGACTCGATAATCATAATTAAGAGAAAAACCATCTTTATAGGCCCAACAATCATATCTAAGAGGAATATCATATCTATAGGCCGAACAATCATATCTAAGAGGAATATCATCTCTATAGGCCCAACAATCATATCGAAGAGTAATATCATCTCTATAGGTCCAATAATCATATCCAAGAAGAATGTAACCTATAAGGACCCAATGTTATGTCTATGAGGAAATATCATCTCTATAGGACAATATCATATCTAAGAGAAAATTGCATCTCTATAGACTAATATCATTTATAAGAGGAAATAGCATCTCTATAGGTCAATATCATATCTAAGAGGAAATAACATAGCCATAACTTAAAGTTACAATCCGTGGAAGATCATTACAAATTATCAAGTCATGAAGTAACCTTATATTAAGGTTTACTAGTCTCAACTATGCATAATATCCGCAACTAAGTCCACAAGGCTAACACAAGTCTTGGCCTAAGTGGGCCGGACAACCCTTCTTCTAATCCTTAATTTCCATATTTTCGAAAACTATGCCCAAACTAGGCTAGGGTATGTAGTTCCACTTCTAGATGTCAAGTAGGCCATATTCAAGACTAAGATATGAACTTCAACTAGAAACAAGGGCATTTAAGTTAACTCTACCCAACTACGATTTCAATACCACCACACCATCCCAATAAGATTAAAATATGCCAATCATGCTTCCAATACTAAAACCTTATCCCGAACCTAGCATTATATCATATCCATAATACAAACTAATCTAAACTTAGGAGAAGGCAATAGGATTTTCAAAGGTTATAAACATACCATCTTACGGGTCCAAAACCCTCATCTTATCCCAAACATCAATAATCAAGGATAAGTTATTCTACTCATAATCAATCCTAATATACAATTCACATGCAATATATATATATCACACATCACCTATGAAGAATAGTAGATAGAAGCCTACCTCGAAGCCGAACTGCAAAACCTCACATTATGCACCATATGCTTGACTTTACTTCGAAATCCCTAAAATGCCATCACACTATAAAAACCATAATCTACTCATCAATACGAGTCTAACGATACCCATATTGCACTATTGTGCTTTGGGTCTAAAAATGGTACCAAGACCCCAAGTGGGTACCATATATGGAAAATGAGTTTTTGAGACCAACCCCATGTTCTCGAATGAACAAGGAACCATAACCCTCAAGAAATGTGTAAAAATTAAGCATACTTTTGGTTAAAATCAAGCCCTAAGTTAAATTGTGGTTTTGGGTACAAACTAAGAAATTCAAGCATGAATTCAAGGGATTCTTACCTTAAACTTGAAGATAATCATGATAAAAGATGATAATCAAGCTCCAAAGTCACCCACCATGACCAATTTGTGATTAACATACCATTTTAGGGTTTCTAGGTCTCAATAGAGGAAGAAGATGACCTTTTCTCGTCCAAAATAAGTATATAAACAACCCTTCACAGTCCCTCAACTAGGGAGATCGCAGACCCATGCGTGTCCAGTCATCGCGCTCGCTATGACACTACCGCAATCGCGGTACTTTTCCGTACTAAATGACAGCTAAAACTTGATTCCGAGTTTTGGCCAATGCCTCAGGATGCATCCAGAATTAAATTTTCCAAACGAGATATGTAACCACACCAAATTCAAAGTTCCAGATGCATTGGCGAAGTCAGATTTTCTATCCGAGGTCATTTCGATCAAATGTGGGTCCCACATCTAAACTTTCAAATTTTCAACTTTTTAATCGATAGGTCAAAATGAGATCGGGTGCATTGGGACCCAAACCAAAGGTCTACTTAGCCTAAAATTGATATTCCAGATCTTACGCCACAGTCAGAATTCGTATCCGAGATTGTTTCACTAAATTTTTTGCTCGGTGGCCATTTAGAATTAGAGAAACTTCTAAATAGGGAATTTTTTCTAAAAACCAAATAAACTATCCGATAACTGAACCACCAGTCCCAGCAAGTCATAAATGACTTGGGGAAGCTATGGAGAAGCTTAAATGGTGAAGATAAGCATAAATATGGAAAATAACCTGAAGGGTCATTACATTATCCACTACTAAAAGAACTTTCATCCTCAAAAGTCAACGAATAGAAAGAATCTCAAAAGCTTAAAGGGATGAGATACTGGGCCCACATGCTCCAAGCATGACTTCCCAAATAACCTCAGCAGAGAGAAAATGCTTGTAAGGGATTTTGCCACGGGTATCCCTTTTTCAACCAGCACTCTCATTCTACTTCCAAACAGCCAAAACTCAACTTAATCGCTAACTGGCCTCCAACTGAACCAAGGAGGCTGATACATCCACATCTGAACCACATCATCTGAGCCAACGTCACCAGTTCATGAGTCATGTTACCAAATACAAATCAAAATATACACTCCATTTACCATTTTGCACATGTTATTTATTCCAAGCCAGGAGAAAAATTACTTGAGTCTCACCCACACGGTCTCATCACAGAGAACTCATAGAACTGAAGCTGACCCGCTAAAAATCCATACCATAAATAAGATAATAAGCTAATAAGGCGTTGTTGGAGTACGTAGTGAGATTCAAGGTTAAGGTTGATTGATGAGTTCAGTGGACAGAACGATCGATATGAGGCCTAGGTCAAGGCAGGAAGTTAAAGTATGACTTACCCCATAGTTGGGGGTGGGGGTTAAGCATATGATTCAACAACTTTGAAATCCTTGATATTCTAGAAAGGGAACGCGAATCTAGCCACCACTTTCTCTATTTAATGAAAAAGAAAACTTTCCCAGACTGAGAGATTGCTAATCCTTTTTCTTCACCTGGTGAAATTAAACTAAATTGAAAACTGGAATAATCGGTCTGTGAAACACTCTCTCCAATGGTCACCTTTAACATTTAACGCTCACCTTCACGCTCTGCCTCGACTGACCGACAACTTTTAACGCTGGCGACGGTATCGATTGAGCCAGAAAAGGTAAGGTTGAGCCTCTCTACCACCCCAGATCTCCCTCACCCCTAATTTCTCTTTGTACTCGCCCCCTCCTAAATTCCCTTCTTGTTCCGTCGCTTCGGTCATCGGTAGAACTACGATTCCCGCCGACTCGACCCTGGCAACAGGGAGTGGTTTCACCTGTGGCAAAATAGGTAGGTCAAACAGGTGGTTCAGGTCAGAAGACATCCAGAATCCCAGCAAGATTACAGAAGGCTCTCCGAAGTTACTCCGGTGACTCTCCAGCGACACTCCAGAAATGTACCAGCAGTCCTTTTTCCAGCGACCTTACTTTGGAAATGATTTTTGACATCAAATTGACGGAACCAGCAGGTAGCAGGCGTACCGGTTACATCTACACTTTTACGAATTTAGCCACTTCAGTCAATTTTTGATTTCCTGTATATTATTTTGTTGTCGTGTCCCTATCTCTTATTACGGCTTCGATTTTACTTTTTTGCATCCTTCCTGTTACTTGTAGGGTAGTAGTGTATGGCTGCTTTGTTTGGAGATTGTTGTTGAGTTGTGTTCCAGATTAGTACATCGCTTGACTTAGTATTAATTTGTGGGGTAGACTTTTTCTGCGATTATTTCATCTACTTTACTTGTACCTTTCTTTTCCTGTTGTTGCTTTATTACTATCGTTGTTTGCATTCTTGTGGATTTGTGGCTGTAGTCTTTGATGGCAAAATAGGGTCATGTCCAAGGGGGTCCGAGGGGGAGGGAGGGGGGCTATTTTGGGGGTGAGGGAGGTCGGGTGGGAGAGAGGGGGCAAGGTCTGGCGTTAGGGGTGGTAGAGGAAGGCGTGTTGCTAGAGTTGATAGGCTGAGGGTTGGGTCTTAGAATATAGGAACTCTTCAGGGTAAGTCTATAGAGATGGTAAAGATTCTTAGAAAGAGGAGGATCAATATTACGTGTGTGCAGGAGACTAGGTGGGTAGGGTCTAAGGCAAAGGTTGTAGATGGTTATAAGTTATGGTACTCTGGTAGCGTGAGGCATAAGAATGGAGTTGGCATCTTAGTGGATAAAGAGATTAGAGGGAAGGTAGTGGAGGTTAAGAGGATTAATGATAGGTTGATGATTGTTAAGTTGGTTATTGGGCGGTTTACCTTGAATGTGTGTAGTGTTTATGCGCTGCAGGTGGGATTGGATGGGGGGAAGGAGTTGTGGTTTTGGTAGGCTTTGGATGAGGTGGTGAGAGGAGTGCCTAGTTCTGAGAAGATTGTTGTAGCGGGGGGCTTTAATGGGCACATTGGGTTGTTATCGGGAGGCTTTGATGATGTGCATGGTGTTTTTGGTTTCGGAGAGAGGAATGACGAGAGAGCTTCTCTATTGGATTTTGCGAGGTCTTTAGGGTTGGTAGTGGTGAGTTTGAGCTTTCCGAAGAAGGACGATCACCTGATTACCTTCCGAAGCGCGATAGCCAAGACCCAAATTGACTTTTTGCTTCTTAGGAAAGATGATAGGGTGTTGTGTAAGGAATGTAAAGTCATTTTGAGTGAGTATCTTTCGACTCAACATAGGCTTTTGGTAATGGACTTGGGTATAAAGCGAGATAAGAAGAGAAGGCGTGAGGGGGGTAGACCTAGAATTAAGTGGGGCGGTTTAACGCTGGCGATTGTGTGGGTAATAGAAGAGAAGGTATCGGGTATGGGGGTGTGAGAGTGTAGGGGAGATATGGATGATATGTGGGATAGGGTGGCTAGGTGTATCAAGGAGACTGCTAGTGAGGTGTTGGGTATTTCTAGGGGCCGAGCGAGCCATCATCAAGGGGATTGGTGGTGGAATGAAGAAGTTAAGAATAAAGTGGACGTAAAAAAGGGGGCGTATGCTAAGTTGGTTAAGAGTAAGGATGAAGAAGAGAAGCGGGCCAATAGGAAGGAGTACAAGATAGCAAGGAAGGAGTCTAAGGTAGCAGTTACGACGGCTAAGATGGTAGCTTTTGAGAGCTTGTATGCGGGGTTGGAGCCAAAAAAGGGGAAAAGAGGTTGTTTAGGATTACTAAGGCTAGGGAGAGGAAGGGTCGACCAGGTGAACTGCATTAAGGGGGAGGATGGTGGAGTGTTGGTGGAGGACGGGCTCATTAAGATGAGATGGCAATCGTACTTTAATAGGTTATTGAATGACGAAGGGGATAGAGCTATTGTGTTAGGGGATCTGGAGCACTCTGAGGTAGACTCTTTAAGGTAGAGAAGGTCAAAGAGGCGGTTCACAGGATGCGTAGGGGTAGGGCGACGGGGCCTGATGAGATTCCAGTGGATTTTTGGAAGTTTTCTGGCGAGACCGGCTTGCGATGGTTGACTATTTTGTTTAACAGCATTTTCAAGTTGGCAAAAATTCTCGAGGCTTGGAGATGGAGTATTATGATCCCGTTATAAAAGAACAAGAGCGGCATTCAAAGTTCCAACAACTATAGGGGGATAAAGTTATTGATCCACACTATGAAGATTTGGGAGAGAGTGGTCGAGTTGAGGTTAAGGAGGTTAGTGACTATCTCGGAGAACCAGTTTGGATTTATGCCCGAGCTCTCGACTACAGAGGCAATTCATCTAGTGTGGAGACTGGTAGAATAGTATAGGGAAAGAAAGAAGGACCTGCACATGGTGTTTATCGACTTGGAGAAGGCGTACGACAAAGTCCCTAGGGAGGTTCTTTGGAGATGCTTGAAGGTGAGTAGGGTCCCGGTGGCATATATCAGAGTAATCAAGGACATGTATGATAGATCTAAGACACAGGTTAGGATGGAAGGAGGAGATTCAGAGCATTTCCCTGTCTTGACAGGGCTGCATCAGTGATCTATTCTTAGCCCATTTTGGTTTGCTTTGGTGTTGGATGTGTTGACGTGGCGTATTCAAGGAGAGGTGCCTTGGTGTATGATTTTTGCAGACGATGTAGTTTTGATTGATGAGACGCGGGGGGTGTATGAATGATAAACTAGAGGTGTGGCGACATACCCTTGAGTCTAAAGGGTTCAGGTTGAGTAGGACCAAGACAGAGTATTTGAAATGCAAGTTTAATGACTTGTGGCAGGAGGACGACGTGGTAGTAAGGTTGGATTCCCAGGAGGTGTGCAAGAGAGGTAGTTTCAAGTATCTCGGGTCCATGATTCAGGGAAATGGTGAGATTGACGAGGATGTCTCCCACTGTATTAGGGCGGTAAGGATGAAGTGGAAGCTCACCTCAGGGGTGTTGTGTGATAGGAAGGTGCCTCCCAAGCTTAAAGGCAAATTCTACAAGGTGGCAGTTTGTCCAGCCATGTTGTATGGAGCAGAGCATTGGCCAGTCAAAAACTCTCACTTCCAAAAATTGAAGGTGGCAGAAATACGGATGTTGCGTTGGATGTGTGGGCTTACTAGGGGTGATAGAGTTCGGAATGAGACCATTCGGGAAAAAGTTGGAGTGGCTTCGATGGAGGACAAGATTTGGGAAGTTCGATTGAGATGGTTCAGGCTCGTGATGAGGAGGGGTACAGATGCCCCGGTTCATAGGTCTGAGTAGCTAGCATTGGATGGATTCAGGTGGGGTAGGGATAGGCCAAAGAAATACTGGAAAGAGGTGATTAGGTAGGACATGGAGCAGTTGCATCTCACTGAGGACATGACCCTAAATAAGAAGATCTGGAGGATGCGAATCAGGATAGAGGTTAGGGATAGTTTGGGTCGTTGGGGTAGGGAAATACTGGGTGGGTGTACTTTTCTTGTTATGCCACATTGTTGTATGCCTTATTACGTATTTGTTTACTATTCTTTGTTTATTATCCTTTGTGGGTGGATTGTTATGTCTTTTCATATTTTCCCATACTTTATTTTGGATTTAATTAGTATCTCGTGTCGTGAGTTGGAGGTCTATCGAAAATAGCCTCTCTACCTCATCGGAGGTAGTGGTATGGACTACGTACATCTTACCCTCCCCAGACCCCACTATGTGGGAATGCACTGGGTTTGTTGTTGTTGTTGTTGAAAACTGGAATAATCAGAGGCTCGTCCATCCCGACCCCAGACTCTTTCCTCCCGACCAATTTGACTCTGGGCAGACAAATAGAGATAATCAAGGAATGCAATCCATGCCAATGATGAAGCTAGTCTTGATGAAAATCAATCTGAGATCTCAAAATCCAAGGCATAACTACTCATCACTAAACATTCTACTCCAGGAGGTCTCATCTACCAAGAATGAAGTCATACTGAATCCAACTCGAGTATATTACTCCCACTAAGTAAAACATCTAAAATTCCCAAAGAAAACTAAAACTCGAGGTCAAAACTGAAATAACCAATATGGGGGCCATGGTTTATCATCTGAACACTTATCAACTATAATTTAACCGACGTCGAGAAGACCGAATAGGCAATCACAAATTAGGCTCGCCTATGAATGAAATATGAGCAAAGAAAAGTCTAAAACAAAGGCTGCACACAAGCTCTACAACACCAAATATAATCTCAATACCAAGGCTGAATCACTCGTTCTCAAATATGAGCCAATTCCCTATTTTAAATCCTTTGTAGGTTCAAATTGGCTACTGGGTGAAAACATCAGTCAAATGACCTTGTATGTCTATTATGACTATTCGGATAACTCTAGAACGTCAATTTAAGTTTAAGAGGACCCTTGGTACGGTCTCAAGGCACCCAAACTCATTTTGGTCTATTAATAAAAAATTAAGAAAAATTGCAAGTACGTGTGGGACCAACTTTTCATAGGAACGACCTCAGATAGAAATTTTAACTACTCCATTGTGTTTGAAATGTTTAATTTTAGGGTAGCATAGTTCGTTTGTGCATACAAAATTTTTGATGAATCTCGAGGGGTTGGCAGAGACTTGAAAAAATTCCAAGTCTGCAGCTGGTGCCTAATATCTAGTGTGACCGCTAAAGCAGCCCTTAGGGAGCTTTAGTGGAGGGAACTTGGCATCCTATTAGGCACTTTAGCATCCCTAACTCAGCCAATAAGTACCTCTTTAGCGGCTCCTGGGAACATTAGCGACTAGCACTAAAATGGCCTATGATTCGATTTAGCTACTAGAGCTAAAGTGGCCTATTATCTGCTTTAGTGGCATAACTAGTATGGTCGGATACTAATTTAGCAGTACTAGGAACTTTAGTGGTGATCACGAAGGTGGCCTAGTGTCCTCTTTTGTCACGATCCAAGACTACCCCTAGTCATAACACGATGCTTAAGGCCATAAGTGACCCCAAGCTAACCCATAAAGTGGCACAAACTATAAATACTAAAAGAAAGATCATAAAATGTTGTGTGGAAGAGATTTAATGAAATATATGAATAATCAAAACATAACCAACTGTCCGACTGTCTAAAATCTTCTAAGCATGATGAGTTGTTGGGATTGGTCCCCAACTAACTCTGACTAACATAACATGAACTAAAATATTCGGAAGCATGATAAATAATATAACTAGTCCTGGACTAATGAGGACTCACCAATGTTGTAACTGGGTGATACAGGAATGGACTACATGTGATCTGGGAACTGAGCATTTGAACCTATGTTATAAGACAACGTAGCGTAAAAGAGAGTATGTGTTCATTACTTTGAATGTACTAGTATGTGAGATAGGAATTTAATGGTATATATTTAGGTACTGAGCATGAATGCTTGAACATGTAAAATGAATGTAAGACCAAGCATAAACATGTACTAAAATGATTTGAATAACTGAATAACTAAATAACTAACAAATGGACACTTGGTCATACAAACCTGAACTATCATAATTTGAATGTTGAACTGAAACTGTGGGAAATACCATTTAACCTACATACCCCAATCTGAGCTAATCGGGGTCCAACTTGTAACCCCAGTTGGAATGGTGTTAGTACCTTGCTAAGGGTACAAACACTGGCTGTGTGGATCCACTAACGTGATGTATCAAAGTACTAGGGTGTCATTCCTCTACTGGCGGGTGACCCCTAGGAGAGTTTCAGCCCTCCACTTGTGGGTGACCTCTCATAACGTACGTTGGTTACGTAGTTTTGTAACTTAGGGACTTCTACTGAAGGTCTCAGTCCTTTATTGGCGGGTGAGCCTTTATCCCTAGGTTTGCTCGATGCTAAGTCCTACTCCCAACTGAACTGACACAAATACTGATGAAAGTCTTAACATGACTGATACTGACATATTCTAAACATGATGGTATTCTAAATTTAATGATACAAGTATACTCTGAGTGACTTGTAACCTGACATCTATGACAGACATGACCCACCAACACTATCTAATGCAAACTGATCTTGGCAAATATTAAATAATCCATAGTATGGGAAAATCATGAATAACACCCAATATTTCAATAACCAATCATGATGTAAACATTTGCATTATAAAACATATGGAAACACAATTATCTTGAGGGTATATTATTTCATGGTTCAGAATCAAAACAATTGAGAGGAGATTCATAAAATTCATGGTTAACTTAGAAACCCATGAAAGATAAAAGAGTTTTCCACTTAAAAGTTTAGAGAGTTCTTGGGACTCAATGGGTGGAAGGGACCCAATGATGAATATCCCACATACCTGAAGTAGAAGCCTTGAAGAAATCTTCTTGAGAATTGGACTTGCTTGAAGAACCCTAGTTTGCTCTTGAGGAAGAAAGGAATCACCTCTTTGATTTCTCTTAGGTAGAATTGATGATTATGCTTTGAATTGGGGTGTTGGGTCTTTTATACCACCCCTTGGAAAGCCAAAATGAGATGGGTTTGGCTTTTAAGGGAGTTGGAAGAGACATAAAAGTTCTTGGAAAAACATGCAGGAAAACATGCTCACAGTCATTACGATTCACCCCACGACTCATTAGGACTGGTCACAAGTCGTGTTCTGAGTCGTAACCTGGTGTCTTGGGATTCTGGGTACATCTGGATCTGGCTACGACTGGCTCCTAACAACTTGTTATGACTGACTATGAGTCATTGGGTGAAGTCATAGTTTGAGTTTTTATTCTTGGATCCTTTACTGGTCAGGCTATAAGTCCACATAACAACTTGTAAGGTCTAACTATGAGTTATGTGCTGGACTTGTAACCACCAGAAGGAATTCACAGTAGAAACTATTGTGACTATGAATCCCATCCAACGACTCGTAATAAATAATTACGAATTATGGAGTGGAGTCATGGTCACTTGGCTGAAGACTTCGGACCCTCGCTGTTGTGACTATGACTCCTTGTAATGACTCTTAAGGTTTGGTTATGGGTCGTCAAGTAAGTCATGAGCACTACCAGCTGACAGACTCATAGAGGAAAATTTTCATAACTTTTTTCCACGATGCTGGATCAAGGAAAGACTTGTGGCATTGGAAAGCTAACTTCATAGCCTATCTTTTTGGGAGGTTTAGGGAATGAAAACTTGGTGTATTATAAAATCTCCCCTTGTTATCATTCATTCCCGAATGAATATTGTCTGAGCTGGGATGCTGAGATCATGCATAAACACTTATGAGTTGAATCATGACTTAATATCTGAATTTGAAACATGATACATGGACTGAACTAAATTCATAAATGCATGTTATTACATGAGTATGGTTGGATAGCTGAGATAGAAAGTGAGAGAATTAATTTAAAGAAACCATTTCCTCAAGATGAATCTGGATTCATAGGGAAGAGATAGGGATACTTGGTTCGTATATCGGCTTCTGCTTCCTAAATATCTCCCTCAATGGACTGATTCCTCCACAAGACCTTTACTAAGGAAACCTCCTTATTCCTCAACCTATGAATCTGGAAGTCAAGGATTTCAATTGGGACTTCCTCATAGGAGAGTCTATCTTCCACACCCACACTCTCTAATGGATCAACTGAAGTTGGATCACCAATACATTTCTGTAGCAAAGATACATGGAACACCGGATGCACTGATGCTAACTCTGCTGGCAACTCTAACTTATAGGCTATCTTTTCAAAACGGCTCAAAATACTATATGTACTAACATAGAGGGGACTGAGCTTTCCCTTCTTACCAAACCTCTTCACTCCCCTTCATGGGTGAAATTTTTAGGTAAATAAAATCTCCAAACATAAAACTCAAGCTCCCTCCTCCTCATGTCTGCATAGGATTTCTGATGACTCCGGGTTGTTTTCAATATTTTTCTAATAAGATGAACTTTCTCCATCACCTCATGCATTGAAATTGGAACTATCAAGGTAGACTCACCTACCTCTAACCAACCATTAAGATATATATACCTTCTACCATACAAATACTCAAATGGGGCCATCTGAGTACTGGAGTTATAACTATTATTATACGCAAACTTGATCAATGGTAAGTGGTTATCTCAACTACCCTTGAAATCAAGAACACACTCCCTCAACATGTCCTCTAAGGTTTGAATGGTCCTTTCTGCTTTACCATCTATTTGAGGGTGAAAAACTATACTGAGATGAACTTAGGTACCTAGACCCTTCTAAAAATCCTTCCAAAAATAAAAGGTAAATTGGGTGCCTCTATTTGATATGATGGTCAATGGAACCCCATATAATTTTATAAAATCCCTAAGATAGAGTCTAGCATAATCCTCAGTTAAATATAAAGTATGGATTGGAAAGAAATGGGATGACCTGGTCCTTCTATCCATAATGACCCAAATAGAATCATGATGACGTTGCATATGGGGCAACCCTATAAAAAATCCATATTCACCACTTCTCACTTCTAAGTGGGAATGCTAAAATCCTGAAGAATACCACTAGGTCTCTGGTGATCAACCTTGATGTGCTGATAATTCGGACTCTTATCCACGAATTCTGCAATATCCTTCTTCATACCATTCCACCAATAGACTTCTCGCAAATTGTGGTACATCTTAGTGGCTCCTTGATGAATAAAATATCGCGAACCATGCACTTTTGCTAACCTTCGCTGCCTCAAATCATCCATACTCGGAACACATAACCTGCCCTGACAACGAAGAACACCATCTCCTCATTGGGAGAAAACCTCAACTTTCTAATCCCTAACTTCCTCTCTCAACTTAACAAAAATAGGATCTCTCTCTTGCTTTTCTTTTATCTCAAAAACCAAAGAAGATTCTGAAACATTCTGAACCCATACATAACCTTCGGCTGAATCAACCAACCAAAAACCTAATCTAGCTAGCTGATGAACCTCGTGAACTAACTCCTTCTTATCATCCTCAACATGGACAACACTTCCCATAGACAGCCTACTAAGGGCATTAACCATAATATTTGCCTTACTCGGGTGATACAACACACTTATATCATAATCTTTTAACAATTTGAGCTACCTTCTCTGACAAAGATTGAGGTCTTTCTGCATGAACACATACTATAAACTCTTGTGATTAGTGGACACATCAATATGAACCCCATAGAGATAATGCCTCAAAATCTTTAAATAAAAAACAATTACTGTGAACTTAAGATCATGAGACGGGTAATTCTTGTCATAGGGTTTAAGCATTCTAGAGGCATAGGCTATCACCTTGCCTCGCTTCATCAAAAAACAACAAAGACCAACTCTGGAAGAATCAAAATAAACCACAAAATCAACTAAACCCTATGGTAGAGTCAATACTGGGGCAGAAGTAAGTCGAGTTTTAATTTCCTAAAAACTCTTGTCACAAGAATCTGACCACTAAAATTTGACTTTCTTCTAAGTCATTCTGGACATAGGAGAAGCAATAAAATAAAACCCCTTAACAAATCATCTGTAGTAATTGGCTAAACCAATGACACTTCTGATATCTGATAGAGAAATGGCTCTAGGTCAGCTTCTTATTGCTTCAATATTTTGAGGATCAACTCTAGTGCCATTACCAAAAATGATGTGACCGAGAAAAACTACTGATTTTGACCAGAAATCACACTTGCTAAACTTGGCGAATAACTGGTGATCTTTAAGGGTCTACAAAGCAATCTCGGGTCTGCAAAGAAATCTCATATGGTCTGCTTGGTCACCTTTACTACGGGAATAGACAAGGATATCATGTATGAAGACTATGATGAACGTGTCTAGGTACTGCTTGAACACTCTGTTCATCAAGTCCATGAAAGCTGTAGGGATATTTGTTAGTCCAAACAACATAATTACAAATTTAAAGTGAGTATACTGAGTTCTGAAGGTTTTCTTCGGAATATTACATTCTCTGACTCAAAGCTAATGATAGCCGGATCTGATGTCTATCTTAGAGAGATAATTTGCACCCTGAAGTTGATCAAACAAGTCATCAATCCTAGGGAGAGGTTACTTATTCTTGATTGTGACTTTTTTTAACTTACAGTAGTCGATGCACATTCTAAGAGAACTATTTTTCTTGCGCACGAAGAGAAGTGGGGCACCCCATGGGGAAACACTGGGCCTGATGAAACCTTTATCCTAGAGATCTTTCAATGGTTGTTTCAATTCCTTAAGCTCAGCAGGAGCCATTTGGTAAGATGGAATTGAAATAGGCTGGGTATCAGGAAAGAGATCTATTCCAAAGTCAAATTCCTTTTTGAGAGCAACTCTGGAAAAATCTTCAGGAAATACTTTTGGAAACTAATTTACTATTGGAACTGACTCAAGACTTGGAGTTTTGAAACTTGAGCCCTTGACTTGAAGAAGGTGATAAATGCAACTATCAGAGATTATATTTCTTGCCTTAAGGTAAGAGATGAATCGACCTATAGCCACTGAGGTACTAGCCCTTCATTCCATGACTGGATTATTAGGGAACTGAAATTGGATGATTCTATTTCTATAAACAACTAAGGTGTAGCACGAGTAGAGCTAATCCATGATGATAATGACGTAAAAATTAGTCATCTCTAAATCTACAAGGTCTACTGAGGTAACCTTCTAGGATACTGTGACTAGGCAATTTCTGTATGCCTGTTTGGCTATAATAGAACTATTGACAGAGGTGAAAACGTAGAAGGGCTCTTCTTGGATTTTGGGAGTGACACTAAAATCTACTGGTATGGAAAGAGTCACGAAGGACTGTGTGGCTTCAGTGTCTAATAATGAATATACATGAATTTGGAAGACTTGCAACATACCAGTAACCACATTAGGAGAACCTTCCTGATCTTATCAAGTCTGAAGAGCATGGAGTTGATTCTGACACTGCCTACTAGTGGCACTGGAGGTCGCAATCTGCTGAGTCGGGCGACCCACTAGAGCTGATGAGAAGTTATATTAACCCTGATGACCAAAATCTTTCCGCTTCTGGTAAACTACTGGGAAATCCCTAATCTTGTGGCCTGGATTGCCATACCCAAAATAAATATCACTTCCTGCCATGCACTCACCCTTGTGGTTCTTACCACATCTCTTACAAATTGGGTTGGTACGACCATTATTCATGCTACCCTAATACTTAAGCCTGAGGCTCTATCCCAATTATCCTATCTAAACTTAGGCATTGGAGCACCGATAGAAGACGGGGCTAGGGATGAAGATTTCTAGTGGAATAGAGAATGATTCCCATCATCTGACCTCTGTTGAGAGAAGTTTAACTACCAATTCTGGCCCTCTTATTCTCTCTTTTCTTTCTTTGATATTCTATTCATCAATTTAATGAGCATGGACCATCAGTCTAGAGAGGTCTATCTCCTTAATCAATAAAGTGATTCTGCACTTCTTGACTACATCCTCAGAAACACCAAATACAAACTTGCTCATCTTGTCCCTAAGAATTGCCACCATGGTCGGATTTTACCTTGCTAACTGGGTGAACTTGAGTGAATACTAATTTCACACTCATCCTACCCTACTTCAGATTTATAAACTCCAATACTTTGGCCTCCCTCAACTCAAGTGGGAAGAACCTATCTAAGAAAGAAGTATGAAACTTATCCTACTCTACAAGCCCTGCATTGGCGCCTCTATCCTTCTTCTACTGCTTCACCTAAGTATAAGCTACTCTTATAGTTGGTAAGCAGAAAAGTCAGCACTCTCACTTGGAGTAATACCTATGATATCAGCCACCTTCTGAACATAGTCCAAACACTCTTGTGGATCCTTCTTAGACTCGGATCCAGAGAATGTTGGAGGATTCATCCGAGTTAAGTCCAAGATTCTAGTTGCTGCCATGCTCACCACAGGGTTGGCTGGAGCAATGACTTTCTAATTATTCTGGGAAGCCATAGATTGGGATAATACTGTTAAAGCAGCCCTGCATTCAGCGTGAGAGACCTGCTCATTCAGAGGGTATTTGGGAACAGGTGGCGCGGACTGGTCCCCATATCTCCTTCTGTTAGACCTTCTGGGTGGCATTTTTTGTAAACGGTGAAGCATAAGTTAGAAGGAGAAGTTTAATGGGGCTTGCTCTCCATCACACGACTTAAATACTAAAAAAGGGAAACTTTCCTAAAACATCTCATAGACTCTCGCGCATAAGTGCGGTGCGCTTCACACCCATGAATAAAACTCTACTTAACGCGACTTTCAGACATCCTAGGACACCTTAAACCTTATGATCTAATACCAAGTTTGTCATGACCCGGGACTGCCCCCTAGTTGTAACATAGTTCTTAAGGACACAAGTGACCCCAAGCTAACCCATGAACTGGAACAAACTGTAAATACTGAAAGAAATATCATAAAATGATGTGTAAAAGTTACTTAATGAAATATTTGAATAATCAAATCCATAACAAATGGGTCTCAAACACATTGCTGAAAAACATAACCAACTATCTGACTGTGTGAAAGCCTCTAAACATAATGAGTTGTTGGGACAAGTCCCTAACTAACTCTGACTACTGACATAACAGGAACTGAACTACTAGGAAACATAATAAATAATATAACTAGTCCTTGACTGATGAGGACTCACCAATGTTACAGATGAGGACCTAGACGTAATGGGCATCCCAAGTCCAACCAGGATTGGGGACCACCCCCTGTTACCCAACCCAACCACATTATACAACCTTTGATGGGCTAAATTTTGAGCATATAACAAGATAGCATAAATGCTCTCATTAAGACTCTGGGATAGGGTCACAACCGTGACTGACCCAACCGAGTCCAACCATTCCAAACCAACAGTCCAACCATACAAAACCAAACCAAAGGCCATAACCAAATAAGTTCCAGAAGCTATAATGATAATTAATCCCAAAATGTAATACGATGGAAAAACCAACAATATCGTCCAATGATTTCAGGCCCAAAACCAATGCCAATACTGAGGCTGACACCAATACCGATCCCGCCTATACCAACCCCCAAAAGTACCACAACCCTCTATCCAAAAGAGTAAAAATATCTGGTTGGGACATGACCTCAACTATGGACAAAACCAATATCCAAAATAAAATAAAAGTGTCTAAAGATGTCCATATCATAAAATGGAGCCTTCCAAAAGGATGGAAGCTCACCACTTTAGTCCAAGTATTGATACCAAAATCTAAATGCTAGACATGACGAGTATAATGGCTAGTTTTAGCATAGCGTGGGTATACAACCGCCAATAGACAGGTTAACGAGTGATCACTATCATGAACTTAGGATAAGGATAAAATAATGCTAGTTATAAAACCAAGTAAAACCATCCATAATGCATACAACCATATATACATATATAAGTGTCGGGAAAGGGAACCGAGTTTAGCATGTATTTAAAACCTTTACCTAGATTGTGTAGCTTTGTTGTCCTAGGATACCCATGGGCAGTATGGGTTCAGCTCCCCGTGCTTAAAGGGCCCCAGTGCATGTAGCTGCACGACCAGGGAAGTATCCCATTAGGATGACTTGTACATCCCCAATATAAGGTGTGACATCATGCACACAGTCATCAAGACCACACCTTATATCGGGAAATATGAGTTTCCAGTTTAGGTCCCCCTGGGACCTCCACCTTCCATGTCTTAGCTATACCTCCCCATTTAATGCCCAATTAAAACTATTTCCAAATAACCAACCAATTCATTTACCATTTATTAACAAAAGCCATTTAGTAGTAGTGTCGTCATACCAACCATACTTGCAAGCATTATCCATAGCCAACCATTTATAGATTAAGGGGACTTTCAAGTGCCCTTCCATTTACCATGTTAAACCTCTTGGAGAAATCTATACCCCACTAGCATAGCCATTTAGACATTTACCTTTCCAAACCATTTAAACCATGCATAAATCCTTTACCAAGTTTAAAACAAGCAAGAGTTCTATTTAAAATAAGTCAATGTAATAAACATATCTTCATAAGCATTTTGTCAAACACACTGGGGGCATAGTGTATATCCAAAACCAATTCCAATTACCAATAACCATTCTATGTATTCCAATTATACAAAACCACCATTAATGTATATGAAAGCATAATTAAGACCATGGGAAACCATAACCGAGTATTTATAAGTAAAACTCCCAAATTATGTTTGAAAACTCAAAGCATACAATATGAAATCATGAAAACCAATAATAAAATCATGCATTTTGTTGGACCTAACAATAAGGGAAGAGAACATGCCTTATACCAAAGAATTTATGGAATGAAATCGCCAAAGCAAGCCCCAAATTAGTCCTCAAGATTAAGCCCTGGCTTTCTTGCCCCAAAAGATCTTGAGAGAATAATGAAGTGTTTAGAAATAGTTTCTAAGTGTTTATGAATAATATAATAGGGTAAATACTCTTCAAAGTAGGTTAGAAATTGTGGGGTCCTATTAGGGTATGTAGAGAAATGTCCAGAATACCCCACTTAAGTTTTACAAAATCCCGTCACATGGATACGACTGACCCTTATGAGTCATACCCTTTCTTTATGAGTGGTACCCATCACTCGTATCCAACCTCAAACCTTGGACCCAACACTGTCCAGTATATGACTCATCCAACCAAGTTGTACCCATAGTATACGATTCGTATCTACCATCCATATCCCTGGCAGAATAAAATACTAAGAGGATTGAACACTGTCCCCTATACGAGTACAAGTTCCGACTCATACCCAATAATATGACTCTTATCCCTAAGTCGTATCCATTCCTGTAATCCATCCATCCCACCAACCAACACTGGTCAGTATACGATAAGACTATACCACTCGTACCCCAACATACGAATCATACCCATGACTTGTATTGGGTCCGGAGAACAAAATTCCATGAAAAATTCTAAGAGCCAAAACCCAGGATGTAACATTCTCCCCCACTAGGAACATTCATCCCCGAATAACAGACAAGGTAGGGGTAACCACACATAGAGTCATTTGAATTATCAAACATATTCCTAATCTTCATCAAAGTTTGAAATCAAAGAGGCAAAGATATTAGTCTTCATCAAACTCAGAAAATAAAGATGTGTTTAAGAACACATACCTTCCACACAAATCCCAGGAGCAGAAAATAAAAGCGGATATTTGGACTTCATGTCCTCTTCTGCTTCCCAAGTAGCCTCTTTCACCTTGCGGTTCCTCCATAGAACCTAGACAAAGCCATATCCTTGGTCCAACACTGCCGAACATGCCTATCCAATATCTCAACCGGGACTTCTTCATAAGACAGAGAATCTGAGATACCCATCCTTTCCAAAGGAACAATAAAAAAAAGATCACCAATGCATTTCCTCAACATGGAAACATGAAAGACTGGATGAACCAAGCCCAAACTAACAGAAAACTTAAATTTATAAGCAACCTTACCAACCCTTTGCAAAGTGACATAAGGACCAATAAACCAAGGACTGAGCTTTCCTTTCTTGCCAAACCGCACTACTCCCTTTATGGGAGATACCTTTAGAAATACCTTATCCCCAACCTCAAACTCTAAGTCTCTACGCCTAATATTTGCATACGACTTTTGGCTACTTTGGGCAACCTTAAGACTATCCCCAATCATCTTCACCTTCTCTAAAGCTTGATAAACCATATCCATACCAAACATGTCCACCTTACCAAGCTCAAACCAACCAATAGGAGATCTATACCTCCTACCATACAATGCCTCAAAAGGGCCCATACTAATAGTAGAATGATAGCTATAGTTGTAAGCAAACTCCATGAAAGGTAGATGCTCAACCCTATTTCCACCATAGTTAATCATACAGGCCCGGAGCATATCCTCTAATGTCTGAATAGTTTTCTCTAGTTGCCTGTCAGGCTGCGAATGAAAAGCATTACTCAAACTAACCTTAATCCCCAACCCTCTTTGGAAAGACCACCAGAAGTGAGATGTAAATTGTGTGCCACGATCAGACATAATTGAAACAAGCACCCTATGAAACTTCATAATCTCTTGAAGATACAGCTTCGCATAATCCTTACTACAGAAAGTGAGTAGACTTTGTTATCCTATCCACAATGACCCAAATCAAATTATATTGGTTCCGAGATTGAGGAAGATCGGTAATAAAATCCATATTGATTACCTCCCACTTCTATTCGAGAAACTTAATTTCTTGATGCAATCCACCAGGTCTCATGTGCTCAACCTTAACTTATTGACACTCCATGCACTTGGCCATAAATTCAATCACATTCTTTTTCATGCCATTCCACCAATAGATCTCCTTGAGATCATGATACATCTTAGTCGAGCTGGTACACAATCTTCCTTGGTACACAGTCAGCCAAAATTCTTTACTGTAAATCATCAACATCAGGAATACACAATCTTCCTTGGTACCGCAAAGTACCATCACTACTGATCTCAAACACCACCATATTTTTTTCCAATAACATCACTCTTGATTTTCATCAAGATAGGATCCAACACTTACTTCTCCTTAATATCTGCACCAAGAGATGATCAAACCACTTCTTGCACCATCACACCACCATCTTTGAATTCCAAGAGGCAAACTTTAAGATTAGCTAAGTTGGGAATATCCTTTAATAATTTCCTCTTTCCTTCTTCCACATGAGCCAAACTCCCCATGGACAACATGCTAAGAGCATCAACAACCATGTTAGCCTTACCTGGGTGGTAGTAAAGACTTATATCATAGTCTTTGAGAAGCTCAAGCCATCTCCTCTGCCTAAGATTAAGCTCCTTCTGTGTGAACACGCACTGTAGATTCTTATGATCAGAAAAGATATCTACGTGAACACCATACAAATAATGCCGCCAAATTTTTAAAGCAAAAAAAATTGCCAACAACTCCAAATCATAAGTAGGTTAGTTCCTCTCGTGCACCTTTAACTGCCTAGAAGTATTAGGCAATCACCTTCTAATATTGCATCAAAATACAACCAAGCCCTACCCGACATGCATCATAATAAACCACAAACCCATCATTGCCTTCCAAAAAAGTCAAAATTTGAGCCAAAGTTAGCTTATCCTTCAACTTCTCAATACTCCCCTCACAAGCATCCGACCAACAAAACTTGACCTTTTTCTGAGTAAACTTAGTCAAAGGAGCCGATATCAATGAGAAGCTCTCCATAAACCACCTATAATACTCGGCTAAATCCAAGAAGCTCCAAATGTCAGATGGAGTTGTGGACCTAGGCCACCCCTTCACCACATCAACCTTTATCCCCTTACTAGAAATAATATGACCCAAGAAAGTCATAGAACTCAACCAAAACTTACACTTAGAGAACTTGGCATACTGCTTCTCTTTCTTTAAGGTATGTAACACCACACAAAGGTGATTAGCATGATACACCTCACTCCTTGAATAAACCAGAATGTCATCAATAAACATAATAAAAAAAAGATCCAAATACTTCCTAAAAACTCAGTTCATCAAATCCATGAATGCTGTCGGGGCATTAGTAATTCCAAATGACATCACCAAGAACTCAAAATTCCCATACCAAGAACAAAAAGCCATCTTAGGGATATCTACCTCCCTAATCTTGAGCTGATGGTACCCAAACTGAAGATCTATCTTAGAAAAAAACTTGGCACTTTACAACTGGTCAAACAGATTATCTATCCTTGGGAGAGGATACTTTCTCTTGACCATCACCTTATTCAACTGCATATAGTCAATGCACATTCAAAGGGAACCATCCTTTTTGTGCACAAATAATGTCGGTGCACCCCACAGAGAAAAACTGGGATGATAAACCCCTTATCTAGAAGATCCTTAAGTTGCTCCTTGAGTTTCCTCAACTCAGTTGGAGCTATTCTATTAGGAGTAATAAATATTAGAAGAATGTCCAAAAATAAATCAATACTGAACTCTATTTCCCTATCTGAAGGAACACCAGGAAGATCATCCTAAAAGACCTCTAGAAATTCATTAAACACAGGAATTGACTATAAAGAAGGACCTTCTGAGTTAGAATCCTTAATCCGGACCAAGTGTTAAAGCTACCCCTTGGAGATTAACCTCTGAGCTCTAAGATAAGAAATAAACCTTCCCTTAGGAATTAGGGAACCACCCTTCTATTCTATAACTGGTTCACCAGGAAACTTAAAGATAACCCTTCGGGTCTGACAGTCTAAGGATGCATAACAGGAGTGTAACCAATCCATGCCTAAAATTATATTAAAATCCACCATACGCAACTCAAATAGATCCACCAGGGTCTGCTTGTTACCAATAGATACCACACACCCCTTATAGACCCTTTTAGCAATAACCGAGTCTCCTATCGGGGTAGAAATAGAAAAAGGATCTGAAATCACTTTGGGATCAAAACCAAAAGGCACAACCATATAAGGAGTCACATAAGAAAGAGTGGACCTCAGATCAAGCAAACAATATATGTCAAGAGAAAAGAGTTGTAATATACCAGTAATGACATCAGGTGATGCCTCAAATTTTGTTGGGATGCCAAAGCAGACAACCTATTCCAACCAACACTAAAACTAGGAGAAGTAATAGAAGAAGATGCAATACCACTAGGTGTAGGAGCAGAAGATGATGCCACAGGAACCTTATTCACCCCCGTACCGACCTTATTAATCGGACAATCCCTATGTCGATGACCTGGCTGGCCCTACCAAAACCATTTGTCCCTCCCTTCTTCATAATAACCCTGATGGGGTTAACCATAGAAATAACAAAGAGGGTATGAAAAAATTGAATGAGCTCCGCTCACCTGAGATTGGGCACCCTATGACCGAAAATAGTCACCATCTTGATGATATCCTTTATTTTGACTACTTTAGGTATGGGGCACTAGTAGTGGAGAAGGAACTCGAACTCCCCCACTTCCTTTTCTACCACTTGCCGCTATCTTGACCACCCTGGGACTGCGTACATCCCTGATAAAAAAACTTGCTCCTCTTTTCCTACCAATCCTCAAACTTTGTTTGCCTCCTCTTCTTATCCTTCACTTGCTGCATATGGATAGTAAATCGAGAATCATCCATATCTTTAATAATCAACGTAGTCTCTCTCTCCAAGATCAAATCTCTATTCAACCTAAAAATGAACTTTCTCATTCTCATCTGTATGTCAGCTACCAAATGAAGTGCATACCTTGATAGCTGATGGAACTTCAAGGCATATTCCTTGACAGTCATCCTCCCCTAATTAAGATTCACAAAAGTATCCATTTTAGCTTCCATCAACTCTTGAGGAAATAAATAATCTAAGAAGGTATTAGAAAAGGCCTCCCGCAATTCAGATTCTTCCACATCACCCCTATCTATGTCCTACTCCTCGTACCATTGATAAGTAATATTTTTGAGCTGATAAGCTATAAAGTTTACCCCCTCCACATTGGTAGCTTGCATCACCTAAAATGTCTTCTTCAATTCATCCAAGAAGCCTTGTGGATCTCCTCTACCTTCACTATAGTAAAAGTAGGAGGACCCATCTTCATAAATTGGCCAACCCTTGTGGCCTCAACAGAAAACCTGGAAGATACATCCTACTCATCCTAAGCAGCAACCAACTGAGTAATAACTGAATGGATTGACAAAATTTTGCATTATCATATTTCCCTGAGGGACCTGAAGAGAACTGGTGGGATTAGGAGAAACTCCTGTACCATTTAGAATAGGACCCTAAGATCAAAGATATACCCCCATCGTAGGATGTACCCCTTCAACATCATCTCCAGATAGGATACAAGAATTTTCTTACTTTCCAGATCTACGAGGCATGATCTAAAAGATGAAAAAATAAGGATTTAAGGAGATTCCAGGACTCAGACTCCAAGTTTGAAAATAGAATACCAAGAAAGTAAAACATTCCTAAATTTCTTATAGCCTCTCTCTTATAAGTGTGGCACGCTACACACCCCTAAAAGAGACTTTACTTAGTACGACTTTGTGGCTATCCTAGCTGACCATAAACCTAAATCTCTGATAGCAACTTGTCATGACCCAAACAAAGGCCTAGACGTAATGGGCATCCCAAGTCCAGCAAGAGTGAGGACCGCCCCCTATTACCCAACCCAACCACCATATACAACCTTTAATAGGCTAAAATTTGAGCATGTAGAAAGATAACATAAATTCTCTCATAAAGACTCTGGGATAGGGTCACAACCGTTACTGACCCAACCGAGTCCAACCATAATAAACCAATCGTCCAACCATACCAAACCAAACCAAGCTATAACTAAATAGGTTCCAAAACATATAATGATAATTAATCCCAAAATGTAATATGATGGAACAACCAAAAATATCGTCCAATGTTGTCAGCCCCATTACCAATGTCAATACTAAGGCTAATACTAATATTGATCCCGCCTATACCAACCCCCAGAAGTACCATAAAGCCTTTATATAAAAGGGTAAAAATATCTAATTGAAACATTCCCCCAACAATGGCCAAAACTAATATCCAAATTAAATAAAAGTATCTAAAGATGTCCATAACATGAAATGGAGCCTTCTAAAAGGATGAAAGCTTACTACTTCAGTCTAAGTACTAATACCAAAATTCAAATGCTGGACAGGAGGAGTAGAATGGATGGTTCCTTCCTAGTATGGGTGTACAACCGAAGTAGATGGGTTAACGAGTGATTTCTAGTATGAACTCAGGATAAGAATAAAATAATGCCAGTTATAAAACCAAGTAAAACCATCCATAATGCATACAACCATACATATATATATAAGTGCCGGAAAAGGGAACCAAGTTTAGCATACATTTAAAACCTTTACTTGGGTTGTGTAGCTTTGCCGTCCTAGGACACCCAAAGGTAATATGGGTTCATCTCCCCCTGCTAAAAGGGTCCCAGTGCGTGTAGCCGCACGACCAGGGAAGTATCCCTTTGGGATGTATAGTACATCCCCAATATAAGTTATGACATCATGCCAATGGTCACTAAGACCACACCTCATATCAACAAATATGAGTTTCCGATTTCAGTCCCCTAGGACCTCCACCTTCCACGTCTTAGCTACACCTCCCCCTTTAATGCCCAATTAAAAACATTTCCAAATAACCAAAAAATCTATTTTCCATTTATTAACCAAGGCCATTTAGTGGTAGTATCATCATACCGACCATACTTTCAAGCATTATCCATAGCCAACCATTTATAGATTAAGGGGACTTTCAAGTGCCCTTTTATTTACCATGTTAAACCTCTTAGGGAAATTCGTACCCCACAAGCATAACCATTTAGACATTTACCTTTCCAAACTATTTAAACCATGCATAAATCCTCTACCAATTTTAAAACAAGCAACAGTTCCATTTAAAAGAAGATAATGCAATGCATATATCTTTATAAGCATTTTGTCAAACACATTGGGGGCATAGTATATATCCAAAACCAATTACAAGTACCAATAAATATTCCATGTATTCTAATAATATAAAACCACCATTAATGCATATAAAAACATAATTAAGACCATGGGAAACCATAACTAAGTATTTATAAGAAAAACCCTCAAATTATATTTGAAAACTCAAAGCATACAATATGAAATCATGAAAGCCAATTATAAAAGCATGCCTTTTGTTGGAAATAACAATGAGGGAAGAAAACATGTCTTATATCAAAGAATTTATGAAAAGAAATCACCAAAGAAAGCCCCAAATTAGTCCTCTAGATGAAACCCTAGCTTTCTTGCCCCAAAAGCTCTTGAGAGAATTATAAAGTGTTTATAAATAGAATAATAGTGTAAATACTCTTCCAAGTAGTTTAGAAGTCGGGGTGTCCTATTAGGTTAAGTAGGGAAATATCCATAATACCCTCACTTAAATTGCACAAAATCCCATCACAGGTATACGACTGACCCTTAAGAGTCATACACTTCCTATACGAGTGGTACCCATCACTTATATCTAACCTCAACTCTTAGACCCAACACTGTACAATATACAACTCATCCAACCAAGTCATGTTCATTTTATATGATCCGTGCCTCCTATTTGTATCCCTAGCAGAATAGAATACCAAAAGGATTGAATGTTGTCCCCAATATGAGTACAAGATATGACTCATACCCAACCACATGACTCTTATACCTAAGTCGTATCCATTCCAGTAACCCATACATCCTACCAACCAACACTTGTTAGTATACGATAAGACCATTTCACTCGTACCTAAACATGCAACTCATACCCTTGAGTAGTATTGGGTTTGGAGAATGGAATTCCAGGAAAAATTCTAAGGGCCAAAACTCAAGATGTAACCAAACTGAACTGACACTTATACTGATGAAATGCTTAACATGACTAATACTGATATATGCTTAACATGATGGTATTCTGAATTTAATGATACAAGTATGCTTTGAATGACTTGTGACCTGACATTTGTGACATACATAAATATCTAGGTATCGGGTGTTGATAAACCATCAACACTATCTAATGCAAATTTATCTTGGCAAATATTGAACAATCCATAGTATGGTAACTTTATGAATAACACCTAAGATTTCAATAAGTAATCTTGATCTAAACATTTTCATTATCAAATATATGGAAACATAATTATCATGAGGGAATATATTTTCATGGATTAGAATCAAAACAATTGAGAGATGATTCATAAAATTCATGGTTAACTTAGAACCCCATGAAAAAGAAATGAGTTTTACACTTGAAAGTTTAGAGAGTTCTTGGGACTCAATGGGTGGAAGGTACCCATTGATAAATATCCCACATACCTGAATTAGAAGCCTTGAAGAAATCTTCTTGGGAATTAGACTTTCTTAAAGAAACCTCGTATGCTCTTGAGGAAGAAAGGAATCACCTCTTTGATTTCTCTTGGGTGGAATTTATGATTATGTTATGAATTGGGGCTTTGGGTCTTTTATACTACTCTTTGGGAAGCAAAAAAGACATGGGTTTGGCTTTTAAGGGAGTGGAAAAAGTCATAAAAGTCCCTGGAAAAATATGCAGGAAAACACGCTCATAGTAGTTACGACTCACCTACGACTCATTATGACTAGTCACGAGTAGTGATCTGAGTCGTAACTTGGGTTCTTGGGATTCTGGGTACATTTTGGTCTAACTACAACTGCCATCTAACGATTTATTATGACTGACTAGGAGTTATTGGGTGAAGTCATATCCGAGGCTTAATTTTTCGATCCATTATTAGTCAGTATACGAGTCCACATAACGGCTCATAAGGGATGACAATGATTCGTGTGTTGGACTCGTAACCCCTAAAAGGAATTCTTGGTTGAATATTGTTGTGACTATAAGTCCTCCCCAACGACTCATAATGTCTGATTATGAATCATAGAGTGGAGTCATGGTCACTGGAATGATGACTTAGGACCCTCACTGTTGTGACTATGACTTCTTGTAATAACTCGTAAGGTCTGGTTATGGGTCATAAAGTGAGCCATGATCACTGGCAGCTAGCAGACTCCTAGATATATTTTCATAACTTTTTTCCACGATGCCGGATCGAGGCAAGACTTGTGGCGTTGGAAAGATAACTTTATAGGTTATCTTTTTGGGAGGTTTACTACATGAAAACTTAGGGTATTACTAATTTAATGGTGCCTTCATGCCTGGGAATCATATAAATACCTCACTTAGCCTAATTTTCACCATTCTTCTCCCATTCTTAAGAAACTAAAACCCTAAATAGTGTGAAAACTTGGGAGAAACATTTGTGGGTGATCTTGGAGCTTGGGAAAAGTGTATTTATGGATTTATTCATTGAATTTATGGTAAGATTTTATTAATTTTATGCTAAAATTCTCTATTCTTGTCTAAAATCCTTATAAGCTTGGTGACTAAATTTTAGCACCATTATAGCTCGGAATCCATCTTTTTTTATGGTAAATGTTCCTTGAGCACAAAGGGATGTTGTATTGGTTTTGAATGTGCTATTCCATAAATAGACCCTGCTTGGAACTTCTACATAATTTTAGGGCTAGTGCATAATAGTGCATCATAGGTATCATTGTTCTCATTTTGATGAATGGATTGTGATTTTGATATCGTGGCACCTTATGAAAGCTTCTCAGAAAGGGAAATCAATGATTTAGCAGATTCTTTGGGTTTTTCTTTAGAATTCAGGTAGGAAAGGTTTGTCGTTTTCATAGATTGAGATATCTCATAGTATGAGTATGATATTATGTTATATATGGGGTGGGATTTTTATGATGGATGTTTGAATAAGAACATTGGATTAATTAAACCATTTAGGTTATCTTGAACCTATATTTTAGGAGTAATTAGCTTAGTTACTCATGTCTTAGGTGAATTTGACTTCGTGGCTGATGTTTAAAATGGAAATGCCTTAGTTGCATAAGCTAGGTGAAATTTTCTTAGTCACTCATGTTAGGGTGGAATTGGTCTTAGTTGCTAAAGTTAAGGGAAATTTCCTTAGTTGCTATTATTTTAGATGGGATTGACTGAATTGTTCATGTTTGGGGAAGGATTACTATTTTAGGGCTCTTATGGCTTATTAAACATCTAAAAATTAAGTTAGATACCTTAGTCTAGTCTAGGATAGAAGCTGCCTAAAATAAATTTTGGGAATTAGAGTGGGCCCCTCCCGCCCACCTTAGGCAAGACTTGTGTTAGCCTTGTAGACTTATTTATGCATATATATACTCTTATTAATGGTTGGTTTGACACTTAAGGAGATTGAATATATTTATTGAGTGTGTTAGTTAGGTATTAAAATATTGATGCCAATTCTGGATATTGCTAATGATATTGCTTATATACGTGATTAATGATATGATTTATAGATAAGATATGACTTATATGTACGTGATTATTGATATGTCTTTCAAATATGAATAATAATATAGCCTATCGACATGCTTAATGATATAGATATCGCTGTGATTAATGGTTAATGGCTCACAAATATGATATGGCTCATAGATATGATATGGCTCATAGACATGATATGACTTATAGATATGATATTGATTATAGGTATGATATGGCTTTTAGAAATAGTTAAGGTCTTAAAGATATGATTCATAGTTTATGGATGTGCTTATTAAAATAGCTTATGATTATGATTATTGACATGACTTATGGGCTTGGTTAATGGCATAACTTAATAGACGTGGTATTGGTATAGTCTTTTGGGTTAGTTTATTTTTATGACTTTTTGATATGGTTCATTGATACGATTAATAAATATGATTTTCGGTTTGAGTCCAATAGTTAATAATGATCTTGATAAATATAAGTTCTGGTTCAAGTCTGATAATGAGAATAATGATGATGATACTATTAAGTTCCGGTTCAATTTCGACATTGGAATTATGTATGAGATGATATAGTTCAGATGGATTCTTTGATTATGGTATGATAATTGATAACTTGAGGTTATTTAGTTACTCAGTTCCCTTTATTGTACCCTCCAAGCTCATGGGGGCCTGTGTTGGGTTATTTACTTTTCCTCACGTATTGTCTTATGATGGCCAATCATGTAGATATAATGGTATGACCTTTATGTTATTTTCTCATATGCATTCATTTATTTATGTATAGTGGTGTCAGAGCTTATTTCTAGGTTTTCTCTTTTTTCCTTGACTTAGCTTATTATAGCTTGTATCTTATCATATTTATATCATGATTTAGCTCAGTTAGCCGATGATGCCTACTACGTCCCCGTGGCTTGGTACTCATACTACACTTCTTTACCTTTTTGGTGCAAATTCAAGTACTAGTTGCTGCTACTGATTCGACGTTCATGCAAAGTTGACTTCGGAGAGTAGATGAGCTCTTGGAGTTGGAGTTACCCTTTTTCCTTCTATTTATCTATGCCTAGCCTTTTATCTTTAAGATGAATTATATTTGACTATTTAGTACTCATAGTTCATTTATAGTAGCTCTTGTACCGACATAACTGAGTCTTGGGATGGTTGTTGATTTCCCATCTATCTATTAGACCTTTTGGACTATATTATTGCTATTTAAGTCTTAAAATTGTTAATTTCCAGCTTTTAGGCCATTCTTCACCAAGTTAGCCCATTGCATCTAGCTCTAGGTTATGATTTGGATTACCTATTAGCGGTATGGAGTAGGTTCTATCACGACTCATAAAATGGGTTATGACATATATATTCTCCTTACCAACATCTTTACTCATATCAGTTTAACCTATAAGGTTCATGTATAGTTAGTCATTTAAGTTGTACGCTTGGTCTTAGGGTGAGTAGTTTCAGTTTTAGAGCAAGATAAGCTTTATACCTCAGCCTAGCGACCCATAAGATAGATTTTCCCCGTCCCAACTATCATTCGAGGAAGAATGGTCCCAAGAGGGAGATAATGTTATACCCTAAAATTTTAGTGATTTTATTTTTATAGTTTCTTCATGTTTTAATGCAATTTTTTTAGTTGAATAATGATAAGGAATGTTAGCGAGATGCATTTTGAGACCCCAAAATAGTAAGGGTCTGCAATTAGGGTGTGCTACGGAGGCATGGCATACCCTGACATGAAGACCAATGGCCTGGTGCAATAAAGGCATACCACACAGGCTGATTTCTGCGTTAAGGGTGTGCCATACCCTTGTCATGGTGTGATAAAGGCTTGCCACTCCTAAGGTTGCAACCATACTAAATTTTAGTTTTTTCTTTAGTTTTTGTAGGGCATTTGGTTCTTTTATCTTTGATTTATCCTACGACTAATACTAAAACATATTCCCCATTCCTCAACACAAAATTTACCATTCCTCTCCTCCCAAACTCTCAAAAAGACCAAATAAGGGTTTCTTCTCCAAAACTCAAGCTTCTAAAGGCTCCAATTCAAGTCACTCTCAAGAAGTTCATCAAGTTTAGGTATGTGGGATTTGAACAAGCATATTCTTCTGTCCTTGTGCCCAAGATTTTTACTTGAGAAATTGATTGATTAGGGAACATACCCACTTTTCTTATGCTTTGAGATTATGTTTTTTCCTTTTGAGTTGAACTTTATTTAGCACAAGATTTCATGTTTACTTATGTTTTATCCATGAAATTTATCTTATGCATTGAGTTTTGGTACTTTGACATCAAATTTCTATGAGATGGTAAATTATTACAATTTGAGCACAATGCACTCAGTTTACAAGAAGTTTAAGATTACTAGTTCAAGTTACAAAGTACTACAAAATGATTAAAAGTTTAATTTCTGATCTTATGATCTCAGATATTACATGAAATTTACAAGCTTCTTTATGAGTATGATTTTAGCAGGAGAAGTATAGTTGGTTTTCAGTTTAATAAACCCATATGCTACTCTAAGGTGAATTTCATAAGTATGAGCACCAGTATATATATTTTGAGAGTATTATTTAGCACCGAGGGAGATGTGAGTTCAACGCATCCTATCTCTCAGAAACTATATGCCACCATAGGTTTAAGGGGCCTCACCATAGAATATCTCCCTTTCCCAAATGGGCTAAGTAGTGATCACTCTAGTTAAAGTCCTATATCAATTGCAAGGATAGAACAACTCTCCTCAACGTGGGTAAGACGTTGGACTTTATATTAACTCACATGGTTTATGTCAGTTATAAGAATCTCCCATGGTAAGGAAGATTTTAGAAACTAAGTGTATTGGATAACAAGCTTTACTCAGATGTTGTTTTATGACTTATGCTTATGCTAATTAGTTTTTTTTATTTCATTCATAATCATGGTGAGTCTATTTACACTTAGCATGCATGTTTCAAAGTTATAATTAGTATCAATTTAACTTATTGCATTCACCCCATGTACTCAATATATTTTAGAAGTACTGACCATATATATGTTTGTGTGGCTACATTGTTTCATAATATAGGTTCTAGTGTTCATCCTTAGCAATATGATTAGCCACGACACCTCCTCTTATATCCCACCAGTTGGTGAGCCCTCATATTTTGAGGTCCAAGTTTATGATTATTTTTAGTTTTTTAGCTACTATCAGTTCATACTTTATGTTTTAAGTTTTGGGTCAACTGTGATCTGTCAAAGTGGCTCTTCAGTAGACTTAGAGGTTTGTCAAGACTAGTCAATTGAACTATTTTTTTTTCAATTTTTCATGAGTTTCAATTGATATTAATTCACAGTGTTTTGTTGTGATTGTTTACTCCTTTTAAACTTGGACTATTAATGTAAGGTTTTGCTCATGGGTTAGCGTTGGGCTACTTGCAGTTCTAAGAATCGTGTGATATTCGGGGGTAGACTCGGGTCATTATGAATTACTTACCTTAGTTAGTTTGTTACTCGTGATTATTTTAAACTAGATTGTATATAGTCATTTTATTGACCTTGCATAATTGATGATGTCTACCTAATTAAGAGCTTGAAGCGTCTTTGGTGGAATTTATTGTGTTGATTGGGGTTTAGTGACCTTTAGGGTATAATGGTTGATGTAATTCTTGGGGTTTAGTATCTCTCATTTGGTCACAAAGTTAACTAGCATAGTTCATTTTGTGGTTATTTAGGCCAATGATGTTATCTTTGAGAATGACGAGACCTATTGTATGAATTAAGTTGGGTTTGGGTAAGTTTTCATTATATATTGTTAATTGGATGGTTTACTATTTTTGTGCTGCCCGTGTGGAGGTTATGTGAATATTATTATTGACTTGAAAGACTACTAATTATTTTTTCTCCTGAGTCGGGGTTTGACATGATATTATTGGCCTTGTTTGTGCATTAAATTGCCTTATTTATTATTATGTCACCTAAGTAGTGGCTTGACTTGTTATTATAGGCTTTATTTGAGCATTATTTTTCCTCTATCATTATAGTGATTCCCAACAGATGGGCTTGAGTTCGAAATAATATTATTGATGTCTTACATGACTATTTATTCTAGTGGTGCCACGCTATGCTTATATCATGAATTATTGTCATATTGAGTTGATTTTGAGCTCATTTATACATGTATTGAATTAACTATTATATTCATACTAATTAGTTGTGATTATTACATCCTCATTTCATTTATATATATTTATGAGTTCTGGTACTAGTGAGAAATAATGATTTTGAACAAAAGTGAGATACCCTATAAAACACCTAAACTAAGGGATGTATCGGTCGTTATGATTGAGTTATGAGAAATACTGATTTTGTAAGAAAATGAGACACCTTATAAAATGCCTATGCCAAGGAATATGTCGGTAAGGTTGATTAAGATATGAATTGAGATTATATAGGTATATATGGGTTATGAAAACCTCCCCATAGATCTTATCTGAAGCTTTGAAGCTTGGCCGGTAGATACGAAAGTCATGCGATGGATTATATTATCATTATCCCATCATCATTATTATATTGCATTGCATCACTTGCATCACATTAGATTATGTGGTATGGTTCGATATTGTGTTTGAGTATTTACTTTAGTACTGACTTTCCATGATTGAACCTTATTTGTGATATCAACAACACTAATTAGGAATAGAAAGTGTTGGAAAAGACGTCAGTTATCTTTTTACTAACAACACAGCTAGGTGCTTACACTTGTGTATTCTGAATTCATTTCACTACATTACATCATATGTGATCTTCTCTTGGTTGATTTAGAGGTTGAGATATTATATGATGTGGGGTATGTTTATGGCTTGATCAGTGAGGCTATAGTGCTTCACTTGTAGGTAGCATGATATACATATATTTACACACTCTCACTATTTTATCTCAGATTATTGGTTAACCATGATTGATTAAGCCTGATAGACTATGTTAGTAATTCTCCCTTTATCACGACCCGAACCAGGGCCTGGCTGTGATATGTATCCCAAGTCTAAGGAGGACCGTAGACCACCCCCTACACCTAATCAAACAAAACACAATACCCCCAACATCAGATGAATTCGGAACATAACAAGATAGCATAAGATTAGATCAAAGAATTTAAGTCATGTCTATAACCGCTAATTGGTAACCAACTAAAAAATGACCAACCAACATCACCCAAGTCCACAGTAATCTACAAATCTTTCTAAGAAAAACCATAATCAATAAAGTGTCGGGACATGGCCCCGATGATAGACAAAAATAAATCAAAACATAGTCTATGACATAAGGGAGCTATAACATGAAATGAAGCCTTTCAAAGTATGGAAGCTCACTACTTCAGTCTGACTCATGAACTATCCCACGATCAATTGATCACTATGCAGGAGAAGTAGAAGTATGCCAAAATCCTATATCATGTGGGGATACAATAGACATAGACGGTTAGCGGGTTGAGTGCTAGTATATAACTCAGGGATAAGGGAACAAAATAATGACATGATCAATAATTCAAAACCTATACGAATCCAGTGTGCATAACCATATGAAATTCTATATCTATATACATATAAACCACATGCCAGGGTAGGTAACAGGGTTGTCACGACCTGAACCAGGGACTGGCCATGATGGATTTCTCAAGTCCCATGTGGACCGGCGATCACCCCTTGCACCTATCCAAACCAAACACAATATCCCCAATATCAAATGAATTCCAAACATGTAACAAGATAAGTTCAATGAATAAAGGGTATGTCTATAACCAATAACCATCGACAGACCAAAACAAATAACCATCGACAGACCAAAACAAACAAACAACATCACCTAAGTCCAAAAAAAACCAACAAATCCTTCTAACACAAGAACCAAAAACCAGTCTTTGTCAGGACAATATCCCCGACTTTGATAAATGACAATGACAATGAAAATGATAATGTAAATCTCAACTCTATTCTATAATAAGAACTGATAAAATGTCTAAGTCTTCCAAAGTATGGATGTGAACCATTTTACCACAACGAATCAATGAACCGATCCAATCCACATAACTCTACGCAGGAAAAGTAGAGGTATTTTCAGTGCCTGTATCGCGTGGGGACACAGCATTCAGAGATGGTTAGTGGGGTGAACACTAGCATGTAACTCGGGGATAAGGATAACATAATGCCATGTTTAAAAGTTCAAAATCATTCAAAACCAATGCACATAATAAAATGCATATACATATATATATATCACATGTCGGGATAGGGAGCAAGGTTTGACATACACTTTAAAACCTTACCCTGGGTTGTGTAGCTTAACCGTCATAGTATAATAATACCCATGGGCTATATGAGCGCCAACTCTCACCCCCTGGTTGGGCCCAATATGCATAGCCATACGAACCAGAGAAAGATCTTATATATGTGTGGGGGACTCTAACTCCTAATCACATACTAAGGCGACTTAAGCACCCAATCATGCAATGTAGTATAGGGGACTCTAACCTCCCAATAACATAATAGTGATAGTAAGGTGGAATTGAACCAGCTGGCCATAAGCAAAAAGGGACATTAACCCCAAGCCATTTCGACCCCCGCACTAGCTAGCACGGTTTTCAGTGTTAGTCCTTCAGGACCGCCACTTTCACGACCAGCTACACGACACTCCTTTAAGACCAATTTAAAGCATTTAAAAATTATTCCCATTCATTGAACCATATTACACATTAAGGCATACATTGTTGGTATCATCATATCAACTACACTTTCAAGGTCACAACAACATGCCAAAACAATTACATCACTTAGGGGAATTCACAACCCCCTTGGTTCAATTATGCAATAGCTTGTGAAGACACAAAACCCACAAGGTTTAATTCAAAACTAATATACCTCATTATCTTTTCACATTATGCAAAAATTCAAGAGTAGTTCAATATGCACATTTTTCATAGTCAAAACTAATTTCACAATATGGGTTTGAGGTCATAACCACTTCAAAGGTAACAAGTTGGGGAAAAATCACAATTTCCTAAATCATTCACCATACCTATGCACCCACAAGTTTAAAACCATAATTAAAGCATGAATATCATATATAAACCATGGGAAAACATTATTCAACAACAAGCACTCAAGAACCTCAACCTTTATTTCAAAACCAACAACAATAACTCATGAACAATATTTTAAAACATATGCTTTTAAAAAATTAACAATGAGGGAAGAGTAACATGCCTGAAATACCAAGTTTTACGGAAAGAATTCAATCCTTGAGCCCTTGGATGACCTACTTCTTGGAAATCCTAAGAATGACTTCTTGAGAGAATTTGGGAGAGCTTGGAAGTGTTTGAGTACATGATGAATGAGAAATACCCCTCCCCCCTTAAGTGCTTTATGAACATGGGGTTTTAATTGAGTGTGAAGGGAATTATCCAAAGTACCCTTAAATTAAAAGTTGAACTTTAGTCGTCAATGACTATGGGTCACCATACGACTCATATAGACTCATTATGACTCGTCACCCTGAGTTATAGCCAAGAAAGTTCCCAGGAAACCCATACACTTGTGACTCTACGACTCAACTGGTACCACTCATAATAGGACCCTATGACGCCTAGGGTCCATTCGTAGTCAACACAGAAACCAATTGGGTAAACACTGGACATCCTACGACTTGAACCCAATTACTCGTAGCAACTCCTTATGACTATTAGTGAGCCACTTGTACTTAGAGTAGAACTTTACCACATACTGATTTGGTTACGATTGGGTCCCTAGGACCCATAAAAATTCCTTAAACCCATATACCTAAGTCATACTCAGGACATCAACTCAAGCACCATTTACTGGACACCTTATGACTAGGGTCACATGACCCATCAAGACACCCTACGACTTGTATGGGTAAGTGGTAGTCAAGATAGTGAAGATAAAATTTCAAAAAAATTTCAAGGACCAAAACCCGAGGTGTTACATACTCCTCCCTTAGGATCATTCATCCTCGAATGATAGGACAAGTCATTTATTATCATGATTTGACTCCAAAAATAACCACACTTACCTTTAACAACGACAAAAAACAAAGAGGCCAAGGAATTTATAATTCCTTTAACAAAATCAGAAAATAAAGTTGTTAAGGAATACACATTCCTCAAGCATGATTATCTGGAATGGGAAACAAGAACGGACACTTGGAATTCATGCCCTCCTTGACTTCCCAAGTAGCTTTCTCAACCTTTCGGTTCTTCCAAAGAACCTTTACCAAAGCTATGTCCTTTGTCCGCAAATGACGGACTTACCAATCCAAAATCTCAATTGGGAACTCCTCGTAGGACAAGGAATTAAAAATACCTACCTCTTCAAAAGGAATAACTGTCGAATGATCACCCACGCACTTTCTCAACATCAAAACATGAAATACTGGATGAATGAAGCTCAAACTAGAAGGCAAATCCAATTCATAAGCGACATTACCAACCCTCTTCAAAACTAAGTATGGACCGACATAACAGGGACTGAGCTTCCCCTTTTTTTCCAAACTGCATCACTTTCTTAGTGGAAGACACCTTTAAGAACACCCAATCATCGACACTTCACTTCAACTCCCGTTGTTTTACATCCGTGTAGGAATTTTGGTGACTTTGGGTGGCCTTAAGTCTATCCCAAATCACCTTTACCTTCTTCATGGATTGGTGAACCAAATCATGGCCAAATATTTTATTTTACCGAAATTCAAACCACCCAATAGGAGATCTACACCTCCTACCATATAGGGACTTAAATGGAGCCATACCAATACTAGAGTGATAACTGTTATTGTAGGCAAATTCTATGAGAGGCAAGTGGTTAACCCAACTACTACCAAACTCAAATACACAAGCCCAAAGCATATCTTCAAAGACTCGAATTATCCTTTTTACTTGCCTATCCTTCTGTAGGTAGAAAGTGGTACTAAGGGTTACCTTAGTCCATATAACTTGCTGGAATGACCTCCAAAAGTGAGATGTGAACTGGGTACCTTGATCAAATATGATGGAAATTGGAGTACCATGAAACTTCATGATATCCTCGATGAACATCTTGGCATAATTATCAGAGAAGAAATTAGTCCTCACTGGCAAGAAGTGATCAGACTTAGTCATCCTATCCATAATGACCCAAATCAAATCAAACTGCTGGTGAGACCACGAAAGACCTATAACAAAATCCATATGAATTATCTCCTATTTCGAGACCGACAACTCAATCTCTTGAGTCAACATACTGGGACTCAAGTGCTCTACCTTCAGTTGTTAACATACTATGCACTTAGCTATAAAATTTGCCATATCTCACTTTATATTGTTCCACCAATAAATTTCCTTAAGAACATGATACATTTTTGTCGAACTAGGATGGTAGTATAATGCGACTCATAAGCTTCGGCCTAAATTCTTTCTCGCAACCCATCAATATCGAGAACACATAGTCTATCTTGGTACATCAAGATACCATCAATATATGCATCAACATAGGATCCAACATCTGCTTCTCTTTCACCTCAACACCAAGATATGACGTTGCTACCTCTTGAACAATCACACCACCATTCTCAAAATCCAAGAGATGAACTCCAAGATTATCTAAATAGTGAATATATTTTACCAAATCCCACTTCTCTTCATCCACATGAGACAAGGTTCCCATGGATATCCTGCTAAGATCATCAACAACCACGTTAGCTTTACCTGGATGATAGTGAAGACTCATGTCATAGTCCTTTAGCAACTCACGCCATCTCCTATGCCTAAGATTTAACTCCTCCTGGGTGAACCCATATTGCAGGCCTTTATGATTAGAATAAATATCAACATGGACCCCATACAAATAATGTCGTTAAATATTTAATGCAAACACAACAACTAATAATTTCAAATCATGAGTTGGATAATTCTTCTCATGAGCCTTTAACTATCTAGAAGAATAAGCAACCAACTTTCCATACTACATCAACACACAACCTAATCCCACTCGAGACGTATCACCGTAGACAACAAAACCACCAGTGCCCTCAACCAAAGTCAAAACTAAAGCTGAATTCAACTTATTCTTTAGCTTCTTGACACTACCCTCACAAGTATTAGACCATAAGAATTTCACCGTCTTCTGGGTCAACTAAGTAAATAGGGAAGTAATAGAAGAGAAATTCCCCACAAACCTTCTATAATAGCCAGATAAACCCAAGAAACTTTGAATATCGATTGGAGTTAAGGGGTCTAGGCCATTTCTTAGCCACCGTACCTTCTGGGGATCCACCATGATCCATACACAGGAAACAACATATCCAAGATAAGCTTTGATATTTAACCAAAACTCACACTAAGAAAAATTTGTATACAATTGTTGCTCTTTCAAGGTTTGCAACACAAGGCAGTGGTGATCGACATAATCCACCTTACTCTTAGAGTATACCAAAATATCATCAATAAAGACAATCATGAACAAATCTGAGAACTAATGGAAAACCCAATTCATAAGATCCATAAATGTCATCGAGGCATTGGTCAAATCAAAGGACATCACGAAAAATTAAAAATGACCACATCTAGCTTCAAAGGCAGTCTTAGGGATATCCACCTCCTTAATTTTCAACTGATGGTAAACTGATCGAAGATCAATCTTAAAAAAAAACTTAGCACCCTGAAGCTGATCGAATAGATCATTAATCTGCGAAAGAAAATACTTATTCTGCATGGCCACCTTATTCAATTGGTGGTAATCAATAGACATTTGAAGGAAACCATCATTCATACAGACCGAGAGCACAGGAGCACTCTAAGAAGACACAATAGGGTGTATAAAACCCTTATATAGAAGGTATTTCAACCGCTTTTTGAGTTCAATCAAATCCAGAGATATTTAGTAAGGAGGGATATAAATAGGACGAGTGTCCGGAAGAAGATTGTAATACCCCACACTTTTGGGCTAAAGTTGAATCGTCTTTCCGATGTATATGGACCCGAATCAAGTGGTGTCTAGTTAAAAATAAGTGTGACCTATATTTTCCTAAGTGTGAAAACTTCCTCTTAGATGAATATACACCATAAGAATCTCCTAGCTCAAAAGTAAGTTGAGCACTTTTCTATCGATTGATTTATAGTTGACAATTTTGCATGGGTCAACTTCTAGAGACTGTTTCTCCTAGTATATAAAGATTCATGTGGACTACTATATATCAAGTTAAATACCTTTGAGTATTCTTTCCAATACCTCTGACCATTATTCAATCCAAGTCAATAGTAAGAAGTTATGAGGGTTTTAATGAGGCACCATCCTAGTTGTATGATTGTGACACCCCGTAGTCGTAACACTCTTTTGATGATTATAAAATGATATTTCGTACCCCTTTAGTGATGGTAGATCATTTATTGACGTTGTGTGAGGTTTTTGGAGTGTTTATGGACCTCAAAACTAAGTTGGCATCACAAACTAGAGCTTAGACGATGGCTAGGCATCACCTTACCATCGTAAATGTTCACTGGAAAGGGTTTGCCATAGCTTATGCACCACAAACTTTAAGATTTTCCATAGTTTGTGCATCTCAAACCTTAAGGTTTGACATGGATTGTGCGTCGCAAACCTTAAGGTTTACCATGGAGTTTGAGCCGCAAACCCTATGGCCAAATGGTGTAGAAATTCCATTTTGAGTTATTTCGAGGGAAACAAAGTCTTTTTGCATCCCATAACCATCCCTAATCACTCCTAATCATTATAAGGGGTTTTTAAATGGATTATTTACACTCCTAAAGCCCCAAAGCAGTCAAGTCATGATCCAAAATCCTTCCATTCTTATCAAGAACAAACCCTAATCATTCCTCACAAACTTCATTCATTCCATCATCTTCTCTTCAAGATAATTAAGAAATTAGGTTCCCTAGTCCAAGAATTTCAAGAAAAGCTTTCAATATCATCCCCAAGGCTTTCAAGGTCAAGCTTTCTCCATCGAATCAAGTCCATTAAGGTATGTGGGGTTATGAACAAGGATACTCCTTTAGTTCTTGTGCCCAAAATTAGTTTTTAAAGTTTAATTTACGTGAATTTTAGTCTAGGGTTCATACCCTAATATCATTATTGAAGTTTATGAAGTTACAATTGATTCAACTGTTGAATTGCATAGCTATTTTTACACATTCATGTATGTGACTTGATTTTATATATGTTGAGAATTGAATTTCATTATCTTGACTAGAATTGTTAAAGTATTTCAAGATTATTTTTTTGAGCATGAATTAAATTATGATTTGACATGATTTTCAAGCATAGGTTATAACCCCTAAGTTTAGCCCTTGATATTTCAAGAAAGATATTGTTTGAGCATTCTTTGACAAAAGTATATTTAGATTTTAAATAAGATTTGATCTTTTGATCCTCAGCTAAGATATGGGATCCATATAGATTAGTTTTGAATACAGTTTAAAACAGATAGTTGCTTAGCTGATTTTCATTATAAACCCTTATGCTAGTTTTAAAGTTGATTTCCTTTAGAATTAGCATATAAGTAAAGGTAGAAGTACTTAGCATCGAGTTGGGTATGTTTCTGAGTTGACATTCCCCGAAACTACAAGCCAACGTAGGTACAGATTTAGATTACTCCCATTTATATGGATGCAGATACAGATTATGATCACTTATGATAAGGTTATACTCCTTGGCAAAAGAATGACACCTATTTCCAATTTGAGGTTTTCCCCTTAGGGGAAAAAGATGTTGGACTCCATGATAGCTCACATCATTTATGTTGGTTAAAAGAACCACCCTATGTCCTAAACAGAATAACAGAACAACTTTTAGAAATTATGAGTAAAGGCTCACAATTTTACTCATATTTTGTTTTACATAAGACATTATCTATGAGATTTTTAGCTTTCAGTTTATAAATGATAAAGGTGAATCATTTTACCCTTAGCGTGCATGGTTTGAAAATAGACTTAACTTCAGTCCTACTTATTCCACTAATAGAAAGAGTAAAAGTATAGCTTTTAGAACTAAGTGTTATGGCTCACAAGATTTATATAGTATGCTTTATTATTCATGATTCATGATTTTTATCTTTCAATTATTCAAGCCAATGTGAGTCATTTACACTTAGCATGCATTCTTTACAAGTTATATGCAAAATTAGTTACAATTTTTACTTATGCATTCACCCACACATGCTCAGTATATTCCAAAAGTATTGATTCACATATCGGTTTATGTTCTACATTATTTAATATTGTAGGTACTAGTTGTAGCACACCATCATAATCAGACAGTTGCATCTTCCAATCAGTAGGTCATGAGACCTTTTGATTCAAGGGTTCGAGTCAGTTACAGTTCGAGTAGCATTTTAATTTCTTTAGTCAGTCGTATTGATTTAGGATACTTAGGGGTCATATTCCAACTACCTATAGTCAATACTCATAGAGTCTTCATAGACAATCAGTAGAAGTTGATGTATTTGATTCAAGTTTTGTTTTCTATATTCAGAGTTGTAATTGTTTCAATATAGTTTTGTATTGATCATATTAAAAAAAGATTTATCTTCCACATTATTCTTTCAGACTTATATATTTATTTTAGTTGCTCATGATTTATGCTAGTACCAAGGGTTAGCTTGGGATCCCTTATGGTCCTAAGCACCGTTTGATGACTAGGGGGTAGTCTTGGGTCGTTACTAACATGGTATTAAAGCACAAAGTGTAAGTGTACTAGGGTGTCTGTAAATTCATGTCTAGTAGTGTTGTGTGAAATGGTACGGAGACGTCTGTACTTTTCTTCAGGAGGCTATAGGGCATTTAAGAAAAGTTTCCTTTCTTTTATACTCTAGATCATGCTATAAAGTTGTTTCTTCAGAAACTTCTATTGATTCATGTGTTAATCCATACCTATCCATGTATGTTATCTTCTTGAGATAACATGATTAGCAAGTTCCAATTCCTCCCAAGATGATGCTCTCGGATTTACTATCAAAAACTTCAGAAGTCACACCAGGGTCCTGAGAGGAGCTTGTTAGTGTGTTTTAAGTTTCTCATGTTGAAAGTTATGTCTGAATCCTTATGAGTTGCTCAGTTAACAAAAAGTAAGATATGTATTCAGATTCCTCATTAACCCTTTAATAGAGATAGTGCTTTTGCTCATGAGAGGATATAGTATGAACATAGATTATTAAATAGAGTTTGTATTCGGGGGATAGTATGAATTTTAGTGTTATGATTTATAAGTAGTAGAACCTTCTTATAGTTGGAAGTGTGGGTTTAGAAGTATAGTGACAAGAAAGTGGGAATGGAGATTGATAGAAAGTATAGAGATAAACTTATGCATGCTATAGATTTTGTGTTATGGTGATATGTCCTTGTGTGTTAGTTTAGTGGAATGTAGAGAAGGAGTTATTAGTTAAGGTGAATTATTGTTTTCTTGAAGTATGAAAGGAGTTATTGATGATATTTGTTGTGTTAGAAAAGTATAGGATATTATGAAGTATTTAGTTGTTGAGTATTGTTAATATAGGCTTCCCCATATGGCTATGAAAAAAAAGATCTGTTGATTCTTAAAGAGATATGAATGTAATTTAGGTGTATAGATGAGTAAAAAGTTGCAATGTGTAGAAGGAGGATGTGCTAATGGATTTTAATAAGTTACACCATATTATTACGATCGATTATTATTGTTATGAGGTTCTAGTGGACTAGTATTTCTTGATGTCTTATTTTATAGCTTCCAAGTGAGAATAGTATGTGAGGTTAGGTTGTTAATCATGCATAGAACTAGACACTAAGATTGAATAGTGTATGAGCATCAAGGTGGATGTAATGGTTTCTTGGTTAGTGATGCTAGTTATATGGAGGTGAACCAATAGACTTAGAGCAGTGAATGTAAGAATTTAAGTTTATTGATTTGAGCTTAAGTATGATGTTGTAGGTATGATATAGAGGTGTGCCCAAGGTGATATGGGGTTGCATTATTTTCTAAGGTGATATAGAGGTATGCCCAAGGTGATATAGGGTTGCATTATTTTCTAAGGTTATTAAGTGTCGTGTATGGTTAGTAGTACCCTTGAGTTACCAAGTGAAAAAAAGCTAGTTATATAGTACATGGTGTTCTTAATAGCTAAGTTGAGGAATTTTGGATAGATGGTGTTGAGTCTTTTAAGTATGATTTTGATTCTTATAATTTGGGAAAAATATAAGTATAGAAGTGTGATCTTGGCAGGCTATGATTATGTCTTTAGCGAGGTAGATATGTTTGCAAATGAAAGTGAAGTCATTGATGATGATTATTGAAGCTAGAAAGTTAAGGATGGTATATGAAAGGGTTGTTCAAGAATGAAGTCAGTAAGTTTGAAATATAGTTTATTCTTATGAGTTTAGAATTTATGTATAGACATTATAATGAAGAAATTATGGCTCAGTCTCGAGGATATAGAGTAGACCCATAATCTTAGAATATTAGCTTTGACCTAAGGAAGAGATGGTAGAGTGCAGAACCAAATTAAGTTTTAAGAATTAGATCCTGATACATGTCAATAAGAGTTGTGATAAGATAGTGATCCCTTCTTACTCCAGAATATTCCTTAGATTTCAGTCATTAGCACACCAAATCCATGTCTTGCATGATAGATCCAAGCCAAAGTCCAATGCTTATACACTTCATGCGTACTCAAGTCCATTCTCAGTTTTTAGCAAGCAATAGCTTTACTCTGTGATTTGAGTTATCCATCATGAATCTATGAACTCCAGTATTATATTAAATAGTTTATGATAAGTATGAACTCATGTTTCAGAGTATGATTAGTTCTTAGAAACTCATGATCCTAGTGAAATCCAATTTATATCATGTATGTCCTCAGTTTAGATCTTTTTTATAAATCCATGCCTTTGACATTCTATTCTTCAGGCCTCAGTTAAGTGTCAGAGTTATGTATAGTATTCTTTCATGCTTCATGTCCTTATGTGTTAACCCTTTAATGACATTTTCTACTGTTAAGATAGTGGTGATGATAATGGATAAGCAATGGTTTAAATGAGAGGAAGTTAACGACCCTCACTAAGAAAGGTTACTTATGCTTTTCTATCTAAGGCTAAAGTGTGAAGTGAGAATAAGGCCAAGTATTTGATACATGTCATGGTTAGTTAAAAATTAGTGTGTATGTTCTTAAGAATAGTGCAAGAAAGTTGTTGTTAATAGAGGTTTAGAGAATATATGAAGTATGCCTTTATGGGTATTTTCCTTGAAGTTCATATGTGGTTATAAATATAGTAGTGAATGTCATGTTGGGATGTAAGTAGAGGAATGCAAAATACACTAGTGAATCGATAGTAAGAGTTCAGAGTTAGTCATTGAAGTGGTAAGGCATGTTATGCTTAGGGTGTGAGCTCTGGAATAGACATAGAATATCGAATCATGTGGTTTATACTAGTATTATGGTGTAGCGTGTTGTATCTTGTCATTTCAAGTTAGGCTTGATCACGGTGAGAGGATTTAGTTCAGTTTAAACATTAGTAGATGGATTTATGAACGGCCATGAGAGGATTATAAGTTGAATCAATTGAGTATGGCATTAAAGGGGAATAGTATAGTTGAGGAAGTGTTTGAGAAGTGTTCCTAAGCTTGAAAGTAAGAAGTTGTATTTCCTAAGGCCTAGTCATTCTATCCTAGCTTATGACTTATATGACTATGTTCTAAGATATAGAGTTGTATCAAGGTTGTGATTCCTTAGTCAGATGTCTTGTTCAGATCATGCCCAAAATTCTTTGCTCCCTAATATTATTAGAATTTCATAGAAGAGTGTTTAAGAAATACTCTATTTGGGTATGAGCAGTCAGTATGATCCAGTCTATATAGCCTGCAATCCAGTTTAACAATCAAACAGATAAGCTCCTATAGATTTCAAACTTTTCATCTAGTCATACTACCCAAAGTTTTGCGAGTAAGGTTATTCCATGAGGTAAAATGTTCTCATTCGTGCAAATTATGAATTCAGCTCAGTCCATGCATTAGGAATCATGTTCAAATTTAGACATTTAGTCATGATTCAGTTCATAAATTTTCAGTGAATGATCTTAGTTTTCCAAGTATTCCAGCTCAGACAGTGTAATACCCATTGTATGATCTTAGTCTCATTGTCTTATGATTCGTTCCTGTATAATTTATCACTTCGCAATTCTATATGTATGATATTATCATGAAAACTTCAAGCGAATTCTAAACTCTCAGCATGAATTAGCTCCTTACAGTAAGTAAAGGCAAGCCAGCTAAGAAATTAGTTTCACGATAGAGGTTTGTAATATTTTAGCTCAGTTATATCCTTTCGTAGAATACAATTCTTGTCCACGGTATTACATACCTCTAAAGATTCAAAAAGTTCCTACCCATCATTTAAGGATGAATGATTCTAAGGGGGAGATAATGTAACACCCCGCACTTTTGAGCTAAAGTTGAATCATCTTTTCGATGTCTATGGACCCGAATCAAGTGGTGTCTAGTTAGAAATAAGTGTGACTTATATTTTCCTTAGTGTGAAAACTTTCTCGAAGATGAATGTCAACCATAAGAATATCCTATCTCAAAAGTAAGTTGAGCACTTTCCTATCAATTGATTTATAGTTGACGATTTTGCATGGATCAACTTCCAGAGACTGTTTCTCATAGTATATAAAGATTCATATGGCAATTGTATATCAAGTTAAATCACTTCGAGTCTTCTTTCCAATGCTTCCTACCATTCATCAATCCAAGTCTGGAGTAAGAAGTTATGAGTGTTTGAATGAGGCACCATCCTGGTTGTACGATTATGACACCCCGTAGTTGTAACTCTATTTTGATGCTTCTAAAATGATTTTTAGGACCCCCATAGTGATGGAATATCATGTATTGATGTTGTGGGAGGTGTTGCGAGTGTTTACGGACCTCAAAACTAAGTTGGTGTATCAAACAAGAACTTAAGTGAGGGCTAGGCATCGCCTTACCATCGCAAACGTTCACTGGAAAAGTTTTGCCATAGCTTATGCTCCGTTGTGCATTGCAAACCTTAAGGTTTTCCATGGGTTGTGCGTTACAAACCTTAAGGTTTGCCATAGAGTTTACTCCGCAAACCCTATGGCCAAGCGGTGTAGAAATTCCATTTTGAGTTATTTCGAGGGAAAGAAAGTCTTTTTGCATCCCATAACTGTCACTAATCACTCCAAATTGTTATAAAGGGTTTTTAAACGCATTATTTACACTCCCGAATCCCCAAAGCAGTCAGTCATGATCCAAAACCCTTTCCTTCTTCTCTAGAACAAACTGTAATCATTCCTCACCAAGTTAATTCATTCCATCATCTTCTCTTCAAGATAATCAAGAAATTAGGTTCCCTAGTCTAAGAATTTCAAGAAAAGTTTTCAAGAACATCCCTAAGGATTTTAAGGTCAAGATTTCACCATCAAATCAAGTCCATTAAGGTATGTGGGATTATGAACAAGGATACTCCTTTCGTCCTTGTTCCCAAAACTAGTTTTTAAAGTTGAATTTACGTGAATTTCAATCTAGGGTTCATACCCAAATATCATTTTTGAAGTTTATGAATTACAATTGATTTAAGTGTTGAATTGCATAGCTATTTTTACATAGTCATGCGTGTGACTTGATTTTATATATGTTGAGAATTGAATTTCTTTGTCTTGACTAGAATTGTTAAAGTATTTCAAGATTATTTCTTTTGAGCATGAATTTTGTTATGATTTGACATGATTTTCAAGCATGGGTTATAACCCCTAAGTTTAGCCCTTGATATTTCAAGAAAGATATTGTTTGAGCATTCTTTGACAAAAGTATATTTAGATTTTAAACAATATTGATCTTTTTATCCTCAGCTAAGATATGGGATACATATAGATTAGTTTTGAATACAGTTTAAAACAGATAGTTACGTAGCTGGTTTTCATTATAAACCCTTATGCTAGTTTTAAAGTGAATTTCCTTCAGAATGAGCATATAAGTAAAGGGAGTAGTATTTAACACCGAGTTGGGTATGTGTCTCAGTTAACATTACCCAAAACTATGAGCCAACGTAGGTACAGATTCAGATTATTCCTATTTATATAGATGCAGATACAGATTGTGATCACTTAAGATAAGGTTATACTCTTTGGAAAGTGTATGGCACCTCTCTCCAACGTAAGGTTTTCCCCTTAGGGAAACAAGACGTTGGATTCCATGATAGCTCACATGGTTTATGTCAGTTAGAAGAACCTCCCTAAATCTTAAAACACAATAATATAACAGCTTTTAGAAATTAAGTGCAAAGACTCACAATTTTACTAGGATATTGTTTTACATAAGACATTAGCTATGATATTTTCTGCTTTCAATTTACATATGATATAGGTGAGTCCTTTTACACTTAGCCTATATGATTTGAAAATAGACTTGACTTCAGTCCTACTTATTCCACTAATAGAAAGAGTAAAAGTACAGCTTTTAGAACTAAGTGTTATGACTCACAAGATTTATATAGTATGCTTCATTATTCATGATACATGATTTTCAGCTTTCTGTTATGCAAGACAATATGAGTCGTTTACACTTAGCATGCATTCTTTACAAGTTATATACAAAATTAGTGACAGTTTTTACTTATGCATTCACCCCCATATGTTCAGTACATTCCAAAAGTACTGATTCACATATACGTCTATATGTTATATTATTTAATAATGTGGGCACCAGCTGTAGTACACTATCATAATCAAACCGTTGCAGTTTCCAGTCAGCAGGTGATGAGGCCTTTTGATTCAATGGTTAGAGTCAGTCACAATTCGAGTAGCATTTTAATTTCTTTAGTCAGTCGTATTGATTTGGGATAGTTGGGGGTCATGTCCCAACTACCTATAGTTAATACTATTAGAGGCTTCATAGACAGTCAGTAGAAGTTGATGTATTTTATTCCAGTCTTGTTTTCTATAATCAGAGTTGTAATCATTTCAATATAGTTTTGTCCTGAGCATATTCAGAAAAGATTTATCTTCCACATTATTCTTTTAGACTTATGTATTTATTTCAGTTGCTCATGAGTTATGCCAGTAGCAAGGGTTAGCTTGGAATTACTTGTGGTCCGAAGCACCACATGATGACTAGGGGTAGTCTCAGGTCGTTACAAAGATCAATCTCAAAATCAATTTCCTTATTAGGAGGAATACCAGGAAGATCATCACGAAACACGTCAGGAAATTTGCATACCATAGGTATAGTCTACAAGAAGGACCTTTAGATCTAGAATCCTTAACATATACTAAGTAATATAGGCACCCTTTAGAAACTAATTTCCAGGATCTAAGATACGAAATAAACCTTTCCTTATGTACTAGGGAACTACCTTCCCATTTGATCACCGACTTATTAGGGAAGTGGAAACTGACCCTTTGGGTCCTATAATCAAGATATGCATAGCATGAATGCAACAAATCGATCCCCAAAATTACATCAAAGTCTAACATGTCCAACTCTATCAGATCTACAAAGGTCTCTCTACCGTAGACCTATATTACTCAACCCCTGTAGACTCTTCTAGCTATAATGGAGTCACCCACTAGGGTGGACACAGAGAAGGGGTTTGAAATACATTTAGGATCAAAACCAAATTGGATAGCCACATAATGGGTCATAAAAGAGTGAGTAAAATCGACATCAAGTAGATAATATATATTATAAGAGATGAGTTTAAGCATACCAGTAATAATATTAGGGGATGCCTCAGAATCCTGGAAAGTGGTAAGAGCGTAAAGATGGTTTCAACCAGTGCTGGAGCTAGAAGTAGCACCCTTTGGTGCAGAAGCTGAAGACATGGCAACCAAAACCTTGTTATCCCCAGTAATAACCCTAGAAGGACATTTCTGTTACATGTGACCAATCTGACCACAACTGAAATATCAATCCCTCCCCTTGTCACATTGTCTATGATGTAACAGGCCACAAAACTAATAAGGTAAATAGGATGGGGCTACCTGTGTTCTGCTAGCCTGAGACTGGACATGAGTGTTACCAGCTGGAGAAGAATTAATAGAGGCTGGTGGAACTTCATTACAATAATCAGAAGCAATGATCCTTGGTCGGGTCTATACCCTAAAAGTAAGATGAACTCCGTCCACATTGTCCTTAAGTAGGACAGAAATAGAGAAGTTTCCATGAGCATCATATCTTTGAGGAGGCATGATTTGAGATACGAACAAATAAATATTAGAGGAGATTTAAGACCTTAGACTCTATAGCTTAAAATAGAACAACAAGAAAGGGAAACATTCCTAAATGCCTCGTAGACTCTCCCCTATAAGTATGGCGCTCCACATACCCATAAAGAGAATCTACTTGAATCAGTTTTGTGGACACTCAACAACACCAAACCTAGGATTTGATACCATCTTTGTCATGACCCCAGGGCCTAGCTGTGATGGGTATATCAAATCCCATATGGATCGGAGATCACCCCCTGCACCGAATCAAACCATACACAACATCCCCAATATTGGATGAATTCTGAATATATAACAAGTTAAGCTCAAAGAATAAAGGGTATGTCTATAATCGATAACCATCGACCGGCCAAAACAATCGACCAACATCACTCAAGTCCACAGTAATCCAAAAAAGCCTTCTAACGCAAGAACAAAAAAAACAATCTTGGTCTAGACATGTCTTCGACTCTTATAGATGACAATGATAATAAAAATGATAATGTAAATCTCAACGCTAGTCTATGATAAGAACTGTTGAAATTTCTAATTCTTTCAAAGTATGGAAGCTCCCACCTTCAGCACAACAAACTAAAGAACCATATTGATCCACCTAACTATGTGCAGGAAAAGTAGAGGTATCTCCGATTCCTGCATTGCATAGGGATACAACATCTGAAGATGGTTAGTAGGGTGAATACTTACATGTAACTCGGGGATAAGGATAACATAATGATGTGTTCAATAGTTCAAAATCATTTAAAATCAATGCACATAATCAAATACATATACATATATATATCACATGTCGGGATAGGGAGCAAGGTTTAATATGCACTTCAAAATCTTAGCCTGGGTTGTATAGCATAACCGTTATAGTATAATAGTACCCATGGGCTATATGGGCCCCAGATCTCACCCCCTAGTCGTGCCCCAGTGCATGTAGTCGTACGAACCAGAGAAAGATTTTATATATGTGTGGGGGACTCTAATCTCCCAATAACATACTAAGGTGACTTAAGCACCCGATCATGTAATGTAGTATGGGGGACTCTAACCTCCCAATCATGTAAAAGTGATAGTAATAAGGACTTAAACCACCTGGACATAAGCAAAAAGGGACTCTAACCCCCAACTATTCCAACCCTCGCACCGGCTAGCACGGTTTACAGTGTTAGTCCCTTAGGACTGCCACTTTCATGACCAGCTACACTTGCAAGGTAACAACAACATTCCAAAATTACTTCACTTGGGGGAATTCACACACCCCTTGGTTTAATTATGCAATAGCTTGTGAAGACACAAAATCCACAAGGTTCAATTCAAAACAAATATGCCTTATTAGGTTTTCACATTATGCAAAACTTCAAGAGTAGTTTAATATGTACAATTTTCTTATTCAAAACTAATTTCACAATATGGGGTTGAGGTCATAACCACTTTAAAAGTTACAAGTTTGGGAAAATCATAATTCCCTAGTTCATTCTCTATACCCGTGCACCCACTTGTTTAGAACCATAATTAAAGCATGAATAATCACATGTAAATCATGAAAAAACATTATTCAACAATAAGCACTCAAAACCCTCTACTCTTATTACAAAACCAACATCAATAGCTCATGAACAATACTTTAAAACACTTGCTTTTAACAAATTAACAATGAGAAAAGAGTAACATGCTTGAAATACCAAGTTTCATTGAAAGAATTCAACCTTTGTGACATTGGATGACCTACTTTTTGGAAACCCTAAGTATGACTCGAGGGTCGTGCTTGGATATGTTTTGACACAATATGGGAAAGTTATAGCCTATGCCTTTCTTCAACTCAAGGATCATGAGAAAAATTGTCTGACTCATGACTTGGAGTTGACAGTAGTAGTCTTCACTTTGAAATTTGGAAATATTATTTATATGGAGTGGCATGTAGATTTTTTCCCCAACCATAAAAGTCTGTAATATGTGTTCATCTAGAAGGAGTTAAATCTTTGTCAAATAAGATTTCTAGTCTTGTTAAAAGAACATTACATGAATGTGCTCTACCATTTGGGTAAAGCATATATAGTTGTAGATGCTCTCTGTAGATTATCTTTGGGTAGTGTAACCCATGTAGTAGATGAGAAGGATTTACCTAAATAGGTACATAAATTAGCTTAATTAAGGGTTTAATTACTTGATATAGATGATTGTATTATGATGATACAAAATGGTTTAGAGTAATCTCTAGCGGCAAAGATAAAAAAAATAGTGTAATGACCTAGTGTTGAGTAAGTTGATGGATGTATCCCACCAGTAAAAGGTGGAATTTTCTCCCGATAGAGAGATGGCTTACTTTGATAGTAAGGTCATTATGTATTCCCAATGTCAATGGGTTATGATATCACTTGTTAGCTGAAGCTCACAATTTTAAGAATTCTATCCATCTAGGTGCCACTAAGATATACCGTGACCTATGGGAAGTCTATTGGTAGAATGTTATACAGAGGGAAGATTTTGGGGCTAAGTGCACCAACTGCCAGCAAGTTAAAGCTGAGTATCAAAGATTTGGAGGTATGCTTCAATTTATTAAAACCCACTTAGAAGTGGTAGGTTATCAATATGAACTTTATTACAAGACCTTTTCGCACTAAGGTTAAGATGATCTAATTTGGGTCATCATGGACCAAATGACTATGTCGAATCACTCTTAACCAGTCAAAACCTTAGATATAACGATAGGTTATGTCAAATTATATATCTGTGAGGTAATAAACTGATGTGTGAGTAGATACTAACATATTTGAGGCTTTTAACTAAGAATAATTGCAAAGTCTTAAGCAACTTTTGCCATTTTTGATTGTTTTCTCTTTGTTATTGCAGGAAAAGTCAAGATGAAATAAAACCAACAACAACTAAGACAAAAGAGTTGAATTTTGAGCAAAATAAAAAGGGAAGTGTAGTTGATGACTTGTTTGATAAGTCGTCAACTCCCTGATAAGTTATCAGACTCATTATCATCCTTAGACAGAGAATGAGATTCAGTTGGACATCATGATGACATCTGTGATAGGCCATCAGAAGTGTGATAAGCTGTCAGCCTCGTTGTTAGGCTTAGGCAGGGAATGGGATTTGAAGTGAAGAAGCGACGACAATTTTGATAAGTCATCATATTTCTGAAAAGTCGTCACGTCTCATCGTCAACCTAAGGCAGAGATTGTCAAAAGTGAAGAGGAGCTAACGACATTCCTGATAAGTCGTCAGACTCCTGATAAGGCGTCACACACATCGTCGCCTGTTCGAGAAAATACTGTGATCTATGATTTTGTTTCCATAATTAGGCTAAAGTATTTAAGGCATATGTTTGGGTTTTCTAATAAAAAGAGAGGGGCGGAACTTATTGAAGGGGAGTTTTATTTTTCTTTTTGGCTCTCTTAACTTAGAATTCAATTTTTTCAACTCTTTGATTTGGTTGTGGGAATTTTCTCTTGAACTTAGAAGAGAATCAACTTCAGAATTCATCTTTTGTAAGTTTAATTACTTTGAATGATGATTACAATTATTTCTATCTCTTTCTTTCTCATGTGGAACTAAAACCCACAACTAGGGTTGTGGGATCTATGATTATTCTCCCATGGATTTAATAGTTTGTTAGGGTTTGAGTGATTGTGGAGAAATCTTGATAATTCCTTTGTTATGATTGTTATTTATTGGTTACAAATAATAAATCCCACCTTATGTTGATTTGCTCGGACTGAGAAATAAACTAAAGGTAGCGAATTATCAACATGGATTTAGGAAGGTTAAGCTCTCATCTAATGATTAATGTTGTAACAATATTGATCAACTTGAGATAAAATCATTATGAATAGAATGATTTCCTAAGTTCGAGAGAATTAGGGAGTTCAACATCTAAGTAGGTTGAGAAACACTTAGATGGACTGTCGAAACTGATAATTTGGTATTTTCCACAAGTCATGAGAACCCAATACTGCTATCATTGTTCATTGGAAATTAATAATCATAGTGATCACAATCCTAGTTTCTCTCTATCATTGATTTAAACACTGAAATTTTATCTTGGAGTTTCTAAAGCGAACGGAAGTGTTAATAACTTTTGTTCAATCATTACAAACCCCCATTTTATATTTTTGTATCATTTGTTTGAATTTAACTTGTTGCTTTAGTCTCAAATTAATTTAATCATCACTCACATTGTTCCCTGTGGATTCGACCTCGACTCCAAAGTTGAGTAAATATGTTGACGACCGCCTTGCACTAAATTGAGGTGTAAGTTGAGCGTTATCAAAAAATGGTGCCATTGCCAGGGAATAATTTGGCGTGTTGAGTTGGTTTGGAATTTTAGTTTACTTTCTTGAATTCAAACTTGTAAATATTTGTTTAGTTTTTTTTATTATTTTTTTTATTTTTATTTCCTTTTATTTTTATTTTTTCTCACAGCTTCCTTGAGATGTCATCCTGGATAGATGGCTTTTTGAGTGATAACAATTCTTGTTATTATTGTGAGGGACCACATTATGAGGCTTACTATCAAGATTCAGATGGAAGTGCGTGGATGGGACCTTCACAATATGATGCGAACATAGTTCTAACTGGAGAACAGACTGTAACTTAGTGTTTGGCTTGTGGTCAAAGTGATTATTCTGAAGATATATGTGTTATCACGATTCAAATAGACAAATTGATGAAATAAATTTTAGAGAATCAAGCATATTTGTAGGCAGAGCTAAAGGAGTTACCACTGTCACCATGTCTACAATGGCTAAACAAAGAAGAATATGAGGAGGACATTAGCCAATTTGTGGAGAAAACACAAGAATCACAGCCACTCGATTGTCATCTTGATCTTGAGACTGACATTGAGAAGGTGAATAAAAGTGAAGGTGTTGAGGATAGTGTAAATTTTGAAGTAGGATTTGTTGGGCCGCATTCAAAGAACTTTTCTACATTATGTTTAGATGATACCTTGTTTGTGGAATCATTTAAAATAGTAGAAGAGTTTGAAGATGAGGAACAAGAATCCTATATTCTTGATTTTACATTAGACAAGCAACATAAAAACACACCTCACTTTAAGGTCGAGTGGTTTACCACGCTCACTCCATTACTCGACTTCTTAATTTTTGTACCACCTCCGTATGATCAAGGAAAGAAGATGGACTCTAAGTTGGGGTGAAATTCATATCCTCAAGGTAGAGGAAAAAGCTGAGTTAGGTAGTGTCGCGACACTAAATTAGGTGCTGCTTGGGAGGCAACCCAAGGTATTTTATTGTTTGTATTCATATTATGTGATTGACATTAGATCTTCACACCCATGGTGCCACAGGTATGTTTCTAACTCTCTTATTTTGGTTTGACGTATTGGGAACATTGTATGATTTTAAGTTGAGGGTGGGGATACTTGTGGGTGTTGATGTCCTCTTGGGGTTTTTGTTGTCGTGCCTATTTTCCCTGGAGTCTTGTTCCTAGTAGAACCATCATGTTTAGGTGTATTGTGTTTTATTTTGTGATATGTTATGGTTAACTGGGAGAAAAATAAGTATCCACGGCAGTTGACATATTTTTTTATTTTTTTGGGAATGATAAATACCTTTTCAATTGTCTACTTTGTAACTGTGTGATGTGCATTTATATACGACTACTGTGAATCTTTTTATGGCATTGGTATTAGTGACTTGATAATCATTGATAAACAATTGAATGAACTGGATAAGTAGTAACTTATGATATACTTGTGTGCCATGTGCATGTGAGATCTTACTTAGTTCCCTTTGTATGTTGAATATAGAACTTGCCCGGTTAGTCTTACCTAGGTTGAAGGATAGCGGTTAGGAAAGGATCATAGGCCATTTTGATATTAGCCCACTTTTAGACTAAATGACCTTCCCTGTATGCATAATATCCCTTGATCCCTATTTTGAGCTTGAATAGCCTAATTATTTTATGATACCTATCACCTTCCCATTTGTATCACAATAAACCTATTTTGGCCTCGGTCTTCCTTGGACACTGTGCACTTTGACTTAAGCAAATAGCCTAAGTTGAGGGTGGCTACCATAGGGGTGCATGATTTAAAATAAGTATGAAGAAAGGTAGAATAAAAGAAAAGAATAAAAATTTGTGTGTAGTAGAAAAGATCAAGAAAAGAAAAGTGGTGAAAAAGAAGAAGTGATTGTAGAAAAAACCGCACCCATCCTGAATATGTGTGATCAAGAAAAGAGAAGGTTAATAAGTGAGACCACAGAAGCTAGTGTAATGTTAAGGAGACTTAGTCACTTTAAATAACATCGAGTATCATACCAGCCCCTAGCCTACATTACAAGCCAAAGAGAAGACCTATAGTGATCCTAGCTGACCGTCTGAAAATCTTGGTAATGAAAATAAGGGCAAGCCTATGGTATTTGACATTCATTAATTGGAACTTTATTCTGAGAGTGTCTTTTGATTGTCCCCATGGTTACATATGTGATGTCTGATATAAGTAGAGTGGGACTTCATTGTAGTGAGGTACACTGGTTACGTTGCCAGTTGCTAACGTGTTTGGATAGTGTAATCTTGGTACATGCATGGTTGTTGTTGCTTAATTGATACCATATCTTGATTCCTGTGTGTCGCGTTGTTGTTCTTTAATAATCTGCACAGTTGTTGTTTTTAAATTAATTGACCTTAGAGATGGTGAAGATGTTTTGAGATAATATGGATGGTTGACTGCCGAATGTACTCTGTATCCTCTTGGTTGTCTTTTAGTTACTTGAGGACAAACAATTGTTTTAAGTTGAGGGTGTTGATGTGTGAACAGATGCTAACACCTTTGAGGCTTTTAACTGAGAATAATTGCAAAGTCTTAAGTAAATTTTGTCGTTTTTTATTGTTTTCTCTTTGTTATTGCAGGAAAAGTCAAGATGAAATAAAACCAACAACAACTAAGACAAAAGAGTTTAATTTTGAGCAAAATAAGAAGGGAAGTGTAGTTGACGACTTGTCTAATAAGTCGTCAACTCCCTGATAATTTATCAGACTCATCGCCAGCCTTAGATAGAGAATAAAATTTAGCTGGAATTCATGACGACATCTGTGATAGGCCGTCAGAAGTGTGATAAGCTGTCAGGCTCGTTGTTAGGCTTAGGCTGGGAATGGGATTTGAAGTGAAGAAGCAACGACAATTCTGATAAGTCATCACATGTCTGATAAGGCATCACGTCTCATCGTCAACCTAAGGCAGAGATTATCAAAAGTAAAGAGGAGCTGACGACATTCCTGATAAGTCGTCAGACTCCTGATACGTCGTCACACACGTCGTCGCCTGTCCGAGAAAATACTGTGATCTATGATTTTTTTTCCATAATTAGGCTGAAGTATTTAAAGCATATGTTAGGGTTTTCTAATAAAAAGAGAGGGGCGGAACTTATTGGGGGGGTGTTTTACTTTTTTTTTTTGCTCTCTTAACTTAGATTCAATTTTTTCAACTCTTTGATTTGGTTGTGGGAATTTTCTCTTGAACTTAGAAGAGAATCAACTTCAGACTTCATCTTTTGTAAGTTTAATTACTTTGAATGATGATTACTATTGTTGCTATCTCTTTCTTTCTCATGTGGAACTAAAACCCACAACTAGGGTTGTGGGATCTATGATTATTCCCCCATGGATTTAATAGTTGGTTAGGGTTTGAGTGATTGTGGAGACATCTTGATAATTCCTTTGTTATGATTGTTATTTATTGGTTGCAAACAATAAATCCCTCCTTATGTTGATTTGCTCGAACTGAGAAATAAACTAAAGGTAGCGAATTATCAACAAGGATTTGGGGAGTTTAAGCTCTCATCTAATGATTAATGTTGTAACAAGATTGATCAACTTGAGATAAAATCAGTATGAATAGAATGATTTCCTAAGTTCGAGAGAATTAGGGAGTTCAACATCTAAGTAGGTTGAGAAACACTTAGATGGACTGTCGAAACTTATAATTTGGTGTTTACCACAAGTCATGAGAACCCAATACTGATACCATTGTTCATTGGGGATTAATAATCATAGTGATCACAACCCTAGTTTGTCTCTATCATTGATTTGAAACACTAAAATTTTAGCTTGGTGTTTCTAAAGCGAACGAAAGTATTAATAACTTTTTTTCAATCATTACAAACCCTCATTTTATCTTTTTGTATCATTTGTTTGAATGGGTAAATATATTGACGATTACCGCCTTGCACTAAATTGGCGTGTAAGTTGAGCATTATCATAAACTTCATAGGGTTCTTTTATCCATTATCTTATATAGAGGTTCCCAATACACATCTGAATTTTGGAAATTATTTCAGAAGTGTCTTGGTAAAAATATAAACCTTAGCACTGCATTTCATCCCCAAATAAATGGTCATATTAAGCATACTTTCAAGACTTTGGGGGATATATTATGAGCATGCATGATTTATTTCAAGGGAATTGGGATGATCACTCGCATCAAGTTAAGTTTGAGTATAATAACAATTATCACTCTAGTATATAAATGATCACTCGCATCAAGTTAAGTTTGAGTATAATATCAGGTCTCTAATTGGTTGGCTTGAGGTAGGTGAGTCTACTTTGATCGGGATAGATTCTATTTATGAAGCTTTGGAGAAAGTTCAATTAATTAGGGAGAGATTGAAAATAGTTCAGATTCATTAAAAGTCATTTACTAATGTGAGGAAGAGAGATCTTAAGTTTTATGTTAATGATTGGTTGTTCTTGATAGTTTCACCCATGAAAGGGATAATGACGTTTGTAAAGAAGGGGAAACTTAGTCCCCAGTATATTGTCCCTTACCTATTTTTGGGTCCATTAGAAATATTGCCTATTGTAATACCCCAAACTTTCTTTAAGTCAAATCTAGTCTCCAAAAGGGTTAGTGATGACTTCCTAAATGATTAATGTTTAAATCAGATATAATTTCCCTAATTTCAACTTTTTATCATGTGGAAAATTGAATTAGCTTTCCAACGATACCAATTTTGTCCAAATCTGGTATCGAAGTTACAAGTTATGGACATTTTACAGAAAAGTGTTGGAACTTCTCAGAAGCGATGGTCAGGCCGACGGACCATCGAGCTAGCGACGGACCGTCACCCAAGCCATTGTGACTAAGAGTACTAGACTAAGGGTAAATGCCTAAGAGTACCTTATGACTCATTTGTGACTAAAATTGATGAATCCATGTTTCTCCCTTATGTTCGATATGACTCTCACGTTATTGTTATGCTTTGTAACATATTGATGTAATGCTCATGAGATTAGGCTTATGAAATTATGATATGTTTACATGTATTCCTATTCATGTGTAAGCTTATAGCATGCGAATACTTTATGAAAATCCTCAATGATTGTACTATGAATTATTGACTATGGTCATGTGTCAAGAAGTGTCATGTCTTGTCAGTTTCATGCTATCAAGTCCTGGGGGTACTTGTACCCAACAATTTAGATGTGTGCCTAGAGCCAGTGTCATGTTTTCCAGATACTCTCAGTCAATCCATGATTCACAGAACTCAGTCAGTTATATGACTCAGGAAAACTCAGTAAATTCAGTATCTACCAGTCCAGTCCTACTCAGTAACCTCAGTAAATCTCAGTAATCTCAGTATCTCTGTAATCTCAGTTAGTTATCAGATCTCAGTAGTATTCTGTCAGTCAACGGAATTTAGTGAACGTAGTTCTAATTAGTTAAATAATACGATCAGTAACAATTCAATTTAGTTTAAATCAGTTCAGTGTCTCTTCAGTTGGGAGTAGGATTCAGCATCGAGTAAACCCAAGGATGAGGACTCACCTGTCAGCTAGTAGAGAGTGTGATCCTTAGAAGCAATCCTTGCATTCCAGAACTATGTAGCCAACGTAGGTTGAGATATACCCTATGAGTTTAGGGATTATACACCTCATTTGAGTTTTCCTATTAGGAGGGGTTGACAGAAAAGCTCCCTGTCAAAGAGGGTTTACTCACATCTTGTCTTTAACCGTGGCACGGTACTGACACCCTTCCAGCTGGGATTATAAGTTGGACCCCACTAGATCAGTTTTGGGGCATGTAGGTTAGATAATTACTTCCCACGGTCTCAGTCTCAGTCTTAGTAATAGAACTCAGTTCAGTTCTATAGAATCAGGACTGTCAGACACAGTCACTCAGTTAATAGTATATTAATTATACAAAACTCATGTTATCAGTATTCAGTTTTAGGACTGTAAGATACAGTCAATCAGACCAGTTATTCATAATCAGGACTATCAGAAATAGTCATTCCTTTATCAGTAATATGACATCAGTTCCTCAGTACTCAATAGACTCAGTCATTCGGTATACCAGTATTAGTACTAAGATATTAGTAAATCCACGTTATCAGAATTCATGAGTCACTTTTATCAGGATCTCAGTTACAGTTACGTATTTATGCATGTATTCTCACGTTCATGTTATTTAGTCAGTTAGTATTGTTCATGCATATGAACCATTGCATTCAGCCTACCTCACTTGCATACCAGTATATTCAATCATACTGATGCATTTGTGCTATTGTGTTTTATACCATAGGTTCAGAAACACGAGATCTAGTGCATCCTTAGCAGTTTAGATCCAGCCCACAGCAGTAGACTTAGCAGTAAGGCCTCATTATTCGAGGATGTTATTATTTGATTATTTCATTCTTTTAGTACTTAGTTTATTTTAGTAGATGGAGTTAGTTGGGGGATTGTCCTATCAACTCTTTTATTAGACAGTTCAGATTTAGAGTCTTTTAGACTGCAGTATGTTCAAATAGTTATTTCAATTTTTTTGGTATTCTTATACCATATTTTTAGTTAGGTATCAGTATTATACCTTATGGCAGTTTAGTTCATGTTTCTGCATTTACGATATTATTATTATTATTCAGTGGTTAGTTATCGATATCAGTCATGGGTTAGCTTGTGGTCCTTTGGGATTATGAGCACTGTGTAGCATTTCGGGTAACATATTCGGGGCGTTACACCTATGAGCTAGATCTTCTAGTAGATTTATCTACAATACACCCAGTCTTCCATGTGTCCATCTTAAAGAAATGTATTAGCAATTCAATATTGGTTGTGCCAGTGGAGTGCATTGGTGTAAAGTATAGCTTGACCTATAAGGATATTCTAATTAAGATCCTTGATCGTCAAGTTCAAAGGTTAAGGAATAAATAAATTGTCTTAGTAAAGGTGTTGTAGAGAAACCAGTCAATTGAGGGAGAAACTTGGAAAGCAGAAGCAAACATGATAAAAAAAGTACCCTCACTTGATGACTCCTATTATTGAGTCAGTTTAAGGTATAGATCTACATCTTGTTATTGTCCCCTCAGTTTTGGGCTCTTGTTTTAGTCTCATGAAATTCCATGTATACTAGTATGCTCACTATGCAGTAGTTGAGCCAGTACTTCTAGTACATAACTGTTTCAATCATACTACAGGAATAGATTCTTAATTATACTTTCTATTCCTAAATTTAGCCCATTCAATCCATTTTTAGTCTTTATTCGAGTATGAATTATCCCTAGAGGAGGATATCGTAACACCCAAAATTTTTGAACTATGATCCGAGCCTCCTTTCAAATCTATATAGACCCAAATACAATGATTTGAAAAATTTTACATTGGTTTTAAGACCAATTTATTAGTGTGAGAAGAGCTTTGGACATGAATTAAAGCCATAAGGAGCTTTTAGTTCAAAGTTAAGTTGAAAGTTTTTTTATCGATTGAGTTTTCATATGAGACTTTTCTAGGGTTAACTTCAAAAGAGCATAACTCCTAAAATATAAAGAGTTTTTTATATCAAGACCTTTCAAATGAAAGGTCTTTAAGTATTTTTTCTAGCGCCACCAACTGTTTGTAAATCCAATACTAGAGTAGCACCACCAATTAATACAGTTAGCATTATAAGTGAAAATATCATTATGTGTGAAACACCTTGAAAAGATTTTGGATAATTAAAATGCTCTAATTGAATTCGAGAAAACTATTTAGTGGAGAAAAATAAGGCCAAAAGTGAGTTGGGCCAAAAGGCCTAAAAGAAAATTGGGATGGTCTATTTCCTACCTCCGCAGTGGTGGTTAACAACTATAGTTGTACTACTGTAGTGGTAAAATAACATGTGCAGTGAAACCCGACAGTATCCAGCCCAACATATTTTTAAAATCCTCTTTTGATTTAACCCTCCCCAATTGCTCTTTCCCCTCAAAAACACCCAAAATAAACCTTACTTCCCTATTTTTGATATTTCAATGGCCTAGATTTATTAGGGTTATTTTTTAGGAATACTCGATAGAAACACAACAGATGAAACATGCTTAGCACTCGTGGGATAGCTCTTTCTACTCAATAGCACCATGTTTCATCTACAAGGTAGGTCATGGTATATTTATTATAACAATAAGACTTGGGCTTGATTCATATAACATTGATAGTAAGGTCAGGAGATCTCATGCGTTAGCCTTTCGAAAATAGGGTTTCGGAGGACAAAAATAATAAAAACCCAATTAGGCTCTAATAATGTGGTTAATTATTTTTGTACCCTATTGATGTGATATTCATAGCGTAAAATGGGTTGAATCTTATGAGAATCTAGACTAACTGAGTAAATATTGTGGTTCGTAAGCATGGTGTGAGTTAGGTATAGTAACAAAATGAGTAGTATTAAGCTAGGGTGTGATAAAAGGTGATCTTAGTAAATTGTATAGTTACATTATATAACAAGGAGGGTTAACAAAACATAAATGTGGAGTAGGGGTTTATTGTAGTCTAAAAGAGTTTTAGGTAATCTACGAGCATTAAATAGGAGTAGGACCATTTAAGAGACAACCTAGCGATAATACGTAGCATGATAGATAATTAATAAGTCATAGAATAACAAGGGTGAGGCTTGTAAGGTTGAGTATTATTACTCGAAAATAAGTATTTAAGAAAAAATATGAGAGTTATGTCAAAAACATGAATAAGAGTTTGGATAGCCAAGATTAATAACGACATCTAGATGGAACTTAATGTCCGATAATGGGTATAGCATAAATAATATAATAATGCATGCACCCAAGGATATTTATGGAGCTAATACTGATGTTTTTATAATTACATGTTTGAAAATAGTGATTGTGTTTCCTTTTAGTCAATGCTTATAATTATTGATTACACTGCACATTCATACACTTTGATGTCATGGAAAGGAAATGATAAGGATATTGATATTGTTACTGAAATCATGATGTTCATGATATGGGTAATTGATGATTTAATGGTGATGACGGTGATATTGTTATTGATCATGATGTTTAAAATATGGATAATAATGTGATGAGGTTGAGGAGAGAAATCAATGGTGCATACATCTTGCGTATGTGCATTCCTTCATATTCCTTGACATTCTAATATGTTTTATATATTAGTTGATTTCTTGAGCGTCTCGGTCTGTTGGTAGTGTAAATGGAATATAGTAGCAACCCATGAACCCAAGGTACATCCTAAATCAAGTTAAATGTAATTGTTCTAAGTTTGTAGTTATGGGAGCATACTGTATAATATTGTTCCTCCCTACAAAGTTGTTAGAATTCTAGTTATTGGTGATGGTAAACCTTGTAGTACATTGTAACAGTGAATAAGAGAGAAGATTCAGTCTAGTGTGAGTGGGGAGTTATGAAATCTGAGATAATAAATTATTGAAGGGTAAAACAGTGAAGGTTAGAGTGGGTGGTTAGATGACAAAGATACACAAAAAATTTAAATGGAAGGTAGGTCATAGAGGAGTTAAACATGTGGTGTTAATAAATTCATATCTTGGGATAAGAAATCAAAACATTACTTGATACTATGATCTAACCCTAGTCGATGGATGATCCTGATATGGGAATAATCATGGATATGGACCTATGAGAGTGCGTGTTGGACCCGAGACTTGGTGTGTGCAATTGAAGAGCCAACAAGGACCTAATTATACACCAAAAACCATCCATACACTACATTTGGACTACACTTGATTGGTGCCCAATCCTTAAGGGTCTTTGCATCATTTTTAACTTCTATTTGTTATGTACTATATAAGGAACAACGTAGGGTTTCATTTGTTAGATTTTGATGATGTTGTAAGTCACAAGACACAAGAACACAAGTCCTCTCTCCTTTAGGAGGCTTGGCCGAAAACTAGGACAAAAAACTAGTGTGGATTCATTAGTGATTGTATTTGCTTGAAAATGTCAATGCTCAAGATGTAGAATCCGATCTTGTGTCACGTAAGATATAGGTTTATGTTGTGTGTGGTGTTAAGGGTCCAAGAGTGGAATATATTCTTAGTTTCTTAAGATTACATCTTCATTTGTCTATCTTTCTTTCCTTTACATTCTTGTCGTCTTGTAGTAGTGTGTATCTTGTGTTGTAACCGTGTAGTTTATTATTCTTGTTATTCAAATCATGACTCCTGTTGTTGTTATCTTATTGATCATGTTTCTTCATCTTATAGTTGCAATCTTAGTTTTTTGCCGTTGTTTTGGTGTGACAAAACACCTTGTTCACCTCATTATTGTTGTGGTTGTGTTTGGCTGAGACTAGATCTCCAAAAGGGTTCTCAGTTTTGGGCCAATTTGTGGACTATTTTGTGTGTTTCTTGTGTTTCCAATTTTTTATCGTATCATTTGGTATCAGAGCATGGCTTGATCTTATTCCTAAATGATCAATCTTGGGCTTTTTTGTTGGAAAATTCAAAAAAAAGTGTTAGAAAAAATAAAAAATAAAAAAGAAGGAAATTTGTCCATTTTGTGTTCTTGGCAGAAATTGTGTTCTTGTGGTGTTCTTGGCTACGATTTGTTCTTAAGTCTAGGTCTAGGATTCTTTTACTTTTCTTGTGTGTTTGTAGTGTTAGTATTGTTCTTCACTATCACTTTGAGTCGGTCTTAGTTTAAGCCTTGTTGTGATATTATTATTTTGAGCATTGTTGTGGTTATGTGATGTTGATCTTGTTGTTGTGGATTTGAAGTTTTTTTCGTGAATGTTGTTGTAGTTCTTGGTGTATGTTGTTGTTCTTGAAGTTCTTCACAACCTTCACCTCTTGCTTAAACTGAAATACAACACTAAAGAGCCTTGACCATTTCTTGTTGATTTTGTTGTTAGCCTTGTTGTTGAGGAATTGTTGGTGTTCTTGGGAGATAGTTGTTGGTTGTTCGTGTTGTGGTTGTTGTGTTTTTGAAGTTCTTCACCATATTCATCAACTTGTTAGTGTTAAAGTGAACTTAGATCTTTTAAAGGTGAAATACAAGGTATAGAACTTGTTAAGTGTTGAAAGACCCCCAACCACCAAAAGGCTTTACATCACATCTCCACTACTTTTCCATAAAACAACGGTCCATGTTTTAAGGAAGAGTACAAGTCTAGTCAAAGACTTTTGAGTCTTGAAATTTGAATTGAAAAAAATGCTCCAAAGACTAGTTTGTATTTCCCTCCATTGAACAATTCCCACCAAAGTCCAAATTGTAAAATTGATCAAGACCTCCAAATTTGAAAAATAAAATTATTGAGAACCGAGGCCAATCACGGATTGCCACGTCACCAATTACTGTTCACACGACAAATTTTGAGCTCAAATTTTGATCTTCTAGTTTAAATTAGTTGTTTTCTTGGTTTCATTTGTTTATTACAATACTAATTTACAAGTTAGTGACCATTTACTAAATTATAAATTAGTTTTGAACCCGTTCTTTATGTTAACTTTCCTTTGTGTGTGTTTTTAATTCTTTTGAGTCATTGTAATACGTCTTTGTATTTTCCTTACTCTTTGGATTCATTGTCAACGTTGGATTCACCTCTCAACATCTCCCAGAGTACAAGCAAGATTGCAACACTTGTGAGATTTAGAGTGAGGGATTAGGGAGACAAGAAATGAAAAGAGAGAGTAAGGATATTTTGTACAACTAACGTGTTTTCTATTTTTGTAGGTAACTCCTTGGTCATAATGGAAACCATTTTGGACCACCTTGATGCTAGTGCCCAAGAAATGGCTAAGACGAATGCGGGTCTTGAAAAATTAGGCTCGGATATGTCCACTATATTTGAGAGGTTGGATCGAATGTAGAGTCAAAGGAACTCTCGTGTTTCTACTTTCAAAACTTTGCTTCAAACAATCACTTCTCCAAAACCACCACCAAATGGCATAGACATAAGCCAAGCCACCAAATATCCTTAAACCCAAGAAATGGCATAAACCCGAGACCTAAATAGGTCAAGTCCCCATCCATTCGAGAAAGCCCAATAAGAAGGACTTGGAAGCCAATTTTCTCCCATCCAAGTTCTACAACCAAAGCTCCATATAACAAAATCAATCCTCTCAACCGAAACTTAACTTCACAAAAGCCGACATGCCCATATATAGGAGAATGATAGAAAGGAACATGAAGTATATGAAGTCTACTACAATGTGTGTATGTTGATAGGAGACTTGTTTCGGATGATATTGAAGACAAGGCTCAAGATGGAGAGGAAGTTGAGGGTAAAAATGAAGATGTTGGCCGATACTTGTTGTCATTGAGCCCTCGGGTTCTTCATGGTTTTGTGGACTATTTTTGACTTGTTTTTGTGGCTTTTTTTTACAAAATGTTTTGAGTAGGTTTCTTTTGAAGTGACCAATTAAACGAGGTGAAGTCGTGAATTTGTGGACAAATTCCTCTCAAGATGGACAGGATGATACGAGAATAATCAGGGATATGGACCTACGAGAGTGCGTGTTGGACTCGAAACTTGGTGTGCGCAATTGAAGATCCAACGAGGACCTAATTATACACCAAAAACCATCCATACACTACATTTGGACTACACTTAATAGGTTCCCCACCCTTAAGGGTCTTTTGGTCATTTTTAACTTCTATGTGTTATGTACTATACAAGGAATAATGTAGGGTTTCATTAGTTAGATTTTGAATGATGTTGTAATTCACAAGACACAAGAACACAAGTCCTCTCTCCTTTAGGAGTCTTGGCCAAAAACTAGGACAAGAAACTAGTGTGGATTCACTAATGATTGTATTTGCTTGGAAACGTCGATGCTCGAGAGGTGGAATCTGACTTGTGTAACGTAAGAGATAGGTTTATGTTGTGTGTGGTGTTAAGGGTCCAAGAGTGTAATATGTTCTTGGGTTCTTAATATTACATCTTCATTTGTCTATCTTCCTATCCTTTACATTCTTGTCATCTTGTAGTATAGTGTATGTTGTGTTGTAACCGTGTAGTTTATTGTTCTTGTTATTCAAACCGTGACTCTTGTTGTTGTTATCTTATTGTTCTTGTTTCTTCATATTATAGTTGCAATCTTAGTTTGTTGTCGCTTTTTTGGTGTGATAAAATACCTTGTTCACCTCATTATTGTTGTGGTTATGTTTGGCCGAGACTAGATCTCCAAAAGGGTTCTCGGTTTTAGGCCAATTTGTGATCTATTTTGTGCGTTTCTTGTATTTCTGAGTTTTTATCATATCATATCCCTATAAGTACGTGTGGTTTTACTAATGCTATATTTACTACATATCCTATTGCGGATATTGCCATGGTGCAGGTCAGTTGGGGTCTTTATAGCAGCGATGGAGATTACTCAGCAATAGCTCCTACCCTCTTTATTTTGAATGGACATTGTATCACGGATTCTCTTGTTCCCTTTTTAGTGTTGTTGTACCAGTTTAGGATAGTTTCTAGGGATGCATTGTTGATTATCTTCCACATAACTTTTATGTATCAAATGTATTAAACTAGAATTATAATTATGATTTTAGCTGGATTAATAGGTTAAATGAAGGATAACTTTAACGAGATGAATAATTTATTCCATTGAAAATGAATGGTTTTAACTTTTGCATTAAATAAATGGTTGATTTGTATGATATCTCCTATCTAAGGTAGCTTAGGTAGGTACCATCATGATCTGTGGGTGAGATCGTGATAAGATGGTCTCAAATCTCAAGTTATCAGTCTCCCAGTACAAGAACAAATGTCAAGTAGAGTACTATGGATTAGTGTGTTGACATCCACATCAAATCTGTAGGAGGCTACAAGGCATCTAGGAAATGATCTCATTTTCTTCTCCCCTACCGTGATATTCTAGTTTTATCTCCTCGAGTTGAGTTCATCTAGTAGCTAAAAGATTTCAATTGGTATCTCAACCATCAAAATTGGGACTAGTTAGTCCCAGTTGTTATCTCTCTAACAGTTGAAAGCTTGGAGCAAGAGTATTCCAACTAGTAGAGGTCAATAAGAAATGTAGTTGTTGAATTATTATAGTGAAAAATTCATTTGGTATTGTATTAAATTACTGGTGCTTTAAATATTTTGTTGTGGTATGATAGAAAGGGTCATGTGTTACTTATAGGGTTGTTTATTGTTTGATCATACTATCATTGAGTTGTTAGATTATCAAACTCCATAAGTATGAAAGATTTATGGTGTATGTTGTATGTCCAAGGGACCCGTGGATCTTGAGGATCAAATTGACATCAAAGTGTATTTTCATTCCTTCAAATCTATCTAATGACACTAACTCCGAGGCTCAAGACGCCTAAACCCTCCACCGCTATCCCACTGAGGAAGTAGAACTCCTTGGTAACTTCTTAGTAGGGAAGGTGCACATAAACGTGACCTACACATCCTTCCACATCCTCATGAGCATGCGATCTACATTTCTTCATCACCTCATCTAGCTCCTTTCAAAGCTCAATGTGATAATAGGTTGGGTCCACTGATGTGCTATAGAAATATAACACTTCTAATGCTTAAAACTATAAAAATATGCAAGTTTCTTAGGTTATTTTGTTAGATATGATGCATTTGGGTATGTTTTGCAGGAAATTAGGTTTTTGATGTTATGTTCATAAAAAGGGTGAAAATGGTATTTTTGGCTATTTATGTGACCAAGTTTGGATGTTCATGACACTTTTTGGATTGTTTATGACCAAAGCATGTGATAAAAGCTGAAGATTTGAAGCTTGGTTGAAGTATTGAATGGACTGGAACTTACCTATATCTACATGTGGACCACATGTAGCACATGTGGTCTGTATGAGACTAAGGTAAGTACTGGAATTAAAGAATTGAAGATCCAGAGAGTGAAAGAGCTAAAGAAAATAACTTTCGGCACTTGCTAAGTCAACATGCGGAACACATGTGGGCAAAGTATGTGTTAGAAGTCCAAAATCTCAAGAGAATACTTGCAAGAATTTTTGGTCTGGGCACATGTGGTCACCACATACGCCCAACCTCAGGATGCATGTACTACATAAGCCCAAGGTTGGGCTACATATGGAGACCACATGTAGCCACCGACCTTTTTTTCTCCTATTTTGTTTAGGCTTTGGTTTTAGGGTTTCCTCATGTACTATAAATACCCCGTATATGTTTTTCAGTAGAAGTTATTCACTCTTGATACCTACAAACATATTTTGATTCTAAGATTCAATTTTTGTCTTGGAATTCTCTTTTATTGATTTTGGTTGATTAATTCAGTTACAATTTGGGTTTTACTTGTGATTATTGTGATTTCATCTTGTTCTTTCAATCATGAATGTTGTTGATTACTTCACAAGCATTAGCAGCTAAAACCCCTTAGCTAGGGTTGTGGAAACCATGGCGGATTGACAAAGTAGGGGAAGTGCTATTGTTGTTCTGAACCGATACCCATGCATGCATTGTTTTATCTTCACTTTAATAGTTATCTTAGTCGTTTCAAATGTTAAGATCCCGCCTAGATTATTGCTACTTACTCCAAAAGAGGAGTAGTGACTAGGAAAAGATAATGACAACAGTAATTTGAAGTTTAGTTGTCGATCCACGCTACTAAGTATTATCTAAGTAAGTTGGTTAATTTTTATCTAATAACTAGATACTCAAAAGGTAATAGTTAACTAGGATCAAGATAAGGGTTAGTAAGGCGACATCTTGAGACTCAAAAGGTAAAGGGTGAAATCTGTCAGCTCATCTAAAAGACTGTTGATGGTACATAACTTATCTATTCTGCATGAAAAGTATCAGGTTAGTTCAATAATGCATGATAACACTATGGAGTAGAGAAGCCAGAGGGGGAACAATCCTAGTGTTCACCTACGACTGATTACAACCGAAGTTGATATTCGCCAATTGTCTGATATTGCTACTCAAAATCTCCCATTTACTTTTCTAGTTCTGCATGTTGAATACAATAACTGAGGGCAACGATTCCATGTATTTCCTTGGGATTCGACCCCAAACTTTTTAGGCTACTATATTTAGCAGTGAGTGCATCATCTTTAGAGTGGAGGTTCATCTTGGGCATTACTAAATTTTGGTGCCATTGCTGGGGAGTACGGTGTTGATTTGTGAATTGAAGTTGTTGTAGTTTTCGGGTTTTTCTTTTTGTTCTTGTTATTAGTTGGGTATACGTCGGTGTATGCCTAACACATGGATTAGAGGAAATCCCTTACTCCCAGTGAATCCAACTACAAAGAGGATCATACAAACACCTAGTAGGATGATGGAACAGAAAAGAGATGATATTTCTAAAGGGGTTCGTGATGATGTGCCTCCCCCTCCCCCAAAAGGAGTTCAGGATATTGTTGATCAGTAGACGGGGGTACTTTTAGCACAAGCCACTAATGAAATAAAGGCAATAGAAGAAGATCAGTGGATAGCTATAGAGGCAGAGCTAGCTGAGTAGAGACAATAAATAGACCGTCGAGCAGCTCTCGATGAAAACCAGAGTAGAGCTAGAGGTGCCCGTGTTCAAGTGATCCCAGTATATCAGTATGTGCATCCATATATATATAATGAAGAAGATCTATGATATGTTGAGTTAGCAGAGACTGGATCCATTATCCCTCTTATTTTACCCCTGAGCATTAAGTTTGACATAACGAGTGCAATTATCTAGCTCTTAAATCTGAAAGGTGTATTTGCGGGTTTTCCTACAAATGATGCAAATATGCACCTTGAAAATTTCATTGGGATCAGCACTTTGTATACTATTCCAGGGGTGAATCAGGAAATGCTTAGACTTAGATTGTTCCCCTTCTCACTTATAAGAGAAGCATCTTTATGGCTAAGGGAACTACCAAGAGAATCTATCACTACATAAAATGAGTTGCACAGGTAATTCTTGAACCAGTTCTTTCCTTTATCCAGGATGGTGCAGCTTAAGGATGAGATCTATAATTTTAGGTAGCTGCAATCAGAATCTATGTATGAGGCATAGTTCAGGTTCAAGAAGAAGCTGAGTATAGTGCCTAACTATCAGATATCAGGGATGGGCTTATTGGAGATATTTTACCGAGCCTTGACTATCAACTCCAGAGCCATCGCAAATACCATATCTGGAGGATTTTTATGAGATTACACTGGGAGGTAACTTCATAGATTCTAGATCAGATCTTACAAATTATCTGAGGATGGTAAACTCGGGTGACTGAGAGAGGAGCTGTAACATATGCTATTGGTGCCTCCTGCGGCCAAAAAGTATTGATGATTCAGTGGAACAAGAGATTAAACTACTAAGGACTGATCTTAGGTTACTGGAAAAGCAATTTGCAGCAACAAGTTCTGAGAAGGGGAACGCAGTTGGAGCACAGAGGTCAGCTTTCAAAGCTTATGAATCTGAATTGTAGGAGGACGCAAATTATCTGGATCGCCAGTTTGCGGGTTTCTGAGCCCAAGGGAAAACGATCCAAGGTCAGAACTATTATGACAAATACAGAGACCATAGTAGGGAGAAAAATGGTGACTAGGGAAAAGAGGATTACTACATAGAGAAGGGAGACAGGTAAATTCCTTCGTACAAATGAGATGCATAATCAAGAATGGAAGAGATGCTGACTAAGCTGGTAAAGGGTGAAAAAATTAGGAAATCAGCCTTAAGGAGATTAAGGCAAATATTTTAGGGTTGACACAAAAGGTCCAATCTCATACCACTTCTATTAAGAAGTTGGAGCAACAGTTTGGAAGATGTCAGCAATACTGAACCAGAGGCAGCCAGGTACCCTTCCGAGAAACACTGTTCAAAATCTAAAAAAGGACGGTTATGTTCTTTCCATTACCACTAGGAGTGGTATGACTACTGTGGATCCCCCATTACCTGCTGCGAAATCTCTAAGGAATGATGAGGCTTTCATTAATGAGTCACCTATTGTGTAGATAGAAAAGACAACAGATGGTGATGATATAGTCGAAAAGAAAAGAGCTAAGGGTTCGGTTGTTGAACAAGAAATAAGACAAATTCTAAGACTGCCCCACCTTTTCCTCAGCAATTGAAGTAGAAAAGAGAGGAAGGAAAATTCAAGTGATTCATTGAAATGTTGAAAGATTGAGCTTGAATATCCCTCTTCTTGATATATTGGAGAAAATGTATGGATATGCCAAGCTTATGAAGAAATAGGTCATAAAGAAAAAGGAAGTGACGATTGAGGATGTTGTTGGCTTGCACCACTATAGTGCAGTCACTACTAGGTCTCTGGACCAGAAAAAGGGTGATCCCAGAGCATTCACTATGCCATGCACTATTAGGTCATCCCAATTTGCTAGAGCCTTATGTAACTTAGGAGCCAACATAAACTAGATGTCGCTAACTATAATCAAGTAATTGGGCTTGAACCCTCCTTAACCGACTTCAATGGGGATGTTGATGGTTGACCGCATGGTGAAGAAACCTCTAGGAATTTCTTTTAATATGATTGTGAGAGTGGGTAGATTTATCTTCCTAGCTAACTTTGTCATTTTGGACTGTGAGGTTGACACCGAGATGCCCATCATATTGGGAAAAACATTTATGGCCACAGCTATAGCAATGGTTGACATAGAAAAGGGAGAACTGAAGTTTAGGGTAAATTGTGAAGAGGCCATATTCAATACCTGAAAATCAATTAAGCAGCCAACTAATATGAGAGTGGTGTTGGTGATTGATTATATTGATTACCTTGGCGGGTACTCTTATGGGTATCTTGATGAATTTTGAGAAATTAAGGTACCCACGTCGTGCAGCGATGTTAAATTAAGCACTGCATGGGAGTCAACCTATGGGCTTATTGGTGAAGTCTGAGTAACCAACAAAGCCATGTCGAGCCGCGATGTTAAATCAAGCAGTGGGTGGGAGGCAACCCAATATTTTAGTGTTCACTTATCGTTTGTTCTATTTTTGTAGTTTTTTAGCTTATAACCTTACCTGGAACACGGTATGATTGCTATATTAATATATTTCCAGGTAAAGGGACTGTGTGACCAACCCATCATGGTCTCAAATCCTACACGGGCAAGGTAAGTTGAGCATTAAATTGAAAAGATGAAATTTTTTAGGATGAGAATGGTAAGTTGTGGACTTTGGTATGTAATCATACTTTTGGGACCATAAATGCAAGTTATGGGACAATAAATAGTTGGGAACACATCAAAATACCAATTCCAGAAAGCGGGCTAAAATTTTGGCCCACATGTGCCCTGCACATGCAGGCCGCATGTGGCACATGCGCCCCATGGCTGGCCGCATGTGGGTGTCGTGGGTAGCCAACTTGTGGGACAAAATTTTAATTAAAATCTTAGGCCCACCAACACATATTTTTTACCTAAATTGCCTCCCCCCACCTATATTTAAACATTCTTAGCCTCATTCTAACTTATTTAAATCCTCAAAACTTCACTTTTCTCTTTAAATTCAAACTTTTCTCTTAAATCATAAGCTAATCCCGCACTTAAAGAAAGGACAAATTGAAACTTGTTTGAGGTACCAACTTGTCCCAACACACTAAAAACAAGTTCCAACTTGGGCTTTGCTTGATTTCTTCATTGTTCACTTACGGATTCTCATAAAAGAGGTAACTTTCTCGACTTCTTATCGAATAAACAATTTAATATGTGTATTATCATGCCAAATATATTTAATCTATCATACTTATATATAAGATCCTTGAAGTAGCCTAATATCTTAATGTAGGGCCTTGTTTTGAATTAAATTCTAAGGTTAGGCCCCAACTAGAAGTTGAACTTGAATAAGTAGAGTAATCCCAAAGGTTAAGCATGTTAGTTTGCTTTGAAAATCATGATTGTTGATATATGTGTTCACATTGGAGTTTTTGGGACCTCAAATAGGTTTAGGGGTGTTAAAATTGAGGAAAAATTTCAAATTTTCAAATTTTGGGTTTTTTTTCAACTTTTGCAATCCCCCATCTTTGTTGGAAACTAACGACTAGTTTTTCAGGTGTATATGGCACCAAAAACTGCTAAGAAGAAGAAGGTTGATACAATGAGAAGACGGGATGATTCCCTTAAGACAATGGTTCGATGGATGAGTACCTAATTTCATGACTCAGAGATACTACAGATAGGGTGACACGCAGAGTTACTAGAGGATAGATGAGGCAGGTAGACGACACTATTATATTGGGTGCTATGGGATAGATACTACCTAAGAAGCCATAGTGGCACAGACGTCCAGCCTTTACTTAGACTAGGTCTCGAGATGAGGCTTTTCAGATTATCCAGATTGCACAGGCACGTGTAGCTCGGCTGAGGATGAAGTTAGCATGGAGATTACCTCCATATTTTCCACCAATGAGTGATAATGATGATGAGGGTGAGGAAGATACAGAGCAAGTACCACATAGAGTAGCTCAGAACCCCCAGTCTAAAGAGGGGTCTTAGAATTCATCCAAGACTGCAGAGCAGGAGGAGTCATCAGTTGTACCCCGGTCTGAAGAGGGGTACCAGGATTCATCTAAGGCTGTAGAGCAGGAGGAGTCATCAGTTGTACCCCAGTATACGGAGGATACCACCACTCAGGTATAGCAGTAAGATATGCCCCAGTATAAGAAGGGTACAGAGCAGGCTTCCCATGAGGCACCAGTAAAGCAGTGGCAGAGTCCTGCACATACATATGCCTTGGAGGAACCTCTTGAGGAGGAAAATTTGAGGTGGTATGTAGAGGGGATACAGGAGATATTTGATATAGATAGTCTCATTTCAAAGGCCGGCAGGCCCAAGAGTCTTATTTATAAGGAGCATCGAATTGATCTATCTGGCTTGAGTCGAGTACCATTGTTGCAGGCTTTTCTTTATCAATATTAGTTAGAGTGAATGACTAGACCACTTGGTTCTTAAAGCCCAGCTATGAAATGTTAGTTTTATGCATTACATTACGCCATAGTAGTCCTTCTGATGCATAGATCTCCAGGTCTAATAAGACATGGAGCAACCTCGGCTTGATTATACAATTATGAGAGGGGTCAGAGTTGATCTTTGAGCATAGACTATTTGTTGGGTCATTTTTGGTCTGGATTACATCACTTTCACATCTATATAAGAGTGTGACTATATACTGAGAGTCGCACATGATAGACACATTATGTAGGAGGTCGAGCATAGATAAGAAAGGGTGGAGATAGCTATGTGGATAGCCAGCTACATATCACTCTTGGGTGATGAGACCCCATGGAACGAGGGTCATGGTGCAATCACAAAGGGTTTATTTACTTTTGATGCCAATTTTTAGTGGTTGCTCATCCAATATCGACTATTCCCTACTACCTCAGATAATATGTTAACTTGGGAAGGAGTAGCGCTGGTTGCTAGGTCGGATATTCTATTAATTTTATAGCTATTTTTTGGCATAATATCCATGATAGAGCATTTGTGGAGACAACGAATTTTCTATCCCCTTGCCTAATTTAGAGGTTATGTAACAAGGCTGATGTACCTGAGATACCATGAGTAGATGAGAGATTACGTATGATGGCCACTGCGCAGATAAAAAGTATGAAAGGTCTGGCATATCTGATCTGTCCTAGGAGATCTAGTGAGCCTATTACAGTACCTCGGGCCTGGACTGAGGGTCTATCAATTTCTACAGAGCCTAGTGATATACATGAAGGTGAAGTGGGAGTTAGTGTTGATATTGAGCTAGGAGAGCAGAGAGAAGCTCAAGAGTTGAGTACTTAGGGAAAGTGGACACCAGCCACTTCTTTATCAGCCTCAATTTTGACCTCAGATCTGGTTAGTGTATTTTTAGAGCCCACTCGCCCATCCACTACAGCTCCTGCTATAGGTATGATTACTATATCTCGAGAGTTCTTACAGAGCTTAGTGGAAAGTTAGAGGACAACTAATGCTCGATTATGGGTTGTTAAGTTTAGATGACTACTCTATATAAGCAAATGTGTTTAGGGGTTCGGACTAGATTTCAGATGGCAGAAGCTAGATAGGAGGCTACAAGAGAGTAACCCTGTCTGAGCCATGTATTGATTTATAGTCATATTTTGATGAGTTTGAGAGATGGCTTACATCCTAATTTATAGAGACAGGGGGGTTGGATTTAGCCTAGATGAGGTAGGAGTTAGATATATTGCTAGCAAAGGTACGCTCTCTCACAGAAAACCATATGGTAGTCACTTCTTCAGTCATACCCTCAATGGTCCAGATATCACCTCCGGGCACCCAGACATTTTGAATTCTTTGCATAGGATGATGAGATTTAGGAACAAGAGAGTTGACATAAGAGACTTGCAGGATCCAGACATATCTTATGACCATACTGTTAAAAGAGCTAGACATGCTTTGATGGATTTGATAGTTGTTGATAGGCAGAGACATGCAGCGATAGCAGTGGGTGCATCTTCTAGTAGTACACCGTCACCACTACCACCTTTGCCAGCTGATATACCCTCATATGTGGACACTCATGACAAAGACTCTTAGTGTATCCCAGGTATGTTCTCACTTCCCTTTATTTTATATTATTTTTGCACATTAGGGACAGTGCACAATTTTTAGTTGGGGTGGGGTATACCATAGCTACCACAGGTTTTTATTGATGTGCTTCTTATCTTGTTGGTTGCGGTATGGTTGTAGAACCGGCATGTCTAGGTTAATTTGTGTCATATTATGTTTTATTTTGTATCGTGTTGTGTTTTGTGTAATTAGGAGATTTTTAAGTATTTATGGCATTATCATATTTTTTTACTAATTTTTGAGAAAAATGATACCCTTCCAAGAATTGTGCTTTGGAACTATGTGAATGTACATATGTGTGAACTTTGTGGATCTTGTTATGGCATTAGTATTAGTGACATGATAATCACTTTCTAGCAATCGCATGAATCGGATAGGTAATATCTTGTAATATTGACTCTATGCTATGTGTGTGAGAGATGTTACTTAGTTTTCTATGTGTGTTGAATTTAGAATTTGCTTGGTTAGTCTTTCCTAGGTTGAAGGATAGTCGATTAGGAAAGTATCATAGGTCATTTTTTATTTTAGTCCACTTTTAGCCTAAATGACCTTCCATATGTAAAATAGTATCCCTTGATCCCTGTTTTGAGTTGTATAGCTTATTTCTTTGTTTTCACCTATCACCTTCCCATTTGTATTATAATGAACCTATTTTGGCCCTAATCCTCCTTGGAAATTGTGCACCTCAACTTAGGCAAAATGCCTAGGTTGAGGGTGGCTATCATAGGGGTGCATTGTGTAAAGTAGGTATGTAGAAGGGTAAAATAAGAGAAAAAGTTAGTAGGGCTGGGTGTGGTAGAAAAATAAAAGAAAAAGAAAATAAAAAAAAAAGACTGCACCCAACCTAAATGTGCAATGAAGAATAAAAAGGGATAAATAAAGATGGATTAAAAAGAAAGTTGGCTAATAAGTGAGACCCAAAGGTTAGTGTAGTGCTAAGCCTATATTACAAGCCCCCAAGACTATATTACAAATCGAGAAAAGTCCTATAGTGATCCTAGCTTGAATGTCTGAATGCTAAGGTAAAGAAAATAAGGGCAACCCTATGATATTTGATGCACATTAATGGGAACTTCTTTTCTGAGTGTGAGGTCCCTAAATTGACATGCACTATTTCATATGAGTGATCGGGACTTCTTTGTTGTGAGGGCACTTGAGTCATATTGCTAGTTGCTTACTTGGTTTGGGGTAATGTAACTTGTACTTATGCATGGTTGTTTGTTGCTAATGTAATGCCATACCTTGATCCCATTGTGTCACATTATTGTACTTCATGTTTATACACAGTTGGTTATGAAAAGTGAAATAGAAGGGGTCTTTTGATTTGAGCTTAAGAGTGTTGATTAACTGCCTTGAATAGCTTAGATTCTCCTCATTAACCATCATGTTTTGTTTTGTTGTGTTACGTTACTTAAGGACATGCAAAAGTTCTAAGTTGAGGGTGTTGATGTGTTATAGATAGCACTTTCAATGCTTAAAACTACGAAAATATGCAAGTTTCTTAGGTTGTTTTGCTAGATATGATAAGTTTTGTGTATGTTTTACAAAAAAACTAGGTTTTAGATGCTAAGTTCATGAAAATGTGGAAAATGGCATTTTTGGTTATTAATGTGACCAATTTTGGATGCTCGTGACACTATCCAAATTGTTGGTGATAGAAGCATGTGATGAATGTTGAAGATTTAAGGCTTGGTCACGAGTGTTAAAAGGCGTAACACTTACCTATGTCTACATGTAGACCACATGTAGCACATGTGGTCTATATGAGACTAAGGTAAGTGTTAGAATTGAAGAATTGAAGATTGAGAGAGTTAAAGAGATACGAAAATAACTTCCGACACTTGATATGTCAACATACTGACCACATATAGCATATGTTGACCACATGAGGGAAAAGCATGTGTCAGAAGTCCAAAATCCCGAGAGATGACCTGTAGGAATTTTTGGTCTGGGCACATGTGGTCACCACATCACAGCCTCAGGCAGCATGTACCACATGTGCCCAAGACCAGGCCACATGTGGAGACCACATGTAGCCACCGACCCTTTCTTCTCCTATTTTATTCGAACTTTGGTTTTAGGGTTTCCCCATGTTTTATAAATACCCCATATGTGTATTGTAGTAGAAGTTACACAGTCTTGAAAGCTACAAACATATTTGATTCCGAGATTCAATTTTTGTCTTACAATTCTCTTGTATTGATTTTGGTTTATTAATTCAGTTATGGTTTTGGGTTTTTACTTTTGATTATTATTATTTCATCTTATACTTTCGATCATGAATGTTGTTGATTACTTTACAAGCATGAGCGACTAAAAACCCTTAGCTAGGGTTGTAGAAACCATGGCGAATTAATGAAGCAGGGGAAGTGCTATTGTTATTCTAAACCGGTACCCATGCATGCATTATATTATCTTCACTTTAATAGTTATCTTAGCGGTTTCAAATGTTAGGATCCCTCCTAGATTATTGCTACTTACTCCAAAAGAGGAATAGTGACTAGGAAAAGATAATGACACTAGTAATTTGAAGTTTAGCTACCGATCCACACTACTAGGTATTATATAAGTAAGATGGTTAGCTTTCATATAATAACTAGAGACTTAAAAGGTAATAGTTAGCTGGGATCAAGATAAGGGTTTGTATGGTAATATCCTACGACTCAAAAGGTAAAGGGTGAAATTTGTCAGCTCATCCAAGAGACTATTGATGGTACATAACTAGTTGATTCTTCATGCAAGGTATCTATTTGATTCAATAAAGAATGATAAGCCTACAGAGTTGAGAAGCCATGGGTAACACAATCCTAGTGTTCACTTATGACTAATTATAACCAATGTTTATATTCACCACTTGTTCGGTATTTATACTTAAGACCTCCCATTTACTTTTCCAATTCTGCTCGTTGAATACAACAGCTGAGGACCACAATTCTATGTATTCCATTGGGATTCGACCCCAACCTTTTTTGGGTTACTATATTGGGAAATGACTGCATCATCTTTAGAGTGCAGGTGTAGCTTGGGCGTCACCATCTGCTCAAAGAGGCCAACCCTTGATGGGTTATCTGAGTCCCTTCTAAATAGACCCACACCATTGGAAGATCATCCTCCCAACCACTAGGGAGAGTGGGATACTGAGTAAGGGAAGTACCCACTCTCCCTCCATTCTTACTGTTTTTACACTCCTATCCTACTTTTCTTTTCTTCTTGCTTACTCCTCGTGTACCCCTATCCTTCAAATGATTAAATCTAATGCTATACTTCTCATAGGTATCATGATCCTACATGGGTATTCCCACCTTCTTGCACATCTTAGTGATAAATGACGGTAAGAAAAGATCCCTCACTGATGAAACACCCTGGGTTTGGGACCCTTAGAAAATCTCTTAGATTTTTGGTTTCTAGAGAAGATACGACTAGGGGGTATAGGTTGTATGCTGGGATACGGTTGATATGGTTCAGTTGTATGTTGACCAGTGTTGGTTGGTGGGTTGGATTGGTTTCTGGAATGGGTACGACTTGGGTAGGTACGAGTCGTATGGTGGTTGACGAGTAGCATAGTTTGGGTTTATTTACTTAATCTGAGACTTGGTAAGTTAACTTAGATCTGAGTACAAGTGGCTCACCATGGGTCATGAGCTAGGGTACGATTCGTACCTTCAACTTGTACGGGGGACAATGTTCAAACTTTTTTTGATTCTATTCTGCCAGGTATACGGTTTAGGGGTCCTAGTTATATGGTTGGATAAGACTTGATTTGGGTAAGTCATATGGTGGACAGTGTTAAGTCCAAAGAATAGGTCTAGGGTATGAGTGGTGAATCATATTGGACGGTACGACAGGTATGGTGGAGTTGTATCCTCTGATAGGATTTACAGTTTAAGTTAGGGGTAATTTGGATATTTCCCCTTTAACTCCTTGGGACCCCACGACTTATAACTCACTTGGGTTATTATTTACCCTATTATTCTATTCTTAAATACTTAGAAATACTCTCTAATTCTCTCTAAAGATCTTGGGTAAAGAAAGGCTAGGGTTTCATTTAGTAGAGCAATTTAGGACTTGTTTGGGTGATTTCTTTCCATCATCATCTAATCTAAGGCAAGTTACTCCTCCCTCATTATTAGTTCCAACTAAAGGCATATTTTATACAATATTTTCATAGCATAATTATTGTATGGTTTTGGGGTTTTCAAATATGTGTTGGGGTTTTGGTATTAAATGTGTGGTTATAGTTTTCCCATGTTTTAATTATGCAATTATATGCTTTAATGGTGGTTAGGACAATTGGTTGCATGGGAATGATTAAATGGTTATTGGATTTGGTTTTGGAAACGCTATTCCCAACATGTTTGATAAATAAATATGAGAATACTTTTACTATATTATTGGACTTTTAATAGAACTATTGCATGGTGTGGTTTGGTAATAGAACCATAAATGGTATAAATGGCTTAAATGGTTTGGAATGGTTAAAATGGCAAGGTTTGGTGGTCATGGTCATGGTTAATTAAACTTAGTACATGGGAATCCCCTAAGTAAACATGGTAATAGAACACTTGTGCGGTACATGGGATTCTCCCAAGCGAACTTAATAATGAAACACTTGTGGGATACACAAGATTTCCCCAAGTTAACTTGATAATGTAGACTATGGGTATATGGAAATCCATCTATATACAAAGGTTGTCTGAGGACATTGCTTTCAAGCTATAGTCGGTATGACGATACCACTACTTGAGCCTTGGTTAATAATAATGGTCTAATGGTTTGGTTGGATGGAAATATTTTAATAGGAATATAATGGTAGGGTATGATAGCTAACCATAAAGGTTTGATTCCAATAGAAGGACACTATAAACTCATGTTTTTTGACATGGGGAGAGGTCATAGCAACCATATATGATACTATGAGGTACATGCGAATCCTCTAAGTATAATGTAAATTTGTATTATTTAGAGTGAAGGCTACTTGGGAATCCCCTACTCTTATGGTATCTACGGTTCATGCAGCTTCATGCATCAAGGCTCGTTCAAGGGGTTACACTGGACCCATATAGCCCGTAGGTGGTTTTAGGATGGTTAAGCTATACATGCCCAGGTTAATGGTTTTAAATATATACTAAAAGTGGTTTCCTTTTTTGGTATGGTTATATATATGTGTGTATGGTTTGTATTCATATGGTTAGTTTACTTGGTTTTACTGGATGGCATTATTTTATCCTTATCTAAGTTACTTGTTAGTGTTTACCCACTAACCCATCTCCGGGCAGTTATTTCCCCACGTGATATAGAAACCAGTCATTCTACTCCTCCAACTTAGTATTTGGCTTTGGGATAAGCTATTGGATTGAATTGGTGAGCTTCCATATTCTGAAAGGCTTCATTTCTTTCACGGATGTTTATACATACTTTGGTTATTTTATGGATATTGGTTTTAGCTACAGTTTGGGGCATGTCCCAACCAGACATTGTTTTTTTGTTAGAGGCTTTTATGGAACTACTCAGGGTTGGAATGTATGGGATTAGTGTTGGGGTCAGCCTTAGTATTGGCATTGGTATTAGGTCTAATACCCTTGGATGGTATTTATGGTTGTTTCATCCTCTTATATTATGTTATGGATAGGAACTTAGTTATTATTTGGTTTTTGGTTTAGGGTTTGGCTTGGTTATCGGATGGTTTTGGACGGTTGGACTCAATTGGGTTGGTCTCAGTTATAGACCTATCACAGAGTCTGGAATTGAATAATTACTCTATCTTTTAGATGCTCGAAATTCATCCAACTCAAGGAAGGCTATTGAAGGCTGTAAGGTCTGAGAACCTTTATAATTCTTATTTTTTTTACTTTTAAGATCATGCCTCTATGATCTGAGATGCAAGGTAACTCTTCTGTCCCAACTGGGGACAATGTTGATGGGACACACTCTACTTAAGGGATCCATACTCGGTCTAGGGGCCCAGTCCCTAATGTTTCTGGAGTCCCACCGATTGTTACTAGTCCTCCTCAAGGTGAGGTGACTAATGTGGAAATTCATCAATCAATTCATGTTATTGCTCAGTTGGTTACTGCTCAGGCTGAGTGGGGTACATCTGGTGTGTTATCTACTGAGGACACAAGGGTTGGTCAATTTATTAAAATGAATCCTCCTACTTTTATTGGTGTGAAGGTAGAGGACGATCCTTAGGGTTTCTTTGATGAAAAAGAGAAAATCTTTAGGGTAATTCAGGCCATGAATATAAAAGGGGTAAATTTTGTGGCTTACCAGCTAAAGGATATAGCATACCAATGGTACGAGGAATAGGATTATGTAAGGGGTGATGATGTTAAGGATTCATTATTGTGGGAAACTTTCTCCATTGCTTTTCTTGATCGCTTATTTTCTCAGGAATTGAGGAAGGCGAAGGCGAGGGAATTTGTTAATCTGTAATAGGGAAGAATATCTGTGAAGGAATATGCCTTGAAATTTCACCAGTTGTCTAGGTATACTTCAAAATTGGTGTATGACATGAGGACTAGGATGAGAAAGTTTGCATCAAGACTGTCTCGAGATTTGATCCTTGAAAGCAAAACTGCATTATTGAGCAAAGATATGGATATTTCTAGGTTAGTTGTTCATATGCAATAGGTGGAGGAAGAAAAGAAGAAGCAGGCTGAGTTTGGGAAAAGGTAGGGTAAGAAGTTTAAGTTGCTCAATAAAAAGGTAGTTGGGATGGTGGTAAGTGGCCAAAGAAGAAGTGGGAGAGTTCTGGTTCTTTCTCTAATGCTGGTGCTTCTTACCAAAAATAGTTGGGTGATAGGTGTCAGCAGTGTGGTGATAATTTCCTGGGACATAATGCTCAATCTCAGGTAAGTGAGGCTCAGTCGTCCTCATCATGCCCTCCTTATCGATTTTGTGGTGGTTGCACAGTGGCTTTTGTGATGAAGAGAGGGACGGATATTTCAAATATGGTCATCCAGGGCATATGCTTAGAAATTGTTCAGTTGGTAAAGGTGATTAGGGAGCGAGTAAGGCTCTGATTACTTCATCTTCTGCTTCTACACCAAAGGGTGCTACTTCTGTATCAGTTTATGCTCTTGGTATCGGTGCAGGTTAGAATAGGTTATATGCTCTTGCTACTCGGCAGGAATTTGAGGCATCACCTGATATCATGATTGGTACATTATAACTCTATTCTCGTGATATGTATTCATTTCTTGATCTGGGGTCCACTCTTTCTTATGTGACCCCATATGTGGTTGTGTGTTTTGTCTTTGATCACGAGGTTATTTTAAATCCTTTTTTCTATTTCTACCTAGTAGGTGACTCTGTCATTGATAAAAAGGTCTATAGGGGGTATTTGTTGTTAATAGGAAGACCTTGGTAAATTTTTTTAAGCTTGACCTGGTGGATTTTGATGTTATTCTGGGGATGGATTGGCTACACTCTTGTTATGTGTCCTTGGATTTTCAGACCTGTAAGGTTGTTTTTAGGTTCCCTGGTGACCTGGTTATAGAGTGGGAGGGTGGTTCCCTAGCTCCTTGGGGGAGGTTTATTTCATATCTTAGATCTCGGAGGTTAATCTCTAAGGGGTGTCTCTACCATTTGGTTTGGTTAAATATTCTAACTCGGAAAGTTTTTTTTTTCATTTGGTTCCGATGGTAATTGAGTTTCTTGAGGTCTTTTTGAATAATTTTCCTAGTGTTTCTTCGGATAGGGAGATTGAGTTTGGTATTGATTTGGTTTCCGACACTCATCCAATATTTATTCCTCTTTATAGATTGGCTTCGGCTGAGTTGATGGAACCAAGGAGCAACTTAAGGATTTTTGGATAAAGGCTTCATCCAATCCTAGTGTTTCCCCGTGGGCTACACCAGTTTTATTTATGTGCAAGAAGGATGGTTACCTTCAAATGTGCATTGACTATCGATAATTGAATAAGGTAACGGTTAAAAATAAGTATCCGTTTCCTAGGATAGATAACTTGTTTGATCAGTTGCAAGGTGCCAAATTATTTTTAAAATAGATCTTTGGTCTGGGTTTCATCATCTTAGGATTAGGGAAGTGGATATCCCTAAGACAGCTTTTCATACTCGGTTTGGGCACTTTGAGTTCTTGGTTAAGTCATTCTGTTTGACTAATGCCCGACGACATTCATGGACTTAATGAATAGTGTATTTAGGCAGTTTTTGGATCTCTCTGTCATTATGTTTATTGATGACATTCTAGTGTATTCTACGAGTGAGATGGTTCATGCTTATCACTTCTGTGTGGTTTATTTCTAGTGAGGGGATTATGGTGGATCCACAAAAGGTTATAGTGGTGAAGAGGTAGCCTAGACCCATGACTCCAACTGATATTTGAAGCTTCTTGGGATTGGATGGGTGTTATAGGCGGTTCGTGGAAGGTTTCTCGATGATAGTTTCCTCATAGAATAAGTTAACTCAGAAGAAGGTAAATTTTTCTTGGTCAGATGCTTGTGACGGTAGTTTAAAGAAGGTGAATCATAAGCTAACTTGGGCTCCAGTTTTGACATTGCCTGAAGGTAATGAGGGGTTTGTTGTTTATTGTGATGCATCCCGGGTAGGACTTGGTTATATTTTTTATGCAGCATGGGAAGGTGATTGCCTATGCTCCCAGGCAGTTTAAGGTGTATGAGAGGAATTACCCAACTCATGATTTAGAGCATTTAATGATTGTTTTTTCTTTCAAAGTCTGGCGGCATTATTTGTATGGAGTACGTATGGACATCTTTTTTTATCATAAGAGTCTACAGTATGTTTTCACTTAAATGAAGCTAAATCTCAGGCAGAGAAGGTGGTTGGATCTTCTCAAGAATTATGATATGAGTCTTCACTATTATCCAGATAAGGCTAATGTTGTTGCTGATTCTATTGGAAGGTTATCCATGGGGATTTTAGCTCATGTGGATAAGGAGAAGCAGGAATTGGTAAAGGATATTCACCGCTTGGCTAATCTTGAGGATTTTAGCTCATGGTATTTGAGATCAGTGGTAATGGTACTTTGAGGTACCAATAGAGGTCATGTGTTCCTGACGTCGATGGTTTGCGATAAAGGATTTTGGCTGTGGTGCATTGATAGCACTATGTTATACATCTCGTTTCGATGAATATGTATTATGATAGCAAGGAGATGTATTGGTGGAATGGTATGAAGAGGGATGTGGCTAATTTTGTGGCCAAGTGTATGGTGTGCCAACAAGTGAAAGTTGAGTACATGAGGCTTGGTGGTTTGTATTAGGATATTGATTTTCCTAAATGGAAGTGGGAGGTAATCAATATGGATTTTATTATTGGTCTTTCTCAGTCTCGGAATTAATTTGATTCAATTTGGGTCATCGTGGATAGGATGACAAAGTTGGTTCACTTCTTACTAATAAGGATTAACTATTCGGCTGAGAATTATGCACAATTATATATTTATGAGATTGTGAAGTTGTATGGGGTGCATGTTTCGATTATCTCTGATCGTGGTGTGTAGTTTTCATCACATTTTTGGCGGTCTTTTCAGAAGGGATTGGGGACTAAGGTTAGTATGAGTACTGATTTTCATCCACAGACGAATGGGTAAGAAGAAAGGACTATTCTGACATTGGATGATATGTTTTGCATATGTGTGATTGATTATAGTGGCAATTGGGTTGAGCATCTACCTTTGGTAGAGTTTGCTTACAACAATAGATATAATTCTAGTATTGAAATGTCACCTTTTGAAGCATTGTATGGTAAAAGGTGTAGATCTCCTATTGGGTGGTTCGAGCTTGGTGAGGCAGATATGTTTGGTATGAATTTTGTTTATCAGGCTATGAAAAAGGTGAAGGTGATTCAAGATAGGTTTAAGGTTGCCCAAAGTCGGCAAAAGTCCTATGTGGATGTAAGGCATAGAGACTTAGAATTTGAGGTTAGGGATAAGGTGTTTCTAAGGGTATCTCCCATGAAGGGAGTGATGCGGTTTGGTAAAAAAGAGAAGCTCAGTCCCTGGTATATTGGTCCTTATATGGTTTTACGGAGGGTTGGTAATGTGTTGTATGAGGAAGTGTCTTGGTGATCCTTCTTCAGTGGTTCGTTTGAAAGGTTTGGGTATCTTGGATTCTTTGACTTATGAAGAGGTCATGATTGAGATACTGGATCGGCAGGTTCATAGGTTACAGACCAAGGATATGGCCTCGGTTATGGTTCTGTGGCGGAACCATATGGTGGAAGAGGTTACATAGAAAGCGAAAGAAGATATGAAGTACAAGTATCTGCATTTGTTTTCTGCTCTGGATATTCATACGAAAGGTATGTGTTCTTGAACACATCTTTATTTTCTAAGTTTGTTAAAGGAAAAGTTAATTTCCTTACATCTTTATTTTTTGAGTTTTTTAAAGGATGGACAGATATTTGATAATGCAAATGAATCGTGCTTATGGTTGACCTACCTTTTCCGTTATTCGGGGGGATGAATGATCCTACTGGAGGAGACTGAAACACCCTGGTTTTGGTACCCTTAGAAAATCTCCTGGATTTCTAGTTTCTGGACAAGATACGACTCGGGGGTATAGGCCGTATGCTGGGGTACGATTAGTATAGTTGGTCGTATGTTGACCAGTGTTGGTTGGTGGGTTGGATTGGTTTCTAGAATAGGTACAACTTAGGTAAGTACGAGTTGTATGGTGGTTGACGAATCGTATGATTTGAGATTTTCCTTCACTTAATCTGAAACATGGCAACTTAACTTGGATCTAAGTACGAGTGGCTCACCATGGGTCATAAGCTAAGGTATGAGTTGTACCCTCAACTCGTATGGTGGATAATGTTTAAACTTTCTTTGATTCCATTCTGCCAGGGATACGGTTTAGGTGTATTAAGCGTAAGGTTGGATACGACTTAGTTTGGGTAAGTCATACGGTAGATAGTGTTGGGTCCAAGGAAGAGGTCTAGGGTATGAGTGGTGGGTACCACTCGTATTGGAGGGTACGACTGGTATGGTGGAGTTGCATCCTCTTACGGGAATTTTTATAGTTTAAGTTAGGGGTAATTTGGACATGTCCCCTTATAACTCCTTGGGACCCCACGACTTATAACTCACGTGGGTCATTATTAACCCTATTATTCTATTCTTAAACACTTAGAAACACTCTCTAATTCTTTCTAAAGCTCTTTGGTAAAGAAAGGCTAGGGTTTTCATCTAGAGGAGCAATTTGGAGCTTGTTTGGGTGATTTGTCTCCATCATCATCTAATCTAAGGCAAGTTACTCCTCCCTCATTATTAGTTCCAACTAAAGGCATGTTTTATACAATGTTTTCATGGCATGATTATTGTATAGTTTTGGGGTTTTCAAATATGTGTTGGGATTTTGGTATTAAATGTTTGGTTACGATTTCCCATGTTTTAATTAGTCAATTATATGCTTTAATGGTGGTTTGGAAAATTGGTTGAATAGGAATGGTTAAATGGTAATTGGCTTTGGTTTTGGAAACACTATGCCCTAAACATGTTTGATAAAATGCCTATGAGAATGCTTTTACTGTATTATTAGACTTTTAATGGAACTATTGCATGGTATGGTTTGGTAATAGAACCCTAAATGGTTTAAATGGTTTGGAATGGCTAAAATGGTAAGGTTTGGTAGTCATGGTCATGGTTAATTAAATTTCCTTGTGGGGTACAAAATAATCCCCCAAGTAAACATGGTAATGGAACTCTTGTGGGGTATATGGGATTCCCTAAACAAACTTAATAATGAAACAATTGTGCGGTACACTAAATTCCCCCAAGTTAACTTGATAATCTAGACTATGGGTACATGGGAATCCCTCTACATGCAAAGGTTGGATAAGGACATTGCTTGCAAGCTATATTCGGTATAAAGATACCACTACTTATAGCCTTGGTTAATAATAATGGTCTAATGGTTTGGTTGGATGGAAATGGTATTAATTGGGAAATAATGGCGGGGTGTGATATCTAACTGTGAAGGTATGAGTCTAATGGACAGACACTAGAAACTCATGTTTGCGATATGAGGGGAGGTCATAGCGACCATATATTATACTATGAGGTACATGGAAATCCTCTAGGTACACTGTACATATGTATCATGGAGAGCGAAGGGTACTTAGGAATCCTCTACTCTTATGGTATCTCCGGTTCATACAGCTACATGCATTGGGTTCTGTTCAGGGGGTTACACTGGACCCATATAACCCGTGGGTGGTTTTAGGACAATTAAGCTACACATACCCTGGTTAATTGTTTTAAATGCATGCTAAACCCGGTTCCCTTTCTCAGCATGGTTATATATATGTGTGTATGGTTTGTATGCATATGGTTGGTTGGTTTTACTGGATGGCTTTATTTTACCCTTATCTTGAGTTTCTTGCTAGAGTTCACTCACTAGCTAGTATTCGGGTGGTTGTATCCCCACGCGATATAGGAATCGGCCATTTTATTCCTCCTGCTTAGTACTCGACTTCCGGATCGGCTATTGGATTAAAGTGGTGAGCTTCCATATTTCGGAAGGCTCCATTTCTTTTATGGATGTTTATACGTACTTTGGTTATTTTTTGGATATTGGTTTTGGCTATGGTTAGGGGCATGTCCCAACCGGACATTGGTTTTCTTTTGGTTAGAGGCTTTTGTGGATCTACTATGGGTTGGAATAGGTAGGATCGGTATTGGGTCAGCCTTAGTATTGGCATTGGTATTGGGGCTGACACCCTTGGACGGTATTTATGGTTGTTCCATCCTCTTATATTATGTTATGGACCGGAACTTAGTTATTATTTGGTTGTTGGTTTATGGTTTGGCTTGATCATCGAATGGTTTTGGACAATTGGACTCGGTTGATTCGGTCTCGGTTATAGACCTATATTAGAGTTTGGAATTAGATAATTATGTTATCTTGTTATATTCTCGAAATTCAGCCAACTCAGGGCAGGCGGATGAAGGTTGGGTTGGGTAACGGGGGTTGTCCCCGATCCTGGTCGGACTTGGGATGCCCATTACAATAAGGAATCGGGTCAGGTCATGTCAGATGACCACTCATCCATAATCTGAACCCCTAAATTCAATTTGATCTGCATGAGTACACAAGCCACCACTATGGCCCAATCAAAGACCATATCTGTCACATTTTTTGAAGGAAAAATCCTTTAAGACACCAGCTACAATCACACTCTGGCCTCCACCGAGAAGTAGGTACAATTATTCTCTTTGAGACCAGACCACTTCACCTTCCACTCTTAGCCCTCTGCATTAATATCCTAGCTTCCTACTTCAAGTCTGGCTCTAAGAATTTGGTATCAAAAGCAACATTGGAGGGGTTCGGGACTCCTAAGGCTTCATTTATAGCATCATCCACTGAAACCTTTCTTCCCTGAATGCAGATGGTGGGGAGGGGCACGAATGAATTAACCTTGAAAAGATGGCATAAAACTCCTGAACTAGCTCCAAATTGCACCTTGGGATGAACTTAGTCAGCATACTCCACCCAAATACCCTCGGTTGGTTTTAGAACTAGGTTGCCTCATCCTCTACATCCTTCATCGTAAAACCCTGCTCATGGAGGAAGCCCCTAGTACTTAATCCCTCCTCATAATAATCACGGCTAGCAATATAGGGAAATCTTCAGAACCGTTGTTGTTGAGCTATGATAATCCTATAAACATCATAATTTTAAAGTTAGAAACCATATCGAGTTTCAAGGGAGAGAAGAAATTTTGAAAATTATAACAAAATAAATCCTAGAGAAGCTATTGCTAAGTAACTCTGCAACAGTTAATTTAGAATTGTAGCGGTACCGATATGGCATAAAAGTTACCACTGCAGTGGTCTATCATCCCTAACTCGCCAAACTCCCTTCTATGGTAAATTTTTTACTTTTCTTCAAATTTTTGAGACTTAATGGTGGATCGATCTTAATGAAGTTGTATGAACCTATTTACACTAAAATGAGAGTGTATAAAACTCTATTTCACCCCAAAATCATTGGGGAAGATAACCCTTCATGTTCTACCGCTCTTATGGTTAAAATTCATGATGAACTATATCAATATTAAACTTAGGACGTTATAAAAGTTTTACAGACATAAGAGAACCTAACATTCTCATCATTTCATTCAAAAACACCATCAAAATTCAAGTCTCACAAGTTTCATCAAAAACCTACCAAAATTCTCTAGTCGAAAGGATATTGCAGAGAGAGAGTTAAGAGAATCTGAGAGTGGGAGGGAAATAGGGGAAATGAAACATTTCAACTATTTGAATTTTTACAAACTATTGTTGTACTAAATTTACCACTACACTGATACCGATGTAGCGATAATCAAACATAGCAGTGGTAAAACCTTTGATGTCATATTTCGTTCCAACTTTTTGTCCATTATTTTATTGTCTAACCTCTAAAAATATTGAAAGAACTTGGAATGTGATTATTTTTCAATCCCTATCGTAATTGTCATAAGCTAGTAAATAGAAGTGAACTGGTACAAAGGCCTACTAAAATGCCAGGGTGGTCAGTACGTGGTTCTGTTATTAAATAAAACAAAGGTCGGTGATGACATCCAAACAATACCTCCTCTTAGATGATGATGATATGGTTGCTTTAAAAATATAGTAACCCAACAAAGGTTGGGGTCAAATCCCAAGGAAACACGTTGAATTGTAGATCTCAATAGTTGTAGTCAACAGACGGAATAAGAAAAGTAAATAGGGGGTTGATGTAGTAATCTCAAGAAAATAGCTATATTAACTTCGGTTGTAATCAGTGTAGGTGAACACTAGGATTGCATTCCCCCTAGCTTCTCAACTCCTTAGGCTTATCATTCTTTACTGAACCAACCCAATACCTTGCATGCAGAATCGATAAGTTATGTACCTTCTACAGTCTTTTGGACGAGTAGAAAGAATTCACACTTTTATCTTTTGAGTCTCAGGATGTCACCTTACAAACCCTTATCTTGATCCCAGTTAACTATTACTTTTGAGTCTTTAGTTATTAGATAAAATCTAACCATCTTACTAAGATAAAACCTAGAAGCGTGGATCGACAATTAAACTCCAAATTACTGTTGACTTTATCTTTTCCTAGTCACTACTCCTATTGGAGTAAGTAGAAATATTTAGGCGAGATCCTAATGTGTGCACCCATTAAGAAAACTATTATAATGAAGATAAAGCAATACATGCATGGGTATCGGTTAATACCAACAACAACACTTCCCCTACTTCGTCAATCCGCTAGGGTTTCCACAACCTTAGCTATGGGTTTTAGCCGCTCATGTTTGTGAAGAAATCAATAACTTTCATAATTGATAGCATAGATGAAATCACAATGATAAGAAGTGTAAAATCCCACAACCGTAACTGAATTAATCAACTGAAGTCACTACAAGAGAATCCCAAAATCAAAATTGAATCTTGGAATCAAAATATGTTTTTGAATATCAAAATGTGTAACTTTTACTAAAAAAACACATAAAGGGTATTTACAGTACATGAGGAGACCCTAAACCAAATCCCAGACGAAATACGAGAAAATCATATCGGTGGCCACATATAGTCTATACCTATGCTCTGACGCTGGCAGGTAGTACCTGCGATCCTGACCCTGGGCGCAGGTAGCGGATGAAAAAATCCTGCAAGTTTAGCTCTCGAGATTTTGGACTTCTGGCACTTGCTTTTCCTACTTGCGGTCTGTAGGTCCTACATGCATTTCGTAGGTTGACTTGGTAAGTGTCAGGAGTAATCTTTTCAGGTCTTCTTCAATTCTCGAAAATGCTTTGATCATGAACTAGACAAAAAGTATCCCAAACATCCATAATTTCTCCAAAAAGTAGCCAAAAACACCTTTTTCACCTTTTTCATGAACTTAGCCTCCAAACCATGATTTCCTACAAATTATACCCAAAAAGCATCATATCTAACAAAATAACCTCAGAAACTTGCATATTTTTCTTATTTTAAGAGTCGAATGTTCTATATTTCTATAGAAAATCAACACCCTTAACTTAGAACATTTGCATTTCCTCGGGCAACAAAACACAACAAAAACAAAACTGATGCTTAACTAGGAGAATCTAAGCAATTCAAGGTAGTCAGTCAACACTTAAAACTCAAATTACAACATCCCCCCCCCCTATCTCACTTTTCAAATTAATTGTGTATGAACATAATGCACAATAATGTTACACAATGGGATAAAGGTATCAATTACATTAGAAACAAACAACCACTCATATGTACAAGTTACATTATCCGTAACAAGCAAATAGTTAGCAATATGACTCAAGTGCCCTCACAACAAGGATGTCTCACTCACTCATATGAAATAACACATTTCAATGCAAGTACGGTCAAGAGACACTCACACACAAAATAAAATTTCCAATCAATGCATGTCAAATACCATAGGCTTGTCTTTGTTTTCTTTACCTTAGTTTTTAAGTAGTCAAGTTAGGATCACTATAGGTTTTTTCTCGGCTTGTATTGCAGGATTGGGGGCTGGTATGGTACATAAGGACATTTCAAGTGACTAAGCCTTCTTAGCACTAAACTAACCCTGGGGTCTCACTTACTAGCCAATTTTCTTTTTATTCCACCCTCATTTCTCCCTTTTTATTTGTTATTCCACATTCAGGTTGGGTGGTCTTTTATTTTTTCTTTTTCACTTTTCACAATTGTTTTCTTTTCTTTTTCTCTTTTTTTCCTTTTTCGACCACACCCAGTCCTACTTTATTTTTATCTTATCTTAACCTTCTTCATACCCATTTTACATTATACACCTCTGTGATAGCCACCCTCAACTTAGGCGTTTTGCTTGAGTTGAGCTGCATAATATCCAAGAAGGACCAGGGCCAAAATAGGTTCATTGTGACATAAATGGGAAGGTGAATGGTGAAACAAGAAAAATAGGCTTACAAGGCTCAAAACAGGGATCAAGGGATATTATTGACACATGAAAGGTCATTTTGGCTAAAAGTAGACTAAAATCAAAAATGACCTATGATCCTTTCCTGACTGACTATCCTTCAACCTAGGAAAGACTAACCAAGAAAGTTCTGAATTCAACACAAAAAGAGAACTAGGTAGTATCTCACACACACATGGCACAGAGTCAATATCACCAACTACTGCCTATCCAGTTCATGAAATTTTTAGCAAGTGATTATCATGTCCCTAATCCTAATGCCATAAAAGATCCGCATTGTTCACATATATATACATTCACACAGTTCTAAAATACAAAATTTAGAGGGGTATCAAAAATCAATCAAAATATTACTACTACCTTAAATACTTAAAAATCTCCTAATTACACAAATCAAAATACAATGCGATGCAAAATTATCCTAGACATGTTGGGTCTACAACCATACTAGAGTCGACAGGAAAAGAAGCACAACAATAAAAAATCACGACGGTATGGTATGCCCACCCCCAACTAAAAATTGTGCATTGTCCTCAATTCTCTAAAATAAAGTAAAACGGAGAAAAGTAAGAACATACCTGGGACACACTGGGCGCCTAAATCATGAGCATCCCCAGATGGGGGCATATCAACTGGCGTAGGCAGTGGTGGTGGCGTTGTACTACTAGATAATGTACCTGATACTATAGATGCACGCCTCTACCTATCAACGAATGAAGACTCCATCAAATCATGTCTGGTCTTCTTAATGGCTTGGTCTGGTCATATGGTAAATTAGGGACCTGCAAGTCGTCTATGTGACCTCTTTTTGCCCCAACTACTAGGACCTCCACAACATTCTCCATGAAAAAATCAAACTATCTCGATCGTACAAAGGTGATATCTGGACCACCTGGGGTATAACTAAGGGAGTGGCTGCTACATGGCTCTCTATGAGAGAGCGCACCTCTACTCATAATACATTCAACTCCTCCCTCATTTGGAATAGATCTGGCGTATCTATCTCTTTGAATTAGGTTGTAACCCATCTCTCAAACTCATCGAGTCATATCTGGAAATCAACACATAGCACAAATAGTGCAGCACTCGGTGGGGCCTCCTATATGGCCACTGCCTGTGCAAATCTATTCCTAACCCCTGATCATATCTACTCATAAAAGGTGGTCATCTCAGTCTCAACAACCCTTACCCTAGCATTGACATCCCTCTGGCTGTCCACTAAGCGCTACAAAAACTCGCTAGATATAGTAATCATACCTAAAGCAGGAGTTATAGTGGATGGGTGAGTAGGCTCTGAAGGTACACCCACCGGATTTTGAAGAAGAAGTGGTTGGTGTCCCCTCGCCCTGCGTACTAGAATATGGAGCCTCTCTCTTCTCCCATATTTCTATATCAATACTAACACCTACATCACCTCGATGTGCTTCAACAGGCTCTGTGAAAACTGTTGGACCCTTAGTCTGGGTTTGTGGTACTGCTGCCAGCTGTCTTGATCTCCTAGAAGGGCCTGAACGTGTCAGATCCTTCATAGTCTTTGTCTATGTAGTCGTCATTGCAAGTACCCTCTCATCTACTCCTAGGATCTCAGGCACACCATCCTCATCACACAACCTCTGAATCATGTAGGGGAATGGCAAATTAGTCAACTCCGCAAATGCTCTGTCATATAGCTCATACTTAAGGATAGCATCAAAATCAACAGCATATCCATCCATCATACACACAACCAGTGTTGCTCCCTCCTACGTCAATGTATTATCCAAAGTAGTGGGTATCAGTCGGTATCTAATCAGCAACCACCAAAACTTAGCCTCAAATGTCAATAAGCCTTTCTCTATCATAGCATTCCCCTTAATCCATAGGGTTTTATCACCCAAAGGTGAAATATAACTGGATATCCACCTAGCCATCTCAACCCTCTCTCATCGATGCTTAGCCTCCTACGTGATATGTCGATCATGTACAACCCTCAGTCTGTGGTTACTCTCAGTTATAGATGCAGAAGTAATGTAATCTGGGTTGAAGATAAATCTACGGATAATCTCTATCGAAATATCAACTCCAAAAACTCTAACCAGTGGATGATCAAGTTGTGGCTACCTCGCAAATCTCACCAGGACTAGATGTATGCACATAGGAATGACTATTATAGCTCTGTAGGATACATAAAATTCATGTACCATAGACGGATTGTAGGAACCGAGTGGTCTAGTCATCCACTCTAGCTGATATCTATCAAATGCCACCCATAACTATGGTACTCGGTTTAACCATGATAGGTCAATATGGTACTCCTCATAAATGCACCTGGTAGGCCTTCCTTCCTCCTAAACATGATTGTTGATATCATATATCTGCCATCCCTTCTATATACCACCTCGGAGGTCTCTCCTCAGGAGGTTCCTTCTCATGAGGTTCATCTAAGGCATGTGTGGGAGATGGACTATACCCCTGTTGCACTAACTCATCATGGGTAGCAGATTTCACCCAAAACTAACCTCTAAAAAAGTAAGCTGCAATCGATGCCAAATATAGTAACCCAACTAGGTTGGGGTTGAACCCACAGGAAAAATGTTGAACTATTTTTTAACTTTGATGTAATTCACGAGAAGTGAGGAAAATTAAATAGGGGATTTGGAAATCAATCATAAATAGTAACCGAATCTTGAGTGCTTCGAGTTATAGACAATAGAAGACAAACATTAGGATTGTGTTCCCCCTGGCTTCTTAACTCTGTAAGTATCTCGTGTTCAACCCACCTATTCTATTGTTCTATATGTTAAGTCGACATATTTTATATTATCAACAGTCTTGTAAACGTGTTGATAAATCTCACCTTTTACCTTGTGAGTCTTAGGGCATTGCCTTATTGCTCTTTGCGTATGACTTCAGTTCAACTCTCACCTTTTGAGTCTCAAGTTGATTAGATAAGATAATGGAATAATAGAATAGACGTGAATCTCAAATTGTTGTCTTAATTCTCTTTTCCTAATTTCTATCCCCAAGCTTCTATAGTAGCTCTGAAGTTAATTATGATGAAGAAGATGAAAATACATGCAATTACTTTAGAATAGAAAGATCTCCCACTTTCCTTCCGAAATTAATCCACTAGGGTTCCCACAACCCTAGTCAAGGAAGTTAGTCGCTCATGTTTGTGCTAAAACCCATAATAATCAATAAAGAAAACATGAAATTAATTGCACAATAATGAGATGAATAAAATACGAAATTTGCTTTTAAATAATAACCCAAAATCTCAAGAACACTGTAAAAGTATGTAATCGAGTATATTAGAACATAAAAAGATGTCAAAAAATATAATCAAATAAAATGTAAACCCTAGGGTATTTATAGTATCCAAAAATAACCCAGAAATCCTAATAAAAATAAGAAAGGAAAAGTTATGTCGGCATATAGTACGACTCGCTCATCCACTCATATGCTCTCCTTACGAGTCGTACCAAGCCTCTCGTATATTCTCCGGTGTCTAGTCCTCCAGGCTTCAATATTTTTGTTTTTCTTATGACTTTTGGTCAAGATTCATACCTTAATCATATGCCTCGTGGCCTCCACTCGTATCTACCTGGGACCTTTTTATTTCATGCTCTAAATACTAGTCTGCTTATGGCTAGATCTTCCTTGTCATACTCAGACTTTCAATTTGAACTCTTCTGATACTTCAACTCTAAATAGTTGCTTTAGTTTTTATTCTCTTGACAATTTCTAGATATGACTCGTATTATCATCTTACGCCTCATACCCTCGAGTCGTGTCTTCTTCTTACTTAGTTTTTTTTCCTGGTTTTGGTTTTTACTGTTCTTACGAGTCAACCTTCGGGTCTTATGATATGCTGATGATTTATGACGTGACTCGTATCATCTTTAGACTTTATCTAAATAGGTTTTTTTCTTTATTTTTTCAGTCCATCACTATCATCAACCTGTTTCACCTTTAATAGGCACAAATGCACATCATATATACTAAAACAACCTAAGTACATACATAAATTCATTGTTTTGAGCATCGAATGTGTCGTGTTCTCACAGTGTATCAACACACTCAACTTAGACTTTTGCGTGTCCTCGGCCAAAAGAAAAAATCAAATATTATCACAAAATGCAAACACGATGCATAAACAGGAAGATCCTAAAATACCAATGGCAGTGACTTTTCAATTCAAGTTTCAACCATGTTATTCCCCTCCTAATTTCAACTTTTCAAAACCCAATCTGTGTATAACAATTTAGCACACATAGAAACATAAGGGAATTCGATGATGGCATTACAGTATAATAGACAACTATGCATATACAACTTCATATTAACCGAACAACCTAGAAACCTAACAACATAGCCCATATGAGCTCATAGTCAATGAAATCCCATTCACTCAACATGGATCACTCAATTTTTCAAAGATATAGCAAAGGACGCTCTCACTCACAAAGTAGTACCATCGGTGTATACAAAATACCATAGGCTTGCCTTTATGCTCTTTACCTAAATTTTCAGATAGTCGAGGTAGGATAACTAAAGGACTTTATTCGAATTGTAACGTAGTTTAGGGGTTGGTATGGTATATTTTGAGAATTTATTTAGTGACTACACCTACTTGACACTACACGTTATTCGGGGTTCTCTTATTTTCCACTTTTTCTTCATTTTATTTCTGCCCTTATGTCTCCCTTTTTATTTTAAGCACATTTTATCGTCCAGGTGCAGTTTTCTATTCTTACTTTCTTTTCTTCTCTTGCAATATATATTTTTTTCTTTTGTTTTCTTTTGTTTTCTTTTATTTTACCCATACTTGTCCTATTTTAATCATCTTTCTTTTACACCTCTTTCTTCATACATGTTTTTTCCTATGCATCCCTATAATAACAACCCTCAACTTAGGCGATTTACCTGAGTTGAGGTGCACAGTGTCTAATGAGGACCAGGGCCAAAACATGTTCATTGTAGAAACAGGAAGGTGGAATAAGTGTACAAGAAAATGGGTCAATTAGGCTCAAACATTTGGATCAAAGGGATTCATACTTTATTTGGTTGGGCATTTAGGCTCAAGTGGACTTGGAACAAAAAAATGTCCTATGATCATTTCCTACTCGACTATCTTGGACCTAGGTAAAAGCAACCGGGCAAGTTCTAAATTATAGAACATCGGGAACTTAGTAACACCTTACACACACTCGCACAGGGTTACATTGCTAAATACTAATTATCAAGTTATGTAATTGATTGCCCTAGTTATTATATTCCTAATCCTAATGTCATTAGCATATTCATAGTTGTCTCACTCATATACGCATATCACACAGTTCAACAAACTTTTAGGAGGGGTATCAATATTTCAACATAAAAATTTTCAAAAGTAATTGCAGCATACTCATTAAAAACACATCAACTACCACTGATACATATTCTCCTCTTATTTTCAACTGTTTCCAGCACACAATACAGAAAAATAACAAAAACACAAACATAACATACCATTTCAACTTTGAAATACCCCTACCCCCAACTTAAAGCTTATGCATTGTCCCTAGTGCATCTAAAAAAATAAAGTATAAGGGATTGGGAACATACCTGGGCTCTCAAAGCGCCGGATCTATAGTATCAGCACGTAGGCCCTCAGAGCAGGTCCCACTATCATCAACTGCCATCCCATCAATAGTTGAGACTGGCTCCACATAAGTAGTCGGGGGCACAACACCGTCCCCCTCAGTAACATCAATGGTCGGTATCGAACTCCCAGCTCCAGCATGAATCTCCTGGACCCTAACCTGCCGGTCCTGCTTGGTCTATAGGCTATCTCTCTTAGACTTCCTAATTTCTTCCTTTTCTACATGCTTTCTATGTTTTCTCTCCCTTTTTTTTATTTTAGGTCTCTTCTATCGGGTCTGGAATAGCTCATATGTTTTTAACATGGACCTTCGGCACAACTGTCGTAACCATAGGCTCTGGAATAACCGGTGTATCATATAGCTCCGCGACCATTCTCTTTATCTCAGCCACCTCCAACCTGACCTCTGAAATATTTAGAGTCTGGCTGCTACCCAACTATCAAGTAATCCTTAGCTCAAAGATGTCTAGCCAACTTTGTACCCATTTATCCTGGTCCTCTAGCCTCAAATCAAACCAGGGCTTTACACCTTCTTCCATGTTTTAAACCTTGGCTTCCAATGTGCCCAGTCTCTACATAGCCTCATCCCACATAGACTGTGAGATCATAATCAATCCATCTAGAACACTCCTCATCCTAGGTGGTAAAAACTGTATTGGAGAAGGGAAACTAGATGTACCCATTGTATCTGGAGTCCGTTTAGTCTCAGTATGCCCTCCGATCTCAGCAACATCTATAGTACCAGTATTATCATATTGTCCGGTCTTTCTGAATATCTCAGAAATTATCTCAGCCCCACATCTCGCCTGTTTATCCAATGGGTTAGCATCATCTCTGATCAAACCTAAGTCCATGGTGTTTGTGGACTCTATCATCTCATCAACACCTGGGATTTCCCGCACCCCCGTAGCCAAACATAATTGTGTGATCAAACACGGGTACGCCAAAAATAATTTTTCTCCACCTTCAGCTCAGTCTCTCATTTCCTGAGATAAGAATTCTCCTACATCAAACTCATAACTGGCCATGAACCCGGCTATCAAAGATAACTGAAATAGGAAAACCATATTGTCCCCATTAGTGGGACATAACCGGTGTCGTGCCAGTGTCCATCATTCCATGGCCTCAAAGTTGAGTGTATTCTTCTCTATCTTCTGGGAGACCACTCCTGGGGATTCGACTATCCAAATAGAATTCTCACCATTCGACACTATAAAGTTGGTAATCCAACTGATATAACCCATTTTATCCTCTATTCCCATTTATTTCTGAGTGATTTTTCTTATCTCGTCAAGTCTATAATTTATCTCACCAGTGTTCATCGGAGGCTGATAATACAGTCCGTATAAGAATCTAGAAATAGTACGTGGGGAGATATTGACCCGCACACCTCGAATAAATAATAAGTCAATGGGGTCACCATCTCTCTATAGCTAGCCCTATGGATAATGTCACTGCTACTCTCCCTTGTACACCATGTAGAATTCTTAAAAAAATCAACATTGTATTTGTTGGGCACTTTATTCATCCACTCAAAACCATACTACTTGAATCGCTCCTCAAATCTAGGCAGCTCAGTTATCCCAGTAGTAATCAACCTCTACCTAAGGTACAGACTCTGTTTGATTTTTCCATTCTGGAGTCTGCTCAACGCATCATTATATGTAGCCTGCATACTGGGGTACCCCTCACCATTCAACAGTGGGCACCAAAGTAGGTGTGAGAGATAGTGGAGGGTCCTATCGATTAATCAGATTAGAATCCACTTCCTCCATACTAGCATTTTCTGAGCTTACTTCCTCAGAACTGGACACAACATCATTTTTTGCCTCCAAATATGGAGGTGAGTAACGAGGGGAGGTACTCACTCGGTTTCTTCATCCTTGGTCCCTATGGAGGTGTGTCCTCTGGGGTGACTACTTTTTTACCCCAAGCCTTATCTACTACTGCATGACTCAGTCGAATCAGAACTTGAGGTCTATGACTTTTTCTTTCCTTTCTTTGCCACTTGTTTGGAAGCTGACACACCTTTTTGGAGGCATTGTACCTGAATATACACATACATTAGTAATTAAATAAGGAAAATAAAGAAAAAAAAAGAAAATAAATGTCAGTGTGCATGATCTATACAAGGTACGACTAGGGGTAAGAGTCGTATCGTCTGGGTACAACTCGTATGACCGAGTCGTATGCTAAATAGTTAGAATATAAATGTCCATTGATCTACTTACGAGTCCTCTTAACCAGTTATAAGGACAAGTTACAACTCATTACCAGTTCTCGTAAGTAGATCAGAAACAATCCTCTAATATATGAGATCTACTCAGGTCCTTACGACTTAAGTGTACGAGTCGTATGGTTAGGATACAAATCATTTAGGCAAGTCGTATCCATACCAGAATCTACACTCAATTAGACTTCCATATTTTTAGTGGTTACGAGTCATGTTACGACTCATTACTTGTGGGTACGAGTCATAAAATGTCTCGCATCCACTTTAACATAGAAATTCAACTTCAGAGTTGACTCCAATTCAAATTTCCTAAACTACCCTTAACATTTTAAAGCATTATCATCCCCATATCAGTAAAAAATGCATAAGTTCAACACAAAAATATCAAAATTCTCCCCCTCTTCCATTATCAACCCAAACCTAAGAACTAGGGTTCCAAGTTGCAACAACTAAGTAAATTCAACTCAAAGAAAATTTAGAAAATATCACATTTGCAATTTCACTTAAGATACAATGAATTTAAGTTCAAGACACTTACTTGATTTGGTGGAATTGTAGGTTGTTTGAGTTTGCAAATTTTTTCCCAAATTTGTGCTCAAATCATGCAATGCAAGGGATTTGAACAAGTTGGTAACTAGTTTGAAGTGTTTGTGATTGATTTCATATGTTGGAAGCTCAAGATTCGATAAAAAATGGAGGTATTTTTGGTTTAGAGGTGATTTGGGTTTTGGATACCCATATTGGGTGCCCTAATTCTTTTTTAAATCAAGTGTTGGGATGGGTTGACCCACAAATCCTGACCTGGTAAGATTGGGTACGAGTCATGTGTATGACTTGTACCCAGGCTTACGGGTCTTTTTCTCTACGTGTACAGGTCTGGAACCTTACCTGGGTTCTAAAGCCGATACAACTCAGTGTGACGATTCATACCTTGAGGGTACGACTCATTCTGAGAGTCATAAAGACTCCATAAACTTTTTCCTGATTCTGAATTATCTCCCAGGTCCTTACCACTCTTACTCATGAGTCGTACCCTTAAAATACGACTCGTGAAGAGTCCGTATGACCTCACTTTTTGAAATTTTCTAGATCTTCTTTGCAATCTTTAGCCCTGCACACTGAACAAACATATTTCCCTATAACTAAATAAGTACGAAAACATAGGTTGTCTCCCACGCAGTGCTTGATTTAACATCACGGCATGACGTGGCTAAGTTGGATACTCATATTTCACCAACTATACTCATAGGTTTCCTCCCATGCAGCTCTTGATTTAATATCGCGGCATGACGTAGTTACCTTAGTTACTCAGACTTCACCAAGGTCTATTTCAAAAATCACATTTATTTCCTTAGTGTTACCCATGTAGTGATTTACTATTACCCATTCACCTTGAACAGGGTTTCACTATCCTGCTTCAATTCAAAATCACCATATGGGAACACTCTTATAACAATAAAGGGATCATACCATCTAGATTTCAACTTACCTGGAAACAAGCGAAGCCTTGAGTTGTAGACAATACCTGGTCATATTTTTCGAAGATCCTTTTCTCAATTTTATGATCATGATGCATCTTCATCTTTTCTTTGTACAGTGCAAAACTTTCATACGACTGGAGTCAAAATTCATCTAACTCATTCATACTATCAATCCTTGACTTGGTTACATTCTGTCACTCAAAATTTAGCTTCTTCAAAGCCCATAGAGCTTTATTTTCAAGTTCAATAGGAAAGTTACAAGCCTTGACATATACCAACTGATAAGGAGAAGAACCTATGGGGTTCTTAAAAGCTGTGTGGTAAGCCCATAATGCATCATCTAAATTTCATGACCAATCAGTCCAATTGGAATTTACTATCTTTACCAAGATGGACTTGATTTCTCTGTTGGACACCTTAACTTGTCCACTAGTCTGCAGATGATAAGGTGTTTCCATCTTGTGTTTCACTCCATACTTCTCAAGTAGACTTTTGAAAAGAAGATTACAAAAATGTGACCCATCATCACTAATGATAGAACGTGGCATGCCAAATCGAGAAATGATGTGTTTTTTCAAGAATACAGTGACACTACGTGCTTCATTATTGGGGAGAACAATTGCTTCTACCTATTTAGAAACATAATCTACAGCCATAAGAATATACTTCATGCCAAATGAACTCATAGAAGAACCCATGAATTCTATGCCCCATACATCAAACAATTCAAATTCTAAGATAGGAGTCATACAAAGTTCATGGCGTCTAGAGATGTTACCTTATCGTTGACATTAATCATAAGCAAAGGAAAAATCATGAGAATCTTTGTAGATTGGTGGCCAATAATACCCACATTGTAATATTTTATGGGTTGTGCGGGTTCCTCTATTATGACCCCTAATTGGTGAAGAATGACAAGCCTCAAGTATAATCATCATCTCTACCTCAGGTATGTATCTATGAATATTCCCATCTGCACAAATTCTGAATAAATAAGGCTCATCCCAAAAATATTTCTTTACCTCATGCATAAACTTCTTTCTTTGCTGAAAGGAAAGATTTTTTGGGATTAGATCACTGCTAGATAATTTGCAAAGTGTGCAAACCATGGAATTAGATCTTGGGAAACTGTTGATATTTGCTAATCTAGAAAACTATCATCAATATTGAGTCCATCTTCAACATTCTGCATAGCTTCTTTCTCAAGTCTATACAAATGATTTGCAACTTGATTCTCAATGCCTTTTCAATTTTTGACCTCAAAATCAAATTCTTGTAGAAATAGAACCCACTTAATCAGTCTAGGTTTTACATCTTTTTTTGCCATTAAGTGCTGCAATGCTGCATGATCAGTGTGCATAATCACCTTTTCCCCAATCAAATAAGACCTAAACTTCTCAAAGGCAAAATTCACTGCCAATAACTCTTATTCCATCATGGTGTTGTTCTTTTAAGGAGGATTTAGTGCCTTGCTAGAATAGTATATGAAATGAAGGATATTTTCTTTTCTTTGACCTAGTACAGCCCCTAAGGACAAACCACTCACGTCACACATAATCTGAAATGGCAAGGACTAGTCTGGGCATACTATGATGGGAGCAGTCATCAACTTCTCTTTCAGGCACTCAAAAGCCTTCAAGCATGCTTCAACAAACTCAGATTTTACCTCTTCTCAAGAAGAATACAAAGAGGATTGGCAATCTTGGAGAAAGCCTAGATGAGTCACCTATAAAACACAGCATGACCCAAAAAGCTATGAACACCCTTCACAGAAATTGGTGGAGGTAATTTCTCAATTACTTCAATCTTCACTATATCGCCTCAATACCCTTTTTTTGAAATTTTGTGTTAAAGTACTATACCTTCTTTGATCATAAATTGGCGTTTTTCCCAGTTAAGTACCAAGTTGAATTCTTCATACCTTCTTAGAGCATTTGCCAAGTGAACTAAGCAGTAATTAAAAGAATCACCAATGACTAAAAAAACATCCATAAACACTTTGATGGTGACTTCTACCAATATCAGAGAAAATTGAAATCATACACTCTAATATATGGCTGGAGCATTACATAACCCAAATGGCATACGTCTAAATACAAAGGTCCTATAAGGACATATAATGGTTGTCTTCTCTTGGTCTTCAGGTGTAATAGTGATTTGGTTGTAACCCTAATACCCATCCAGGAAATAGAACCATCCTCAGCCCACAAGTATATCCAACATCTGGTCCATAAAGGGCATGGAAAAATGGTCCTTTTGAGTCCATGCATTTATTTTTTTGTAGTTCATGCACACTCTTTATCCTAAGACTGGCCTCATTGGCACCAGCTCATTCTTCTCAATAGGCACAACAGTAATACCAGTTTTTTTTAAACACATTATACCAGACAAACCCACTTACTTTTAGAAATGGGATATACTACACCAGCATCCAACCACTTGATTATCTCCTTCTTTACCGCCTCCTGCATATAAGGATTGAGTCGATGTCGATGCTCTATACTTGAAATACAATCTAGCTTAAGTTGAATCTTATGAGTACAAAGACCAAGCGGGATACCCACAATATCTACAATGGACCAACCTACGGCCCTTTTGAATCTCTGTAGTGCTGATAACAAAGCTTCCACTTCAATCTCTCCCAAGTCAACTTCAATGATTATCGACAAAGTGTTGTTGTCTCCCAAAAATGCATATCGCAAATGAGAAGAGAGAGCCTTCAAGTCTAAGACGGATGGCTTCTTAATAGATGGACGAGCAGGTGGACTGGTTCTATCCTTCAGATCCAAATCAAGCTTCTTTAATACATAAGTGTAAGAAACGCTACCATATAGTGAATATACCATATCATCATAGTCCTCAATACCATCACTATCAAAGTTCATGATCACGGCTGCTAGAACTTCAACACCCAACCTCTTCTCAATAGGAGCATCATCTGAAGTATCTTCCCATGTTGTCACTGCATTAATATCATGGAAAGAGTCTATTTCCTTATCAAACACATCAATCACTAATATAACTATTAACTCATCAAGCTATTTTATGGATCTACATGTATTGAATACCATATGTTCATGATTGAGTCTCAGCATCAGATACCCTAGCTCCAAATCAATCAATGTCCATCCTATAGACAAGAATGATCTTCCCAAGATAATTAGGACTTGAAAGTCCACTTCACAGTCTAAGATCACAAAATCAGTAGGAAAGATGAAAGAATCCATCTTCACCAATACATCATCTAGAATAGCAACTAGCTTTTTCAGTGTCTTATTTGCCATCACTATTCTTATGGTGGTTGGTGTGGGAGACCCCAACCCCAACTATTTGAATAGTGCTAAGGGCATGAGGTTGATACTAGCACCCAAATCATACAATGCCCGAGTGAAGTTGAAAGCTCCAATAGTGCAAGGGATGGTGAAAGCTCTAGGATCCTCCTTCTTCTCTACCAAAGATCTAGTTGCTATAGTGCTACAATGATAAATATTATTGACTGGCTCATAACTGACTGACCTCTTCTTGGAGATTAGATTTTTCATGAATTTTGCATAACCTGGCATTAGCTTTAATGCCTCTACAAGTGGGATGTTGACTGATAGTTCCTTCAACATAGACAAAAAAAAATTATACTTACCCTCTTCTTGTTTCTTTTTCAGCTTTTGAGGAAAAAGAGATGAGGTCTTGGGATAGGCTTCAAAACAGGATCATTGGCTTCATATTTTCCTTGATCCTTCTTGATACTACTCTCCACATCAATAGAATCATCATCATTCTTTTGTTCGTCAACAGTGGGTATAGGTAGATCTATGGTGGTTATACCACTTCGAGTGGTAATGGCACGCAGTTACCATCATTCTTTGGATTTGCCACCATGTTACTCGAAAGAGTTCCAGGTTTCTTTGATTCAATGTGGTTGATATCTGGACATATTGTTGCTCCAGTTGTTTGATTACGGTAGCATGTGAATTAACTTTCTGGTTCATTCCTGACAGGTTTGCCTTAATCTCCTTAAGATAGCTCTCTTGACTTTCTTGGCCTTGGACTAGCTTTAAATACATTGCCTCCATTCTAGATTCTAAATCACTACTTCCTAGAGGAAATTACTTGTCACTCTTCTCCTTGTAGTCATTTTTCTACCACCAATCACCATCTCTCTCTACTTTTATCTTTGTATCTGTCATTACAATAGTTTCGACCTTGATTTCCCTGCCCTTGTGCTCAAAAATCCACCAACCTATGATCATGATACTTTGTTTTCTCTTCAGATTCAATGTCAAGAGTTCTAGAAGTAGATCCCTGTGCCACTCTGCATTTACTTTATCAGCATTCATTATTATAAATTATTTTATAAGCAGCCCAATACATGTTTGAAGCTGTGCAACTTCTTATGATACCAAATCATGACTAGCTGTATAAGAATTATTTGCTCCAATATCATATGTACCTGTACCACATTTAGTATCTCTAGTATCCCAACCTCTATTACTCACCAAAATATCATCAAGCATATTTGTGCAGCATCCCATCGAAGACGCATAAATGAACCTCCTAAAATTGTATCTTCCATTGCTCTAGAACTAACATTCAGTGATCTATAAAAGATTTACAACAAGTTGGACCCTGTGATTCTGCGATTAGGTACCATGCTCAGTTTCTTCTTAAATCTAAGCCACGCCTCATACATGGATTCTGTAGGTAACTGTCTGAAATTGTAGATTTCATATTTAAACTATAGCATCCTTGCGGGAGGGAAAATCTATTAGAAATTGTCTGTGCAACTCATGCCAAGTAGTGATTGAACCACTCAAAAGTTCCCCTAACCATAGTGATGCTTCTCCAGTCAATGAAAATGGGAACAACCTCACTCTCAAAGCTTCCTGGTCTACCCCCGAAATAGCATATGATAAACAAATTCAAATAAAATTAGCAAGATGTATATTTGCATCATCTATTGTTGATCTCAAACATACACCCTTCACATTGAGCAATTGGATCATAGCATTGGTATTGCTAAATTTAACATCGGGGGGTAATGCATGAGGAATGATGTCTCATGTTTTAGCACGTTCAACATAGACCATGTTTTCATCTTCATCATACGGTTGAAGATGTAGATAAGCATGAATCATCGGAGATCTGCCTCTTTTAACTCTTCCTTACTGTGCAAGTGCTTGTTTTGGCCTGGCTAGCACTCATTCTGAGCTAGCCTAGTCTCTTCAGCTAATCGTTCTTCCTCAGCCACTCTAGCTTCTTCAACTGTTGTTGCTAATAATTGTTTTATCTATATGTCAGCAATATTCTAAGAATTATCAGGTGAGGGAGGAGGCACATTGAGAAGGTCTTGAACCCCCGCCAGAACACTATCACGAACTTATTCTTTCATCCTTCGTGGTGTTAATAGATTTTTTCTGGTTCTGGATCAAAAGAGAGTAAGGGATTACTTCTACTCTTCGTGTTTGACATACACCAGCGTATGCTAAATCAAATATAGAAAATAAAACCCATGAACTTTACCAAATTAAATAAACTAATTACGCCATCGTCCCTAGCAACGGTGTCAAAATTTGATGTCGCCCAAAACTAACCTCCAAAAAGTATGTTGCGGTCGATGCCAAATATAGTAACCCAACTAGGTTGGGATCGAATCCATAGGGAAAATGTTGAACTGTTGCTTAACTTTGATGTAATTCACATGCAGTGCGGAAAATTAAATAAGGGATTTGTTAATCAATCATAAATAGTAACCGAATCTTGAGTGCTTTGAGTTATAGACAATAGAAGACAAATACTAAGACTGTGTGCCCCCTGGCTTCTTAACTCCATAAGTTTCTCATATTCATCTCACCTATTCTTTTACTCTATATGTAAAGTCGACAAGCTTTATGTTATCAATAATCTTATGAACGTGATGATAAATCTCACTTTTTACCTTGTGAGTCATAAGGTGCCGCCTTATTTCTTCTTGCTTATGACTTTAGTTCAACTCTTACCTTTTGAGTTTTAAGTTGATTAGGTGAAATAATAGAATAATAGAATGGACATGAATCTCAAATTACTGTCTTAATCCTCTTTTCCCAATCACAAACTCCTTTGTGAGGACGATTGCAAATACAGGCTATCCCAAAGCTTCTGCAGTATCTCTGAAGTCAATTATGATGAAGAAGATTAAGACACATACAATTATTTTAGAATAGAAGTATCTCCTACTTCCTTTATGTAATTAATCCACCAGGGATTCCACAACCCTAGTTAGGGAAGTTAGTCGCTCATGTTTGTGCTAGAACCCATAATAATCAATAAAGAAAACATGAAATTAATTGCACGATAATGAGATAAATACAATCCAAAATCTTTTATTCAATAATAACCCAAAATCTCAAGAACACTGTAAAAGTATGTAATAGAGTAAATTAGAACGTAAAAAGATGTCAAAGAATGTATTCTAATAAAAGATAAACCCTAGGGTATTTATAGTATCAAAAAATAACCCAAAAATCCTAATAAAAATTAGGAAGGAAAAGTTATGTTGGCACATGGTAGACTCTCTCATCCACTCGTATGCTCTCCTTAAGAGTTGTACCAGGCCTCTCGTATATTCTCCAGTGTCTGATCCTCCAGGCTTCAATCTTTCTATTCTTCTTACGACTTCTGCTCACGATTTGTACCTTGATCATATGCCTTATGGACTCCACTCGTATCCACCTGGGACTTCTTCCTTTCATGCTCTGAACATTGGTCTTCTTACAACTTAATCTTCTAAGTCTTACTCAGACTTCCGACTTGTATTCTTCTAATACTTCAACTCTGAATAGCCACTTTAGTTTTTATTCTCTTGATGATTTCCAAATACGACTCGATTATCATCTTATGCCTCATACCCTCGAGTCGTATCTTCTTCTTAGTTTTTATTCCTGGCTTTGGATTCTGTTGTGCTTACGAGTCAAACTCTGAGTCGTATGATATGTTGACGACTCATGAGGTGACTCGTATTATCTTCAAACTTCATCTAAATAGGTCTTTTTCTTTATTTTCCATCCCATCACTATCATCGACTTATTTCACCTGCAATAGGCACAAAAGCATATCATATCTACTAAAATAACCTAATTACATGCATAAATATTTTGAGCATCGAAAGCGTTGTGTTTCCACGGCGCATCAGTAGCCTGCTCTGTACCCTTCTTAGACTAGGGTACATCTGTCTGCTATACATAAGTAGTGGTACCCTCCTCAGGCTGGGGCACCGCGGATGTCTCCTCCTGTTATATCTCTTTAGATGAATTCTGGGACCCCTTATCAAACTGGAGGTCCTGTGCAGCAACCTGTTGATTAGACTCAGAATTTGTCTCCTCCTCATCATCATCCCCAGAAATAGTGCCAAAATTTTGATGACCTCCAAACAATACCTCCTCTCAAGTGATGATACAGTCGGTGTCAAAATATAGTAACCCAACAAAGGTTGGGGTCGAATCCCAAGGGAGCATGTGGAATCATGGATCTCAGCAGTTATAGTCAGGCGGGAAGAACGAGAAAAGTAAATAGGGGGTTTTGATGTAGTAATCTCGAGCAAGTAATTGTATTAACTTTGGTTGTAATCAGCTGTAGGTTAACACTAGGACTATGTTGCCCCAAGCTTCTCAACTCTGTAGGTTTATCTTTCTTTGTTGAACCAACCCAATACCTTGATGACTTTATCCTTTCCCAGGATGTAACTGTCTGAGCAGCCTAGCACATCTGTCCTTTCGTGACTCTGTATGTCACCCTTAACGTAGTTCCTCTACTCGCTGCCTTGGGTACTCCTCCACTTAACTGCTAGGCTCTGGAGACTCTACCCATCTCCTCGAGGTACCGACCTTCATCTTCTTTATAGATTTAGGTGTCATATGTATTTAAAAACCAGTTGTTACTTTCCAACAAAAGTGAGGGATAGAAAAAGTTGAAGAAAAACTCAAAATTTGAAATTTTTGAACTTTTCCTCAATTTTCACACCCCTATGATCTATTTGAAATCACAACAAGTCCAATGTGTATATATCTATCATAAATCATGTATTTCAAAACAAATAAACATGCTCAACTTGTGGTATTACTTTTATTCATTCAAGTTCAACTTTCGGTTGGGGCTAATTTATATTTTTCTTCAAAATAAGGCCCTACATTATGATTTTAGGATACTTCAAGGATCCTATATACAAGCATGATAGATTCTATATATTTTGCAATAGAATACACATATCAACATGTCTAAATAATAAATAGATCAATACATACCCATTAGGAGCTGAGAAAGTTTACTCTCTTATGAAGACCCAGAGGTGAATAACGAAAAAGTCAAGCAAAACCAAAGTTGAAACATGTTTATAGCGTGTTGGGAAAAGTTGGTATTTCAAATGAGCAACAATTTTACCTTTACTTAAGTATGGGGTTAGTTTATGCTTTAAGATGAAAGTTTGAATTCAAAGAGAAAAGTGAAGTTTTGAGGATTAGAATAAGTTAGAATGAGGTTAACATTGATTAAATATAGGTGTGGGGATGTTTCAGGTCATATATAAGTGTTGGTGTGCCTAAAATTTAAATTAAAAAGTGGGCCCAATTTTGACCTAGTCGCAGCTTGTACCTGCGACCAGGCATGGGGCGCAGGTTGCACCTGCGGCTAACAGGTGAAGCACACAAGTGCTGAGCTAAAAAATTTGGCCCACTTTCCTGCAATTTGAACTCGATGTTTTGATATTTTTTCAGCTACTTATGGTCCCATATCCTAAGTTTGAGGTCCCAAAAGTAAAATTAGATTCCAAAGTCCATAACTTTCCATTCTTTATCCTCAAAATTTTAGCTTTTCAACTTATTACTCAACTTGTCGTGTGGGACTTATGACCATGATTGGTTTATTACACGTCCAACTTACCTGGAAATCAATGAAGGTAGCAATTTTTAATGTATTTCGGGTAAGTCCAAGAGCTAAAAACCTACAAAAAGGAAAAACAACAAAAATGTGAACACTAACCGTGGGTTTTGAGGATTAGAATAAGTTGGAATGAGGTTCAGGTTGATTAAATAAAGGTGTGGGGATGTTTTAGGTCATATATAAGTGTTGGTGTGCCTAAAATTTAAATTAAAAAGTGGGCCCAATTTTGACCTAGTCGGGCTTGTACCTTCGGCCAGGCATGGGGCGCAGGTTGCACCTGCGGCTAACAGGTACAGCACACAAGTGCCGAGCTAAAAAATTTGGCCCGCTTTCCTGCAATTCAAACTTGGTGTTTCGATATTTTTTCAGCTACTTATGGTCCCATATCCTAAGTTTAAGGTCCCAAAAGTAAAATTAGATTCCAAAGTCCATAACTTTCCATTTTTCATCCTCAAAATTTTAGTTTTTCAACTTATTACTCAACTTGTCGTGTGGGACATATGACCATTATTGGTTTATCACACGGACCACTTACCTGGAAATTAATGAAGGTAGAAATTTTTAATGTATTTCGGGTAAGTCCAAGAGCTAAAAACCTACAAAAAGGAAAAACAACAAAAATGCGAACACTAACCGTGGGTTGCCTCACACTCAACACTTGATTTAACATCGCGGCATGACATGGCTATGTTAGTTACTCAGACTTCAACAATAAGCCCATGGGTTGCCTCCTATGCAGTACTTGATTTGTCGTTGCAGCATAATGCATGTATCTTGACTACTCAGAATTCATCAAGATATCCATAGGAGTATCCTCTAGGGTCATTAATATAATCAATCACTAATACTACCCTCATGTCGGTAGGCTACTTCACTGACTTTCGAATGTTGAATGTAGCCTCCTTACCATTAACTCTAAATTTCAGCTCACCTTTCTCCATGTCAACCATAGCTCTAACTGCAGCCATAAATGGTCTTTCCAATATAATGGGGATCTCGGTGTCAACCTCATAGTCTAAGATGACAAAGTCAGCCGAAAAGATAAAGTTATCCACCCTTACAATCACATCAAATGAGATTCCCACAGGCTTCTTCAATGTGCGATCAACCATCAATAGCCTTATCGAATTTGGTTCTGAAGGTTTCAAGCTCAATTACTTGAATACGGCCAACAGCATCAAATAAATGTTGGCTCCTAAGTTACACAAAGCTCTGGAAAATTAGGATGACCCAATAGTGCATGGTATAGTGAATGCTCTGGGATCACCCTTTTTCTGCGCCAAGGACCTAGTTGTGACCACACTACTGTGGTGCACACCATCAACATCCTAAATTATAACTCCTTTATTCCTTGTGACCAATTATTTCATAAACCTAGCCTATTCAGGCATCTTCTCTAATGACTCAAGAAGAGGTATGTTCAAGCTCAATTCTTTCAGCATCTCAATGAATTTCTTGAACTAACCTTCTTTTTTTTGCCTCAACCCTGAGGGTAAGGTGGGGGAGGTCTCAAAATTAGTCTAATATCTAGCTCAATGACCAGACCCTTACCTTTGTCTTCAGCAGTGTTACCTTTATCACCTGTTTCCTTTTTGAACTCAACAGCAGGTGTCTCATTATCAGCAGCTTCTACAGCAGGTCGTGGGGAATCCATAGTAGTTATACCACTCCTCATGGTAATAGCAAGTACATGACCATTATTTTTTAGATTTTGCACTGCGTTGCTTGAAAGGGTATCTGGTTGTCTCTGGTTCGGAGTTACTGACATTTGCCCGAACTAGTGCTCCAACTTCTTGATAGAAGTGGCTTGTGACTCGACCTTCTGGGTCAATCCTTAAATGTCAGCCTTAATCTCCTTAAGGCTAATCTATTGATTTTATTGACCCTTCACCAACTTAGTCAGCATCTCTTCCATTTTGGATTCTACATCTCGTCTGCCAAGTAGAATGTACCTATCTCTCTTCTCTATGTAGTCATTATTTTTTTGTCTAATCATCATATCTCTCTCTGCCACAGTCACTATATCTATCATAGCAGTTTCGACCTTGCTTCTCTTGCCCTTGGGCTTAGAAACCCACCAACTGATAATCCAGATAATTTGCTTCCTCTTTCAGTTCTGAGTTGTAATCTTTGGAAGCTGACCCCTGTGCTTCCACTACATTCACTTTCTTAGAAGTCATTGATACAATATTCTTTCCTAGTACCACAAGATTAGTTCTTAGAAATGCAATCTATTGCGCTACTGTGTCATCATTTACTTTCTGGTCACAGAATGCACCAATAGCATAAGTTCCAGATCCCCTCTCAGCATCCAGAGTTTTCCACCCTTGGTTAGTGAGTGAAATATGGTCTAACATCTCTGAAGCTGCCTCCCAGTGTATTCTCATTAAAGATCCTCCATATACGGTGTCTACTATGGCTCTAGAGCTGATATCAAGGCTCGGTAGAATATCTCCAGTAAGTTCATCCCTGATAATTGATGATTGGGCACCATGCTCAGCTTCTTCTTGAACCTGAACCATGCCTCGTATATAGATTCTGACTACAACTACTTGAAATTATAGATCTTATCCTTAAGCTGCAACATCCCGAATAGAGGAAAGAACCTATTCAAGAATTGCCTGCGCAGCTCATTTCATGTAGTGATTTAGCCTCTTGGAAGTTCCCCTAACCATAATGATGCTTCTCCTGTAAGTGAGAACGGTAACAACCTCAATCTAAGTGCTTCCTAATTCATCCCTGGATTTATATACGAACTGTCCTGATGAAATTGGCAAGGTCCAAGTTTGCATTATCTGTAGACAGACCTGCAAACACACCCTTTATATTTAAGAGTTAGATCATTGTGCTCGTGATGTCAAACATTATGCCTGGGGGTAAATCAGAAAGAATAATGGCTCCAGTCTCTGCCAGCTCAACGTATCCCATATCTTCTTCTTCATCTATATATGGTTGTACATACTGATATGCTGGTATTACTTGAACACGGGCACCTCTAGCTCTATTTTGGTTCCCACCGAGTGTTGCTCTGCGGTCCGCTACTTGTTTTTTGTCAGCTAGCTCTACCTCCCAAGCTACCCGTTGATCTTATTCTATTGCCCTCATATCGTACTCATCTTGAGCAAATAGCTCACCAGTCTAACGATCGATAATATCATGTACTCCTTAGGAGGAGGGGGAGGTACAATATCATGAACCCCTTTGAAAGTTCATCTCTTTCCTGCTCAAACATCCTACTAGGTGTTTGTAGGATCCTCTCTGGATTCAAATTCACTGGGAGTAAGGGATTGCCTCTAATTCGTGTGCTATACATACACCGGCGTATACCCAACTACAAAAACAAAAAAGACCAAAAAATTGCAACAACTTCAAATCACAAATCAATACCGTGTTCCCCGACAAAGGTGCAAAAATTTTGATGACATCCAAACAATACCTCTTCTCAGATAATGATATGGTTGCTGTCAAAATATAGCAACCTAATAAAGTTTGGGGTCGAATCCTAAGGGAACACGTGGAATTGTGCATCTCATCAGTTGTAGTCAATAGGCAGAACAAGAAAAGTAAATAGGGCGATTTTGATGTAGTAATCTCGAGCAAGTAACTATATTAACTTCGGATGCAATCAGTGTAGGTGAACACTAGGATTGTATTTTTCCTGGCTTCTCAACTCCGTAGTCTTATCATGCTTTGATAAACCAACCCAATACCTTGCATGCAGAATTGATAAGTTATGTACCTTCTACAGTCTTTTGTATAAGCAGAAAGATTTCACCCTTTACCTTTTGAGTCTTGGGATGTCTTCTTAATAACCCTTATCTTGATCCCAGTTAACTATTACCTTTTGAGTCTCTAATTATTAGATGAAATCTAACCATCTTACTAATATAAAACCTAGAAGCGTGGACCGACAGTTAAACTCCAAATTACTATTGACTTTATCTTTTCCTAGTTGCTACTCCTATTTTGGAGTAAGTAGAAATATCTAGGCGGGATCCTAATATGTGCACCCATTAATAAAACTATTATAACAAAGATAAAGCAATACATGCATGGGTATCGGTTAATACCAACAATAACATTTCCCCTACTTCGTCAATTTACAAGTGTTTCCACAACCCTAGCTATAGGTGTTAGACGTTCATGCTTGTGAAGAAATCAATAATATTCATAATCAAAAGCATAGATGAAATCACAATGATAAGAAGTGTAAAAACCCACAATTGTAACTGAATTAATCAACTGAAGTCAATACAATAGAATCCCAAAATCAAAATTGAATCTTGGAATCAAAATATGTTTTTTAATATCAAAAGTGTGTAACTCCTACTAAAAACACATAAAGGGTATTTAGAGTTCATGAGGAAACCCTAAAAGCAAAGTCCAAACAAAATAGGAGAAAATTGGGTCGGTGGCCACATATGGTCAGTACCTGCGGTCTGACCCTGGGCACAGGTGGTACCTGCGGTTCTGACCCTGGGCATAGGTAGCGGATGAAAATATCCTGCAAGTTCAGCTCTCAATATTTTGGACTTTTGGCACTTGCTTTGCCTACTTTTGGTTCGTAGGTCCTACATGTGGTCCGTAGGTTGACTTGGTAAGTGGTGAGATTCATCTTTTTGGCTCTTATTTAATTATCAAACATGCTTTGATCACGAACAAGTTGAAAAGTGTCCCGAATATCCATAATTTCTCTAAAAAGTAGCAAAAAACACATTTCCACCTTTTTCACGAACTTAGCCTCCAAAACATGATTTTCTGCAAAACATAACCAAAAACCATCATATCTAACAAAAGAACCTCAGAAATTTGCATATTTTCCTCGTTTTAAGCATCGAAAGTGTTATATTTCTATAGTGCATAGTAGGCCAATGCAAACTAGTGAAGAATTAAGATTATCATCCTTTTTAATGAATCATAGATCAAATTTCCTTATATAGTCGTACCAAAGACTCTTTATTCCTGATCTATAGTTGGTAGGGAATGAACGGAGGATAAATTGGTATATAATATAATCATCCAAAATAACTTTACATATGAAACACCTTACGTATGAAACACCTTAGAAAAATTTTGTGACTATTAAAAAGCTAACTATTTCATGGATAAAAATGAGGACCAAAGTGATTTGGGCCAAAAAAGTCCCACAAAAAGAATTAGGTTGGTCTACAACCTATGCTACAATGGTAGGTTAATAACTACAGTGGTAAAATAACCACTGCTATGAAACCCGATAGTAACTAGCCTGAGATATTTTAAAACCCTCTTTTGTTTTAACCCTTCCCAACCTCCCTTATCCCTAAAAAAACACCCAGAACCAACCCCACTTCCATAGTCATGAGATTTCAAAGTACTGGCTTCATAAGAGTGATTTTGAGGCACACCTAGTAGGAACATGACATGGGATGACACTTAGCATTCACAGGACATCTCTCTCTACCCAATAGCATCATGTTTCATATACAAGGTATTTTATGGTTTATTTATTATAGTAATTAGACTTGGGCTATATTCATATATTATTAATAGTAAGTTCGGGAGTCCTTGTGTATTAGACCTTCGAGCATAGTGTTTGAAAAGACAAAAATTACAAAAACTGAATTAGGCTTTAATAATGTGGGTAACTGTTGTTGTACCCCATTGATGTGATATTCATGGTATGGAATAGATTAAATCTTGTGAGAATCTTGACTAACTAAGTAAATACTATGGTTCGTTATCACGACCTAACCAGTAATGATTGGTACCCACCCTAACCTATGGCTAGAGAACTATACTAATCTCACTATTACTAAATCAGGTGTTACTCTTATATTCACTTATATCAATTTCTAGAGTTAATCAAATGTAAAATAGAAGTTATTCAATAATTTAAGTCACCCATCAATCAACACCAATATTCAAAACAATAGAGTATGAAAACCTCTACTTATTACATTTCCAAGACTTGAAGATACCATAAAAGAAAATCTAAGAATAAGCTAAGCCACAAAAAACTATCAACATCTAATACATAACAAAAAAGAATCATATTAGTTATGAAACAGGAGATATCAACATCATAAGAAGATCTGAAGGTTTCCCGGACATGGTGCTCACCCTCAAAATTGGTTCTGAACTGCTAACTAGAGCTGAGCTCATATGTCAACTTCTAGAAGATGTTCTACACTCAAGAAAAAAAAGTACGGGTAGCATCAGTACATTAACAAGTAATGATAAGCATCATAAGACGGCTAACTCCACAATGTACAAGTAAGCAAACCAAATAAGTATAAAAGCAATCATAACTGGACTTATAACCAATGATATCATTCGATTACACACATTATATATCATCATACAATTAAAACTCACAAGTTTACTTTTACAGACTTTTTTACTTAGTCATTTTCATCATCTCATCATCATTGTATAATCATCATAAGGCACCCCTAATGCATATATGTGAAGGCATGTATGCAAGATGTGTACATCATCTTTTTCCTCTCTCAACCTCATTATCAATATCATATCATACTAGTATGGTACCCGACCCATTATCACAGCATATCATATTCATAGCAGCATGGTACCTGACCTATTATCACAAAAGATCACCACCCTATCAGCGTGGTACCCGATCCATCATCTCAACATATCAGCATAGTGCAAATAAAAATGCAATGCAGTAATTAAATCACAAGTCAGTCCAGAAGGCAATTATAGATTCAAGCTCACAGACAAGCACAAAGACAAGAGAGTCTAAGTTCTATAACAAAACCATACTACCTCAATTTTTTGCTCAAAGCCACCTTTAAGCGACACTTTTGCCTTTTGATCTCGTTCTTAATCTATAACGACAATAATATACATTCATTTCAATAATTATTCCCTTTTTAACTATTAGGAATCAAAAATCATCAATTTTATCCATAAACTCATCCTATTTCATCATATTAGGATTTTATATCTCTTAAACCTCATGGATTTTACTTGAATTAGCATAAACAAGGAAAAATTCTAGTCCCATTGGTGTTTTCTAATACCCTAGAATCATTACATACTGAATTTATAAACAATCTCGTCACTTCTCATCAATTTTCACAAACTAAGGTTAAACCCCAAAATCCACCACTAATTCATTTCTAGTGATTTTCTAAGGTTAAATAAAGTAAATTTAAGAAATGTAATTACTAACCCCCAAAGATGAAAAAATTCACCAACCTCTGAAAGTTGCCTTCCCCTGGGCCTTATTGCATTTTTTTTCAAAAAAGTAGGAAATGGAAATGTTTTTTGGTTTTTTTAAAAGAAAAATCTTATTGTGTTACCATAACAGCGAATAAGTACTGTTGCTGCAATTAAATTTTCATTGCAGTTGTTCACACACTTTTTCTTGAAAGTTGTCGCTCTCGTGACCACAACAGTGGTCAAAGGCAGAAACTATGGACCTCTCCACAGTTTTTCTTATTTTACAATGCACACCATGAATTTCAACATTGCAAACCAACCCCTCTATAATAAATGCTATAACAAGAGTTTTGTAACTCTATTTTAGGTGTTGAAAGTTGCAAAAACTTTTTACACTCGTTGACTATCTAATTATCATATTAAATTCAGCTACTACCAATCACATTAATAACATATTTCATGACTACCACATTCTCAAAAATAATTCAATACTAAACTAGCCCTGAATTTCTCAAAATTTCACTAAGTGAAGTCTAGCTTTAATTTCTACCTTCTATTTCAGCATAACGACATTTTTTATCATTACATTTGTAAGTATGGTGCAAGTAAGGTATGGTAAAAAGAGGGAGTAGTATTAAGGTAAGGTGTGATGAAAAGCGCTCTTGGTAAATTAGATAGTTACATACTTTAACAAGGAGGGGTAACCAAACATAAATATGGAGTAGGGGTTAATCATAGTATACAAGAGTTTTAGGTGACCTAAGAGCACAATTAAAAGGGTAGGACTATTTAAGAGACTACCTAGTGACAATACATAGCATGATAGGTAATGAATAAAAGCCATAAAATAACAAGAGAAAGGTTGGTAAGGTCGAGTATGATTACCCCAAAATACTTATTTAGGAAGGAATGTGAGAGTTATGTCAGACATAAATGAGAGATGTAAATAGACAAGATTAATAATGACACCTAGGTGGAACTACTATGGTCTAATATAGGGTTTAACATAACAATTATAATAATGCATGTACCTAAGGATATGTATAGAACTAAGATTGACATCTTTATGATTATATGTGTGAAAATAGTGATTGTGTTTACTTTTAGGAAATGCTTGTAATTATTGATTTCATTGCATATTAATAAACTTTAATATCATGAAAGGGAGATGACAAGGATATTGTTGATGATGATAGTGATATTGTTATTGAAATCATGATGTTAATGATATGGATAATAATTGAGTCAAATTTGATGATAGTGATGTTGTTATTGATCATGATGTTCATGATATGGACAGTGATGTGATGAGGTTGAGCATAGAAAGTGATGGTGCACAGATCTTGCTTACATGCATTCATTCATATGCCTTGACATCTTATATGTTTTGTATATTGTTGTTGATTTCTTGAGAAGATTGATCTGTTGGTAGTGTATATAGAATATAGTAGCACACTGTAAATCCAAGGTACTTCTTAATTCAAGTTTAATGTAATTGTTCTAAGTATGTAGTTTGGGAACGTATTGTACAGTATTTTCCCACCCTGCAAGATTGTTAAAATTGCAGGAATTTGTGATAGTAAACCCCATAGTACATTATAATAGTGATTTATCAAGAAGATCTGATCTAGTGTGAGTGAGGGGTGGTGTAATCTAGGGTATTGAATTAGTGAAGGGTGAAACGGTATAGGTTAGAGTGTGTGGTAAAATCACAAAGTTATATTAAAATATTAAATGGCAGGTAGGTTACAGAGATGTTAAACATACGATCTTAATGAATTCATAACTTATGATTAGAAACTAAAACTTTACTTGATGTTATGATCTCTCCCCATTTGTTATTAAAGTTATTTGTTTCTAACCCTGGTTAGTCGATGATGCCTATCAGTACGTGTAGTTGTACTGATGCTACACTTACTATATCTCTAATCATGGATATAGCCATGGTACAAGGCAGTTGGGGTTTTTATAGTAGCGACTGTGATCACTCAATGTCATACCCGATTTTTACCTAAGGTCAAAACGAGCACGACACTATGGACTCTAAAAAGAATGAATTTGTACAGAGTCGCCACCTAATTTTTAAGGAAAAATGAGGAAACCTATTTATTTATTAACAAATATAACTTTATTTTTTATCTACGAAACCATTTAAATTCCAGGTAAGGGTTCAAATTATTCCGAAGGGAAGAGATTAGGCACCCTTCAGAATCCACAAATGTGGTTTTCGGCCAGACTTAATTTTACTAAAATAAAGAGAAAAAATTGATGTTTGTAAGTACAAATACAAAAATGCGTATTAAAATAATATACACAATTTATATGTAAAGAATGTGTAAATTGCATATGGTATCGTAAAAATATGTGTATAAAAAGTGTATGAAAATAAACAAAAATACATGAGAATATGAAAAAAAAAAAATTAAATAAAGAAAAATTTGTTCAAAGGAAAAGATTACGTAATGTTTCTATTGTAAAAATATGAATTGTTCTATTAACTATCTAAATCAATTTAACTCTTTTATATAAATAGTAATGGCCTAAATATGCCTAACGCGTGATGAAAATTGCCTAAATAATCAATTTCTCTCCCAACACCCCAAAAATAAAGATTTCACTATAATTTATATTTGTACAAGTGTAGAAATATAAAAAATGCAAACATAAAAATTAAAATCTTCTTTGAATGCTATTCTCGATGAGTACTCCCAATAACCTGTATAAGCACTTGTAAATAAAAGGTTAGTAACAAATAAATAATTATCAAAATAAACTGAAAAGGTATGTATGCATATATGTATAAAAAAATATAATTTTTCGTTAAAAGAGTGGGCTCAGATTAGATTTTTGGTACGTCATGGCTACGAAGTGGTTGCTCAATTTATTAGCCGTCCTAAATCGTCTTGCCAAGATACGAATTATAAAACTTCTGCATTGTTATAAAAAATTTGTCATCGTCCAAATTTATTCATTTATTACGTATTTTATTTACGTAACATCCATCTTTTTATTTGTGCATGCCTCGAAAATCGACAATGAATTTCTTCATCGACCAAGTGTCGGTCCTTAATATAAAATGATAACTTTGAGAAAATAAAGTCCATCTTTTGTAATAAGGTGGCCTCAAATATCTAGACGGAGAGATAATTTCATTGGTCAAGTGTCATATTTTCTCTTATCGGTGTATAAATGTATAAAAGCAGTGAAAGGGACACAATCAGTCCCAAAATGACATTAACACAATGAGCAAATATAATAGTCGTGAACAAATGTCCAAACATACAACCAATTGCACAGACACAACTAAATCACTTGAGAAAATCCAATAATCCAACCAACAACATAATAAGCAATAGTGAAAAGAAAAATAAAGAACATCATCATCAAGTTTCACCAAGAAGAACGTAGAAATAATGAATTTCATCGGATTTTAATATTTTCAACCTAAGCATAACAATAATGTAAAAACAAAAACCCAATCAAAGTAACCAAGTAACCATCAAATCAGTAGAAATGAAGAAAAATGGAGACGGAGGAGTAGCAAAACAGAGAGGAAAAAAAGAAAAAGTGGTGGCATTGCTTCTACGGCTTTTGCCGGAGCAACGCCGAAATCCAAGATCCGACCAGATCTACCCAAGAAGTAGCAGTGATAGCGCGTTGGTAGTTCCTCGGCGATTGCCGAAATGGTGGCTATGTTGGGACTCGCCCGCCGGCGATTAACTACGGAGTGACTCAGCAAAAAAAAAGGAAAAAAATGGTCGGCCACTGTAGGAGTTGGTGGTTTCAGGCCTTCGCCGGTCATCACCTCTGGCGAGAGGCGACGGGAGTAAAAAAAAAAGAGAGAGAGGGAGGTGACGGTGTTCTTTCCAGTGGGTGGAGGCCATGGAGTTTTTTCGGTGACGTTATGGAAGGGAGGAAAAAGTGAAGAGAAAGGCGCGTGTGTTTTCCTGTGTTGGTGTGTGTGTTGGTGTGTATACATTATTATTATTGAAAAGAATGAGTGGTTCCCCCTTTTTTAAAGGGATAGGGTAGAAAATAAAATCTACCTTTTGAAATTTCATCCCCCTTTTGTGTATAAAAATAATTTATCCGATTTAATGTCTGTGGATCATAAAAATATAGATATTAATTTGTAATTATGAAAAAATATAAAGAATGTTGAAAATATTGAAAGAACGTAATTAATTTAAAAAATATTATAAAAATATGATGTTATGTCGTGTATGTCTGCATTTTGTTTATTGATTGTGTGTAAATACGTATTTAAAAATAAAAAATAATAATAAAATAAAAAATCAAATCTAGTTTTTCCAAACACATCCCTTAAATTATGGATATTAGGTGAAAATAAAGTCAAAAATTTTAAAAATGATAAGACTTCGACTTGACTAATTTGTTACTCTGTGTATTAAAATAATTAAATCGACTCACATTTGTAAGTCGTATTAAATGATATACAAAATAATGAATGCCGATGTATAATTACAGGAAAATATAAACATAAACAACAAATAAAAAAATATAATTATCTTGAAAAAATATATTATGCTATAAGTAATTAAAATTATACTGTGCTATAAAGAGTTGCAGTGCTATGTTGTGTATGTATGCAAATGACTGTGCAAAAATATTAAAAAAATAATAAACTGATAAAAATTCTAAAATTTACGAAATTAAAGATAATTATCAATAAACTACATAAAATCAAAATATGACAATAAATGAGTAAAAATCCTAAAATAATGATGATTATCAACAATTTATTAACAAGTGCAAAATTATGTGAAAAAAATGCATATTGTATCATTTAACGATCAGGGAGCCTAAATGCGTTAATTTTATGTTTGGAGAGCCAAAATTGGGTGTCAACAGTTTGCCCTTTTCGTTTGAAGATAATGTAGAAGTCTTCAAATGAAAACGTTGACGTGTAGTCAATTTTGCTCGACAAAAAATTATTGTTGATAAAAAAATCGTGTGAACACCAATTTAGAGTCGCCTATATGATTCAAGTTGCATAGGGAGCAGCTAGGGTATAATTCAAAAGCTATCCCAACATCCTATTTTGAGTTGGCCAAACTCAATGCGTCCTCGAATTCTGTAAAATTTATAAAACTAAAAAGCGGTAGACGAAAAAGTAGCTAAACTTGATTTTTTTTGTTTTTTTTTTTTAAGAAAGTCAAAAAATGACATGTTATGTTTTAACTAATGTAGAGATAAATAAATAAAGGCATTGCATAATTTTAATCAAAGGCAAGCAAAATATTCAACTGAAAGCAGACACGCATAAAGGTCTTATTTGAGGGCAAACTATCCCAAAATGTTCTATTTTAGAATGGACAAACTCAATTCATGCTTGCAAAAAAATTTTAAAAAAATAAAGTGAATTTTTTTTTCCTTTTCATTTTTTTCTCTCTTTTTATATATTAAAGATAGCATGCAGTGCTTAACTAAATAAGAAAGAAAGAAAAAATGGTACAAGCAAAGATAACATCAAGTGCTTAAATGATAAAAAAAAGTGCATTGCGATATGTACAGGTAAATACAAAGCATGCAGTGCTTAAATAACAAATAAATGCATTGCGATGTGCAAATAAATGTAAAGATGACATGTAGTGCTTAAATTATAAAACAAATGCATTGCAATATGTGCAAGAAAAGGCCAAGATGGCATGCAGTGCTCAAATAATAAAATAAATGCATTGCGATATTTGCGAGGCGTTCAGTGCCTAAATGATAAATAAATGCATTGCGATATATGTGTGCAGAGCTTAAAATAAATGCATTGCGATATGTGTCAGCAAAGGCAAAGATGGCATGCAGTGCTTAAATAATAACATAAATGCATTACGATATTTGTGAGGCATGTAGTGCTTGAAAGATAAAATGCATTGTGATGTGTGTATGCAGTGCTTAAATGATAAAATAAATGCATTACAATATTTGTGAGGTAGCAGTTTCAAAATGATAAAGTAAATGCATTGTGTTATGTGCGTGCAGTACTTAAATGCATAGCAATATGCGCCGATAAAGGCAAAGATGACATGCGATGCTTAAATGATAAAATAAATGCATTGCGATGCGTGCAGATAAAGGCAAATATAATATGTGGTGCTTAAATGATAAAATAAATGCATTGCGATGCGTGCAGATAAAGGCAAAGATAGCATGCGATGCTTAAATAATAAAATAAATAAATGCATTGTGATGCGTGCAAGTAGAGACAAAGATAGATTGTAGTGCTTAAACTATAAAATAAATGCATTACAATGCATGCAAGTAAAGGCAAAGATAAAATATGATGCTTAAACGATAAAATAAATGCATTGTGATGCATGCAAATAAAGATAAAGATAAAATGCAGTGCTTAAAATGATAAAATAAATGCAGTGTGAGGAGTGCAAATTAGGACAAAAAATAAAATGTAGTGCTTAAATGATAAAATAAATGCATTGTGGTATCTACAGGCAAAGGCAAAAATAAATGTAGTGCTTAAATAATAAAATAAATATATTGCGAGATATGCAAATAAAGGCAAAAAAATATATAGTGCTTAAATAACAAATGATAAAATAAATACATTGTGATGCGTGCAAGTAAAGACAAAGATAGCATACAGGGCAAAAAGAAATAAATAAAGTGTGATATGTGCAAGTAAAGGCAAGAAAGCATAAATATTTAATTGAAGAAAAACATACATAACTGTCTTTTGGAGGGTAGACTGACCCAATTTTCCTATTTTAAGGTGGACAAACCTATGCAAAAATGATTATTGAGCAAAAAATTATTTAAGAATGAAAGTGTTCATATATTCCCGAGACTGCTTTCAAAATTGCCCCAGTATCGAGCTTTAAGATGTTGGGGGATGCAAGATTATGTGCTTGCTGGGGAGAAAGAATGATTATAGGGATTGTGATGACCGAATTCTGCATAGAGCTTCCTACATATCTCATTTATCGCGAGAATCAGGTCAATGTTGTTCGAAATGAGAATAATAGGATAAATTTTTGCGGCGGTTCTCAAAATTTGCTCTAGTGTATGATTTATGCTGATATGTCTTGTTCTAAGGAAACTACAAAAAATGATTTTGCTATGGCAGATTGAAAAGATGCATGACGTCTCTGATTGCTTACGGGGACTGATGAATGAATGACGTCTCCGATTGCTTACGGAGACTTGATGCATGACATCTCCAATTGTTTATGGAGGTTGATATTTATTGTCGTCTTTGATTGCCTACGAAGACACAGACCCTTAACAAGTGAAGTGGTTGAACTCTAATACCCTCTCGACTGGTAAGACTATAAAAAATATAAAATACTCAAGATGAGTGCCTGATAAAAAGAATAAAATGTCGGTATTAAAGATATATGCTTGAAAGAAAAAGTCAAATGCCCGTATTTCAAAATTGAACGCCTTCAAATAAAAATAGAAATGCATGTATGTAAAGTGAGCACCATGAATGAAAGGTAAGAAAATTCTTATATGTGAAAGTGGGTCTATTGAAAAAAACAAAGAGAGAATTTTACATTTTCTTGGTAAAAATGTTGAAAGATGAAGAAGACACAAGCGTGTCTTGGCTTCAGTTGGTACCAATAATTAGTAGTGAGCATAAGAATCCCCCCATCTCCTTCCCAACTAACCAAGATCGACTTTAGGGTAACTCCTATAGTTTCAAGTGGTACCTCAAACACGCCTAAGTATCGATAAGATTTGGCTGTCTTGCTTCAAAAAAATGTTTCGAGCTATGTCTATCCTCATGCTTCAAGTGCCCTCTCCATAAAGAAAGTCTCATTTCACACATATTTGAGTAATTTTCTTTTGAATTTAGGGATGTATCAAGAAATACACTCACACTCAAAAAGAAATTCAATGCATGCAATTGTGATACCATAGGCTTGACCTTCATAAAAGTATCCACCAATGTGAGAACACTTGAAATAAGATCTCGTAGGACTTGCTATTGGCTTGTATTGTAGGCCTAGGGATGGTTAGGATGATATTTGGGATAAAAGTGACTAATTCCTCAATGAGCATTACACTGTATTTGTGCTTTCGACATTTGGTGTGCTTTGACGCGTGATCTTCTTTGTTGTGCTTTGTATTTGCTTCGACTTCTTTTGAATCTTATGTTGGAGTTTTTCGCCCTTTTTTAAGAAACTATTTATTTTTTGTTCTTTTTTTTTCCTTTTTTTGTGGGGGTGTTTTGCTTTTTTTGAAGTCGTTTTTTCATTTTTTTTCATCTGGTATAATATATCCTTTGCATTTTGTGTTTTTAATCTTGAATCTTCGTTCCTAATTTATACGTATTTAGTGTACTCAAAGAGGTAGGGCCAAGAGAGGGATAGTGCTCGTAAGCACTCAAAAAGGTATAGACTCAGATGTGGTTGTCCAAAGAAAAGGTTTTAGGCTCAAAAGAGGGAATGCTAGGGATTAATGTCATTTGGTAGGCTACGAAAGGCTCAATCGGGTCAAAAAAATCCTACGGTCCTTTCCTAAACCAAGTGCAACTCAGAATTTTGCCTCAATAGACATTAAGGTCAAGTTCTAGATCAACAATGCAATACAATGATTAAATGAAAGCTCGCCACACAATGCACATGAAACAATGAGGCTGGCTTCATTTTTGTCTTAAATGTATGCAAGAGAATTTTCAAGTGTTACTCAGGTGTGATAAAAGGTACCAAAAGAATCTATGGTTTACCATGAAGTAGGTTCTTTTCATCATACCAATTTTTTTTCTTTCTCATGCACACTCCTAACTGTATTGGTGTCAACCAAGTCAAAATTTTATTTTATATACAATTCTTTTTTGAAAGAATAGAACCGAACCCAAACAAGGGTTGCCTACATATCTTGTGAAAAAAAGAATCAGGTCTGCGTAGTTCAGGCAAATTTATAAATTCGCATGAGGCATGTATGATTGTAAAAAAAATGATGGGCATCCTTACAAATAATGTGAAAGATGACCAGGAAGGAACTGTTTTTAATATCAAAATTATTTCGATCGGATAATCGGGAGTACGTTAAGTATGAGGAGAGCTTTGACACAACTTCAGTACGCTGATAAGATTGAAAAACTCAGACAATGAAGAAATTATAACATTATTTCGCTGCAGTTGGCAGAATTGTTATGATTGAAAGAATGTTGAACCATCGCTTTTGAAAGTGAGGATCGATACATCATAAATTTAATAATTTACGACGTTCGAAAAAAGAAATGAGGTATTCTTGCAAAAAAATTAGGTGAGGATATAGAGGTAGGTTGGCTAGGCGCTAATGTCAATGAGATTTGGATTTGAGGAGCTATTAAATTATGCTTTTGAAGGCTTTTGGAGAGCATCTTTGAACTGTTTAAGAAAATTGCCCCAGTTTGAATACGGGAGAAATTATTCTGAATAGTAAAGACACCGAATCCTAATGTAGGGCTTCCTACGTATCTTGTCAGGAGAAGAATCAGGTCAAAATGTAGTTCAAACTTATACGCAGCTAGTTGCGATGTTGCCAAGGTGCATCTTTTAACTGATCCGCTATGCAAAATGAAGGTTAGATTACACCTTCGTATTAAAGTATAACCAACTTAGAGCAAATCAATATGTACAGACACAATAATCTTTCAAATATGTACAAGACTACAATGACGTGTCACTTGGGTCACGAACCCTTCGGACCTAAAGTAGACTAATCATGCATGCACCTAAAAAAGTGTTATTTTAGCTATAACCTATATTGACTAAGAGTGGGTAGACACGGACTTGAATTTTCTATACGAGAAAGCACGTAGTCCCACGGCAGTAAAACTCTCGCTCACCCCACGTATGCGTTGACTCTCTAAAATAAGGTGATTTGAAAGAATTTTGAGAAAGTACAATGTACAATTCGCGTGTACAATGTGTGTGAGTGTCAATATTCAAAAATGTAGAAAATATGAATGGAATGCCAATTTATATAAAGCGATAAACAAATGACTAATCTATACAAAATAATAACAAATAAATGATTTATGTCACATAAACATGATAAATCAAGACAATTAGTATGAAATAAATAACAATGTGTAAAAACGTAGAAATTTACCCAAATCTGTAATGGTTAGAACCTTGGTTCCCCAGCAGAGTCGCCAAACTGTCATACCCGATTTTTACCTAAGGTCAAAACGAGCACAACACTATGGACTCTAAAAAGAACGAATTTGTATAGAGTCGCCACCTAATATTTAAGAAAAATGAGGAAACCAATTTATTTATTAACAAATATAACTTTATTTTTTATCTACGAAACTATTTAGATTCCAGGTAAGGGTTCAAATTATTCTAAAGGAAAAAGATTAGGCACCCTTCAGAATCCACAAATATGGTTCCCAGTCAGACTAAGGTTTATTAAAAGAAAGAGAAAAAATTGATGTATGTAAGTACAAATACAAAAATGCGTATTAAAATAATATACACAATGTATATGTAAAGAATGTGTAAATTGCATATGTTATCATAAAAATATATGTATAAAAAGTGTATGAAAATAAACAAAAATACATGAGAATATGAAAAATGAAAAGATTAAATAAAGAAAAATTTGTTCAAAGGAAAAGATTACGTAATGTTTTTAGTATAAAAATATGAATTGTTCTATTAACTATCTAAATCAATTTAATTCTTTTATATAAATAGTAACGGCCTAAATTTTCCTAACGCATGATGAAAATTGCGTAAATAATCAATATCTCTCCCAACACCCCAAAAATAAAGATTTCACTATAATTTAATATTTGTACAAATGTAAAAATATAAAAAATACAAACATAAAAATTAAAATCTTCTTTGAATGCTATTCTCGATGAGTACTCCCAATAACCTGTATAAGCACTTGTAAATAAAGGTTAGTAACAAATAAATAATTATCAAAATAAATTAAAAAGGTATGTATGCATATATGTATAAAAAAATATCATTTTTTGTTAAAAGAGTGGGCTCAGATTAGATTTTTGGTACGTCATGGCTACGAAGTGGTTGCTCAATTTATTAGCCGTTGTAAATCGTCTTGCCAAGATACGAATTATAAAACTTTTACGTTGTTATAAAAATTTAGTCATCGCCCAAATTTATTCATTTATTACGTATTTTATTTACATAACATCCGTCTTTTTATTTGTGCAGGCCTCAAAAATAGATGGTGAATTTCTTCATCGACCAAGTGTCGGCCCTTAATATAAAATAATAACTTTGAAAAAATAAAGTCCGTCTTTTGTAATGGGTTGCCTCAAATATCCATACGGGGAAATAATTTCATTGGTCAAGTGTCATATTTGTTATTATCAGTGTATAAATGTATAAAAGCAGTGAAAGGGACACAATCAGTCCGAAAATGACATCAACACAGTGAGCAAATATAATAGTCGTGAACATATGTCCAAACATACAACCAACTGCACAGACACAACTAAATCGCTTGAGAAAATCCAATAATCCAACCAGCAACATAATAAGCAACAGTGAAAAGAAAAATAAAGAACATCATCATCGAGTTTCACCAAGAAGAACGTAGAAACAATGAATTTCATCGGATTTTAATACTTTCAACCTAAGCATAACAACAATGTAAAAACAAAAATCTAATCAAAGTAACAAGAAACCACCAAATCAGTAGCAATGAAGAAAAATGGAGAGGGACGAGTACCAAAACAAAGAGGAAAAAAATGAAAAGTGGTGGTGTTTCTTTTACAGCTTTTGCCGGAGCAACGCCGAAATCCAAGATTCAGCTAGATCTGCCCAAGAAGTAGCAGTGATAGCGCGTTGGTGGTTCCTCGATGATTGCCGAAATGGTGGCTATGTTGGGACTCGCCCGCCGGCGATTAACTCCGGTGTGGCAGCAAAAAAAGAGAAAAAAAGAGCGGCCATTGTGGGGGTTGGTGGTTTCAGGCCTTCGCCGATCACCACCTCCATCGAGAGGCTATGGGAGAAAGAAAAAGAGAAAGAGGACGGTGGCAGTGTGCTTGCGGTGGGTGGAGGCCCAGGAGTTTGTCCGGTGAGGTTGTGGAAGGGAGGAAAAAGTGAAGAGGAAGGCGCGTGTGTTTGTCTCTGTTGGGGTGTGTGTGTCTTGGTGTGTATATATTATTATTTTTAAAAGAATGAGTGGTTCCCCCTTTTTTAAGGGGGAGAGGGTTGAAAATAAAATCTACCTTATGAAATTTTATCCCCTTTTTTGTTTGTAAGAATAATTTATCCGATTCAGTGTTTGTGGATCGTAAAAATATAGACATTAATTTGTAATTATGAAAAAATATAAAGAATGTTGAAAATATTGAAAGAATGTAATTAATTTTAAAACGGTTATAAAAGTATGATGTTATGTCGTGTACGTGTGCATTTTGTGTATTTATTGTGTGTAAATACCTACTTAAAAAGAAAAAATAATAATAAAATAAAATATCAAATCTACTTTTCCAAACACATCCCTTAAATTATGGATAGTAGGTGAAAATAAAGTCAAAAAAATTAAAAATGATAAGACTTCGACTTGACTAATTTGTTACTCTGTGTATTAAAATAATTAAATCGACTCACATTTGTAAGTCATATTAAAAGATATACAAAATAATGAATGTCGATGTATAATTACAGAAAAATATAAACATAAACAACAAATAAAAAATACAATTATCTTGAAAAAATATATTATACTATAAATAATTAAAATTATGCTGTGCTATAAAGAGTTGCAGTGCTATGTTGTGTACGTATGCAAATGACTGTGCAAAATTATTAAAAAAATATTAAACTGATAAAAATTCTAAAATTTACGAAATTAAAGATAATTATCAATAAACTACACAAAATTAAACTATTACAATAAATGAGTAAAAATCCTAAACTAATGATGATTATCAATAATTTATTAACAATTGCAAAAATATGTGAAAAAATTTCATATTGTGTTTTTTAACGATCAGGGAGCCTAAATGTGTTAATTTTATGTTTGGAGAGCCAAAATTGGGTGTCAACACTCAGCAACAGCTCTTGCCCTCTATATTCTGCATGGATGTTGTGTCATGGATTCTCTTGTGCCTTGTTTATTGCTCTTGCACCAATTTAGGTTAGTTTCTAGGGATTTAGTGTTGGTTATCTTATTATAATACCCCTCACGATCCTATTCAAGTTCCAGCTATTAGTTACATATTTAAAGGGGTCCAACGCATCTAATTTACACTAAGTACAAGGACTTAGCCATTTTAAGACCCTAAGAATGCGAACATTTTATTTTTAGCCTTCTCGAGTCTGAAACATTAATTTTGAGTTGAAATGTGTTTAGGAATGTTAAAAGGGTCATCCAAGAGAGTTTCAGAATTTTCAGAAGGGGTTCGGGATGTTGTTGGACCGCGAGGCAGAATACCTCCACGATATGGGTGTGTCACGGAAGTTGGATGTAACGCCCTGAGTATGGTACCCTGGACTCTACACGGTGCTCGTAATCCTGAAGGACCACAAGCTAACCCTTAACTGTTAACTGTAACTGAGCACTGCATAATATACTATAAAAATGTGGAAAACTGGCAAAAACTTTCCATAAGGTTCAAAACAAAAATACAACTAAATAAAGTTTAACAGTATCAAAACTAAAATATCTGTCTAAACAACTAGTCGGAAAACACTATAGTCTAAAAGCCTCTAAACTATCTGAATAATGAGTTAATGGGACAATCCCCCAACTAACTCCATCTACCACAATACTGAATCTGATGCAATAAAGAAATAAGGGACATCCTCAAATTATAAGGAGTCACTGCTAAGTCTACTACTGCTGGTTGAATCTGAACTGCTAAGGGTGCTCTAGATCTCGTGCTTCTGAACCTATGGTATAAAACACCATAGCGCAAGAGAAAAGTATAAGTTAGTACGTGAGAATATACTGGTACGCTAGATGAGGTAAAGCTAAATGCAAGGTTTACACGCATGAACAATACTGACTAAAAAATCTGAGTACACTGAATGAGGATACATGCATGAATACATAAATTATAACTAAAATCGTAGTAACACTGAATACTAAGTTCTGAACGTTGATTTACTAATGTCTGAGTCTACTAATGTTGAGATATTGAATAACTAAATCTGTTGATATTGATATCTGAGTACTGATTAACTGTATCTGAGATCAGTCCTATCTAATGGGTGATCTCTGAATCTATTGGTACTGATATTGATTGACTGTATTTGAGATCAGTCCTATCTAATAGGTGATCTTTGAATCTACGAATACTGATATTGCTTGGTTAGATATGAGATCATTCCTATCTAGCGGGTGATCTCTAAATCCATCGATGATGCTAATGGTTGACTGTTTCTAACAGTTCTGAATCTGTACTACTAAGCTGAGTCCTTTTACTGAGATGAATTCTGAAATTAAGACTGTGGGAGGTAGTCATCTAAAAAACATGCCCTGAATCTGAACTAGTGGGGTCCAACCTGTAACCCCAGCTGGAAGGGTGTCAGTACCGTACCACGGGTAAAGACAACTTCTATGGAGTCAGTCCTAATCTGGCGGGTGACCTCTGTGATCAGTCATGTACTAGCGGGTGATCCCTGAGTATGCTAGTCCTATCTAACGGGTGACATCTCATAACCTACGTTGGCTACGTAGTTCTGAAACTTAGGGATTGCTTCTAGGGATCTCATTCCTATCTAATGGGTGAGCCCCCATCCCTAGGCTCGCTCAGTGCTGAGTCCTACTCCCAACTGAATAACATTGAACTTTCCTACTTCATACTAGGCTTGACTGAGATGTTACTGATCATACTGCTTAACTGAACTAAACTGAGTTACTGAGATCCATTGACTGACAGAATACTACTGAATTCTGTTAACTACTGAATGCTACTAAGTTCTGAATTAATTTACTGATCTGGACTAGACTGATACTGAGATTACTGAATTTTCCTAAGTTTTGTAACTGACTGAGTTCTACTGATTGTGGCACAACTAAGATTATCTTGAAAACTGACACTAGCTCTAGGTAGCAGCTAAATTGTTGGGTATTAAATACCCCCATGACTAGATAGCATAAACAAGAATAAAACATGGCAAGTCTTGAATAACATAACAATATTCTATTATTCACAATACAATCAATGAGGCATCTCTTCAAGCACTTGAAATTCATAAACTTATGCATGGATAGGAATGCATACAAATATCTCATAATTCATTCACTAAATCCTTTAAACAAACACTTAGCATGCATTAACTTGTACATAATGGGGACTACATGTTTACATTCTATAATGGCACTACTTCATTCATATAGGCATTTAATCAGACATATGGGAAGTATGCTTTGGTTATACAACAATTACCACATCTAAGTATCATGGCTATATCAAAAAACTTGCAACTTGAAGGGTTTATCATGAACATTATGCAATTCATCACAAACTAGGTTCAAATCTTGAAACTCATATTCTAAAACGTGAATCAACCCCCAACAACAACATGAACATGAATTTCAATTCACATAAATCATGAAGACTCATAAAAATATAATCTTTGAATTTAGAAAAGGATTCTTGAACTTCATGGGTGGAAGGGACCCATGAATCAACATCTAACATACCTGGAAATCTAGATTCTTGAAGTTCTTGAAGTCTCTTAGAGGGATTCTTGAGATTGCTTTTGAAACTTAGGGGAAAGGGTTTTCTATTTTTGAGAGAGAATGATTTTGTTCTTGAGGAATAGTGAAAATAAATGAGTAATTTTCGCTATTAAGGGTTTAAATCCCTTATACAGGCTAATTAGGGGCTTTAGGAATTTACTAATTGGTCTTGGGATTAAATAGCGGAATCTAAAAATCCCGATTTTTCATGCTGGCGCGACGCGGTGAAATCGCGCCAGCTCCCTGTAAACTGGACGATTGGGAAACTGGTTGGTGGCGCGATGCGGTGGAAATTTTGTTGCCACCTTGGTTGCGAACTGGAAAGTCACCGCGATGTGGTGAAATCACGTTGGTGCACTGGAAATTGACAACTCTGAAATTGAGCCTTGGCGTGATGCACCATAATCGCGGAGGCTCACTGGATTTTGACGATTGCCATTTTGGCTGGCTTCGCGATGTGCTAAAGTACCATGTGGTACACTGTCTTACTAAAATGGCTCTAACTCTTCGTCCGAGTGTTGGATTTGGGAAAATTTGGTATCGATGGAAAGCTTATTCAATTTTCCACATGATAAAAAGTCAAAATCTTGATAATACCATAAGGAAAAAAAGGTATTCATCTATGAAGCAATATCTTTATGTTCTAGGGATGAATTAAAGATAGGTAGAAGTACGGGGTATTACAATATCTCTCCCTTGGGAACATTCATCCTCGAATGAGACTGATTAAGCGGAGAATACTAGTGGGATGAACTTAGTTACTGGACATGAGCATGTGAAACATGACTATATGACTGGAACTACTGATATACTGAGATTTCATACTGAACATGCATATTTGATGAATGGATATCTGGCTGAGTTGTTCTCATGAAAGCATGCATATCTAATGCACGAACATCTGACTGAAATGACTCTTGAATGCATGTCTGAATATGCAATGATACCTGATACTAACTTTGTAAGAAATATCTGAACATGCAACTGAATGGGTTTAAGGACATTAAAGCATCGGGGAATTATGGGGTATCTCCCTCTTGGGATACTATGCCCCTCTAAGAAGGCTTACTTCACTGAGACACTTGAGGAAAACTGTGGCAATGCACAAGACACCTACGAACGGGATCATGACAGAACTATCTGGGGTCTGAAACTAATGCATGACTCATGAACTGAGATGAACTTGCTACTACTAGTATGTTTTATCTTGGAATAGTTGCACTTCTAAGATTTCTGATAGTACGTCTAGATGGAAAGATAAGAAAACAAACTATACAGATATAACTGCCTGACTGCTAAATTGAATTTCTGGCTTAACTAACTAACTTATGCTGAAAACGTAAGCCCAAATGGGAACGAAGGATCTAACGATGCATACCATGAAGATAAAGGACTTACAACGTACCCGAATCTATGTTAGGGGAACTCCTCTGGTCATGGCGAGTCTGAATCGTATAGAATCTATTCTGACGCTGACCACTAGTGGTACTAGAAGTGGTGCCCTGCTGATGCGATTCTTTACCCCTCTGAGCTATCACTCTACACTCCCGCTAAGTTTAAGTCTACTCAAATTCCCAAAATATATCTAGCCACTTACACATCAACATAATATCCAAGCCAATCTTCATGACTAAAGCCTTGTGTAAGATGAGCATGCAACAATCTTTCCTTAACATGAAACATTTACTCTTTCCCATCTAAGAAACTAACCATCACTAAAGAGGGTTCACTGAAAGGTTAAAACATGGGGACCTGAAGCATGAAAGGACACTATACTGAGCTTGGCACTTGATTAAGGCCTAAGGAATAGAATATCAACATCATGAGTTTATCAAGGGGGGCTATACATAACATACTCTGAATTTTCAACTCTTCTTTACATTAGCTCAACCTTCACAGATTCAAACTTAGTTTCTAAAACATAATATGAATATCGGCAAATCTCCAATAACCATATAACCCTCATCTTAGTCTTCAAATGTCACATCTCTAAACTTATATTTTCCCCACAACAAGAGAATTACCACTATACCTACATCAATAACACATATAACTCCGAATTACTAAACATAAATTCTTGCATACACTGTCTCAAGCCTACTGATTCTCCTTTTATACAACTAACCCCATGAAATAAAATCTGCTCAAATTTTAGATAACACTATCCTGAAACTATCTGCGGGGACTGTCTGAGAAAGCTCTATCTGTAGGACTTTGAGCTTCACTGCTTCTGTTACCTTGAAAGTAAGGTGGAGTTGACATGAGTGGAGCATAATGAGAATCTACATAGGTTTCTTAGAGAGCCTTTCTATAGCACAATCTGAGACATGAAAGAAAGAAAACTTTTCTTAAAACATATCATAGCCTCTTGTACATAAATGTGGCGTGCAACACACCCATGCACGAGGTTATTCATTTATTAGGACCAATATTGTTATGTTATTCAAGACTTTCCATGGGTACTACATGTTTACATGCTATAATGGCACTACTTCATTCATATAGGCATTTAATCCAACATATGGGAAACATGCTTTGGTTATACAACAATTACCACATCTAAGTATCATGGCTATATCAACAAACTTACAACTTGAAGGGTTTATCATGAACATTATGCAATTCATCACATACTAGGTTCAAATCTTGAAACTTATAATCTAAAACGTGAATCAACCCCTAACAACAACATGAACATGAATTTTAATTCACATAAATCATGAAGACTCATAAAAATATAATCTTTGAATTTAGAAAAGGATTCTTGAACTTTATGGGTGGAAGGGACCCATGAATCAACATCTAACATACCTGGAAATCTAGATTCTTGAAGTTCTTAAAGACTCTTAGAGGGATTCTTGAGACTGCTTTTGAAACTTGGGGGCTAGGGTTTTCTATTTTTGTGAGAGAATGCTTTTGTTCTTGAGGAATAGTGAAAATAAATGAGTAATTTTAGCTATTAAGGGTTTAAATCCCGTATATAGGCTGATTAGGGGATTTAGGAAATTACTAATTGGTCCCTGGGATTAAATAATGGAATCTGAAAATCCTAATTTTTTATGCTAGCGCGACGCAGTGAAATCGCGCCAGCTCACTGGAAACTGGACGAATGGGAAACTGGTTAGTGGCGCGACGCGGTGGAAATTGCGTTGCCACCTTGGTTGCAAACTGGAAAGGCACCGCGACGCGGTGAAATTGCGTTGGTGCACTGGAAATTGACAACTCTAAAATTGAGCCTTGGCGCGATGCGCCATAATCACGGAGGCTCACTGGATTTTGATGATTTCTATTTTTGTTGGATCCGCGATGTGCTAAAGTACCAGGTGGTACACTGTATTACTAAAATAACTTTAACTCTTCGCTCGAGTGTCGGAATAAAAATATATTCATCTATGAAGCAAGATCTTTGATGTTCTAGGGATGAATCAATGCTAGGTAGAAGTACAGGGTATTACATTGGACCTCTCCAATACATGGCGTGTCACAGAGGTTAGCCTCTACAATACACACCGTGTCATTGAGTCTAGTCTCTGTGATAGCTTTTGTGCCACAGAGGCTAGTTTTTCCTGCCTTATTATTAAACATCCAATGTGGTATTTTGGTCTTTTCCCCCACCCCAAACACCCAAATCACTAATTAAAACCCCAAGAGGTGCATTATTTTCCCCATTCCCCATTAGTAATCCACGTAAAAATCATTCACATTCCCAAGAACATAAATTTCAAAGTTTCTTCCACGGATTCAATCATTCAAGGTCCTAATTCCAAGGTTTTCTTCAAGAATTCAAGCAACTCAGGTATGTGGGGTATTCATCAATGGTTTCCTTCCACACATTGAGTCCCAAAAATCTCTTTTTATTCTAGTGTAAACCCTTTTTCCCCTTGTTATGGAATTTCAATGTTAAGCGTGAATTTACTTGATTTTCTCTTAATAGTCTTGAATGTAAACCATGATATTGTATTTCCCCATGTGAATTATACTCTTATATGCTTTATAATTTCAGTCATCCATATTATGTTCAGTTGATATCATGTTAATTTATCAAGTTATGAATTAAACCACATGAGTATATTGTCCTCCCAAGTTTAATAATTCCCATATTTGAATTTCATGGATTTCATCAGTTTACTGAAATGTACTCTATTTTGGGTCTTTGAATCATAAATTTCCTTATAGTGTTTTAGATGATGTTATGGTGTTTAAAGTATCATTCAGTACTGGAGGGTTATGAACACCCAATACTTATATGTTTACATATGATTCAGATTTTCAAGTTACAAGTCAGTCGGATCATGATTTTATTATCACATTCATGTTGAGAAATTATCAATTATGAGTCCAATTAACTTTAATCAATACCAGTATCTATTCAATTGGGAGTAGGATTTAGCACCTAGCGAACCTTGGGATGAAGGCTCACCCACCAGTAGAGGACTGAGACCTTTAGTAGTCGTCCCTAAGTTCCAAAACTACATAGCCAGCATAGATTATAAGATGTCACCCATCAGTAGAGGACTGACACTCTCTTAGGGGTCACACTCTTGTAGAGGGATAACTTCTTAGTCCTTTGGGACATCAGCCTTGTAGATCCATATTGACAACCAGTGTTAATACCCGTGGCAAGGAACGGATATTATTCCAACTGGGGTTACAGATTGGACCCCGATTAGCTCAGACTGGGGCATATCGGTTATATGATAGCTCCCACAGTTTTAGTTCAGTACTTAGGTTATATCAATACAGCTTTGCATGACCAAGTATATAGTTTATTAGCTATTCAGTCAGTCTATTTTACAGATTATCTCAGTACATATTTTACTTGGTCTTGCATTCGCTTTACATGTTCATGCATTCACGTTCAGCATCTATATGCATTTTGGTTATTCCTTATCTCATATACCAGTACTTTAAAAGTACTGACCGCATACTCTCTTTTTCACTATATTGATTTCACAATAGAGGTTTGAACTTTCAGTTCCCCGATCACCCTTATTCATTCCAATGCCACTCAGCAGTAGTTATGGTGAGTCCTCATCCATCAAGGACAAGTTATTTTCAGTATTTCCTTTATTTTAGTCAGTCGGAGTTAGTTGGGGACTTGTCCCATCAACTCCTTATGTATTAGAGGCTATCAGATATTCAGATATTCTGACAGTCAGGCTTGTTTTTAGTTTTATTATTAGTTTCAGGTATTCTAAGTATTGTTTCAGTATATCATCTTGACAGAGTTCTTATCAATTTATCTTCTGCATAGGATGCTTGTGTTATTATTATTATATTCAGTTCTTACAGCCCGTACCAGATCATGGGTTAGCTTGGGGTCACTTGTGGCCTTAAGCACCATGTTACGATTAAGGGGTATCCTCGGGTCGTGACAAAATTTAGTATCAAATCCTAAAGTTTTGAAGCGTCCTATGGTACCCGAAAGCCGCGTTGAGTAGAGTCTTGTGCATGGGTGTGAAACGAGCCACATTTATGTTCCATAGGCTACAAGATGTTTTAGGAAAGTTTCCCTTATTTCAGTATTTGTGTCGTGTGAAAGAGCGTGAGCTCTATTGAATTTCCTTTTTATAACTAATCCTTCATCTATTTATAGAAAATGCCTCCCAAAAAAACAACATAAGAAGAAACAGGGATCAATCCGCACCACCACCTGTTCAAGAAGATCCTTAGAATGAATATGTTTCTCATGCCGAGATTAGGGCCGCTTTAATAACTTTCGACCATTCTGTGGATGCTCAAAATAATTAGTAGGTTATTTCCTCAACCAATCCAGTAGTGGTCATGGCAGCAGCTAGGATCTGATACTTCACTTGGATGAATCCCCCATTGTTTTATGGATCCAAGTCTAAGGAGGATCCGCAAGAGTTCTTGGATGGTGTGTAGAAAGTGACAGACATTATGGGTGTTTCTGCTAGTGAGAGTGCTGATTTAGCTGCTTACCAATTGCAAGGGGTGGTTGATACTTAGTTCCAACAGTGAAAGGAGGACAGGGGTATTGAGGCAAGAACTATAGAGTGGGAGGAGTATTTTGTGGCTTTTTTAGACCACTTCTTCTCACATGTGTTAAGAAAGTCTAAGGTGTAGGAGTTAATCAATTTGAACCAGGGTAGCATGAGTGTGATGGAGTACTCACTCAATTTTACTCAGTTGGCGAGGTATGCTCCGACTATGGTGGCTGATTCTAAGTCTAGGATGAGTAAGCTCGTGTTGAGAGTTTTTGATGAAGTGGTTAAAGAGTGCAGGAAAATTATGTTTATCAAGGAGATAGATCTCTCTAGGTTGATGGTCTATGCTTAGCAGATTGAGGTGGAGAAGCATAAGGAGGAGAAAAGGAAAAATAAGAGGGTTGAAACCGGTAGCTTCAACTTTTCTCAGCAGATATCTGATGGCGAAAATCATTCTTATTTTTGCCAAAACAATTTAGCTCTAGCCCCATGTTTAGCCAATGCACCAGTGCCTAAGTTCAGGTAGGACCATAGGGATAGGGCGCCAGGCTCTAAGTCCCAGGGTAGTGTAAATAGTGGTCACACCAATCCACTTTGTATAAATTGTGGTAAGAATCATCAAGGGGGTGCATGGAAGGTAGTGATATGTGTTTTGGATATGGCAAGCCAGGCCATAGGATTAGGGATTGCCTAGTGGTTGCCCAGAAGGGAAAGGATTTTCATCAACAAGGTTAGTCCAACTTCTCATCAGCTCCAACAGGTCGGCCGACTCAGCATGGTGCCACCTCGGTACCACCAGTTGGCAGCGTCAAAACTGATTTTATGCTCTCCAGACTCTATATGATCAGGAGAGCTCTCCTTATGTGGTTATGGGTATGTTACAAGTCTTCCATCTTCCTGTTTATGCATTGTTAGACCCTGGAGCTTCACTTTCTTTTATGACTCCCTACAGAGTTGTAGAATTTGGCATAAGTCCCGATAAATTAGCAGAGCCTTTCTCAGTATCTACCCTAGTGGGTATTTCTATTATATCCAGACGAGTATACAGAAAATGCCCAGTCGCAGTGTCTCAAAATGTTACTTCAGTTGAACTTATGGAATTAGAGCTAACTAACTTTGAAGTCATTCTCGGCATGGATTGGCTCCGCTCGCTCTATACTTCAGTTGATTGTAGAAATAGAATTATCCAATTCTAGTTTCCTAATGAGCCCTTATTGAATGGAGTGTAGTACTTCAGTGCCTAAGGTCTGTTCGTCTCCTATCTTAAGGCAAGAAAGATGATATCCAAGGGATGTATTTACCATATCGTTCGAGTTAAGGACTCAAATTCTGAAACTTCGAGTCTTAAGTCAGTTCCAGTGGTGAATGAGTTTCTAGAAGTGTTCCCTTAAGATCTGTCAAGACCCAAACCAGGGCCTGGCCATGACGGGTATCTCAAGTCAGACGTAGACCGGAGATAACCCCCTGCACCTAACCAAACCAACCATAACATCAATCAATGTCAGATGAATTCCGAACATATAACAAGATAGCATAACCAAGCTTAAAGAAATTCAAAACATGTCTATAATCAATGATCGATAACCAACCAAACAATCGACCAACATCACCCAATATCCACAATAATTCAAACAAAGACTTCTAAAAAAAGAACCAAAACCAGTCTTGATCGAGATATGTCCCCGACTCTGACAGATGACAATGAGAATGAAAATGATAATATTAATGATAATAAAAGTATCTATCAACTCAAATCTAAGAATGAAAGCTGGTGAAATACCTAAGCCTTTCGGGGGATGGAATCTCACCACTTCACCACAACCCAGTGAACCAAGCCAACCGACCTAACTCTACATAGGAAAATTAGAAGTAGCTCTAGTGCCTGCATTGCATGGGGATACAGCGTCCGGAGACGGTAAGTGGGGTAAACACTAGCATGTAACTGAGGGATAAGGATAACATAATGCCATGATCAACAGTTAAAATCATTCAAAATCAATGCACATCCATACTTATATATCGCATGCCGGGATAGGGAACAAGGCTTAGCATAAACTTTAAAACTTTAGCCTAGATTATGTAGCTCAACCGTCAAAACATACAAGGCAGCCACGAGCTATATGGTCCCAGCTCTCCCTCAACTGGTAGGGCCCCAATGCATGTGGTCGCATGAACCAGAAGGTATACATATGCATTATGGAGGACTCAAACCTCCCTGCATATCAAGGTGACACGAGCACTGAATCATGTAATAAGATATGTGGGACTCAAACCTCTTAATCATTTGATAATAATAATAAGAGGGACTCGAATGTCCCAGTCATCTAGACCCCTGCATCGGTAATTGCGCTTTCTAGTGTTGGTCCCTAGGGACCTCCACTCTCACGACTCAGCTACACAACCCTTATTAAATCCCAATTAAAACAAATATTATGCATTCTCATTCATTGAACCACATTACATGTTAAGGTATACATTATTGGTATCGTCATACCAACTACACTTGCAAGGTAACATCAACATGGCATACCAATTATCTTCACTTTGGAAAATTCACAACCTCCTTGGTTCAATTTTATGAATTCCCCCATTTCTTATAATTAAAAACCAATTTCACAGTATGGGGTTTAGGGTCATAACTACTTCAAAAGTCAAATGTCAAGAAATCACAATCCCTAGTTCATACACCATTCCCATGCATCAAGTTTGGATTTAAAACCATCATTTAAACATAACCTATACGGGGACAAACATGAAACATCACATAACAATAGTTATACAAAAACCCTCAACCCATGCTTTTAAAATCAACATAAATATCTCATGAAAAATACTTTAAAACATATTCTTTTAACAAATTAACAATGAAGGAAAAGTAACATGCCTGAAATACCCAAGATTACAGAGATAATTCAACCCTTAAAGCTCTACTTGACCTACTTCTTGGAAAGTCTAGCTGCTTGAGAGAATTTAAGAGATATTTTTTAGAGTGTTTTAGTGAGTTAGCAATGCTAATGGGGTCCCCACTAGGGTTTTAGGTTGTGGGTTATAATTGAGTTAGAGGGGAAATGTCCAAAGTGCCTATAATGAATAAACATATTACGACTTATCACAAGGAATTGTAGTCAAGACAGAACTACCATGGCCCCATACAGGTCTGGAACCATACTTGATGACTCGTAACCACTTTTCGTACTCAAGACAACAACAATTTAGGATGACACACTGGACACCCTATGATTTGGACATAACTACTCGTCATGAGTCTTTACGACTCATTGACTCAAGTGGTAATGAAGATAGTGTCTTGGGCCAAAATTTTTGGATACCTTACGACTTGGTCCTTACAACCCGTAAGAAGTCTTGATGATTAGTTGAGAGCCACTGGTACTCAGAGTAAAATACTAAGCCACTTGTTCTGATTAAGTCATAACCAAGTCCCTATAACCTGTTATGACTCCCTACGACTCATTAAGAGAGTCGTAGTCAGGATAGTGAGGATAAAATTTCAAAAATTTATCAAGGACCAAAAACTCGAGGCGTTACATACTCCCCCCCCCTTAGGATCATTTGTCCATGAATTATAGGACAAGGAATTTATTAGCATAATTTAACTCCACATACCGCTACTCTTACCTTTAACAAAGACAAAAAAAAATTGTTAAGGAAATCACCATCTCCTTTAACAAAGTTTGAAAACAAAGATGTTAAGGAATATACATACCTCAAGCATGATTATCCAAAATGGGAAACAAGAATGGATACTTGGACTTCATGTCCTTCTCGACTTCCCAAGAAGCTTCGTCAACCTTTTGATTCCTCCAAAGAACCTTTACCGAAGCCACGTCCTTAGTCTGTAACCAACGGACTTGCCAATCCAAAATCTCAATCGGGACCTCCTTGTAGGACAAGGAATCCAAAATACCCGCCTCCTCTAAAGTAACAACCATCGAAGGAACACCCACGCACTTCCTCAACATCGAAACATAAAACACTAGATGAATAGAGCTCGAACTAGAAGGCAACACCAATTCATATGCAATATTACCAACCTTCTTCGAAACCAAGTACGGACCGACATAATAGGGACTGAGTTTCTCCTTCTTACCAAACAACACACTCCCTTCATGGGGGAAAATTTTAAAAACACCAAATCTCCAACACTAAACTCCAACCCCCTTCACCTCATATCTGCGTAGGACTTTTGGCGACTTTGGGCGGCCTTAAGTCTATCCTAAATCACCTTCACCTTCTCCATGGCTTGGTGAACCAGCTCAGGGCCAAACAATTTATTCTCACCAACCTCGAACCACCCAATAGAAGATCTACACCTCCTACCATATAAGGCCTCTAATGGATCCATACCAATGCTAAAGTGATAATTGTTGTTGTAGGAAAACTCTATGAGAGGAAAGTGGTCAACCCAAGTACCACCAAAATAAAAAACACAAGCCTGCAGCATATCTTCAAAAACCTAAATTTTCCGTTTCTCTTGTCCATCCGTCTGTGGGTGGAAAGCGGTACTAAGGGTCACCATAGTCCCCAAGCCTCACTGGAATGACCTCCAAAAGTGAGAAGAGAAATAGGTACCCTGATCAGATATGATGGAGACTGGAGTACCATACAACTTTACGATATCCTCAATGAACAACTTGGCATAATCCTCAGAAGAGAAATTAGTCCTTACTGGCAAAAAGTGAGTAGACTTAGTCATCATATCCGCGATAAACCAAAACAAATCAAATTGTTGGTGAGACCGCAGAAGATCGATAACAAAATCCATATTAATTACCTCCCATTTCCACACCAATAGTTCAATCTCTTGAGTCAACCCACCGGGCCTCAAGTGATCTACCTTCACGTGTTGATACACAATGCACTTAGCCACAAAATTTGCCACATCCCATTTCATGTTGTTCCACCAATGAATCTTCTAAAGAGCATGATACATCTTCGTCGAACTAGGATGGATAGTATAACGCGACTCATGAGCTTCGACCAAAATTCTTCCTCTCAACCCATCAACATTGGGAACACATAATCTACCTTGGTAACTCAAGAAACCATCACCACTAATCTCAAAACCCATGACTTTCTACCTACCTACAACATTCTTAATTTGCATCAGAATAGGATCCAACACTTGCATCTCCTTTACTTCAGCACCAAGAGATGACCTTGCCACCTATTGAACAATCACACCACCATTCTTAGAATCTAGGAGACGAACTCTAAGATTAGACAAATAGTGAATATCCTTCACCAAATCCCACTCTCCTCATCCACACGAGACAAGCTTCCCATGGACAAGCTACTAAGAGTGTCAGCAACCACGTTAGCTTTACCTGGATAATAGTGAAGACTCATGTCATAGTCCTTGAGCAACTCAAGCCATCTCCTTTACTTAAGATTCAATTCTTTCTAGGTAAATATGTATTGCAGGCTCTTATGATCAGAATAAATATCAACATGGACCCCATACAAATAATATCGCCAAATTTTTAGTGCAAACACCACAGCTAACAATTACAAATCATGGGTCAGATAATTCTTCTCATGAACTTTCAACTATCTAGAAGCATAAGCAACCACCTTGCCATGCTGCATCAACACACAACCCAGTCCTACTCAGGATACATCACAATAGCCAACGAAACCATTAGTGCCTTCAGGTAGATTCAAGACCAGACCCGAAGTCAACTTATCTTTCAACTTCTCAAAATTACCCTTGCAAGCATCAAACCACAAGAATTTCACCTTCTTCTAGGTCAACTTAGTCAATAGGGAAGCAATAAAAGAGAAACTCTCCACAAACATTCTATAATAACTGGATAAACCCAAGAAGCTCAGAATGTCAGTTGGATTCATGGGTCTAGGCCACTTCTTAACCATCGCAACCTTCGAAGGATACACCATGATTCTTTCACTATAAATAGCGTAACCCAAATAAGTCACACCATTCAACAAAAACTCACACTTAGAGAACTTTGTAAATAAATGTTGATTCTTTAGGGTCTGTAACACAAGGCAAAGGTGATCTGTATGATCTGCCTCGCTCTTCGAATACACCAAGATATCATTGATAAAGAAAATGACAAACAGATCCAAGAACTGACAGAAAACCCAATTCATAAGGTCCATAAATATTGTCCGGGCATTGCTCAAATCAAAAAACATCACCAAAAACTCAAAATGACCATACCGAGTTTGGAAGGCAGTCTTAGGAATATATGCCTCCCTAATCTTCAACTGATGGTACTCAGATTGAAGAACAATCTTGGAAAAGAACTTAGCACCCTGAAGTTGATCGAATAGATCATCAGTCTCGAAAAGGGATGCTTATTCTTCATGGTCACCTTATTTAATTAGCGGTAATCAATATACATTTGAAGGGAACCATCCTTCTTACGCGCGAAAAGAACAGGAGCACCCTACGGAGACACACTAAGGCGTATAAAACCCTTATCCAAAATATCTTTTAACTGCTCCTTAAGTTACTTCAACTCAGCTGGAGTCATTCTATAAGGAGGGATAGAAATAGAACGAGTGTCTGGAAGAAGATCAATCCTAAAATAAATTTCCCAATTGGGAGGAATACCAGAAAGATCATTAGGAAATACCTCGAGAAATTAAAGGACCACAAGGAGAGTCTGCAAGGAAAGACTTTCGGATCTAGAATCCTTAATATGTACGCACCCTTTTTAAACCAATTTTTGGGCTCTAAGATATGAGATGAACCTTCACTTAGGCACTAGGGAACTACCTTCCCACTCGATCACTAGCTCATTAAGGAAATGGAAACTGACCCTATGAGTCCGACAATCAAGAGACACATACCACGAATAAAACCAATCCATCCCCAAAATAACATCAAAGTCTAACATGTCAAACTTTATCAGATCCACCAAGGTCTCTCTACCATGGACTGACATCACACAATCCCTAGAGACTCTTCTAGCCATAATAGAGTCACCCACTGGGGTGGACACAAAAATGGGTCCAAAATACATTCAAGATTATAACCAAAATAGATTGCTACATAAAGGGTCACATAAGAGAGAGTATACCTGGGATCAAGTAGAAAATATATATCACGAGAAAAGAGTTTAAGCATACCATTAACAACATCGAGGGACACCTCATAATCCTGGCGAATGGAAAAAGCGTATAAATAGTTCTGTCTAGTGCCGAAACCAAAAGTAGAAGTAGCATCATTTGGTGTGGTAGCTGATGAAGTAGAAATAAGAATCTTATTTTCCCAGAAGCAACCTTAGAAGGATGATCCCTATCCAAATAACCAATCTGACCATATATAAAGCACCTATTCCTCCTTTTTCATAGATACCGCGATGCACAGAATCTACAAAGAGGATACGATAGAGCTGACTGAGCCCCACGAGCATAAGGCTGGGCTCCTGGTGCTCTAAGCCCACTGTTATACTAAGATAACGATCACCCAATGGCTTTAGATAAGGAGTACTATCCATAAAGTAGGAACTAGAATTGCCCCACTTCTTGTTAGACCACTTGTTGCATATACACTATAAGTCTAGAGATTTCCATATCTTTGTTCAACAAGGCATCCTTTCTCTCCAAGATCAACTCTCGAGATAACCCCAAAGTAAGCTTTCTTATTTTAGCCTGCATGCTAGACACCAATTAAGGAGCATAATGCGACAGCAGATGAAACTTCAAGGTATACTCCTTTACTGACATCCTGCCTTATTTCAAATTTACAAACTCCTCAGTATTTGCCTCTCTCAACTCCTGAGAAAATAAGCGATCAGAAAAAGGCACTAGAGAAATCATCCTAAGTATCATGCATCACACGGAAGATCTTTTCCATCTTATTAATGAAATTTTGGGGATCTTCCTCAACCTTAGAACTAGTGAAAACAAGAGGACTCAACCGCATGAATTGGCCAACTTTATTGGACTCAAATGATGGAGCAACAAAAGCAACACTCTTAGTCTGAGAGGGTACCAATTGGGTAAGTAAATGAATTGACTGGCGAGACTCAGCATTAGACACACCAGTCTGGGGTGCTTGAGAAGGGATAAGGGTAACCGATGGAGCTTTCTCAGGGCAATCAGAAGCAGCAACCCTCAACCAAGTTTAAACTCTTAGAGTAGGACTAGCTCCATCCATATTATCCTCAAACGGGACAGAAGAGTTCCCACAGTTACCAGATCTTCTTGGAGGCATGATCTGAAAGGCGAACAAAGAAGGATTAGAGAGATTCAAGACCTTATACTCTATCACTCAAAAATCAAACAACAAGGAAGAGAACATTCCTAAATTCCTCATAACCTCTCCCTTATAAGTGTGGCGTACTACACACTCATAAAATGAAACTCTACTTGACATGGCTTTGTTGGACACCAATTGACACCAAACCTAGGCTTTGATACCATCTTTGCCACGATCCAAACCACAGCCTGGCCGTGATAGGTATTTTAAGTCCCAAGTAGACCAAAGATCATGCCCTCTTCCTAAGCAAACCAACCACAACATCCCTCAATGTCGGATGAATTCCAAACTTATAATAAGATAGCATGCAATAAGCTAAAAGAAAGTCAAAACATGTCTATAACCAACGAACAATGACCGGCCAAACAACTGACCAACATCACCCAATATCCATAATAATCCAAACAAAGCCTTCTAAACAAAGAACCAAAACCAATCTTGGTCGGGACATGTCCCTGACTCTAACAGATGACACTGAGAAGGAAAATGATAATGTTACTGGTAATAAAAGTATATATCAACTCAAATCTAAGAATGAAAGCTGGTGAAATGCCTAAGCCTTCAGGGGGATGAAAGCTCACCACTTCATCGTAACGTAATGAACTGAGTCAACCAACTTAACTCTGCATAGAAAAAGTGGAAGTAGCTCTGGTGCTTCCATCTTATGGGGATACAGCGTCCGAAGATGGTTATTGGGGTGAATACTAGCATGTAACTTAGGGATAAAGATAACATAATGCCATGATCAACAGTTAAAATCATTCAAAACCAATGCACATAATCAAATGCTTATCCATACTTATATATCACATGTCAGGATAGGGAACAAGGCTTAAAATAAATTTTAAAACTTTAGCCTAGATTGTGTAGCTCAACCGTCAAAACATAAAAGGAAGTCACGGATTATATGGGCCTTGCTCCTTGTGACAGCTCCCAAGCTTCCAAAAGTAACACCAAGAATGTTTTCTACTTCACCAGAGAACTTTGAATCAGCAGTCTTGGAAGCAGTTGATTGAGAATTGACCTTTTTGGAAGTCATTTCAGCATTCGTAATCTTTAAAGTTGGAAAAGTTGAGATGAGAGGTAGAGATTGTCCCACTAGGCGTGCCAGAATTTGTTGGACAATAAAATGTTAAGACCGAAAAATAAATAATTGAGATAAGAAAAATATATTGCAACAATCAATTTATTGATTTTAATGTGAGTGTTATAATCTTTATGAATCCTCTAATTCGTCTTTTCAAAAATAAATTTAAGGGTTTCGAGCTTGATCATGAGTTTGAACTTGATTTGCAGATTTGATGGACTTGATATTGACTTATGCTTGAATTCAAGGGCTTTGGGGCTTGTTCTTGAATCTTGCGGTCTTGATCTTGAATCTTGATGAACTAGATTTGAGTACTTGAGCTTTGTAGAGAAATTGTGGTGTTTGATCCACGAGCTTTCTCTTACTTCTTGTTAGAGTTCTCCGTCCTCTTTTCTGAATCATGAGACCTCTATTTATAGTTTTGGAAAGGGAAGAGTCATGATGAAAATGGACTTCCTTTGACCAATCAAATTCAAGTGATACGGCGCCTTTTATGAGTTTTTGATTTCACTAGGACTTCTGCATCATTTTGACATGTGGCATGGTCCTATTGTCTCTTCACTTGACTTGGCATGCTACGTCATTTGCCACGTGGCACTCATTTGAGCCTCTAGAATATGATAATATATCGGGCTTAATAAAGTGGGCTCCTCATTTGTAGCCCAAATTAGTGGGCTAGCCCAATATAAATTAGACTTTATTTAAATCCATACATGTTTTAACTTAACTAATTAATTTAATTATATTAATCTGCAATATTTATTTAGGACTAATATATTTTAAATTTAATATAACTTAAATTTTGTACGGATTTTAATTTAATAAAATTTTGTTGCCCACACCTCCATTTAAGATCTTCAAATTCTGCAATTTGACCAATTGAACATGCTACTTTCCTGTACCAAATAACTAAATTTATATAATAATAATTAATCATTTTTGATACAATCGCTTAATGAAATCAACACATTTGCACAATTTTTCTTACTTTTCTACATATAATATAATGTAATTTTAATTACTAACTAATAATTTGAAGCGTATAAAAAGGCTATTCACTGTTACTATCATATATTAGTTTTATTTTTCAATGTACTTCATGTTAAGCTGTTTGTATTATCTGTGAGAAAATTAATCAACACAACAATAATTAAGAAGACAAATATTTGATTTCAGTAAACTAATCAATAAGATATCTTTGAACCTCAAAATTACACATAAATGAAATCGTGGGCATTAAAAAAGAACTGAACTATAAAATTAAAAATAAAAAGAGAAGGAGAAGAAGCTATTGTTAATAGTAAAAAGAGTGAATCAGAATGGGATGCATCCCATTTATAATGCTAGTTGACATTGACTTGGATAAAAATAAACTGTAATTTCAAAATTTAAAATAAGAAATTGTATGAGATTACAATATATGGTAGGATAAGCTTAAGAGAACTGTAAATGAGTTCAATAGAAACTATACCACATATTTCTGTTTCTTATTTACAGGGTCATTAACTCTAATTTTAATAAATTAATAAAGTTATCTCTTTATGTTTCAAAGCTTATTTTTTTCAATAGTATTTTTGTTATATCTTTTAAATTAAAATTAAAAAAATTTAAAAGGTTCCTAAATAACTAAATAAAATTTACATACTAAAAGAGTATTTTCAAATTCTGTTTTGGATATAATCATTATCTTTTCAGTAATTCAAAATTTTATATATTCATTTTAAATTCAAATTTTAAACTTAACTTTTTTACTTAATTAATATATGTGTTATAATTCAAAATAGTATCTCCAACATAATCTCTACCATTTTGTCTTCATATAAATTTAAAACACCATTAATGTAGGGACAAAATGAAAAGGCTAAAAATCATTTGTTTAGGAATGAAGGAATTATTATTATTATTATTATTATTATTATTATTATTATTATTAATAATAATAATAATAATATTATTATTATTATTATTACTACTACTACTACTACCACTCCATACTACTGTTACTACTTTTTGTAAATTACTGTTATTATTATTATTATTATTATTATTATCATCATCATCATCATCACCACCACAACACTAATACTATTACTACTCACTTTTTTTAAAGCACTATTCCTACGTATTACTATTTATTATTAGTAAATCAAATGTATTCAAATATATTTTATAGTATATAAAAGGAATAAATTTATGAAATAGAAGAGTTTGTTTAGGACTCTTTAACCATAAGTTTCTATTTTTAAGTTAATAATTTTTTCTCTTTAAAAGGATAATACATTTTCAAATTCAAATATTTAATATCATTTAATTCATTTAGAAATCTTCTATTATGGGATTCTATTTATAAAAATTACAAATAAATTTACTCATTTATCATTATCACAAAGTACTATACTACTACACCTAATATTTATCATTTTTTTATTTATTATTTATCATTTTTTATTTTTCATCTAATTATTTTTTTACCACTATTATATACACCTCCTCCTCCTATTATTTATTATTATTATTATTGTTATCGTTATTACTATCCCATCATCCCATCACTATTAGTATTACTATTATGTACTGTCACTACTATTATTATTTATTATTATTACTACTATTACTACTGCACATATTACTTACTATACTACTTACTACTACACGTATTACGAACTATATACTACTACTACACATTAGGTACTATTCTACTACTATTACTATTAATTATTATTATTATTATTATTATTCATTTACTATTTAATTAAATTTCATTTAGATATATTTTATAACATTAAAATCTTAAGATGGATAAGTTTATAAAAGAGTAAAAGTTTATTTAAAACTCTTCAAAAGGATGATGTATTTTCAAATTCAAATATTTTCTAATCTTTTAAACCTTTTCAAATTTAATCTTCTTTAATTCAAAATTTTTATTACAATACTATCAAGTTTTGTCCTAAAAACTGCCACGTGACTTTCTATTTTTCTGTCACGTGGCTTTTTGTCTTACTTTTAGTTTTGTTTTTATATATATACTAGTTTCACGAGGTCCGTGCTAAACTCAAAGTATAAAAATAATAATTTTAATTTAAAACTATAATTTGTATTATATATATATATATATATATATATATTTTACTTTATAATCAGTATAATCTAATGATATGTTAAATAAGTCGTGTTGATAAGTTTTCATAATTATTAAAGTTGTTAATCACATAATTTCATAATTTTAAATAAAATATTATTTGTGAGGAAGAAAGTATTACTAGAGAATTAGAATATATCAAAAGGTTACAAGTGACTCGATATTTATATAATGAGATGATTTAAAATATTTAATAATTACGCTCGATGAAGATCATAAATAGAACAAATTTTGATACTTTTATAAATTTGCTAGTATGTAATTTCTTAGTTATAGATAAAAATAAATTTATTTTGATTTTTGTTGAGTTTTAACTTCGCTCATAATTTTAGTGGCAATAGTTTTTGCAAAATATTTTTTTCATCAATAAAATCATCTAAAAATAATCAATGATTTCAAGTTTATACTATAATAATTATAACCTTAATTAAGAGATTTTATATAAATTAACCAAAAAATAATCTATAAGAATATTAAATGATAATTAAACTACATTAATAGATTACTCAATTCGATTCATTAACTTATCATGTTAATTTTTTTCACGCCCCTTACAAGAGTACTCTATTTGTCCCATTTTAATTATATATTTTGAGAACTGAATAGTATAAAAAAGAACTATGAATAAGGTTGTTGTTGAAAATCATTGAAAATTTTTAGTTTGGATTAAAGGTTAGCTTGAATATTTTTTGAGTTAAAGTGATTGTTAATTTAAAATAAAGGGAGGTTTAACTAATTATCTAACAAGTGATGATGGGAGGTTTAACAAGTTGTAATTTTTTGAGTTAAAGTGATTGTTGATTTAGTTTGAGCCCGGCCAAACTCAAAATATAAATATAATAATTAAACTCTTAAAATATAATTCATATCATATTATTTTTTACTTTATAATAAACATAATCTAGTGACGAACATGTTAAACATGTTTTCTTTGGGTCAATTTATAAGTATTAAAGTTATTAATCAAATAATTGGATATTTTTAAATAAAATTTTGAGTTGTGCGGAAGGAAGTATTACCGAAGAATTAGAATAAATCAAAATACCACAAGTAATTCAATATTTTGTAAAATAACATTATTTAAAATATGTTAATAATTACAATTCGGTGAAGATTATAAATATAAAATATTGGTATTTTAATGAATTTGTGGATATGTAACTTTTAATTATAGATAGAAATAAATTTATTTTAGTATTTATTGAGTTGTAATTCATTCATAATTTAATGTGGCAAGACTTTTTGAAAAATTCAATTTTGTTTGTCTTATACAACAAAATATTTCAATGACTTCAAATATATATATATATAAGAATAGTTACGACCAGAGGGGAATCTTAGTAGCTTAGTTGGTTAGTTGCCTGAACTTCCACCTTTTTGGTGAGGGATTCGATTCCCCACATTGTAATCCCCTCCTCCATTCCCCTTCCCCTAACCCCAGTTTTTTTAAAAAAAAATAAAATATTTACGACCTTAATTTAGAGCTTTTACTCAAATTAACTTAATGGTGATCTATAACGATATTAAATAATAATTAAAATAAATTAATAAATTATTTCATTCGGTCTATTTACTTGTCGTGTTTATCTTTTACACTCACTATAAAAGAATATTTATTCATCCTCTTTTAACTATTGATTATCCTTTTTCATGCCCACTTATCAAAAAAAATAATAAAAATAATGAGTTATTTATTATTTATTACGTTATCTTATTTATTACATGATTTTTAAGAATTGAACAATACTAAAAGAACTATAAAGGTTCTAATTGAAAATTATTGCAAACTTTATTTTTGTATTAAAGTTATTTTGAAAATAATTTTTTGAGCTAAAGTGTTTATTAATTTAAAATAGAGTTTTAATTAAAAGGTCATCTATTAGGTAGCAAGAAGAGACCAATTACAAGCACACAAGTGGAAATGATTCTAACAAAAATAATAAGGGCAAAAATAGAAATATTTAACAAAAAGACACCATCAATTGCCATGTGTGATAACTTAATTTACTTAATTAAATAAGTGAATACCTAAAATGCCCTTGTGAGGACTATCAAAATTTGAGATTCTCCCTTATATATAGTAATAATATAGTAATATATATATATATATATACTCCTTTTACGCCTAATATCTCCTAATATTTTATCATGAAAGAAGGGAGAAAAAAAACTAATGAGAATTTTTTCTCTCTCATATTATATATTTTAAGACTTTTTAATATAATGTAGATATGAACTAATCTTTACAATTGGTGGTTAGAAAATAGACTGTATGGTCTTCAAATTAATAAAGCCTTCCTTACTATACCATAGAATTGTACAAAATTTTGTCGAAAATACATACACCAAAGAACCAAGAGTAGAATATCAAAAAAGAATAATTTAACAATCAAGAATAGAGCATAGCTTTGAGTATTCAAACGGAAATATTCTCCAGTGAGTTATCATCATGAAATATCTGAATGCATAATTATCTAAAAAGATTGACAAAATATCGCAAAAGTTAACTACCATAATTTGGATGTTCCTGAAATTTTAAACATACCTTAAAATTGATTTAGCCATAAAAGAGTGTACATATATGCAGGAGTGGAGCTAGCTAATAGTCAAGGGATTCATCTGAACCTCCTTCAGTAGAAAATTATACTATTTATACAAACTTAAAATTATTTTTCATGTATATATAACAGACGTTAAACCCTCTTCGACTAGTTCTTTTATTCATATTTTTCGAATTTGAATTTTCTTAATTAAGATGGTGTCCCCGCCACTATATATATGTATCACCAAAGTACTAATCTAAAATAATTGAAACTGTGGGAAAAAATGAAACTAAAAGCTGAAATTGCAAAAAGATAAAGTACAACTGAATCATATTTGTTATAAATGTTTTTAATTATAGTAAATGTCTATATAGATAAGATCTATCAAGATCTAATAAGATCTATCAAAATCTAGTTGATATCTATCAGGATTCGGAGTATCTGTCTTTTAGTCAGAAACTAGGAGTAAATTTCTCCTATAAATAGAAGGACTTCTTTTATTGTAAATCATCCTCAAGAGATCCCTCAAGAGAAATAAGAATTACTATATATTATCCCTCAAGAGAAATAAGAATTACTATATATTCTCTCTCTACTCTTTTTTTTTATTCTTAGTTATTTTATAACACGTTATCAGCATGAGACTCTGCCGTCTTATCAGCACGAGACTCTGCCGTCTCAAATTTGAAGGCTAAGGTATTATTTTCTTTCTTTTCGTATTGCTAACAATCTTACAAAATCTGAGTTTGTTGCCTCGAGCAAGAACTACCTTTAATGAGTATTGAATGCTGAAATCCACTTAGATGCTATGGGTCTTGGAGACTCCATAAATAAAGAAAACATAGCATCTCATTAAAATCGTGCTAAGACTATGATTTTCTTGCATCATCATCTTGACGAAATTCTGAAAATTAAATACCTTACTACTAAGGATCCACTTGTTTTGTGGAATAGCCTAATAGAAACATTTGGCCACTTGAAGATGATCATCCTCCCAAAAGCACGATATGAATGCATGCATCATGAAAATAAGATGTTGGGTGATGCCTAAGACGCCTTTATATGGATAAGACGTTGAGTTTGAATCTCAATGCACCATATTGATAATGTAATGATGGCTAAGGCAAAATAATGTGTTTTTGATAAAAAGACATGAATCTGTCCTATTGAATATACTCTATTCCAAGAAGTGAATGTGGTAGCAATATATGATAAGTCAAATTGCTTTATTCTTAAAGTGAATGCAGTAGCAATATATGATAATTCTGAAAGATGACAAATTGCTCTATTCTTGAAGTGAACATTGTAGCAATATATAATATACCCCAAAAGGTATGTTAACAAAAAAATTCTCTACATTTTATGCACACCTCGATTTGCTCTTAAATTAGCAATATTTTAAAAGAGGTTATAAGTTATCATAATTTGATAGGCTTAAGGCACGATTATATTTTATTCCGGAAAATGAAAATTTTGATTATTATAAGCACAGATTCATTCTCTGAGGTGAATGTGATAATATTTAGTAAGGGTTATTAATATAAATGTGCACTTGATTGTGATTGTATCACACACAACTCACCTCCCGAAAAGGTAGAATAACTGAGAAGAGTTATTTTAAAATCTACTTCTGAAGTAGTAAATTTGAACTTTATTTATGTAATAGTAAATCCGAAATTTTCTAAAGCAAAAGGTACATGTCATGGTAAACTTGGAGTTTGCTAGAACAAAAGTTCATAAATTGACATGAACAATTGTGACATTTCGAAAATGTGCATATTGAGTATTGGACATGTAATAAAGAACTAGAAGATTCTTCAAAAATTATCTATGTTGTTTGTTCTCATGATAAGTTGGTTGGACCAACTAATTTTGGGATTGGATCCCTTAAAATCTGAGAAGTATAAAAGATGAATAAGAGCCCATTTACTTATCATGTTATATGTTTTGAAAAGATGCATCAATAAGATAATCACATGTATGTTTATTGTCAACCTGCAGTTTGACATTCATAAAGTTGTAGCTTAATGAAATTGAGTTAAGAGCATAACTTTCAGATTGTGTAATCAAGATAATTCATATTGATGATGATGGTTTAGCATTGAATGCCTTCGATAAATAGTTGAACTATTGCTAATGAGAACAAAAGCTTCATGTGTTAATTTGAATATTATATACAAAAGTAATTGTATTCATCAAATCAATTAATTGTGATTAATTTTTCCTCAAAGTTGGTTCTAAGTCAGGAACCACATGTTGTCCATCTAATAGTTTTGATGTGCGGTATACGATTAATAAATATACTAAAATGCACAAAGATGGAATCCTTAAAGAAGATGAAGGATGTATGTTAGTTTTCTTAACATAAGGGGGAGATTATAAGCAGCTATGAAGTATGTTAGGAATTATCATCAGATTCTCATTCAAAAGATAATTCAAGTAAAATGCTGAAACCATCTCATATTTAAGCTGCAAGTGCTCCTATTTTGTGTCCTTGAAGGACAAAGTCTATGCATGTGTAAAGCGTGATAGACCAATCGGTTCTAAGTAAAATGATCCTTGAAAAAGAAGGTAATGTTCTCTTAAAGAGCATGTGGCATAACACTTCAGGAAACCTTATGAGAGGTTCAGGTACCTGAAAATAATGAAGTGATGAGATCTCAAAATATTATGTCACACTGTGAACCGATACAAAATGATATATCATTAGTATCTTTGGTACAATACTGACGCAATATTATAAAAGATTACGAGGATCTGAATTCTACGTTTATTTAAGTATACTGACGTAGAAATATTTATCAAGTGACATGAAAGGATGCATCTTGGTAAGCATAACACTTATTTGATTTGCAGTCCAGACACTTGAAGATGTCACACATATTGATGCTGTCACTTGACAAAAATCTATATGAAAATTCCTAAAGGATTTAAAATGCCTAAAGCATATAAAGTTTCTGAAAAACTTGTTTATTATCCTTATAACGGATAAATTGATGGTTTGAATATTATTGAAATTCTTGGAGAGTTTTCAAAAGCAATAGATTATTTGCTTAAATGAAAAATATACCAATTTAGATTGGTTATGAAGTACCATATCTTAGTGTAATTGGTGCACTAATGTATCTTGCAAATACTACAAGGCATGACATAGACTTTTTTGATCAATTTGTTAACAAGGTTTATATAGTTCTGCTCCTAGTAGGAGACATTGGAATATGATAAAACGTACGAGCTTATTTTATTCTTAAGATTGTAGTCCCGATCTTATTGATTTTGCTAATATTGAGTACTTATCTGACCCATATAAAACTCGATCTCAAATAAGCTATATGTTCATATGTGGGGATATTGTCATATCTTGGAGATATACAAAGAAGTCTATCTAGCTACTTCATCGAACCATGCTGAGATAATAGCTATTCATGAAGCAACCTGAGAATGAGTATGGTTGATATCCACACATCTCATTCGAGAAAAATGTGGTGTGAAATGTTATAATGTACCCACAATTTTATATGGAGATAATGCAACATGCATAACACAACTTAAGAGAGGATTCATAAAAGGAGATAAAACGAAGCAAACTTCATCAAAGCTCTGCTACATACACGAGCTTTAAAAGAATGGTTATATTAACGTGAAACGGATTCATTCAAGTGACAATGTAGCTATTTATTCACCAAGTCTCCTCCAATTGCAACTTTCAAGAAGATGGTACACAAGATCGGGATGCAAAGACTCAAGGATGTTCTCATTAAGGGGAGTTAATATGCGTTGTACTCTTTTTTTCTTATGAGGTTTTGTCCCACTGAATTTTTCTTGTAAGATTTTTAATGAGGTAGCCTATATGCATATTAAATATGTATTATTTTTTCTTCACTAGATTTTTTTTCTGCTGGGTTTTTTCTAGTAAGGTTTTAGTGAGGCATATTATCTATCAATTAGACATTCAAGGGGGGGTATTATAAATGTTTTTAATTATAGTGAATGTCTATATAGATAATATCTATCAATATCTAATAAGATCTATCAAAATCTAGTTGAGATCTATCAGGATTTGAAGTATTTGTCTTTTAGTAAAAAACTAGGAGTAAATTTTTCCTATAAATAGAAGGGCTTTCTTTATTGTAAATCATCATCAAGGATCCAAGAGATCCCTCAAGAGAAATAAGAATTACTATTTATTCTCTCTCTACTTTATTTCTTTATTCTTAGTTATTTTATAATAATATTTAATTAATTTATCCAATCCCAAGTCCTAATGGCTCAGTAGTCAGTGCCATATGTACATCCTCCTTTAGCTACAAAGTTATTACTGTGTCCTATTCAAATTCAAATTGTTTGGAGGTCAGTATTTATATTCTTTTATATTATAAGAGACAGTTCAGAGCTTCCCGTCGTCCTCCTTGCTGACCAATTCAGTTGCTTGCTTCGTGATTTTACTATATCACCTCTAATTAATTATTATATGTCATTTATGTATTAAAAATTTAATAATATTGAATAAAAAATAAAATAGACATTTATGACATGTCTGCTTCAACTGTAATTTTACTATATCACTCCTAATTAATTATTATAAGTCATCTAAATATTAAAAAATTATTATAAAGTCATATAAGTATTAAAAACTTAATAATATTTAATGTTAAATTAACTTGACGTCTTATATAAGGTCCAATTAATTTTTTTTCCGCAAGTATTTTTTTATGATAATTTCGTTATATCACTTCTAATTCGTTATGATAAGTCATTTAAAATATTTTTGGATTGTTGCTTCAATCTTGATTTTACTATATTACCCTAATTAATTATAATGAACATCTAAGCATTGTGTCACTTAAATTTAATAGAAGAAAAGTATTATAAATCATAATAATTAAAAAATTAAATTATTTAAAAAGTATTATTGACTATCAATGCAATATATTTGGACAAGGAGAGTAATATATATTACTTGAAAATTACATAAAAAGTATTATAAATTACAGTAGTTAACAACAAAAAATATCTAAAAAAAAATTATTATGTTATATGTTTCAAAAAGTACTTATAAAAATACTATAAAATCATAATAATTAACAACTTACAAAATTTAAAGGTCAATCTGTCTGCTTTGGCACAACTTCATTGGTCCTTCCCATTACCTTTATTTTTTTTTATTCATTTTAATTTGTTTGTCTTATTTTTTTTAATTTGTTATATATTTCAAAAAAATACAAAAAAAATTGTAAATCACAATAACTAATAGCTTTAAAAATTAAAAGACATAAATATTTGGTTGACTCTCAAAATTATATCAGTATCATTTAAATTGAAATAGGAAAAATATATTATAAATCACAATAATTAAAAACTTAAATTCTTTTAAAAATATAATTGACTATCAATGCCACAAAAGTTTGGACAAAAAGAGTAACATATATTATTTGAAAATTATATAAAAAGTATTATAAATTGCAATATTTAACAGTTTAAAATATAAAAAAACATTAATCTATTATATATTCCCAAAAAACGTAACAAATACTATAAATCACAATAATTAACAACCAAAAAATATTTAAAAGATATAAAATATTGGTTGGCTCTCGAAATTATATCATTGCAACTTAAATTAGAATAGCTAAAAATATAATTAACTATCAATTTCACAAAAGTTTGGCCAAGGAGAGTAACATGTATTATTTGAAAATTACATTAAAAAGTATTATAAATTAAAATAGTTAAAAACTTAAAATATTTAATAAAATATTTAATCTGTTATATATTTTTTTAAAATACGTCAAAAAAATTTATAAATCACAATAATTAACAATTTCAAAAATTTTAAAGATATAAAATATTTAATTAACTCTCCAAATTATATCCATGTCACTTAAATTGGAATAGAAAAAAGGTACTCAATAATTAAAAACTTAAATTATTTTAAATATAAGTGACTATCAATGCCACAAAATAACATGATTATTGGAGTATGGCAAAAATCAATAAGAACTAAACAAATAATATCTAAAAAACGAAGAGAATTAAAAATAAGAAAAGAAAGACTACAATATAACATGATTGTTGGAGTATGGCAAAAATCAATAAAAGCACAAAAGGGAGAAATATCATATTTAGAATCACAAAGAGATAATCTAGAATACATATATCAACATGATCTATACACTATCAAGTAGATAAAATGAACAAAGAAGAATTTATAATAAATGAAAAAACATATGAAAATCACGAAGGATTAAAAATAAGAATAGTATTTTCTAATTTAGGAAAAAGATATAAGAAAATAGGTGAACATTTATATTTAATGTTAGAGAAAGAAGAATTAAAATTAGAAGATAAATTAACAACTATGGTAAGAATAGCAAGAGAAAATGAAGAAATAGACAGGAAAAAATAAATAGATAAAATAAAACAACAGACTACAGAAGAAATACGAAAAATATAAGAAACTAAAAATAATAGGATTGCTGAATTAGAAAAAGAACTGCAAATGCTAAAAGAGTTGTATGAAAAAAGACAGAAAGAAAAAGAAGAAAAAAGATAAAGAACAAAAATTAGTAATTGAGATAAATCAATTTAAAGAAAAAATAGAAAATAAAGAATTAGAAACTAATGAAATAAAAATAAATACAGTAGATGCTGAAGAAACATATAATTATGATTCAGAAGATAGTGAAACATATACAAAAATCTTAACAAATATAGAAAAACTAGAAATTAATGAAAAACAAGAAGTAATTAATAAAGAAAACTTAGAAAATACAAACACCGAAATAAACACTCTTGATAAAAGAGACGATGAAAATATAATACCTAGTACATCAGAAATAAGAAAACCTACATATTATTATAAAGATAAGTTTAAAAGATATAACCTAAGGGATGAATATAACAAATGGACACCAAAACAAATAATTAATAAAAATTATAACTTCTTAGACTTAGATTGTGTAATAGATGTAGATAAAATGATACAATTATGGATAGGATATATAACAAAACAATTATTAGACAATGGTATAAATGCAACAGATACACCAGAATATATAGAAAGAACACTAATAGGAACAACAAAATTACGGTTTTTAAATTTAACTGAAGATAGTAAAAAGGTACTAAGGGCTGATAAAAAAATAGAAGGAACAACAACAACTAAACTAACACCTATTAATATGTTGAATAAATATGAAATAGCTATAAAAGATGAATTTAGCAGTATGGCAACAGAAGAAGAAGAACAAAACAAAGAAAAACATACAAATAAAAATTTAATGTTAAAACTAGTAATATGTAATATGTGCTATATAGATGAATATACATGTGCATTTAAAGAATACTACTATAAGGGAGCATACAATATCGGAGAAAGTAAAGAAGTAAGAAGATTATATTTTAGTAAATTACCTGAACCATTTGGTTCAAAAATAATAAAGAGTTGGGATGAAGCAAAAATAGTAGATACCCTAGGTGCAAGAATAAAATTTCTACAACAATGGTATAGGAATATATGTGAAAAATACAGAGAAGAAATAAAAATGGAAAAAACATTAATAAGAAATTTAGCATGTTGCAAGGATAAAATAGCACCCCAATTTGGATGTGAAGAAAAATAGTATAAGAAAAGAAAAGGACATAAGAAATATAAGAGATACCAAAAATCAAAATATAAGTATAAGAAACCAAGAAAAAGATATTATGTAAAAAATTATAAATATAAAAGACCATATAGGAGAAAGAAATCTATAAAAGAATGTACTTGTTATAATTGTGGAAAACTAGGACATTTAGCTAGAGATTGTAAAATGCCTAAAGACCCAAAAAAGAAACAAATATCAGAAATAAAGATAGAAAATGCAGAATATATGCAAATAGATTATATAGATTACGAATTAGAAAGTGACGATAGTATATATGAAATTTCGTAAAATGAAATAGATAATAAAATAGGTAGTAAATCAGATGAACCAAATGACTGAAGAAGATATAAAAATAATAACAAAGGAATAATATTTAAATGAAGAAGGAACAGATCAGAAAATAGTATTTGATAATAATTTATTTGACGAGATAAAGGGAAAAAAGAATTAGATTTAAGTGTAGAAAAAATATTTAAAATACCAACAATAAAAAACATATTTAGTAGACGAAAGGAAGAATACTACGTAGTAAGCCAAAAAGAACATGTAATAGACTGTAGATATGCAAAAGGTAGAGCTAGTATACCACTAGTAACAAAAAGAATAATTAATAAGGAAATAAACGATATAAAAAGTAAAGACCCAATAAAATATGTACATCTTGGAGGAACGGAAATATTAATAAAAGCATGTTTTAGAGAAGGAATAGATACACCAATAGAATTATATTTAGCAGATGATAGAATTATAAAACCAATAGAAAAAAGTATAATAACTGCTATAAGAGGAAATTTAATAAACCAAAAATTTAAATTTATAATAAGTGTGAATTATTCAGTAGCAATAACAGATAAAAATATAGATAAATCATTAGTATTATATTGAAAAATATCAGGAATAGAACTAACCCCAAGAAGTAAAATATTTACAGCAAGATGTAAAAATCTATATGTATTAACAACAAAACATAAAATAACGGGAAAAAATAAAATAAATAAAATACAAATAGAAAGTCATTTTGAACAATTTGTAAAAACAATTGATAACAATGATTATAGTTACAAAGACATGGATATAGAAGAAGATTTAGAAATAATAAATGATAGAATAAGCACAACAAAAAGAATAGCTTTTGAAAAAACAAAATCATCAGGATCATCGAAAAGAACAAATTATGAAATAACTTCAATAGTTAATTTAACTCAATATTATATAACGGGAACAATAAATGAAAAAGAATATTTAATACTCCTAAATACAGGACAGGAAAAAAATCATATAGCAAAATACCTAGTGAAAAATGAAAAAATAAAATCTAATAGTAATATATGCCCAGATCTACCAAGAAGTTTAATAACTATTAAAGAAGCAACTGAAAAGGAAATAATAATAGGAGTTAGAAAAATAAAAATAGAATTTGAAATAAAGGAAGATATGCAAAAAGCAGACATAATATTAGGAATAAAATGGTTAGAACAAGTAAAACCCTACAATATAGAACATACACAATTAACCATAACCTGTAATAGAGAAAAATTGTTGATAAAAAGAACATTAACATGAAAATATATGTACTTATGAAAATAATAGTAGAAGGATATTATAACAGATATTATACACCTATGATAGACACAGGAGCAGAAGCCAACTTATGTAGATATAATTGTTTACCAGAAGACAAATGGGATAAGCTAAAAACACCAATAGTAGTCAAAGGATTTAATAATGAAGGAAGCTTAATTACCTATAAAGCTAGAAATGTAAAAATACAAGTATGGGATAAAATATTAACAATAGAAGAGATCTATAATTATGAACTAACATCAAAAGATATGTTTTTAGGAATGTCGTTTTTAGATAAACTATACCCACATATAATAACTAAAACACACTGGTGGTTTACAACACCATGTAAACAAAAGATAAGAGCAAAAAGAGTTATTAATAAAATAAGAAAGAAAACTGATTGGATAAAAAGAAGTGAAAAAATCACACAAAAATTAGAAAATATAAAAAATACTGAAGATACAATAGAACTAGTTATATTTTCAATAAATAAAGAAGAAATAACTATATTTTCAATAGATAAGGTAGAAATAATAAAGAAAAAATTAAGACAACTATATAGTGAAGATCCATTAAAAGGATGGAAAAAACATAAGACTACTGTAAAAATTGAGCTAATAGATAAAAATAGTATAATAGCCCAAAAACCATTAATATATAACTTTGATGATTTAAAATAATTCGAAATGCATATAGATGAATTATTAGAAAAACAATACATATAAAAAAGTAATAGTAAACACAATAGCCCAACATTTATAGTAAATAAACACAGTGAACAAAAAAAAGGGAAAAGTAGAATGGTCATTGATTATAGAAACCTAAATGCAAAAACTATGACATATAATTATCTAATACCAAATAAGATATTAAAAATAAGGCAAATACAAGGATATAATTACTTTAGTAAATTTGATTGTATATCAGGATTTTACCATTTAAAGTTAGAAGAAGAATCTAAAAAATTAACTGCATCTACAGTACCACAAGGATTTTATGAATAAAATGTTTTACCATTTGGATATAAGAATGCACCAGGTAGATACCAACACTTTATGGATAGTTATTTTAAACAACTACCTAATTGTATAGTATACATAGATGATATACTATTATATACAAAAACTAAAGAGGAACATTTAAAATTACTAGAACAATTTGCAGGTATAATAGAAAATTCAAGAATAAGTTTAAGTGAAAAGAAAGCTGAAATAATGAAAAATCAGATAGAGTTTTTAGGAATATAAATAGATAAAAGTGGATTAAAAATGCAACAACATATAGTACAAAAAATAATAAATTCAAAAGAAGAATTAGATACAAAAAAGAAATTACAATCATTTTTAGGATTAGAAAACCAAGTAAGAGAATATATACCAAAATTAGCAGAAAACCTAAAGCCATTACGGAAAAAATTAAAAAAGGATGTAGAGTATAATTACAACGAAGAAGATAAAAAACAAGTACAGAAAATAAAAATACTTTGTAAAGAGTTACCAAAATTACAATTTTCAGATGAAAATAAAAAATTTACATATATAGTAGAAGCAGATGCAAGTGAATATAATTATGGAGGAGTACTTAAATATAGATATGAAGAAGAAAAATTAGAACATCATTGTAGATACTACTCAGGAACGTTTAATGAAACAGAAATAACATGGAAAATAAATAGAAAAGAGTTATGTTCATTATATAAATGTTTATTAGCATTTGAGCCATATATTGTATATAACAAGTTTATTGTACGAACAGAAATACACAAATACGATGGTGGTTAACAAGAAAAATATAAAATTTAGTTACAACGAAGGAAATTCGGAGATTAGTATTGAATATATTAAATTTTACGTTTACAATTGAAGTAATCAGTACTAACAAAAATGTTATTCCAGATTACATATCAAGACAAAGCTACACAGACTGATATAATAAAAGATGATGCTTTAGAAAAGATACTCAAAACTCTAACTACACTTTCACTGAAAGTGGACAATATGGGTAATGAAATAGAAAAGCTAAAGACTAATGAAGTTAAACTGAAGTCTGAAGCTATGACTCAGATAACTCAGCAGTGTGCAAAGCTATGTCGATCGGAAGATAATAAAATTCCAGAGATAAAAAAAGACGTTGGGACACTCCATAAAACTCATAATGTTTATCAATCTACAACTACAGGTACAAGCAAAGGAGTAAGTGAAAAAAGATATTAGAACATGAACAAGATATTTGAAAAACCATTTATACCAAAAATACAAAAAGACCCCCTGTTCATACCCCCACAAACTACCGCATATCGAGAAAGTTTAAACCAAGATAAAAAAGCCTATAACCATATAACTCGAGCATACATAGAAAATATCCACAAAATACAGACTCACCTAAACCTTAGACCCAGAGCCACAAATATCCAAGAACCAAACACAAACTATATAACCCAAAAACTATAAGGTTACAACAAGTTAATCGCATTACCAAAAACTAACCCAAATTTAGTTAAAACCTGTTTCAGTTATGGACTATTAAATACCATATATACCCAAGAAGGAGATGAACTAACAGTTATACCAGAATTATATAGAGCATTCGCCACTTATAAGAAAATAACAAAAGGAAATCTATTTTTTATAAAGTTTTATACTGCACCAGTAGAGATATTATATGACGAAATTAAACCAGTTATACAAGTTGTAGAAATAGGATTAACCAGAGATATGATTATACCAGAAGATATTGTTCAACAGCCAGAGATACCTAAAGTTGAGATACCTGATTTTTATGCAAATAAGTGAACTATAGGAATAGCTACAATTATTCAAGAACTAGCAAACAATTATCTCAATGGAAATCCCATATGGAGCTACTATTCGAGAGACCAATTAATGATCTATTCAAATTCAAGGGAGCTACGACAGTCTGATATGGAAGAAGTTAAATAATGGATTATGACGTTGCTCAATCCAGAAAAATAACCATCTACAAAGGCAATTAAAAAGGAATTTATTTCAGAAGAATTATTAACCAAATATTGCAAATTAATAGGACACAAATATCCAGACCACCAATGCTCAAAATGCCATGGAGAAAATAATGTGATCCCTGAAGTTTAACTAGAATAAAAGAAAATAAGGACGCCAGCTGGAAGATAGAAAGATAGCAACGGAGCAATGGAGAAAAAAGCTATGAAAATGACATAACAATGACATATGAATAGTCTTTTTGACTTAAGATACATAAATAATTGTGTAACATTATTAGTCTTTACTATTTTTGACTTTTCTTAGTTTGGCACTTGCCATTATTTGTTTTTCACTTTTTGACAAATGTAAAGTTAGGACCATTGTTATTCTTTTACTTTTTTGACAGATGTAAAGTAAAAAATAGTATAAATAGTTTACGCGTTTTCTTTTCATCTTTTAGTATTATAAATATGTAAGTCATACGACAATCTAAGGCAAGACTTTCATGTGTTGAAAGAAAGCCTTCTCTCTTGTACACAGAAATTTTTGAATATTTAATAAAAACAGATATATTTCTAAGGAAAAGCTTTGGATGAGCAAAGCACAGATTTATCAAATCTACCAGAACAGGTATTTTTATTTATAATTATGAATAGCTAAATTCATAAATTCCTGACAATCATGATATAATAAAATAAGCTCATGTTAGTTACTTTATAGTAGAATTATTCGAAGAATAGCATGTTAAAAAGTTTATTAGCAAAGTGGAAAAGGAGAAAAATTCCCAAGAACTATGTCATCCTAAAGGTGAAACCGGTGAGGCAAAGAAGCCGTGATAGAGGAGTAACCAGAGTAGAGGTACTGTTTAGGTAAAAAGTATCCAAATTACCATGCTAATAGTGACCGAAGAACATGTTATTTAAGAATAATCTAGTATATAGTGATCTAAGATGATCATATTTTGTTATGTATATGATTGGAGGCAATATTTTGAAAATAGCATCATATGAAGAATGAATATTTACTTATCTGATGAAATGATAGATAAATTTAAAATAGTTGTTTTGTATATACTTAAGAATATAGAAATAGTAGATATAAGAAAAATTATATACTAAAAGGTATTTTATTTTAATGAAGAGTTATTAAATTCTATAGAAAACTTACACATATATAATGATAGCTACTGCTCATATTTAGATAGTTATTATTCAGACGGATATTATATAGATTAAAAAATGATAGAATATATTAGAAGAGTTAGAGAAAAACAAAGTTGTCTATATGAAGAAATCAATTACAGGAATCATCTTAAAAGAGAAAAAAGACAATTAGAAGAAAGATTATTTAGAATAAAATTAACCTTAGAAAAAAGAGATACAAATGATAATTTATATAATACTATACATGAACAACAAATGTTAATGAATCACATAGATAACATAGAATCACATATTAGATATAGTACGATTAGAATAAGTTATTACACAGAAATTTGTAAAATTACAACTACTATAGGATAAAATGATAAACTACGAATACTTAGAATATTGGAGAAAAGATATGGAGCAAATAAGATTAACAGAAATACTTATGAAAAAAAATCTACTTGACTACATAAAAACTAGAAATATGAAACATATAGTAGATATGTTATTTATCAGAACTATGTTAAGTTACCCACACTATCCACCCCCCCTAATTGTAGCACAACAAGGCCATAATGGTCAAAGAGGGTCAACCATGTATAGGTTGGCTAATATAGAGTTTCCGAGTTTCAATGGCACCAACTTGAGAGCTTGGTTATGAAAAGTTGAGCAGTTCTTTTCCTTCGATGAGGTAGCTCATCACAAGAAGGTAAGAGTAGCCTCCATACACTTTGATGGAATATCTATTGAATGGCATTTATCTTATCTAAGGATTAGATCTCATTTACCCTATCCTTTATGGGAAGAATATGTTTATGCACTCATGGATAGGTTTGGGGCTGAGTATGAAGACCCAATGGCTAAACTAAAATTGGTAAAACAAACTGGAAGAATTAAGGAATATCAAAGAGAATTTAATAACATCATGACTAGACTGGTCATTCTTCCTGAATATGTTATTAGTGCTTACATAGTTGGATTAAATCCAGAGTTTGGATGTACACTAAAGAATAATAGACCTTACTCTTTAACACAAGCATATCAGTTGGCAAGGAATGTTGAAGCTTAGGTGAATGCTCAATTAAAACTAGCTAGATCTTCCTATTATAGTGGTGGAAAACCTCATGCTAAAAGGGGTATATATGGAGGTGGATATAGAGGGTTATCCGGCAAAAAGAAGTACCCCTAACCCAGGAGAGACCAACCTGTCAATCTTAATAGAAGAAATACCAAGAGGCTCACTCCTGCAGAAATGGGCAAGAAGACACTGAAGGAACTTTGCTTCTTTTATGATGAGAAGTTTGTACCAGGCCATAAATGTCAAACTAATAAACAATTGTACCTCCTTAAGGTCCATGATAAAGACAAACTTAAAGAAACAAAAGATCCAGTTGATTAGTAAGGGGTAGAGGAAGTAGAGGAGGTCCAAGAAGAGGTGTGTGAGATCTCAGTTCATGCTTAGAATGGTGTTTCTAGTTACTGCACCGTGAGGGTGGTTGGATATAGGGAACATAAAAACTTGAACATATTGATAGACCCTGGCAACACTCAAAACTTTATTGATGAGAACTTAGTGAGGCAGCTAGGTTGGAAGATAGTTACAGAGAAACCTCAGTTTATTAATATAATGGATGGATGAGCTAGACAAACTACTGAGGTATCTAAGGATCTCACTTGGATGATGCAAGGGGTTACATTTGTAGAAAATTTTCTATTGCTACCACTAGGATCATGTGATGGGATTTTAGGGGTGAAATGGTTGCTACCCTTAGGAGATTTGCAATTGAATTTTCAGAAGCTAACTCTTGGATTCATGTATAAAAGAGAGAAGATAGTGCTTAAAGGAATCAAGGAGAGCACTAAGTTGGTGCTAAAGGGTTGGAAAAATTATCTCAGAATGGGTCACAACTATTCATGATCAAGGTGTTACCAGTAGATGAGTACCCTAATGAGGAAGTGGAGGTAATCCATTCATAAATTTTAACATTCACAAAATAATTCCAACAACTATTTGGTGATCCTGAGAAACTACCTCCAAGAAGCTCTACTTTTGATCACAGGATTCCATTGCTCAACGACAACAATCCAGTAAATGTTATACCTTCCAGGTATTCTTCTAGGTAGAAGGACTTCATAGAGAAATTGGTTCAAGAGATTCTTGACCAAGGGATTATTCAACCGAGTTGCAGCCCTTATGCTTCTCTTGTAGTCCTTGTTGGCAAGAAGGATGGTTCCTGGAGGTTCTGTGTTAACTATAGAGCTCTCAATAAAATGACCATCAAGGACAAGTTCCTAATTCCACTCATTAAAGAGTTGCTAGATGATCTAGGAGAAGCACAAGTCTTCACTAAATTATACTTGAGGTCAGGGAATAATTAAATTAGGATGGTTGCTGAAGATGTTCAAAAATTGTATTTAAAACCCATTAAAGCCATTATGAGTACTTAGTGATGCCTTTAGGCCTCACCAATTTTCATGACCCGAACCAGGACCTAGCCGTGATAGGTATCTCAAGTCCAACATGGATCGGAGATCACCACCTACACCAATCCAAACCAAACATAATATCCCCAATGTTGGATGAATTCCGAACATATAACAAGATAAGTTCAAAGAATAAATGATATGTCTATAACCGATAACCATTGACCGGAAAAAACAATCTACCAACATCGCCCAAGTTCACAGTAATCCAACAAAACCAAAAACCTATCTTAGTCGAGACATGTCCCCAACTCAGACAGATGACAATGAAAATGAAAATAATAATGTTAATGATAATGAAACTCTCAACTCCAGTCTGTGATAAGAACTGATGAAATGTTTAAGTATTCCGAAGTATGGAAGCTCACCACTTCACCACAACGAACCAACGAATCAAGCCGATCCACCTAACTCTTTGCAGGAAAAGTAAAGGTATCTTCGGTGCCTGAATCGCATGGGGATACAATATTCGGAGACGGTTAGTGGGGTAAATACTAGCATGTAACAAGGGGATAAGGATAACATAAGGTCGTGATTAACAATTCAAGATCATTCAAAAATAATGCACATAATCAAATGCATATACATATATATCACATGCCAGGATAGGGAACAATGCTTAACATACATTTTAAAACTTTAGCTTGGATTGTGCAACTCAACCGTCATAACATAAGAAGGCACCCACGGGCTATATGGGCCCAGCTCTTCCCCAGCTGGTAGGGCCCCAGTGTGTGTAGTTGCACTAACCAGAGGGTATATGTATGCACTATGGGGGACTCAAACCTCCCAGCATATCAAGGTGACATAATCACCAAATCATATAATACGATGTAGGGGACTTAAACCTCCCAATCAAATGATATTAATAAGGGGGACTCGAATTACCGGGTTATATAGACCCCCGCATCGGCAATCGTGATTTTCAGTATTGGTTCTTCAAGACCTCTACTTTCACGACTCAGCTACGCAAGCCCCATTAAATCCCAATTAAAACAACTGGAACATACATTATTATTTATTGAACCATGATATACATTTAGGTAGATATTATTAGTATCGTCATACCAACTACACTTGCAAGGTAACTTTAACATGCCACACCATTTACCATTCTTTGGGAGAAATCACAATACCTTTTGGTTCAATTACACATTGGCTTGGGAATTACACAATCCCTTAAGGTTCAATTCAAAAATCATTATGCTTGATTGACTTTTCACATTATGCATATAGTTCATGAGTAGTTCAATATGCATAATTTTCGTATTCAAAACCAATTTCACAATATGGGGTTGGGGTCATAACCACTTCAAAAGTCACAAGTTTGGGGAATCATAGTCCCTAGTTCATTCACCATTCCCATGCATCAATTTGATTTTGAAAACCACCATTTAAATATAACTCATAACATGAAACATCACATAAACAATAATTGTTCAAGACCCTCAACCTACATTTTCAAAACCAACCTTAATACCATATGAACAACACTTTAAAGCTCATGTTTTTAGCAAATTAATAATTAGGGAAGAGTAACATGCCTGAAATACCAAGTTTCACAGAAAGAATTCAACACTTGAACCTTTGGATGGCCTACTTCTTGGAAACCCTAAGTATGGCTACTTGAGAGAATTTAAGAGAGATTTAGGAGTGTTTGAGTACCTTATGAATGAGAAATAACCCTTCTTAAGTGCTTTGTGAATGTGGGGTTTTAATTGGGTGAGAAGGAAATTGTCCAAAGTGCCCTCAATTTACAAAGTGAAATTTAGTCGTCAGTAATTATGGGTCACTATACGACTCGTATAGACTCATTATGACTGGTCACCACAAGTCATAGCCAAGACATTCTCCAAGGCACTCACAATTTGTTGACCCTACGACTCAACCTATATGACTCGTAATGTGATCCTACAACTCATAGGGCCCAGTCATAGTCAACCCATCAACCATTTGGGGTATACACTGGACACCCTATGATTTACACCCAATGACTCGTAACGTGTCCTTACGACTCATAGTGAGCCACTCGTACTCAAAGAAGAACTTAGCCACACACTTTCTGATTTGGTTATGATTCATTCCAACGACTCATCAAGACTCCCTACGACTCGTCAGGGGAATCGTAGTCAGGACAATAGGGATAAAATTTCAAAGACCAAAACCCGGGGCGTTACATACTCCCTCTTTAGGATTATTCATCCTCAAATGATCAGACAAGGTATTTATTAGCACGATTTGACTCCAAACACAACCATACTTACCTTTAACAAATATAGAAAATAAAGATGTTATAAAATACACATACCTAAAGAACGATTATCAGAAATGAGAAATAAGAACGGATACTTATACTTCATGTCCTCCTAGGCTTCCCAAATATCTTCCTCGACCTTTTGGTTCCTCCAAAGAACCTTTACAAATTTCACATCCTTAGTCCGTAACCGACGGACTTGTTAATCCAAAATCTTGACCGGAACTTCCTCATAGGATAAGGAATCCAAAATAACCACCTCCTTCAAAGAAGAACCGTCGAAGGATCTCCCACGCACTTTCTCAACATCGAAATATGAAACGCTGGATGAATAGAGCTCAAACTAAAAGGTAACTCTAATTCATATGCAATAATATCAACCCTTTTCAAAATCACGTACGGACCAACATAACGGGGACTGAGCTTCCCTTTTTTACCAAATCGCATCACTCCCTTCATGGGGGATACCTTTAAGAACACCCAATCACCAACAATGAACTCTAACACCCTTCGCCTTATGTTCGCATAGGACTTATGATGACTTAGGTAGACTTAAGTCTACCCCAAATCACCTTCACCTTCTTCATGGCTTGATGAACCAAATACGGACCAAATAACTTATTTTCACGACCTCAAACTACCTAATAGGAGACCTACATCTCCTACCAAACAAGGCCTTAAATGAATCCATACCAATGCTAGAGTGATAACTATTGTTGTAGGAAAATTCTATGAGAGGCAAGTGGTCAACCCAACTACCACCAAAATAAAATACACAAGCCCAAAACATATCTTCCAAATCCTGAATTGTCCTTTCCTCTTGCCCATCCGTCTGCGGGTGGAAAATGATACTAAGGGTTACCTTAGTCCCCAAACCTCATTGGAACGACCTCCAAAAGTGAGATGAGAACTGAGTACACTGATCACATAAGATGGAAATTAGAGTATCATGCAACTTCATGATCTCCTCAATGAACAACTTAGCATAATCCTCTGAAGAGAAATAGTCTACACTGGTAAGAAGTGAGCAGACTTAGTCATCCTATCCACGATGACCCAAATCAAATCAAATTGCTGGAGAGACCATGGAAGACCGGTAATAAAATCCATATTAATTATCTCCCATTTTCACACCGGCAGCTCAATCTCATGAATCAACCCACTGGGCCTCAAGTGATCCACCTTCACTTCCAGAAACACCATGCACTTATCCAAAAAATTAGTCATATCCCTCTTCATATTATTTCACCAATAAATCTCCTTAAGATTATGATACATTTTTGTCGAACCAGGATGAACATTATAACGCGACTCATGGGCTTCGGCCAAAATTCTCCCTCTCAACCCATCAATATTGGGAACAAATAATCTAATTCCTTAAGATACCTGTAATACCCCGTATTTCTATCTAGCTTCAATTTGTCCCTAGAACATCAAAAATTTTGCTTCATAGATGAATACCTTTTTATTCCCTGTGGTATTTTTAAGATTTTGACTTTTTATCATGTGGAAAATTGAATAAGTTTTCCATCGATACCAAATTCACCTAAATCCGACACTCGGGCAAAGAGTCAGAGCCATTTTAGTAAGACAGTGTACCACCTGATACTTTAGCGCATCACAGAGCCAGCCAAAATGGCAATCATCAAACTCCAGTAAGCCTCCACGATTAGGGTGCATCGCGCCAAGGCTCAATTTTAGAGTTGTCAATTTCCAGTACGCCAACGCGATTCCACCGCGTCGCGGTGCCTTTCCAGTTCGCAACTAAGGTGGCAACGCAATTTCCACTGTGTTGCGCCACCAACCAGTTTCCCAATTGTCCAGTTTCCAGTGAGCTGGCACGATTTCACCACATCACGCCAGTATGAGAAATTGGGATTTTAAGATTTCTATTATTTAATTTCAGAGACCATTTAGTAATTTCCCTAAAGCACCAATCAGTCTATACACGGGATTTAAACCCTTAATAGCCAAAATTGCTCATTTATTTACACTATTCCTCAAGAACAAAAGCATTCTCTCTCAAAGATAGAAAACCCTAGCCCTAAAGTTTCAAAAGCAATCTCAAGAATCCCTCCAAGATTCTTCAAGAACTTCAAGAATCTAGATTTCCAGGTATGTTAGATGTTGATTCTTGGGTTCCTTCCACCCAAGAAGTTCAAGAATCCCTATCTAAATCAAAGATTACATGTTTATGAGTTTTCATGATTTATGTAAATTGAAATTCATGTTTATGTGATTGTTGGTTTTTAATTCATGTTTTGGTTACAAAGTCCTAGTATGAGATGAATTTCATGATATTCATAATAAACCCTACAAGATGCATGTTGATTGATGTAACCATGTCAATTAGGTGTATTAAATATTGTATGACCAAAGTATGCTCCCCCTATGTTTGATAAAATGCTTGTGTGAATGAAATAGGGTCATTATAGCATGTTGACAAGAAACCCCAATTATGTAAAAGTTCATGCATGCCAAGTGTTTGTTGAAAAACCTTAGTGAATGAATTATGATATGTTACATGCATTCCTATTCATGTTATTCCTTATTGAATGAGTTATGAGACAGAAGCATGCCTCCCTAGATGATTACATGGTTATGATTTTCAAGTGCTTGAAGAGATGCCTCATTGACTGTATTGTGAATAATGGACTATTGCCATGTTATGTACGAGTTGTCCTGTCTTGTATTATTTATGTTATCGAGTCTTGGGGGTATTTAATACCCGACCACTTAGCTGTTTGTCTAGAGCCAGTGTCAGTGTCATGATAACCTCAGTCATGCTATAATTAATAGTACTCTTAGTCAGTTACAGAACTCAGTAGAACTTAGACAATCATAGAACTTAGAAAATCTCAGTAATCTCAGTATCAGTAGCATTCCAGCTTCAGTTCAGTAATCAATTCAGAACTCAACAGTATTCCGCCAGTCAATGAAACTCTGTAAACTCAGCTTAGCTCAGTTAATTAGTACGATCAGTAACAGATTCAGCTCAGCTTAGTACAGTCTAAGAATTTGTTCAGAGTCTTTTAGTTGGGAGTAGAATTCAGCACCGAGAGAGCCTAGGGATGGGGGCTCACCCATTAGATAGAACTGAGATCCCTAGAAGCAATCACTAAGTTCTAGAACTATGTAGCCAGCGTAGGTATGAGATGTCACCTGTGATAGGACCGACTCCACAAAAAGTTGACTTTACCCGTGGCACGGTACTGACGCCCTTCCAACTGGGGTTACAGGTTGGACCCCAAACTAGCTAGCAAGGGGCATGTCGGTTAGATGACTACTTTCCACAGTCTTAGTTTCAGTCTCAGTCTTCAGAATCAGTCTTCAGAATAGAACTCAAATCAGTATTACGAAAATCAGTACTATCAGATACAGTCACCCAAATCAGTAAAGAACTTAGATAGTTTCATAGATCCAGAGATCACCCGCTAGATAGGACTGATCTCAGATTAAGTCAATCATTGTCATTATAAGTAGATTCAGAGATCACCTGCTAGGTAGGATTGATCTCAGCTTCAGTCAATCAGATATCAGTATTAGTAGACTCAGACATTAGAAATTTAGTTATTAGAATTTAGTATTCAGTGTTACTACAATTTTAGTTATAGTTTATGCACTCATGCATGTATACTCATTCAGTAGTCTCATTTTATTCAGTCAGTATTGTTCATGCATATGAACCCTTGCATTCAGTCTTACCTCATCTAGCGTACCAGTGCGTTCCCATGTACTGGCGCATACTTTTCTCATGCACTATGGTGTTTTATACCATAGATTCAGAAGCACGGGATCCAGAGCACCCTTAGCAGTTCAGATTCATCCAGCAGCAGTAGACTTAGCAATGAGTCCTCATCATTCGAGGATGTCCCTTATTTCTTTATTGCATCAGATTCAGTATTTTAGTAGTTGGGGGATTGTCCCATCAACTCTTTATTCAGACAGTTTAGAGGCTTTCAGACTACAGTGTTTTTCAGACTAGTTGTTCAGACAGATGTTTTAGTTTTGATACTGTTAAATTTTATTCAGTTTTATTGAAGTATTGAACCTTATGGAAAGTTTCCGCCAGTTTTTTGCATTTATTATAGTATATTGTTTAGTGCTCAATTACAGATATCAGTCAAGGGTTAGCTTGTGGTCCTTCGTAGTCATGAGCACCGTGTAGCATCCGGGGTTCAAAATCCCAATACCATCACCACCCATCTCAAAAATCATCACATTCTGCCTACCTACACCATTCTTAATTTGGATAAAGATAAGATCAAATATTTGTTTCTTCTTTACTTCAGCACCAAGAGATAACTTCACCACCTCTTGAAAAATCACAGCACCATTTTTGGGGTCCAAAACATAAACTCCAAGATTTGCCAAACGGTGAATATCCTTCATTAAATCCCACTTTTGTTCATCCACATGAGATAAGCTTTCCATGGACAACCTTCTAAGAGCATCAGCAACCATGTTAGCTTTACCTGAATGATAGTGAAGACTCATATCATAGTCCTTGAGCAACTCAAACTATCTCTTTTGTCTGAGATTTAGCTCCTTCTGAGTGAGCACATATTGTCGGATTTAATGATCAAAATAGATATTGACATGGACTCCATACAAATAATATCACCAGATTTTTAATGTAAACACCACAGCCAATAATTCCAAATCATGGGTCGGGTAATTCTTCTCATGGACTTTTAATTATCTAAAGGCATAAGAAACCACCTTGCCATGCTGCATCAACACACAACCCAGTCCCACCCGGGATGCATCACAATAGATAAAAAAACTATCAGGGCCCTCAGGTAGAGTCAAGACTACAGTTGAAGTCAACTTATCCTTAATCTTCTTGAAACTACCCTCACAAGCATCAGACCACAAGAATTACACCTTCTTCTGGGTCAACTTAGTTAATGGGGCAGCAATAGAAGAGAAACTCTCTACAAACCTTCTATAATAGCTAACTAAACCCAATAAGCTCTAAATATTGATTGGAACCGTAGGCCTAGGTTACTTCTTAACCACCACAACCTTCTGGGGATCCACCATGATCCTTTCACTAGAAACAACATGTCCCAGAAAAGCCGCAATGTTTAACCAGAACTCATACTTGGAAAATTTCGCTTACAACTGTTGCTCCTTAAGGCTCTGCAACACAAGGTAGAGGTGATCAGCATAATCCACCTCACTCTTTGAATACACCAAAATATCATCGATAAATACAATCGCGAACAAATCTAAGAACTGACGAAAAACTCAATTCATAAGATCCATAAACACTACTGGGGCATTGGTCAAACCGAAGGACATCACAAAAACTCAAAGTGACCATACCGTATTTAAAAAGCAATCTTGGCGATATCTACCTCCCTAATATTCAACTGATGATAACCCGATCGAAGATCAATCTTAGAATAGAACTTAGCACCCTAGAGCTGATCGAACAGATCGTCAATCCTTGAAAGGGGATACTTATTCTTCACGGTCACCTTATTAAAATAGCAGCAGTTAATACACATCCAAAGGGACCCATCCTTCTTATGCACAAAAAGAATAGGATCACTATATAGAGACACACTAAGGCGAATAAAACCCTTGTCAAGAAGATCTTTCAACTTTTCCTTGAGTTCTTTTAACTCAGCCTGAGCCATTCTTTAAGAAAGGATAGAAATAGGACGAATCTTCAGAAGAAGATCAATCCTAAAATTAATTTCCCTATCGGGGGGAATACCAAGAAGATTATCAGGAAGCACCTCAAGAAATTCACAAATTACAAGGATAGACTGCAAAGAAGGATTTTTAGATCTAGAATCCTTAACATGCACTAAGTGATAGTGTAACGCCCCGAAATTGGGTCCCGAGACGTCACACGGTGCTTAGGGTCACAAGTGACCCCAAGCTAACCCTTCTACTGGCATAACTCATAAGCAACTGAATAAAAATACAAATCCATACAAATCAGCAGAAATTAACTCTTTTCTGAATCTGATCGATACAAAAATGGAATTTTACAGGATTATAATTCTGCCTTTACAACCAAAATTGAAACAAAATACATCAACTTCTACTGATTGTCTATGAAGCCTCTACTAGTACTGACTGTAGGTAGCCGGGTCATGACTCCCGACTACCCCAACTCAATACGACTGAATAAAGAAAATACAACACTATAAACTCTGCATAACTAACCCAAGCCCTTAAATCAAAAGGACTCATCACTTGCTGACTGGATACCACGAACTGACTGGATTCAAAGGTACAACTATACCTTGTACCTACATTCCGAGAAAATGTAGCCCACATACGAATATGTGGGTCAGTACCATGGAAAAATACCGAGCATATGGGGGTGTATGCAGTTGTATAAACATCATCATCATAAATATTTATAAGAAATATGCAGGATGTATAAAAGACTCACATAGCCCGAAGAAAATCATCATAATCATGAGAGGATGAAATAAGTATAATAACACATGTGAGTCCTCATATAATTTGTCAATCACTTTCAGTTCATCAAGAATATCAATTCTCATAATGTAAATATCATTTAAATCTTTCGAAAGAATAACTTTCATAATTCTACTTTCAAATCACTTCACTGTTAACCATAGACACAAGGAAACACACACACTGGGAGATCCTATAACCGACATAAACCATGTGAGCCACATGGAGTCCAACGTCCAACCCACGTTGGGAAGAGCCGTCCTATCCTTGCCATCGGAGTAGGACTTCCAGTATCAATTCAAAAACACTAGTGATCACAATATAAATCAGCCTCAGGCTCACATCCTATGGGGGCACGTAGTTATAGGGAAGTAAGGTCACTTTATACCTCCCACTCGGTGCTAAAGATTACTTTTGAACTTAGCTCAGAAATTTAAATCAGCCTCAGGCTCACATTAAAGAAAATCCACAATAAACACTTCAATAATTTTCATCGGGAACCAATTTGCTACCCCTTTATCATAATCAATAAAAATGTGGATTTCTTTCACATCAAGTTCAAAATAACTCATTCACTACCAAAAGTTCAAATCATTCAATACATCTCAAATATCCAATATCAACGTGCATATAGCACATATTTTCTCAAAGACACAATTTCAAATGGGGTTCGCGACCCAAATATCAAAATCATGATAAATATCGTTCAAGATTCATGCTTTATATCACCACACATGTAAATTCATCTTTCAAAATCATAAACATCAAGATTTCATAATAATCATCATAAGATATGGGTTCATGCTTCAAATTCATTAAAAAAATCAAATAAAAATCATGCCTTTGTAAGGAAAATTACTTTTGGGCACAAGAACGAAAGATTATTCTTGTTGAAAAACCCCACATACCTTGAATGATGAACTTTAGATCGATACTCATTTTTGAGATGTTAATCGTGCCTTTGAATGATGGTTCTTGGAGTTCTTGAACTAGGAACTTGGAATCTTGAATAAATTTGCAGAATTAATGGTGAACTTTGGAGGTTCTTGAAGTTCTTGAACTAGGAACTTGGAATCTTGAATAAATTTGCAGAATTAATGGTGAACTTTGGAGGTTCTTGAAGTTGGATGTAGGAGCTTAGGGTTTTCTTTTTGAGGGAATTTGATGAAATATAACATATAATGCTTCTAATAGGCTTTAATATAGGGTTTGGATGGATTTTGGGTGAGGGGGAATGACCAAAAGGCCCCTAAAAATCAAATAATTCTCAAATCTGTCCTTTGGTGGACTGTTTTGATAGTCTGAAGTAGATTAACCATAACGTTTTACTCTGATATCCAAATTAGATTAAACCAATTTCATTAGAAAGAGGACTCTCATATCTTTCCGTTGATATATAGTATCCCACCCAGATCATTGTGTATGAGGATTTATAATCATTTGAAGTTGACCCAAAAATTCACTTTTGATAGGCTGAAGTAGATCGACCATAACTTTTTTCTCCGATAGATAAATTGGATGAAACCAATTTCATCGGAAAGAGGACTCGCAGATATTTCCGTTGATATATAGTAGATCGCCCAGATCATTATGTACAAGGATTTATGATCATTTAAAGTTGGAGAAAAAATACGCCAGGCCTCAGTACTTTTTTCCTGCACGTTTTACTATTCACTACTATTCACGGTTCGATCGGAATATTCATAACTCGTCGCTCGGGTGTCCGTTTTGGATGATCCACATATCGTTGGAAATCTTATTCGATACTCTACGCAATGGTGGGTCATAATCTAAGACATTCCACACAGAAAATTTATAATTCATTCTAGAAGATAGAACCCAACACGTTTACGCACAAAATTTCTATGAAAACATTCCCGGGGTATTACAGATAGAGGTATCCTTTAGAAACTAATTTTTTATCTCTAAGGTACGAAATGAACCTTCCCTTAGGTACTAGGGAACTACCTCCCATTGAATCACCGGCTCATTAGGGAAATGAAAACTGACCCTTCGGGTCCGATAATCAAGAGACGCATAGCACGAATACAACCAATCCATCCCCAAAATCAAATCAAATTCTAACATGTCCAAATCTATCAGGTCTGCCCAGGTCTCTCTGCCATAGACCGATATCACATAACCCCTATAGACCCTTCTAACCACAATAGAGTCACCCATCGAGGTGGACATAGAGAAGGGGTCCGAAATACATTCAGGATCAAAACTAAAATAGATTGCCACATAAAGGGTCACATAAGATAAGGTAGACCTGGGATCAAGTAAATAATATAAATCACGAGTTTGAGCATACCAGTAACAACTTTGGGGGATGTCTCAGAATCTTGGCAGGTAGTAAGAACATACAGACGGTTCCAACCAGCGTCAGAGCCAGAAGAAGACGCATCACCTTTTGGTACGGGAGCTAATGAAGTAGCAACAAGAATCTTATTTACCCCAGAAGCAACCTTAGAAAGTAAATCCCTATGCATATGACCAATGTAACTACATTTAAAGCACTTGTTCCTCCCTTCTTCACAAACACTGTAGTGCACCTAACCAAAAAATCTACAAGGAGGATACGATGGAGCTGACTGAGCCCCATTATCCTGAGGCTGGGCTCCTACTTCTTTAAACCCACTATTATACTGAGAATGACGATTACCCGATGACTTTGGATAAGTAGAACTAGCCGTAGAGTAGAAACCAGAATTGTCCCACTTCTTCTTAGACCATTTTCCATCGTCTTTATCACTTTGTTGCTGACCTCTACCCTAATCCAAGTAATGAAACTTCTTATTCTTCCTTTCACTTATCTCTGCTTACTTCTTATTTTCCTCTTCCACTTGTTGCATATACACCACAAGTCTAGAGATGTCCATATCCTTATTCAACAAAACAACTTTGCTCTCCAAAATCAACTCATGGGACAACCCAGAGGAAAACTTCCTCATTCGAGCCTTATGATAGACACCAATTCAGGAGAATAAGGCGACAACTGATGAAAATTCAAGGCATACTCTTTTATTTTTATCCTGCCTTACTTCAAATTCATGAATTCCACGACCTTCGCCTCCCTCAACTCCTGAGGAAAGAAGCGATCAAGAAAGGCGTTAGAGAAATCATTCCATAATACAGACTCAATATTATCTCCCCTAGACTGGTCCTACTCCTTATACTACTGATACATCATATCCTTCAACTGATAAGCTGCGAACTCTAAACCCTTCACATTTGTAGCATGCATCACACAAAAGATCTTTTTCATCTCATCAATGAAATTTTGAGGATCTTTCTCAACTTTAGAATCAGTGAAAATAGGATGACTCAACCTTATAAATTGGCCAACTTAAGTGGCCTTGGAGGATGAAGGAACACACTCAGTATGGGAGTTCACCAACTGGGTAAGAAAATTAATCGACTGGCGAAACTCAACATTAGACACGTCAGCCTGGAGTGCTTAAGAAAGGATACAGGGAACCGGTGGAACTCTCTAAGGGCAATCAGAAGCAACTACTCTCGATCGGATCTAAACTCTAGAGTAGGACGATCTCTGTCTACATTATCCTCATACAGGATAGAAGAGTTTCCATAGACATAAGATCTTCTAGGAGGCATGATTTGAAAAGCAAAAATATGAAAATTAGAAGAGATTCAAGACCTTAGACTCTATAGATTGAAATAGAACAACAAGAAAGAAAAACATTCCTAAATTCCTCGTAGCCTCTCCCCTATTAATGTGTGGCATGCTACACATACATAAAGAGAGTCTATTTGACACAGCTTTATGGACACCTAATGATACAAACCTAGGCTTTGATACCATCTTTGTCACGACCCAAACTAGGGCCTGTCCATGATGGGTATCTCAAGTCCCACATGGATTAGAAATCACCCTCTACACCAAACTAAACAAACACAATATCCCCAATGGATGAATCCAAACATATAACAAGATAAGTCTAAAGAATAAAAGTATGTCTATAACCGATAGCCATCGATCATCCAAAAAACCTGCCAACCAACATCGCCCAAGTCCACAATAATCCAACAAAGCCTTTTAACATAAGAACCAAAATCCATTCTTGGTCAGGACATGTCCCTGACTCTGACAGATAACAATGATAATAAAAATAATAATGTTAATGATAATAAAACTCTCAACTCTAGTCTATGATAAGAACTGATAAAATGTCTAAGTTTTTTGAAGTATAGAAGATCACCACTTCACCACAATGAACCAACGAATCAAGCCGATCCACCTAACTTCGTGTAGGAAAAGTAGAGGTATCTCTGATGCCTGCATTATTTGGGGATACAGTATTTGAAGATGATTAATGGGGTGAACACTAGCATGTAACTCGAGGATAAGGATAACATAATGTCGTGATCAACAGTTCAAGATTATTTAAAACCAATGCACATAATCAAATACATATACATTTATATTACATGTCGGGATAGGGAACAAGGCTTACCATGCACTTTAAAACTTTATCTTGGATTCTGCAGCTCAATCGTCATAACATAAGAAGCCACCCATGGTCTATATGGTCCCAGCTCTCCCACAGCTGGTAGGGCCCCAATACGTGTGGCCGTACAAACCAGAGGGTATACATATCCACTATGGGACACTTGAACCTCCCGACATATCAAGGTGACATAAGTATCAAATCATATAATATGATGTGGGGGACTCGAACCTCCTAATCAAATGATATTAGTAAAAGGGACTCGAACCACCCGGTCATATAGACCCCCACGTCGTCAATCGCAAATTCTAGTATTTGTCCGCTATGACCTCCGCTTTCACGACCCATCTACACAACCTCATTAAAGCCCAGTTAAAATAATTAGCACATACTTTATCATTTATTGAGCCATGATATATATTTAGGCATACATTGTTGGTATTTTCATACCAACTAAACTTGTAAGGTAACTTTAACATGCCACACCATTTACCATCATTTGAGCAAAATCACAATCCCCTTTGGTTCAATTACACATTGGCTTGGGGAATTGCACAACCCCTTAAGGTTCAATTCAAAAATCATTATGCTTCATTGACTTTTCACATTATGCAATAGTTCATAAGTAGTTTAATATGCATACTTTTTATATTCAAAACCAATTTCACAATATGGGGTTGGGGTCATAACCACTTCAAAACTTACAAGTTTGGAGAATTAGAATCCCCAGTTCATTCACCGTTCCCATGCTTCAATTTGATTTTAAAACCATCATTTAAACATAACTCATGTAGGGACAAACATGAAACATCACATAAACAATATTTGTTCAAGATCCTAACCCACTTTTTCAAAACCAACCTCAATACCGGATAAACAATCTTTAAAACTAATATTTTTAGCAAATTAATAATTAGGGAAGAGTAACATGCCTTAAATACCAAGTTTCATGAAAAGAATTCAACCCTTAAGCCCTTGGATAGCCAACCTCTTGGAAACCCTAAGTATGGTTGCTTGAGATAATTTAAGAGAGCTTTAGGAGTGTTTGAGTACATTATGAATGAGAAATAACTTTTCTTAAGTGCTTTATGAAAGTGGGGTTTTAATTGGGTGAGAAGAGAATTGTCCAAAGTGCCCACAATTTACAAATTAAAATTTAGTTGTTAGTAATTATGGGTCAATATACGACTCGTATAGACTCATGATGAATGGTCACCATAAGTCATATCCAAGATAGTTCTCCAAAGAACTCACAATCTGTTGACCCTACGACTCAACCTATATGACTCATAATGGGACCCTACGAATCATAGGGCCTAGTCATAGTTAACCCAATAACTCTTTGGGGTATATACTGGACACCCTACAATTTACACCCAACAGATCAAAATGAGTCCTTATGACTCATAGTGAGTCACTCGTACTAGAGTAGAAATCAGCCACACACTTTCTGATTGGGTTACAATTTGGTCCAATGACTCGTCAAGACTCTCAATAACTCGTCAGAGAAGTCGTAGTCAGGACAGTGAGGATAAAATTTTGGAAATTTTCAAGGAATAAAAACCTGAGGCATTACACCAATGAACCTTCTAACTTAGAAGGGCTCATGAACCATATATTCAAAGAGCATTTGAGGAAATTCATTCTAGTTTTCTTTGATGATGTCTTAATATACAACAAGAACATGGAAGAGCATTTGAAACACTTGAGAATCACATTTAATCTTTTGATTCAGCATAAGTTGTTAGTGAGAAAGGCTAAGTGTTCATCTGGTGCTACTAGGAAGGAGTACTTAGGCCACATTATTTCTACAAAGGAGGTAGCAACTGATCCCTCAAAAAATATAAGTTGTTCAAGATTGTCCTTTACCTAAGACATTAAGAGAGTTAAGAGGATTCTTAGGGTTGTTTGGTTATTATAGAAGGTTCATCCGGGGATATGGCATCATAAGTAAATCACTCACTAACTTGTTGAAGAAAGAAGGATTTATAAGGAGTGATAAAGCCATAAGAGTATTTCAGCAACTAAAGAGTGCTCTAATCTCTTCACCAGTGTTAGTGTTGCCTAATAGTTTACTATAATTTATGGTGGAAACTGATGCATGTGATATTAGAGTGGGATCTGTGTTGATGCAAGAGGGCCACCCTTTGGTTTATCTTAGTAAAGGCTTATCCCCAAGGCATTAAAGTTTGTCTATATATGACAAGGAATTGTTGGCTTTGGTACTGGCCATTACCAAGTGGTCACAATATCTCTTTGGAAGGATCTTTATGGTGAGGATTGATCAGAAGGCCCTTAAGTTCTTGCTGGAATAAAAACTTCACACAGTAACTCAAATGAAATGGATAGCTAAATTAATGCAGTATGATTTCTTGATTGAGTATAAGATGGAAAGAGAAAACAAGGCAGTTGATTCTTTGTCTAGACTTCCAGGTTCAACTTTATTCTTGATGTTTGTTATTTCTTCAGGGACTACACTCTTCCACAAGATCAAAACTAGTTGGAACAATGATACTAAGATGTTAAGCCTCATTTCCAAGGTACATACTCATGAAGACAACCTTAAGGGGTTCACTTATATTAATGAATGATTGAGAAGGTATGGTAGATTATTAGTGGGAAATGATTAGCCCCTGGGTAAGAGATGTTGGAAATATAGCATAACAACCATAATAAGGGGCATTCAAGTATGGAAAATACTTATAGAAGAGTTTCAGCTAAGTTTTACTGGAAGAAAATAAGATATGATATCAAAAGCTATGTCAGGGGATGCTTTATTTGTCAAATAAGCAATTATGATGCAGCTGCCTCACGTGGTTTATTACAACCCCTGGCTATTCCTGATACCATTTGGTCCAGCATTAGCATGGATTAATAGATTACCTAAATCAAAAGGTAAATCTACTATTTTGGTGGTGGTGGATAGGTTGACTAAGAGTGGATATTTCATAACTCTTAGTCACCCATATACAACAACTTCTGTGGCACAAGTTTTCTTAGACCAAGTATATAAGTTACATTGGATGCCTAAAAAGATTGTTAGTGACAGGGATCCTATTTTTATAAAAAAGTTCTGGGCAAGAGTTATTTTCAGCACATGGGGTTACTCTCAGCACCTCAACCTCCTACCATCCTCAAATAGATGGACAAATAGAGGTATTGAATAGGATCTTGGAAACTTACCTCAGGCGTTATTCAGATAGTCAATCTGATTAGTCATTGTACTTGTCCTTGGCAGAGTGGTGGTATAACACTACTGTATCTCCCTAACTTAGTATAAGGAGTCCCACATCGATAAAACACCGGAGAGATGTTGGGTATATAAGTAAGCAAACCTTACTCCCTAGTGATCGTTTTAAAGTCGTGAGGGTCTAGGCCTAGAGCGGACAATACGAGTGGGTTGGGCTATTACAGGGGTCTCTTGGGCCTTGATGGTTTGGGATGCCTGTCACGGACAAAGCCCCGGCTCGGGTCATGACAAGAATGGTATTAGAGTCACTCCTGTGTCAGCCCTGGCAATGTAGGCCAGAGTTCAAACTAAGTTTAGGAAAATACCGGTAAAGCGGGGTAAACCTTAGTCCTGAGTCTAGAAAAATTCCATTCGGTGGGGCAAACCTCAGTGAGGACGTTGAGTCCATAAGGGGGGTGTATGTAACACCCCAACTTAGGATAAGAAATGTCACATAGGCAAAACACAGAAGGGATGTTGGGTATATAAGTAAGCAAGCCTTACTTCCTAGTGATGCATTTAAGCCAATGAGGGTCTAGGCCCAGAGCAGGCATTATCACTAGTGGGTTGGGCCATTACAGGGTTCTTTTGGGCCTTGATGGTTTGGAATGCCCGTCGCCTCCAAGGCCTCGGCTCAGGTCGTGACAACTATCTTTCACTCAGCCATACAAATATTTTTTTATGAAGCTTTGTATGGGAAACCACCTCCACTCCACTTGTCTTATATGACAAGAGAAGTTGTTGATTTAGACATGGACCAAAGTATAGTATCAAGGGAGTTCAAGTCTCAGTTGCTTATATTTCATTTACATAGGGCTCAATAGAGAATGACATTTTTAGATAAAAGGGGTACAAGTGACAGACAACTTCAAGAAGGTGATTGGGTGTACTTAAGGATACAACCCTACAGACAACACACTCTCTCTGGTCAAAACTTCAACAGGCTATCTTCTAAATACTATAAACCTTATCTGATCATACAAAGAGTAGAACCAATAGCTTATAAATTACTCTTTTCTCCTCAAATGGCTATTCACCCAAACTTACATGTGTCCCAACTCAAACCTAGTCATGAAATACTATTATCATCAATCATCCTCCCATAGTTGACTTAGCAAGTCCTTTTTGTGTGGAACCTCAGGCTATCTTGGATAGAAGGATGATTCAGAGAGGAAATAAGACAGTCACCCAAGTGTTGATTCATTGGAAGGATATGTATAAGGAGCAAGCAACATGGGAAGATTACTATGTTGTGAAGTAGAGGTTTCTAACTCTCTTTCTTGAGGACAAGGATATTTCTAAGGAGGGTGACATACCTCAAAACTGAGCCATGTTGTATGGGAGCCTCAAGCATACATATATCGGAGGTTTCTCGATAACCCAACCCAATCATCATCACATCTATCCCAAAGGTCGGATGAATCCCGACCATATAATAAGATAACAGAAATATAACTAAGTATCAAGACATAATAAGTCTAACCATTTCATAAGATTCATCAAACTAAACATTATACCCAAGTCCATAGTCATCCACAATACCTCTATATAAACCGAAGTTTAGAAATGTATATGTCGGTACAAGCCCCCAACAATAGCCAAACGAAGTCAAAATAGACTAAGTCTAAAGTAAGGGAGCTAGAATAAATGTCCTTCGAAGTAAGGAATCTCACCACTCCAAGTCAATGTAAGAAATGCTTCGATTGTATAATCACAGCGCAGGAAAAGAAGGAGATGCTCTGGCCCCTATGTCGTGTAGAAACATAGTGTCCGGATATGGTTAATGGTTGGAGTGCTAGTATGTAACTCAAGGATAAGGATAAAATAACACCACCATTTAATAAAAAGTCAATATATCATATTAAATCATATTCATAACCTTATCCGTACAAATAGGTATATCACATGCCAATATTAGATCAAGATTTAACAATAATTTCAACATTTATTCATTGGCCATGAAATGGGGGACTTCGACCCTCCATACTTATAGATTCAATAGTTCACATTATGCATGGGACTTTAACCACCTTCACATGCACTTTAGATAAGAGACTTCAACCATTCTTACTCACTCATTAGCCAAGGACTTTAACCACATACACAATCATTCAAAGATGGGATTCTAGCCCTACACATATCTAATTAGGCTTGGCACTTCAACCACATATCTACACAATCAATTGGACATGGGACTTAACCTCATGCTCACACATTAGGCAAGGGACTCCAACCTCATGCCATACTTGGACTTTAACCACGAGTTATTCCATTCGGTGAGGTTCTTTAACCTCAAGAGATCTCCTTAAGCAAGGGAATTTAACCTCAAGCAATATCATTCGGCAAGGGACTTCAACCTCAAGCCATTCATAAGGCAAGGGACTTCAGCCTCAAGCCATCGCATAAGGCAAGGGACTTTAACCTCAAGCCATCAAAACTATAATTAGTTGGCATTGGGACTTTAACCCTTTGCCTATGCATCAACATACATTCAATACAACATTTAAGAACTTTAACCACTTTAGCCAATTCATCATTATTCATGACCACACCGTCCTTATGGGAGCCTTCATTGCTCAACACATTTAATAGTACAATTCCTTTATTTCACTCATCACACAACTTGATTTACGTTCATCAAGACCCTCACAAGGCATTCACATTTTATTAGCATTCTTATACCATATTTTAGCTCAATACACCATTCAAACTCATTTTTCATGTTGAGGGACTACAACCCCACATTGGTCATTAGCTCAACAAGGTTATCATCACACCTTACATGGCTTACAATTCCCTTAACAACATCATTATCAAACATCTATACTCATTAGGCCATTGCCCTAGCTCAATAAATCATTAACATGTACCTAGTCATTTCACTTAGACATTTTCACCTAGTCATTTCACTTAGACATTTTCACAAACACTTTGGGTGCATACCTTTAACAAGGTCATTCTCATGGTAGAAATCATCAAGATTAGGGTACTCAAGACCCTCATGTTGAATAACATACAACAAGCACCCATATATACAATCTACCATCAATAACATATTATCAATACAAATATAAGTAAGAATCATCATTATTCATTATTAGGTAGCAAAACCTTTTTCATTTGATTCAAAACCACCATGTACACTTACTAATCCAAGTGTGAAATACATGGGTTTAGATTTATTTAGAAAGTAGAAGAGATACATGCCTTAAACAAGATGACACACCAATAATCTTGACTTCTCCTTGCCACTAGATGAGTACCCTCCAAAACCTAGCCTTCAATCTTGCTTCAAGAAGCCGTTGGAGTGTTTAGGAGTGTTTAAGTCTTTTAAAATGAAGACTTTGGAGGCTACAATTCCTTATATAGTGAGAGGGGTTAGGGATTTAGGCAAGGGAAATAACCACAAAGTCCTTATTTAAAAACTGGAAAGATCACTCATGTAGGGGTATGGCTCCCTTAGCAATCGTACCCTAGGTTACGAGTGGTACCCTAACTCATACCTTAGGCTTCTCCTAGGTCAACCACACTATTGTAGGTACGAGTGGTCACCCTTGAGTTGTAACCAAAGGGTACGAATCAACCCGTAACTCGTACAGATAACCCATAAGTAAAATAGTCCACTCAAGATAGGTCCATGCTCCATACGGTTGAGTAGTATACTACTTGTATACATTGGTTACGACCAAGGGGAGGTTATGTCGTATAACAAATAGTATGACACCCTCATGGACTAATAAAGGAATAAAAGGGGAGGGCAAGGTGGGTACGAGTCGTGGCCAAGGGTACGACTCAAGGCTCTAGTCGTACCCAACTCCGAGGCACAAAAATGAAGTTATTTTTCAATGGTTTAATGCCTAGGTGTTTCAATTCTCCCCCACTTGGATCATTCGTCCACGAATGAAGGGTAAGGCATGCATGCATCAACTCAACCTTTACATAAGTTAGAAATAACTACACAACAAGGATACAACACAACACATATCATGATTATCAACAACCAACCATTTTATTTCATTGGTCTTAGGACTCCAACCCATTACTTATCTAACACTTACTCATTTCAGGACCTAGGGACTTTAACCGAACGATTTTCAACGATATAACGCAACTCAAAGAATTGGGAACTTTTACCCATTATCTATCAAAGACATGATCAACTCAAGGCACTAAGGACTTAAACCCAGCACAATAAGACACAAATAATTTTAAAGCATTAGGGATTTGAACCCTTTGTCTAGCAAGATACAAATTAATTCACACATTAGGAACTCTAATCCATTGTCTAGCAAAACATAAATTAATGCAAAGCTTAGGGACTTCAACCTATTGTCTATCAATACATAAATCAAAGTAAGGATACTAACATATACCTCCATCACAAGCTTCTGGAACAGGAAATAAATACGGAAACTTGGACTTCATGTACTCTTTCGTCTCCCAAGTAGCTTCCTCAAACTTTTAGTTCCTCCGTGGAACCTTCACCGAAGCCACTTCTTTCTTTCGCAATTGGCAAACTTGCTGGTCCAATATCCTCACCAGGATCTCCTTATAGGATAAGGAGTCCGAGATACCAATATTTTTCTAAGGAACAACCAAGGAAGGATTACCCACACATTTCCACAACATAGACACATGGAAAATAGGGTGAATAGAGTTCATACTAGAAGGAAACTCCAACTCATAGGCAACATTGTCAACCCTATTCATAATAAAGTAAGGACCAATATATTAGGGACTAAGTTTCCTTTTCTTACCGAACCGCATCACTCCCTTCATGGGCGACACTTTCAAGAATACCCAATCTCCAACACAAAACTCTAAGTCCCTATGCCGCACATCCGCATAGGTCTTTTAACAACTTTGAGTTGTCTTTAATCTATCATGAATCACTTTCACCTTCTCTAAGGTTTAGTGAACTAAGTTAGGCCGAAGCAACTTACCATCGCCAACTTCATACCACCCAATAAGAGATCGACATCTCTTACCATACAATGCCTCAAAAGACTCCATGCTAATACTAGAGTGGTAACTATTATTATAGGCGAACTAAATCAAAGGCAAGTGGTCATACCAACTACCACCATAATTAATTACACAATCCCGCAATATATCCTCTAATATTTAGATAGTTCTCTCTGCTTGACCATCTATTTGCGGGTGAAAAGCGATACTAAGGCACACCTTAGTTCCCAAACCTCTTTGGGATGACTTCCAAAAGTGGGATAAAAATGGAGGACCACGATCTGAGATAATAGACACCAGAGCACCATGCAACTTCACGATTTCCGCAAGATATAACTTCGCATAATATTCCTCCAAGAAATTAGTCCTCATGGGAAAGAAATGAGCTGACTTGGTTATTATATCAACAATAACCCAAATAGAATCATATTGATTTTGGGATCTAGAAAGACTGGTAATGAAATCTATATTAATTGCCTCTCATTCCCACTCGATAAAGGCAATCTCTTGGTACAAACCACCGGGCCTTATGTGCTCAACCTTTTCTTGTAGACACACCATACATTTAGCCACATGGCTAGCAATATCACGCTTCATATTATTCCACCAATGAAACTCTCTAAGGTCATGATACATCTTGGTGGAATCGGGATGAATAGCATAACGGGCCCCATGAGCCTCAGACATGACTCTTTCCCTTAATCTATCGACGTCGGGAACACATAGCCTACCTTGGTACCTCAAGATACAATCACCACCAACCATAAAGTCTGCGACCTTGTGTTGACCCATATTACTCTTGATCTTCATCAAGTTAGGGTCCAAGAATTATTTCTCCTTTATCTCCACAACAAGAGACGATTGAGATACCGAATGTACAAATAAACCACCATCCTCGGAGTCCGCAAGTCAAACTCCAAGATTAGCCAAACTATGGACATCTCTAACCAATTCCTACTTATTCACATCGACATAGGCCAAACTCCCTACAGAAAATATACTAAGAGCAGCAGCGACTACATTCGTCTTGCTGGGGTGGTAATGAAGACTCATATCATAGTCTTTCAATAGCTCAAGACACCTTTTTTGCCGAAGATTCAACTCCTTTTGAGTAAACACATATTGGAGGCTCTTATGATCAGAAATATCAGCATGAACACCTAGAGATAATGCCGCCAAATTTTCAAAGCAAAGACCACGACTAATAATTCTAGGTCATGGGTGGGGTAGTTCTTTTCATGAACTTTCAATTGCCTAGAAGCATAGGCCACCACCTTATATGTTGCATTAACACACAACCAAGACCAATACGAGAAGCATCACAATAGATTATAAAACCATCACTACCCTCGGGTAAGGTTAAAACTAAAGCTAAAGTTAACTTATCCTTTAACTTCTCGAAACTACCCTCACATGTATCGAACCACAAGAACTTGACCCACTTTTGGGTCAACTTGGTCAACAGGGCATCTATAGTGGAATAACTCCCCACATACCTTCTATAATAACCGGCTAGACCCAAGAAGCTCTGAAAGTCAGTTGGAGTCGTAGGTCTAGGCTACTTTTTAACCACTGTAACCTTTTGGAGATCTACCATGATCCCTTCACTAGAGATGACATAACCGAGAAAAGCTATGGCTTTCAACCAAAACTCATACTTGGAGAACTTGGCATATAAACAATGATCCTTCAAAGTTTGTAATACAGTACGGAGGTGATCTACATAATCCGCCTCACTCTTAGAATAGACTAAGATATCATTAATGAAGACAATGACAAACATGTCCAAAAACGAATGGAAGACCCTATTCATCAAGTCCATAAATGTCGTTGGGGCATTAGTCAACCCAAAAGACATGACAAGGAACTCATAGTGACCATACATGTATCTAAAGGCAGTCTTAGGGATATTCGCATCCCTAATCTTAAGTTGATGATAACCCAATCTAAGATCAATCTTAGAGAAACACTTCGCACCCTAAAGTTGGTCAAACAAATCATTGATCCTAGGGAAAGGATATTTATTCTTTACGGTCACTTTGTTCAATTGATGATAATTAATGCACATACGAAGGGAACCATCTTTCTTGCGCACAAACAACAGAGGAGCACCCCAAGGAGACACACTACAATGGATAAAACCTTTATCTACGAGGTCCTTCGATTGCTCCTTAAGTTCTCTCAACTCTGCCGGAGCCATTTTATAAGGAGGGATAAAGATCAGATGAGTGTCTAGAAGAAGATCAATCCCAAAATTGATTTCTCTATCGGGAGAAACACTGGGTGATCATCAGGAAATACTTAGGGAAACTCATTCACCACAAGAATGGATTCTAGAGAAGGATCTTCCAAGTTAGAATTTTTAACCCGAACCAAATAATACAAACACCCTTTTAAAATCAACTTCCGGGCTTTGAGATAAAAAATGCACCTTCCCTTAGGCACTAAGGAACCACCTTCTCATACAATGACTGGCTTATTAGGGAATTTGAACATGACTCTACGGGTTCGATAATCTAAGAAAGCATAGCAAGAGTGCAACCAATCCATCCCTAAAATGACATCAAAGTCAACCATGTCGAACTCTATCAAGTAAACAAGAGTATCTCTACCACCAACAAATATCACACACCCCTTATAAACTCTTTTAATAATCACAATCTCCCACTAGGGTAGAAACAGAAAAACAAACCAACAGACTCTCGGGACCACAATCAAGATGCACATCCATATACAGAGTGACATAAGAAAGGGTAGACCCTGGATCAAGCAAACAATACACATCATGGGAGAAAATCTCAACATACCTGTGACAACATCGGGAGATGCCTCAGAATCTTAGAAAGTAGCAAGTGCATATAAGCGGTTCTGACCAACACCGGTACCATAAGCAGAAACAGAGACAGGCATAGCACCCTTTGGTGTCGGAGGAGGTGGAGTAGCAATAGGGGCCCTGTTGGTACAAGAAGCTACTAGAGAGGGGAACTTACTCTGCATGTTCCCAATCTAACCACAATGAAAGCATCAGTTCCTCCCTTTCTCATATTGACCGTGATAACTCTGACCACAGAATTTGTAAGGAGGGAGGGGTGGAGCTAACTGAGCACCACTAGCCTGGAATTGGGCACCTTGTGACTAAGACTCTCCACTAAACTGAGACCGATGACCACTCAAAAACTTTAGGTAAGGAGAGATAACACTAGCCGAGGAGAACGAACCCGAACTCCCCAACTTCTTTTGTGGCCACTTGCCACCATCTTCACCACTATACTCAGAAGGCCTAAATTTCTTTCTTTGTCTCTCACTAAGATCAACTTACTTCTTTTTCTCATCTTCTACTTTTTGCATATACACGATCAACCTATAGATATCCATGTTCTCGATCAACAAGGCCATCTTGCTCTTAAGAACTAGCTCATGGGACAATCCCGAGACAAATTTGCATATTTTAGCCCTCATGATAGAAACCATCTCGGGAGTATACCTTGACAATTAATGGAATTTCAAGGAATACTCTTGAACGGATATCCTCCCTTGCTTTAAGTTCACAAACTTTTCCGTCGTTGCCTCATTCAATTCTTGAGAAAAGAAGCGGTCAAGGAAGGCCTTAGAGAAATCCACCCAAGAAGCCAGACTAGCATTAATACCCCTAGACAACTCACACCCTTCGTACTACTGGTACGCTATATCTTTTAATTGGTAAGATGCAAGCTCAACACCCTCAATTTCCAAAGCATTCATGATTCAGAAGATCTTTTCCATTTCATCGACAAATCCTTGAGGATCTTCCTCAACCTTTGTACTGGATAACATAGGAGGGATCAACCTCATAAATTAGCCAATTCTTGTAGCCTCAGAAGAAACGGTAGTTGGAGCACCACGGCCCATTTGAGAGGTTACTAATTGAGTCAAGAGATTGATAGAGCAATGAAACTCTGCATTAGTAGCATCCCTTTGAGGGGATAAGTCAAGGTTGGTGGATGGAACCCCACGAGAATGGCCTGATGCCACAGCCCTAGCCCAGGTCTGAACTTTATAAGTTGGACGAGCTTCGGCCATAGGACCCTCAGTTGTGTCTGCCTGAGTCTCAGATCTCCTTGGAGGCATGATCTGAAAGATAGCAAACGGAATTAAAGAAAATCCAAGACCTTAGACTTAATAGCTTAAGATTGAAACACAAGAAAGGGAAATATTCCTAAAATATCTCATAGCCTTTCTTTTATAAGTGTAGCGCCCTTCATACCCATAAAAGAAACTCTACTTGACACGGTATTATGAATACCCAAATGACCATGAACCTAGGCTTTGATACCAACTTGACACGCCCCAAAACTGGGCCATGTCATAGGGTCACCTCAAGCACACATGTATTAGAGGTTTCCCCGATAACTCAACCCAATCATCATCACATCCATACCAATGGTCAGATGAATCCCGACCATATAATAAGATAACAAAAATATAACTAAATGTCAAGGCTTAACAAGTCTAACCATTTCATTAGATTCATCAAACTAAACATTATGCCAAAGTCCACAGTCATCCATAATACCTCTATACAAACCAAAGTTTAGAAATGTATATGTCGGGATAAGCCCTCGACAATAGCCAAACGAAGTCAAAATAGACTAAGTCTAAAGATAAGGGACCCAGAATGAATGTCTTCTGAAGTAAGAAAGCTCACCACTCCAAGTTAATTCATGAACCGATTCGATCGTATAATCACTGCGCAGGAAAAGAAAGAGATGATCCAGCCCCTATGTCGCGTAGAGACATAGCGTTCGGAGATGATTAGCGGTTGGAGTGCTAGCATGTAACTCAAGGATAAGGTCAAGACAACATCATCATTTAATAACAATTCAATATAACATATTCAATCATATTCATAACCTTATCCATACAAATAGGTATATCACATGCCAATATTAGATCAAGATTTAACGATAATTTTAATATTTATTCAGTGGTCATGAAATAAGGGACTTCGACCCTCCATACTAATAGATTCAACAATTCACATTATGCATAGGACTTTAACCACCTTCACATGTACTTCAGATAAGGGACTTCAACTACGCTTACTCACTTATTAGACAAGGACTTTAACCACATACACAATCATTCAAATAAGGGACTTTAGCCATACACACATCTAATTAGACATGTGACTTTAACCTCATGCTCCTATATTAGGCAAGGGACTCCAACCTCATGCCACACTTAAACTTTAACCACAACTTATTCCATCCGACGAGATTCTCTAACCTCAAAAGATCTCTTTAAGAGAGGGACTTTAACCTCGAGAAATATTATTAGGCAAGGGACTTTAACCTCAATCCATTCATAAGGTAAGGGACTTCAACCTCAAGCCATCGCATAAGGCAAGAGACTTTAACCTCAAGCCATCATAACTATCATTAGTTGGCATTTAGGACTTTAAACCTTTGCCCATGCATCAGCATACATTCAATACATCATTCAAGTACTTTAACCACTTTAGCCAATTCATCATTATTCATGACCACACTGTCCTTATGGGAGCCTTTATTGCTCAACTATTTCAATAGGCCAATGCCTTCATTCCTCTCATCACCTAATTTAATTTACGATCATCAAGAACCTCACAAGGCATTCACACTTTATTAGAATTCTTATACCATACTTTATTTCAATACACCATTCAAACTCATTTTTCATGTTGACGGACTTCAACCCTTCATTGGTCAATAGATCAACAAGGTTATCATCAAACCCTACATGGATTACAATTCCTTTAACAACATTATTATCTAACATCTATACTCATTATTCCATTGCCCTAGCTCAATAAATCATTAACATGTACCTAGTCATTTCACTTAGACATTTTCACAAACACTTTGGGTGCATACCTTTAATAAAGTCACTCTCATGGTATAAATCATCAAGATTAGGATACTCAAGACCCTCATGTTGAACAGCATACAACAAGCACCCACATATACAATCTACCATCAATAACATGTTATCAATACAAGTATAAGTAAGAATCATTATTATTCATTGTTAGGTAACAAAACCTTTTCATTTGATTCAAAACCACCATGTACACTTACTAATCCAAGTGTGAAATACATGAGTTTAGATTTATTTAGGAATTAGAAGAGATACATGCCTTAAACAAGATGACACGCCAACAATCTTGACTTCTTCTTGCCACTAGATGAGCACCTTCCAAACCTTAACCTTCAATCTTGCTTTAAGAAGCCTTTAGAGTGCTTAGGAGTGTTTAAGTCTTGTAAAATGAAGACTTTGGAGGCTAAAATGCCCTATATAGTGAGAGGGGTTAGGGTTTTAGGCAAGGAAAATGACCACAAGTTCCTAATTTAAATGTTGGAAAGTTCACTTGTGCAGGGGTACGACTCCCCCATATGGTTCTCTTAGCAATCGTATGCTAGGGTATGAGTGGTACCCTAACTCGTACCCTAGTCTTCTCTTAGGTCAACCACACTGTCTTGGGTATGAGTGGTCACCCTTGAGTTGTAACCAAAGGGTGCGAATCAACCCCTAACTCGTATAGACCACCCATAAAGAAAATAGTCCACTCAAGCTAGGTTCATGCTCCATACGATTGAGTAGTATATGACTCATATACATTGGTTACAACCAAGGGGAGGTCATGTCGTATAGAAAACAACATCACCCTCATGAACTAATCAAGGTACGAACGGGGAGGTCAAGGTGGGTACGAGTCATGACCAAGAGTACGACTCAAGGCTCTAGTTGTACCCAACTCAGAGGCACAAAAATAAAGTTTTTTTTTAATGGTTCAAGGACTAGGTGTTTCAGAGGGAGAAGTGTTTGAGACTAGCATGGAGAAAAGTGATTGAGAAGGTTCAAGGCCAAGGTAAAAATAGTACCTAGTGCTGGGAAAGTAGTACCCAACAGTTAAGTTAGTTAAAGTATCTGGAAATGAGATTTTGCATTTAGGCCCTTTATATTTTGGAATAGGAAGTTACTTAAATTATATATTTCGTCCTAGACATTATCTAGAAGTCCTTTTCTAGTCCTTGTCAGAAGTTGTCAGTGGAAGATTCCATTCTTATCTGATAATAGTGCAAGTCATCTAGGGTTGGAGAAGTAGTATAAATTGTAATGTTCCATTTTCTTAGTTGATTATCTAATAAAATTATCCTAGCCGTATTTAGTTAGCTTTTTCTTCTTATTTTCCTAGTTTGCACTGTTCCATTGTTGTTGTTAGTTGGGATTCTATTGATCTGCTTCACTTTTATTTTTTAGCGCTTCTTGGATTTTATTTATTTTAAATTTTTCAGTATATTTATACCATTGTTATACACATTTGTGCATAGGCCTTGAATTTAAGAGAGATTGTAGAAAGAATAAAGAATTGAAGCGGCAATTTTAATTTTCATTAGACAATGAATATATTAACTCCTTTCTGAGAACTTTCCTTTTTTCGTTGTTTGGCCCAAGCAAATAACCAATTGGATTGTCAGTAAACTCCATGGCCCTTTCAAAAATAAATATGATCTTAGTTTGTTTGTGAATGCTCTATCTAATAAAATAGAATGACTGGTAAAATCAATTTAGTAATCTTATAACTGATGATTTTCACTTTGAAGATCTATCTACATTTGAAACTATGAAATTTCATGATGAATTTAATATGTGGGTACCCTGTGGCGAAAATGAAAAATATTTTATAGTATTTTATTCTGCGGTATAGGACATAGAAGATGGGTAAAGTTTGATATATTTTTTAGATGTGGATGAAAAAAAGAGAAGTGTTTTTATCTTTCATTCATCTCCAAATTTCTATGGAGATGCAGTGATATCATTAATAATACTTTTAAAATTTTGCTGAAAACTGACTTATTAACCTCTGCATTTCAAAATATTAAAACATTTACTTGCATTAAAATAAAATTCTTATCTAAATATTATATAACCGATTTGGTGAGCTGTTGAATATTAAGTTCATATAATATATTGGATGAAATGCTACTACAAAAAATATCAAAATTTCTTAGAATGATAAGAGTTTCAAAGACCATATGGTGGAATTAAACAAGTAAGCAATCCAACTTGCTTAGAAGCTTTAGAAAAGTTATGCATAATTTTTACATCATCCGTGATATAAGGTTTATTAGTTGTTAAAAATATGCAATACAATGAAGAGATAAAAACCAGTCTTTCTAAGTAGAAAATAATATTTGTGTATGATTTAAACATTTTATTTAGCAAGCATCATGAGAAGTCATAAGTGATTGATCATACAATGTGGTGTACATATTCTTCACCTATTAGTTTGATGTATGATTTACGAACATTTTATAAAGAAAATATAAACTGGCAAAGGTTAAGATGTAGAAAAATCTAAATAAAGATTAAAGGTTGTTGAATGAGTGTGTGGAGTTCAATCACTTTCTGTTTCATGAGGTAATAGTGTTAGGAAACTCAAATACTTTTATAAGGTAGAAGTTTATAAACTGAAAGGTTACAAGTTCTACTAAAAAATTTGAAGTCAGTTCAATCTTGCATTTTAATATATTGGAGTTTTAATCTACTTGTGTGTAATCTTTTCATTATTGTGTTTTTTGTTGTACCTGAATTTTCAATCCTTCACTTCAATGTGTTGAGCCTTAATTTACTTTCTGATTAACATTTCTATTGTTGTGTTTTTTGTTGTTCCTGAATTTCTCACTATTTCTGAACTTCTTTTAGTGGAGAGATGAAACCTAATAAAATTAACCTTCTCCATAGCAAGAAAAGTAACTCAACTCAACTATCAACCAAATTGACCTCCTCTACAACAAGAAAAATAACTAGCTATATGATAATTGAAGGCTTATTCATATCACTCTAAACAGATTATTAGTTCTGAACTGTACAACTTGGTTCCTCAATAAATTTACATGGTATGAAGCATTGATATGTTGTAAATGTTAAATCAATTTGATAGTATTACTTGTGTTGATATGTCGTAAGAAGTTGATTGATTTGATAGTATTACTTCTATTGATGTGTTATAAATATTTAATCAATTTGGTAGTAAATTACTTATGTTTGAAACAAGTATATTGATAGAGCAAATGAGAGTAAGCAGTAAACAACTCTTATATATTATTGGTTCGTGATTTCACATGTTGGCTGAATATCCGTTCTCAGCACGGGCACTGACCATCTAATAAGGATATATAGAGAAGGTGAGATTTGAGCACCATTTTCCTTTTACTACATTGTCCAAATATATGAATGCTTACACCATAGGACTTAATAATAAATTTGGATCCCTCTATATAATTTGATTTATGTTTTATTATTAAGTTATTTAATTTTTAGACATTATTAAATAATTCCTCTATTGATTTTTACTTGGAGTACAAATATAAACTCTCAGTTTTAAAATTGAATTTATTCAATAAGTGGTAAGAATTGAATGTCAATCAAATCTCACCCTAATTTGAAGGCGTGACACAGATATTTGTCCCTTTCTATTTTATCTTTTTTATGTATAGTTTAATGAAAGCCAAGTTATCCAATGCCTGACCAAGCTTAAGCTGCATTTATTATAAAGAAAAATGACAATCTACCAAATGCCCCCGCCATTGACATTTTTATTCTTCAACTAAGACCCATACATCACTCACACCCTTTCTATTTTTCTCTCTTTTTCTTTTTTTCTTTTAATTGAATTTAATTTTTTAAAAAGATATATAATCATATAACAACAACAACAATTTACTCAGTATATTGCCACATAGTGGAGGTCTGGGTAAGAATAGAATGTATGTAGTCCATACCACTACTTTAGAGATGAGGCAGATCGATAGACTCCCAGCCCGAGATCAAATAACGTAGGAAACATAAGAACAAGAAATAAACGATAGTAACAAAACAACAGACAGTAACAAAACAATAGATAGTAGCAGAAACAAGATTATCACGAAGTAATACTACTGACAAACTACCCAAAACCACAAATCAACATCCAAAAAGCTCCAAGAACAAGACGCTACTCATGAAACGTTACATTACTAGCCTCTATTCTACTAAATTTCCATCCTAATACTTGTCCTCCACGTCTTCCTATCAAGAGGCATGTCCTCGATAAGTTGTAACTGCTTAATCATGTTTTACGCATCTAAATGTAGGACGAATCTAACAAAATCTATACTATATTTAAAATGTGAAGGCCCTTAGAAATATTGTTTGAACTTTTTGCCCTTCGTTAAAATTCTGAGTTTTAAACAAAATTGTCTTTTTACTATTTCTCATATTTAAGGGCTGAAAATTAATTAAACATTTATAGTAAAACTTTTCCTTATTGAAAGTTATCACAATTCATGACAATTAATACCTTTTCATTAATTTAAAATTAATTAAATATTTATAGTAAATTTTCTTTTCATTAGAAATCATAGAATTCATGACATCTAACATTTTTTACATTAGTTTAAAAATTCTAAATCAACTAAATTTGATTTTAATTAGATTTTAAAAATTTAGAAATAAATATAAAAGCGTCCAAATAAGAAAAATTTAGCAAAAATATCAAAAATTAAAAAGTTTCAAATACGTAAAAAATATGTAATTAATCAAAAATTACCACGTGCTATTAAACTAGTAATAATAATAATGAAACTCGTTATGCTTATTCAAATATCATAATTATCAAAATCGGTATTCATTTTCCATAGTCAAAAGATAAAGTACAGTTACTATTATTTTATTTTAAAAAAAAAAAGTTAAAAGCACATTTTTCGTACTTATAATTCTTTTTCCATGATTTTTTTTTTCTGAAAAAGAAAATCTCAAGCAAATTCAAAATAATAAAGTGTCAAAAAGAGGAACAAAAAATACTTTCTCCGTCTCATAATAAATAAATTGTTAGACTTTAACACACAAATTAAGAAAAAAAATTAAAAATATAAATTTAACATAATTTTTTATTTTTATCCTTGTTCAAAGTACAGAATCATATTTATTTTATTCTTTTTTAGTTAATGGACCCATTAATTATCAAATTCTCAAAGATAAATTTAAGAAAAAATTTTAATAATTCACTTATTTTAAAACACTAAAAATATTCCAACAATTAATTTACTATTACGAAAGGAGGGAGTAATAATTATCCAATCCTCCCCATTTAATCGCATGGGTCCAGCATTACATATTAACAACAACGACCCAATGACACGTATAAACCACCCAATAATTTTATTTTATAATTTGCCACTAGATTTCTTTTTTTTTTGGGGGGGGGGAGGGGCGGGGTTTAACGAGAAAAAATTCCATAACACACTTACCGCCAGTACAAAGCTTGATGCTCTTTCTTGGCCGTTACCTCTTTGTTAATTGATCTTCATGAAGCTTGTAGTCTGATTTTTCTGTGTATCAGAAAATGGTGTGTGCAGGCCGAATACTATGCTCAACGACGCCGTTTTGCTCTTCCACTTGGGCGTTTCGTAGCTCAAGATATGTCCATCATGGTAATGGTAGAAACAGAATTAGATGGCGATCCATGGCCTCCGATGCTGATGCATCTTCGTATGCTACTTCTATAGATTCTGAATCCTCCGATAAAAATGCCGCCGGGTAATTTGAGAAATTATTGTTTGAATGTTTCAATTCTGAGTTATGATCAATTATTGAAAGTTCTTGGAGTGAGTGATTTGGACAGGTTTTGTATAATAGAAGGGCCTGAGACAGTAGAGGATTTTGCTAAAATGGAGTTGCAAGAAATTCGAGATAATATTACAAGTCGGAGAAATAAGATATTTTTGCATATGGAGGAGGTCTGCCTGTCTTCTTTTTCTCATATTTATTAGTATGTCTTTTCCCTTCTTAGCTCAGTGTGCAGGTTTGTAGCTTAATAATAGTAAACATTGATCTATTGTTCTCAAAGGTATGATATAGTTGGGGAAATAATTGTAAAGAACCTACTGATAACTCATGTAGAAACTATAGAGCATAGCAAATACTTTTAATTTTTTTTATTTATTTTTTTATAATTGTGGTGTTGGGGCTAGCTTAATCTCCACCTCCCGCTAGCAACAATGACCAAGTAACTTTGTCTACTATAGCCAGGACAGGTATCTCTCACTGCTGGGATTTTTTGAACTTGAGACCTCATGGTTCTCGACTCACTTCATTGACCACTAGGTCACATCCTTGGTGCTACAACATAGCAAATCCTTTTTATCATAATAATTGATCACATATAGTTAGTTCACATTAATGACCGGAGAAATGTATATATATGACAAAATAAGAAAGAAAAAGGATGCAAGATGTTTCATTTATATAAATATTACCACTGAACTATTATGAAGGAATCTGTATTCTTACTTAATTATTAGGCTTAAGGTCAAATTGTTTGGTTCGGTGGAATAGGTGTCAAGCAAGTATTTTCCTAATATGGAGTAAGAAATATGATGGTGTGGGAGACATGTCACTGTGTAACAGTTATGAACTTGGTAAAATAAAGTATAGTAATAAGTTGATTTGTTGCATAAATCTCAATGTCACTTTTGCCTATTATGATGGAGTATAATTTACTGTGGTTTTTATTACAATTTTGCTGATATGAAATACAATCTGCTTTCAGTATTGCCTCTCAATGTTTCTGCATTGCCTATCATGAATAGAGATGTTACCATTATTATATTGATCAGACTCCTATTTTTTATTCGAATTATCTATACTTATATCCATGGTATCCCTGCTCTGAGTTTGCAGTGGAACTTTGGTTGCTATAGTTGCATAATCAGATAATTATGCTCTTTCAGTGACAAATTGTTATTACTTCTAATCTTCAAACTTGAGCAGGTACGCCGGCTAAGAATACAACAAAGGATAAAGAGTGTTGAGCTTGGGATACTATCGGACGCACAAGAAAATGAGCTTCCTAATTTTCCATCATTTATTCCCTTTTTGCCTCCTCTTGTAAGTACTTTTAGCTTTTGCAGAATGTTTATGTAGTGGTCAGCAACTTATAATAACCCAACGTCCCAGTTAAAATAATGTAGGGAGATCCTTTATTTTTCTTTGGCCAAACACATTGTCAGACCCCTCAACTTGGCACGAACTTTCACTTTGACACCTAAAGTGGACGTTGTTCATTTTAAACACCTAAACCAGCTACCAACTGTGTCATTTGGCACCTTTTTGCATCAGCTCTGGCATGTGGGTTGCAATCGCTTCCAACATGGATTAAACGGCCAATTGATTTGTGCCAACTCATTTTAAATCGCCACATCATTATATACACCCACAATTATTTATTTTTTTTAAATAAAGACCAAAACGCATGGCAAGGTGTCCAATGAATTAATGGCATGTAGTTTTTTGGCCAAATAATTATAGAAAAGCCCCACCACAACGTCTTCCCCACCCAACCACAGTCTTCTTCGAGCTTAACCTCCATTAATGGAGGTTGAATTTTCCAAGGATGATAAGCATACCTCCTCATACTCGAAGGATGACAGATCCGCATTAATATCTTCACGAATTTCAGACATATGACTAAAATAATATGGAGGAGAAGGAGGCCGCTGGTCAGTTAGAAAATTAATTAACAGAAGAAAATATAGATACGTTTGGGAGTTGCTTGGAAGAAAACATAGATACTTTACAGGATGGGTGCTTGGAAAGGAATCCTAGTAGACCAAATTGTATTTTAGTAATATTCTTTAAGAGTTAATTATCATATTGATAAAATATTTAACTCTTCGTGTTTGAATTAGGAACTTAATTTTATTAGTTTTTTTGTTTTCTTGTACACATATTTTTAGTCAAAAACATAGGTTATATTGTTAGATGTGATATGAAAAAAAAAACATTCAAATAAATTATTCTCTAAGAGATAGAGGGGGTTTGGAAGTACCATTGAAAGAGTTTGAGCTTGAAAAATTGGTGAAAGATAATGGGATGAAAAAATGGGGAAAAAGAAGATAAAATTAAATTAAAAATGGGCTAAAATAAGGTTGTCACGCGTGCAAAAGTCTACACTCACTTTGTCATGTCAGCGAAAGGTTCCAAAATGACACGGTGGCTAGTTTAGGTGTTTAAAATGAACAACGTCCACTTTAGGTGCCAAAGTGAAAGTTTGTGCCAAGTTGCGAGACCTGGTGATGTGTTTGGCCTTTTTTTTTCCTCTCCAACGCCCAATCTGTGTGGATTTACATGGACTTGCTACCCTCCTCATTTTTTCTTTTTGGTGGGGAGCACTGCAGGCTATGCTGTATTTAACTACCGTTTTTATGTTTTTTTCCAGACATCAGCAAATCTTAAGCAATATTATGCCACTTGTTTATCCCTCATTGCCGGATTTATGCTTTTTGGTGGACTTCTAGCACCCAGTGTAAGTTTCTCTTTTTTCTTATTATTGTTATTTTGACCTATTGAGTTAAGGTGAAAATCTGATTAATTTCTGAGGTATTCGTAGATCCTAACAATCAGTTCAAACTCCTGTATATCCCTTATGAAGCCTACTACTTTTACCATCTAAAGTGTGCTTATATTGCTGCAGTTGGAGCTAAAATTGGGACTAGGGGGCACATCATATGCTGATTTTATTAGAAGCATGCATTTACCAATGCAACTTAGGTATGTTTGTAGCTATTGTATGTTCGCTTAGCAAAGAAGTATTCACTTCTGTACCACCAACAGCAATGGCTTCATAACATGTAGGCTCGCCAAAATAAAGGGCCAACACTATAGGTAAAACAATTATGTTCTCACTGCTAGTAATCTGTATAGGCATCTTTTATTGAATTAAGGTCATTGAAGTGTAGCACATAGGATGCTAAAATGAAATTCTTAAGGTTACTTATATGTGAGCAGAACCGTGTCATGGTGTTCTTGTTGGTTTAGTAGATAAGACAAGGTACCTACTTTATAAGCACAACTTTAAATTACTCGATTCTATCAAATGTGCCACCCTTTTCACAACCTTTGTTGCTCCCAGGATTTGAGGTTTGGGGATTCTGAAAATTAGCATAGGACAACGACCTAAAGCTAATATATAATAACACCAGCAAACTAATGAACAAGTATCAAGATTCAATTTATGTTAAAAAAAAAAACGGAACGCTTAAAACAGCATATAAATGTAAACGTTATCATAACAAGTTTACTCGACAATTTGTCATGTTTAAAAAATGATGAAATGATCAATGATTGCATCACTTAACTTGTTTGAAAATTAATTTTATTTTTGAGGGTTTGTGAAGAAACTAATAGCCAAATCTCTTTTGTTTTAGAATAGATTGTGCTTTTTGCTTTTTTAACTTGTAATTTTCTGTTTTGTTTTCTCATTGAAGTTATTAAAATATAATCTGCAGACTATAAAGCTCTTTTAGGGTAAATATAGTTTTTTGACGGATGTAGCAGTGTATTCTAGATTTTCTTCTAGAAAAAAAAGAGCGCACTAAACATAACAGAAAATGAAAAAAAGAGGTTACACTATTAAGTTGCGGACCCACATCAAGGGGTTAGTAGAGCTTTGCTGGTCGACTTTGCCCCACTGAGCAATTCGCTTGTCTGTCTAGGTGGTAGTAAGGTTGTAGTAAGGTTGGATTCTCAGGCGGTTTGTAAGAGGGATAGTTTTAAGTATCTTGGGTCTATGATTCAGGGGAATGGCGAGATTGATGAGGATGTCTCTCACCGTATTGGGGCGGGATGGATGAAGTGGAAGCTCGCCTCGGGGGTGTTGTGTGATAAGAAGTTGCCCCTAAAGCTTAAAGACAAATTCTACAGGGTGGCAGTCCGTCCGGCCATGCAGTATGGCGCGGAGTGTTGGCCAGTAAAGAACTCTCACATCCAAAAAGTGAAGGTGGAGGAAATGAGGATGTTGCGTTGGATGTGTAGACTTACCAGGGGTTATAGAGTTCGGAATGAGATTATTCGGGAGAAGGTGGGAGTGGCTTCTGTGGAGGATAAGATGCGAGAAGGAAGATTGAGATGGTTTGGGCATGTGATGAGGAGGGGCACGGATGCACCGGTTCGTAGGGGTGAGAGGCTTGCTTTGGATGGCTTTAGGAGGGGTAGAGGTAGGTCGAAGAAATACTGGAGAGAGGTGATTAGGCGGGACATGGAGCAGTTACAGCTTACTGAGCACATGACCCTAGACAGGAAGATCTGGAGGACGTGTATTAGGTTAGAAGGCTAGCGTCAAGTTGGGTAGGTAGGGTAGGGCTTTACTTGGTGGGTGTATTAAACCTGTTTTGCTACCTTGTTGCATGTTGTATTACGATTGCTTAGTCTTCTTTGTTTACTATTCCTCTGTTCACTATTCTTTTGTAATTAGCGTATTTATGTATTGTCATCTTTTTGTTTGGAGTTGATTACTATTCCCTGTCTTGAGCCGGGGGTCTATCGGAAACAGTCTTGCTATTTCTCCGGAGGTAGTGGTATGGACTGCGTACATCTTACCCTCCCCAGACCTCACTATGTGGAAATAAACTGGGTTTGTTGTTGTTGTTGTCTAGGTGGGTTCGCACTTTAATTAATATCCATATTTACTATAGTTTCTTATACAATTACAAGGTCTACGCAAAAGCTACTAGGTTCGTCCGAACCCCTACATTACACTGTAGCTCCTCCTCTTACTGATACTTTTCAAAAATGTCGATGGTTGCTTGTTGGATCCTCCAACAATAGTGTACTCTTTAAGGGTCCGACAGGGTGCAGCAACACTTTTAAAAAGTCCAAGCAACTTAGTTCACAACTATAGTTGTACTGCAAAGACTTTTTTCTTTTAGTAATGAGTTGTAATTACTGCATGGAGCGAATTATGATAGATGCAGATAATCTATGATAGAGTTTGTCTGTGAAAAACTTTTTGAAAATTTTTGGATTACATGGTTGTTAGGTTTTCCAAAATAACTAATGAATGAAGAACGGGAAAGGTGCAGTTTTTTATGGGAGAAGTTCTTCCTGCTCTTAAAAAATAATTAATCTTCAAGAATTACAGTTATCCAAACATGTTAGCACAAACGTTTTCTTCCAAAACCTTTTCAAAAAACTTTTTCCAAAAATTGTCTAAACTAATGTCACAAAGAGCACATTAAATGCCTCTCAAATTTTAGGTGTGTAATTGACTAATTCTTGAGACACTCATCTTATGTTGTGAGGAGTCAGAAGTTCTCCACGATCTCTTCCATACAAGTTGTTGGTATAATATACCACAAATAACAATATTTACAGTTGAAAAATAAAGAGAGATGTGTCGATTACCCCTGAACTTGTCACGTTTTATTCATGGTACACTTGAACTTTGACTAGTCTTAAGTACCCCCAAACTTGTTCTTTTACTACATCGAGTGACCCTTTTTTCTGATGTGGCAAAATGTTTGATTTCACACTCCATCGCGCGCGTGATGGAGTTATTTTTTGGCCAAATCATCATTTTCAGTGGTAAAAAAAGAAAAAAACTTCATTTTCCTTTAATTTTTTCAAAAAATTCAATTATCCCTCTTCCTGTATCACGTCCAATCTAAAAAAAAAAATTCATTTTATTGCTTCTACTTTTTCTACTTATTTCTAACTCCATGAATTATAATAGGAGACTTGTTTGTGCATGTGGGTCTCCTCCAATTGTGAAAATTTCATGGTCAGATGACAATTTCGAACGTAGATTCCTCGGTTGTATGGATTATGGTGTAGGTAGTTATATTGGTTGACGATTTTTAGTCCCTAATGATTTAATTTTTTATTTAACCGATAAGAAAATACTCATAAAATAGAAAAAATAGTAACTAACATGAAAAGAAATCGAATCTTAGTTGCAACCAAAATCCTACTTATATATTTATATATATATGGGGTGTAAAATAATAATTTAGCATAAACTTATTGGGTTATCGATTTACCCAATAACCCAATAAAATAAATCAAAATCGAATCAATAACCCAATAACGATAACTCAATAACATTTTTATTGGTTCGATTTTTGTACACCCCTAACTTAAATTGCAATTTTCTTACTCCATTAATTATAATAAGAAACGTATTTGTGCATGTAAGTCTCCTCAAAATCCTAATCGAAACACTAATCGGAAACTACTATGAAACACTAACCTGAAAAAATAATTTCATATTTTTAACACAAAAAAATATAATTTTTTCAAATAATAACTTACTTGATCATCGAGTAAAAGATGCGGGAAGGAAGACTGAGATGGTTTGGGCATGTGATGAGGAGGGGCACGGATGCCCCAGTTCGTAGGTGTGAGAGGCTAGCGTTGGATGGCTTTCGGAGGAGGAGAGGTAGGCCGAAGAAGTACTGGAGGGAAGTGATTAGACATGATATGGACCAGCTACAGCTTATTGAGGACATGACTCTAGATAGGAAGGTGTAGAAGTCGCAGATAAGGGTAAAAGGCTAGGTCATGTGCGCGGGTTGTAGCTAGTAGTAGAAGAGCTCATGTATAGCTGGGTTAGTAATCCCAGGACTGTGTCCATAGGTGGGGATCGTACTTTCCGGATGCCATATTTCTTATCTCTTATTTCATATTGTGCTTATTTATCTTATTTCGTATTGCTCTGATTTCTATTTTATTTTTAGTATGTCTTATTCCTTTTATGTTATGCCACCCACCATGCTTAATGGTGCATTACGCTCTTGCTTACTATTCTCTATCTTGAGCCGGGGGTCTATCGGAAACAGCCTCTCTACTTCTTTGGAGGTAGCGGTATGGACTGCGTACATTCTACCCTCCCCAGACCCCACTTTGTGGGAATACACTGGGGTGGTTGTTGTTGTTGTTGATCGTCGAAAATTCAACCTTTCACTATTTCGGAGTAGAGGTAGAGGAAAACTGAAAAATATAATTTTTTAGAGAAAATTCAGATAATTAAGGGTAGAAGTGGGTTATTTTTTAATATAGGATCAATATAAGGGGAGCGGATGGTATTTATCTACGTGGACATTTTTTTCCACGTGTACGCGCGTGTTTTACGCGCTCTGGTCCTTCAGCTGAAAAGGGTCACGCGACGTACTAAAAGAACAAGTTCGGGGGTACTTAGGACTAGTCAAAGTTCAGGTGTACCATGAATAAAACGTGACAAGTTCAGGGAGGTAATTGATACTTCTCTCAAAAATAAAATGAACAAAAATGAATAAATTGTATTCAAGCTGAGGTGTGGATATCTCGCTCTCTTTAAAGAGATTCAAGCCCACTAAGGCATAATCTACACCGATCCAGCAGTATCACTCTTGACTTGTCCCCTCTAGGATACAACAACTCATCTGATGTACAACTCAAGCAACTATGGATTAGTTGAAGAGTCCAAAGCTCCACCAAAAGAATACCTTCCTTCAACATAAGATTACTTTCTTTATACTCTCTTTTATGTAGTGAATACAGTATTTTTTGTTTCAACTCTCTCTTTCACTATTCTCACCTCACTGCGTACTATAATATTTTCTCACACTTCACATATTTCTTATCGTATAACACAAAGGAAGAAAACACTATTATTTATAGGTGAGGAATTCTTCCTTGTAATGAATAGGAAGAATGTGGGTAGTAAAGTAGGTAGATGAATGACCTTGAGGTTACATAAGTTACATGAGTTACAAGGCATAAAGAGGTAGAATAATTGGTGAATAATGTGATAGTGGTTACAATGGTATTAAGGACAATAATAATCACATTTAGCCACCAATATAAGTGAGTAACTAGGCACACAAATGCCATTAACGACTTGGCATATGCAGCAGTAATACATCACAATTTGCAAACCAAAATGATGCAAACATTTTATAATATTAAAATGCACCTACACAAGTCATCTATGGAAAGGAAAAAAAGCAAAACAAAAGAAAGATAATTTGCATTCTTTCAAAATCATTCTCCAAGACTGGACACAAATAGGAAATGGGATTGAGTAATTATGCAATATCTACAGCTACTTATCCTTTAATTTTTCTTCAGCTGTATGTTGAGGGAGGAAACCTGTATGCTCATTGCTCATAAGTTTTTATTTATGTTGAATAGATGTGGAACGTGGTGACACTTGCTAATCACTTTTAAAACTGAAAGTGATATAAAGCATATGAAGCCTTCATTTTTAAGTATTGCTTTCTCCGTCCCAATTGAAGTATCTTAGTTTGACTGGGTGTGCAGTTTAAGAAACAAAGGGAGACTTTTGAATCTTGTGGTTTCAAACTTTCCAGGTATAATGTTGGAAATTGGAAAACTTATTATAAAAAGAGGCACTCTTTTTTGGTACAGACCAAAAAGGAAATTCAGACACTTAAATTGGAACGGAGAGAGTATTAAAGTTCCAATTTTTGGGTTGTATAATGTACATCATAAACTTGAAAGATCCAATTCTTTGATAGGGTAATGCTTTGTGTGTGTATCTGTTTGCAACAATTTCACAGTATGTTAATGTACTTTGCAGTCAGGTTGATCCAATCGTGGCATCATTCTCTGGGGGTGCAGTTGGGGTGATCTCTGCTTTGATGGTTGTTGAAATCAATAATGTGAAACAGCAGGAGCATAAGAGATGCAAATACTGTCTTGGAACAGGTGTGTAATCTGTTAGTAATTCAAAATTTAGAAGGTCTAGTTATTTTGCAGGCTATTGGAGTAGTTTGACGACATATCCTGGAATTCTCCGAGTGACACCTTTTTCCTGTTGTCTATGGATTACCTCTCAAAAGTTCTTGACTTCTTCAAATGGTTCAGTCATCATGGAAGGTCCTGCAACTTGCTTGCTACCGTGAATCACCACTAATTAAGAAAGTGCGAAGTTAGGCTTTCTTTGTTTAAATCTTTGGACTCTGGGAGGGATTTTCTTTTTTGCTTTTTGAAGGGGTCAAATTTTTTGTAGAAATAGCATTCCAACTGGAGAGCAATTGGAATGCACGTAAGTTTTATGATGATTGCTAAATATATGTGCAGGATATCTTGCTTGTGCTCGATGTTCCAATACTGGAGCTCTTGTTCTTATCGAACCTGTTTCAACAATTAACGGAACAGACAAGCCTCTGCCACCACCTAAAACAGAGAGGTGTCCCAACTGTTCAGGTTCAGGAAAGGTGAGTGTATGGTTCAAATTTATTGGCTCCAAATTGTCCACTCTGTGCACCTACAAGAATAAATTGGACTGGATAAATTGAAATTCTCTTTCCTTACCAATGCTCAAGGTATGTAGCCTTCCGATGAAGTTGCCTGAAAGACATATTTGCAAAATGCCACAAAACGTTAAGCATTTTGCAAAATGCCACAAAACGTTAAGCATTGTGATCTGGGAAGGGGTAAGGGGTAGGGGGCACTTATTCTTAACATTGGGTGTGACTGTCAAGTTAGATTAAATATATTACCCTGGTTAAGGTTTGGTTTTGTGTTTCTGTGTATTTGAAAATGGAACAATAGGGGGTAGAGAAAATTCAACTAAAGGATAGAGGCGAGGAGAGAAACGCACTGAGCGACTTCTATATTTGTCACTTAAATCCAAAGCTTCTCATGGCTGGCCCTTGGTGGACAATGGAAACATATTCCAAATAACGCGAGTAGCCACTGGACATTAGTAAGAGACATCCCCGGTATATATAGTGATTTGAGTGTTCCTTTTATTAGTTTTAACAATAAGAATTTTGTTTTATTTAATAAATAAAAAATTCTTTTTTTGTTCCTTAAAGATGACAGGTGAAATAGAAGGCTTAGAATATTCTACCAACAAGACAATGTTATCTTGTAGATCTATCAGTATTTGCATCAGCTTCTGTATTGTTGTTGGATGTATCATTCTTTAGAATTTCCACTCTTTTAAGTGACAGGAAATTAAGTTGAGCTTCTATCCTTGGCAGGTCATGTGCCCTACGTGTCTTTGTACTGGGATGGCTATGGCAAGTGAACACGACCCACGAATTGATCCTTTTGATTAAATACAACATAGATTTCCTTACTGGGACTCTTTAACATTGGATATGTAAAGTTTAGACGAAGCACCATTGCTAAATGGACAGCTCCTATTTAATAAGAGTCTGGTTTAGAAAAATATGAGAAAATCTTCATCATCATAAGGACGAGGAATGCTGAACCTCTAAATACATGATTTGCTTTTCTATGCAAGTCCAGCGGACATCTTCACTAATCTGGAATTTGTAAATTTATATATACAAGTATCTTCTTGATCTAACAAGTTACCAGGAACAGTGAGTGAAATAACAGCTTCGCACATTTACATACATAAATGTGGAGACTTTTGTGAGGCAATGCTTAGCGGAGGCAACTTTATCCACAACTAAAATAACATTGTATTGTACAATGTGAAATTAGGGGTCATTTGTAGAGTGTATTGAAAAAACTAATGCATGCATTAATTAATATGTACTACTAGTACCTTGTTTGGTACATTTTTCAGCCTATGTATACTTTAAATTAGTTATACACTCTATTATGTATTGAGGTGTGTGTTGGTAATACACATCATTTTCTATGTATTAGTAATACAATGACTCTAAACACATGTATTAACTTGTTAAATGACATTATTACCCCCTCAATATTTTTCCACTTCCTTTTCCCGCCATTATCCCATTCCCCGGTTCCTTCCCATCATTTTAACAGAACTGCCATCTCTCTTGTTCTATGTACTTTGCCATGGCCATATCATATTCCCCCATTCTTTTCTTTTCTTCTCTACGACATAGTCTGCAGCAGGCAAAAAAAAGAAAGAGTTCGTCCATTTCCAGATTAGAAGAAAAAAATTTAAACCAGAAAAAAATGGCAGCATCTCCTTCGGGTACTTTTGGTGCTACTTGTTAATGTTGGTTATATTTCCTTCTATCCCTTGAAAAGAGTGTGTACAAGAAAGGGTATTTTGGTAAATAAATATTTTTTTTATAAAAATTATGTAAATATATTTTATCTTTAATACATCAAACCAAACATTGTATAAAAAATAATATCTACATAACTAATACCAATATTACTAGTACAAGCATTACTAATACACTTTATTCAACATTATTTTTATCCACTCTGCCAAACGATCCCTAAGAGTGTCTACACCATGTACAAATTATAAATATTGTAATACCATAAGAGAGAACAGACTTCATCTAATGAACAAAACCGTTGCCCCTAACCAGGCTATGAAAAACTTCGAGATCACAACGCTGTAATACCCATAAGCATGGCCTTGTTTTCCCTATCAACCTGCTGAGACACTGATGATGGTGCTACTGCTATCGATGCTGACACTGCCAGAATCTCTCAGGAATGAAGGAATTTTCGCATCCAGTCTCAATCTCTTGCTACAAGGATTTATATTCCTCAATCAACCGTGATGCATGGAGACGGGATGTAGGAACCGTAGTGCATCCTAGACTCTGAAGATAAGCAATCTGCCACAAGGGAACAAAGCAACTGAATGAGACAATTTGAGCCCCAAGACCATGCCCTTACAGGAAAAATTACTGTGTGCGTGTGTACTGATTATTGTTAAAAAATTTTACCCTTATAAAATCTGTAGCAGCAAATAACAAGTTTAAGGAACACCACTAGGCGCTAAGGAAAACCCAGACCCCTCAAGCATTATATATTATAATGAATCTTGGGCCTAACTCAAGATCAAAAGCTAGGTCATGAGGGGAGAATTGCCCAAGTACATGTAAGGATACCAATTACCCATCCCTTTTCCGATGTGGGATACTTAACACACCCTCGCACGCCCAGCGTGGACAATATAATATGGGGGTCCAACATCGATGAACAAAGATTTGGGATGGGCCTGAGTCTGATATCATGTAAAGAATGAATCTTGGGCCTAACTCAACCTCAAAAGCTAACCTCAAAAGCTAACTCATGAGGGGAGAATTGCCCAAGCCATATAAGGAGACCAATTACCCATTCCTTTTCCGATGTGGGATACTTAACAGTAGGTATGACCAAGACATAAGAAGATAAAGAATTAGCAGTGGCATGCGGCAACTAAGTATTCTATATAGTAGCTAGCAACATATTCAAACAGTTTCCACTTTATTTAAAGCATACTTCCAGATGTCTTGGACTGTCCACGTCCGCTCACTAAGTTTGAAGAGCACACACAAAGTTGGTTACAGGTTTCAGATTGAGCATATCAGTTTGTATTTTTGAAAATGTGTTAAGTTGGTTAAACATACAAGGGTGTGAGCTAGTGGTTCAATAAAGTTGGGTTGAGCACCACGAGGTCTCAAGTTCAATTCTGCTGTTCTCAACAGAGACAAACACTAGGTGATGTCTCTGTTCTTGGTGGACATATTTGTTGCTGGTGGGAGGTGGGAGGTGGGAGGTGGTACTGTTATCCAAAAAAAAACATTTTTTGTATAAAAGGTAAGAGCAAAGAGTACAGAACAAAAAGAAGATGAGGGAAAACAAATTCCACATACCTGTTTGGGAGTTGGTGCCGATGTACCCATTGCACTTTCAATCCGTAGTTTTTGGAAGTACTCCTACAAGGGAAAACATGTGATTAACAAGTAAAGAATAATAATCTTGAGGAAACAGTACGAAACGCACATTAAGCTTTCTCCGTCTTCTTATGCTTTTATGTGTACCGCGATTAGGGAAAGGCTCAAAAATAGGAAAAGGGAAAGGGGTGGATTGCTGATAACATCATCCATCCACCTTGTGCTGATGAAATCTGAAAGCCCCATGATTTTTAATAATTAATCTGGACTAGTTACAGGCTTAATGACGAAACTTAAGTAACCCCAAGGTGTGCGTGAACCATATGAAGAAGGTAGTGAACTAATTGGTACAAGTTGTAATGTTTTTGAAATAGAAACAGTGACCAAATGTTGAAGGGAAAATGGGAAAGGAACAAGGCAAGTCCCAGGCTGCCTCATGCCAGTCCTCACGTCAGAAGGAGGCTGGGCAGGAGCAGGATTCCTCGCTGAATGCCTTGCGCGGCAAGAGTGCTAGCGAGGGATGCCTCAGGAAAATGACTGAGGCAGAATAGTTCTGGTAGCAAGCGCATGATGTCTCTTGCAACACGATCTCCCTTTCCAAATGCCTGGGGTATAATAAGCTGAGTACGGGAAGCGAGAGTAATTCTGAGATATTTACTTTGGACTTATCTCTCAAAGAGGGATACGAATCAAGGGAAATATTACCATTTTCAGGTGAGTATCAAGGATGTTTTAAACTTTTAATGATAATTTCACTGCATAATCACAATTATAAACACTATTATACCTTGGAAATTACTAGAATCTCCTCAAATGTTCAAACTTGTCAAGAACACCCTATGTTACTCGGACTCGGCCGTTTTGCCGCCGAACCCGTCTCGACACGAGACTGAGGCGGGTGCTTCCGCCGTCTCCGATTCGGTCAAACGATTTCGAAGACGTTGACCAAATTAACGAAGAAATTTGAGGGGAAAAATCGAATAATTAACCAGCGAGTGGCGACTTACTGAAAAAATTCCGACCAGCGACCACCGGAACAGAGATGGCATTGTCGATGTCCCACCGCCGTCGCCGTCGGCGAGAAACCGCCGTCGTCGTCGGTCCACCTCAGTCGTCGTCGTCAATGTGCCATCGTCGTCGGTGTTTTATTTGTTTGTGTTGTTATATATATATATATATATATATATATATATTTATTAATATTTGTTTAATAAAAACAAGACAACATTAATATTTGTTTATTTGTTAGTGTTGTTATATATATATTTATTAAAATTAATATTACCAATATATATTTTTTAATAAAAACAAGACAGTAACATGTAGGTTTATTGGACTGACAGCAGCAGACTTTCGTATTTTATATTCTTTATGATATAAAAAAAACTGTATATATTAATATTAATTAAACGTAAGTTGCCCTAACATTGAAAAAAGGAAAAAGTACTCTTAATTATAGTCAACTTTTTATTTTTAGAATACCTTTATAACTCTATATTTATAATATTTGATTATTTTTTTTGACCGAATCCCCGCACCCGTATCCATACTCGAATTCGCACCCCCACAACAACAACAACAAAAAACCCAGTATATTCCCACATAGTGGGGTCTGGAGAGGGTAGAATGTACGCAATCCATACCACTACCTCTAGGGAGATAGAGAGGCTATTTCCGATAGACCCCCGGCTCAAGACAAAAGACATTAAACAGAAACATCAAAATCGTAGAACATGATACAAATAAAATAGGTACGACACTCGCAATTAGAGAAAAGAAAAAAGAAATACATACGTAAATTAATAACTAAAGCCATAAATAAATAGATAAATACATAAATTTGCCAACAAACGACAGCAAGTCCACCTACTTACTGACTACTACTACTCCACACCCTTAGCCCTCTACTCTAATGCTTTTCCTCCATAACTTTCTATCCAGGGTCATGTCCTCAGTCAGCTGTAACTGCTCCATGTCACGTTTAATCACTTCTCTCCAGTGTTTTTTCGGTCTACCCCTACCCCGCTTGAAACCTTCCAAGGCCAACCTCTCACACCTATGAACTGGGGCATTCGTGCCCCTCCTCATCACATGACCAAACCATCTCAACATCACTTCCCGAATTTTATCCTCCACCGACACCACTCCCCCCTTCTCTCGAATAATTTCATTCCTAGCCCTATCAGTCCTAGTGAATCCACGCATCCAGCGTAACATTCTCATTTCCGCCACCTTCAACTTTTGGATATGAGAACTCTTAACCGGCCAACACTCTGCTCCATACAACATAGCAGGCCGGACTGCAACTCTATAGAATTTGTCTTTCAGTTTGAGGGGCACCTTCTTATCGCATAAAATTCCCGAAGCGAGCCTCCATTTCATCCAACCTACCCCCATGCGGTGAGATACATCCTCATCTATCTCTCCATTCCCCTGAATCATAGACCCGAGATACTTAAAACTATCCCTCTTGCAAACCACCTGAGAATCCAACTTTACTACCACCTCCTCCTCTTGCCTCGAGTCACTGAACTTGCACTCCAAGTACTCCGTCTTGGTCCTACTCAACCGAAAACCTTTAGACTCCCGGGTCTCTCTCCAAATCTCCAGCTTATCATTAACCCCTTGTTGCGATTCATCAATCAGAACTATATCATCCGCGAAAAGCATACACCAAGGCACCTCACCTTGTATATTCCGCGTCAGCACATCCATCACCAAAGCGAATAAAAATGGACTAAGAGTTGATCCCTGGTGCAACCCTGTCAAGACTGGGAAATGCCCAGAATCTCCTCCCACTGTCCTTACCTGAGTCTTCGCTCCCTCATACATGTCCTTAATCGCTCTGATATACGCCACCGGAACCCCCCTCTCCTCCAAGCAACTCCAAAGAACCTCTCTAGGGACCTTGTCATACGCCTTTTCCAGGTCTATAAACACCATGTGAAGATCCCTCTTCCTCTCTCTATACTGCTCCACCAGTCTCCGCACAAGGTGAATTGCCTCAGTCATGGAGCGACCAGGCATAAAACCAAATTGGTTCTCCGAAATAGACACAATCTTCCTCAACCTCCGCTCCACCACCCTCTCCCAAATCTTCATCGTGTGACTCAACAACTTAATACCCCGGTAGTTGTTGCAACTCTGAATGTCACCCTTGTTCTTATATAGAGGAATCATCGTGCTCCATATCCACGCCTCGGGCATCTTTGCTGACTTGAAAATATTGTTAAACAAGTTGGCCAGCCACCACAACCCGAACTTCCAAAAATCCACCGGAATCTCGTCGGGCCCCGTCGCCCTACCCCTTCGCATCTTGCGAATAGCCTCACTGACCTCCTCTACCCTAAAACGCCAACAAAAGCCAAAATTGCTACTCCCCGAAGTGCTCCAACTCTCCTAACACAACACCTCTGTCCCCCTCATCATTCAAGAGCCTATGGAAATAAGACTGTCATCTATCCTTAATGAGGGCGTCGTCCACCAAAACTCTGTCATCCTCCCCCTTAATGCACTTCACCTGATCCAGATCCCGACCCTTCCGCTCCCTAACCTTGGCAAGCCTAAACAACCTATTCTTCCCTCCTTTCTCCTCTAACCCCTTATACAAACTTTAAAAAATTGTTGTCTTAGCCTCCGTAACAGATAACTTAGCCTCCTTTTTAGCTACCTTGTACTCCTCCCTGCTCACCCGTTTCTCTTCTTCATCCTTACTCTTCACCAACTTAGTGTAAGCCGCCTTCTTCGTCTCCACCTTTTTCTTAACCTCTTCATTCTACCACCAATCCCCCCGATACCGGCCAGACCAGCCCCTCGAAACCCCAACACCTCTCTAGCCAACTCCCTGATGCAACCAGCGGCCCTCTCCCACATACTATCCACGTCCCCTCTGCACTCCCACACCCCCAACCCCTCCAACTTTGCCCCTATCTCCAAAGCACTAGCCGGCGTCAGACTGCCCCACCTAACACTAGGTCTACCCTTCCTATCCCGACACATCTTACCCTTCTTGATAACGAAGTCCACCCCCAGCCCTCGATCCCCACCCCCGCCCTCCAAAACCCCCTGGACCCCTAGGACATGACTCTAATCCACCATTAGCCAACCAAGCTACTACTCAAACACAGTACTACCAAGGCTAAAAACAGCAGTAACAATAAAGGCACACGCAAAGCTCAAACTGCAACAAAAATTCAAACACAACAGGTGGTAGAGAAATACAGAAAGTATGCACAGAAGGAAATCAGAAACAAGAAACAGGAAAATACGCAAGAGACAGACCAGAAACAGGCAGCAAATAATAAAAAAACAAGAAGTAAACAAGCACAGGACAGGAAAACAAGCAACAAAAGGAATCACAAACGAGGAACAGGATCAGAATAGTATAACGAGACCAAAAGTGAATAGAGAAACCAAAAAAAGTGAAAGTCGCGACTGGAAAATCTAACAAGAAATAGAAATTAAAATTGCGAAGATACTGGACTGTAAAGAGCAGCTAACAGTAAAGAGTAAGGTAAAGTTCGGATGTCACCGGAAAGATTCCGTCTGCACGTCACCGGAAATGTCGTCGGCGCTTCTTTCTTGGTGTTGCCGAAGGCTGGTCAGTGGTGGGTGTCTTACCAACTGTTTTTACCTGTTATAAACCAGCTCTAACCGATGCTTCCCTCTTCCACTGTCACCGGAGCCGAGTCGGTGGAAGTCCAAAGTCCACCAGCAATAACAATACCGAGAAGCAGACCGATCTAGGGAGAGAGAGGAGTCGATCTGGGGAGAGCGAGAGGTCAAGGGAGAGAGACCTTACCTGTTGACGGCGCTAACTTCACCGTCGCCGGCGACGGCTAGTCTGTCAAGACCGTTAAAAAAGGAGCGTTAAGTAAAAGAGAATGCAAATACACCCCCGAATCTTAAAATTTATATTTTAAAAAATCCGACTCTCGGATCCGCACCCGTCTCGGATACCCACACCCCGAGCAACTTAGAGAACACCTATACGTTGGATTTTCAAGATTTAGGGTGTGTTGGTATAGAGGAAAATTGCTTTCCAATTTTTCCGTGTTTAGTTGACCAAAATGTTTTGAAAAGTATTTCATTTTTATAAAGTAGATGTATTTTCATTCATAAGAAAAAAAAAAGGAAAATGGCTTCCTAACAGAAGTAGGGAAAACAAAGATCATAAGTGACATTCCAAGTTCATTGTCTCCTCTCCCACCTAACCAATGCCCCCAACACCAGCCCCTTGACCATTCCATCCCCGCCACCCCAAATCCCCACACCCATAGTGTTTTGCTAAATTACATATAAATATGTTTTTTGTTACTTACCAAACACTAGAAAATAAATAAAAAATTCACTTGTTTTTCAAGAAAATATTTTTCATAAATGCTTCATCCCAAACACAACCTTAGACAAGTTGATGTAATCCCATCACTTCAACTTTAGGTAATTTCTTCCTATCTTCCAAACCTTGGTGAAAAGAGTTACCTACCGACCTGTGTTAGAGGGAGGAAATAGGTGTCTCATGGCACGTATGCTGGTCCAAACACCACGTTTATACAAGAGAAAAAAGAATGATGATAGATGGTATTTATGGTGTTGGTTGTTGGATGGAAATTGATAATATTAAATGAACCCTATTAATGGTCATTAAAGGTAATTGGCATGGAATTAAAGGGAATGATGAAATATAATTAATGTTGGAAATTAGTAATTATAATGACCTTGATGACTCAATAAAAGTATAAGAAATGGACAGATGAACTACGTACACCTAAATGGGTCGAGTTTGATGGTTTGGATGGCTTAGTCCAATAGTTGTCGTTTGTTGAGCTAAGATAAAACAAAAAGGAAGCACAATGATCTAGTTAAGTTCAACAATGTAGATCATGAGTTGACGAATGCCTCACAACATAAATTAGATTGAGGGAACTTTTGAGGTAAGTTGAGATGTACCCTTACCTTAGGCTTTCCTCAAAATTTATGCTTTCTAAATTTTTAAAATGTTTCAAATGTTAATGCTGGAGACTGGCGGAGCAGTATAAGGAGAGGACGAGGGATTGTATATGTTGTTTATAAACCTAGAGAAGGTTTACGATAAAGTCCCAAGAAAGATCCCATGGCAATACTTGTAGGCTAGAGGTGTACATATGGCTTACACTAGAACAACTCAGGACATGTATAACGGAGTCAAGACTAAGGTGGGGATAGTGGAGGAGACTCAAAGCACTTCCCAATTGCATCAGGGATTAGCTCTTAGCATGTTTCTTTCTGCAATGTTATGAACGACATAGATGAGTTGCCACGGTGTATGATGTTATTCACAGATGACATTATATTGATGAACGAGATTTGTAGTGGAGTAAACGCTATGCTGGAGGTTTAGAGACAAAGGTTGGAGTCCAAAGGGTCCAAGATGAGAAGGACCAAAATTGAATACTTGGAGTGTAAGTTTCGTGATGTTAGACTTGAGGTTGGCATGGAAGTGCGACTTGATTCTCAAATCATTTGCAAGAAAGGGTGTTTAAAGTATTTGGGATCTTTAACTCAAGGTAGTGAGGAGATCGATGATGATGTTGTGCATCGTATTAGTGCAGGATTGGTGAAATAGAAGCTCGCCTCAAGAGTCTTCTGTGATAGAAAGGTACCGCCAAAACTTAAAGATAAGTTCTACAAAATAATGCTTAGACCGACTATGTTGTATGGGTAGAGTGTTGGCTAGTCAACCACTCTCATGTCCGGAAGATGAAATCACTGAGATGAGGATGTTGAGGTGGATATGTAGGCAAATGGGGAGAGATAAGATTAGGAATAAAGATATTCGGAACAAGGTGGGAATAGCCTCTATGGTGGACAAGATGAGTGAAGCAAGGTTGGAGTGGTTTGGACAGGTGAAGATGTGAAGTGTAGATGCCTTAATAAGGAGGTGTGAGAGGTTGGCAATGGCAGGTGTCAGGAGAGTTAGAGACAGGCCAAAGCAGTATTGAGGGAAGGTGAATAAACAGGACATGGTGCATCTTGAACTTACCGTGGACATGACCTTAGATAGAAGGGTTTGGGGGAGCAGATTAGGATAGAAGGTTAGTTGGTAGTTGAGCATTCTCTCTTTTGTAAGAGGTACGCTTGGGGGTCAAACTTGTACTACTTTCTTATCGGTAATAATAACAATATTCTCTAGTTTCTTGTTCTTCGATTTTGATTATACCTGTATTAGTTTGTGCTTCGGTTATCACTTATTTTGTTGTTGTTACTATTCTTTATTCTATATGTATGTTTTTCATTTCACAGTATTCCATTGTTGTTACTGCTTTCAATTCTATATTCCCTTTTTCAAACTTTGACTACTTTGAAATGCTTTTTTAAGCCAAGGATTTATTGGAAACATCTTCTCTGGGTGTGTTTGGTGGTATGATGGAAAATATTTTTCATGGAAAATGTTCTCCAAGAAAATGTTTTCACAGAAAATAAGTTGATGTTTTACTTACTTTCTTATGTTTGGTTGTTGAATGGAAAATATTTTCCAAAAAATATTTTATGGTGTTTGGTTGGTGAATACCTAAATTTTAACTTTACATGAGCGTGTGACCCTCTAATTAAAAATATAATATATTTTCTAAAACAAAATATTTAACCACACATTTTTAATCATTTGGTCAGTTTGTATGAAATGTGACATTAACAATTATACATTCATCTGACCAAATTTAGAAAACAATGTAATTTTTTATTACGTATTAATAAAATAAATTTATAATTATGTATTTTTATTTTTTTATTTATTAAAAAGTAACTTCTTAATATGATTTATGAAAGAAAAAGTCAAAAAGACTGAGCTAGGTGGTATTTGATTTGACAAAACGAAGCAATAACTTTTTTAAAAAAAAAAAATTGCCAAGAAACGTAATAAAAAGTTATAATTTATAAATTGTAATAAAAAGTTTTAATTTATAAAAGTTAAAAAAGTTATAAAGTTTTAATTTATAATTTTTTTAAAAAAATCTCAGTGTATTATCACATCACTTCTTTATGTCAAATCATGTAAAAGAAATAATTTATTACGTTTTACAAAAAAAATTGTAAAACGCAATAAATTATTACGTTTTATAAAAAAGTTTTGTAAAACGTAATAAATTATTACTACGTTTTACTAAAACTTTTTTAATGTACATATCCGCTATCAAACCGTTAAAAAAAAGTATAAAACATAATAAATTATTACGTTTAGCCTATTTTGTTAACTTATTAAATAGATAACCTATTTTGATCACTCTATTCATATTTTGATTCCAAGTTCCCATAAGTCACATCTCAATATTTTCTAGAAAATGACTTCCTTTCTCCCATGAGGGAAGTTATTTTCTTTCAAATGGGGGAAAATGAGTTCCTTTGGAAAATATTTTCTCAAAGTTATATAACAACCAAACAAGAGAAAATAGGAAAGAAAACATTTTTCATCATACCAAACACACCCTCTATCGCTACGAGGTAGGGGTAAGGCCTGCGTATAATTTACCCTCCACAGACTCCACTTGTGGGATTACACTGGGTATGTTGTTCAAATGTTAATGCGTTCGTAATAACAAGCAAGCATACATTATCTGTTTTTCTTGAAATCTTGCTTCAAATGCTAGTTTGACAAGATGCAAGTGTTTCCATATATTATTTCAAGTATTGTATTGAATGTTTCAATTCAGAATGATTTCGTGAACGAAACAAATTTCCATATGAGATATATGTTTGGAACACTTATATTATGTTTTGATGAGACAAACGGCATGCTGGGAAATCAAGAACATTGTGAGATTAAGTTTCAAGGCCAAAAGTTCCAAACGATGTTATAAATGTTTTTGGGAAAATTTCCTTGCATAACCGAGAGGGTATTTGGACACATGGGATGAATTTTTAGAAGCTTCACATGCCAGTGTAGGAACGTAGTCAAATGTCCATCAAGGAATGGTGGCTAACATGTAATTGCTAGCAAACTCGAAACCATACGGCATTATATCAAAACAACTTAGATAATCAGGAGAGATCCAACGATATGACGTACACAAGATTGTTTTGTGGTTATGTCAGTGCCTATAGGTGCTCATGATTGAAGTTATAATATATGTTAAAGAAAAACAAATGGCAAGGCCACATACGTGTCCAATTTTTCGAAGTATGTTTAAACCTTAATACATTTGGATGACAATTAAAGGAGATTGAGTTTACGTTGATACCTGTTTCTCTCTCATTAAGTAAGCACGCTTCTCAGCAGGAATTTTCTCCCAGTTCAACACCTAATCGGACAAGAAATATTTGATGAAGATGCAAACTTACATTGCGGTCCTTTAAAATAAATCTATACTTGATGTACTAAGAAACTGCGGATAGAGATGCTAACTTACAGATTCAGCATACTGTAAAGCTTCCTCGCAAGTTAATAAGGACTTTAAGGCACGTAAAACATCCTGGAAAATCAACAATAAAACATGTGAGTGCATTGAACATGTGGAAAGAAATTTCAGAAAGATTGAGGTAAAACTTGATCATAAATATTCTATAACTAGTAATGCCGCCGCATTCAGGTCACAAAACATTAGGCCTACTTCAATTCTTGTATCCTCACCAGACCATCCCTAGTCTATGTAATCAAAGCATAGCTACCATCTACCTCTACTTAAAAAATGAATGAACATAAGCTGGATAAATGATAAGCACAGCTACGAGTATCTATGACTTTGACCACATTTTCCCCATCAAGAACATTGAATATCGATCCCACAACTTCTTCCCTTGTCAAAATCTTCAAGTTCTCAAATTTCAAATTGAATAATGGAAATTTTTTGTAATTAGAAAGAAGCATGAAAAAGTAGGTCCTTCGTCCAAGCGTCTTTTAAGCTGTGAAAATTGTTGGATAAGTGGGATAGTAAGATGAGCCACTTTTAGTGAAAGTCCTGGGTTTTAACTTGAAACTAATGCTCCATTGAGCATAATCTTCCGACTCTCCTATGGCACAAGTCAGTTTAAGGTTCTTCCTATTCTACACCAACAGTGGGGCTATTGCAAAGCTGTGGATTTATCTAGGATGGTCGTTTTAGGCACGGAATGTGACGATAGAACCTTTAAGGTGGCAAATACTAAGTTTCACAGACAAAGTTGTTTTGTTGTATGGTGGTAAATATTCTTTTTCATATTATTATTGATTTTCTGACAGTAGAGATGCGACAGAGAAGAAATGGAGAGTCTGGTATCAAGGAAACAGAAAGCATCATGCTTCTGGAGACCGGAGGTAACCAGTTTTATTATCCTTCCGAGAGGCAATAGACATGTCCCCATGCCCCCATGCCCAGAGACGAGAGGTTGTGTTAAGATTAGTGCCTCAAAAGCTGGAGATTAGTTGTACCAGCTGCTGTAATTCAAAATACAACTTTAAAGTAGGATTTAAATTTAACAAATAAGGTCACAATCTTGCAGAATTGGATTTATTACATTTGTTGATCTTTAGGCAATAATTGTTAGAGATAGTGTAGCTTATTTTACTCCTTTTATTGAGCTTTTTCAGTTATGATTTTATGTATGAATGTGGCAGTGATCAATGAAACTTTACAATGCTTTCTACTCTTTCTTTTCTTTGTTAAATATCTGTTTTTCTCTCCAACAGATTGGTATCAAGAGCATTGCCATCTTGAGGGGCCTATGAAAAGAGAGTGAATACAAAAACACAAGTTCTTTCTATATAATCATTCTTTAAACTGTTATCTTATAAACTAAACTGTTGTCTTAAATAGTTTATAGGAAATGAAGTCTGAAACAAGCTTTCGAACTCCACCTGTTTTCAATGGTGAGAATTATCAAGCTTGGGCAATTAGAATGATTGTTCATCTTGAAGCACTGGATCTCTAGGAAGCAGTAGAAGAGGATTATGAAGTAACTCCTCTTGAAGCTAATCCAACAGTGAATCAGATGAAACATCACAAGGAGAGAAAGACAAGAAAAGCCAAAGCGTGCCTTTTCTCTACAGTATCCCCTTCAATTCTTACCAGAATTATGCAAATGAAGTCCGTTGTAGAAATTTGGGGGTATCTCGAAACAGAATACCAAGGAAATGAAAGAGTGCAGAAAATGCAAGTGATGAATCTGATTCGGGAATTTGAAATGAAGAGAATGAAAGAATCAAAAACTATAAAAGATTATGTAGATTAGCTACTTGACTTAGCCAACAAGGTGAGATTGTTTGGTAAGGATTTTACTGATGAAAGAATTGTTCAAAAAATTCTTGTCAACTTCCTGAGAAATATGAAGCCACAATTTCTTCTTTAGAGAATTCCAAGGATCTGTCAAGCATTACCTTGGCAGAACTTGTTAAAGCTTTGCAGGCATTGGAGCAAAGGAGAATAATGTGGAAAGAAGGTTCTGTTGAAGATGCTTTTCAAGCTAAATCACAAAATGATTCATACGAGGGAAAGAAAAAGAACCAGAAGCAAAGGCAAGGCAATAATTACAACAATCAGGGGGGAAGTAATCCACCCTGCCCTCATTGCAAAAAGACAAATCACTCTCAACAGAAATGTTGGTGGAGACCAGATGTCAAGTGCAACAAATGTCGTCAACTAGGCCATGTGGAGAGGGTATGCCAGTCACAAACGCAACAAGAAGAAGCCAAGGCTGCTGCAAATCAATATGAAGAAGAGCAATTATTTGTAGCAACTTGTTTTGCTAGCAAAAGCACTTCTGAAAATAGGTTGATTGATAGCGGATGCACAAATTATATGACCAGTGACCAAGAGCTCTTTAAAGAGCTAGATAGATCTGTTATTTCCAAAGTCAAAATTGGGAATGGAGAATATCTTGACGCAAAAGGCAAAGGAACAATTGCAATTCAAAGCCCTACATGCTTGAAACTTATAACTGATGTTTTCTTTGTTCCTAATCTTGATCAAAAGTGTTGGGCAACTACTTAAAAATGGTTTCAAAGTGTTGTTTGAAGAAAAAACATGTGTCATCAAGGATTCTGATAATAAGGAGATGTCCAAGGTATTGGACGAGGAGCAAGCAACAGTTGTCAGGTTGGAAAATGATTTCGAGTTATGGCACAAAAGACTTGGACATTATCATCATGATTCCATACTCTTCATGAAAGAAAATCAACTAGCAGAAGGTCTCCCGAGCCTTGAGAAAAATCCGTCTGCTAGTGAAGCTTGTCGGTATGGGAAGCAAACAAGGCTTCCTTTTCAGAATTCATCATGAAGGACAAAGAATAAGCTGCAACTTGTTCACACGGATGTAGGAGGACTTCAAAAAACACCATCTTTAAAGGGTAGTAAGTACTATATTGCCTTTATCGATGATTGTTCCAGATAGTATTGGATTTACTTTTTGAATTTTAAATCTGAGGTCGCTGATGTATTCTAGAAATTTAAAGCTTTTGTGGAAAATCAGAGTGGTTGCAGAATTCAGGTGATAAGAACAGATAATGGAACCGAATATACTTCAGAAAAGTTCAACAACTTTTGTAATGAAGCAGGAATCGAGCATCAGCTAACGGCACCCTATACTCCTCAACAAAACAAAGTAGTAGAAAGGATAAATAGGACGCTAATGGAGATGACAAGGCGTTTGCTCCATGAGAAAGGGCTGCCAAAGAAATTTTGGGTTGAAGCTGCGAATTCCGCAGTATTTCTGCTAAACAGATTGCCAACTAAGGCTCTGCAAAAGAAGACACCGTTTGAGGCTTGGTTTAGTTACAAACCTTTGCTAACAAATCTGAAAATATTTGATTGTTTTTGTTTTTCTTATGCACCTCAGGTTACTGTTTTAGTTTGGGTTCTAGAATATTCTTTGGTGTTCAAAAAAACCAAGATGGTGTGGCCTAAGTTACTCGGACTCTTCACTTTCGGTGCCTCACCCATGTCGACACGACATGGGTGTGGGTGTGGGATTCGTACCCGATATGGTGAACCGATTTTGGGTACTTTGACCAAAATCGACTTGGAAAGTCCGGACAAATTTAAGAAATTGTATAATCAAAATAAAAGCTAAGGTGAAATTGAAGAAAATGGAATACCTTGTATATAGAAATTTCTATGTTATTGCTTTTCTTTTTATCTCCTTTCAGGAGTTTCTTCTTGAAAAATATTTTCTCCTCAAGTTTTCCACATAATATCTCAAAATTTATATTTTATAACTCTATTTTTAGATATTTAAATTATTTTTCGCCGAATCCCCGCACCTAGATCCATATCCCCGAATCTTTAAATTGAGACAGTGAAGGATCCGACCTCTAGATCCGTACCCGTATCGGACACCCGCACCCGAGTCCGAGCAACATAGGTTGTGGCTCAATCTACAGCTGAAGCAGATAAAATTGCAGCTACTTTAGCTGTGAATCAAGCCCTTTGGATTCGAAAGTTGCTGGCAGATTTGTATATGGAAAAAAAGAAGAGTACTGAAATCCTTGTGGATAATGAAGCTGCAATTTCAATTGCAAATAATCCTGTTTCTCATGGAAAGACAAAACATTTCAAGATCAGGCTTTATTTCTTGAGGGAGGTGCAAAAGAATGGAGACATAAACATGGTGCACTGCAGAACTGATTTTCAGAATGTCGATATTTTAACTAAGTCTCTACCTAGAGCGAGATTCGAGTTTCTCAAAGAAAGACTTGGTGTTACTGCTCTTGAGTCAAGGAGGAGTGTTAGGATTAGTGCCTCAAAAGCTGGTCATTAATTGTACAAGCTATTGTAATTCAAAATACAGCTTTAAAGTAGGATTTAAATTTATCAAATAAGGCTACAATCTTGCAGAATCGGATTTATTACATTTGCTGATCTTTAGGCCATAATTGTTAGGGATAATGATAGCTTATATTATTCCTTTTATTGAGTTTTTTCAGTTATGATTTTATGTATAAATGTGGCAGTGATCAATGAAACTTTACAATGCTCTCTGCTCTTTCTTTTCTTTGTTAAAGATCTATTTCTCTCCAACAGGCTGGTACCAAAGGAAACCGAAAGCATCATGCTTCTGGAGACTTGAGGTAACCAGCTTTCATTATCCTTCCTCCAATAAGCAATAGACACACCCCCAACCCCAGAGATGAGAGACTAGCAGATGGCACAGGATGAAGGCACCGCGCGGGGTGGCTACTGAGGCACAAGGCAGGGAAGATTTTGGTGGAAAAGAGGTGCAATTGGTGGGATTCCTAAAATGAGAAATAGACCACGAGGTTTGGTTAGATAGTTTTAATTTGGCATTTAGGTCATTTTGGTTTTGGCACCAACTATCAGCTTTGACCTTTAAGCAAGGGCATGTGCTGCCCAAAAATGAAAGAAAAATATCAGGGAGTGATTTACTAGAATTTTTGGAGTCATGTTATTATATTTCTGAACTAATGCAGTCAAAATCGGATAATGAAATGGAAAAATAACAGGGTTAAGACCTTGTGAGTGCTCTTCTTGACTCTAAGGCGCTCATCAATGACAAAACCTACCTGAAGATGCCAAAAAACAGATACGTTAAGATCCAACCTTGCGTACAGTAATGAAATAAACTGTAATGTGACATGATTCTTCCATTGGCCAACATCCATAAGTAGGTTTTTGCCTATGTTGACTAAAGATACATTGGAATATTAGATACATAAAGTTAAATCTTAATATTGCTCCTCTTGACTAAGAAATATACCCGGTCATAACAAAAATAAAACAAATGATGAACAAACTTTGACCTTCTTAAGCAACCTCTGTGGTTCCTGAAATGCAGGTTTTTTGGCCCATTGATGGAACAAATGAGATACAACTGCTCGGTCTTCCACAATAAATCTGGGTAGATCAATTCAGAAATTCAGTCAAAGTTAGGCTCCAAATAATGGAACAGGAGTATTCCTATGTCTCTTTGTCCAATCCTAAGCCACCTCTTGTCTTCAACTCTTATTGGTTGTTATGAACTGTCACCATTAAGGTGGTTTTTAGGGAAAAAAAGTTGAGCCTACTGTCAAGCTCATATAACAAGTGTTAAGCTTGCGAAAGATCGACTTGACTTGTTTACTGTTCACAAGCTAAGTTACTTGGATTTTATATATCAATTTTTACTTGAAAAGAAATTCCCCATTTGTTATGTATTTAGCATGTAGTGCTAGTCTTGTTTCTATTCAAAATTTTCTTTATCAGCTCATTCAGACATTTGATACTAGCAAACTCTAAATCAACCAACTACATGAACCAGCTCGAGTTCGACCTAGTAGAAACTTGACAGAGTGAAGTTACCTCGTTAAAGGGTAAATTCAACTCAACTCGCTTACAGCTCCAAGTATGACAATCAATTTGGGACAGGGGAACTAATATATTTTGCTACCCATCAAAGAGGATTAAATGAAGAAAACCTTTTTAGGAAGATTTTGGAATTGCATAGCTCCATTGTGTCAATTGACTCTTTGGACAGTCCGTCAACTGGATCACTGAGAGGATCATCTAGTGTTATTCTATGATCAGCAGAGTCCACCTTTTCAGCTGAACCACTCTGGGGAGTTTCCTCCTGGAGTTTTTGGTGATTGGTCAGCTCTTCCTAGAAGAAAAAGACTGTTAGCAAGAAGGTATTTGTTTGATCTACCAGAAAAACATGAAATGCAAATTACACATACAATGAAGGTAATCTACTTTACTCATAAGAAAATTGGCAAAAGTGCAAGGTAGTGGATTGAAAACCCATTCCAGATGAATATGAGTTTAGTTAGTGTGTAGAGATATCAAATATTAAGCAAGTCACACAAACATCTCTAGACAGGTAATAGAAATGGTAAGATGCAGTCGGCAGAAAGTCAAGGGGCATCTGGGCCACCAAAAACGTATAAGTAGATTGGATAAGTTGCTGTAGACTAAGGTGGCGTTCGTTTTGGAGTGTTTCCAATAACCATCTCCAAAGTCATTTTGAGCTCGTTGGACAAAATGTTTGTTGAGTAGTGTTTGTAAAATGGAGATGCCAACATTCTTTGAAGATCTCGAAAATGTGTTTTCAACTCTTTTGAAAAACTAAAAAGCTCTAAAACAAGTTTTGAGAGTTAAAGATTTCAAATTAATGAGTTTGAAATTATTTGAGGTACTTTGATATTTCGCAAAAACAACTCCAACAACCACTTTTTGCAAAATTTCAAAAGCAAACTCAGTTTTTAGAAACTTCAAACAAACATCGCATAAAAGGTTCATGGGCACTGAGGCACTAAGTTGCGCGGACTCTTTATTTTTGAGCCACCCATGACAGATTCTCCAAAAATACACTCCTTTTGGAGAATTCAACGCGCACCCATTGACCTTTTTGAAGAGTCCTAGCAACATTGTTGAGGCAACGTATTTTAATTATTAATCTAATGTGGATGCTTATTAATCAAAAATAAAATCTCAATCTCGGACTATTGTGATAGAAAACAAAATTTTGTCGAAAAGAATAGGATCCACATACTAAATTATCTAAACAAAAAAAGGAGAGCCTGGTGCACTAAAGCTCCCACACATGGGTCCGGGGAAGGGCCGGACTACGAGAGTCTATTATACGCAACAATTCAATTTAAGAAGTATTTTACTTCAATATTTTAGGATAACAGCCATAAAATGATTATATTAACTTTGCATATTAGAAGTGTATGAAGATCAATTAGGAGTTGATTTGCTAATCTCACTTTGTTGGATGTTTCATAGGCTTAGATAAGAATTGAGCTGAAGCTTTTAAAAAAGATATTTGAAGTTAAAAAAAGTGTTTGCCATTCCGTTTGTGTCTGGCTATTCTCATAAACAAAATCTTTACTAAACTAAAGGAAATGGAATAGACAACAGCCGTTGGCAAGATAAGGCACCAAGCAAGTCAGAAAGCACAATGGATTGCGAAAAGTTGCAGTGCTTGGCCGGAAACAACATTTATAACAGGCATATTTACAAATGAAACACATCTTACCAGGGTCTCTTGAAGATGACGAGGAATTTCTCTCAGAAAACGTGAAGGTTGAAGAACCTGAAAGCGTGTCTAGACTTTTGAGAAAGAAATAATAAAGCAAGTATTAACCAGAGCAAGCTGTTCATCACACCTGCCAATTTGAATCCATAATTACATACAAAATAAAAAGCTTTTTCCGTGCGCGAGTCATTGCCACGTATAGTAAACGTCTCTCCTCCTAAAGTTGCATGGAACCAAAAAAATAAAGTTACGTTAGAAGTGGATAAAAGAGATCTATACTATAGAAGGGACAATCACTCTAATGGTTCAAATTTCAATAACATAATACCTCAATTGAGTTACTCCTTTCATTTGTGATGCCATTAAATTCATGTAACAAGGGAATCTCTGATTCATTTGCCTGACCAATCGATGTGAGCATTAGCTCCAGATTATACCTTTCCCGTTGCAAATAATAATGGTGTTATAGAAAAAAAAAAAAAGATTTCTGATGACTAAAAGGGGTGGGAAGAGGAGTTCACTATTCATCTCCTTGCTCGTCCAATTAATGTGATGTAACATTTGATACACAGAGAATAAGAGCAATATTGAAAGCATGGATCTCATATCATACCTTCAATATGAAAACCGTATCCCATTCTAAGCCTTTTGACTACACAAAAAATCAAATGGAAGTAATGAAAAGGGGAACAAATCCAATTAATTTTCACGAAATATGGACACTGGAATGAAGTACCAGGAAGCAAAGTGAAAGAACATGTTGCTAGAGAATTCAGAAACCTGATGAATTGTCGTAACTGTAACAGATTCTTTGTTATCATGTCTCCTTGTACGAAAATTTTCACTCTCCCGTTCAGACATATGACCTATAAAAGCTTTTAGTATGTTGGAACAACCTTGTCCTTCTGTTTTGCATTCACTTTCTCCTTCTATCTTAAGAGTTTTTAGGAAATCAGACACATCATCCAATAGATATTGAAGAACCTGCACCATTAAACAAACAGCTTCTGATGTATCTGCTCATTTCACTTGCTGCAACGATTTTTATATAGGGGAAATGATGAAAAAAGAAGATACGAATAAGTTCACACAGAAGAAGTCATGCATTAGCAGGACAGGTAGAAAAAAAAAGAAAAATAATGGAACAAGACCACAAAGGAGCATATTTCACTTACAGGTCTAACATCATGATCTTCGTTAAGCAACTTCCCTCCATCATTATCAAGAACTGCCCGCTGTTCAAGAAGATATTTCTACAGAATGAAAGTCACATGTGAAAAGATTAAGGTGGTTATAGTATAAAAGCTGAAATCTGAAAAGACACTTTAATTAGCATGAAATAGACATATTTAATGAGAAGAAATGTACATTAGCTTGAAATATATAAAATTAAGGGAAAAGGGTCAAATTTACCCCTTTACTTTCGAAAATTGGTCAAATATACCCTTTTTCATACAATTGGGTTAGATTTGCCCTTGCTGTTAAGAAAGTTTTTGTTTGTACCCTTCGTCTAACTTTCATCTAACGGAAAAGCATAAGTACCCCTTTTTAAAAAAAAAAAAAAAAAAAAAAATCCATATCAAAATACCATCAAATGTCGTTCCTACATGGTTCCTCCAAACAAAGAAGGGGAAAAGTTTATATGGTTCTTCAAGAAAAAGTGATAAGTTTGTATATTGAGAATCAATTATGGAGGGATTTGGCACAAACAAACAACGCAAAAGCAAATTCTTTAGGCAACAACTTAGAACAAATATTGGTTTGCATAGGCGACAAATGCATTTTCGCCGGCGACAACTTCGTCGAAGCAACGTAGAGGAAGACATCGAATTCTGCTACAGCAGCAGCAACCACACCTTTTAATCTAGAACAGATGCTTAACTGAGTGTTGTTCATTAATCATCCCCAGCAAGCAATGATCTGTTGTTTATGACTCCATATTGGTTGGTACTACCCGAAAAGAAAATTACGTCAACCACAATTTCATCTTCATCACTCGATGATTTCACTATCATTACTGGTTTAGAGATATTTTCGACATATCAAGAATTTACTTCATTGTCGTCCATTAAAGAATTTAGATGCTCAAATTTTACCACAAACAAACTTTATTTCAAGAGGATGATATATCAAAAGAACTATTTATACCAAGAAACGGATGATGCTAGGCTACAAGTACAGGCCAAATCGACTGGTATGTGCTTCATCTCCTCTATAAAGGTAATTTGTCACCCAACAGGAGGGAGGATCCTGCTTAGACTGTGTAGTAACGCTCTCCTCACAATGACTCTTGGTTCGTTCTCATTTTGGAAATTTGTTTTCCGGTTTAGATAAGAGTGGAGAGGGATATTAATGTACAATTTTTCATTACAATTGGAACTAAGACTGGTACATCTGTTTTTGCAGAATAATCCGCGGAAAGCATACTACTGAGGCAATTTGCGAGCTGGTCGTCTACTTAACCTCTGTATTGGAGCTCTTCAAGTTATAGTTTTCTTCAGGAAGACAATAGTTGGAAGTTGATGATATGGATTTTCTTTTTTTAAAAAAGGGGGTATTTATGCTTTTCCGTTAGATGAAGGTTAGACGAAGGGTACAAACGAAAACTTTCTTAACAGCAAAGGCAAATCTAAACCAATTGTATGAAAAAGGGTATATTTGACCAATTTTCGAAAGTAGAGGGGTAAATTTGACCCTTTTCCCTAAAATTAATAGACAGGTGGTGCAGGTAATGAACAAATAACTAAGATTTGATTTGACAAAGACATTAAAAATTCTCAACGGGATTTCCACGAGCAATAGTAGGAAATTTGATCATATACTCCCTCTGTTCTATTTATGTAGGATAGTTTGATAAAGGAATACAGAGAGAGTTATTTATGTAGCATAGTTTCTGTTAGAATATGAGTAGGAATAAGAATAGTATACAAAATCCTACTTGGAAAAGGATTGTAATGTAGTGTCTATAAATAGGGTGTCAATGTAATTAGGTAGGCACATAATTCAATAATATTTTTTCTCCACACCGGCAGCAAGCGGACCGGTAGTAAACCTAATTTATTTAGATCTAGTGAGTGTTTGACTTTTCAAATACTACTCCTAATTGAAAAGAATTTATTTATTTTTCCATATCAAAAAAATACTACTCCTAATTTAAAAAGTAACTAAAAAAAATTACCTTAAAAGTGGAAAAAAGTGAAGAACATTTTTTTAGGAATAAAATTTCCTTGACACATAGGAAAAAGTAAATTGAAAAGACTGTTTAAATATGGGACTATATTTATAATATTTAATTTTTTTAACCGAATCCCCGCACCGATATCCATAATTGGATCGCACCCCCGAATCTTAAAAATTAAATTTTATTCAAACTGTGCAAAGTGGAAGCAGTCTCTTGGCGAAATGCAGGGTAAAGTTGCGTACAAGGCCCGACCCTTGCGAATAAGCGAGAGATTAGTGCACCGAGCTGGCCTTTTTAGCTTAGCAATCAGAATCTCATATTGCAACTCTACCATTGCGCCAATGGTGGCCCTCACACAACAAAAGCACGCATTAGATCTAAGCAATTGACTAGACATTATCATTAAAAATTTAGTCTTTACAACAAAAACTTCAGATGAACTCAAGAAACTATACACATTATAGTTTGAAACCTATAACTAATAAAAGATACACAATCGGCTACTCAATCATAGCAATAAAAATTTAATCTTTACCAAGAAACAAAATAAAGCTAACAATTTCACACACATTAATAAGACAATGAAGTTAGACTATGCAATATTTAACCAAAGCTGATATATATCAAAGTGAAGTGATGCCCGACTTAAAGCCAGATATCAATTCTCACCTAGAGGCATCATTCAATTACATTAAAGCCCGACTGATGGATGAACTACTTGATGCCTAGAAAGAAGAACAAAAAACTAAGGATTGACTATAGCTAGCTAGCTCTCTCAAAAGAAGGAAATGTCATCTCTAGAAGTCACCACCCTCAGACCAACGAATCCTGCCACCAACAAACCCATGAGGAATCTCAAGATCAATATCGGGAAGTGGAAGATCAATATCTGCATGGGGAGCAACAAGATGGACCTGATCAGCAACCACCCTATCCTCGGCAACATCAGAATGAGGAGGTAAAAGACGCACCTCATCAGCAACAAGACCCGAATGCACAACAGTATCACCACCCGCAGGGGAATCAGCCCGGACCTCAGCAGCAGCCAAACCTGAGTCTGGACCAGCACCACCCGAAGCGGAATCCGCAGCAGCTGCTATGACATCTCGGGCAAAAATATCAAGGATGAATCTAACGACTATGAGAAAGGTGCAGATAACTAAGCAAACCACAAATGTCGAAATATGTCTCATCATATGAAAATCGAAACCTAAAGCCTCAAAGCATATGCAATAACCCGTAATCCACAGATATAGGCCTCACGAACACCGTAAAAAAAAAAGACAAATAAAGCTCCAGACATGGTTGCCAACCTCGAGAAGGTGTTGTAACCTCCTTGAGTGACTACGCATCCCAACTAGCAACAATAACTCTCACTGCATTTAGAGCAGGGTGATAGCGAGCAGAAACGTAGTCACCGGGTCTTAGGTAATCGAGCTTTTGTAACACCGGTTGTACTAAAATCAAAAGACCAATAACATATTTTGAACTTGCACAAGCAATCTTGACCGTGAAACCTTGATCTTGCTCACCAATGTAAATGGAAAAAAAGAAACGGCGGGCAAGCAAGCACAGATCACCAAAGAAGAGGAGAACTGTTTCATTCTGATACTGATTGCTTGCCGGGTTCTCACCGTGAAACAGTTCTCTTCTTTGGTGATCTGTGGCTTGCTTGCCAGCCTCTTCTTTTTTGCCATTTAAATTGGTGAGCAAGATCAAGGTTTCACGATCAAGATTGCTTGTGCTAGTTCAATGTATGTTATTGGTCTTTTGATTTTAGTACAACCGGTGTTACAAAAGCTCGATTACCTAGGACCCGATGACTATGTTTCTGTTCGCTATCACACTGCTCTAAATGCAGTGGGAGTGATTGTTGCTAGTTGAGATGCGTAGTCATTCAAGGAGGTTACAACACCTTCTCCCTATTGGCAACCATGTCTGGAGCTTTATCTGTCTCTTTTTTTACGGTGTTCTTGAGGCCTATATCTATGGACTACGAGCTATTGCATATGCTTTGCGACTTCGGGTACTGATTTTCATATGATGAGACACATTTCGACATTTGTGGTTTGCTCAGTTATCTGCACCCTTTTCATAGTTGTTAGGCTCATCCTTGATATATTTGCCCGAAATGCCATAGCAGTTGCTGCGGATTCCGCTTCGGGTGGTGTTGGTCCAAATTCGAGTCATGCTGCTGCTGCTGAGGTCCGGGCGGATTCCTCTATGGGTGGTGATACTGTTGTGCATTCGGGTCTTGCTGCTGATGAGGTGCGTTTTTTACCTGCTCATTCTAATTCTGATGTTCCCGAGGATATGGTGGTTGTTAATTAGGTCCATCTTGTTGCTCCTTATGCAGATATAGATCTTCCACTTCCCGAAATTGATCTTGAGATTCCTAATGAGTTTGTTGGTGGCAGGATTCGTTGGTCTGAGGGTGGTGACTTCTAGAGATGACATATGACATTTCCTTCTTTTGAGAGAGCTAGCTAGCTATAGTCAATCCTTAAGTTTTTGTTCTTTCTAGGCATCAAGTAGTTCATCCATCAGTCGGGCTTTAATATAATTGAATGATGCCTCTAGGTGAGAATTGATATCTGGCTTTAAGTCGGGCATCACTTCACTTTGATATATATCAGCTTTGGTTAAATATTCCATAGTCTATCTCCATTGTGTTATTAATGGGTGTGAAATTGTTAACTTTATTTTGTTTCTTGGTAAAAATTAAATTTTTATTGCTATGATTGAGCAGTTGATTGTGTATCTTTTATTAGATATAGGTTTTAAACTATAATGTGTATAGTTTCTTGCGTTTATCTGAAGCTTTTGTTGTAAAGACTAGATTTTTATTGGTAATGACTAGTCAATTGTTTTGCTCTAATGCGTGCTTTTGTTGTGTAAGGGCCAGGCCACCATTGGCGCAATGGTAGAGTTGCAAACTTGCAATATGAGATTCTTATTGCATCTGTTAGTCGTTTGACAAGTGTCCTTCATTGTTGTATAACTTTTTTTATGATTCTTTTCTAATGCAGGACCGCAAAACGAGACAGACAATTGGCATAGGACATGAATCACAAGGCCTTTACCATCTTACCTCTTCAAATTCCTTCACAGCATGCTCCGCTACAGACTCTCCCGACCTTATTCACAAACGTTTGGGACATCCGAGTTTATCAAAGCTACAAAAGATGGTGCCAAGTTTATCTAGTCTATCCACATTAGATTGTGAGTCGTGTAAACTTGGGAAACACACCCGTGCTACATTTTCACGCAGTATTGAGAGTCGCTCAGAGTCTATTTTCTCATTAGTTCATTTTGATATTTGGGGTCCTAGTAGAGTCTGTTCACCCTTTGGATTTCGTTACTTTGTAACTTTCAACAACAACAACAACAAACCCAGCGTATTCCCATAAAGTGGGGTTTGGGGAGGGTAAAATGTACGCAGTCCATACCGCTACCTCCGAAGAAGTAGAGAGGTTGTTTCCGATAGACCCCGGCTCAAGATAAAGAATAGTAAACAAGAGCGTAATGAAACATGAAGCAGGATGTATGGCATAACCTAAATAAGGAATAAGACATAATACAATAGAAATCAGAGCAATACGAAATAAGATAAATAAGCGCAATATGAAATACGAGATAAGAAAAGGACATCTGGAATAGGACAACCACCTAGTAGTAACATACACTCACAGACCAAAGGCACCCACCACCCTCAAACCCTCCTGACTAGGGGCTCCTACCTATGGACACAGTCCTAGGATTGATGAAAGATCATTTCGAGTTATTCTCTATATTCAAAAGTTTTTGTGCTGAAATACAAAATCAATTTGGTGTTTCTATTCGTGCTTTTCGTAGTGATAATGCCTTAGAATACTTATCCTCCTAGTTTCAGGAGTTTATGACTCATCAAGGAATCATTCACCAGACATCATGTCCATACACCCCTCAGCGGAACTGTATAGCAGAAAGGAAAAATAGGCATCTCATTGAGACTGCTCGCACTCTTCTCGTTGAATCCCATGTTCCGTTGCGTTTTGGGGGCGATGCAGTCCTCACATCTTGTTATCTCATTAACAGAATGTCATCATCTTCGATCTAGAATCAGGTTCCCCATTCTATACTATTTCCTCAGTCACATCTCTACTCTATCCCCCCTCGTGTTTTTGGGAGCACATGTTTTGTTCATAACTTAGCCCCAAGAAAAGATAAATTAGCCCCTCGTGCTCTCAAATGTGTCTTCCTTGGTTACTCTCGAGTTCAAAAAGGGCATCGATGTTATTCACCTGATTTGGGTCGCTACCTTATGTCCGCCGATGTCACATTCTTTGAATCACAACCTTACTATACATCCTCTCATCATCTTGATATCTTGAGGTTTTACTTATACCTTCAGTTTAACCCACACCAATCTTTGAAGAATCTACGGTTACTTCTCCATCTCCAGCTACAGTGCCACCACTTTTGACTTATCACCGCCGACCACGTCCAGCATCAATCCCAAATGATTCATGTCATGCGCCTGACGCTTCCCCTACTGCGGACCTGCCTCTTCCTAGCCAATCAATTACACTTCAAAAAAGCATAAGATTCACTCGTAATGCTAACCCACATTATACTTTCTTGAGTTATCATCGTTTGTCGTCACCCCATTATGCTTTTGTATCATCTTTGTCCTCTATTTCCATCCCTAAGACTACAGGTGAAGCACTTTCCCATTCAAGATGGAAACAAGCTATGATTGATGAGATGTTTGTTTTACATACGAGTGGTACTTGGGAGCTTGTTTCCCTTCCTGTAGGTAAATCTTGTTGGGTTTATACAGTCAAAATTAGTCCAGATGGTCAGGTTGATAGGCTAAAGGTCCGTCTTGTTGCCAAAGGATATACACAGATATGTGGGCTTGATTATAGTGACACTTTCTCTCCCGTGGCTAAAATAGCACCATTCCGTCTTTTTCTCTCTACGGTTGTTGTTCATCATTGGCCTCTTTATCAGTTGGACATTAAGAATGTTTTTCTACATGGTGATCTTGAGGAAGAAATTTATATGGAGCAACCACCTGGATTTGTTGCTCAGGGGAGTCTAGTAGCCTTTTATGTCGATTGCGCAAGTCACTCTATGGTTTGAAATAGTCCCCTCGAGCCTAGTTAGGAAAGTTTAGCACAGTGATTCAGGAGTTTGGCATGATTTGTAGTGGAGCTGAACATTCAGTGTTTTATCGCCATTCTGAACCAAATTTGTGTATTTATTTAGTGGTTTATGTTGACGATATTGTTATCACCGACAATGATCAAGATGGTATCACTAACTTGAAGCAACATCTCTTTCAGCATTTCCAGACTAAAGACCTTAGCAGACTAAAATACTTTCTAGGTATTGAGGTTGCTCAGTTCAGATCTGGTATTGTTATTTCTCAACGCAAGTATGCTTTAGACATTCTTGAGGACACAGGAACGATGGGATGTCGATCCATTGACTCCTATGGATCCAAATGCTAAACTTCTGTCAGAACAAGGCAAGCCACTCAGTGATCTTGGAAGGTATAGGTGGTTGGTTGGAAAGTTGAATTATCCCACAGTGACTAGACCTGACATCTCTTTTCCTGTGAGTGTTGTAAGTCGGTTTATGACTTCTCCTTGTGATAGTCATTGGGATGCAGTTGTTCGTATTTTGCGATATATAACGTCATCTCCAGGTAAAGGACTACTCTTCAAGGATCGAGGCCATAAGCATATCATTGGATATACAGATGTTGATTGGGCAGGATCATCCTTTGATAGACGTTCTACATCTGGATATTGTGTTTTAGTAGGAGGTAATTTGGTGTCCTAGAAGAGTAAGAAACAGAGTGTGGTTGCTCAATCTAGTGCCGAAGCAGAATATCGAGCAATGGTTACAGCAACTTGCGAGCTGGTTTGGATCAAACAATTGCTAGGAGAACTAAAATTTGGAGAAACTGGTAAAGATGGAACTTGAATGTGATAATCAAGCAGCCCTTCCTATTGCATCTAATCCAGTGTTCCATGAGAGGACCAAGCACATAGAGATTGATTCACTTTGTCAGAGAAAAGATACTCTCGGGAGATAATGTTACAAAATTTGTAAAGTCAGGTGATCATCAACTTGCATATATCTTCACCAAGTCCCTCACCAGTCCTCGTATTAATTACATTGTAACAAGTACATATGAATTGTATGCACCAGCTTGAGGGGGAGTGTTAGAATATGAGTAGGAATAGGAATAATATACAAAATCCTACTTGAAAAAGGATTGTAATGTAGTGTCTATAAATAGGGTGTCAATGTAATTAGGTAGACACACAATTCAACAATATTTTTTCTCCATTATTTCTCACAGTTTCATAAAGGAATAAAAGCACAGAGTTTAAGAAAGATAGGAATGCTTTTGAAACTTGTGGTTTAATCATGCCACAACATTTGTGTGGCTATAAAAGCTAGTCATTACGAGTAAAAAGAGAATTTTAAGTTAAAAAATTTGCAAAAATAGAGTAGTGCTGCCACATAAATTGGAGCAGAGAGAGTAAATCTTTCTTTTTCGCCATACAAATATAACTTTTAGAGTTTTGTGTTTTTCTAATACAAGGACCAACCTGGGGTATCATGTTAGCCACTGAAGTAATGACAGCTGAAATTGACTCTTCCTGCAAGTTTAACAAGCAACATTACTCAAAAATTTGGTCTGAGTAAACCCCATATGACCCTTGTATGAGGTATTTCGCTGTACATAGATAAATTATCATTTACATCCAAGAAAGTTTCCTTCTAGTAGTGAGGAAAAGCACAGAACCAAAATGCACAAATGAAACCGTGTAATCTTATTAACCAACATCAGTCATCAGCTACACCATAATCAGTTAATGCCCTTTGAAAATGCCTTGTCCGTTGTCCAGACAGGTAATCAATTTCAGTAATTCAGCTCACATGATAAAATATCAGTAAAGCTTCATGTGATTCACATCCAAATAGAACAGAATTATCCATAAGATTCAATAACTTACCTTGTTGACGAGTTTCGAAATCATGTCAATCATGAGCAACACCTTCCGCCCTTGAGTGAGTTGACTCCTGTAAATAAATAGAGACTAATCAGAGGACCAAAAAAATTTTCTTTGTTTCAAGAAAACAAGAAAAAGAAACAGAATAAGTGTAGCAAGGCAAAGCAGAATATGGAATCAAGAGAGACGATAGTATTTGAGAACACATTGATAGATATATTATATTGCCCAATGAAGTAGTCAAAGATATGTACATCCAAGATCATTACTAGTACTACTAAAAGGATAAATCATCGAAAGCTTCACAGCAAACAGCACAGCAAGGAGTTCTTGAACAAACCTCTTGAATGTGCCAGATACTTTAGCACTAAATATGTCTCGTGCTGCTGAAATGAAGCTACTTTTCCTTACAGTAGAAACTTTTTCAATGTGTTCAATTACCTAAGACAGAAAATGTCAAAAGAAGCTTTAATAAAATACACACTGAACAGAATGCCCACACGTGAAGCAAAATAGATAGCGAGGATAACCTTCTTTGTTTCTTCTTTTTCTGAAAGCAGTAAGGCCTTGAATACTCTTCGAAATGAAACATCATCAGAACCAGGCAAAGTTGTTCTAAGCATAGCAATGATGGTCCTGACCACCTATAGCATGAATATACCAGGTGAATGACTATTTTAAAAGCATATGAATCTATCTGCAGTAATGGGAGGTAAGAGATACCTTTTTCCTATAGAAGGCCACACCATGAACATTGAATGGGATATTTCTATTACGAAATGCCGCTTGAAAGATTTTTCCTGACACCTATTGTACAACACGAAGCCACAGAGGCAGAAATATTCAGCCAAAAACCCGCAAAAAAGTTCAAACAACTTTGCTTTTCCAAAAGGTAAAGCTTGACCTGCCTCCGGAATAGAATTGCTATGTCGCCGAAAGAGGACTTTCCTGCTGTGCCATCAGAAGATATTTCTAATATTTTATCAACAACAAAGGAACACTGTGCATCCTCATTGCAGCATTCTTTGATAGTAATCTGCAAAGTATCGTATGTTATAAGTACTCCTATCAAGGATGTTTATCTCTATAAGAAAGCTAAACTCATTTACCTTAGACCCAACAGAATTATCAGTAAGAACACGTTTTGATTGGCATCTTTTCGAGTTATTTTGTATAAGAAATGATGCAGCTTCAACAATGCAACGTGTGGAACGGTAATTTTTAGTAAGTCTGACCTGAATAGAGATTGATATTACATCACAAGGAGAAAATCGGAACCGTATCCCAAGCTCATATAAACAAGGACTAAAAAGACAAGCTATAATAAAAAGTTTGTCAAACCTCTTTGTGCAAAGGAAAATCTTTCCGAAATGAATCAAATCCAGAGGCATCAGCACCACTAAAACCAAAAATGGACTGCAGAATGATATTGAAAACTCTGAGCAGCAAGGTACTTGAAAGGAAAAAAGAAGTAAAGAAATTGTCACAGCAAAACGATAAGAAAATGTTCCACTGGATAAAGAAAAGACCAGCTTCACCTGATCCTCATCACCAACAATAGTTATGCGTTTATGCGATGCAAGGATGCGTAAAAGTTCATATTGCACAGTACTTGTGTCTTGAAACTCATCAATCACCATTGCCTTCCATAATTCCAGGCACTCTTCAAAAACTGCATTTGAAGAAAACGAAAAGCAAACAGATTCAGACAACTGGGATATCACAATGCACTAGGTTACAGTCTATTATAGAACACTTCAGACAACCTTCTGGAAAATCAGTCAAGAGCTTCGCAGAACAACTGATCAAGTCATGGTAATCCAACGCATTGCACGATTTTAATATATCGTTGTAGCTTTGCAGGACTGCAGCCTGATCAATATTCATCAGAATAAGGACTTATGAATGACAAAATACCAAAAATCCCTGATTATAGGCTTACTCCAGTTTCATTTCCAACTTTATAGTAGTCATCAGGCGTCTTTCCGGCAGACTTCGCCTGTATTTCAGTGGAAGTGATGTAAGTGAAAGTATAACAGCCATTAAGCATGCAACAACACTGTCCTATTTGAATATGAGAGGAAAAAGGGTACAGAGCAGAGAGTTTCAGTTTTGACACATAATAGTTATTTATTAATATGCCAAGAAGAAGATAAAATTATAAAATATATTGTGTTAATTTGATTTATATATATTCAAATAGTTCACTTGTATGCTATAGACAGAAACTTAATGTTTTCCAAATCAGCATATTAAATATTGTCACTCCAATGAAGCAGAGTCAGTAGATACTACATTCTCTAATGGAAAGAAAGGTTACTCTTCATGGACCCGGCATAAATGTGAACATCAAAAGATTGTTGGATTGATACTTCAGATAAAACTAATCAAAGTTGTGTCCTATTGACAAAATATATACTTAAAAGAGAGCAAGATTTGTGACCAAATGTAAGTGAACAATATACAACAACAACATACCCAGTGTAGTCCCACAAAGTGGGGATAAGTGGAATAGTATTTTTAACCAAAAACTACTTACTTGAGTCACAAACTTTAACCATTTCTTTGATCTCTCCTTAAAATATTGAGGAGAATTCATATCAGTAAGCTGGCAAAGCTCATCACGAGGTCCGCTTTTTTTATCATCCAGTAAGCGAACTGCTTCAATGGCAGCTCTTCTCTGCTGCCCATGTCCATATATGAGAAAGTCAGGTGTTCGACCTAACCTATTAATGGATTATCATGTGCTTATTTAGACAAACTATCACCGTAAGAAACTAATACATTGCAATGAACTACCTTCTATGAGACACGTAGGTATGGAAGTGAAGGAGAAATCAGATAAAATGTGCTAATTGTGGAGGAGAGAGATAGAGAACTTCTAAACAATGTTTTAAAAGGCTAAGGTAAAAGTGAGGAGTGCGCCTTGAGTAAAAGGTATTAGTTTTTAAATTCCAAAAACAACAACAATCCCGGTGAAATCCCACAGGTGGGGTTTGGGGAGGGTAGAGTGTACTCGTGTGCGCAGACCTTGCTCTTTCCTTATGTCAGTAGAGAGGTTGTTTCTGAAAGACCTTCGGCTCAAATATCGCAATTCGGAGCAGTATGAAAAAGGACAACAGAAGTAAAACGACACAAATAATAACAGAGAAAGCATTGCATAGAATTCAGAGAGAAGAAACCACAACATTAGAAAAATAAAGTGATAACTGAAGTAAAAAATACAACAGGTAGTAACACAAAACGAGGGACAAGCAACTACCGGTATCCTGTTGCTACACCGTTTTGGAAGGTAGAATTTACATGGTGTGCCAAACAAACCAAGCCTAACCAGCTGGAAAGCAAGTCACCGTTCCACTACCTAGTACCTACTAACCTTCTACCGTAATCTGCGACCTTCAAGTCTTTCTATCTAAGGTCATGTCCTCCGTAAGCTGAAGATGTGTCATGTCCCACCTTATTACCTCCCCAATTACTTCTACGGCATATTTCTACCTCTCCTTAAACCCACCAATGTCAACCTCTTACACCTCCTCACTGAGGCATCTACAGATCTCCTCTTCAATGACTAAACCATCTCACTCTCACTTCCCTCATCATGTCCACCACAGAGGCCACTCCCACCTTGTCCCAGATCTCTTCCTTCCCAATCTTATCTCTCCTGACATACCTGCATATCCACCTCAACATCCTTGTTTCTGATACTCATCTTTTGAAAATGAAATTTCGTAACTGGTCAACACTCTGGTCCATACAACATAGTCAGCCTAACCACCACTCTATAGAACTTACATTTAAGTTTTGTGGTACATTCATAGGACTCTGGATGTGAGCCCCCATTTCGTCCATCCCGCTCATATATGATGTGTGACGTGCCTACACGGTTGTGGGCAGTGGTTCTAAATTGGTCTGGAATATCATATCATGGGTGATCCAGGCACAATGAAGGAGGCATTGTATAGTTGGGCATTCAGGAGAAGGAAGAAAATAGGAATGTCTTGGGACGTAGCTTAGTTAGCCATCATGTGGGTTCTTGGGAAAGAGAGAAGTGTGAAAGCATTTGAAAGAGTTACTAGTGATTTTGTTAAGTTGCAAAACGGCCTTTTTTTCTTATATTCTTTTGGTGCACAAACCAACATTTTGCTTCAACAAATATTGAGGATCGTGAGAAAATATTAGGTAATACACATAACCATGGAAAACTAGATTTTGATACCAATTGGCAAAACTTGAAAGTCTAATCAATTGTCCAAAACGAAGCTAAAATGATTTGACCCACTTAAAGTAATATACTAGTCGTTGATTACAAATGGAGGTACAGCTTACCGCAGGACAAACACTCTTGAACCAATGAAAGGGATAAAAGGCATAGCTCTACACTAGTCTATAATTTCAAAGAAGAAAAGTGGATTACGAAATCAATAGCAATAACTTGATCTTAACGTATGTTGAACTAACTCAACAATAGTAATAGCCTACATTACCCCGTGCTTTCCTGTTTATTACTGTGAGAAATATAGGAGAAAAGTATTATTGAATTGTTGTACCTACATTATTACATTGGGACCCTATTTATAGACACTACATTCTAATTTTTTTCAAGTAAGACACTAAATTACAATCCTTTTTCAAGTAGAATTTTATATATTATTTCTATTCCTCCTCATATTCTAACACTCTCCCCCAAGCTGGTGCATACAAGTCATATGTACCAAGCTTGTTACATATGTAATAAATATGATGACTCGTGAGAGACTTGGTGAAGATATCTGCAAGTTAGTTACTCAACTTCACAAATTTTGTAACAATATCTCCTAGGAGTATCTTTTTCTCTGACAAAGTGACAATCAATCTCAATGTGCTTAGTCCTCTTATGATGAACTTGGTGATGAATGATAACTCTTTGCCCATCTCATGACAAAGTGATGTTTGATTTTCTGATCTCATCATTAAAGGTTTAGAATTAATAGTAGGACTAAACCGAAAATCAGTGATGAACGTTTACAAAAATTGTACTGAACCACGGAAAAGATAGAGAGGGGTCTGAGAGATCTCACTGGAAAACACACAAAGGTCGTCGGATTAGGGTTCTAACGATCTAAATCCAAAAAAAAAAGCTAATGGAAAGGCTTGCAGGACTGGGTGAACCTATAAAAAAAGAAATTGCTCTCTGGTTCCAGAACAGTGCTGAAGTCGTCGTATTATTAGATTTGATAACTGAAAAGTGGTCAAAATTTGAGAAAAATTATACGGGTAGGGTCGAAATGATAAGAAAAACTATATTAGTAAGGTCAGAATGATGGCACGACCCTACTGAAAAAGAAAAATTATATGGGTAGGGTCGGAATGATGGCACGACCCTACGGAAAGACGCACGATGCTATGCAACTCGGATATGAGAAAGTAGTCGGGAAAGATGCATGGTGCTACGCAAATTAGATATGAGAAAGTAGTCACCAAAAGATGCACGGTGCAACATGAATTAGATATGAGAAAGTAGTCACCGGAAAGACGCACGGTGGCCCAAATTTTACGAACATGATCATTGGCCACACAAGCTGCATATATGGGTAATAGTCGCCCGACGGCATCAGAAGCTCTTTGATTTTATACCAAGATCGTAGAGGCTCTGATACCATGTGGGAAATATAGGAGAAAAATATCATTGAATTGTTGTACCTACATTATTACATTAAGACCCTTATTTATAGACATGATATTCCAGTCCGTTTCCAAGTAGGACACTATATTACAATACTTTTCCAAGTAGGATTTTATATACTATTCCTATTCCTACTCATATACTAACTGTAGGAAAGAAAAAAACAAAGCTTAATCTGTATAAGGAAGACTTGAACTAAGAAGAGAAGAGCAAAAAACTTTGTTATGTTTCATTGCTTATTGAAATGATCACTGCCACATTTATACATAAAATTATAACTTAAAAAGCTTAATTAAAGGATTAAATAAGCTATCATATCTCTAACATTATTGACTAAAGATCATCAATTGTTATAAAATCAGATTCTGCATGATTGCAGCCTTATTTTCCTAAACTTAATCCAACTTTAAAGCCGTCTTTTGAATTACAGCAACTAGTACAGCTAATCTCCAGCTTTTGAGGCACTAATCTTAACACTCCTCCTTGACTCAAGAGCAGTAACACCAAGTCTTTCTCTGAGAAATTCGAATCTTGCTCTAGATAGAGACTTAGTTAAAATATCAGCATTCTAGAAATCAGTTCTGCAATGCACCATGTTTATGTCTCCATTCTTTTACACCTTCTTAAGAAATAAAGCTTGATCTTGAAATGTTTTGTCTTTCCATGAGAGACAGGATTATTTGCAATTGAAATTGCAGCTTCATTATCTACAAGGATTTCAGTACTCTTCTTTTGTTCCATGTACAAATCTGCCAGCAGCTTCCGAATCCAAAGGGCTTGATTCACAGCTAAAGCAGCTGCAATGTATTCTGCTTCGGCTGTAGATTGAGCCACAACATCTTGCTTCTTTGAACACCAAGAGAATATTCCAGAACCAAAACTAAAACAGTAACCTGAGGTGTTTCTCATATCATCTGAGCAACCAGCCCAATCACTATCAGAAAATCCACAAAACTGAAAATCTGGAGTCTATTTGAACATTATGCCAAATATAATAGTACCTTTGACATATCTAATCACACGTTTTGCTGCTTGAAAATGAATTTCGCTAGCACAATGCATGTATCTTGAAAGTAAACTCACACCATAAACAATATCTGGCCTCACCTATCAGACTCCTATAAAGTCCTTCATCAACCTTTCCAGCTCCATCTTCTTTGCAAAACTTCTCATTTTGATCCATAGGAGTTGCAAGAAACTTGCAATCTTCTATTATGAACTTTTTGAGAATTTCTTTTAGCATATTTCTGTTGGCATATGAAGATCTCATTTCTTTTTTGTTGAACTTCCATTCCAAGGAAATAGAACATTTCACCAAGGTCCGTCATCTCAAAAACTTTCATTATTTCAGTCTTGAACAGAATGATCAAGTCCAAATTGCTACCTGTAACTAGCAAGTCATCTACATACAAAGAGACAATAGTTAAATCAGAATCTTCTTTTCTAATATAGAGCGTACACTCGCGAGGCTTTTTTGAAAGCCTAAACTAAGAAGATAAGCATCAATTCTGCTATACCAAGCTCTAGGAGCTTGTTTCAAACCATACAATGCCTTCTTTAGCAAGTACACTTTGTCTTCTTTGCCTTTGATAGAAAAACCTTCAGGTTGTTCTACAAAGATTTCTTCTTCAAGGTAACCATTTAGAAAAGCTAATTTCACATCAAGCTAGTGGATCTTCCATCCTTGTTGAGCTGCTAAAGCTAACAACATTCTTATCGTATCCAAACGGGCGACTGGAGCAAAAGTTTCAGAAAAATCTACTCCAAACATTTGTGCGTACCCTTTTGCAACTAGCCTGGCCTTGTACTTGTTTATAGAACCATCAGGATTAAGCTTAGCTCTATAAACCCACTTGACTCCAATAACCTTCTTGTATGATGGTCTGTCAACCAGCTCCCATGTGTTGTTATTTTCTATCATTTTGAGCTCCTCCTACATTGCATATCTCCATTCCTTATCTTTCGCAGCCTCTATAAATCCTGCAGGTTCCAGAACTGCAACATTACACCTTTGAGAAATATCAGAAAGTGTTCTTGTGCCTCTAACAGGTACATCATCAACATCATCATCTAGAAATTCTGAATTCTTTTGTTTTTCATCATCTTACCAGCTCCAAGTGTCATTCTCCACGAACTTGACGTCCCTGCTAACAATCAGTTTGTCATTTTAAGGCCGATAAATCCTGTAAGCTTTTGATAGAATATTGTATCCTACAATGATTCCAGGTTCAGCCTTTTTATCCAGTTTATCTCTTTTCACATGAGGTACATAAGAAAAACAAAGACAACCAAATATTTTCAGATTTGTTAGCAAAGGTTTGTAACAAAACCAAGCCTCAAATGGTGTCTTTTTTGCAAAGCCTTAGTTGGCAATCTGTTCAGCATAAATACTGCGGTATTGGCAGCTTCAGTCCAAAATTTCTTTGGTAGCCTTTTCTCATGGAGCAAACACCTTGTCATCTCCATTAGCGTCCTATTTTTCCTTTCCACTACTCCGTTTTGTTGAGGAGTATAGGGTGTCGTTAGCTGATGCTCGATTCCTGCTTCATTACAAAAGTTGTTGAACTTTTCTAAAGTATATTCGGTCCCATTATCTGTTCTTATCAGCTGAATTTTGCAACCACTTTGATTTTCCACAAAAGCTTTAAATTTCCAGAATACATCGGCGACCTCAGATTTAAAATTCAAAAAAATAAATCCAACAATATCTGGAACAATCATCGATAAAGGCAATATAATTCTTACTACCAATTAAAGATGGTGTTTTCTGAGGTCCGCCTACATCCGTATGAATAAGTTGCAGCTTATTCTTTGCCCTCCAAGATGAATTCTGAAAAGGAAGCCTTGTTTGCTTCCCATACTGACAAGCTTCACAAGCAGGCAAATTTTTCTCAAGGGTCGGGAGACCTTCTGCGAGTTGATTTTCTTTCATGAAGAGTATCGCATCATGATGATAATGTCCGAGTCTTTTGTGCCATAACTCTGAATCATTTTCAGACTGGACAACTGTTGCTTTCTCCTCGTCCAACAGATTCAAGGAAAAACTCCTTCCTCTCATCTTGACCTTGAACATCTCCTTATTATCAGAATCCTTGATGACACATGTTTTTTCTTCAAACAACACTTTGAAACCATTTTCAAGTAGTTATCCAACACTTATGAGGTTTTGATCAAGATCAGGAACAAAGAAAACATCAGTTAAAAGTTTCAAACCTGTAGGACTTTGAATTGCAATTGTTCCTTTGCCTTTCGCATCAAGATATTCTCCATTTCCAATTTTGAATTTGGAAATAATAGATCTATCTAGATCTTTAAAGAGCTCTTGATCACTGGTCATATGATTTGTGCATCCACTATCAATCAACCAATTTTCAGAAGTGCTTTTGCTAGCAAAACAAGTTGCTACAAACAATTTCTCTTCTTCATATTGATTTACAGCAGCCTTGGATTCTTCTTGTTGCGTTTGTGACTTGCATACCCTCTCTACATGGCCGAGTTGACCACTATGTTGCTCGGACTCCTCAAAAAAGTCAATGGGTGCGTGTCGGATTCGCCAAAACTAGTGTATTTTTGGAGAATCCGACACGGGTGCGGCGTCGAAAGTGAAGAGTCCACGCAACTTAGGTTGACCACATTTGTTGCACTTGACATCTGGTCTTCACCAACATTTCTGTTGAGAGTGATTTGCCTTTTTGCAATGCGGGCGGGATGGATTACTTCCCCCTGATTATTGTAATTACTGCCTTGCCTTTGTTTCCGGTTCTTTTTCTTTTCCTCGTATGACTCATTCTATGATTTAGCTGGAAAAGCACCTTCAACAGAATCTTCCTTCCTCATTATTCTCCTTTGCTCCAATGCCTGCAAAGCTTTAACAAGTTCTGCCAAGGTAATGCTTGACAGAACCTTAGAATTCTCTAAAGAAAAGATTGTGGCTTCATATTTCTCAGGAAGTGTGACCAGAATTTTGTGAACAATTCTTTCATCAGTAAAATCCTTACCAAACAATCTCACCATGTTGGCTAAGTCGAGTAGTTGATCTGCATAATCTTTTATAGTTTCTAATTCTTTCATTCTCTTTATTTCAAATTCCCGAATTAGATTCATCACTGGCATATTCTGTACTCTTTCATTTCTTTGATATTCCTTTTCGAGATACTCCCAAATTTCTGCAGCGGACTTCATTTGCATCATTCTGGTAAGAATTGAAGGAGATACTGCTGAGAAAAGGCATGCTTTGGCTTTGGCTTTCCTCGTCTTTCCCTCCTTGTGATGTTTCATCTAATTCATGGTTGGATTATCTCCAAGAGGAGTTACTTCATAGTCCTCATCTACTGCTTCCTATAGATCCAGTGCTTCAAGATGAACCGTCATTCTAATTGTCCAAGCTTGATAATTCTCACCATTGAAGACAGGTGGAGTTAGAAAGCTTGTTTCAGAATTCATTTTCTATAAACTATTTAAGATAACAGTTTAAAGAAAGGTTATATAGAAAGAACTTGTGTTCTTATTCACTCTCTTCTCACAGTCCCTCAAGATGACAATGCTCTTGATACCAGTCTGTAGGAAAGAAAAAAGCAGAGCTTAATCTGTATAAGGAAAAAAACAGAACTTGAACTAAGAAGAGAAAGAGCAAAAAGCTTTGTTATGTTTCAATGCTTATTGAAATGATCACTGCCACATTTATACATAAATCATAACTGAAAAAGCTTAATTAAAGGAGTAAAATAAGCTATCATATCTCTAACATTATTGCCTAAAGATCAGCAACTATTATAAAATCGAATTCTGCATGATTGCAGCCTTATTTACCTAAACTTAATCCAACTTTAAAGCTGTATTTTGAATTACAGCAGCTAATACAGCTAATCTCCAGCTTTTGAGGCACTAATCTTAACACTAACAGACATGACTCGATCAACTAACAATAAAAGTCTAAAACTCTGGCAGTCATTGTGGTACAGAAAATTCAAGTATGGAATTTTCCAATTAGATTTTCTCTTCTGCCGTCTTTTCATAAATGCCTGCCTGCTAGACAACCAAACCTAAAAAGACATGTAAACTGAAGGATTTGAGCTACATGAAACTCATTTTTTCAACATAAAGCAACATAGAAAGTAAAAGATTACTTCTTTTAGTGTTCAACTGCTTAAATATTTAAGAACCAAGTCAAGATATATGTACTTATCAGCATGCATGCGGCAAAGTTGCAAAGAAAACGAGTGAAACGTGCTGATTGTGAGCTCTTTTGCTGCTGTCTTCCCTGCAACTCTTCCGATTCTCTCCCTCATTTCAGAAGCTGCTGCTGTTGTAAAAGTCATAGCAAGAATGTTTGACGGACCAATACCCTATAACAACAAGCAAAGGGAGAGAGAGGAAGAAAACTCAGAAGTAGATACTTGACTAGATCCATCACTTTTCAGACATGGCATTGAAAAAAGTATAACGATATAATAGCACTTATAGACATCACACTACCTTGTGCAGTAGCATCAGGACTCGCCCAACCATTGTAGATGTCTGACATGAAAATAGAAGAAATCAAACAACTATTGACAAAGACATAAAAAATTCATTTTTTAACCATGACAAAGTAAAGACCTTGCCACTTCCTGGTCCAGCAACAATGATTAGAGGTATTGAAATGTCACTACAAGCTGCCTCCTGTTGTGTAGCATTCAATGACTCTACATACTTTGAATAATCCTCAGGCATTTTCCTGATATCTGTTGCCTCCAATTTGCTCCCAGTATCTGTGGCCTTGGAGCTTTTTGGCTCCTGTACTTCATATTCTTGATTACCAGTTAAATTCGGAAAGCGTTCAAGTTTAAAAGTTTCATCTGAACTGACAAGATTTGAATTATCAGGTTTACTGCTCTTTGATCTTTCTGCTTCACTTTCTTGATTACCCGTTGACATCAAAATACATTCACGCCCTGAACTATCACTACAAACAACGGGATTTAAGTTATCCTCATTGCCCAAGTTGTTTATGTAATGATTTTCAATTGGAACGTTGTTGAACCTCTTCAATTCAGGCTTTCCTTTTGAGTTTTGCTCACATAAAGCATCTACTTGGTCCAGAATGTGTTCATCAAAATCATCATCTAGCATGGTTGATGAAAAAGATGACTCGCTCAAGCCAGAAAATTCAGGTTGCCTCACTGGAGTTTTATATGTATCCAACCCAACCATGCTTTCCACTTGAGCACTTTTGCAATTATCACTTAGTTTAGCTTCAACTGATTCATTTCTATTGTTATACAGCTTGAAAGGTTCAACTGCTTGAAGTTGTGTCTCATACTTGGTCCTTCCATTAATGCTGCTGTTACGTTCACTGACTTGAGAGCCCTTAATACTGGTAAACCCACTGAATGTTTTGTTGGAACCCTTCTCATAAATGAGAGGAGGAGCGTTCATCGGAATCTCAGTAAGAGGAAACCTTTTATCACCATCAATCTGATCCAAGGATGTAGTTTTCTGAGCCTTCCCAACTCTAGGACAAGAATAACAGATACATCAAAACATTAAATTTACTCTCGAAGCATGTAATGAACAACAAATAGGCATACAAAAAAGAGACAATAATTTCCAGATCAACTTAAATTGTTGGAACTTTTTTTTCCCAATGTCAATATATCTACCACAAAATTCAAAATTAGAAGAAACAAGTGCATTCGAATTGAGTAATCACATATCAAAATAATTTCATAACTAAGGGGAAGAATAGGACTCTTTATCTAAGTTGCGAGGACTCTTCACTTTTGATGCCGCATCCATGTCATATTTCCAAAAATACACTACTTTTGGCGAATCCGACACGCATTTTCAAAGAGTCTGAGCAACATAGCTCTTTATCATTATCAAAATTCATAGCCTTTTGAAGGGAAATGGAACTTAAGATCACCGAATGAACGGACTTATGAGTGGAATCTTGTATACAGGCAAATTACTAGGGAGGAAAAACTTTTTTCCAATTGAGATGTTGTGAATTCTATGCACAAGTTTGGTTAGTGTAAATTGTAATCCTAGTTTATAAGACAGAGATACATGATTAGCACATAAAATTGGGTGTAGGAGGTAATGATGGGTTCCGAAATTTTTTATTTTCAAATGGACAGTTTCTAAAGAGGATTCTTCGTGGTCTTAGCGGTCTCGTTTAAGGAACTTCAGATATAGTGCGATTTCACTTTTGTGCAAACATCAGATTCCCCAAATACTTACTTTTCTTTAGTTCCCCTTTTAAAATATAAATATAGCTAATGTGTCTATTTTATGGGTGAATAAATTATCGTGAAAAAACAAAAAAAACAATAAATTTGAAATGAAAGAAAAGAAAAGGCGTACTTATTGAGAGATAATTGGGGGCAATGCTGGAGTAGTCTTTTGCGAGCAAGAAGTGCCTTTGCCGCTCTGAACTTAGAAGAGATTCGAGCTTTCTGTTCATCCGTTAATACGCCACCACTATCATCAACCACGTTCTCCTTGTTCTTTACTGCTTCACTCATATTTCTACCTCTTTCTCTTTCTCTTTCTCTAGGTTATGGAAGGAGAGTGAGAATGTTGCAAGTTTTTTCTTGACTGTGTTGTGCTCTAATATTCCCTTCAGAAAGGAGGATTTTTCAAATTATGGGCTGATTTGACCCAGCCTACTTCTATTGGGCTACCTTTGAGTCTGGCACATTTGCAGGAGTAGCCACCTTGTAAAGCTTCTCCATAGAATTGTCCATGTATTAAAAGTTAGTGCAACTTTATCCACAACCAAATTTCTGAGCATTAAAGTTTGAATTATGGGCAAAATTCACAAATAGCATACTTAACACCTTAATTATGAGATTCATAGCGAACATTTTCATAATTAACTAAGGTAGCAACTTGTATTTTGTATTTTATCAAACTGTTGCTATAAAAATACAAATACAAATAATTTTATTGTCCATAAATAACTGACATCAGTTGAGATAAATATGGTAAAATTACCTTAAATTAAATGTGCAGATTTCATTCCCATTAAAACCTCATAAATCACGCGATTTTCGTTATTTCTTAGCAACAGTATTCAATTTCAAATTTCAGTTTCATAAAAACGTGTTCATGCAACAAAAAATCAAAAGCAATTGAATCTTCAATTTCTTCTTATTGAACAATCAAATTCAAGTGTATCTTCTTTTGTTCAATCAAATTAAACGATCAGTTATTTCTTAACAACAGTATTTTATTTCAAATTTCAGTTTCAGAGATATGTGTTCATGCAAAAAAAAACAAATTCAAAACCAGTTGAATCTTCAATTTCTTCTAATTGAACAATCAAATTCAAGTGTATCTTCTTCTGTTCAATTTCTCCTGTTCAATCAAATTCAAAGATCAATTTGAATGAGTAGTTTCTTCAAATTCAATGATCAAGTCGACCTTCTTCTGTATAATTTGTCTGAATTCAACTATCGGTTGTAAATTCATCCTTTATGTTGTTGAAGATATTAAATCGTAATATTTTTTCTCATATCAAATTCATCAGGTTTTATGAAATCGAAAAAAGGAATTTGTTCTTAATTTTTTTCCGCACCGTTACAGTTAATTTGTTCGAACGAAGACGTGAAAAATTTGAACGAAGTAATTTATTCTTAATTATTTTCCGCACCGTTACAGTTAATTTGTTTGAAATTTTTTTATTGATCTCTTTGTGCTACTTCGTTCAATTTTCACGTCTTCGTTAATTTGTTTATGAATATTTTCTAAACAAATTTCAAGGTAAAGTTAATGCAACAGTAAGTTGAACTGATAGAACAAAAAAGTGATCGACATCAATTTTTCAAGATGATCAAATCCTATTTTTTGGAGTTTTGCTTCTCAAAATTTGAGAGTATATTTGTATATCTGAAAAATTCTTTTATATATATTTTTGTTGTGTTCGATTTTGGAGGTTCTGAATTTGATTGTATTTAACGTTGAATGGATAATTTTTAATTGTATTTTTGCTGGAAAAATTTATTGTGTTTGTATTTTAAGATTAATAAATGTTTTGTAAATGTATTTTAAGTTGTAGTTGTTGGTTGTGTAAGTATATATTGTTTACGTTTATAATTGTAGAATTTAGTTGTTGTTTTTTTGTGAAAGTGTATGTTGTAACAATTGACAGCTTACAGATATGTATATTTGTGTGTTTTAGGTGATATAAGTTAGCAATGGGAATCATACCAACTCGTGAAGCACTCTGGAATGTGGACGTATGAAAAAAAAGTATGAAGAGTACGTCACTGATACAATATTGTTGAGCATGACAGCATCATTCAATGAACTGCACAATCTTTTGGCATCTCACTTAAATATGAATTTGAGCAGTAAGCGTATTCAAGTGTAATATCAAATCACTGATGATGCAGGGCAAATACAAATACATAATTATATGGGTTAAAAGGTATTTATTAAAAAAAAATAAAAAATACAAGACATGAATTGTCTTCCTTTATATGTAATCATTTTGGAGAAAGATGTTGCGAGCACCTTTGCAAGTTCATCTGTATGCGTTGTTGAAAAAAGAAACGTCTGTAACAATTCGCATAAAGTGTTAAATACATCTACTGAAGGTGCTTTGGTGGTTTTTGAAAATATAACAACATTAGATGTATTTGAGATGGATACGGTTCAGGTGATTATCTCAAACCCACATCACAAGAATATTGAGGAAGACCAGTCATACATGACAAAAAATTTTTTAAAGTCAGTCATGAAGGACTATACAATTAGGGAGAAATTTCAAACACGAAGTGAAAGGTCAAGTAAGAAATGGTACGCATATTCTAGATTAATTTGTTCATGTTTAAAATGAATTTGAATATGTATTTTAATTGTATTAAAATTTGTTGGATGCAGTTAAACATTGGTTTGCAAATCAGGTAACTGTGAATTTTTATGTCGTGCCTCCGGTATAGGATATTCTGTAATGTTGACAATTAGAGAATTCATACCGGAATATACTTGCCCGGTAAAGGACAAGGTTTATCCAAAGATGCATGCTACTAGTATGTTGATAGGTGGTACGGTTAAACAAAAATTCAAAAACCACAAACGAAAATACAGTGCGACCAAAATCAAACATGACATGAAGGAAGAATTTGGTATGAATGTGACATACACTTTATGTTGGAGGGCCAAGGAAAGAGCGTTAGAAAAATTGAGGAGTAAACCATCAGCATCTTACGGCAAATTACCATACTACTTATATGTTTTGAACAATACCTATCCTGAGTCACATATAAGAATGAAGAAGACAGATGAAAATGAGTTCTTGTATGTATTTATAGCTCTCTGTGCATTTATCAAAGGATTTGATTATTGTAGACCTGTCGTGGTTGTTGATGGTAGTCATCTGAGAGGAATGTATACTGGGACATTTGTAACTGCCTGTACGATGGATGGAGCAGGTTAGTTTCATTTTATATTTACATTGTAGTCATGTTTGTATGTTTATATGTATTTCTGCATATCACTTGAAAATACAAATTTATATCAGATATATACATATCTCTAAAAAATACACATATTTCTAAAGTTTCATGAATGAAACATGTATAATTGATAATGTATGTTTATGTTGTACATTTACATTTTACTATTTGTAATTGAAACTCTTTTTTGGTAAAATATATAGTTTTTTGAAACTGTAGTTTTAATAAATACATATGCAGTTACAATATGTATTTATATTTGACTGCGCAAAATGTGTTTATACATGCAAGTCATATATTTCCTCTGGCATATGGTGTGCTTGATTTAGAAAATGATGCATCTTGGACTTGGTTCTTTGAGAATCTAAAGGAAGCGTACGGGAAAACAGAAAACATGTGTGTTGTCTCTGATTGGAATTCAAGCATCATAAAGTGTAATACCCCAGAAAATTTTCTTCGTAAAGATTTCGTGAGAAACGTATCGAGTTCTACGCTTTAGAGCGATCCATAAATTTTCTGTGTAGCATTTCTAAGACGTTGACCTACCATTGCGTAGAATATCGAATAAGCTTTCCAACGATATATAGATCATCGAAAACGGACATTCGAGCAATGAGTTACGACCATTCCGATTGAACTACGACCATTCCGATCGAACTGTAAATAGTAAAACGTGCAGGAAATTAAAATTACTGCAGCTAGGCGAATTTTAGGGTCAACTTCAAACGATCATAAATCCTTGTACATAATGATATGGGTGATCTACTATATATCAACGAAAATCTCTGCGAGTCCTCTTTCTAATGAAATTAGTTTCATCCAATTTATCTATCGGAGAAAAAAGTTATGGGCAATCTAGTTCAGCCTATCAAAAGCGAATTTTTGGATTAACTTCAAATGACCATAACTCCTTGTACATAATGATCTGGGTGAGCTACTATATATCAACGGAAAGCTCTAAGAGTCCTCTTTCTAATGAAATTGGTTTCATCCAATTTGGATGTCGAAGTAAAACGTTATGGTCGATCTACTTCAGCTTATCAAAATAGTCCACCAAAGGACAGATTTGACATTATTTATTTTTTTAAGGGCAATTTGGTCATTTCACACCCCCTCTTAGACGAAAATTTATCCATTTAATCCATAATTGAACCTTCAAAATTCATTTTCTCCATGAAACATTTGGGATAATGAAACCCTAGCCAAATTTCACCTTCAAATATCTTTCAATTTCACCGTAGAAATCAAAAATTAATTCGATAAACGAACTCCTCATTTCAAGACCTTCGAGGAGCACCCATTATTTGTCCGAACAGGATTCCGTAATCAAGAAGTCAATTTCAAGGTATGTGGGATTTTGAACAAGAGCAATCTTCCGTTCTTGTGCCCAAAGCTTTAATTTTATTATGGTTTTACATGATTTTGCAAGTGAGATTATGTCTAAATAATTCGATTATGAGATTATGATGATTGAATGAATAAACTTTGATTTATATGATTATCTCAATGTTTTCATGATATGGTTTAATAATTATCATTGCGAATTACACACTTTTACCACAAGGTGGTATTTTGAATGATTTTGGGACGTATGTCGAGATGGTATTTTGGAATAATATTTTGAGATATGTTTCAAGCTTTATGCTTCCCAATGACGATTTGAATTATTGAATATATATTTGAGACATGAGATGTCTTGATATCTATAATTGTAATTTTCATATTTTTATTTGGAATGATTTCGAGATATATGTTGAAATGGCATTTTGGAATGATTTTGAGATTTATGATAAGCTTAAAGCTTCTTTATGACGAAATTGAATCATTGAGCATATTGAGATATACTATTTGAGATGTTACCATGAGTCTTGATATTTTCTCAAAAATATTGATGTTGTTATGACTTGATAAATTGTTACATTTTGACATTTAAAAAGGTTGAGTTCTATTATTGAAATTTCATGATATTCGAAAATGGGTATACACTCAAATTACTTTATGAAGGATTTATAAGACTTTGATTTATTTTTTCCAATATGGATATACATGATTACTTCATTACTCTACTTCTTAAATTGAGAATTTATGCTATGAATTGCATACTACTACAATAAATTGATATTTCTAAAGGCTTTCGAGATAAAAGTCGTGATTTGAGTTGTACTACGGGATATGTATTCTTATTATGAATTGAAGGTCTCAAGTGCTTTTCAAAAGCTGTTGTCATGATTTAATTGTCGAATTGAAAGAATAATCATTTGAGTACATTGACCTTGAACTCGCAGAGTCGAGATGATTTTGACTATAAGAAAGATTGATTTTGATATAGATGTTGAGATGAATTTTGGTATTTTTGTTTCCGGATGATTTTGATGAGTTGAATTGTTGAAAATATTACGTATTGAGTCTTCATATCCTTGTCCAAATATCGAGTCGGTTATGGTTCAATGCATTGAGACCTTGTTGATGTTGAAAAAGACTAAAATATTTTAAGTCGAAGTTGGGGTTAGGAATCCACAAATTGTTGATGAATTATAAATTGAGATATTTGATTTGGTCTTTATGATAGACCCTTGTGATGATGATGGTGGATTTCCTAACGCGTTATGAGCTTGTCGGGGAGTAGTACTTAGCACCGAGAGGGAAATTTGGTATTTCCCCAAACCTATGTGCCACCGTAGGGTTGTTTGATGCTGATGTTATTGGCCAGAGAGCCCGATTGTGATTATTGCAGTTTTAAGGTCGTACTCCCTGGCAAAGAGTATGACGCTCCCGCCAACGGGGGTTTCAAACGTTGGTATTCCACGTAGCTCACGTGGGGTTGTCGGTTATAGGAAACTCCTCTGTCCATAAAAGTCATGTTTCTTGAATTACCGAGTCACTCCGAGATTTGAGTCAAAGAGTTGAGATATTATGATGAATTATGATTACCTATGATGAATTTTGACGATATGATAATTTATGATGATTTATCATAATTTATGATTTTTGATGATTTACATGGATTATGAGATTTTACCATTTGAACTATTTATTATGAAAGTATGAAGAGTATGATTTGATATAACTCAAGCCAAGTGAGTCATCATTGTCTGTATGCATGTTTTCATGAAATTGATGATGTTATTTAAAGTGTTGCATGCACCCCCACATACTCAGTACATTCTCTTTGTGCTGACCTCCATCTACTATTCTATTCAGTTGCAGCATCTGGTCAGCAGGTAAAAGAGTCCTTATAGTTCAAGGTCTTGTGTTGGTTGTTTCAGTTCAGAGACACTGTATCTTCTTCTGTCGGCCATATTGAGTGGGATAGTTGGGAGTCATGACCCGTTTATGTACAGGCAATAGTAGTAGAGGCTTCATAGACAGTAGTAGTGGTTGGTGTATTCAGTCTCCTTCTTGTATATGTACATGTGTTAGTAGAATTGTCATTTTGTAATTCCAATATTGTATTGAACAGATTCTGTATTTAGATATTTTCAGCTTCATTCTCTCAGAATTATGTTTTAAATCAGTTGTTTTTGAGTTATACCTATGAAAGGGTTAGCTTGGGGTCACTTGTGACCCTAAACACCGTGTGGCGTCTCGGGACTCGATTTTCGGGGCGTTACATAAAAGTTGTTGGTGATGTGTACAAAGATGTTCCACATTATGCATGTATGTGGTATCTATGGGGAAACGTGAAAAAACTTTATAGAAAGTCACACGATGCATTATCGGAGATATTTTATACAATGACTAAAGCATATTCGAAGTCAGAATTTCACATATTAATGAAAAAAGTTGAGGCAGTTGATATTAGAGTGAAAAAATAATTTGGAATTGGTTGGTTACGAAAAGTGGGTTAGGTCGTATGCAACAGTTCACCGAGGATGGACTTTGACTTCAAACATTACTGAGTCAATAAATGGAGTACTTGTATCAGCTAGAGAACTGCCAATTTATGATTTTCTAGAAGAAGTTCGATTGCTGTTTGGAAAATGAAATTGTGAAAATAGGCAGGAGGCTTCTTATACATTAGCAACTCTCATCGAAAAATTTAATGGCATTCTCAAAGAGAACGAGGCTTTGTCTACTTGTATGACGGTATGATCTTTTAGATTTGTAAAATTTAAACTTATGAATTTAGTTTTATTCATTTATATAAATAGTTGTGGACGTATGTGATTTAAAATGAATTATTAAGTTAATGAATGTTCTCTCTTATGCAAAAAAAATAAATACACATCCAGTAAGCAATATGCAGTATTCAATTTTCACTATTAAATACATATGCATTAATCTCTATTACTAAAGGAAAGACATATGCAGTAAGAAATAAAAATATTTATGGAATTTGTTCGTATTAATCTCTGCTATTGTATTTATAACGACACATATGCAGTAATCACAAAAATACATATTCAGTTAGTAAATATGTATATTTATATTTTGCAGTTGTGTTTTACAATATATCAAAATATACATTTTGCATATTTGTGTCGCAATGCATTTATTTATTTATTTTTAATATTTATTAATCTTAATGCCACGCCCCAAAATCCCATAGGGCCGGATTGGCACCCGAAGCCGAAAAGGCCCGGGAGAACCCGTTCAAATACCTGTACTTTCACTTACATGTCACCAAAAATTTGGACAGCACTTCGTACCATATAGAAGAATCTAATTAACTGTATCAGCACAACACACATAAATATATATATATAACACTTGGCCGTCGGGGCCACCACATATACAAATATAACATGACTATATAAACTTCCATGACTTTACCCTTTCTTATGTCTACAAAGCCTCTAGGATATACATGACATAACTAGGGTCGGGACAAACCCCCGCCCACACACGACTCCTGTACAATGACAAAATATAAGGAACCGACTCAGAAAGCTCCGAAGCAAACTGGAGCTCACCAACAATAGCTGTATGACCTGGCTCCTATCTATGCTGTGAGTGAGCTGAAGCACCTGTGCCTGCAGCATGAAATGCAGGTCCCCCGTAAGGGACGTTAGTACGAAATATGTACTGAGTATGTAAAGCTGTAAATAATCATATGTGATATGGGGAATCAAGAAAATCAGACGCAAGTGAATAAATCATAATAGAAGTGAACTACACTTCATAAACACTTTTAGGATCATGTACATTATCATTAATCTGAATTGAGTTCTTGAATTCAAACACATTTGTGAAACGGTATACATTCGTTCATTTCATTCTTTACAATTATCATTCGCCATTACCTCCTCCTCCCGAACCTCCAACCACCTAACAATAATCAATACTGTACCGTACTATGACCATTAGGCCGCCTCCAGTACATATCAACTGGGATCGACCCATGCTAGGCTTATGCCCCTGGGATACCACCCATAAACACATAAATAGGGATCGACCCATGCTAGGCTTATGCCCCTGGGATACCACCCACACGTATATCAAGTAACACACATAAGAGATCTTTCCAATAACTTAGTTCAAAAGCTTTTGAGATTATTACATTAGTGTTCATGCCAATATAGTACCTTTGGAACAATGATACATCAATAGGAATCAAGTAATAGACCTTCTATACAATAACGATGTTATAAAGACTCATTGGTAAATCAACAATGTGTTTCAGAATCATCAATATCACAACAATAAAATAGGAGCCTTTTGGTATATCAATGAAACATTTTTACACTTTATAGAATGGAAACAACTTCGTTGGTAATGTAGAACAATACATGTTTTTGGACAACCTCGGAATCTTATTTGATGGAACATTGGTGTTTTCATGCCAAAGAACATTGTTAGAGTATGCTTTACATACCTCGTTGTAGATTCGGATACCAATTCAACACAACTTCCCGCCTTTACAAATCACTTATCTACAATGAAATGTTTGGCATCTAGTATTAGCAACCCAACACCACAATTCTCTTCCATAATTCCATACAACCAATATTTGTAAAACATTCCAAAAACCGACTTGAACAATAGGTTTATGTGTATATATATATATATATATATATATATATATATATATAATCATCATTTCAATACCACATCATCAATACCAAGTCCCTTCACAATTCAACATAATCCAACCATGCACAAGAATAATCCAACATCATTTCCCAATCATCTTTCAACAACAATCAAATAACATACTTCTTATGCTCACATGCATATATATATATATATATATATACATATCCATATAAATAACACCAACATAATTTACATCCTTACCATAAAATGACCCTGTTGGTTTCGAAGTCCTGTTGGCACAAATAAGGGGTGCTTCTCGAAGCCCTCGAGACGGTGAACACAACTACAGAATCAATTTGGATTTTCTACGGTTGAATCACAAGATAATTGGAGTTGAAATTAGGCTAGGGTTTCTTATTTTCAATAATTTGATGATAATTGATGTATATGAGACTAATTATATGTATATAATGACCAATTTTCGTCCATGAGGTGATGGAAAATGACCATATTGCCCTTAAAAATTGAAGTAAATCCGAATCTGTCCATGGTGGACTGTTTTAACAGGCTAAAGTAAATCGGCCATAACTCTTTGCTCCAATATCGGATTTGGGTGAAATTGGTATCGTTGGATAGATAATTCAAAGGGCTTTCATTTCATATAAAGTAGGCCACCCAGTTCGTCCTGTACAAGGAGTTATGATCGTTTGAAGTTGATCCTAAAAAACTATTTTGAGAGCCTGAAGTAAAACGAGTATAACTCCTTACTCAGACGTTGGATTTGGATGAAACCAATTGCATTGGAAATAAGACTCAAAGATATTTCTTTTGATATGTGGTATATCTCCCAGTTCATTATATTAAGGGAGTTATGATCGTTCAAAGTCGACCCAAAAAACTGGCAGGCCTCAGTAGTTTGTGTGCAGGAAATTTTCCTGCACATTTACTATTCACCATATCCCGGCCACCGTTTTATAGTTTCAAACGTGCTCGGTTATATTCAAAACTTATCCATTTTTGGAAATCTTTATATCGTTGGAAAACTTATTCAATAACCTTCGTATGGAACCATCAACGGGCAAATTCCGGTATAAATAAAATAAAAAGTTAATTCCATATAAATAAGACCAATCACGTACTTGAATACGCCAATACATGTACTTAAATACGGGGTGTTACATCCTTCCCCCCTTTAGGACATTCGTCCTCGAATGTTAGCGTAGTTATTCAACCAAAATAAGTTCAAGTCCACCATTAGCATTCACATCATCATATAAATACTATGCATATATAAACAAAAACTTACTTGTTAATGTTCTAACTCCGTTTCTTGAACTTCCTCTTCATCTTTGAACAAATGAGGGTACTTAGATTTCATTGCTTCCTCAGCTTCCCATGTAATCTCTTCCCTTTGTTGATTTCTCCAAAGTACTTTCACCGATGCTACTTCTTTATTTCTCATCTTCTTAACTTGACGATCTAATATAACAATAGGCATCTCCTCATAGGTAAGATCTTCTGTTACTTGCACATCTTCAGTAGAAGTAATAAGGGACGGATCTCCGATGCACTTTCGAAGCATCGATACATGAAATACTGGATGCACTGATGAGAGTTCCTGGGGTAGCTCTAATTCATAAGCAACTTGCCCATATTTCGAATAATCTTATACGGGCCTATATATCGTGGACTCAACTTTTCTTTCTTGCCAAATCTCATCACCCCTTTCATTGGCGATACCTTCAAAAATACCCAATCGCCTAACGAAAATTCTAGCCCTCTTCTTCTACTATCCGCATATGACTTGTGTCGACTTTGGGCTGTTTTCAACCGTTGCTGAATCACCTTGACTTTTTCTATGGCTTGATACACAAGATCCGGTCCGAACATAAGAGTTTCACCCGCTTCGAACCATCCTATTGGTGATCTACGCTTCCTCCCATATAAAGCTTCATATGGTGCCATTTTGATACTTGAAGGATAGCTATTATTGTAGGCAAACTCAATAAGAGATTAATGATCATCCCAGCTGCCTTTAAAATCTATAAGACATGCTTGTAGCATATCTTCAAGTATTTGAATGGTGCGCTCTGCTTGTCCATCCGTCTGAGGGTGAAAAGTTGTACTCAGATTCACTTGTGTTCCCAAACTCCGTTGGAAAGACTTCCAAAAATTTGCGGTAAATTGAGTTCCCCGATCTGATATTATAGAAGTTGGCACTCCATGTAATCGGACTATTTCTTTAACATACAACTTCGAATATTCTTCAACTGTGTAAGTGGTCTTAACGGGTAGAAATGTGCGGATTTAGTAAGCCTATCCACAATCACCCATATAGAATCAAATTTCCGAGTTGTACGAGGAAAACCTGTAACAAAATCCATGTTGATCATGCCCCACTTCCAAATTGGAAGATCTATGCATTGCATATAGCCTCTGGGTTTTTGGTGCTCAACTTTAACTCTTTGACAATTTGAACATTCAGCTACAAATTCTACAATGCTCTTCTTCATGTCATTCCACCAATACATATCTTTCAAATCTTGATACATTTTGGTTGATCCTGGATGAATGGAATACCTTGAAAAATGTGCCTGTCATAATCTTCTTTCTTAGCCCGTCTACATCTGGCACACACAATCGATTTTGGCACTGAAGTACTCCTTCTCGCGTAAGCTCAAAGGCCTTGGTCGCACCACTCTGAACGTTCTCCTTAAGCTGTAATAAAATAGGATCTGCATATTGCTTCTCTTTCACTTCAGCTACTAATGAAGATTCTGCAGCATTATGTACGATAAGCTCTTTATTCGGAGTTTCAAGAAGGCGAACTCCCAAACTAGCTAACTGGTGAAGATCTTTAACCATCCCTTGCCTTTCTGTAGGCGCCATCATAGCCTTACGACTTAATGTATCAGCTACCACATTTGCTTTCCCTGGATGGTACAAGATATCAACATCGTAGTCCTTTAATAGTTCAAGCCATCTCCGCTGCCTTAAATTTAGATCCTTCTGATTAAAAATATATTGCAAGCTCTTATGGTCAGTATATATATCAACATGAACCCCATATAAGTAGTGGCGCCATATCTTTAAAGTAAAAATAACTGCTGCCAGCTCAAGATCGTGTGTAGGATAATTTTTCTCATGTGACCGCAATTGTCTAGAAGCATATGCTATTACCTTACCGTGCTGCATCAATACACATCCTAAACCAATTCTGGAAGCATCACAATACACTGTATACCCTTCGGTGCCTTCTAGAAGTACCAACACGGGTGTAGAAATCAATTTGTTCTTTAGATCTTGAAAACTCTTCTCACATGCATCATTCCATTGGAATTTGGATGCTTTATGGGTTAGCTTGGTTAAGGGTGCTGAAATGGATGAAAAGTCTTTAACAAACCTCCTATAATAACCGGCCAACCCGAGAAAACTATGAATCTCCGTCGGCGTTGTGGGCCTTGGCCAGTTCTTCACAGCTTCTATCTTTTGAGCATCAACCTTTATCCCTTCACTAGATACAATATGACCCAAAAATGCCACCGACTTTAACCAAAACTCACATTTAGAGAACTTTGCATAAAGATTACAATCACGAAGAGTCTGCAATGTCTGTCGTAAGTGATTGGCATGGTCCTCTTCTGATCTAGAATAAACTAGAATATCATCTATAAAAACTATCACAAATACATCCAGGAATGGCTTAAACACCCTATTCATCAAATCCATAAAAGCTGCAGGTGCATTTGTTAGCCCAAATGACATAACTAGAAACTCATAATGACCATACCTTGTTCGGAAAGCTGTTTTGGGTATATCTTTTACTTTGACCCTCACTTGGTGATAACCTGACCTCAAATCAATCTTAGAAAAACACTTGGCGCCCTGTAACTGATCAAATAAATCATCAATTCTTGGGAGAGGATATTTATTCTTAATAGTCACCTTATTCAATTGCCGATAATCAATACACATCCTCAGCGAGCCATCCTTTTTGCGCACAAATAACACTGGTGCTCCCCAAGGGGAAATACTAGGCCTAATGAACCCCTTTTCTAGCAAATCTTTCAATTGCTCTTTAAATTCTCGTAATTCTGCTGGGGCCATTCTATACGGAGGAATGAAGATTGGTTGGGTGCCTGGTATTACATCAATACCAAACTATACTTCTCGTTCTGGAGGCAAACCTGGAAGATCTTCAGGAAATACATCAGGAAATTCATTTACCACCGGAACAGCGTGAAGAGTTGGTGGCTCCGCTTCTGTATCCCTTACTCTAACTAAATGATATATGTATCCCTTGGAAATCATTCTTCTTGCCTTAAAATAAGAAATAAATCTACCTCTTGGCGCGCTAATTTCACCTTTTCATTCAAGGACTGATTCATTTGGAAAATGGAAATATACCTTTTTCGTGCAGCAATCAATTGTGGCATAGCAAGACGCCAACCAGTCCATACCCATTATAACATCAAAATCTACCATTTTTAACTCTACAAGATCAACCATCGTATCACGACCACAAACAGTTACTATGCAGTTTCGATAAACCCTTCTAGTTATAATAGATTCTCCGACCGGTGTGGACACTTCAAATGACTTAACTAACAGTTCGGGTATTCTTTCGAACTTTCTAGCAACCAATGGAGTAACATAAGATAATGTAGAACTGTGATCAATTAAGGAATATAAATCGAATGAAAATATAGACAACGTACCCGTAACCACATCTGGGGAAGCCTCTAAATTCTGTCGATCCACTAGAGCATACGTACGATTATGAGCCCCGCTAGAACTCGTGGCTCCTCTATCACCTCTAACACGACCCATTGGTTGTGCACCCCTTCCTGAATAAGGCATCGATGATGATGATGCAACAAATAACCCCGTAGGTCGTGCCATACCCCCTATGTCCCTTCGTGAGCATTCCCTCATCATATGCCCCGACATACCGCACCAAAAGCAAACATTGGTCCCCAGCCGACATGCTCTCAAATGATACCTTCCACATTTTTTGCATGGCTCTCGAGGAGGTCTCGATTGGCTCATATTCCCTTGCCCTTGGTAACCCACTGATCGCGAGCTATGACCCTCACTTCTTTACCCAAATTGACTGTCTCTGAACCCCTGATGCTGTGGTGGAGCACTAGCTCCAGAATAAGGAAATAATGGCCTAGGTGGTCTAGCAGAAAATTGAGGTCTAAAACCTCCTTGTGGCACCATAAACTGCCCTGTAGATCTGGCCCTCTTAGAAGATCCGCTTTCAAATTCCTGTGTTCTTCTTCTTTGCCTCTGATCTTCCATTTTCTGTGCAAATATTTGGATCCTAGCTATATCCATGTCTTTATTCAGTGCAACAATAGTACAATACCTAACCAAATACGGATCCAATCCATTCACATACCGATGAACTCTGCCATCCATAGTAGCTATAACATTAGGAGCATATCTGGACAAGGAATTAAATCGAAGACTATACTCCCTCACACTTGTATGACCCTGTCTAAGATTTAAGAACAGATCCGCACGGTCCTGACGAGTCTCATATCGAAGATTATGATCAATAAATACCTCTTTGAACTCTTTCCAAGTAGCTGGGGGTGCATCAATACCCCTTGACCGTTTCCAGTCTTCATACCAATATATAGCCTCACCTTTGAATCTATACGCGGCTAACTGCACTGTCTCTCTGCCCGATACATGCATTACCTCTAGGGCCCTTTGGATCTGATCAATAAAGTCCTGCGGATCTTCGTTAAGATCGGATCCGGTAAAAGTAGGCGGATCCATCTTAAGAAAATCCTGTGTTCGAAGACTAGCCGCCCTATCTATACCACTAGGACCTGCAGCAGGAATAACTTGCCCTTGAGCTTGCCCAGCAACTATACGAGTCAAAAGTTGCACTGCATTTCTAAGATCTTGATCAACAACATTAATAGGTGGCTCTGGGGATATAGTTCTCCTCCCCCTTATTTCTTTCGGACTGGGGGAAGTTTCTGATGCATGCTCAGCTGGAGCCTCACTTTGATTAGCTGGTATAGTGGGTGACTTACTGGTCCCCTCTCCGGCAGCCACATCTACTTGCTTACCGGTATTCTTGCTTCTGGTAACCGGCATCATTACTATAATAAGATAAACAAACTGATTCAGTGGTCAACTATGACTTCATATACAATATAAGCTCTATCGCACGATCTAAGACATGAAGAAAAGAAACAATTCTTAAATGTCCATAGCCTCCTGTTTATAGATGTGGTGCACAACACACCGATAAACAAGACTCTATGTAGAAACGACTTTGTAGACTCACTAAGACGAACCTCTCTGATACCACTTTTGTCACGCCCCAAAATCCCATCGGGCCGGACTGGCACCCGAAGCTGAGAAGGCCCGGGAGAACCCGTTCAAATACCTGTACTTTCACTTACATGTCACCAAAAATTTGGACAACACATCATTGCATATAGAAGAATCTAATTACCTGTATCAGCACAACACACACAAATATATATATATATATAACACTTGGCAGTCGGGGCCACCACATATACAAATATAACATGACTATATAAACTTCCATGACTTTACCCTTCCTTATGTCTACAAAGCCTCTAGGATATACATGACATAACTAGGGTCGGGACAAACCCCCCCACACACACGACTCCTGTACAATGATAAAACATAAGGAACCGACTCGGAAAGCTCCGAAGCAAAATGGAGCTCACCAACAATAGCTGTATGACCAGGCTCCTATCTATGCTGTGAGTGAGTTGAAGCACCTGTGCCTGCAGCATGAAATGCAGGTCCCCGTAAGGGACGTCAGTACGAAATATGTACTGAGTATGTAAAGCTGTAAATAATCATATGTGATATGGGGAATCAAGAAAATCAGACGCAAGTGAATAAATCATAATAAAAGTGAACCACACTTCATAAACACTTTTTGGATCATGTACATTATCATTAATCTGAATTGGGTTCTTGAATTCAAACACATTTGTGGAACGGTATACATTCGTTCATTTCATTCTTTACAATTATCATTCGCCATTACGTCCTCCTCCCGAACCTCCAACCACCTAACAATAATCAATATTGTACCGTACTATGACCATTAGGCCGCCTCCAGTACATATCAACTGGGATCGACCCATGCTAGGCTTATGCCCCTGGGATACCACACATAAACACATAAATAGGGATCGACCCATGCTAGGCTTATGCCCCTGGGATACCACCCACACGTATATCAAGTAACACACATAAGAGATCTTTCCAATAACTTAGTTCAAAAGCTTTTGAGATTATTACATTAGTGTTCATGCCAATATAGTACCTTTGGAACAATGATACATCAATAGGGATCAAGTAATAGACCTTCTATACAATAACGATGTTATAAGGACTCATTGGTACATCAACAATGCTTTACATACCTCGTTGTAGATTCGGATACCAATTCAACACAACTTCCCGCCTTTACAAATCACTTATCTACAATGAAATGTTTGGCATTTAGTATTAGCAACCCAACACCACAATTCTCTTCCATAATTCCATACAACCAATATTTGTAAAACATTCCAAAAACCAACTTGAACAATAGGTTTATGTGTATATATTTATATATATATATAATCATCATTTCAATACCACATCATCAATACCAAATCCCTTCACAATTCAACATAATCCAACCATGCACAAGAATAATCCAACATCATTTCCCAATCATCTTTCAACAACAATCAAATAACATACTTCTTATGCTCACATGCATATATATATATATATATATATATATATATATATATATACATATCCATATAAATAACACCAACATAATTTACATCCTTACCATAAAATGACCCTTTTGGTTTCGAAGTCCTGTTGGCATAAATAAGGGGTGCTTCTCGAAGCCCTCGAGACGGTGAACACAACTACGAAATCAATTTGGATTTTCTACGGTTGAATCACAAGATAATTGGAGTTTAAATTAGGCTAGGGTTTCTTATTTTCAATAATTTGATGATAATTGATGGACATGAGACTAATTATATGTATATAAAGCCCAATTTTCGTCCATGAGGTGATGGAAAATGACCATATTGCCCTTAAAAATTTAAGTAAATCCGAATCTGTCCATGGTGGACTGTTTTGATAGGCTAAAGTAAATCGGCCATAACTTTTTGCTCCAAAATCTGATTTGGGTGAAATTGGTATTGTTGGATAGATAATTCAAAGAGATTTCATTTCATATAAAGTAGGCCACCCAGTTCGTCCTGTACAAGGAGTTATGATCGTTTGAAGTTGACCCTAAAAAACTGTTTTGAGAGGCTGAAGTAAAACGAGTATAACTCCTTACTCAGACGTTGGATTTGGATGAAACCAATTGCATTGGAAATAAGACTCAAAGATATTTCCTTTGATATGTGGTATCTCTCCCAGTTCATTATATTAAGGGAGTTATGATCGTTCAAAGTCGACCCAAAAAACTGGCAGGCCTCAGTAGTTTGTGTGCAGGAAATTTTCCTGCACATTTACTATTCACCATATCCCAGCCACCGTTTTATAGTTTCAAACGTGCTCGATTATATCCGAATCTTATCCGTTTTTGGAAATCTTTATATCGTTGGAAAGCTTATTCAATAACCTTCGTATGGAACCATCGACGGGCAAATTCCGGTATAAATAAAATAAAAAATTAATTCCATATAAATAAGACCAATCACGTACTTGAATACGCCAATACATGTACTTAAATACGGGGTGTTACATCCTTTCCCCCTTTAGGACATTCGTCCTCGAATGTTAGCGTAGTTATTCAACCAAAACAAGTTCAAGTCCACCATTAACATTCACATCATCATATTAATACTATGCATATATAAACAAAAACTTACTTGTTAATCTTCTAACTCCGTTTCTTGAACTTCCTCTTCATCTTTGAACAAATGAGGGTACTTAGATTTCATTGCTTCCTCAGCTTCCCATGTAATGTCTTCCCTTTGTTGATTTCACCAAAGTACTTTCACCGATGCTACTTCTTTATTTCTCATCTTCTTAACCTGACGATCTAATATAGCAATAGGCATCTCCTCATAGGTAAGATCTTCTGTTACTTGCACATCTTCAGTAGAAGTAATAAGGGACGGATCTCCGATGCACTTTCGAAGCATCGATACATGAAATACTGGATGCACTGATGAGAGTTCCTGGAGTAGCTCTAATTCATAAGCAACTTGCCCACATTTTCGAATAATCTTATACGGGCCTATATATCGTGGACTCAACTTTTCTTTCTTGCCAAATCTCATCACCCCTTTCATTGGCGATACCTTCAAAAATACCCAATCGCCTAACGAAAATTCTAGCCCTCTTCTTCTACTATCCGTATATGACTTGTGTTGACTTAGGGCTGTTTTCAACCGTTGCTCAATCACCTTGACTTTTTCTATGGCTTGATACACAAGATCCTGTCCGAACATAAGAGTTTCACCCGCTTCGTACCATCCTATTGGTGATCTACGTTTCCTCCCATATAAAGCTTCATATGGTGCCATTTTGATTCTTGAATGATAGCTATTATTGTAGGCAAACTCAATAAGAGGTAAATGATCATCCCAGCTGCCTTTCAGATCTATAACACATACTTGTAGCATATCTTCAAGTGTTTGAATGGTGCGCTCTGCTTGTCCATCCGTCTGAGGGTGAAAAGCTGTACTCAGATTCACTTGTGTTCCCAAACTCCGTTGGAAAGACTTCCAAAAATTTGCGGTAAATTGAGTTCCCCGATCTGATATAATAGAAGTTGGAACTCCATGTAATCGGACTATTTCTTTAACATACAACTTCGAATATTCTTCAACTGTGTAAGTGGTCTTAACGGGTAAGAAATGTGCGGATTTAGTAAGCCTATCCACAATCACCCATATAGAATCAAATTTCCGAGTTGTACGAGGCAAACCTGTAACAAAATCCATGTTGATCATGTCCCACTTCCAAATTGGAAGATCTATGCATTGCATATAGCCTCCGGGTTTTTGGTGCTCAACTTTAACTCTTTGACAATTTGAACATTCAACTACAAATTCTACAATGCTCTTCTTCATGTCATTCCACCAATACATATCTTTCAAATCTTGATACATTTTGGTTGATCCTGGATGAATGGAATACCTTGAAAAATGTGCCTGTCATAATCTTCTTTCTTAGCCCGTCTACATCTGGCACACACAATCGATTTTGGCACTGAAGTACTCCTTCTCGCGTAAGCTCAAAGGCCTTGGTTGCACCACTCTGAACGTTCTCCTTAAGCTGTAATAAAATAGGATCTGCATATTGCTTCTCTTTCACTTCAGCTGCTAATGAAGATTCCGCAGCATTATGTACGATAAGCTCTTTATTCAGAGTTTCAAGAAGGCGAACTCCCAAACTAGCTAACTGGTGAAGATCATTAACCATCCCTTGCCTTTCTGTAGGCGCCATCATAGCCTTACGACTTAACGCATCAGCTACCACATTTGCTTTCCCTGGATGGTACAAGATATCAACATCGTAGTCCTTTAATAGTTCAAGCCATCTCCGCTGCCTTAAATTTAGATCCTTCTGATTAAAAATATATTGCAAGCTCTTATGGTCAGTATATATATCAACATGAACCCCATATAAGTAGTGGCGCCATATCTTTAAAGCAAAAATAACTGCTGCCAGCTCAAGATCGTGTGTAAGATAATTTTTCTCATGTGACCGCAATTGTCTAGAAGCATATGCTATTACCTTACCGTGCTGCATCAATACACATCCTAAACCAATTCTGGAAGCATCACAATACACTGTATACCCTTCGGTGCCTTCTGGAAGTACCAACACGGGTGTAGAAATCAATTTGTTCTTTAAATCTTGAAAACTCTTCTCACATGCATCATTCCATTGGAATTTGGATGCTTTATGGGTTAGCTTGGTTAAGGGTGCTGAAATGGATGAAAAGTCTTTAACAAACCTCCTATAATAACCGGCCAACCCGAGAAAACTACGAATCTCCGTCGGCGTTGTGGGCCTTGGCCAACTCTTCACAGCTTCTATATTTTGAGCATCAACCTTTATCCCTTCACTAGATACAATATGACCCAAAAATGCCACCGACTTTAACCAAAACTCACATTTAGAGAACTTTGCATAAAGATTACAATCACGAAGAGTCTGCAATGTCTGTCGTAAGTGATTGGCATGGTCCTCTTCTGATCTAGAATAAATTAGAATATCATCTATAAAAACTATAACAAATACATCCAGGAATGACTTAAACACCCTATTCATCAAATCCATAAAAGCTACAGGTGCATTTGTTAGCCCAAATGACATAACTAGAAACTCATAATGACCATACCTTGTTCGGAAAGCTGTTTGGGGTATATCTTTTTCTTTGACCCTCACTTGGTGGTAACCTGACCTCAAATCAATCTTAGAAAAGCACTTGGCGCCCTGTAACTGATCAAATAAATCATCAATTCTTGGGAGAGGATATTTATTCTTAATAGTCACCTTATTCAATTGCCGATAATCAATACACATCCTCAGCGAGCCATCCTTTTTGCGCACAAATAACACTGGTGCTTCTCAAGGGGAAATACTAGGCCTAATGAACCCCTTTTCTAGCAAATCTTTCAATTGCTCTTTCAATTCTCGTAATTCTGCTGTGGCCATTCTATACGGAGGAATGAAGATTGGTTGGGTGCCTGGTATTACATCAATACCAAACTATACTTCTCGTTCTGGAGGCAAACCTGGAAGATCTTCAGGAAATACATCAGGAAATTCATTTACCACCGGAACAGCGTGAAGAGTTGGTGGCTCCGCTTCTGTATCCCTTACTCTAACTAAATGATATATGTATCCCTTGGAAATCATTCTTCTTGCCATAAAATAAGAAATAAATCTACCTTTTGGCGCGCTAATTTCACCTTTCCATTCAAGGACTGATTCATTTGGAAAATGGAAATATACCTTTTTCGTACAACAATCAATTGTGGCATAGCAAGACGCCAACCAGTCCATACCCATTATAACATCAAAATCTACCATTTCTAACTCTACAAGATCAGCCATCGTATCACGACCACAAACAGTTACTATGCAGTTTTGATAAACCCTTCTAGCTATAATAGATTCTCCGACCGGTGTGGACACTTCAAATGACTTAACTAACAGTTCGGGTATTCTTTCGAACTTTCCAGCAACTAATGGAGTAACATAAGATAATGTAGAACCGGGATCAATTAAGGCATATAAATCGAATGAAAATATAGACAACGTACCCGTAACCACATCTGGGGAAGCCTCTAAATTCTGTCGATCCACTAGAGCATACGTACGATTATGAGCCCCGCTAGATCTCGTGGCTCCTCTATTACCTCTAACACGACCCATTGGCTGTGCACCCCTTCATGAATAAGGCATCGATGATGATGATGCAACAAATGACCCCGTAGGTCGTGCCATACCCCCCACGTCCCTTCGTGGGCATTCCCTCATCATATGCCCCGACATACCGCACCAAAAGCAAACATTGGTCCCCAGCCGACATGCTCCCAAATGATACCTTCCACATTTATTGCATGGCTCTCGAGAAGGTCTCGATTGGCTCATATTCCCTTGCCCTTGGTAACCCACTGATCGCGAACTATGACCCTCACTTCTTCGCCCAAATTGACTGTCTCTGAACCCCTGATGTTGTGGTGGAGCACTAGCTGCAGAATAAGAAAATAATAGCCTAGGTGGTCTAGCAGAAAATTGAGGTCTAAAACCTCCCTGTGGCGCCATAAACTGCCCTGTAGATCTGACCCTCTTAGAAGATCCGCTTTCAAATTCCTGTGTTCTTTTTCTTTGCCTCTGATCTTCCATTTTCTGTGCAAATGCTTGGATCCTAGCTATATCCATGTCTTTATTCAGTGCAGCAATAGTACAATCCCTAACCAAATACGGATCCAATCCATTCACCTACCGATGAACTCTGTCATCCATAGTAGCTATAACATTAGGAGCATATCTGGACAAGGAATTAAATCGAAGACTATACTCCCTCACACTTGTATGACCCTGTCTAAGATTTAAGAACTGATCCGCACGGGCCTGACGAGTCTCATATGGAAGATAATGATCAATAAATGCCTCTTTGAACTCTTTCCAAGTAGCTGGGGGTGCATCAATGCCCCTTGACCGTTTCCAGTCTTCATACCAATATATAGCCTCACCTTTGAATCTATACGCGGCTAACTCCACTGTCTCTCTGCCCGATACATGCATCACCTCTAGGGCCCTTTGGATCTGATCAATAAAGTCCTGCGGATCTTCGTTAAGATCGGATCCGGTAAAAGTAGGCGGATCCATCTTAAGAAAATCCTGTGTTCGAAGACTAGCCACCCTATCTATACCACTAGGACCTGCAGTAGGAATAACTTCCCCTTGAGCTTGCCCAGCAACTATACGAGTCAAAAGTTGCACTGCATTTCTAAGATCTTGATCAACAACATTAATAGGTGGCTCTGGGGATATAGTTCTTCTCCCCCTTATTTCTTTCGGACTGGGGGAAGTTTCTGATGCATGCTCAGCTGGAGCCTCACTTTGATTAACTGGTATAGTGGGTGACTTACTGGTCCCCTCTCCGACAGCCACATCTACTTGCTTACCGGTATTCTTGCTTCTGGTAACCGGCATCATTACTATAATAAGATAAACAAACTGATTCAGTGGTCAACTATGACTTCATATACAATATAAGCTCTATCGCACGATCTAAGACATGAAGAAAAGAAACAATTCCTAAATGTCCATAGCCTCCTGTTTATAGATGTGGTGCACAACACACCGATAAACAAGACTCTACGTAGAAACGACTTTGTAGACTCACTAGGACGAACCTCTCTGATACCACTTTTGTCACGCCCCAAAATCCCATCGGGCCGGACTGGCACCCGAAGCCGAGAAGGCCCGGGAGAACCCGTTCAAATACCTGTACTTTCACTTACATGTCACCAAAAATTTGGACAACACTTCGTTGCATATAGAAGAATCTAATTACCTGTATCAGCACAACACACACAAATATATATATATATAACACTTGGCCGTCGGGGCCACCACATATACAAATATAACATGACTATATAAACTTCCATGACTTTACCCTTCCTTATGTCTACAAAGCCTCTAGGATATACATGACATAACTAGGGTCGGGACAAACCCCCACCCACACACGACTCCTGTACAATGACAAAACATAAGGAACCGACTCGGAAAGCTCCGAAGTAAACTGGAGCTCACCAACAATAGCTGTATGACCTGGCTCCTATCTATGCTGTGAGTGAGCTGAAGCACCTGTGCCTGCAGCATGAAATGCAGGTCCCCCGTAAGGGACGTCAGTACGAAATATGTACTGAGTATGTAAAGCTGTAAATAATCATATGTGATATGGGGAATCAAGAAAATCAGACGCAAGTGAATAAATCATAATACAAGTGAACCACACTTCATAAACACTTTTAGGATCATGTACATTATCATTAATCTGAATTGGGTTCTTGAATTCAAACACATTTGTGGAACGGTATACATTCGTTCATTTCATTCTTTACAATTATCATTCGCCATTACCTCCTCCTCCCAAACCTCCAACCACCTAACAATAATCAATACTGTACCGTACTATGACCATTAGGCCGCCTCCAGTACATATCAACTGGGATCGACCCATGCTAGGCTTATGCCCCTGGGATACCACCCATAAACACATAAATAGGGATCGACCCATGCTAGGCTTATGCCCCTGGGATACCACCCACACGTATATCAAGTAACACACATAAGAGATCTTTCCAATAACTTAGTTCAAAAGCTTTTGAGATTATTACATTAGTGTTCATGCCAATATAGTACCTTTGGAACAATGATACATCAATAGGAATCAAGTAATAGACCTTCTATACAATAACGATGTTATAACGACTCATTGGTACATCAACAATGTGTTTCAGAATCATCAATATCACAACAATGAAATAAGAGCCTTTTGGTATATCAATGAAACGTTTTTACACTTTATAGAATGGAAACAACTTCGTTGGTAATGTAGAACAATACATGTTTTTGGACAACCTCGGAATCTTATTTGATGGAACATTGGTGTTTTCATGCCAAAGAACATTGTTAGAGTATGCTTTACATACCTCGTTGTAGATTCGGATACCAATTCAACACAACTTCCCGCCTTTACAAATCACTTATCTACAATGAAATGTTTGGCATCTAGTATTAGCAACCCAACACCACAATTATCTTCCATAATTCCATACAACCAATATTTGCAAAACATTCCAAAAACCAACTTGAACAATAGGTTTATGTTTGTGTATATATATATATATATATATATATAATCATTACAATACCACATCATCAATACCAAATCCCTTCACAATTCAACATAATCCAACCATGCACAAGAATAATCCAACATCATTTCCCAATCATCTTTCAACAACAATCAAATAACATACTTCTTATGCTCACATGCATATATATATATATATATATATATACATATCCATATAAATAACACCAACATAATTTACATCCTTACTATAAAATGACCCTTTTGGTTTCGAAGTCCTGTTGGCACAAATAAGGGGTGCTTCTCGAAGCCCTCGAGACGGTGAACACAACTACGGAATCAATTTGGATTTTCTACGGTTGAATCACAAGATAATTGGAGCTGAAATTAGGCGATGGTTTCTTATTTTCAATAATTTGATGATAATTGATGGATATGAGACTAATTATATGTATATAATGACCAATTTTCGTCCATTAGGTGATGGAAAATGACCATATTGCCCTTAAAAATTTAAGTAAATCCGAATCTGTCCATGGTGGACTATTTTGACAGGCTAAAGTAAATCGGCCATCACTCTTTGCTCCAATATCGGATTTGGGTGAAATTGGTATCGTTGGATAGATAATTCAAAGGGATTTCATTTCATATAAAGTAGGCCACCCAGTTCGTCCTGTACAAGGAGTTATGATCGTTTGAAGTTGACCCTAAAAAACTGGCAGACCTCAGTAGTTTGTGTGCAGGAAATTTTCCTGCACATTTACTATTCACCATATCCCAGCCACCATTTTATAGTTTCGAACGTGCTCGATTATATCCAAAACTTATTCGTTTTTGGAAATCTTTATAACGTTGGAAAACTTATTCAATAACCTTCGTATGGAACCATCGACGGGCAAATTCTGGTATAAATAAAATAAAAAAATAATTCCATATAAATAAGACCAATCACGTACTTGAATACGCCAATACATGTACTTAAATACGGGGTGTTACACTTAATTTTTAAGAATAATATCAGGTTGTACCAGCCACGGAGTATGTGTACACGGTGCACGACAAACAAAAGCATTTCATCAATTGCCTCAAGGAAAAAACATGCTCATGTAACGCATTTCAACTGGATGAGATACCATATGCACATGCTTGTGCGGTCTTGGCTAGCAAGAATTTTACCAAGGGGCCATATTATTGTGATTTGTATAAACCGAAAACAGTCTTGATAACATATGATGTTCCAATATATCCTTTACCACACCAAAATGACTGGATAATTTCAGTTAGCATACTTGGTGAAATAGTACTGCCTCCGAAGTACAAACGCCCTCTTAAAAGACGTGCAAAGAAGAATCGTAGAAAATCGGGTCGGAATATGTTTGAAAAGAAGAACATCATCTCATTGGGGCTGAGGGTCACAATAGACATTCGTGTAGAAAATATAGTAAATGATACATTTGTCTTCCGTATTTTTTCTTAATAATTTCTTTCTGCACTTTTTATAATAATGAACTCATTTTTATGTTTTAAGATATTTATGTACCATTTGCTATTGTGCTTTATAAATAACAATTAGTATTACAGTTTTGCAATAGAAAAATACAAATGTTTTTTATTTGAAAATACATATGTTTTATGATATGTGTATTTGATAACTAAGAGTTTTTTCAAATATGATCACCTATAAGGAAGACAATTCATGTATTGTATCTTTTTTTTTTTTTCAAAGTCCATCCTCATATGTATTTCTCATATGTATTTTGAAAGTAAATGAACAAAGATTAAAATATATTTGAAAAATACATATGCTGTATTTGTTACAACATGAACACTAGAATAAAACACCGAGTACAATATTATTGAAAACGTATACAACATAAAATGAATTACTTTCATTCACTTCAAAATTAGTAAGTTTGATTCACCTCATATGTATTTTGAAAGTAAATGAACAAATATTAAAATACATATGATGTATACTGCATATGTATTTTTATTACAAAATCTGAACACTGCATATATATTTTGAAGCTAAATCTCACTGTAACAAATAAAACATGAACACTGGAATAAAACACCGAGTATAAAATTATTGAAAAATATACAAAATAAAATATTAAAATGAATTACTTTCATTCACTTCAAAATTAGTAAGTTAGATTCACCTCATATGTGTTTTGAAAGTAAATGAACGAAGATTAAATACATATGATGACAACTGCATATGTATTTTTATTATAAAATTTGAATACTGCATATGTATTTTGAAGCTAAATCTTACGCAACAAATAAAATTCAATACTAGAATAAAACACACAGTATAAAACTATTGTTAACATATTCAACATAAAATACTAAAATGAATTATTTCATTCCATTCAAAACTAGTAAGTTTGAATCACTTCAAAACATAAAATAAGTTTGTACAATTAGAACCAACATCCATACACCAGTTTGTCAACTATCCAATGTAATAAATTCATCAACCATCATACTTCTAAAACTTCTGTGATACTAGTTATTCTGCTTTGCCTAACAGGCCTCAAGGGTAATCACTATGAGCATTTGCCTAACAGGTCTCAAGGGTGCTTCGACGTCACTATGAACATTTGTTTGTTGTTTTCTCATGCTATAGTCCCACAATAGTGCAAGATATCTTGTACTAAGTACATTAGGATTGAACTCAGACGAAGGAACTCTTTGACCATAAGAAAGACACTCTGCGTATGTAATCATATACATACCACAGTACCAATAAAAAAATATTGAATAATAAGTAAAATATATTTTGTACAAACTTACAAACTTGGTATATGTATAGTAAAATACTTACAAGCTTCCACTTGGTTGTTGAGGCAAGTCCTCTTCAGATAACACATCAAAAAGGTCTGTTGCGTCTTTATCTTTTTATCTTGGATGGTTATGAAAATCAATACCTTTCTTTTCATAGAAATTACAAGCTTGGAGACACAAAGAAATAATCTCGGCTAATTTTTCGATCTCAGAAAGAACAACTGCATAATGACCAGAAGATTTGTATGAATTGTATAAGAATATGCACCTATCTGAGAACGATAAAACAGCAAGAACCCAATGATGTCTGTTCTTTATATTGACAGAAATAAAAATATTGTCCACTGTATGCCATGGCACTGCAGCATGCAAACGAAACCCATTAATGTTTATTAAGATGGTACTCCCGTCCTCTCGCATTGAGATTTGGGTCATCCACATAACAAACTTCTATCACGGACCTAATTATGTTCATGAAATTGCAATCTACTGTGCTATATTTGTAAGAACTGTGGAGCTCGTACTTCGACTTCTTCCGCAAGTAGTAGAAGCAAACATCAATTTGCGGCAATAATTAATACCACAAATTTTAGAACATTCAAACAAATTATATACAAAAATAGCATGTGTATATAAGGTAAAATACATATTCATTTTTAGTTTAAAAACTAAGAACTGTGTATGTGTAATTTCATTTGTAAACTACTTATATACAGACAATGTAAGAAAAAAGTATATGCAACAGGATGTGATTTCGTAGAACACATTATGTCTATTAATAAATTATATATATATTTTCAACACGACATATGTAAATAAATAAAAACATAGTAAAAATACATACGTGTGCCACCATATGTATTTGCAGGTAACATTACATGTATTTTAAGTAGTGTTACAACTCTAAAGGAAAATATATTAAAATAATATACTAATCGAGTCTGTCCATGACTGATCAACGAATTCCATAATGTAGAATCAATTTTTATCTTCAACAGTTTCAACTCTGAAATGCATCATTGGAATGACTGATTTGCTCCTCTTGTAATGTTCCACTTTTCCCTTCCTATTTTTTTATTCAGAACATGGTAAATCATGAAAATAAAAATAATAATTTTAAACAATTCAAAAGAAATACCTTTTAACCTGACGTTTAAGAAGGTCGACAAAAATTCAGTCCATGAACTTGTTGACAATCTTCGTGTCCACTATCCCATCAATCAGATGAGAAACAATGGATGTTTATGAGAGAATATACGTATTTGCCCTGCTGAATTTCCTTTCTAATTACATAACACAAAAATGTAAATTATAAAAACATATTTTCAAAATATATTACATTAAAAAATATATATAACTTAGTGTACTTACCAGCTGCTGAACCAAACTTAATCGTGCATGGTGACTCCTTGAATTTGGACGGTCGCCTAATCCTTATCTTTTGTTCGGGAGTTTGATGTTCATGATTTGCGGAGGAAACGATTTCTTTTTCTCCGATAGACATTCAGACTAGGTAGCAGCTCATCAGGGATTGTGTTTTGTGAATCAGGCCAAACTGGTTCATCCCTTTGTTCATCAATGGTTAGTACATGAGTTTTAAGAGATGTTCTAATTTGCTCCTCTGTACAAAATTTAGCCCCTCCATGCACCGATGTATTTGCACTCAATCCAGCATTCTCTTTGTTTGTCTACAAAAAATGAAAAAAGGATTAGTTTGTTCTGTCCACATAACCTCACAAATATGTTCATCATACATACTCGACAATGATCTTCAGCAAGAGTCTCCGAATGTTTATCATTCAAATTCTCATCAGGAGTTTCTTCTTCACGGTTTGTCGATGGATGTACAATGATGCTTTTTCTCCGGTAGGCATTTAGACTCGATAGCAGCTCATCGGAGATTGTAAATTGCGAATTAGACAAAATATTTGGGATATTTAACTCAAGGTAGTGAGGAGATCGATGATGATGTCGCGCATCGTATTAGTGCAGGATTGGTGAAATAGAAACTTGCCTCAAGAGTCTTCTGTAATAGAAAGGTACCGCTAAAACTTAAAGATAAGTTCTACAAAATAATGCTTAGACCGACTATGTTGTATGGGCAGAGTGTTGGCTAGTCAACCACTCTTATGTCCGGAAGATGAAATCACTGAGATGAGGATGTTGAGGTGGATATGTAGGCAAATGGGGAAAGATAAGATTAGGAATAAAAATATTCGGAACAAGGTGGGAATAGCCTCTGTGGTGGACAAGATGAGTGAAGCAAGGTTGGAGTGGTTTGGACAGGTGAAGATATGAAGTGTAGATGCCTTAATAAGGAAGCGTGAGAGGTTGGCAATGGCAGGTGTCAGGAGAGTTAGAGACAGGCCGAAGAAGTATTGAGGGAAGGTGAATAAACAGGACATGGTGCATCTTGAACTTACCGTGGACATGACCTTAGATAGAAGAGTTTGGGGGAGCAGATTAGGATAGAAGGTTAGTTGGTAGTTGAGCACTCTTTTCTCTTTTGTAAGAGGTACGCTTGGGGGTCAAACTAGTACCTACTTTCTTATCGGTAATAATAACAATATTCTCTATTTTCTTGTTCTTCGATTTTAATTATACCTGTATTAGTTTGTGCTTCGGTTATCACCTCATTTTGTTGTTGTTGCTATTCTTTCTTCTATATATATGTTTTTCATTTCACATTATTCCATTGTTGTTACGACTTTCAATTCTATATTCCCTTTTTCAAACTTTGACTACTTTGAAATGCTTTTTTAAGCCAAGGATTTATTGGAAACATCTTATCTGGGTGTGTTTGGTGGTATGATGGAAAATATTTTTCATAGAAAATGTTTTCATAGAAAATAAGTTGATGTTTTGCTTATTTTCTTATGTTTGGTTGCTGAATGGAAAATATTTTCCCTTTATGGTGTTTGGTTGGTGAATACCTAAATTTTAACTTTACATGAGCATGTGACCCTCTAATTAAAAATATAATATATTTTCTAAAACAAAATATTTAACCTCACGTTTTTAATCATTTGGTCAGTTTGTATGAGATGTGACATTAACAATTATACATTCATCTGACCAAATTTAGAAAACAATGTAATTTTTTATTACATATTTAATAAAATAAATTAATAATTACGTATTTTAATTTTTTTATTTATTAAAAAGTAACTTCTTAATATGATTTATGAAAGAAAAAGAGTGAGCAAGGTGGTATTTGATTTGACAAAACGAAGCAATAACTTTTTTTTTTAAATTTTTTTTGCTAAGAAACGTAATAAAAAATTATAATTTATAAATTGTAATAAAAATTTTTAATTTATAAAAGTTATAAAGTTTTAATTTATAATTTTTTTTAAAAAAATTCAGTGTATTATCACATCACTTCTTTATGTCAAATCATGTAAAAGAAATAATTTATTACGTTTTACAAAAAAAATTGTAAAACGTAATAAATTATTACTACGTTTTACTAAAACTTTTTTACTGTACATATCCGCTATCAAACCGTTAAAAAAAAGTATAAAACATAATAAATTATTACGTTTAGCCTATTTTGTTAACTTATTAAATAGATGACCTATTTTGATCACTTTATTCATATTTTGATTTCAAGTTCCCATAAGTCACATCTCAATATTTTAGAAAATGACTTCCCTTCTCCTATGAGGGAAGTCATTTTCTCTCAAATGGAGGAAAATGAGTTCCTTCGGAAAATATTTTCTCAAAGTTATATTACAACCCAACAAGGGAAAATAGGAAAGAAAACATTTTTCATCATACCAAACACACCCTCTATCGCTAAGAGGTAGGGGTAAGGCCTGCGTATAATTTACCCTCCACAGACTCCACTTGTGGGATTACACTGGGTATGTTGTTCAAATGTTAATGCGTTCGTAATAACAAGCAAGCATACATTTGAGTTGCTCCTTTCATTTGTGATGCCATTAAATTCATGTAACAAGGGAATCTCTGATTCATTTGCCTGACCAATTGATGTGAGCATTAGCTCCAGATTATACCTTTCCCGTTGCAAATAATAATGGTGTTATAGAAAAAAAAATAAAAAATCTCTGATGACTAAAAGGGGTGGGAAGAGGAGTTCACTATTCATCTCCTTGCTCGTCCAATTAATGTGATGTAACATTTGATACACAGAGAATAAGAGCAATATTGAAAGCATGGATCTCATATCATACCTTCAATATGAAAACCGTATCCCATTCTAAGCCTTTTGACTACACAAAAAATCAAATGGAAGTAATGAAAAGGGGAACAAATCCAATTAATTTTCACGAAATATGGACACTGGAATGAAGTACCAGGAAGCAAAGTGAAAGAACATGTTGCTAGAGAATTCAGAAACCTGATGAATTGCTGTAACTGTAACAGAGTCTTTGTTATCATGTCTCCTTGTACGAAAATTTTCACTCTCCCGTTCAGACATATGATCTATAAAAGCTTTTAGTATGTTGGAACAACCTTGTCCTTCTGTTTTGCATTCACTTTCTCCTTCTATCTTATGAGTTTTTAGGAAATCAGACACATCATCCAATAGATATTGAAGAACCTGCACCATTAAACAAACAGCTTCTGATGTATCTGCTCATTTCACTTGCTGCAACGATTTTTATATAGGGGAAGTGATGAAAAAAGAAGATAGGAATAAGTTCACACAGAAGAAGTCATGCATTAGCAGGAGAGGTAGGAAAAAAAAGAAAAGCAATGGAACAAGACCACCAAGGAGTATATTTCACTTACAGGTCTAACATCATGATCTTCGTTAAGCAACTTCCCTCCATCATTATCAAGAACTGCCCGCTGTTCAAGAAGATATTTCTACAGAATGAAAGTCACATGTGAAAAGATTAAGATGGTTATAGTATAAAAGCTGAAATCTGAAAAGACATTTTAATTAGCATGAAATAGACATATTTAACGAGAAGAAACGTCCATTAGCTTGAAACATATAAAATTAAGGGAAAAGGGTCAAATTTACCCCTTTACTTTCGAAAATTGGTCAAATATACCCTTTTCCATACAATTGGGTTAGATTTGCCCTTGCTGTTAAGAAAGTTTTTGTTTGTACCCTTCGTCTAACTTTCATCTAACGGAAAAGCATAAATACCCCTTTTTTAAAAAAAAAGAAAAGAAAATCCATATCAAAATGCCATCAAATGTTGTTCCTCCAAACAATGAAGGGGAAAAGTTTATATGGTTCTTCAAGAAAAAGTGAAAAGTTTGTATATTGAGAATCAATTATGGAGGGATTTGGCACAAACAAACAACGCAACAACAAATTCTTTAGGGAACAACTTAGAACAAATATTGGTTTGCATAGGCGACAAATGCATTTTCGCCGGCGACAACTTCGTCGAAGCAACGTAGAGGAAGACATCGAATTCTGCTACAGCAGCAGCAACCACACCTTTTAATCTAGAACAGATGTTTAACTGAGTATTGTTCATTAATCATCCCCAGCAAGCAATGATCTGTTGTTTATGACTCACGTAATTCATATTGGTCGGTACTACCTGAAAAGAAAATTACGTCAACCACAATTTCATCTTCATCACTTGATGATTTCACTATCATTACTGGTTTAGAATTATTTTCAACATATCAAGAATTTACTTCATTGTCATCCATTAAAGAATTTAGATGCTCAAATTTTACCACAAACAAACTTTATTTCAAGAGGATGATATATCAAAAGAACTGTTTATACCAAGAAACGGATGATGCTAGGCTACAAGTACAGGCCAAATCGACTGGTATGTGCTTCATCTCCTCTATAAAGGTAATTTGTCACCCAACAGGAGGGAGGATCCTGCTTAGGCTGCGTAGTAACGCTCGCCTCACAATGACTCTTGGTTCGTTCTCATTTTGGAAATTTGTTTTTCGGTTTAGATAAGAGTGGAGAGGGGTATTAATGTACAATTTTTCATTACAATTGGAACTAAGACTGGTACATCTGTTTTTGCAGAATAATCCGCGGAAAGCATACTACTGAGGCAATTTGCGAGCTGGTCGTCTACTGGGTATTGGAGCACTTCGAGTTATAGTTTTCTTCAGGAAGACAATAGTTGGAAGTTGATGATATGGATTTTCTTTTTTTTAAAAAGGGGGTATTTATGCTTTTCCGTTAGATGAAGGTTAGACGAAGGGTACAAATGAAAACTTTCTTAACAACAAAGGCAAATCTAAACCAATTGTATGAAAAAGGGTATATTTGACCAATTTTCCGGCGACTTTTTCGACATTTTCTTTTTTTCCAGTAGCCTCGCCTCTTCATTCCGAGGCTGCTCATATGATTATTTTCTGATTTCGAGCAACTTTCGGACATCAGATCCTATATCCGGCGACTTTTCTTTTTCCCGGCCAAATTCAGGCAATATTACTTTTTCCTAATTAAATCTGAATCTTAATGAGGAGATCAAAAACTTAGACGTCAGAATTTATGAAGAATCAACGAGGGGAAGGTCAATTTGAAAGATCTCGATCTAGGTGTAGTTATGGTAAAAGGCTTGGACATACTCGTGGCGTATGCTATTCTCGACCAAATGTAGTTATTGTAATAGGCTTGGACATGCTCGTGGAATATGTTATTCTTTGCATGGCCGACCACCTAAAAATGCTCATATTGTTTAGTGTAAAACCACAGGTGATCAATGGGTGTATTTATCTGACAAGGAATACAATGAGTATCTTTAGTATCGAGCAAGAGCATATATCTCTAACAAAAGCCTCAACAGCACAATCTCCTACCTTTGGATCATGGGTTGTGGACTCAAGTGCTTCTGATCATATTTTTGGTGACAAATCACTTCTGGCTAATATTGTTTATTCACAATCTCTTCCTGCTATTACTTTAGCTAATGGAATTCAAACAGAGCCAAAAGGAGTTGCACAAGCCAAACCCCTATCTTTTGTCAATCTAGACAATGTTCTTTATGTCCTTGGTTGCTATGTTGCTAGGACTCGGCGGTTATGCCATCGAACCCGTCCTGATGCGACACCGGCGCGGAATTCGTCTCAAATTCGGTCAAACGAATCCGGAGACGTTGACCAACATCAAGAAGAAAGTTGGCTTCGTTATCGTAAGGGAGAAACTGGCGAAGGGAGAAAATCGGCAACTGTAATTGTTGTCGTTGGCGAAAGGGTTGTCGTCGCCAGAATTTTGATGGGAAAGAAAGAGAAAATGGTAGAATGCTCAGATCTGTGATTGTCGCCGGCGGAAGGGCTATTGTCGCCAGAATTTCAATAGGGAAGAAAGAGAAAATGGTAAAATGCTCAGATTTGTGATTGTCGGCAGTGGTCCTAATTATTAATAATTATATTTTTTAAGAATATAAATTATATTAAAAAGGTAAACCTAATTTATTTAGATCTAGTGAGTGTTTGACTTTTCAAATACTACTCCTAATTGAAAAGAATTTGTTTTTTTTCCATTTTAAAAAAATACTACTCCGAATTTAAATAGTAACTAAAAGAAATAACCTTAAAAGTGGAAAAAAGTGAAGAATATTTTTTAGGAATAAAATTTCCTTGACACATAGGAAAAAGCAAATTGAAATGACTGTTTAAATATGGGACTATATTTATAATATTTAATTTTTTAACCGAATCCCCGCACCCGTATCCATAATCGGATTCGTACCCCTGAATCTTAAAAATTAAATTTTGACGAATCCGACTCTCGGATCCACACCCATCTCGAATACTTGCACCCGAGTCCATGCAACTTAGTTAGTACTTAAACCTACCAGTAATGACACGTTCAACTACTGACTGTTCACGGATTCAAACTGTGGAAAGTAGAAGCAGTCTCTTGGCGAAATGCAGGGTAAAGTTGCGTACAATAAACCCTTGTGGCCCGACCCTTCCACGGACCTTGCGAATAAGCGAGAGATTAGTGCATCGAGCTGGCCTTTTTAGCTTAGCAATAAGAATCTCATATTGCAACTCTATCATTGTGCCAATGGTGGTCCTCACACAACAAACGCGCGCATTAGAGCTAAACAATTGACTAGTCATTACCAATAAAAATCTAGTCTTAACAATAAAAACTTCAGATAAACTCAAGAAACTATACACATTATAGTTTGAAACCTATAACTAATAAAAGATACACAATCGACTACTCAATCATAGCAATAAAAATTTAATCTTCACCAAGAAACAAAATAAAGCTAACAATTTCACACCCATTAATAACACAATGAAGATAGACTATGCAATATTTAACCAAAGCTGATATATATCAAAGTGACGTGATGCCCGACTTAAAGCCAGATATCAATTCTCACCTAGAGGCATCATTCAATTACATTAAAGCCCGACTGATGGATGAACTATTTTATGCCTAGAAAGAAGAACAAAAAACTAAGGATTGACTATAGCTAGCTAGCTCTCACAAAAGAAGGAAATGTCATCTCTAGAAGTCACCTCCCTCGGACCAACGAATCCTGCCACCAACAAACCCATGAGGAATCTTATGATCAATATCGGGAAGTGGAAGATCAATATCCGTATGGGGAGCAACAAGATGGACCTAATCAACAACCACCCTATCCTCGGCAACTTCAGCATCAGAATGAGGTGGTAAAAGACGCACCTCATCAGCAGCAAGACCCGAATGCACAGAAGTATCACCACCCACAGAGGAATCAGCCCGGACCTCAGCAGCGGCCAAACCTGAGTCTGGACCAGCACCACCCGAAGCGGAATCCGCAGCAGCTGCTATGGCATCTCGGGCAAAAATATCACGGATGAACCTAACGACTATGAGAAGGGTGCAGATAACTAAGCAAACCACAAATGACGAAATATGTCTCATCATATGAAAATCGAAACCTCAAAGCATATGCAATAGCCCGTAATCCACAGATATAAGCCTCACGAAAAACGTAAAAAAAACAGACAAATAAAGCTCCAGACATGGTCTCCAACCTCGAAAAGATGTTGTAACCTCCTTAAGTGACTACGCATCCCAACTAGCAACAATAACTCACACTGCATTTAGAGCAGGGTGATAGCGAGCAGAAACGTAGTCACCGGGACTTAGGTAATCGGGCTTTTGTAACACCGGTTGTACAAAAATCAAAAGACCAATAACATATATTGAACTTGCACAAGCAATCTTGACCGTGAAACCTTGATCTTGCTCACCAATGTAAATGGAAAAAGAGAAACGGCGGACAAGCAAGCACAGATCACCAAAGAAGAGGAGAACTGTTTCATTCTGATACCGATTGCTTGCTGGGTTCAGACCGTGAAACAATTCTCTTCTTTGGTGATCTGTGCTTGCTTGCCAGCCTCTTTTTTTTTGCCATTTAAATTGGTGAGCAATATCAAGGTTTCACGGTCAAGATTGCTTGTGCTAGTTCAATGTATGTTATTGGTCTTTTAATTTTAGTACAACCGGTGTTACAAAAGCTCGATTACCTAGGACCCGGTGACTACGTTTCTGTTCTCTATCACCCTGCTCTAAATGCAGTGGGAGTGATTGTTGCTGGTTGGGATGCGTAGTCACTCAAGGAGGTTACAACACCTTCTCGATATTGGCAACCATGTCAGGAGCTTTATCTGTCTCTTTTTTACGATGTTCGTGAGGCCTATATCTATGGACTACGGGCTATTTCATATGCTTTGCGGCTTCGGGTACCGATTTTCATATGATGAGACACATTTCGACATTTATGATTTGCTCAGTTATCTGCACCCTTCTCATAGTTGTTAGGCTCATCCTTGATATTTTTGCTGGAAATGTCATAGCAGTTGCTGCGGATTTCGCTTCGATTGGTGCTAGTCCAGATTCGGGTCTTGCTGCTGCTGCTGAGGTCCGGGCGGATTCCTCTGTGGGTGGTGATATTGTTGTGCATTCGGGTCTTGTTGTTGATGATGTGCATTTTTTACCTCCTCATTCCGATACTGATGTTGCCGAGGATAGTGTGGTTGTTGATTTGGTCCATCTTGTTGCTCCTCATGCAGATATAGATCTCCCACTTCCCGATATTGATCTTGAGATTCCTAATGGGTTTGTTGATGGCAGGATTCGTTGGTCTGAGGGTGGTGACATCTAGAGATGACATATGACATTTCCTTCTTTTGAGAGAGCTAGCTAGCTATAGTCAATCCTTAGGTTTTTGTTCTTTCTAGGCATCAAGTAGTTCATCCATCAGTCGGGCTTTAATGTAACTGAATGATGCCTCTAGGTGAGAATTGATATCTGGCTTTAAGTCGGGCATCACTTCACTTTGATATATATCAACTTTGGTTAAATATTGCATAGTCTATCTTCATTGTGTTATTAATGGGTGTGAAATTGTTAACTTTATTTTGTTTCTTGGTAAAAATTAAATTTTTATTGCTATGATTGAGCAGTCGATTGTATATCTTTTATTAGATATGGGTTTTAAACTATAATGTGTATAGTTTCTTGAGTTTATCTGAAGTTTTTGTTGTAAAGACTAGATTTTTATTGGTAATGACTAGTCAATTGTTTTGCTCTAATGCGTGCTTTTGTTGTGTGAGGGCCACCATTGGCGCAATGGTAGAGTTGCAAACTTGCAATATGAGATTCTTATTGCATTTGTTAGTCGTTTGACAAGTGCCCTTCATTGTAGTATAACTTTTTTTATGATTCTTTTCTAATGCAGGACCGCAAAACGAGACAGACAATTGGCATAGGACATGAATCACAAGGCCGTTACCATCTTACCTCTTCAAATTCCTTCACAGCATGCTCCGCTATAGACTCTCCCGACCTTATTTACAAACGTTTGGGACATCCGAGTCTATCAAAGCTACAAAAGATGGTGCCAAGTTTATCTAGTCTATCCACACTAGATTGTGAGTCGTGTAAACTTGGGAAACACACCAGTGCTACATTTTAACGTAGTATTGAGAGTCGCTCAGAGTCGATTTTCTCATTAGTTCATTTTGATATTTGGGGTCCTAGTAGAGTCAGTTCACCCTTTGGATTTCGTTACTTTATTAGTTGCAACAACAACAACAACAACAACAAACCCAGCGTATTCCCACAAAGTGGGGTTTGGGGAGGGTAAAATGTACGCAGTCCATACCGCTACCTCCGAAGAAGTAGAGAGGTTGTTTCCGATAGACCCCAGCTCAAGATAAAGAATAGTATACAAGAGCGTAATAAAACATTAAGCAGGATGTATGGCATAACATAAATAAGGAATAAGACATAATACAATAGAAATCAGAGCAATACGAAATAAGATAAATAAGCGCAATATGAAATACGAGATAAGAAAAAGACATCTGGAATAGGACAACCACCTAGTAGTAACATACACTCACAGACCAAAGGCACCCACCACCCTCTTACCCTCCTGACTAGGGGCTCCTACCTATGGACACAGTCCTAGGATTGATGAAAGATCATTCCGAATTATTCTCTACATTCAAAAGTTTTTGTGCTGAAATAAAAAATCAATTTGGTGTTTCTATTCATGCTTTTCGTAGTGATAATGCCTTAGAATACTTATCCTCCTAGATTCAGGAGTTTATGACTCATCAAGGAATCATTCACCAGACATCATATCCATACACTCCTCAGCGGAACTGTATAGCAGAAAGGAAAAATAGGCATCTCACTGAGACTGCTCGCACTCTTCTCATTGAATCCCATGTTTCGCTGCGTTTTGGAGGCGATGCAGTCCTCACATCTTGCTATCTCATTAACAGAATGTCATCATCTTCGATCTAGAATTAGGTTCCCCATTCTATACTATTTCCTCAGTCTTATCTCTACTCTATCCCCCCTCGTGTTTTTGGGAGCACATGTTTTGTTCATAACTTAGCCCCAGGAAATGATAAATTAGCCCCTCGTGCTCTCAAATGTGTCTTCCTTGGTTACTCTCGAGTTCAAAAAGGGCATCGATGCTATTCACCTGATTTGGGTTGCTACCTTATGTCCGCCGATGTCACATTCTTTGAATCTCAGCCTTACTATACACCTTCTAATCATCTTGATATCTTGAGATTTTACTTATACCTCCAGTCTTACCCACAACAATCTTTGAGGAATCTATGATTACTTCTCCATCTCCAGCTACAGTGCCACCACTTTTGACTTATCACCGCCGACCACGTCCAGCATCAATCCCAGATGATTCATGTCATGCGCCTGACGCTTCCCCTACTGCGGACCTGCCTCTTCCTAGCCAATCAATTGAACTTATAAAAGGTATAAGATTCACTCGTAATGCAAACCCACATTATACTTTCTTGAGTTATCATCGTTTGTCATCACCCCATTATGCTTTCGTATCATCTTTGTCCTCTATTTACATCCCTAAGACTACAGGTAATGCACTTTCCCATTCAGGATGGAAACAGACTATGATTGATGAGATGTCTGCCTTATATACGAGTGGTACTTGGGAGCTTGTTTCCCTTCCTGCAGGTAAATCTACTGTTGGTTGTTGTTGGGTTTATACAGTCAAAGTTAGTACAGATGGTCAGGTTGATAAGTTAAAGGTTCGTCTTGTTGCCAAGGGATATACACAGATATGTGGGCTTGATTATAGTGACACTTTCTCTCCCGTGGCTAAAATAGCATCATTCTGTCTTTTTCTCTCTACGGTTGTTGTTCATCATTGGCCTCTTTATCAGTTGGACATTAAGAATGCTTTTCTACATGGTGATCTTGAGGAAGAAATCTATATGGAGCAACCACCTGGATTTGTTGCTCAGGGGAGTCTAGTAGCCTTTTATGTTGATTGCGCAAGCCACTCTATGGTTTGAAATAGTCCCCTCGAGCCTAGTTAGGAAAGTTTAGCACAGTGATTCAGGAGTTTGGCATGATACGTAGTGGAGCTGAACATTCAGTGTTTTATCGCCATTCTGAACCAAATTTGTGTATTTATTTAGTGGTTTATGTTGACGATATTGTTATCACCGGCAATGATCAAGATGGTATCACTAACTTGAAGCAACATCTCTTTCGGCATTTCCAGACTAAAGACCTTAGCAGACTGAAATACTTTCTAGGTATTGAGGTTGCTCAATCCAGATCTGGTATTGTTATTTCTCAACGCAAGTATGCTTTAGACATTCTTGAGGACACAGGAATGATGGGATGTCGACCCATTGACTCCTATGGATCCAAATGCTAAACTTCTGTCAGAACAAGGCAAGCCACTCAGTGATCTTGGAAGGTATAGGTGGTTGGTTGGAAAGTTGAATTATCCCACAGTGACTAGACCTGACATCTTTTTTCCTGTGAGTGTTGTAAGTCGGTTTATGACTTCTCCTTGTGATAGTCATTGGGATGCAGTTGTTCGTATTTTGCGATATATAACGTCATCTCCCGGTAAAGGACTACTCTTCGAGGATCGAGGCCATAAGCATATCATTGGATATACAGATGTTGATTGGGTAGGATCATCCTCTGATAGACGTTCTACATCTGGATATTGTGTTTTAGTAGGAGATAATTTGGTGTCCTAGAAGAGCAAGAAACAGGGTGTGGTTGCTCAATCTAGGGCCGAAGCAGAATATCGAGCAATGGTTGCAGCAACTTGCGAGCTGGTTTGGATCAAACAATTGCCAGGAGAACTAAAATTTGGAGAAACCGGTAAAGATGGAACTTGAATGTGATAATCAAGCAGCCCTTCATATTTCATCTAATCCAGTGTTCCATGAGAGGACCAAGCATATAGAGATTGATTGTCACTTTGTCAGAGAAAAGATACTCTCGGGAGATAATGTTACAAAATTTGTAAAGTCAGGTGATCAACTTGCATATATCTTCACCAAGTCCCTCACCAGTCCTCGTATTAATTACATTGTAACAAATTAAGTACATACGAATTGTATGCACCAGCTTGAGGGGGAGTGTTAGAATATGAGTAGGAATAGGAATAGTATACAAAATCCTACTTGAAAAAGGATTGTAATGTAGTGTCAATGTAATTAGGTAGACACACAATTCAACAATATTTTTTCTCCATTATTTCTCACAGTTTCATAAAGGAATAAAAGCACAGAGTTTAAGAAAGATAGGAATGCTTTTGAAACTTGTGGTTTAATCATGCCACAACATTTGTGTGGCTATAAAAGCTAGTCATTACGAGTAAAAAGAGAATTTTAAGTTAAAAAAATTGCAAAATTAGAGTACTGCTGCCACATAAATTGGAGCGGAGGGAGTATATCTTTCTTTTTCGCCATACAAATATAACTTTTAGAGTTTTGTGTTTTTCTAATACAAGGACCAACCTGGGGTATCATGTTACCCACTGAAATAATGACAGCTGAAATTGACTTTTCCTGCAAGTTTAACAAGCAAAATTACTCAAGAATTTGGTCTGAGTAAACCCCATGTGACCCTTGTATGAGGTATTTCGCTGTACATAGATAAGTTATCATTTACATCCAAGAAAGTTTCCTTCTAGTAGTGAGGAAAAGCACAGAACCAAAATGCACAAAGGAAACCGTGTAATCTTATTAACCAACATCAGTCATCAGCTACACCATAATCAGTTAATGCCCTTTGAAAATGCCTTGTCCGTTGTCCAGACAGGTAATCAATTTCGGTAATTCAGCTCACATGATAAAATATCAGTAAAGCTTCATGTGATTCACATCCAAATAGAATAGAATTATCCATAAGATTCAATAACTTACCTTGTTGACGAGTTTCGAAATCATGCCAATCATGAGCAACACCTTCCGCCCTTGAGTGAGTTGACTCCTATAAATAAATAGAGACAAATCAGAGGACCAAAAAATTTTTCTTTGTTTCAAGAAAACACGAAAAAGAAACAGAATAAGTTTAGCAAAGCAAAGCAGAATATGGAATCAAGAGAGACGATAGTACTTGAGAACACATTGATAGATATATTATATTGCCCAATGAAGTAGTCAAAGATATGTACATCCAAGATCATTACTAGTACTACTAAAAGGATAAATCATCGAAAGCTTCACAGCAAACAGCACAGCAAGGTGTTCTTGAACAAACCTCTTGAATGTGCCAGATACTTTAGCACTAAATATGTCTCGTGCTGCTGAAATGAAACTACTTTTCCTTACAGTAGAAACTTTTTCAATGTGTTCAATTACCTAAGACAGAAAATGTCAAAAGAAGCTTTAATAAAATACACACTGAACAGAATGCCCACACGTGAAGCAAAATAGATAGCGAGGATAACCTTCTTTGTTTCTTCTTTTTCTGAAAGCAGTAAGGCCTTGAATACTCTTCGAAATGAAACATCATCAGAACCAGGCAAAGTTGTTCTAAGCATAGCAATGATGGTCCTGACCACCTATAGCATGAATATACCAGGTGAATGACTATTTTAAAAGCATATGAATCTATCTGCAGTAATGGGAGGTAAGAGATACCTTTTTCCTATAGAAGGCCACACCATGAACATTGAATGGGATTTTTCTATTACGAAATGCCGCTTGAAAGATTTTTCCTAACACCTATTGTACAACACGAAGCCACAGAGGCAGAAATATTCAGCCAAAAACCCGCAAAAAAGTTCAAACAACTTTGCTTTTTCAAAAGGTAAAGCTTGACCTGCCTCCGGAATAGAATTGCTATGTCGCCGAAAGAGGACTTTCCTGCTGTGCCATCAGAAGATATTTCTAATATTTTATCAACAACAAAGGAACACTGTGCATCCTCATTGCAGCATTCTTTGATAGTAGTCTGCAAAGTATCGTATGTTATAAGTACTCCTATCAAGGATGTTTATCTCTATAAGAAAGCTAAACTCATTTACCTTAGACCCAACAGAATTATCAGTAAGAACACGTTTTGATTGGCATCTTTTCGAGTTATTTTGTATAAGAAATGATGCAGCTTCAACAATGCAACGTGTGGAACGGTAATTTTTAGTAAGTCTGACCTGAATAGAGATTGATATTACATCACAAGGAGAAAATCGGAACCGTATCCCAAGTTCATATAAACAAGGACTAAAAAGACAAGCTATAATAAAAAGTTTGTCAAACCTCTTTGTGCAAAGGAAAATCTTTCCGAAATGAATCAAATCCAGAGGCATCAGCACCACTAAAACCAAAAATGAACTGCAGAATGATATTGAAAACTCTGAGCAGCAAGGTACTTGAAAGGAAAAAAGAAGTAAAGAAATTGTCAAAGCAAAACGATAAGAAAATGTTCCACTGGATAAAGTAAGAAAAGACCAGCTTCACCTGATCCTCATCACCAACAATAGTTAGGCGTTTATGCGATGCAAGGATGCGTAAAAGTTCATATTGCACAGCACTTGTGTCTTGAAACTCATCAATCACCATTGCCTTCCATAATTCCTGGCACTCTTCAAAAACTGCATTTGAAGAAAACGAAAAGCAAACAGATTCAGACAACTGGGATATCACAATGCACTAGGTTACAGTCTATTATAGAACACGTCAGACAACCTTCTGGAAAATCAGTCAAGAGCTTCGCAGAACAACTGATCAAGTCATGGTAATCCAACGCATTGCATTATTTTAATATATCGTTGTAGCTTTGCAGGACTGCAGCCTGATCAATATTCATCAGAATAAGGACTTATGAATGACAAAATACCAAAAATCCCTGATTATAGGCTTACTCCAGTTTCATTTCCAACTTTATAGTAGTCATCAGGCGTCTTTCCGGCAGACTTCGCCTGTATTTCAGTGGAAGTGATGTAAGTGAAAGTATAACAGCCATTAAGCATGCAACAACACTGTCCTATTTGAATATGAGAGGAAAAAGGGTACAGAGCAGAGAGTTTCAGTTTTGACACATAATAGTTATTTATTAATATGCCAAGAAGAAGATAAAATTATAAAATATATTGTGTTAATTTGATTTATATATATTCAAATAGTTCACTTGTATGCTATAGACAGAAACTTAATGTTTTCCAAATCAGCATATTAAATATTGTCACTCCAATGAAGCAGAGTCAGTAGATACAGCATTCTCTAATGGAAAGAAAGGTTACTCTTCGTGGACCCGGCATAAATGTGAACATCAAAAGATAGTTGGATTGATACTTCAGATAAAACTAATCAAAGTTGTGTCCTTTCGACAAAATATATACTTAAAAGAGAGCAGGATTTGTGACCAAAATGTAAGTGAACAATATATACAACAACAACATACCCAGTGTAGGCCCACAAAGTGGGGATAAGTGGAATAGTATTATTAACCAAAAACTACTTACTTGAGTCACAAACTTTAACCATTTCTTTGATCTCTCCTTAAAATATTGAGGAGAATTCATATCAGTAAGCTGGCAAAGCTCATCACGAGGTCCGCTTTTTTTATCATCCAGTAAGCGAACTGCTTCAATGGCAGCTCTTCTCTGCTGCCCATGTCCATAAATGAGAGTCAGGTGTTCGACCTAACCTATTAATGGATTAACATGTGCTTATTTAGACAAACTATCACCGTAAGAAACTAATACATTGCAATGAACTACCTTCTACGAGACAGGTAGGTATGGAACTGAAGGAGAAATCAGATAAAATGTGCTAGTTGTGTAGGAGAGAGATAGAGAACTTCTAAACAATGTTTTAAAAGGCTAAGGTAAAAGTGAGGAGTGCGCCTTGAGTAAAAGGTATTAGTTTTTAAATTCCAAAAACAACAACAACCCCGGTGAAATCCCACAGGTGGGGTTTGGGGAGGGTGGAGTGTACTCGTGTGCGCAGACCTTACTCTTTCCTTATGTCAGTAGAGAGGTGGTTTCTGAAAGACCTTCGGCTCAAATATCGCAATTCGGAGCAGTATGAAAAAGGACAACAGAAGTAAAACGACACAATAAATAACAGAGAAAGAATTGCATAGAATTCAGAGAAAAGAAACCACAACATTAGAAAAATAAAGTGATAACTGAAGTACAAAATACAACAGGTAGTAACTCGTACAAAACGAGGGACAAGCAACTACCGGTATCCTGTTGATACACCGTTATGGAAGGTAAAATTTACATGGTGTGCCAAACAAACCAAGCCTAACCAGCTGGAAAGCAAGTCACCGTTCCACTACCTAGTACCTACTAACCTTCTACCGTAATCTACGACCTTCAAGTCTTTCTATCTAAGGTCATGTCCTCCGTAAGCTGAAGATGTGTTATGTCCCGCCTTATTACCTCCCCAATTACTTCTACGGCATATTTCTACCTCTCCTTAAACCCACCAATGTCAACCTCTCACACCTCCTCACTGAGGCATCTACAGATTTCCTCTTCATTGACTAAACACTCTTGAACCAATGAAAAGGATAAAAGTCATAGCTCTACACTAGTCTATAATTTCAAAGAAGAAAAGTGGATTACGAAATCATTAGCAATAACTTGATCTTAACGTATGTTGAACTAACTCAACAATAGTAATAGCCTACATTACCCCGTGCTTTCCTGTTTATTACTGTGAGAAATATAGGAGAAAAGTATTATTGAATTGTTGTACCTACATTATTACATTGAGACCCTATTTATAAACACTACATTCTAATTTTTTTTCAAGTAAGACACTAAATTACAATCCTTTTTCAAGTAGAATTTTATATACTATTTCTATTCCTCCTCATATTCTAACACTCTCCCTCAAGCTGGTGCATACAAGTCATATGTACCAAGCTTGTTACATATGTAATTAATATGATGACTCGTGAGAGACTTGGTGATGATATCTGCAAGTTAGTTACTCAACTTCACAAATTTTGTAACAATATCTCCTAGGAGTATCTTTTCTCTGACAAAGTGACAATCAATCTCAATGTGCTTAGTCCTCTTATGAGGAACTTGGGTGATCAATGATGACTCTTTGCCCATCTCATGACAAAGTGATGTTTTATTTTCTGATCTCATCATTAAAGGCTTAGACTTAATAGTAGGACTAAATTGAAAATCAGTGATGAACGTTTACAAAAATTGTACTGAACCACCGAAAATATAGAGAGAGGTCTGAGAGATCTCACTGGAAAACACACAAAGGTCGCAGGATTAGGGTTCTAACGATCTAAATCCAAAAAAAAGCTAATGGAAAGGCTTGCAGGACTGGGTGAACCTATCAAAAAAGAAATTGCTCTCTAGTTCCAGAACAGTGCTGAAGTCGTCGTATTATTAGATTTGATAACTGAAAAGTGGTCAAAATTTGAGAAAAATTATACGGGTAGGGTCGAAATGATGGCAAGACCCTACTGAAAAAGATAAACTATATTGATAGGGTCGGAATGATGGCACAACCCTACTGAAAAAGAAAAATTATATGGGTAAGGTCGGAATGATGGCATGACCCTACTGAAAAAAGAAAAATATATGGGTAGGGTTGGAATGATGGCACGACCCTACGAAAAGACGCACAGTGCTATGCAACTCGGATATGAGAAAGTAATCGGGAAAGATGCATGGTGCTACGCAAATTAGATATGAGAAAGTAGTCAACAAAAGATGCACGGTGCAACGTGAATTAGATATGAGAAAGTAGTCACCGGAAAGACGCACGGTGGCCCAAATTTTACGAACATGATCATTGGCCACACAGGCTGCATATATGGGTAATAGCCGCCCGACGGCATCAGAAGCTCTTTGATTCTCTACCAAGATCGTAGAGGCTCTGATACCATGTGGGAAATATAGGAGAAAAATATCATTGAATTGTTGTACCTACATTATTACATTAAGACCCTTATTTATAGACATGATATTCCAGTCCTTCTCCAAGTAGGACACTATATTACAATCCTTTTCCAAGTAGGATTTTATATACTATTCCTATTCCTACTCATATACTAACTGTAGGAAAGAAAAAAACAAAGCTTAATCTGTATAAGGAAGACTTGAACTAAGAAGAGAAGAGCAGAAAACTTTGTTATTTTTCATTGCTTATTGAAATGATCACTGCCACATTTATACATAAAATTATAACTTAAAAAGCTTAATTAAAGGAGTAAATAAGCTATCATATCTCTAACATTATTGACTAAAGATCATCAACTGTTATAAAATCAGATTTTGCATGATTGCAGCCTTATTTACGTAAACTTAATCCAACTTTAAAGTTGTATTTTGAATTACAGCAACTAGTACAGCTAATCTCCAGCTTTTAAGGCACTAATCTTAACACTCCTCCTTGACTCAAGAGCAGTAACACCAAGTCTATCTCTGAGAAATTCGAATCTTGCTCTAGGTAGAGACTTAGTTAAAATATCAGTATTCTAGAAATCAGTTCTACAATGCACCATGTTTATGCCTCCATTCTTTTACACCTTCCTAAGAAATAAAGCTTGATCTTGAAATGTTTTGTCTTTCCATGAGAGACAGGATTATTTGCAATTGAAATTGCAGCTTCATTATCTACAAGGATTTCAGTACTCTTCTTTTGTTCCATGTACAAATCTGCCAGCAGCTTCCGAATCCAAAGGGCTTGATTCACAGCTAAAGCAGCTGCAATGTATTCTGCTTCGGCTATAGATTGAGCCACAACATCTTGCTTCTTTGAACACCAAGAGAATATTCCAGAACCAAAACTAAAACAGTAACCTGAGGTGCTTCTCATATCATCTGAGCAACCAGCCCAATCACTACCAGAAAATCCACGAAACTGAAAATCTGGAGTCTTTTTGAACATTATGCCAAAATTAATAGTACCTTTGACATATCTAATAACACGTTTTGCTGCTTGAAAATGAATTTTGCTAGCACAATGCATGTATCTTGAAAGTAAACTCACACCATAAACAATATCTGGCCTCGTTGCAGTCGAGTACATTAGGAAACCTATCAGACTCCTATAAAATCCTTCATCAACCTTTTCAGCTCCATCTTCTTTGCAAAACTTCTCATTTTGATCCATAGGAGTTGCAAGAGACTTGCAATCTTCCATTTTGAACTTTTTGAGAATTTCTTTTAGCATATTTCTGTTGGCATATGAAGATCTCATTTCTTTTTTGTTGAACTTCCATTCCAAGGAAATAGAACATTTCACCAAGGTCCGTCATCTCAAAAAATTTCATCATTTCAGTCTTGAACTGAATGATCAAGTCCAAATTGCTACCTGTAACTAGCAAGTCATCTACATACAAAAAGACAATGGTTAAATCAGAATCTTCTTTTGTAATATAGAGCGTACACTCGCGAGGCTTTTTTGAAAGCCTAAACTAATAAGATGAGCATCAATTCTGCTATACCAAGCTCTAGGAGCTTGTTTCAAACCATATAATGCCTTCTTTAGCAAGTACACTTTGTCTTCTTTTCCTTTGATAGAAAAACCTTCAGGTTGTTCTACAAAGATTTCTTCTTCAAGGTAACCATTTAGAAAAGTTGATTTCACATCAAGCTAGTGGATCTTCCATCCTTGTTGAGCTGCTAATGCTAACAACATTCTTATCGTATCCAAACGGGCGACTGGAGCAAAAGTTTCAGAAAAATCTACTCCAAACATTTGCGCGTACCCTTTTGCAACTAGCCTGGCCTTGTACTTATTTATAGAACCATCAGGATTGAGCTTACCCACTTGACTCCAATAGCCTTCTTGTATGATGGTCTGTCAACCAGCTCCCATGTGTTGTTATTTTCTATCATTTTGAGCTCCTCCTGCATTGCATATCTCCATTCCTTATCTTTCGCAGCCTCTATAAATCCTGCAGGTTCCAGAACTGCAACATTACACCTTTGAGAAATATCAGAAAGTGTTCTTGTGCCTCTAACAGGTACATCATCAACATCATCATCTAGAAATTCTGAATTCTTTTGCTTTTAATCATCTTACCAGCTCCAAGTGTCATTCTCCACGAACTTGACGTCCCTGCTAACAATCAGTTTGTCATTTTAAGGCCGATAAATCCTATAAGTTTTTGATAAAATATTGTATCCTACAAAGATTCCAGGTTCAGCCTTTTTATCCAGTTTATCTCTTTTCACATGAGGTACACAAGAAAAACAAAGACAACCAAATATTTTCAGATTTGTTAGCAAAGGTTTGTAACCAAACCAAGCCTCAAATGGTGTCTTTTTTGCAAAGCCTTAGTTGGCAATCTGTTTAGCAAAAATACTGCGGTATTGGCAGCTTCAGTCCAAAATTTCTTTGGTAGCCTTTTCTCATTGAGCAAACACCTTGTCATCTCCATTAGCGTCCTATTTTTCCTTTCCACTACTCCGTTTTGTTGAGGAGTATAGGGTGTCGTTAGCTGATGCTCGATTCCTGCTTCATTACAAAAGTTGTTGAACTTTTCTAAAGTATATTCGATTCTATTATCTGTTCTTATCAGCTGAATTCTGCAACCACTTTGATTTTCCACAAAAGCTTCAAATTTCCAGAATACATCAGCGACCTCAGATTTAAAATTCAAAAAAATAAATCCAACAATATCTGGAACAATCATCGATAAAGGCAATATAATACTTACTACCAATTAAAGATGGTGTTTTCTGAGGTCCGCCTACATCCGTATGAATAAGTTGCAGCTTATTCTTTTCCCTCCAAGATGAATTCTGAAAAGAAAGCCTTGTTTGGTTCCCATACTGACAAGCTTCACAAGCAGGCAAATTTTTCTCAAGGCTCGGGAGACCTTCTGCGAGTTTATTTTCTTTCATGAAGAGTATCGCATCATGATGATATTGTCCGAGTCTTTTGTGCCATAACTCTGAATCATTTTCCGACCGAACAACTGTTGCTTTCTCCTCGTCCAATAGACTCAAGGAAAAACTCCTTCCTCTCATCTTGACCTTGAACATCTCCTTATTATCAGAATCCTTGATGACACATGTTTTTTCTTCAAACAACACTTTGAAACCATTTTAGAGTAGTTGTCCAACACTTAAGAGGTTTTGATCAAGATCAGGAACAAAGAAAACATCAGTTAAAAGTTTCAAACCTGTAGGACTTTGAATTGAAATTGTTCCTTTGCCTTTTGCATCAAGATATTCTCCATTTCCAATTTTGACTTTGGAAATAATAGATCTATCTAGATCTTTAAAGAGCTCTTGATCACTGGTCATATGATTTGTGCATCCACTATCAATCAACCAATTTTCAGAAGTGTTTTTGCTAGCAAAACAAGTTGCTACAAACAATTTCTCTTCTTCATATTGATTTACAGCAGCCTTGGCTTCTTCTTGCTGCGTTTGTGACTTGCATACCCTTTCTACATGGCCGAGTTGACCACTATGTTGCTCGGACTCCTCAAAAAAGTCAATGGGTGCGTGTCGAATTCGCCAAAACTAGTGTATTTTTGGAGAATCCGACACGGGTGCGGCGTCGAAAATGAAGAGTCCGCGCAACTTAGGTTGACCACATTTCTTGCACTTGACATCTGGTCTCCACCAACATTTCTGTTGAGAGTGATTTTGTCTTTTTGCAATGCGTCGGGGTGGATTACTTCCCCCTGATTGTTGTAATTATTACCTTGCCTTTATTTCTGGTTCTTTTTTTTTCCCCGTATGACTCATTCTGTGATTTAGCTTGAAAAGCACCTTCAACAGAATCTACCTTCCTCATTTTCTCCTTTGCTCCAATGCCTGCAAAGCTTTAACAAGTTCTGCCAAGGTAATGCTTGACAGAACCTTAGAATTCTCTAAAGAAAAGATTGTGGCTTCATATTTCTCAGGAAGTGTGACCAGAATTTTTTGAACAATTCTTTCATCAATAAAATCCTTACCAAACACTCTCACCTTGTTTGCTAAGTCGAGTAGTTGATCAGCATAATCTTTTATAGTTTCTGATTCTTTCATTCTCTTTATTTCAAATTCCCGAATCAGATTCATCACTTGCATATTCTGCACTCTTTCATTTCCTTGATATTCCTTTTCGAGATACTCCCAAATTTATGCAGCGGACTTCATTTGCATAATTCTGGTCAGAATTGAAGGAGATACTGTTGAGAAAAGGCATGCTTTGGCTTCGGCTTTCCTTGTCTTTCTCTCCTTGTGATGTTTCATCTAATTCATTGTTGGATTATCTCCAAGAGTTACTTCATAGTCCTCATCTACTGCTTCCTACAGATCCAGTGCTTCAAGATGAACCGTCATTCTAATTGTCCAAGCTTGATAATTCTCACCATTGAAGACAGGTGGAGTTAGAAAGCTTGTTTCAGAATTCATTCTATAAACTATTTAAGATAACAATTTAAAGAAAGGTTATATAGAAAGAACTTGTGTTCTTATTCACTCTTTTCTCACAGGTCCCTCAAGATGGCAATGCTCTTGTAGGAAAGAAAAAAGCAGAGCTTAATCTGTATAAGGAAAAAAACAGAACTGGAACTAAGAAGAGAAAGAGCAAAAAGCTTTGTTATGTTTCATTGCTTATTGAAATGATCACTGCCACATTTATACATAAAATCATAACTGAAAAAGCTTAATTAAAGGAGTAAAATAAGCTATCATATCTCTAACATTATTGCCTAAAGATCAGCAACTATTATAAAATCAGATTCTGCATGATTGCAGCCTTATTTACCTAAACTCAATCCAACTTTAAAGCTGTATTTTGAATTACAGCAGCTACTACAGCTAATCTCCAGCTTTTGAGGCACTAATCTTAACACTAACAGACATGACTCAATCAACTAACAATAAAAGTCTAAAACTCTGGCAGTCATTGTGGTACAGAAAATTCAAGTATGGAATTTTCCAGTTAGATTTTCTCTTCTGCCGTCTTTTCATAAATGCCTGCCTGCTAGACAACCAAACCTAAAAAGACATGTAAACTGAAGGATTTGAGCTACATGAGACTCATTTTTTCAACATAAAGCAACATAGAAAGTAAAAGATTACTTCTTTCAGTGTTCAACTGCTTAAATATTTAAGAACCAAGTCAAGATATATGTACTTATCAGCATGCATGCGGCAAAGTTGCAAAGAAAATGAGTGAAACGTGCTGATTGTGAGCTCTTTTGCTGCTGTCTTCCCTGCAACTCTTCCGAATCTCTCCCTCATTTCAGAAGCTGCTGCTGTTGTAAAAGTCATAGCAAGAATGTTTGACGGACCAATACCCTATAACAACAAGCAAAGGGAGAGAGAGGAAGAAAACTCAGAAGTAGATACTTGACTAGATCCATCACTTTTCAGACATGGCATTGAAAAAAGTATAACGATATAATAGCACTTATAGACATCACACTACCTTGTGCAGTAGAATCAGGACTCGCCCAACCATTGTAGATGTCTAACATGAAAATAGAAGAAATCAAACAACTATTGACAAAGACATAAAAAATTCATTTTTTAACCATGACAAAGTAAAGACCTTGCCACTTCCTGGTCCAGCAACAATGATTAGAGGTATTGAAATGTCACTACAAGCTGCCTCCTGTTGTCTAGCATTCAATGACTCTACATACTTTGAATAATCCTCAGGCATTTTCCTGATATATGTTGCCTCCAATTTGCTCCCAGTATCTGTGGCCTTGGAGCTTTTTGGCTCCTCTACTTCACATTCTTGATTACCAGTTAAATTCGGAAAGCGTTCAAGTTTAAAAGTTTCATCTGAACTGACAAGATTTGAATTATCAGGTTTACTGCTCTTTGATCTTTCTGCTTCACTTTCTTGATTACCCGTTGACATCAAAATACATTCACGCCCTGAACTATCACTACAAACAACGGGATTTAAGTTATCCTCCTTGCCCAAGTTGTTTATGTAATGATTTTCAATTGGAACGCTGTTGAACCTCTTCAATTCAGGCTTTCCTTTTGAGTTTTGCTCACATAAAAAATCTATTTGGTCCAGAATGTGTTCATCAAAATCATCATCTAGCACGGTTGATGAAAAAGATGACTCACTCAAGCCAGAAAATTCAGGTTGCCTCACTGGAGTTTTATATGTATCCAACCCAACCATGCTTTCCACTTGAGCACTTTTGCCATTTTCACTTAGTTAAGCTTCAACTGATTCACTTCTATTGTTATACAGCTTGAAAGGTTCAACTGCTTGAAGTTGTGTCTCATACTTGGTCCTTCCATTAATGCTGCTGTTACGTTCACTGACTTGAGAGCCCTTAATACTGGTAAACCCACTGAATGTTTTGTTGGAACCCTTCTCATAAATGAAAGGAGGAGCGTTCATCGGAATCTCAGTAAGAGGAAACCTTTTATCACCATCAATCTGATCCAAGGATGTAGTTTTCTGAGCCTTCCCAACTCAAGGACAAGAATAACAGATACATCAAAACATTAAATTTACTCTCGAAGCATGTAATGAACAACAAATAGGCATACAAAAAAGAGACAATAATTTCCAGATCAACTTAAATTGTTGGTACTTTTTTTTCCCAATGTCAATATATCTACCACAAAATTCAAAATTAGAAGAAACAAGTGCATTCGAATTGAGTAATCACATATCAAAATAATTTCATAACTAAGGGGAAGAATAGGACTCTTTATCTAAGTTGCGAGGACTCTTCACTTTTGATGCCGCATCCATGTCATATTCTCCAAAAATACACTACTTTTGGCGAATCCGACACGCATTTTTGAAGAGTCTGAGCAACATAGCTCTTTATCATTATCAAAATTCATAGCCTTTTGAAGGGAAATGGAACTTAAGATCACCGAATGAACGGACTTATGAGTGGAATCTTGTATACAGGCAAATTACTAGGGAGGAAAAACTTTTTTCCAATTGAGATGTTGTGAATTCTATGCACAAATTTGGTTAGTGTAAATTGTAATCCTAGTTTATAAGACAGAGATACATGATTAGCACATAAAATTGGGTGTAGGAGGTAATGATGGGTGCCGAAATTTTTTATTTTCAAATGGACAGTTTCTAAAGAGGATTCTTCGTGGTCTTAGCGGTCTCGTTTAAGGAACTTCAGATGTAGTGCGATTTCACTTTTGTGCAAACATCAGATTCCCCAAATACTTACTTTTCTTTAGTTCCCCTTTTCTAATTGAACCCTAAAATATAAATATAGCTAATGTGTCTATTTTATGGGTGAATAAATTATCGTGAAAAAACAAAAAAAAAACAATAAATTTGAAATGAAAGAAAAGAAAAGGCGTACTTATTGAGAGATAATTGGGGGCAATGCTGGAGTAGTCTTTTGTGAGCAAGAAGTGCCTTTGCCGCTCTGAACCTTAGAAGAGATTCGAGCTTTCTGTTCAGCCGTTAATACGCCACCACTATCATCAACCACGTTCTCCTTGCTCTTTACTGCTTCACTCATATTTCTACCTCTTTCTCTTTCTCTTTCTTTCTCTTTCTCTTTCTCTAGGTTATGGAAGGAGAAGGAGAGTGAGAATCTTGATAGTTTTTTCTTGACTGTGTTGGGCTCTAATATTCCCTTCAGAAAGGAGGATTTTTCAAATTATGGGCTGATTTGGCCCAGCCTACTTCTATTGGGCTACCTTTGATTTGCAGGAATAGCCACCTTGTAAAGCTTCTCCATAGAATATGTCCATATATTAAAAGTTAGTGCAACTTTATCCACAACCAAATTTCTGAGCATTAAAGTTTGAATTATGGGCAAAATTCACAAATAGCATACTTAACACCTTAATTATGAGATTCATAGCGAACACTTTCATAATTAACTAAGGTAGCAACTTGTATTTTGTATTTTATCAAACTGTTGCTATAAAAATACAAATACAAATAATTTTACTGTCCATAAATAACTGACATCAGTTGAGATAATATATGGTAAAATTACCTTAAATTAAATGTGCAGATTTCATTCCCATTAAAACCTCATAAATCACACGATTTTCGTTATTTCTTAGCAACAGTATTCAAATTCAAATTTCAGTTTCATAAAAACGTGTTCATGCAACAAAAAATCATAAAGTGTAATACCCCAAAAAATTTTCTTCGTAAAGATTTCGTGAGAAACATATCGAGTTCTACGCTTTAGAGCGATCCATAAATTTTTTGTGTAGCATTTCTAAGACGTTGACCTACCATTGCGTAGAGTATCGAATAAGCTTTCCAACGATATATAGATCATCGAAAACGGACACTCGAGCAATGAGTTACGACCATTCCGATCGAACTACGACCATTCCGATCGAACTGTAAACAGTAAAACGTGCAGGAAATTAAAATTACTGCAGCCAGGCGAATTTCAGGGTCAACTTCAAACGATCATAAATCTTTGTACATAATGATATGGGTGATCTACTATATATCAACGGAAAGCTCTACGAGTCCTCTTTCTAATGAAATTGGTTTCATCCAATTTATCTATCGGAGAAAAAAGTTATGGTCAATCTAGTTCAGCCTATCAAAAGCGAATTTTTGGATTAACTTCAAACAACCATAACTCCTTGTACATAATGATCTGGGTGAGCTACTATATATCAACGGAAATCTCTAAGAGTCCTCTTTTTAATGAAATTGGTTTTATCTAATTTGGATGTCGGAGTAAAACGTTATGGTCAATCTACTTCAGCCTATCAAAACAGTCCACCAAAGGATAGATTTAACATTATTTGTTTTTTTAAGGGCAATTTGGTCATTTCACACCCCCTCTTGGACGAAAATTTGTCAATTTAATCCATAATTGAACCTTCAAAATTCATTTTCTCCATGAAACATTTGGGATAATGAAACCCTAGCCAAATTTCACCTTCAAATATCTTTCAATTTCACCGTAGAAATCCAAAATTAATTCGATAAATGAACTCCTCATTTCAAGATCTTCGAGGAGCACCCATTATTTTTTCGAACAGGATTCCGTAATCAAGAAGTCAATTTCAAGGTATGTGGGGTTTTGAACAAGAGCAATCTTCCGTTCTTGTGCCCAAAGCTTTAATTTTATTATGGTTTTACATGATTTTGCAAGTGAGATTATGTCTAAATAATTCGATTATGAGATTATGATGATTGAGTGAATAAACTTTGATTTATATGATTATCTCAATGTTTTCATGATATGATTTAATAATTATCATTGCGAATTACACACTTTTACCACGAGGTGGTGTTTTGAATGATTTTGGGACGTATGTCGAGATGGTATTTTGGAATAATATTTTGAGATATGTGTCAAGCTTTACGCTTCCCAATGACGATTTGAATTATTGAATATATATTTGAGACATGAGATGTCTTGATATCTATAATTGTAATTTTCATATTTTTATTTTGAATGATTTCGAGATATATGTTGAAATGATATTTTGGAATGATTTTGAGATTTATGATAAGCTTAAAGCTTCTTTATGACGAAATTGAATCATTGAGCATATTGAGATATAACATTTGAGATGTTACCATGAGTCTTGATATTTTCTCAAAAATATTGATGTTGTCATGACTTGATAAATTGTTACATTTTGACATTTAAAAAGGTTGAGTTCTATTATTGAAATTTCATGATATTCGAAAATGGGTATACACTCAAATTACTTTATGAAGGATTTATAAGACTTTGAATTTTTTTTTCCAATATGAATATACATGATTACTTCATTACTCTACTTCTTAAATTGAGAATTTATGCTATGAATTGCATACTACTACAATGAATTGATATTTCTAAAGGCTTTCGAGATAAAAGTCGTGATTTGAGTTGTACTACGGGATATGTATTCTTATTATGAATTGAAGGTCTCAAGTGCTTTTCAAAAGCTGTTGTCATGATTTAATTGTCGAATTGAAAGAATAATCATTTGAGTACATTGACCTTGAACTCGCAGAGTCGAGATGATTTTGACTATGAGAAAGATTGATTTTGATATAGATGTTGAGATGAATTTTGGTATTTTTTTCCGGATGATTTTGATGAGTTGAATTGTTGAAAATATTACGTATTGAGTCTTCATATCCTTGTCCAAATGTTGAGTCGGTTATGGTTCAATGCATTGATACCTTGTTGATGTTGAAAAAGATTGAAATATTTTAAGTCGAAGTTGGGGTTAGGAATCCACAAATTGTTGATGAATTATAAATTGAGATATTTGATTTGATCTTAATGATAGACCCTTGTGATGATGATGGTGGATTTCCTAACGCGTTCTGAGCTTGTCGGGGAGTAGTACTTAGCACCGAGAGGGAAATTTGGTATTTTCCCAAACCTATGTGCCACCGTAGGATTGTTTGATGATGATGTTATTGGCCAGAGAGCCCGATTGTGATTATTGCAGTTTTAAGGTCGTACTCCCTGGCAAAGAGTATGACGCTCCCGCCAACCGGGGTTTCAAACGTTGGTATTCCACGTAGCTCACGTGGGGTTGTCGGTTATAGGAAACTCCCCTGTCCATAAAAGTTATGTTTCTTGAATTACCGAGTCACTCCGAGATTTGAGTCAAAGAGTTAAGATATTATGATGAATTATGATTACCTATGATGAATTTTGACGATATGATAATTTATGATGATTTATCATAATTTATGATTTTTGATGATTTACATAGATTATGAGATTTTACCATTTGAACTATTTATTATGAAAGTATGAAGAGTATGATTTGATATAACTCAAGCCAAGTGAGTCATCATTGTATGTATGCATGTTTTCATGAAATTGATGATGTTATTTAAAGTGTTGCACGCACCCCCACATACTCAGTACATTCTCTTTGTGCTGACCCCCATCTACTATTCTATTCAGTTGCAGCATCTGGTCAGTAGGTAAAGGAGTCCTTATAGTTCAAGGTCTTGTATTGGTTGTTTCAGTTCAGAGACACTGTATCTTCTTCTGTCGGCCATATTGAGTGGGATGGTTAGGAGTCATGACCCATTTATGTACAGGAAATACTAGTAGAGGCTTCATAGACAGTAGTAGTGGTTGATGTATTCAGTCTCTTTCTTGTATATGTATATGTGTTAGTAGAATTGTCATCTTGTAATTCCAATATTGTATTGAACAGATTCTGTATTGAGATATTTTCAGCTTCATTCTCTCAGAATTATGTTTTAAATCAGCTGCTTTTGAGTTATACCTATGAAAGGGTTAGCTTGGGGTCACAAGCACCGTGTGGCATCTCGGGACTCGATTTTCGGGGCGTTACATAAAGGTTGTTGGTGATGTGTACAAAGATGTTCCACATTATACATGTATGTAGCATCTATGGGGGAACGTGAAAAAACTTTATAGAAAGTCACACGATGCATTATCGGCGATATTTTATACAATGACTAAAGCATATTTGAAGTCAGAATTTCACATATTAATGAAAAAAGTTGAGGCAGTTGATATTAGAGTGAAGAAATATTTGGAATTGGCTGGTTACGAAAAGTGGGCTAGGTCGTATGCAACAGTTCACCGAGGATGGACTTTGACTTCAAACATTACTGAGTCAATAAATGGAGTACTTGTATCAGCTAGAGAACTGTCAATTTATGATTTCCTAGAAGAAGTTCGATTGCTGTTTGGAAAATGAAATTGTGAAAATAGGCAGGAGGCTTCTTATACACTAGCAACTCTCATCGAAAAATTTAATGACATTCTCAAAGAGAACGAGGCTTTGTGTACTCGTATGATGGTATGATCTTTTAGATTTGTGAAATTTAAACTTATGAATTTAGTTTTATTCATATATATAAATAGTTGTGGACGTATGTGATTTAAAATGAATTGTTAAGTTAATGAATGTTCTATGTTATGCAAAAAAAATACATATCCAGTAAGCAATATGTAGTATTCAATTTTCACTATTAAATACATATGCATTAATCTCTATTACTAAAGGAAAGACATATGCAGTAAGAAATAAAAAAATTTATAAAATTTGTTGGTATTAATCTCTGCTATTGTATTTATAACAACACATATGCAGTAATCACAAAAATACATATTCAGTTAGTAAATATGTATATTTATATTTTGCAGTTGTGTTTACAATATATCAAAATATACATTTTGCATATTTTTGTCGCAATGCATTTATTTATTTATTTTAAATATTTTTTAATTTTAATTTTTAAAAATAATACCAGGTTGTACCAGCCACGGAGTATGTGTACACGGTGCACGACAAACAAAAGCATTTCATCATTTGCCTCAAGGAAAAAACATGCTCATGTAACGCATTTCAACCAGATGAGATACCATATGCACATGCTTATGCGGTCTTAGCTAGCAAGAATTTTACCAAGGGGCCATATTATTGTGATTTGTATAAACCGAAAACAGTCTTGATAACCTATGATGTTCCAATCTATCCTTTACCACAACAAGATGACTGGATAATTCCAATTAGCATACTTGGTGAAATAGTACTGCCTCCGAAGTACAAACGCCCTCTTAAAAGACCTGCAAAGAAGAATCGTAGAAAATCGGATCGGGATATATTTGAAAAGAAGAACATCAACTCATTGGGGCTAAGGTTCACAATAGACATTCGTGTAGGAAATATAGTAAATGATACATTTGTTCTTCCGTATTTTTTTTAAATAATTTTTTTCTGCACTTTTTATAATAATGAACTCATTTTTGTGTTTTAAGACATTTATGTACCATTTGCTATTGTGCTTTATAAATAACAATTAGTATTACAGTTTCGCAATAGAAAAATACAAATATTTTTTATTTGAAAAATACATATGTTTTTTATTTGAAAAATACATATGTTTTATGATATGTGTATTTGATAACTGAGAGGTTTTTCAAATATGATCACCTATAAGGAAGACAATTCATGTATTGTATCTTTTATTTTCAAAGTTCATCCTCATATGTATTTTGAAAGTAAATGAACAAATATTAAAATACATATGATGTATACTGCATATGTATTTTTATTGCAAAATCTAAACACTGCATATGCATTTTTAAGCTAAATCTCACTGTAACAAATAAAACATGAACACTGAAATAAAACATTGAGTACAAAATTATTGAAAACATATACAAAATAAAATACTAAAATGAATTACTTTCATTCACTTCAAAATTAGTAAGTTAGATTCACCTTATATGTATTTTGAAAGTAAATGAACAAAGATTAAATACATATGATGACAACTGCATATGTATTTTTATTATAAAATTTGAATACTGCATATGTATTTTGAAGCTAAATCTTACAGCAACAAATAAAATTCAACACTGGAATAAAACACATAGTACAAAACTATTGTTAACATATTCAACATAAAATACTAAAATGAATTTTTTCATTCCATTCAAAACTAGTAAGTTTGATTCACTTCAAAACATAAAATAAGTTTGTACAATTAGAACCAACATCCATACACCAGTTTGTCAACTATCCAATGTAGTAAATTCATCAACCATCATACTTCTAAAACTTCTGTGATACTAGTTATTCTGCTTTGCCTAACAAGCCTCAAGGGTGCTTCGACATCACTATGAGCATTTGCCTAACAGGCCTCAAGGGTGCTTCGACGTCACTATGAGCATTTGTTTGTTGTTTTCTCATGCTATAGTCCCACAATAGTGCAGAATATCTTGTACGAAGTGCATTAGAATTGAAATCAGTCGAAGGAACTCTTTGACCATAAGAAAGGCACTCTGCGTATGTAATCATATACATACCACAGTACCTACAAAAAAATATTGAATAATAAGTAAAATATATTTTGTACAAACTTACAAACTTGGTATATGTATAGTAAAATACTTAAAAGCTTCCACTTGGTTGTTGAGGCAAGTCCTCTTCAAATAACACATCAAAAAAGTCTGTTGCGTCTTTATCTTTGTATATTGGATGGTTATGAAAATCAATACCTTTCTTTTCATAGAAATTACAAGCTTGGAGACACAAAGAAATAATCTCGACTAATTTTTTGATCTCAGAAAGAACAACTGCATAATGACCAGAAGATTTGTATGAATCGTATATGAATATGCACCTCTCTGAGAATGATAAAACAACAAGAACCCAATGATTTATGTCCTTTATATTGACAGAAATAAAAATATTGTCCACTGTATGCCATGGCACTGCAGCATGCATACAGAACGCCTTAATGTTCATTAAGATGGTACTCCCGTCCTCTCGCATTGAGATTTGGGTCATCCACTGAACAAATTCCTATCACGGACCTAATTATGTTCATAAAGTTGCAATCTACTGTGCTGTATTTGTAAGAGCTGTGGAGCTCATACTTCGACTTCTTCCGCAAGTAGTAGAAGCAAACATCAATTTGCGGCAATAATTAATACCACAAATTTTAGAACATTCAAACAAATTATATACAAAAATAGCATGTGTATGTAAGGTAAAATACATATTCATTTTTAGTTTAAAGACTAAGAACTGCGTATGTGTAATTTCATTTGTAAACTACTTATATACAGACAATGTAAGAAAAAAGTATATGCAACATGACGTGATTTCGTAGAACACATCATATGTATATTAATAAATTATATATATATATATTTTCAACACGACATATCTAAATAAATAAAAACATAGTAAAAATACATATGTGTGCCACCATATGTATTTGTCGGTAACATTACATGTATTTTAAGTAGTGTTACAACTCTAAAGGAAAATATGTTAAAATAATATACTAACCGAGTCTGTCCATGACTAATCAGCGAATTCCATAATGTAGAATCAATTTTTATCTTCCACAGTTTCAACTCTGAAATGCATCATTGGAATGACTGATTTGCTCCTCTTGTAATATTCCACTTTTCCCTTCCTATTTTTTATTCAAAACATGGTAAATCATGAAAATAAAAATAATAATTTTAAACAATTCAAAAGAAATACCTTTTAGCCTGACGTTTAAGAAGGTCGACAAAAATTCAGTCCATGAACTTGTTGACAATCTTCGTGTCCACTAACCCATCAATCAGATGAGAAACAATGAATGTTTCTGAGAGAATATACGTATTTGCCCTGCTGAATTTCCTTTCTAATTGCATAACACAAAAATGTAAATTATAAAAACATATTTTCTAAATATATTACATTAAAAATATATATAACTTAGTGTACTTACCAACTGCTGAACCAAACTTAATCGTGCATGGTTACTCCTTGAATTTGGACGGTCGCCTAATCCTTATATTTTGTTTGGGAGTTTGATGTTCATGATTTGCGGAGGAATGAACGACTATGCTTTTTCTCCGATAGACATTCAGACTAGGTAGCAACTCATCAGGGATTGTGTTTTGTGAATCAGGCCAAACTGGTTCATCCCTTTGTTCATCAATGGTTAGTACATGAGTTTTAGGAGGTGTTCTAATTTTCTCCTCTGTACAAAATTTAGCCTCTCCATGCACCGATGTATTTGCACTCAATCCAGCATTCTCTTTGTTTGTCTACAAAAAATGAAAAAAAGATTAGTTTGTTCTGTCCATTATAACTCACATAACCTCACAAATATGTTCATCATACATACTCGACAGTGATCTTCAACAACAGTCTCCGAATGTTTATCATTCAAATTCTCATCAGGAGTTTCTTCTTCACGATTTGTCGATGGATGTACGATGATGTTTTTTCTTCGGTAGGCATTTAGACTCGATAGCAGCTCATCAGAGATTGTAAATTGCGAATCAGATAAAATATTTGGGATCTTTAACTCAAGGTAGTGAGGAGATCGATGATGATGTCGCGCATCGTATTAGTGCAGGATTGGTGAAATAGAAGCTCACCTCAAGAGTCTTTTGTGATAGAAATGTACCGTTCTACAAAATAATGCTTAGACCGACTATGTTGTATGGGTAGAGTGTTGGCTAGTCAACCACTCTCATGTTCGGAAGATGACTGAGATAGGATGTTAAGGTGGATATGTAGGCAAATGGGGAGAGATAAGATTAGGAATAAAGATATTCGGAACAAGGTGGGAATAGCCTCTGTAGTAGACAAGATGAGTGAAGCAAGGTTGGAGTGGTTTGGACAGGTGAAGATGTGAAGTGTAGATGCCTTGATAAAGAGGTGTGAGAGGTTGGCAATGGCAGGTGTCAGGAGAGTTAGAGACAGGCTTTAGAAGTATTGAGGGAAGGTGAATAAACAGGACATGGTGCATCTTGAACTTACCGTGGACATGACCTTATACAAAAGGGTTTGGGGGAGTAGATTAGGATAGACAGTTAGTTGGTAGTTGAGCATTCTCTCTTTTGTAAGAGGTAAGCTTGGGGGTCAAACTTGTACCTACTTTCTTATCGGTAATAATAACAATATTCTCTATTTTCTTATTCTTCGATTTTGATTATATCTGTATTAGTTTGTGCTTTGGTTATCACCTTATTTTGTTGTTGTTACTATTCTTTCTTCTATATGTATGTTTTTTATTTCACATTATTCCATTGTTGTTACTGCTTTCAATTCTATATACCCTTTTTCAAACTTTGAAATGCTTTTTTAAGCCAAAGATTTATTGGAAACATCTTCTCTGGGTGTGTTTGGTGGTATGATGGAAAATATTTTTCATGGAAAATATTTTTCGAGAAAATGTTTTCATAGAAAATAAGTTGATGTTTTACTTATTTTCTTATGTTTGGTTGCTGAATGAAAAATATTTTCCAAAAAATATTTTATAGTGTTTGGTTGGTAAATACCTAAATTTTAACTTTACATGAGCGTGTGATCCTCTAATTAAAAATATAATATATTTTCTAAAACATTATATTTAACCACACATTTTTAATCATTTGGTCAGTTTGTATGAAATGTGATATTAACAATTATACATTCATTTGACCAAATTTAGAAAACAATGTAATTTTTTATTACGTATTAATAAAATAAATTTATAATTACATTTTTTTATTTATTAAAAAGTAACTTCTTAATATGATTTATGAAAGAAAAAGTCAAAAAGAGTGAGCTAGGTGGGATTTCATTTGACAAAACGAAGCAATAACTTTTTAAATTTTTTTTTTTGCTAAGAAACGTAATAAAAAGTTATAATTTATAAATTGAAATAAAAAGTTTTAATTTATAAAAGTAAAATTTTTTATAACATTTTAATTTATAATTTTTTTTAAAAAAACTCAGTGTATTATCACATCACTTCTTTATGCCAAATCATGTAAAAGAAATAATTTATTACGTTTTACAAAAAAATTGTAAAACGTAAAAAAATATTACGTTTTATAAAAAAGTTTTGTAAAACGTAATAAATTATTACTACGTTTTACTAAAACTTTTTACTGTACATATCTACTTTCAAACCGTTAAAAAAAATATAAAACATAATAAATCATTATGTTTAGCCTATTTTGTTAACTTATTAAATAGATGACCTATTTTGATTACTTTATTCATATTTTGATTCCAAGTTTTCATAAGTCACATCTCAATATTTTCTAGAAAATGACTTCCCTTTTCCCATGAGGGAAGTCATTTTCTTTCAAACGGAGGAAAATGTGTTCCTCTGAAAAATATTTTCTCAAAGTTATATTACAACCAAACAAGGAAAAATAGGAAAGAAAACATTTTTCATCATACCAAACACACCCTCTGTCGCTACGAGGTAGGGGTAAGGCCTGTGTATAATTTACCCTCCACAGACTCTACTTGTGGGATTACACTGGGTATGTTGTTCAAATGTTAATGCGTTCGTAATAACAAGCAAGCATACATTATCTGTTTTTCTTGAAATCTTGCTTCAAATGCTAGTTTGACAAGATGCAAGTGTTTCCATATTATTTCAAGTATTGTATTGAATGTTTCAATTCAGAATGATTTCGTAAACGAAACAAATTTCCATATGAGCTATATGTTTGGAACACTTATATTATGTTTTTATGAGACAAACGACATGTTGGGAAATCAAGAACATTGTGAGATTAAGTTTCAAGGCCAAAAGTTCCAAACGATGTTATAAATGTTTTTAGGAAAATTTCCTTGCATAACTGTGAGAGGGTATTTGGACACATGGGATGAATTTTTAGAAGCTACACATGCCAGTGTAGGAACGTAGTCAAATGTCTATCAAGGAATGGTAGCTAACATGTAATTACTAGCAAACTCGAAACCATACGACATTATATCAAGACAACTTAGATAATCAGGAGATATCAAATGATATGACGTACACAAGATTGTTTTGTGGTTATGTCAGTGCCTATAGGTGCTCATGATTGAAGTTATAATATATGTTAAATAAAAAGAAATGGCAAGGCCACATACGTGTCTGATGATAGGCAGATTTACACGCCTATATCAATATATTTTGCCCATATTTTAGCCTAGTTTTGAGAACAAATTATACATTTCATGCACTTTTAGTCCTTTTTCCCGTAAATGAGCTAACGAACATGACTAGGAAAGTTTCAGATATAAATGATGCAAAATACAGCATTGTATGGCTAACTTGACGCAAAAGAAAGCTCACGAACGAAGGAGAAGGAAGTGGGACGCCTAAAGGACCAAAACTGCTGCATGGAAAATCTGTCCCGGGCTAAAACAACAATTCTGAAGACTTTGGGGACTTACAGACACAAAGCTGGATTTTGACAATGATACATTAACCTAGTGCAATTAGGTTATGTATTTCATTATTTTATGAGGATTATGATAATGTTACCTTAACCTAGTACATTTGGGTTAAGGATTTCATTAGTCTAGTAGGATTTGGTTATTTATTTCATTAGCTTAGTAGGAGTAGGATATGGGTATTATAAATACCCTATCATGCTAGAGATTTAAGAAAGGGGGGACATTCATCATTTAACAATTAATTTTCTTCCATCCCTCTCATCTTCCACTACAAACACTTCTAATCTACTCTTCTATTCTTAAACTCCACAACAAGAGAATCGTTACTTGCTAAGGAATCACGCCTCACGCCTATCACTTGATCTACACGCCATTACTCAATATCGTGATATAATAACAATGTCAATCGTGATTTCCTTCGCATTCATGGGTAACTAAACTTCTCTGTTGGGGTTATGGAAGCCGAATGAGTTACTATCTATTGCTGTGAGTTTGTGAGTTCGAGGCACATATATTGCTTATATCATTATTCTCTTTATCTTAATCTACATTCTTTGCGGTTGCAAATGCAAGAATACGCCAGTCTAACATTTAACTTGTTCGAGAGAAAAGTTATTTGTCTGGAAAAGAGATAATGTCAAGGTAGTAGGACACCCTTTCCTACTAAAAAACTAGTGCCGTAACTGGACTAACCTCTTGGAGAATTCGTACCGTTAGACACGCTTTAAGCTCGAGAGAGTTAAAGTGAAATAGTCCTTGTTTAGGTCGAGAGACGCTTGGATTTACCATCGACTACAATCCTCTATAAGCAATTGCATGTCAGAATTCTACACACTCATAGCCAATAGAGACGTATACCTCAGAAGGTGGACATAACCCCAACGCTTCAATTCTCATTGTTTACAACCAATGTAACAATCTCTCTCTTTTTACTTTATTATTTTCAGATTTTGTTTACATTACTTTCAAAACAAGAATCCCCCCTTCTTACGAGACTTGCACCAAAAGTTTAGTAATTTTACTTACTTATTGGCCAAGCTATTCCCTGTGGGATCGACACCCAACCCAGGTTGGGTTCTATATTTGCTAACGACCGCTTTACACTCAAACGAGAGCTGTAGATTGAGCGTTATCAAAAATTGGCGCCGTTGCCGGGGAATACAAGTGTCAATTAAGTTCGTGAAAATTACTAGACCCTTTGGTCAAAGATTCTCGTACTTTTAGTTTTAGTTTTTATTTTTGTCTACTGCAGGTTTTTATTTTAGTGGATGCCCCATACTCGAAGTTCTGGTCAACCGTTATTACCAATCAATCCTGAACCACAACGCATTGGTAGAATGAAAGCACAAGCTGAAATCGCAAGGATGGCTGCTCAACAGGAACAAGCAAGATTGGCTGCCCTTGCCGCAACCCAGGTTCAACAGCAGAACATTGATAACCCTGCACGAGCACCAAATCCTGACGATGAGGATCTAGGTGATGACGAGCTACTAAACCCTAGGCATGCCGCTGAGATCGCAACACCTTCCAACAGAAGAGATCGTCAAGCTAGGTTTAGGCCTGAACGCCAAGCTATGCAGCCAGCTTTCGACGATGATGATCTTGATGGTGCCGGAGCCACTGGAGCTATAATTCCACCACCATTAGCGCCCGGAGCCAAGTTCAACATCACAAGCACCATGATTCAGTTATTGCAACTCAAGGGATTGTTTGGTGGACTAACAGGCGATGATCCGAATATGCATCTCATCAACTTTATTTCTACATGCAAGTCTTTTGACAATCCTGGTGTTGGTCAGAATGCAATTCGATTACGTCTATTTCCATTGTCTTTGTCTGGGGAGGCAACACTATGGTTGAATGGGCTGACTCCTGATTCAATTACAAATTGGAGGCAATTGAGAGACGTTTTCCTAGAAAGATTCTTTCCGCCTTCCAAAAGGGCACAATTGAGAGATGAAATCAGCAACTTTCGTCAGCTTCCCACTGAAGCTCTTCATGAAACATGGGAGAGGTTCAAGACAAAGCTAGCGAGATGCCTAAACCATCACATGACTAATGTTCACCTCATGGAGATATTGTATAGAGCCTTGAATTCAATAACTAAGCCAGTGGTGGATAACGCAGCTGGAGGATCTTTTATGGACCTCACCTTTGGTCAAGTAAGCAATATGCTAAATCGCATGACGAAACAAAGTAGAGCTTGGCATACCAGGGATTCCGAGGTAGCAAGCCCCACTTTATCTATAGGCATGACTGCAGACCAAAGAAGAAAACAAGAAGAACGTGATCAAGATATGGCGCACATGAAAACACAGATGGATCTTCTTACAAAGCATTTATTATCAGGGAAGACCGAAAAAGTGAAAGCTGTGGCGCTAAAAGGAAGAGACGAATCTGATTCGGAAGAAGAGGCCAACTACTTGAACAATCAGGGGGGTTTCCGAAGGAATACCCAAGGAAACCAAGGTCGGAACTATTATGGTAAATCTGGAAACATGGACCAAGGTAGTTGGAAGAACAAGAATGAAAAGAGTGGTTTGTACGTTCCCCCTGGTAGACGTGATACCACCACATCTAATTCTGGAAGTATGGATGACATGATGGCTAAATTATTGAAAGGAGTGGAAGCAACAAGCGCGGGAGTTACTGAGGTAATTAATGACTTGTCCTCTATGAAGCAATTAGTTGATTCACATTCCACTTCAATCAAGCAAATAGAGCAGCAATTGAGCCAATTTTCAGCAGCACTCAATCAAAGAAAGGTTGGCACTTTACCTAGCGATACTGTGCAAAACCCAAGGAATGATGGGTCATGCATGACCATCACTACCCGAAGTGGTAAGGTGCTGGAAACTTCAGAAAAAGGCAAGCAAGTGGTTGACGAAGAAGTGGAAATTGATGACAAGGCGAAAGAGGAGGATGCCGCAGCAGCCTCACCTAACGTTCTTAACGACGTGCAACCTGAAAAAGCTGGAAAACGGAAGCAAGAGGAGAAGAAAACCGTGGAGAGAACACTTCCATACCCACCACCACCTTTTCCCCAAAGATTGAAGAAGGTGGCGGATGACACTAAGTTCAGCAAATTTATGACTATGTTGAAGCAGCTGACCATTAATGTTCCATTGGTAGAGGCACTTGAACAAATGCCTGGGTATACGAAGTTTATGAAAGATCTTTTGACTAAGAAGAGGGCAGCAAGTTATGAGCTGAAGGATGATGTGCATCATTGTAGTGCAATTGCTACCCGATCGATAGTTCAGAAGAAGGCCGACCCCGGAGCTTTCACTATTCCTTGCACCGTCGGATCTTTGAACTTTGCCAAAGCATTATGTGACCTAGGAGCCAGCATCAACTTGATGCCATTATCGATCTACAAGAAGTTGGGGTTAGGAGATCCTACACCAACTAATATGAGGCTTGTTATGGCGGATAGGTCGGTAAAACGACCGGTTGGTATTCTATGCGATGTCTTGGTAAAGGTTTCTTCATTTATCTTTCCAGCAGACTTTGTCATCTTGGATTGTGAAGCAGATTCAGAGGTTCCCATAATCTTGGGACGCCCTTTCCTTGCTACAGGAAGTGTGCTCATTGATTTGAGAGCTAATGAACTTTCATTCCGAATAAATGACGAAGTGGTTCGATTTGATGTTTGCAAATCAATGAAGCAACCCAAAGATCTGAGTGTATTTTCTGTGGCTGATGTTTTATTTGATGATGAGAAAGAACTACTTGAAGAAGAGCAAATTATTGATGATCCCTTGGAGGTTGTGCTCCTGAATGGAGAGAGTGAAGATGCTGAAAATTCTGAAGAAGCCATTTGTGCTCTATTGGGATTAGGAACATATCGCTATACTCCCAAGAAGCTGGATCTTGATCTCAAGAATCGGCCTACACCACCAGCTAACCCATCTATTGAAGAGCCACCCACGTTAGAATCGAAAGAGCTCCCCGATTATCTAAGGTATGTGTTCTTGGAAAGTATAAATATACTTCCGGTGAGTGCGGATGATTTAAGTAAACAGCACGTAGAGGCTCTCATCTCTGCTCTGAAGAGATACATGAGAGCTATGGGTTGGACTATTGATGATATAATTAGTGACCCTCCGGGGAGACGTATGAGTCTTCTCGAAGAAGATTGCATGCCTACAAGTAAGCCTCATTGTCGTCTAAATTCATTCAGAAAATGACCAACCATCTATCTCGACGAAGTCTAAGTACTCAAGGTAACTATGTCGAGCCACGACAATAAATAAGGCGCTAGATGGGAGGCAACCCATCGTTTATCGTTTATCATTTTTCATTTTTCATTTCGTTCTAGTATGTGTTTTGCTTTTTATAATGAAAATCCAAAAATAAGAGTCGTGCCACGACCAAAACTAAGGCGCTTGGTGGGAGGCAACCCATCGTACTAATCATTTTCATTTGGTTTTAAGCAAAAATAGGTGCAAGAGGTAGTCAACGAGGAGATTGATTTCAATTGACGATTTGGACGCATTGTATGGTAAAGTTGGTAAGTTAGGAAGGGTGATGCATAAGGCTATGGATTGAGCCTTTCTCACGCCATAATAGGCTTCGAGGAAGGCTAGGCCTTGGTAAAACTAGGCCACGAATGATGCACAATCTATCCTATAGCCTAAGGTCTCGGAATCTAGTGTGCTATACACTATGCGCCGCCTATTCCTAGGTATGCTTTTGACTATGCGCCGCCTATTCCTAGGTATGCTTTTGACTATGCGCCGCCTATGCTATGGCATTTGGTCTCAGTATCTCATATGCCATAGACTATGCGGCGCATATGTCTACAAATGCCATAGACTATGCGGCGCATATGTCCCATTATGCCATAGACAATGCGCCGCATATGTCATTGATATGCCGAGTATTATGTGCCGCATATGTAGGATTTTTGTCTCCAAAACCGAGTGTAAATGGGTCATAACCTGACCCATACTCTTCCTATATAAAGGGGACTTAGTTTTATAACACAACCACAATAGAAAATACCCTAAAGGCGCCGCATACTCTTCCAAATCTTCTCAAAATTTTCTTCTTTTGCTCTTCCAATTCACAAAACCATCTCCACAAGTTTCAAGCAAGTAAGTACTCTCTTATTCTTCATTTATTTCTCGTAAGTACTACGTTGCTATGGCTATTATGAATTGCTAAATTATATAAGATTGTTGGTGATGTTCATGTGTTTGGATTGTTGTTGCAAAATCATGTGAGTGAACATATACATAGGAAAATCTTGACTTGTTTCCGACTTGAATTTGGTTTCAATAGCATTGTTATGATATTTGCGGAATTGCTATGGCTATGAATATTGCTTAAGATTGTTGTTTGGATACTTACATGTTAGACTATCCCGGTCATCGGGATAAGACTTATAGTGCCTACCGACTTAGGAGGTTGTGATTGTTGTAAGAATAACGATTCAATGTGGTAACCCCTATGTAGTAGTGTTGCTATATCTACCATGAAAGTAGTCCAATGGCTGCAAGTAAGTGATGCATTGCTGAATTTCTTGTCGGAATACAATCCTAAAACGTATCTCGATGAAATCTGAGTAAATCGACTACTTTCACCTCACTGATTTGTGTTAACAAAACTAAGTGTGGGGTGGTACCCCTAATGCTTGCTTATAGATTGTATCAAGTGAGACTGTGCTGCAACTAACACTATTTCTAGTCTCAGGTACAATGGCACCTAAAGCGAGGCAAGGCAATGAGAAGGCGACCACTTCCCAAAAAGGGCAAGAAGAGAAGTCGAAAAGACCAAGGAGAATCATCCTCAGCACAACTACCACGCAGAATGTTCAGAATAAAATGGGTTCTTGAGGAAGAAGCCAAAGCAGGGTACAGCAGCAACAAAGAAAGAAAATATGTGCACGTCGACTTGATCAACAAGTATACCTTAGCAAAGAAGGAGCCGCGTATGTTGGCAAAAATAATGGCTTTGAAGTTGGATTTCATCTTCCGCGACATGGGAGAGTGTAATCTTGATCTAACAAGAGAGTTTTATGCCAACTGGTCGCCGAACACAACAGGCAATGAAGTCAAAATTCGGGGCCAAGTGTTACAGCTCACCGCGGACTGGATCAACTCTTTTCTTGGCTTACCTTCGGTCGACACAGCACCATTCAAAGAGCTGTACAGCAGGCCTCCTTATAGAGCAATACGACACACGCTTTATGGAAGAAGATCGATGGCAAGGTGGGGCAGACATAAAGAAACCGACCGACACAACACCTTCCCCTATGCTCCACTAAATAGGGAAGCAAGAATCTGGATGCGCATTGTCAACTCATGTCTTATTCCTGGGACTCAATACACCAAGATATCAAGAGATAGAGTGTGTTTGATCTATGCTTTGATGACAAATGTCCCTATCAACTTTGGGGCAATCATTCGATCTACCATGAGGAAGGCCAGACTCCACAAAAGGTCCCATTTCACATTTGGCAATTTGTTGACAGCAATCTTGCGGAAGGAGGATATCGAAGATGAACCAGCTGATCATAAACTCCCACACAATACGAAGAAGGTTGACCTCACAAAGGTCAATGATGCTGAATCAACACATGGCATCAACCTTACTACGGCAGAGAGACATGCTCGGGATGAGAGTTTCTCCCGCCATATGTACGGCATGATGAGGTTTACAATGATGAGCGGAGGTCGTGTTCCCACTGCTGCAGAGCTCCAACAGCTGGACCATGACTATCCAATGAATATTCATGCACGGGAGATGTGTGGAGTAGGTACATACTTTGAGGAACCTCTAGATGATGATGTGCCGACTGATGACGATCGACGCTTGCCAGACTCTGACGAGGAGGAGAACTCTGACGACGACTCTTATGATGATTCCGAAGAAGGGGGTATGACCCCCGACATTGAGGAAGAGTCCGACTAACCAGGTTCCTCGTATTTATTTTCCACTGAGGGCAGTGCCCCGTTTAAGTGTGGGGTGGCGGTATCGTATGCTATACTTCTCTATCGCATCTATGTTTGTTTATTTTGTTGTTATTTTTTTGTTGTTTTTTTCGTGTTTTAGTTTTTTTGTTTTTGTGGTTTTTTCTAGCTTCGCATGAAATTATTTTTATAGGCAGCATGAGATTATAACAAGAGTATGTGCTACAATTGTGACTATTGAGACGTTTAGGCTCTAGTTGTGACTCATTATGTGATATTGTGTGGTTCAATTCCTTCACTTGTTGGGTCGAGAGTCTATATTACTTCCAAGCAAGTCGACCATGTGCCTTGTGTGTGTGAGATAATCGTATATTCTATGTGTGTGGCTGATGCTAGAACTTGCCTGGTATGTATGCAAAGCGAAAATAAGGAGTGTAAGTTTAGGATATGATCTAGGCATTTCTTTGGCAACCTATATTTGTTTACCTTCAGTTTTACCTACCCATGGACATCATCCTAGTTAAACCCTTTTGAGCCTTTAGCCTATTTCTTTGACAACCTTGTATGTAAGCCTAATCCATTTCTTTCAAGACCGTAATTTGATCCAAACTCCTAAGTGCTTTAAAGTGAAAAAGTCATGTGACAACATAAGAGGAAATTGGGTGAGTATGATGCTATAAATTGTAATGGTGCTTAAATGTGTTATGAAAAAGAAAGTGCTATCATAAGAGGTATGTTGTGAAAAGAAAAAGGAAAAGAAAGCTGAAAAGCGAGTTGTGCTTAAAATTGAAAAATAAAAGAGGAGAACAAGGGTGGTATAACAAAAGAAAGAAGAAAGGTTGAAAGAAAAAAGTGTCAATGATACAAAGTGATGTATTAAAGCGCTTAGGAACTTAGTCACTATTCCTGGCCAAAATAGTCCTACCCGTCCCTTAGCCTACATTACAACCATCAAAAGACCTACTTGATCCTTATCTTAACATTCCAACATTTAGTAGAGTATTACATTAAGGGCAAGCCTATGGTCATCAGTCGCTACATATGAATTCTTTGTGAGAGTGAGAGCAAGGACATTTTGATACCCATGTTTGAAAAATATGCTATATTTGTGAGTGATTATGGGTACTATATGGTGAGACACACATGGTTGATGAGTTTTGGATAGTTGTATATGATTCTATGCACTTTAACGTTTGCATACGAGTTGATCACCATCACGAGTCTATACTTGAGGTTAAATTGTTTCTACTTATAATCGGAAAGCTACTCTTGGTTGACAATTGTTGTGCTTGTCTTAATAAATGTTTTGTGTTGTTGCTGTAAAAACCTTAAGTTGATGCTTAGAAGGACATGATATGTTGTTCGAGGACGAACAAAGCTCTAAGTGCGGGGTGTTGATGATAGGCGGATTTACACGCCTATATCAATATATTTTGCCCATATTTTAGCCTAGTTTTGAGAACAAATTATATATTTCATGCACTTTTAGTCCTTTTTCCCGTAAATGAGCTAACGAACATGACTAGAAAAGTTTCAGATATAAATGATGCAAAATACAGCATTGTATGGCTAACTTAACGCAAAAGAAAGCTCAAGAACGAAGGAGAAGGAAGTGGGACGCCTAAAGGACCAAAACTGCTGCATGGAAAATCTGTCCCGGGCTAAAACAACAATTCTGAAGACTTTGGGGACTTACAGACACAAAACTGGATTTTGACAATGATACATTAACCTAGTGCAATTAGGTTATGTATTTCATTATTTTATGAGGATTATGATAATGTTACCTTAACCTAGTACATTTGGGTTAAGGATTTCATTAGTCTAGTAGGATTTGGTTATTTATTTCATTAGCTTAGTAGGAGTAGGATATGGGTATTATAAATACCCTATCATGCTAGAGATTTAAGAAAGGGGGGACATTCATCATTCAACAATTAATTTTCTTCCATCCCTCTCATCTTCCACTACAAACACTTCTAATCTACTCTTCTATTCTTAAACTCCACAACAAGAGAATCGTTACTTGCTAAGGAATCACGCCTCACGCCTATCACTTGATCTACACGCCATTACTCAATATCGTGATATAATAACAATGTCAATCGTGATTTCCTTCGCATTCATGGGTAACTAAACTTCTCTGTTGGGGTTATGGAGGCCGAATGAGTTACTATCTATTGCTGTGAGTTTGTGAGTTCGAGGCACATATATTGCTTATATCATTATTCTCTTTATCTTAATCTACATTCTTTGCGGTTGCAAACGCAAGAATACGCCAGTCTAACATTTAACTTGTTCGAGAGAAAAGTTATTTGTCTGGAAAAGAGATAATGTCAAGGTAGTAGGACACCCTTTCCTACTAAAAAGCTAGTGCCGTAACTGGACTAACCTCTTGGAGAATTCGTACCGTTAGACACGCTTTAAGCTCGAGAGAGTTAAAGTGAAATAGTCCTTGTTTAGGTCGAGAGACGCTTGGATTTACCATCGACTACAATCCTCTATAAGCAATTGCATGTTAGAATTCTACACACTCATAGCCAATAGAGACGTATACCTCAGAAGGTGGACATAACCCCAACGCTTCAATTCTCATTGTTTACAACCAACGTAACAATCTCTCTCTTTTCACTTTATTATTTTCAGCTTTTGTTTACATTACTTGCAAAACAAGAATCCCCCCTTCTTACGAGACTTGCACCAAAAGTTTAGTAATTTTACTTACTTATTGGCCAAGCTATTCCCTGTGGGATCGACACCCAACCCAGGTTGGGTTCTATATTTGCTAACGACCGCTTTACACTCAAACGAGAGCTGTAGATTGAGCGTTATCAGTGTCCAATTTTTTGAAGTATGTTTAAACCTTAATACATTTGCATGAGAATTAAAGGAGATTGAGTCTACGTTGATACCTATTTCTCTCTCATTAAGTAAGCACGCTTCTCAGCAGGAATTTTCTCCCAGTTCAACACCTAATCGAACAAGAAATATTTGATGAAGATGCAAACTTTCATTGCAGTCCTTTAAAATAAATCTATACTTGATGTACTAAGAAACTGCGGATTGAGATGCAATCTTACAGATTCAGCATACTGTAAAGCTTCCTCGCAAGTTAATAAGGACTTTTAAGGCACATAAAACATCCAGGAAAATCAACAATAATACATGTGAGTGCATTGAACATGTGGAAAGAAATTTCAGAAAGATTGAGGTAAAACTTGATCATAAATATTCTATAACTAGTAATGCCGCCGCATTCAGGTCACAAAACATTAGGCTTACTTCAATTCCTGTATCCTCACCAGACCATCACTAGTCTATGTTATCAAAGCGTAGCTACCATCTACCTCTACATAAAAATGAATGAATATAAGCTGGATAAATGATAAGCACAGCTACGAGTAGCTATGACTTTGACCACATTTTCCTCATCAAGAACATTGAATATAGATCCCAAAACTTCTTCCCTTGTCTAAATCTTCAAGTTCTCAAATTTCAAATTGAACAATGGAAATTTTTTGTAATTAGAAAGAAGCATGAAAAAGTAGGTCCTTCGTCCAAGCGTGTCTTTAAGCTGTGAAACTTGTTGGAAAAGTGGGATAGTAAGATAAGCTACTTTTAGTGAAAGTCCTGAGTTTTATCTTGAAACTAATGCTCCATTGAGCATAATCTTCTGACTCTCCTATGGCACAAGTCAGTTTAAGGTTCTTCCTATTCTGCACCAACAGTGGGGCTATTGCAGAGCTGTAGATTTATCTAGGATGGTCGTTTTAGGCGCGGAATGTGACGATAGAACCTTTAAGGTGGCAAATACTAAGTTTCACAGACAAAGCTGTTTTGTTGTATGGTGGTAAATATTCTTTTTCATATTATTATTGATTTTCTGAAAGTAGAGATTCGACAGAGAAGAAATGAAGAATCTGGTATCAAGGAAACAGAAAGCATCATGCTTCTGGAGACCGGAGGTAACCAGTTTTATTATCCTTCCGAGAGACAATAGACATGCCCCCATGCCCCTATGCCCAGAGACGAGAGGTTGTGTTAAGATTAGTGCCTCAAAAGCTGGAGATTAGTTATATCAGCTGCTGTAATTCAAAATACAGCTTTAAAGTAGGATTTAAATTTAACAAATAAAGTCACAATCTTGCAGAATTGGATTTATTACATTTACTGATCTTTAGGCCATAATTGTTAGAGATAGTGATAGCTTATTTTACTCCTTTTATTAAGCTTTTTTCAGTTATGATTTTATGTATGAATGTGGCAGTGATCAATGAAACTTTACAATGCTTTCTGCTCTTTCTTTTCTTTGCTAAATATCTGTTTTTCTCTCCAATAGATTGGTATTAATAACATTGCCATCTTGAGGGGCCTATGAGAAGAGAGTGAATAAAAAAACACAAGTTCTTTCTATATAATCACTCTTTAAACTGTTATCTTATAAACTAAACTGTTATCTTAAATAGTTTATAGGAACTGAATTCTGAAACAAGCTTTCGAACTCCACCTATTTTCAATGGTGAGAATTATAAAGCTTGGGCAATTAGAATGATTATTCATCTTGAAGCATTGGATCTCTGGGAAGCAGTAGAAGAGGATTATGAAGTAACTCCTCTTGAAGCTAATCCAACAGTACAAGGAGAGAAAGACAAGAAAAGCCAAATCCAAAGCGTGCCTTTTCTCTACAGTATCCCCTTCAATTCTTACCAGAATTATGCAAATAAAGTCCGTTGTAGAAATTTGGGGGTATCTCGAAACAGAATACCAAGGAAATGAAAGAGTGCAGAATATACAAGTGATGAATCTGATTCGGGAATTTGGAATGAAGAGAATGAAAGAATCAAAAACTATAAAAGATTATGTAGATTAGCTACTTGACTTAGCCAACAAAGTGAGATTTTTTGGTAAGGATTTTACTGATGAAAGAATTGTTCAAAAAATTCTTGTCATACTTCCTGAGAAATATGAAGCAACAATTTCTTCTTTAGAGAATTCTAAGGATCTGTTAAGCATTACCTTGGCAGAACTTGTTAAAGCTTTGCAGGCATTGGAGCAAAGGAGAATAATGTGGAAAGAAGGTTCTGTTGAAGATGCTTTTCAAGCTAAATCATAAAATGATTCATACGAGGGAAAAAAAGAACCAGAAGCAAAGGCAAGGCAATAATTACAATAATTAGGGGGGAAGTAATCCACCCTGCCCTCATTGCAAAAAGACAAATCATTCTCAACAGAAATGTTGGTGGAGACCAGATGTCAAGTGCAACAAATATGGTCAACTAGGCCATGTGGAGAGGGTATGCAAGTCACAAACGCAACAAGAAGAAGCTAAGGCTGCAGCAAATTAATATGAAGAAGAGCAATTGTTTGTAGCAACTTGTTTTGCTAGGAAAAACACTTCTGAAAATTGGTTGATTGATAGCGGATGCTCAAATTATATGACCAGTGACTAAGTGCTCTTTAAAGAACTTGTTTTGCTAGCAAAAACACTTCTGAAAATTGGTTGATTGATAGCGGATGCACAAATTATATGACCAGTGACCAAGAGCTCTTTAAAGAGCTAGATAGATCTGTTATTTCCAAAGTCAAAATTGGGAATGGAGAATATCTTGAAGCAAAAGGCAAAGGAACAATTGCAATTCAAAGCCCTACATGCTTGAAACTTATAATTGATGTTTTCTTTGTTCCTAATCTTGATCAAAAGTGTTGGGCAACTACTTAAAAATGGTTTCAAAGTGTTGTTTGAAGAAAAAACATGTGTCATCAAGGATTCTGATAATAAGGAGATGTCCAAGGTCAAGATGAGAAAGAGTTTTTCCTTGAATCTATTGGACGAGGAGCAAACAACAGTTGTCAGGTTGTAAAATGATTCTGAGTTATGGCACAAAAGACTCGGACATTATCATCATGATTCCATACTCTTCATGAAAGAAAATCAACTAGCAGAAGGTCTCCCGAGCCTTGAGAAAAATCCGTCTGCTAGTGAAGCTTGTCGGTATGGGAAGCAAACAAGGCTTCCTTTTTAGAATTCATCATGGAGGACAAAGAATAAGTTGCAACTTGTTCACACGGATGTAGGAGGACCTAAAAAAACACCATCTTTAAAGGGTAGTAAGTACTATATTGCCTTTATCAATGATTATTCCAGATAGTATTGGATTTACCTTTTGAATTTTAAATTTGAGGTCGCTGATGTATTCTAGAAATTTAAAATTTTGTGGAAAATCAGAGTGATTGTAGAATTTAGGTGATAAGAACAGATAATGGAACCGAATATACTTCAGAAAAGATCAACAACTTTTGTAATGAAGAAGAAATCGAGCATCAGCTAACGACACCCTATACTCCTCAACAAAACGAAGTAGTAGAAAGGAAAAATAGGACGTTAATGGAGATGACAAGGCATTTGCTCCATGAGAAAGGGCTGCCAATGAAATTTTGGGCTGAAGCTGCGAATACCGCAGTATTTCTGCTAAACAGATTGCCAACTAAGACTCTGCAAAAGAAGACACCGTTTGAGGCTTGGTTTGGTTACAAACCTTTGATAACAAATCTAAAAATATTTGGTTGTTTTTGTTTTTCTTATGCACCTCAGGTTACTGTTTTAGTTTGGGTTCTAGAATATTCTTTGGAGTTCAAAAAAACCAAGATGTTGTGGCCTAAGTTACTCGGACTCTTCACTTTCGGTGCCTCACCCGTGTCGATACGACATGGGTGTGGGTGTAGGTGTGGGATCCGTACCCGATATGGTGAACCGATTTTGGGTACTTTGACCAAAATCGACTTGGAAAGTCTGGACAAATTTAAGAAATTGTATAATCAAAATAAAAGCTAAGGTGAAATTGATGAAAATGGAATACCTTGTATATAGAAATTTCTATGTTATTGCTTTTCTTTTTATCTCCTTTCAGGATTTTCTTCTTGAAAAATATTTTCTCCTCTAGTTTTCCACATAATATCTCAAAATTTATATCATATAACTCTATTTTTAGATATTTAAATTATTTTTCGCCAAATCCCCGCACCTAGATCCATATCCTCGAATCTTTAAATTGAGATAGTGAAGGATCCGACCTCTAGATCCGTACCCGTATCGGACACCCACATCCGAGTCCGAGCAACATAGGTTGTTGCTCAATCTACAGCTGAAGCAGATAAAATTGCAGCTACTTTAGCTGTGAATCAAGCCCTTTGGATTCGAAAGTTGCTGGCAGATTTGTATATGGAACAAAAGAAGAGTACTGAAATCCTTGTGGATAATGAAGCTGCAATTTCAATTGCAAATAATCCTGTTTCTCATGGAAAGAGGCTTTATTTCTTGAGGGAGGTGCAAAAGAATGGAGACATAAACATGGTGCACTGCAGAACTGATTTTCAGAATGCTGATATTTTAACTAAGTCTCTACCTCGAGCGAGATTCGAGTTTCTCAAAGAATGACTTGGTGTTACTGCTCTTGTGTCAAGGAGGAGTGTTAGGATTAGTGCCTCAAAAGCTGGAGATTAATTGTACAAGCTACTGTAATTCAAAATACAACTTTAAAGTAGGATTTAAATTTTTCAAATAAGGCTGCAATCTTGCAGAATCAGATTTATTACATTTGCTGATCTTTAGGCCATAATTGTTAGGTATAATGATAGCTTATATTATTCCTTTTATTGAGCTTTTTCAGTTATGATTTTATGTATAAATGTGGCAGTGATCAACGAAACTTTACAATGCTCTCTGCTCTTTCTTTTCTTTGTTAAAGATCTATTTCTCTCCAACAGGCTGGTACCAAAGGAAACCAAAAGCATCATGCTTCTGGAGACTTGAGGTAACCAGCTTTCATTATCCTTCCTCCAATAGGCAATAGACACACCCCCAACCCCAGAGATGAGAGACTAGCAGATGGCACAGGATGAAGGCACCGCGCGGGGTGGCTACTGAGGCGCAAGGCAGGGAAGATTTTAATGAAAAAGAGGTGCAATTGGTGGGATTCCTAAAATGAGAAATAGACCATGAGGTTTGGTTAGATAGTTTTAATTTGGCATTTAGGTCATTTTGGTTTTGGCACCAACTATCAGCTTTGACCTTTAAGCAAGGGCATGTGCTGCCCAAAAATGAAAGAAAAATATCAGGGAGTGATTTACTAGAATTTTTGGAGTCATGTTATTATATTTATGAACTAATGCAGTCAAAATCGGATAATGAAATGGAAAAATAACAGGGTTAAGACCTTGTGAGTGCTCTTCTTGACTCTAAGGCGCTCATCAATGACAAAACCTACCTGAAGATGCCAAAAAACAGATACGTTAAGATCCAACCTTGCGTACAGTAATGAAATAAACTGTAATGTGACATGATTCTTCCATTGGCCAACATCCATAAGTAGGTTTTTGCCTATGTTGACTAAAGATACATTGGAATATTAGATACATAAAGTTAAATCTTAATATTGCTCCTCTTGACTAAGAAATATACCCGGTCATAACAAAAATAAAACAAATGATGAACAAACTTTGACCTTCTTAAGCAACCTCTGTGGTTCCTGAAATGCAGGTTTTTTGGCCCATTGATGGAACAAATGAGATACAATTGCTCGGTCTTCCGCATTAAATCTGGGTAGATCAATTCAGAAATTCAGTCAAATTTAGGCTCCAAATAAAGGAACAGGAGTATTCCTATGTCTCTTTGTCTAATCATAAGTGTCCTAAATCACCTCTTGTCTCCAACTCTTATTGGTTGTTATGAACTGTCACCATTAAGGTGTTTTTTAGGGAAAAAAAGTTGAGCCTACTGTCAAGCTCATATAACAAGTGTTAAGCTTGCGAAAGATCGACTTGACTTGTTTACCGTTCACAAGCTAAGTTACTTGGATTTTATATATCAATTTTTACTTGAAAAGAAATTCCCCATTTGTTATGTATTTAGCATGTAGTGCTAGTCTTGTTTCTATTCAAAATTTTCTTTATCAGCTCATTCAGACATTTGATACTAGCAAACTCTAAATCAACCAACTACATGTACCAGCTCGAGTTTGACCTAGTAGAAACTTGATAGGGTGAAGTTACCTCGTTAAAGGGTAAATTCAATTCAACTCGCTTACAGCTCCAAGTATGACAATCAATTTGGGACAGGGGAACTAATATATTTTGCTACCCATCAAAGTTGATTGATTAAATGAAGAAAACCTTTTTAGGAAGATTTTGGAATTGCATAGCTCCATTGTGTCAATTGACTCTTTGGAAAGTCTGTCAACTGGATCACTGAGAGGATCATCTAGTGTTATTCTATGATCAACAGAGTCCACCTTTTCAGCTGAACCACTCTGGGGAGTTTCCTCCTGGAGTTTTTGGTGATTGGTCAGCTCTTCCTAGAAGAAAAAGACTGTTAGCAAGAAGGTATTTGTTTGATCTTCCAGAAAAACACGAAATGCAAATTACACATACAATGAAGGTAATCTACTTTACTCATAAGAAAATTGGCAAAAATGCAAGGTAGTGGATTGAAAACCCATTCCAGATGAATATGAGTTTAGTTAGTGTGTAGAGATATCAAATATTAATCAAGTCACACAAACATCTCTAGACAGGTAATAGAAATGGTAAGATGCAGTCGACAGAGAGTCAAGGGGCATCTGGGCCACCAAAAAAGTATAAGTAGATTGGATAAGTTGCTGTAGACTAAGGTGGCGTTCGTTTTGGAGTGTTTCCAATAACCATCTCCAAAGTCATTTTGAGCTCATTGGACAAAATATTTGTTGAGTAGTGTTTGTAAAATGGAGATGCCAACATTTTTTGAAGATCTCGAAAATGTGTTTTCAACTCTTTTGAAAAACTAAAAAGCTCTAAAACAAGTTTTGATTAAGAAGTATTTTACTTCAATATTTTAGGATAACAACCATAAAATGATTATATTAACTTTGCATATTAGAAGTGTATGCAGATCAATTAGGAGTTGATTTGCTAATCTCACTTTGTTGGATGTTTCATAGGCTTAGATAAGAATTGAGCTGAAGCTTTTAAAAAAGATATTTGAAGTTAAAAAAAGTGTTTGCCATTCCGTTTGTGTCTAGCTATTCTCATAAACAAAATCTTTGCTAAACTAAAGGAAATGGAATAGACAACAGCCGTAGGCAAGATAAGGCACCAAGCAAGTCAAAAAACACAATGGATTGAGAAAAGTTGCAGTGCTTGGCCGGAAACAACATTTATAATAGGCATATTTACAAATGAAACACATCTTACCTAGGTCTCTTGAAGATGACGAGGAATTTCTCTCAGAAAACTTGAAGGTTGAAGAACCTGAAAGCAAGTGTGTCTAGACTTTTGAGAAAGAAATAATAAAGCAAGTATTAGCCAGAGCAAGCTGTTCATCACACCTGCCAATTTGAATCCATAATTACATACAAAATAAAAAGCTTTTTCCGTGCGCGAGTCATTGCCACGTATAGTAAACGTCTCTTCTCCTAAAGTTGCATGGAACCAAAAAAATAAAGTTACGTTAGAAGTGGATAAAAGAGATCTATACTATAGAAGGGAATATTACTCTAATGGTTCAAATTTCAATAACATAATAACTCAATTGAGTTACTCATTTCATTTGTGATGCCATTAAATTTATGTAACAAGGGAATCTCTGATTCATTTGCCTGACCAATCGATGTGAGCATTAGCTCCAGATACCTTTCCCGTTGCAAATAATAATGGTGTTATAGAAAAAAAAAGATTTCTGATGACTAAAAGGGGTGGGAAGAGGAGTTCACTATTCATCTCCTTGCTCATCCAATTAATGTGATGTAACATTTGATACACAGAGAATAAGAGCAATATTGAAAGCATGGATCTCATATCATACCTTCAATATGAAAACCGTATCCCATTCTAAGCCTTTTAACTACACAAAAATCAAATGGAAGTAATGAAAAGGGGAACAAATCCAATTAATTTTCACAAAATATTGACACTGGAATGAAGTACCAGGAAGCAAAGTGAAAGAACCAGTTGTTAGAGAATTCAGAAACCTGATGAATTGTCGTAACTGTAACAGATTCTTTGTTATCATGTCTACTTGTACGAAAATTTTCACTCTCCCGTTCAGACATATGACCTATAAAAGCTTTTAGTATGTTGGAACAACCTTGTCCTTCTGTTTTGCATTCACTTTCTCCTTCTATCTTAAGAGTTTTTAGGAAATCAGACACATCATCCAATAGTTATTGAAGAACCTGCACCATTAAACAAACAACTTCTAATGTATCTGCTCATTTCACTTGCTGCAACGATTTTTATATAGGGGAAATGATGAAAAAAGAAGATTGGAATAAGTTCACACAGAAGAAGTCATGCATTAGTAGGACAGGTAGAAAAAAAAGAAAAATAATGGAACAAGACCACAAAGGAGCATATTTCACTTACAGGTCTAACATCATGATCTTCGTTAAGCAACTTCCCTCCATCATTATCAAGAACTGCCCGCTGTTCAAGAAGATATTTCTACAGAATGAAAGTCACATGTGAAAAGATTCAGGTGGTTATAGTATAAAAGCTGAAATCTGAAAAGACACTTTAATTAGCATGGAATAGACATATTTAATGAGAAGAAACGTCCATTAGCTTGAAATATATAAAATTAAGGGAAAAGGTTCAAATTTACCTCTTTACTTTCGAAAATTGGTCAAATATACCCTTTTTCATACAATTAGGTTAGATTTGCCCTTCCTGTTAAGAATGTTTTTGTTTGTACCCTTCGTCTAACTTTCATCTAACGGAAAAGCATAAATACCCCTTTTTTTTAAAAAAAAAATCCATATCAAAATACCATCAAATGTCGTTCCTACATGGTTCCTCTAAACAAAGAAGGGGAAAAGTTTATATGGTTCTTCAAGAAAAAGTGAAAAGTTTGTATATTAAGAATCAATTATGGAGGGATTTGGCACAAACAAACAACGCAACAACAAATTCTTTAGGCAACAACTTAGAACAAATATTGGTTTGCATAGGCGACAAATGCATTTTCGCCGGCGACAACTTCGTCGAAGCAACGTAGAGGAAGACATCGATTTCTGCTACAGCAGCAGCAACCACACCTTTTAATCTAGAACAGATGTTTAACTGAGTGTTGTTCATTAATCATCCCCAGCAAGCAATGATCTGTTGTTTATGACTCATGTAATTCATATTGGTTGGTACTACCCGAAAAGAAAATTACGTCAACCACAATTTCATCTTCATCACTCGATGATTTCACTATCATTATTGGTTTAGAGATATTTTCGACATATCAAGAATTTACTTCATTGTCGTCCATTAAAAAATTTAGATGCTCAAATTTTACCACAAACAAACTTTATTTCAAGAGGATAATATATCAAAAGAACTGCTTATACCAAGAAATGGATGATGTTTCTAGGCTAAAAGTACAGGCCAAATCGACTGGTATGTGCTTCATCTCCTCTATAAAGGTAATTTGTCACCCAACAGGAGGAAGGATCCTGCTTAGGCTGTGTAGTAACGCTCGCCTCACAATGACTCTTGGTTTGTTCTCATTTTGGAAATTTGTTTTCCTATTTAGATAAGAGTGGAGAGGGATATTAATGGACAATTTTTCATTACAACTGGAACTAAGACTGGTACATCTGTTTTTGCAGAATAATCCGCGGAAAGCATACTATTGAGGCAATTTGCGAGCTGGTCGTCTACTTAACCTCTGTATTGGAGCACTTCGAGTTATAGTTTTCTTTAGGAAGACAATAGTTGGTAGTTGATGATATGGATTTTCTTTTTTTTTTTAAAAAGGGGGTATTTATGCTTTTCCGTTAGATGAAGGTTAGACGAAGGGTACAAATGAAAACTTTCTTAACAGCAAAGGCAAATCTAAACCAATTGTATGAAAATGGGTATATTTGACCAATTTTCGAAAGTAGAGGGGTAAATTTGACCCTTTTCCCTAAAATTAATAGACAGGTGGTGCAGGTAATGAACAAATAACTAAGATTTGATTTGACAAAGACATTAGAAATTCTCAACGGGATTTCCACGAGCTATAGTAGGGAATTTGATCATATACTCCCTCTGTTCTATTTATGTAGGATAGTTTGATAAATGAATATAGAGAGAGTTATTTATGTAGCATAGTTTTTGTTAGAATATGAGTAGGAATAGGAATAATATTCAAAATCCTACTTGGAAAAGGATTGTAATATAATGTCTATAAATAGGGTGTCAATGTAATTAGGTAGACACACAATTCAATAATATTTTCTCTCCATTATTTCTCACATGGTATCAGAGCATTCGTGAGAAAAATATCATTCTGGTGTCACTGCATCATTTTCCGGTGACAGAAGTCATTGTCCAAATAAATATGTTTTTCGTAGGTGTATTTCAAAACAAACCAACACCACCATCATATTCGAAACTTCTTGGCGAGCAAACTCCAGTTACACTCGCCGAGAATAGGCGTCACATGCGCCTTCATGCACCGGCGGAAGATATTCTTCGGCGAGCGCATCAGTCCACACGCTGGCGCGTGCAAAGTCTTCCGGCGACTTTTTCGACATTTTCTTTTTTTTCAGTAGCCTCGCCTCTTCAGTCCGAGGTTGCTCAAATGATTATTTTTTGATTCCGAGCAACTTTCGGACATCAGATCCTATATCCGGCGACTTTTCTTTTTCCTGGCCAAATTCCGGCAATATTACTTTTTCCTAATTAAATCTGAATCTTAATGAGGAGATCAAAAATTTAGATGTCAAAATTTATGAAGAATCAACGAGGGGAAGGCCAATTTGAAAGATCTCAATCTAGGTGTAGTTATGGTAAAAGGCTTGGACATACTCGTGGCGTATGCTATTCTCGACCAAATGTAGTTATTGTAATAGGCTTGGACATACTCGTGGAATATATTATTCTTTGCATGGCCGACCACCTAAAAATGCTCATATTGTTCAGTGTAAAACCACAGGTGATCAATGGGTGTATTTATCTGACAAGGAATATAATGAGTATCTTCAGTATCGAGTAAGAGCATATATCTCTAACAAAAGCCTCAACTGCACAATCTCTTACCTTTGGATCATGGGTTGTGGACTCAAGTGCTTCTGATCATATTTTTGGTGACAAATCACTTCTGTTTGATATTGTTTATTCACTATCTCTTCCTGCTATTACTTTAGCTAATGGAATTCAAACAGAGCCAAAAAGGAGTTGGACAAGACAAATCCCTATCTTCTATCACTCTAGACACTGTTCTTTATGTCCTTGGTTGCTATGTTGCTAGGACTCGGCGGTTATGCCATCGAACCCGTCTTGATGCGACACCGGTGCGGACGCCGGCATAGAATTCGTCTAAAATTCGGTCAAACGAATTCGGAGACGTTGACCAACATCAAAAACAAAGTTGGCTTCGATATCGAAAGGGAGAAACTGGCGAAGGGAGAAAATCGGCAACTGTGATTGTTGTCGTTGGCGAAAGGGTTGTCGCCGGCGGAAGGGTTGTTGCCGGCGGAAGGGTTGTCGTTGCCGGAATTTTGATTGAGAAAGAAAGAGAAAATGGTAGAATGCTCAGATCTGTGATTGTCGGTTGTCGCCGGCGGAAGGGCTATTGTCGCCAGAATTTCAATAGGGAAGAAAGAGAAAATGGTAAAATGCTCAGATCTGTGATTGTCGGTAGTGGTCCTAATTTTTAATAATTATATTTTTTATGAAAATAAATTATATTAAAAAGGTAAACCTAATTTATTTAGATCTAGTGAGTGTTTGACTTTTCAAATACTACTCTTAATTGAAAAGAATTTTTTTTTTCTATTTAAAAAAAATACTACTCCTAATTTAAATAGTAACTAAAAGAAATAACCTTAAAAGTGGAAAAAAGTGAAGAATATTTTTTAGGAATAAAATTTCCTTGACACATAGGAAAAAGCAAATTGAAATGACTGTTTAAATATGGGACTATATTTATAATATTTAATTTTTTTAACCGAATCCCCGCACCCGTATCCATAATCGAATTCGCACCCCTGAATCTTAAAAATTAAATTTTGATGAATCCAACTCTCGGATCCGCACCCGTCTCGAATATTTGCACCCAAGTCCATGCAACTTAGTTAGTACTTAAACCTACCAGTAATGACACGTTCGACTACTGACTGTTCACAGATTCAAACTGTGGAAAGTGGAAGCAGTCTCTTGGCGAAATGCAGGGTAGAGTTGCGTACTATAGACCCTTGTGGCTCGACCCTTCCACGGACCTTGCGAATGAGATAGAGATTAGTGCATCGAGCTGGCCTTTTTAGCTTAGCAATAAGAATCTTATATTGCAACTCTACCATTGTGCCAATGGTGGTCCTCACACAACAAAAGCACGCATTAGAGCTAAACAATTGACTAGTCATTACCAATAAAAATCTAGTCTTAACAATAAAAACTTCAAATAAACTCAAGAAACTATACACATTATAGTTTGAAACCTATAACTAATAAAAGATACACAATCGACTACTCAATCATAGCAATAAAAATTTAATCTTCACCAAGAAACAAAATAAAGCTAACAATTTCACACCCATTAATAACACAATGAAGATAGACTGTGCAATATTTAACCAAAGCTGATATATATCAAAGTGAAGTGATGCCCGACTAAGGGTGGCAACGGAACCGCAAAATTCCATTCCGTTCCGCAAAGTCCGGTTCCGGTAAGCAACGGTTCCGGTTTGGTCCGGTATACCGGTACCCAATGGTCTGGATAACGTTACCGGTGCGGAACGTCGAAAAAATATGGTATTTCCGGTTCCGGTACCGGTTGATCGGATTCCTGTACGATTGAATTAATTTCTGTTTTTTTTTAAAGTGGGATTTGTGCAACGGCTCTTTTGGCCGTTGTTTTCTAGCCGTTGCCCCCCCCCCCCCCTAATTACTCCACCCCTTCTCAATTACCCCACACCACCCCTTAAATTTTCATTATAAATATCCTTCTTTTCAAATTTTTTCACACAAATATTATCAATTCTCACAATCTCTCTTAATATCACATTCTCTCTAAATATTTATAATTGTTATATTAGTTGGAGTTGAAGATTCAATTATTATATTAGTTGGAGTTGAAGATTTTTTTGAAGATATTATAACCTTCAATTATCATCTTTTAATTTCGACATTTGGTATACGTCTGCTTTTACGCAGACGTTCGGTATAATCGTTTCAACTTTAAGCTCTTTTTATTTTCGTTAATATCTATATTTTTATTTTTTGGTATCTAAATTTGTTACTTACATTAATTTTGTAATTTATAATATTTGTATTGCTTGTGTTAATATTTTAATTTAAATTATGGATTTCGAAAAAAACAGTAGTGTTAAAAAAACAAGCTTTGGTAAGGTTTTTCGTAGAAATAAAAAAAGTAAGGCTAGTACTAGTTCATTACCGCCTACATTTAATGAAACTTCTTTATCACAATCTAATGGTTTCGACGTTGGTATCGGTATGGAATTAGATAATGTGACCCTAAGTAGGCGTTATAATAATTTTGAGGAAGACTTACCGAAGGAAGATGATATAGAAGAACAAGAGTTAGGTGATACCCCTACCCCTACTAGTCCGGTTACGGAATTATCGAAACATGGTGAAGAACTTCCTCCTTTACCGGAATTTACTAGGGCCAAAGGTATCGAACGTACTAAAAGGTCTTTAGTTTGGAAATTTATGGAGTATGATATGGTAAAAGGTATTGCTACTTGCAATAAATGCAAGAATATTTTTAAGCATTTGACTGGGGGGAAAATGGCGGGACAGGGTTGCTAACTACGCATTTGATGAAAGGTAATAAAGAATTTATTCGTCTAAAAAATAAGGCTAAGGCAAAAAAAGATGGTACAACATTTTTACATGAATCTGTAAGAGGTAATATGGTTCAAACGCGTTTAGACATGTTTAACCCGGCTGAAGCAAGTTCATCATCGACATATAGTGAAGATGTAGATAGAGAAGAACTAGCGAAAATGGTTGTTGTTATGGGTTTAACTTTTAGTTTTCCTTCACATCCCGGTTTTATTCATTATATTCAACGAGTATATAATCCCTCTTTTAAAGTTTTTTCACGAAATACAATTAAAAATGATATTTTTAAATTTCAAGCTGAACATTGTCATTTTCTTCGTTGCTTATTTGATAAATTTGATGGTAGAATATCTGTTACTTCTGATATGGGTACTAGTGTTGTCGGTAATGATTATTTTACTCTCACGGCTAATTGGATTGATCACGATTGGAACATGCAAAAAGAATTATTGCTTATAAATATGTTGACGAGTCTAAAACCGATATATATATAGCTAGTACAATAGCGGAGAGCATGAAATATTTTAGATTTTTTGGTAAACCTATGACATGCACATTAGATAATGCTTCTAATAATTTGAAAGTTATTGACGAGTTAAAAATAACATTATGTTTAATGTATGAAGATCATTTTCATGTTAGATGTTGTGCACATATTTTAAATTTGATAGTACATGATGGTATTCATTTGTTTGGAAATGGTTGTCTTAAAGTGCGAATTGCTTGTAGTTATATGTTTAAAAATAAAAGAAAGAGTGTAATGGATGATTTTAAACGAAAATGTAAACAATATGACCTTCCATATAGAAAAATTCCAAAAGAAATTCCTACTAGATGGAATTCTTTATTTCAAATGTTTGAAGTTGTTGTTATATATCGTAAACATATACAATTAGTTTATAATTCTTATAATGAGGATGTTAATTTAATGCTAGATGAAGATGATTGGACTGAAGTACAAGAACTTTGTAAATTTTTGAAAACTTTTTATCAAGCTACCAACACAGTATCTGCTCAATATACTTCAACTATTTCTTCTGTTTTAGCTACTACTGCTATTTCTAAAGTACTTGCTGAATATAAAAAAATATGTCCTAACAAAGATGCAATTAAAGCTATGATTGAAAATTTTTAAAAATATTATTTTCCTATTCCACAAATTCTTTTAACAACTAATTTATTAAACCCATTTTATAAAGAACATGGTACAGTGATGTTGGTTGGAAAATTATACAACAATTTAGAAATTGGACGTCATGAAAAGCCATCAGTTGAAACTTGTTGTGCTAGCATAGTATCTACAGCTAGGAGTTTATATAACTTGTATCAAGTTATGGAACAAAATATTAGGCCGAACGAGCCTCCTACTTCTAGACGTAGATATGATAATTTATATGACGAGATGGGCGAAGAACTTGGTCTTCAATGTTGTAGGAGTAATGCCTTTGATTTGTATTTTTGACAGGATCGGAAAAATATTAGAGATGAAACTGGAAAACAACAACTTTTATCGTGGTGGAAGACCCGTATCAGACAATTTCCAAAACTTTCAAGGATAGTTTGAGATTTGCTATCAACTCAAGCTTCTTCAGTTGCTTCGGAGCAAGCTTTCAGCGCAGGAAGATTTATAATAGGAGATCATCGGTATTCGTTATCAAGGGATAGTTTGGAAATTTCGGTATTATTTAGAGATTGGATCAATGCCGAACGAAGAAATTTTGGGCTCCCCAAATTACCGCCCCATATTGAAAACGAAATAGATGAAATTTTTGAGGAAAATAGTGATGATGGAATGGAAGCAATGGAGGAACAAGGAAATAGACCAATTCCGGAAGATTTATCTGCCGAAGACATAGGAAAGTTACGCCAAAAAAATTATAGACAATTTAGATATTAATAAGATTCTACAATAGAGATCTAATTCAAACAGAACCCTTACTAGAAGGTGGCTGCGTAGATTAGATTTTCATTTAATATCTTTGTAATAAATTTACAACGTACGAAATTTGAATAAATATATCGGCTATTTGCCTAATTTTGTTTTAAAATTTGTCTTTTGTTAGTTGCAATTATGGAAAAAAAATTAATACAAAACTTTATAAAGTTAGCAAATTTTTTAACTTCTTAAACTTATTAAAAATATTATATTAACTTAAACTTATATTTTTTATGTTAAAATTCTAAACTTTTTAAGATATATTAATAAATTATATAAGTTATTATATATATAAAACTTATATAATAATGTCATTAGGTTAAGATATAGATAATTTAAATTAAAATTATGAAACAAAAACTAGTACCAAAAAAAGTTATGGAAAACTTTATATAAATTATAGAAGTTCTTAGACCAAAACTGTAGCAATTATGGAAAAAAAATTAACACAAAATTGTATTACTGTACACTACGTAATTTATTTTCGGTAATTCTAGTATCTCTCCGGTCCGCACCGATAGCAAGCGGATCGGTGCGAACAACGAAAAAATTCCGGTAAGACCGGTTCTGGTAACACCGGTTCCGGCAGCAAAAACGGTAAGGAAGTTCCGGTACCGGTATTGATTAAACCGGTACGACGTTCCGATTCCGGTCTGTTGCTAGCCTTATGCCCGACTTAAAGCCAGATATCAATTCTCACCTAGAGGCATCATTCAATTACATTAAAGCCCGACATATAGATGAACTACTTGATACCTAGAAAGAAGAATAAAAACCTAGGGATTGACTATAGCTAGCTTGTTTTCTCAAAAGAAAGAAATGTCATATGTTATCTCTAGAAGTCACCACCCTCAGACAAACGAATCCTGCCACCAACAAATCCATGAGGAATCTCAAGATCAATATCGAGAAGAGAAAGATCAATATCCGCATGGGGAGCAACAAGATGGACCTCATCAACAACCACCATATCCTCGACAACATCAGTATCAGAATGAGGAGGTACAAGACGCACCTCATCAGTAGCAAGACCCGAATGCACAACAGTATCACCAACCGTAGGGGAAACCTCCAGACCTCAGCAGAAGCAGCAAGACCCGAATCTGGACCAGTACCACCGAATCGGAATTCGCAGCAACAGTTATGGCATCTCGGGCAAAAATATCAAGGATGAGCCTAACGACTATGAGAAGGGTGCAGATAACTGAGCAAACCACAAATGTCGAAATATGTGTCTCATTATATAAAAATCGGTACCCGAAGCCGCAAAGCAAATGCAATAGCCTATAATCCACAGATATAGGCCTCACGAACACCGTAAAAAAAAGACAGATAAAGCTCCAGACATGGTTGCCAACCTTGAGAAGGTGTTGTAACCTCCTTGATTGACTACGCATCCAAACTAGAAACAATCACTCCCACTGCATTTAGAGCAGGGTGATAGCGAGCAGAAATGTAGTCACCGGTTCCTAGGTAATCGAGCTTTTGTAACACCGGTTATACTAAAATCAAAAGACCAATAACATACATTGAACTAGCACAAGCAATCTTGATCGTGAAACCTTGATCTTGCTCACCAATGTAAATGGCAAAAAAGAAGAGGCTGGCAACAGATCACCAAAGAGCAGGAGAACTGTTTCATGGGTTCAAGGTTTCACGGTCAAGATTGCTTATGCTAGTTCAATATATGTTATTGGTCTTTTGATTTTAGTACAACCGGTGTTACAAAAGTTCGATTACCTAGGACCCGGTGACTACATTTCTGCTCGCTATCACCCTGCTCTAAATGCAGTGGAGTGATTGTTGTGGGTTGGGGATGCGTAGTCACTCAAGGAGGTTACAACACCTTCTCGATGTTGGCAACCATGTCTGGAGCTTTATCTGTCTTCAGTTTTACGGTGTTTGTGTGTCCTATATCTGTGGATTATGGGCTATTGCATATGCTTTGTGACTTTGGACACCGATTTTCATATAATGAGACACATATTTCGACATCTGTGGTTTGCTCAGTTATCTGCGCCCTTCTCATAGTCGTTAGGCTCATCCTTGATATTTTTGCTACGGATTCCGCTTCGGGAGGTGCTGGTCCATATTCGGGTCTTGCTACTGCCTATATTGCTCGAACTCGGTGGTTATGCTGTTGAACTCATCCCAACGCGACATTGGTGCGAATGCCGACGCGGAATTCATCTCGGATTCGGTCAAACGAATCTAGAGACGTTGACCAACATCAAGAAGAAAGTTGGCTTTGTTATCGAAAGTCGGTGTGGAATTTGTCTCGGATTCAGTCAAATGAATCCAGAGACGTTGACCAACATCAAGAAGAAAGCTGGCTTCGTTATCGAAAGGAGAAACTGGCGAATGGAGAAAATCAGTGACTGTGACTGTTGTCGTTGGCGAAAGGGTTATCACCGGAATTTCGATTGGGAAGAAAGAGAAAATGGTAGAATGCTCAGATCTGTGATTGTCGGTTGTCGTCGGCGGAAGGGTTATTGTTGCCTGACTTTCAATGGGGAAGAAAGAGAAATGGTAAAATGCTCAGATCTGTGATTGTCGACAGTGGTCCTATTTTTTAATAATTATATTTTTTTTAAAAAAATTACATTATAAAGGTAAACCTAATTTATTTAGATCTAGTGAGTGTTTGACTTTACAAATACTACTCCTAATTGAAAAGAATTTATTTTTTTTCCATATAAAGAAAATACTACTCCTAATTTAAAAAGTAACTAAAAAAAATTACCTTAAAAGTGGAAAAAAGTGAAGAATATTTTTTTAGGAATAAAATTTCCTTGACACATAGGAAAAAGTAAATTGAAAAGACTGTTTAAATATATGACTATATTTATAATATTTAATTTTTTTAACCGAATCCCCGCACCGATATCCATAATTGGATTCGCACCCCCGAATCTTAAAAATTAAATTTCATTCAAACTGTGCAAAGTGGAAGCAGTCTCTTGGCGAAATGCATGGAAAAGTTGCGTACAATAGACCCTTGTGGCCCGACCCTTGCAAATAAGCGAGAGATTAGTAACCCGAGCTGGCCTTTTTAGCTTAGCAATAAGAAACTCATATTGCAACTCTACCATTGCGCCAATGGTGTCCCTCACACAACAAACGAACGCATTAGAGCTAAGCAATTGACTAGTCATTATCATTAAAAATCTAGTCTTTACAACAAAAACTTCAAAAACTATACACATTATAGTTTGAAACCTATAACTAATAAAAGATACACAATCGGCTACTCAATAAAAAATTAATCTTTACCAAGAAACAAAATAAAACTAACAATTTCACACACATTAATAAAACAATGAAGTTAGACTATGCAATATTTAACCAAAGCTGATATATATCAAAGTGAAGTGATGCCCGACTTAAAGCCAGATATCAATTCTCACCTAGAGGCATCATTCAATTACATCAAAGCCCGAATGATGGATGAACTACTTGATGCCTAGAAAGAAGAACAAAAAACTAAGGATTGACTATAGCTAGCTAGCTCTCTCAAAAGAAGAAAATGTCATCTCTAGAAGTCACCACTCTCAGACCAACGAATCCTGCCACCAACAAACCCATGAGGAATCTCAAGATCAATATCGGGAAGTGAAAGATTAATATCCGTATGGGGAGCAACAAGATGGACCTGATCAGCAGCCACCCTATCCTCGACAACATCAGTATCAGAATGAGGAGGTAAAAGACGCACCTCATCAGCAACAAGACCCGAATGCACAATAGTATCACCACATGCAGGGGAATCAGCCCGAACCTCAGCAACAGCCAAACTTGAGTCTGGACCAGCACCACCCAAAGCAGAATCCGCAGCAGCTGCTATGGCATCTCGGGCAAATATATCAAGGATGAACCTAACGACTATGAGAAGGGTGCAAATAACTAAGCAAACCACAAATGTCGAAATATGTCTCATCATATGAAAATCGAAACCCGAAGCATATGCAATAGCCCGTAATCCACAAATATAGGCCTCACAAACACCGTAAAAAAAAAGACAAATAAAACTCCAGACATGGTTGCCAACCTCGAGAAAGTGTTGTAACCTCCTTGAGTGACTACGTATCCCAACTAGCAACAATAACTCTCACTGCATTTAGAGCAGGGTGATAGCAAGCAGAAACGTAGTCACCGGGTCTTAGGTACTCGAGCTTTTGTAACACCAGTTGTACTAAAATCAAAAGACCAATAACATATATTGAACTTGCACAAGTAATCTTGACTGTGAAACCTTGATCTTGCTCACCAATGTAAATGAAAAAAAAAAAACGGCGGGCAAGCAAGCACAGATCACCAAAGAAGAGGAGAACTATTTCATTTTGATACTGATTGCTTTCCGGGTTCACACCGTGAAATAGTTCTCTTCTTTGGTGATCTGTGCTTGCTTGCCAACCTCTTCTTTTTTGCCATTTAAATTGGTGAGCAAGATCAAGGTTTCACGGTCAAGATTGCTTATGCTAGTTCAATGTATGTTATTGGTCTTTTGATTTTACTACAACTGGTGTTACAAAAGCTCGATTACCTAGGTCCCGGTGACTACATTTTTGTTCACTATCACGCTGCTCTAAATGCAGCGGGAGTTATTGTTGCTAGTTAGGATGCATAGTCACTCAAAGAGGTTACAACACCTTCTCAAGGTTGGCAACCATGTCTGGAACTTTATTTGTCTTTTTTTTACGGTGTTCGTGAGGCCTATATTTGTTGACTACGGGCTATTACATATGTTTTGCAACTTCGGGTACCGATTTTCATATGATGAGACACATTTCGACATTTGTGGTTTGCTCAGTTATCTGCACCCTTCTGATAGTTGTTAGGCTCATCCTTGATATTTTTTCCCAAAATACCATAGCAGCTGCTACGGATTCTGCTTCGAGTGGTGCTGGTCTAGATTTGAGTCTTGCTGCTACTGCTGAGGTCCGGGCGGATTCCTCTGTGGGTGGTGATACTGTTGTGCATTCGGGTCTTGCTGCTGATGAGATACATTTTTTACCTCTTCATTCTGATACTGATATTGCCGAGGATAGGGTGGTTGCTGATTAGGTCCATCTTGTTGCTCTTCATGCAGATATAGATCTTCCACTTCCCGATATTGATCTTGAGATTTCTAATGGGTTTGTTGGTGGCAGGATTCATTGGTCTGAGGGTGGTGACTTCTAGAGATGACATATGACAGTTTCTTCTTTTGAGAGAGCTGGCTAGCTATAGTCAATCCTTAGGTTTTTGTTATTTCTAGGCATCCAGTAGTTCATCCATCAGTCGGGCTTTAATGTAATTGAATGATGCCTCTAGGTGAGAATTGATATCTGTCTTTAAGTCGCGCATCACTTTACTTTTATATATATCAGCCTTGGTTAAATATTGCATAGTCTATCTTCATTGTGTTATTGTGTTGAAATACAAAATCAATTTGGTGTTTCTATTCATGCTTTTCATAGTGATAATGCCTTAGAATACTTATCCTCCTAGTTTCAGGAGTTTATGACTCATCAAGGAATTATTCACCAGATATCATGTCTATACACCCCTCAGCAGAACTGTACAGCAGAAAGGAAAAATAGGCATCTCAATGAGACTGCTCGAACTCTTCTCATTGAATCCCATGTTTCGCTGCGTTTTGGGGGCGATGCAGTCCTCACATCTTGCTATCTCATTAACAGAATGTCATTATCTTCGATCTAGAATCAGGTTCCCCATTCTATACTATTTCCTCAGTCACATCTCTACTCTATCCCCCCTCGTGTTTTTGGGAGCACATGTTTTGTTTATAACTTAGCCCCAGGAAAAGATAAATTAGCCCCTCGTGCCCTCAAATATGTCTTCCTTGGTTACTCTAGAGTTCAAAAAGGGCATCGATGCTATTCACCTGATTTGGGTCACTACCTCATATCCGCCGATGTCACATTTTTTGAATCTCAACCTCACTATACATCTTCTGATCATCTTGATATCTTAAGGTTTTACTTATACCTCCAATCTTACCCACACCAATGTTTGAGGAATCTACGGTTACTTCTCCATCTCCAGCTACAGTGCCACAAATTTTGACTTATCACCGCTGACCACGTCCAGCATCAATCCCAGATGATTCATGTCATGCGTCTGATGCTTCCCCTACTGCGGACCTGCCTCTTCCTAGCCAATCAGTTACACTTCAAAAAGGTATAAGATTCACTCGTAACGCTAACCCACATTATACTTTCTTGAGTTATCATAGTTTGTCATCACCCCATTATGCTTTTGTATCATCTTTGTCCTCTATTTCCATCCCTAAGACTACAGGTGAAGCACTTTCCCATTCAGGATGGAAACAGGCTGTGATTGATGAGATGTCTGCTTTACATACGAGTGGTACTTGGGAGCTTGTTTCCCTTCCTGCAGGTAAATCTTGTTGGGTTTATACAGTCAAAGTTAGTCCAGATGGTAAGGTTGATAGGCTAAAGGTTCGTCTTGTTGCCAAAGGATATACACAGATATGTGGTCTTGATTATAGTGACACTTTCTCTCTCGTGGCTAAAATAGCATCATTCCATCTTTTCTACATGGTGATCTTGAGGAAGAAATCTATATGGAGCAACCACCTGGATTTGTTGCTCAGGGGAGTCTAGTACCCTTTTATGTCGATTGCACAAGTCACTCTATGGTTTGAAATAGTCCCCTCGAGCCTAGTTAGGAAAGTTTAGCACAATGATTCAGGAGTTTGGCATGATTCGTAGTGGAGCTGAACATTCAGTGTTTTATCGCCATTTCGAACCAAATTTCTGTATTTATTTAGTGGTTTATGTTGACGATATTGTTATCACTGGCAATGATCAAGATGGTATCACTAACTTGAAGCAACATCTCTTTCAGCATTTCTAGACTAAAGACCTTAGCAGACTGAAATTATTTCTAGGTATTGAGGTTGCTCAGTCTAGATCTGGTATTGTTATTTCTCAACGTAAGTATGCTTTAGACATTCTTGAGGACACAAGAATGATGAGATGTCGACCCATTGACTCCTATGGATCCAAATGCTAAATTTCTGTCAGGACAAGGTGAGCCACTAAGTGATCTTGGAAGGTATAGGTGGTTGGTTGGAAAGTTGAATTATCCCAGAGTGACTAGACCTGACATCTCTTTTCCTGTGAGTGTTGTAAGTTGGTTTATGACTTCTCCTTGTGATAATCATTGGGATGCAGTTGTTCGTATTTTTTGATATATAACGTCATCTCCAGGTAAAGGACTACTCTTCGAGGATCGAGGCCATAAGCATATCATTGGATATACAGATGTTGATTGGGCAGGATCATCCTCTGATAGACATTCTACATCCGGATATTGTGTTTTAGTAGGAGGTAATTTGGTGTCCTAGAAGAGTAAGAAACAGAGTGTGGTTGCTCAATCTAGTGCCGAAGCAGAATATCGAGCAATGACTGCAGCAACTTGCGAGCTGGTTTGGATCAAACAATTGCCAGGAGAACTAAAATTTGGAGAAACTGGTAAAAATGGAACTTGAATATGATAATCAAGCAGCCCTTCATATTGCATCTAATCCAGTGTTCCATGAGAGGACCAAGCACATAGAGATTGATTGTCACTTTGTCAGAGAAAAGATACTCTCGGGAGATAATGTTACAAAATTTGTAAAGTCAGGTGATCAACTTGCATATATCTTCACCAAGTCCCTCACCAGTCCTCGTATTAATTACATTGTAACAAGTTAAGTACATACGAATTGTATGCACCAGCTTGAGGGGGAGTGTTAGAATATGAGTAGGAATAGGAATAGCATACAAAATCCTACTTGAAAAAGGATTGTAATGTAGTGTCTATAAATAGGGTGTCAATGTAATTAGGTAGACACATAATTCAACAATATTTTTTCTCCATTATTTCTCACAGTTTCATAAAGGAATAAAAGCACAGAGTTTAAAAAAGATAGGACTGCTTTTGAAACTTGTGGTTTAATCATGCCACAACATTTGTGTGGCTATAAAAGCTTGTCATTACGAGTAAAAAGAGAATTTTAAGTTAAAAAATTTGAACAATTAGAGTAGTGCTGCCACATAAATTGGAGCGGAGGGAGTATATCTTTCTTTTTTGCCATACAAATATAACTTTTAGAGTTTTGTGTTTTTCTAATACAAGGACCAACCTGGGGTATCATGTTAGCCACTGAAGTAATGAGAGCTGAAATTGACTCTTCCTGCAAGTTTAACAAGCAACATTACTCAAGAATTTGGTCTGAGTAAACCCCATGTGACCCTTGTATGAGGTATTTCGCTGTACATAGATAAATTATCATTTACATCCAAGAAAGTTTCCTTCTAGTAGTGAGGAAAAGCACAAAACCAAAATGCACAAATGAAACCGTGTAATCTTATTAACCAACATCAGTCATCAGCTACACCATAATGAGTTAATGCCCTTTGAAAATGCCTTGTCCATTGTCCAGACAGGTAATCAATTTCGGTAATTCAGCTCACATGATAAAATATCAGTAAAGCTTCATGTGATTCACATCCAAATAGAACAGAATTATACATAAGATTCAATAACTTACTTTGTTGACGAGTTTCGAAATCATGTCAATCATGAGCAATACCTTCCGCCCTTGAGTGAGTTGACTCCTATAAATAAATAGAGACTACTCAGAGGACCAAATTTTTTTTCTTTGTTTCAAGAAAACAAGAAAAAGAAACAGAACAAGTGTAGCAAGGCAAAGCAGAATATGGAATCAAGAGAGACGATAGTATTTGAGAACACATTGATAGATATATTATATTGCCTAATGAAGTAGTCAAAGATATGTACATCCAAGATCATTACTAGTACTACTAAAAGGATAAATCATCGAAAGCTTCACAACAAACAGCACAACAAGGAGTTCTTGAACAAACCTCTTGAATGTGCCAGATACTTTAGTAGCACTAAATATGTCTCGTGCTGCTGAAATGAAGCTACTTTTCCTTACAGTAGAAACTTTTTCAATGTTTTCAATTACCCAAGACAGAAAATGTCAAAAGAAGCTTTAATAAAATACACACTGAACAGAATGCCCACACGTGAAGCAAAATAGATAGCGAGGATAACCTTCTTTGTTTCTTCTTTTTCTGAAAGCAGTAAGGCCTTGAATACTCTTCGAAATGAAACATCATCAGAACCAGGCAAAGTTGTTCTAAGCATAGCAATGATGGTCCTGACCACCTATAGCATGAATATACCAGGTGAATGACTATTTTAAAAGCATATGAATCTATCTGCAGTAATGGGAGGTAAGAGATACCTTTTTCCTATAGAAGGCCACACCATGAACATTGAATGGGATTTTTCTATTACAAAATGCCGCTTGAAAGATTTTTCCTAGCACCTATTGTACAACACGAATCCACAGAGGCAGAAATATTCAGCCAAAAACCCGCAAAAAAGTTCAAACAACTTTGCTTTTTCAAAAGGTAAAGCTTGACCTGCCTCCGGAATAGAATTGCTATGTCGCCGAAAGAGGACTTTCCTGCTGTGCCATCAGTAGATATTTCTAATATTTTATCAACAACAAAGGAACACTGTGCATCCTCATTGCAGCATTCTTTGATAGTAATCTGCAAAGTATCGTATGTTATAAGTACTCCTATCAAGGATGTTTATCTCTATAAGAAAGCTAAACTCATTTACCTTAGACCCAACAGAATTATCAGTAAGAACACGTTTTGATTGGCATCTTTTCGAGTTATTTTGTATAAGAAATGATGCAGCTTCAACAATGCAACGTGTGGAACGGTAATTTTTAGTAAGTCTGACCTGAATAGAGATTGATATTACATCACAAGGAGAAAATCAGAACCGTATCCCAAGTTCATATAAAAAAGGACTAAAAAGACAAGCTATAATAAAAAGTTTGTCAAACCTCTTTGTGCAAAGGAAAATCTTTCCGAAATGAATCAAATCCAGAGGCATCAGCACCACTAAAACCAAAACTGAACTGCAGAATGATATTGAAAACTCTGAGCAGCAAGGTACTAGAAAGGAAAAAAGAAGTAAAGAAAATGTTCCACTGGATAAAGTAAGAAAAGACCAGCTTCACCTGATCCTCATCACCAACAATAGTTAGGCGTTTATGCGATGCAAGGATACGTAAAAGTTCATATTGCACAACACTTGTGTCTTGAAACTTATCAATCACCAGTGCCTTCCATAATTCCTGGCACTCTTCAAAAACTGCATTTGAAGAAAACGAAAAGCAAACAGATTCAGACAATTGGGATATCACAATGCACTAAGTTACAGTCTATTATAGAACACGTCAGACAACCTTCTGGAAAATCAGTCAAGAGCTTCGCAGAACAACTGATCAAGTCATGGTAATCCAACGCATTGCATGATTTTAATATATCATTGTAGCTTTGCAGGACTGCAGCCTGATCAATATTCATCAGAATAAGGACTTATGAATGACAAAATACCAAAAATCCCTGATTATAGGCTTACTCCAGTTTCATTTCCAACTTTATAGTAGTCATCAGGCGTCTTTCCGGCAGACTTCGCCTGTATTTCAGTGGAAGTGATGTAAGTGAAAGTATAACAGCCATTAAGCATGCAACAACACTGTCCTATTTGAATATGAGAGGAAAAAGGGTACAGAGCAGAGAGTTTCAGTTTTGACACATAATAGTTATTTATTAATATGCCAAGAAGAAGATAAAATTATAAAATATATTGTGTTAATTTGATTTATATATATTCAAATAGTTCACTTGTATGCTATAGACAGAAACTTAATGTTTTCCAAATCAGCATATTAAATATTGTCACTCCAATGAAGCAGAGTCAGTAGATACTACATTCTCTAATGGAAAGAAAGGTTACTCTTCATGGACCCGGCATAAATGTGAACATCAAAAGATTGTTGGATTGATACTTCAGATAAAACTAATCAAAGTTGTGTCCTTTCGACAAAATATATACTTAAAAGAGAGCAGGATTTGTGACCAAATGTAAGTGAACAATATATCCAACAACAACATACCCAGTGTAGTCCCACAAAGTGGAGATAAGTGGAATAGTATTTTTAACCAAAAACTACTTACTTGAGTTACAAACTTTAACCATTTCTTTGATCTCTCCTTAAAATATTGAGGAGAGTTCATATCAGTATGCTGACAAAGCTCATCACAAGGTCCACTTTTTTTATCATCCAGTAAGCGAACTGCTTCAATGGCAGTTCTTCTCTGCTGCCCATGTGCATATATGAGAAAGTCAGGATGTTCGACCTAACCTATTAATGGATTCATATGTGCTTATTTAGACAAACTATCACTGTAAGAAACTAATACATTACAATGAACTACCTTCTATGAGACAGGTAGGTATGGAAGTAAAGGAGAAATCAGATAAAATGTGCTAATTATGGAGGAGAGAGAGAGAGAGAACTTCTAAACAATGTTTTAAAAGGCTAAGGTAAAAGTGAGGAGTGCGCCTTGAGTAAAAGGTATTAGTTTTTAAATTCTAAAAACAACAACAATCCCGGTGGAATCCCACAAGTGGGGTTTGGGGAGGGTAGAGTGTACTCGTGTGCGCAGACCTTACTCTTTCCTTATGTCAGTACAGAGGTTGTTTCTGAAAGACCTTAGGCTCAAATATCGCAATTCGGAGCAGTATGAAAAAGGACAACAAAAGTAAAACGATACAAATAATAATAGAGAAAGCATTGCATAGAATTCAGAGAAAAGAAACCACAACATTAGAAAAATAAAGTGATAATTGAAGTACAAAATACAACAGGTAGTAACACAAAATGAGGGACAAGCAACTACCTGTATCCTGTTGATACACCGTTATGGCAGGTAAAATTTACATGGTGTGCCAAACAAACCAAACCTAACCAGCTGGAAAGCAAGTCACCGTTCCACTACCTAGTACCTACTAACCTTTTACCGTAATCTGCGACCTTCAAGTCTTTCTATCTAAGGTCATGTCCTCCGTAAGCTGAAGATATGTCATGTCCCACCTTATTACCTCCCCAATTACTTCTATGGCATATTTCTACCTCTCCTTAAACCTACCACTGTCAACCTCTCACACCTCCTTACTGAGGCATCTACAAATCTTCTCTTCAATGACTAAACCATCTCACTCTCACTTCTCTCATCATGTCCACCACAGAGGCCACTCCCACCTTATCCCAGATCTCTTCCTTCCTAATCTTATCTCTCTTGGCATACCTGTATATCCACCTCAACATCCTTGTTTCTGATACTCATCTTTTGAAAATGAAATTTCGTAACTGGTCAACACTCTGGTCCATACAACATAGTCAGCCTAACGACAACTCTATAGAACTTACATTTAAGTTTTGTGGTACATTCATAGGACTCTGGATGTGAGCCTCCATCCAGCTCATATATGATGTGTGACGTGCCTACACGGTTATGGGCGGTGGTTCTAAATTGGTCTGGAATATCATATCATGGATAATCCAGGCACAATGAAGGAGGCATTGTATAGTTGGGCATTCAGGAGAAGGAAGAGAATAGGAATGTCTTGGGACGTAGCTTAGTTAGCCATCGTGTGGTTCTAGGGAAAGAGAGAATTATGAAAGCATTTGAAAGAGTTACTAGTGATTTTGTTAAGTTGCAAACCGGCCTTTTTTTCCTATATTCTTTTGGTGAACCCATGAGGTGCCTACGTGTATAGAAGATTGGTGTCCTTGGTAGGGAACCATATTTATTGTAGGTTCTCTCTTTTGGTATACAACTTGTATATGAGGTTCCCCATCATTTATAAAATCGATAACCTTAAACAGAATCGGCAAACCAATATTTTGCTTCAACAAATATTGAGGATCGGGAGAAAATATTAGGTAATACACATAACCATGGAAAACTAGATTTTGATACCAATTGGCAAAACTTGAAAGTCTAATCAATTGTCCAAAATGAAGCTAAAATGATTTGACCCACTTAAAGTAATATACTACTCGTTGATTACAAATGGAGGTACAGCTTACCACAGGACAAACACTCTTGAACCAATGAAAAGGATAAAAGTCATAGATCTACACTAGTCTATAATTTAAAAGAAGAAACGTGGATTACGAAATCATTAGCAATAACTTGATCTTAACGTATGTTGAACTAACTCAACAATAATAATAACCTACAATACCCTGTGCTTTCCTGTTTATTACTGTGAGAAATATAGGAGAAAAGTATTATTGAATTGTTGTACCTACATTATTACATTGAGACCCTATTTATAGACACTACATTCTAATTTTTTTTTCAAGTAAGACACTAAATAACAATCCTTTTTCAAGTAGAATTTTATATACTATTTCTATTCCTTCTCATATTCTAACACTCTCCCTCAAGATGGTGCATAAAAGTCATATGTACCAAGCTTGTTACATATGTAATTAATATGATGACTCGTGAGAGACTTGGTGAAGATATCTGCAAGTTAGTTACTCAACTTCACAAATTTTGTAACAATATCTCCTAGGAGTATCTTTCCTCTGACAAAGTGACAATCAATCTCAATATTCTTAGTCCTCTTATGATGAACTTGGGTGATCAATGATGACTCTTTACCCATCTCATGACAAAGTGATGTTTGACTTTCTGATCTCATCATTAAAGGTTTAGACTTAATAGTAGGACTAAACCAAAAATCAGTGATGAACGTTTACAAAAATTGTACTGAACCACCGAAAAGATAGAGAGTGGTCTGAGAGATCTCACTAGAAAACACACAAAGGTCGTCGGATTAGGGTTCTAACGATCTAAATCCCAAAAAAAGCTAACGGAAAGGCTTGCAGGACTGGGTGAAACTATCAAAAAAGAAATTGCTCTCTGGTTCCAGAATAGTGCTGAAGTCGTCGTATTATTAGATTTGATAACTGAAAAGTAATCAAAATTTGAGAAAAATTATACGGTAGGGTCGAATTAATGGCAAGACCCTACTGAAAAAGAGAAACTATATTGATAGGGTCGGAATGATGGCATGACCCTACTGAAAAAGAAAAATTATATAGGTAAGGTCGGAATGATGGCATGATCCTACTGAAAAAGAAAAATATATGGGTAGGGTTGGAATGATGGCATGACCCTACGAAAAGATGCACAGTGCTATGCAACTCGGATATTAAAAAGTAGTCGGGAAAGATGCATGGTGCTACACAAATTTGATATGAGAAAGTAGTCACCAAAAGATGCACGGTGCAACGTGAATTAGATATGAGAAAGTAGTCACCGGAAAGACGCACGGTGGCCCAAATTGTATGAACATGATCATTGGCCACACAGGCTGCATATATGGGTAATAGCCGCCCGACGACATCGGAAACTCTTTGATTCTCTACCAAGATCGTAGAGGCTCTGATACCATATGGGAAATATAGGAGAAAAATATCATTGAATTGTTGTACCTACATTATTACATTAAGACCCTTATTATAGACATGATATTCCAGTCCTTTTCCAAGTAGGATACTATATTACAATCTTTTTCCAAGTAGGATTTTATATACTATTCCTATTCCTACTCATATACTAACTGTAGTAAAGAAAAAAACAAAGCTTAATCTGTATAAGGAAGACTTGAACTAAGAAGAGAAGAGCAGAAAACTTTGTTATGTTTCATTGCTTATTGAAATGATCACTGCCACATTTATACATAAAATAATAACTTAAAAAGCTTAATTAAAGGAGTAAAATAAGCTATCATATCTCTAACATTATTGACTAAAGATCATCAACTGTTATAAAATCAGATTCTGCATGATTGCAGCCTTATTTACGTAAACTTAATCCAACTTTAAAGTTGTATTTTGAATTACAGCAACTAGTACAGCTAATCTCCAGCTTTTGAGGCACTAATCTTAACACTCCTCCTTGACTCAAGAGGAGTAACACCAAGTCTATCTATGAGAAATTCGAATCTTGATCTAGGTAGAGACTTAGTTAAAATATCAGTATTCTAGAAATCAGTTCTGCAATGCACCATGTTTATGCCTCCATTCTTTTACACCTTCCTAAGAAATAAAGCTTGATCTTGAAACGTTTTGGCTTTTCCTGAGAGACAGGATTATTTGCAATTAAAATTGCAGCTTTATTATCTATAAGGATTTCAGTACTCTTCTTTTGTTCTATGTACAAATCTGCCAGCAGCTTCCGAATCCAAAGGGCTTGATTCACAGCTAAAGCAGCTGCAATGTATTCTGCTTTGGTTGTAGATTGAGGCACAATATCTTGCTTTTTTGAACACCATGAGAATATTCCAGAACCAAAACTAAAACAGTAACCTGAGGTGCTTCTCATATCATCTGAGCAACCAGCCCAATCACTATCAGAAAATCCACGAAACTGAAAATCTGGAGTCTTTTTGAACATTATGCCAAAATTACTAGTACCTTTGATATATCTAATCACACGTTTTGCTGCATAAAAATGAATTTCGCTAGCACAATGCATGTATCTTGAAAGTAAACTCACACCATAAATGATATCTAGCCTTGTTGCAGTCAAGTACATTAAGAAACCTATCAGACTCCTATAAAGTCCTTCATCAACCTTTCTAGCTCCATCTTCCTTGCAAAACTTCTCATTTTGATCCATAGGAGTTGCAAGAGACTTTTAATCTTCCATTTTGAACTTTTTGAGAATTTCTTTTAGCATATTTCTGTTGGCATATAAAGATCTCATTTCTTTTTTGTTGAACTTCCATTCCAAGGAAATAGAACATTTCACCAAGGTCCGTCATCTCAAAAACTTTCATCATTTCAATCTTGAACAGAATGATCAAGTCCAAATTGCTACCTGTAACTAGCAAGTCATCTACATACAAAGAGACAATGGTTAAATCAGAATCTTCTTTTCTAATATAGAGCGTACACTCGCGAGGCTTTTTTGAAAGCCTAAACTAAGAAGATGAGCATCAATTCTGCTATACCAAGCTCTAGGAGCTTGTTTCAAACCATACAATGCCTTCTTTAGCAAGTACACTTTGTCTTCTTTCCCTTTGTAGAAAAACCTTCAGGTTGTTCTACAAAGATTTCTTCTTCAAGGTAACCATTTAGAAAAGATGATTTCACATCAAGCTAGTGGATCTTCCATCCTTGTTGAGCTGCTAATGCTAACAACATTCTTATCGTATCCAAACGGGCGACTGAAGCAAAAGTTTCAGAAAAATCTACTCCAAACATTTGCGCGTACCCTTTTGCAACTAGCCTGGCCTTGTACTTGTTTATAGAACCATCAGGATTGAGCTTAGTTCTATAAACCCACTTGACTCCAATAGCCTTCTTGTATGATGGTCTGTCAACCAGCTCCCGTGTGTTGTTATTTTCTATCATTTTGAGCTCCTCCTGCATTGCATATCTCCATTCCTTATCTTTCGCATCCTCTATAAATCCTGCAGGTTCCAGAACTGCAATATTACACCTTTGATATATATCAGAAAGTGTTCTTGTGCCTCTAACAAGTACATCATCATCTAGAAATTCTGAATTCTTTTGCTTTTCATCATCTTACCAGCTCCAAGTGTCATTCTCTACGAACTTGACGTCACTGCTAACAATCAGTTTGTCATTTTAAGGTCGATAAATCCTGTAAGCTTTTGATAGAATATTGTATCCTACAAAGATTCCAGGTTCAACCTTTTTATCCAGTTCATCTCTTTTCACATGAGGTACATAAGAAAAACAAAGACAACAAAATATTTTCAGATTTGTTAGCAAAGGTTTGTAACCAAACCAAGCCTCAAATGGTGTCTTTTTTCCAAAGCCTTAGTTGCCAATCTATTTAGCAAAAATACTACGGTATTGTCAGCTTCAGTCCAAAATTTCTTTGGTAGCCTTTTCTCATGGAGCAAACACCTTGTCATCTCCATTAGCGTCCTATTTTTCCTTTCCACTACTCCGTTTTGTTGAGGAGTATAATGTGTCGTTAGCTGATTCTCGATTCCTGCTTCATTACAAAAGTTGTTGAACTTTTCTAAAGTATATTCGGTTCTATTATCTGTTCTTATCAGCTGAATTCTGCAACCACTTCGATTTTCCACAAAAGCTTTAAATTTTAGGAATACCTCAGCGAACTCAGATTTAACATTCAAAAAAATAAATCCAACAATATCTGGAACAATCATTGATAAAGGCAATATAATACTTACTACCAATTAAAAATGGTGTTTTCAGAGGTCCGCCTACATCCGTATCAATAAGTTGCAGCTTATTCTTTGCCCTCCAAGATGAATTCTAAAAAGGAAGCCTTGTTTGCTTCCCATACTGACAAGCTTCACAAGCAGGCAAATTTTTCTCAAGGCTCGGGAGACCTTCTATGAGTTAATTTTCATTCATAAAGAGTATCGCATCATGATGATAATGTCCGAGTCTTTTGTGTCATAACTATGAATTATTTTCTGACCGAACAGCTGTTGCTTTCTCCTCGCCAATAGACTCAAGGAAAAACTCCTTCCTCTCATCTTGACCTTGAACATCTCCTTATTATCAGAATCCTTGATGACACATGTTTTTTCTTCAAACAACACTTTGAAACCATTTTCAAGTAGTTGTCCAACACTTAGAGGTTTTGATCAAGATCGGGAACAAAGAAAACATCAGTTAAAAGTTTCAAACCTGTAGGACTTTGAATTGCAATTGTTCTTTTGCCTTTTGCATTAAGATATTCTCCATTTCCAATTTTGACTTTGGAAATAATAGATCTATCTAGATCTTTAAAGAGCTCTTGATCACAGGTCATATGATTTGTGCATCCACTATTAATCAACCAATTTTCAGAAGTGCTTTTGCTAGCAAAACAAGTTGCTACAAATAATTTCTCTTCTTCATATTGATTTACAGTAGCCTTGGCTTCTTCTTGTTGCGTTTGTGACTTGCATACCCTCTCTACATGGCCGAGTTGACCACTATGTTGCTCGGACTCCTCAAAAAAGTCAATGGGTGCGTGTCGAATTTGCCAAAACTAGTGTATTTTTGGAGAATCCGACACGGGTGCGGCGTCGAAAGTGAAGAGTCCGCGCAACTTAGGTTGACCACATTTGTTGCACTTGACATCTGGTCTCCACCAACATTTCTGTTGAGAGTGATTTGTCTTTTTGCAATGCGGGCGGGGTGGATTACTTCCCCCTGATTGTTGTAATTATTGCCTTGCCTTTGTTTCTGGTTATTTTGTTTTTCCTCTATGACTCATTCTGTGATTTATCTTAAAAAACACCTTCAACAGAATCTACCTTCCTCATTATTCTCCTTTACTCCAATGCCTGCAAAGCTTTAACAAGTTCTGCCAAGGTAATGCTTGACAGAACCTTAGAATTCTTTAAAGAAAAGATCGTGGCTTCATATTTCTCTGAAAGTGTGACCAGAATTTTTTGAACAATTCTTTCATCAGTAAAATCATTACAAAACAATCTCACCTTGTTGGCTAAGTCAAGTAGTTGATCTGCATAATCTTTTATAGTTTCTGATTTTTTCATTCTCTTTATTTCAAATTCCCGAATCAGATTCATCACTTGCATATTCTGCACTCTTTTATTTCCTTGATATTCCTTTTCAAGATACTCCCAAATTTCTGCAGCGGACTTTATTTGCATAATTCTGGTAAAAATTGAAGGAGATACTGTTGAGAAAAGGCATGCTTTGGCTTTGGCTTTCCTTGTCTTTCTCTCTTTGTGATGTTTCATCTAATTCATTGTTGGATTATATCCAAGAGTTACTTCATAGTCCTCATATACTGCTTCCTATAGATCCAGTGCTTCAAGATGAACCGTCATTCTAATTGTCCAAGCTTGATAATTCTCACCATTGAAGACAGGTGGAGTTAGAAAGCTTGTTTCAGAATTCATTTTCTATAAACTATTTAAGATAACAGTTTAAAGAAAGGTTATATAGAAAGAACTTGTGTTCTTATTCACTCTCTTCTCACAGGTCCCTCAAGATGACAATGCTCTTAATACCAGTCTGTAGGAAAGGAAAAAGCAGAGCTTAATCTGTATAAAGAAAAAAACAGAACTTGAACTAAGAAGAGAAAGAGCAAAAAGCTTTATTATGTTTCATTGCTTATTGAAATGATCACTGCCACATTTATACATAAAATCATAACTGAAAAAACTTAATTAAAGGAGTAAAATAAGCTATCATATCTCTAACATTATTGCCTAAAGATAAGCAACTATTATAAAATCAGATTCTGCATGATTGCAGCCTTATTTACCTAAACTTAATCCAACTTTAAAGCTGTATTTTGAATTACAACAGCTACTACAACTAATCTCCAGCTTTTGAGGCACTAATCTTAACACTAACAGACATGACTCAATCAACTAACAATAAAAGTCTAAAACTCTGGCAGTTATTGTGGTACAGAAAATTCAAGTATGGAATTTTCCAGTTAGATTTTCTCTTCTGCAGTCTTTTCATAAATGCCTGCCTGCTAGACAACCAAACCTAAAAAGACATGTAAACTGAAGGATTTGAGCTACATGAGACTCATTTTTTCAACATAAAACAACATAGAAAGTAAAAGATTACTTCTATCAGTGTTCAACTGCTTAAATATTTAAGAACCAAGTCAAGATATATGTACTTATCAGCATGCATGCGGCAAAGTTGCAAAGAAAACGAGTGAAACGTGCTGATTGTGAGCTCTTTTGCTACTGTCTTCCCTGCAACTCTTCTGAATCTCTCCCTCATTTCAGAAGCTGCTGCTGTTGTAAAAGTCATAGCAAGAATGTTTGACGGACCAATACCCTATAACAACAAGCAAAGGGAGAGAGAAGAAGAAAACTCAGAAGTAGATACTTGACTAGATCCATCACTTTTCAGACATGGCATTGAAAAAAGTATAACGATATAATAGCACTTATAGACATAACACTACCTTGTGAAGTAGAATCAGGACTCACCCAACCATTGTAGATGTCTTACATGAAAATGGAAGAAATCAAACAACTATTGACAAAGACATAAAAAATTCATTTTTTAACCATGACAAAGTAAAGACCTTGCCACTTCCTGGTCCAGCAACAATGATTAGAGGTATTGAAATATCACTACAAGCTGCCTCCTGTTGTCTAGCATTCAATGACTCTACATAATTTGACTAATCCTCAGACATTTTCCTGATATCTGTTGCCTCCAATTTGCTCCCAGTATCTGTGGCCTTGGAGCTTTTTGGCTCCTCTACTTCACATTCTTGATTACCAGTTAAATTCGGAAAGCGTTCAAGTTTAAAAGTTTCATCTGAACTGACAAGATTTGAATTATCAGGTTTACTGCTCTTTGATCTTTCTGCTTCACTTTCTTGATTACCCGTTGACATCAAAATACATTCACGCCCTGAACTATCACTACAAACAACGGGATTTAAGTTATCCTCCTTGCCCAAGTTGTTTATGTAATGATTTTCAATTGGAACGTTGTTGAACCTTTTCAATTCAGGCTTTCCTTTTGAGTTTTGCTCACATAAAGCATCTATTTGGTCCAGAATGTGTTCATCAAAATCATCATCTAGCACGGTTGATGAAAAAAATGACTCACTCAAACCAGAAAATTCAGGTTGCCTCACTGTAGTTTTATATGTATCCAACCCAACCATGCTTTCCACTTGAGCACTTTTTCCATTTTCACTTCGTTAAGCTTCAACTGATTCACTTCTATTGTTATACAGCTTGAAAGGTTCAACTGCTTGAAGTTGTGTCTCATACTTGGTCCTTCCATTAATGCTGCTGTTACATTCACTGACTTGAGAGCCCTTAATACTGGTAAACCCACTGAATGTTTTGTTGGAACCCTTCTCATAAATGAGAGGAAGAGCGTTCATCGAAATCTCAGTAAGAGGAAACCTTTTATCACCATCAATATGATCCAAGGATGTAGTTTTCTGAGCCTTTCCAACTCTAGGAAAAGAATAACAGATACATCAAAACATTAAATTTACTCTCGAAGCATGTAATGAACAACAAATAGGCATACAAAAAAGAGACAATAATTTCCAGATCAACTTAAATTGTTGGTACTTTTTTTTCCCAATGTCAATATATCTACCACAAAATTCAAAATTAGAAGAAACAAGTGCATTCGAATTAAGTAATCACATATCAAAATAATTTCATAACTAAGGGGAAGAGTAGGACTCTTTATCTAAGTTGCGAGGACTCTTCACTTTTGATGCCGCACCCGTGTCAGATTCTCCAAAAATACACTACTTTTGGCGAATCCGACATGCATTTTTGAAGAGTCTGAGCAACATAGCTCTTTATCATTATCAAAATTCATAGCCTTTTGAAGGGAAATGGAACTTAAGATCACAGAATGAACGGACTTATGAGTGGAATCTTGTATATAGGCAAATTACTAGGAAGGAATTTTTTTTTCCAATTGAGATATTGTGAATTCTATGCACAAATTTGGTTAGTGTAAATTGTAATCCTAGCTTATAAGACAGAGATACATGATTAGCACATAAAATTGGGTGTAGGAGGTAATGATGGGTTCCAAAATTTTTGATTTTCAAATGGACAGTTTCTAAAGAGGATTTTTCGTGGTCTTAGCGGTCTCGTTTCATTTCAAATTATCGTGAAAAAACAAAAGAAAAATAATAAATTTGAAATGAAAGAAAAGAAAAGGCGTACTTATTGAGAGATAATTGGGGGCTATGCTGGAGTAGTCTTTTGCGAGCAAGAAGTGCCTTTGCCGCTCTGAACTTAGAAGAGATTCGAGCTTTCTGTTTAGCCGTCAATACGCCACCACTATCATCAACCACATTCTCCTTGTTCTTTACTGTTTCACTCATATTTCTACCTCTTTCTCTTTCTCTTTCTCTTTCTCTAGGTTATGGAAGGAGAGCATGAATCTTGCATGCTTTTTCTTGACTGTGTTGTGCTCTAATATTCCCTTCAGAATGGAGGATTTTTCAAATTATGGGCTGATTTGACCCAGCCTACTTCTATTGGGCTACCTTAGAGTCTGGCACATTTGCAGGAATAGCCACCTTGTAAAGCTTCTCCATAGAATATGTCCATATATTAAAAGTTAGTACAACTTTATCCACAACCAAATTTCTGAGCATTAAAGTTTGAATTATGGGCAAAATTCACAAATAGCATACTTAACACCTTAATTATGAGATTCATAGCAAACACTTTCATAATTAACTAAGGTAGCAACTTGTATTTTGTATTTTATCAAACTGTTGCTATAAAAATACAAATACAAATGATTTTACTGTCCATAAATAACTGACATCAGTTGAGGTAAATATGGTAAAATTACCTTAAATTAAATGTGCAGATTTCATTCCTATTAAACCTCATAAATCACGCGATTTTTGTTATTTCTTAGCAACAGTATTCAAATTTAAATTTCAGTTTCATAAAAACGTGTTCATGCAACAAAAAATCAAAAGTAATTGAATCTTCAATTTCTTCTTATTGAACAATCAAATTAAAGTGTATTTTCTTCTATCCAATCAAATTCAACGATCAATTATTTCTTAACAATAGTATTTTATTTCAAATTTCAGTTTCAAAGATATGTGTTCATGCAAAAAAAATCAAATTCAAAACCAGTTGAATCTTCAATTTCTTCTTATTGAACAATCAAATTCAAGTGTATCTTGTTCTGTTGAATTTCTACTGTTCAATCAAATTCAAAGATCAATTTGAATGAGTAGTTTCTTCAAATTCAATGATCAAGTCGACATCTTCTGGATAATTTGTCTGAATTCAACTATCAATTGTAAATTCATCCTTTATTGTTGTTGAAGATATTAAATCGTAATATTTTTTCTCATATCAATTTCATCAGGTTTTATTAAATCAAAAAAAAGAATTTATTCTTAATTTTTTTCCGCACCGTTACAGTTAATTTGTTCGAATGAAGACGTGAAATATTTGAACGAAGTAATTTATTCTTAATTTTTTTCCGCACCGTTACAGTTATTTTGTTCGAAATTTTTTTATTGATCTCTTTGTGCTACTTCGTTCAAATTTTTCACGTCTTCGTTAATTTGTTTATGAATATTTTCTAAACAAATTTCAAGGTAAAGTTAATGCAACAGTAAGTTGAACTGATAGAACAAAAAAGTGATCGACATTAGTTTTTCAAGATGATCAAATCCTATTTTTTGGAGTTTTGCTTCTCAAAATTTGAGAGTATATTTGTATATCTGAAAAATTCTTTTATATATATTTTTGTTGTGTTCGATTCTGGAGGTTTTGAATTTGATTGTATTTAACGTTGAACGGATAATTTTTAATTGTATTTTTGCTGAAAAATTTTGTTGTGTTTGTATTTTAAGATTAATAAAAATTTTGTAAATGTATTTTAAGTTGTAGTTGTTGGTTGTGTAAGTATATATTGTTTACGTTTATAATTGTAGAATTTAGTTTTTTTTTTTTTGTGAAAGTGTAGTTGTAACAATTGACAGCTTACAGATTTGTATATTTGTGTGTTTTAGGTGATATAAGTTAGTAATGGGAATCATACCAGTTCTTGTGAAGCACTTTAGAATGTGGATGTATGAAAAAAAAGTATGAAGAGTACGTCACTGATACAATATTGTTGAGCATGACAACATCATTCAATGAACTGCACAATCTTTTGGCATCTCACTTAAATGTGAATTTGAACAGTAAACGTATTCAAGTGGAATATCAAGTCACTGATAATGCAGGGCAAATACAAATACATAATGATATGAGTTTAAAGGTATTTATTTAAAAAAAAAAGATACAAGACTTGAATTATCTTCCTTTATATGTAATCATTTTGGAGAAAGATGTTGCGAGCACCTTTGCAAGTTCATCTGTATGCGTTGTTGAAAGAAGAAACGTCTGTAACAATTTGCATAAAGTGTTAAATATATCTACTGAAGGTGCTTTGGTGGTTTTTGAAAATATAACAACATTAGAAGTATTTGAGATGGATACGGTTCAGGTGATTATCTCAAACCCACATCACAAGAATATTGAGGAAGACCAAGTATACATGACGAAAAAAAATTTAAAGTCAGTCATGAAGGACTATACAATTAGGGAGAAATTTCAAATGCGAAGTGAAAGGTCAAGTAAGAAATGGTCCGTACATTCTAGATTAATTTGTTCATGTTTAAAATGAATTTGAATATGTATTTTGATTATATTAAAATTTGTTGTATCCAGTTACACATTGGTTTGCAAATTAGGTAACTGTGAATTTTTATGCCGTGCCTCCGGTATAGGATATTCTGGAATGTTTAGAATTAGAGAATTCATACCGGAATATACTTTCCTGGTGAAGGACAAGGTTTATCTAAAGATGTATGCTACTAGTATGTTGATAGGTGGTACGGTTAAACAAAAATTCAAAAACCACAAACGAAAATATAGTGCGACCAAAATCAAACATGACATGAAAGAAGAATTTGGTATGAATTTGACATACACTTTATGTTGGAGGACCAAGGAAAGAGCGTTAGAAAAATTGAGGAGTAAACCATCAACATCTTACGGCAAATTACCATACTACTTATATGTTTTGAACAATACCTATCCTGAGTCACATATAAGAATGAAGAAGACAGATGAAAATGAGTTCTTGTATATATTTATAGCTCTCTGTGCATTTATCAAAGGATTTGATTATTGTAGACCTGTCGTGGTTGTTGATTGTAGTCATCTGAGAGGAATGTATACTGGAACATTTGTAACTGCCTGTACGATGGATGGAGCAGGTTAGTTTCATTTTATATTTACATTGTAGTCCTGTTTGTATGTTTATATGTATTTCTGCATATCACTTGAAAATACAAATTTATACCAGATATATACATATCTCTAAAAAATACATATATTTCTAAAGTTTCATGAATGAAACATGTATAATTGATAATGTATGTTTATGTTGTACATTTACATTTTACTATTTGTAATTGAAACTCTTTTTTGGTAAAATATATAATTTTTTGAAACTGTAGTTTTAATAAATACATATGCAGTTATAATATGTATTTATATTTGATTGCGCAAAATGTGTTTATACATGCAGGTCATATATTTCCTCTGGCATATGGTGTGTTTGATTTAGAAAATGATGCATCTTGGACTTGGTTCTTTGAGAATATTAAGAAAGCGTACGGGAAAAGGCAAAACATGTGTGTTGTCTCTGATTGGAATTCAATCATCATAAAGGTTGTTGGTGATGTGTACAAAGATGTGGCATCTATGGGGAAACGTGAAAAAACTTTATAGAATGTCACACGATGCATTATTGGAGATATTTTATACAATGACTAAAGCATATTCGAAGTCAGAATTTCACATATTAATGAAAAAAGTTGAGGCAGTTGATATTAGAGTGAAGAAATATTTGGAATTGGATGGTTACGAAAAGTGGGCTAGGTCGTATGCAACAGTTCACCGAGGATGGACTTTGACTTCAAACATTACTGAGTCAATAAATGGAGTACTTGTATCAGCTAGAGAACTGCCAATTTATGATTTTCTAGAAGAAGTTTGATTGCTGTTTGGAAAATGAAATTGTGAAAATAGGCAGGAGGTTTCTTATACATTAGCAACTCTCATCGAAAAATTTAATGACATTCTCAAAGAGAACGAGGCTTTGTCTACTCGTATGACGGTATGATCTTTTAGATTTGTGAAATTTAAACTTAAGAATTTAGTTTTATTCATATATATAAATAGTTGTGGACGTAAGTGATTTAAAATGAATTGTTAAGTTAATGAATGTTCTCTGTTATGCAAAAAAAAATACATATCCAGTAAGCAATATGCAGTATTTAATTTTCACTATTAAATACATATGCATTAATCTCTATTACTAAAGGAAAGACATATGCAGTAAGAAATAAAAATATTTATGAAATTTGTTGGTATTAATCTTTGCTATTGTATTTATAACGACATATATGCAGTAATCACAAAAATACATATTCAGTTAGTAAATATGTATATTTGTATTTTGCAGTTGTGTTTACAACATATCAAAGTATACATTTTGCATATTTTTATCGCAATGCATTTATTTATTTATTTTTAATATTTTTTTAATTTTAATTTTTAAAAATAATATCATGTTGTACCAGCCACAGAGTATGTGTACATAGTGCACGACAAACAAAAGCATTTCATTATTTGCCTCAAGGAAAAACATGCTCATGTAACGCATTTCAACTGGATAAGATACCATATGCACATGTTTGTGCGATCTTGGTTAGCAAGAATTTTACTAAGGGGCCATATTATTGTGATTTGTATAAACTGAAAACAGTCTTGATAACATATGATGTTCCAATCTATCCCTTACCACACCAAGATGACTGGATAATTTCAGTTAGCATACTTGGTGAAATAGTACTGCCTCCGAAGTACAAACGCCCTCTTAAAAGACCTGCAAACAAGAATCGTAGAAAATCGAGTCGGAATATGTTTGGATAGAAAACATCAACTCATTGGGGCTAAGGGTCACAATAGGCATTCGTGTAGGAAATATGGTAAATGATACATTTGTTTTTCCGTATTTTTTCTTAATAATTTTTTTCTGCACTTTTTATAATAATGAACTCATTTTTGTGTTTTAAGACATTTATGTACCATTTGCTATTGTGATTTATAAAAAACAATTAGTATTACAGTTTTGCAATAGAAAAATACAAATATTTTTTATTTGAAAAATACATATGTTTTATAATATGTGTATTTGATAACTGAGAGGTTTTTCAAATATGATCACCTATAAGGAAGACAATTCATGTATTGTATTTTTTTTCAAAGTCCATCCTCGTATGTATTTTGAAAGTAAATGAACAAAGATTAAAATAATTTAAAAAATACATATGTTGTATTTGTTACAACATGAACACTAGAATAAAACACTGAGTATAATATTATTGAAAACGTATACAACATAAAATGAATTACTTTCATTCACTTCAAAATTAGTAAGTTTGATTCACCTTATATGTATTTTGAAAGTAAATGAACAAATATTAAAATACATATGATGTATACTGCATATGTATTTTTATTGCAAATTCTTAACACTGCATAAGTATTTTAAAGCTAAATCTCACTGTAACAGATAAAACATGAACAGTGAAATAAAACATTGAGTACAAAATTATTGAAAACATATACAAAATAAAATACTAAAATGAATTACTTTCATTCACTTCAAAATTAGTAAGTTGGATTCACCTCATATGTATTTTGAAAGTAAATGAACAAAGATTAAATACATATGATGACAACTGCATATGTATTTTTATTGTAAAATTTGAATACTGCAACAAATAAAATTCAACACTGGAATAAAACACATAGTACAAAACTATTGTTAACATATTCAATATAAAATACTAAAATGAATTTTTTCATTCCATTCAAACTAGTAAGTTTGATTCACTTCAAAACATAAAATAAGTTTGTACAATTAGAACCAACATCCATACATCAGTTTGTCAACTATCCAATGTAATAAATTCATCAACCATCATAATTCTAAAACTTCTGTGATACTAGTTATTCTTCTTTGCCTAACAGGCCTCAAGGATGCTTCGACATCACTATGAGCATTTGTCTAACAGGACTCAAGGGTGCTTCAACGTCACTATGAGCATCTTTTTGTTGTTTTCTCATGCTATAGTCCCACAGTAGTGCAGGATATCTTGTACAAAGTACATTAGGATTGAACTCAGTCGAAGAAACTCTTTGACCATAAGAAAGGCACTCTACGTATGTAATCATATACATACCAAAGTACCTACAAAAAAAATATTAAATAATAAGTAAAATATATTTTGTACAAACTTACAAACTTGGTATATGTATAGTAAAATACTTACAAGCTTCCAATTGGTTGTTGAGGCAAGTCCTCTTCAAATAACACATCAAAAAGGTCTGTTGCGTCTTCATCTTTGTATCTTGGATGGTTATGAAAATCAATACATTTATTTTCATAGAAATTACAAGCTTGGAGACACAAAGAAATAATCTTGACTAATTTTTCGATCTCAGAAAGAACAACTGCATAATGACCAGAAGATTTGTATGAATCGTATAAGAATATGCACCTCTCTGAGAATGATAAAACAACAAGAACCCAATGATATCTGTCCTTTATATTGACAGAAATAAAAATATTGTCCACTGTATGCCATGGCACTGTAGCATGCATACGGAACTCATTAATGTTCATTAAGATGGTACTCCCGTCCTCTCGCATTGAGATTTGGGTCATCCATAGAACAGACTTCTATCACGGACCTAATTATGTTCATGAAGTTGCAATCTACTGTGATGTATTTGTATGAGCTGTGGAGCTCGTACTTCAACTTCTTCCGCAAGCAGTAGAAGCAATCATCAATTTGCGGCAATAATTAATACCACAAATTTTAGAACATTCAAACAAATATATACAAAAATAGCATGTGTATGTAAGGTAAAATACATATTTATTTTTAGTTTAAAGACTAAGAACTGCGTATGTGTAATTTCATTTGTAATCTACTTATATACAGACAATGCAAGAAAAAAGTATATGCAACAGGATATGATTTCATAGAACACATCATATGTATATTAATAAATTATATATATATTTTCAACACGACGTATGTAAATAAATAAAAACATAGTAAAAATACATATGTGTGCCACCATATGTATTTGCAGGTAACATTACATGTATTTTAAGTAATGTTACAACTCTAAAGGAAAATATATTAAAATAATATACTAACCGAGTCTGTCCATGACTGATCAGCGAATTTCATAATGTAGAATCAATATTTATCTTCAACAGTTTCAACTCTGAAATGCATCATTGGAATGACTAATTTGCTCCTCTTGTAATGTTCCAATTTTCCCTTCCTATTTTTTTATTCAGAACATGGTAAATCATGAAAATAAAAAAAATAATTTTAAACAATTCAAAAGAAATACCTTTTAGCCTGACATTTAAGAAGGTCGACAAAAATTCAGTCCATGAACTTATTGACAATCTTCGTGTCCACTATCCCATCAATCAGATGAGAAACAATGGATGTTTCTGAGAGAATATACGTATTTTCCCTGCTGAATTTCCTTTGTAATTACATAACACAAAAATATAAAAACATATTTTCAAAATATATTACATTAAAAAATATATATAACTTAGTGTACTTACCAGCTGCTGAACCAAACTTAATCGTGTATGGTGACTCCTTGAATTTGGACGGTCGCCTAATCCTTATCTTTTGTTTCGGAGTTTGATGTTCATGATTTGCGGAGGAATGAACGACTATGCTTTTTCTCCGATAGACGTTCAGACTAGGTAGCAACTCATCAGGGATTGTGTTTTGTGAATCAGGCCAAATTGGTTCATCCCTTTGTTCATCAATAGTTAGTACATGAGTTTTAAGAGGTGTTCTAATTTTTTCCTCTGTAGAAAATTTAGCCTCTTCATGCACCGATGTATTTGCACTCAATCCAGCATTCTCGTTTTTCTATAAAAAATGAAAAAATGATTAGTTTGTTCTGTCCATTATAACTCACATAACCTCACAAATATGTTCATCATACATACTCGACAATGATCTTCAACAACAGTCTCCGAATGTTTATCATTCAAATTCTTATTAGGAGTTTCTTCTTCACGGTTTGTCGATAGATGTACGATAATGCTTTTTCTCCAGTAGGAATTTAGACTCGATAGTAGCTCATCGGAGATTGTAAATTGCGAATCAGACAAAATTGTTTCATCCTTAATCTAAAAAACATGAAAGAAAAAAGATAATTGTCCTGTACATTATTACATCACATAAAGTCAAAAATATAGTCATTATACATACTCGACAATCATCTTGAACAACTTTCTCAAAATGTATATAATCCAAATTTATACTTTGGAGAAGCTCACCAGAGATTAAAAATTGAGAATTAGTTTCATCTTTTGTTTGTTCTGAATGTAAATTAGAGCACCTCTTGCAGACAAGTAAAAAAGGTAAAACAACATCAAACACACATCCAGCTGTATATGTTTATATACATATTTATAAAAGAACATATAAATGCGAGGTACAAAAATACATATGTGCAATCAAATGAATAAACATATGTAAGTTAATTATTTACCTTTGTACCATCCAACTTCTCACCCAAATTCTGAACAACATTGGGACTAAAGTGTTGTGGTGATGTTTCGGCACCAGCATAATCCATATGCTGGAGATCAGGATCTTTATCTTCATATTGCTGCTACAAATACAAATGCAAGTTCAATAAACTATTAATACTTGAGTTCACTGTATATGTATATAATTTTTTTCATACTGAATATGTATATTCCAATCCACTAAAAATACATATTGGTATAACAATATTCTCAAAATACATATGTATATACAAAACTAAAAACACACTATTTTACGATGAGTATGAAGTTTGCAATCAACCTAAAAATACATATTGTTATAACAGAAATCTCAAAAATACATATATATACTACATATTATTTTTCAAATGAATGTTTAACTGGAACTGTATATACTCATATATGTACATAAACATAAAAAATAAAATAAACATAATAAAATTACATTTAAATGTGCTTGTAAATACATATATGTAAGTTAAATATTTATCTTTGTACCGTCAAATATCTTATTCGAAGTCTGAACAACATCAGGACTGAAGTGTTGCCCAGATATCTCTAAACCACCATCATCAATATTTGGTTGTCCAAGTTCTTTATCAGCACACTGTTCCTACAAATACATATGCAAGTACATTGAAAAATTACTAAACAATATTCGCATTTGTATACTGTATGTGTATAAGTCAATCCACTAAGAATACATAAGTAAATTAGATAAGGTTTTTAAAGCATATTTGAATATTAAAAATTTTACCTTTACGTTTGTAAGGTCAAACATCTTATCCAAATTCTGAACAACATTTGGAATGTAGTGTTGTCCAGATGTCTCTAAACCACCATCATCAAAATCTGCCTGTTCAGGTTCTTTATCTAGACACTGTTCCTACAACTACATATTCAAGGACATTGAACAATTATAACACAATATTTCACATATGTATACTATATTTGTATAAGTCACTCCATTAAGAATACAATGCAAATCAGATAAGTTTTTTAAAGCATATTTGAATAGTAAAAATTTTATCTTGCTTTGTTCAATTGCTTTCAGAATCAGATCGAACTTTCTTTTCACTAGTCTACGAATGCCTTTCAACTCTTGACAAATCTGTTTTCATACAAAATCAATAAATAATTTTTTTTAATGTACACACATATTTGACAAAAAACTTACCTGGTCGCGGAATGCTTTAAAAACTTTCTTTGAAGTAACGACTTCTTCCTGTACAAGACTTTTCGACTTTGACTGTACCGTAGATAAAATTACCCTATCTATTTGCTTACATTCTGTCGTTTTGAAGCAGCTGTCTGTCGTATTTGAATGGGCTTAAAAACTGATTTCTTCACTCCAGCAACCTTTGCAGCGCGAGTAAGTGGTGTCCTTTTTTGGGTATGCTCATCAACAATATTGTGTGATTGTTTCCTCAACAATTTCTTCACTGCTGAGGTTGATGAATCAACCTTTTATTTCTTTTTTGAGCATTCAAAAATTTGTTTTGGTGGTGAATCCTGGAAGTCATCGTCCAAATCAACTGAACGTTCATCTTCAAGTCCATCCTTCTCTGGTATTTCAAAATTTGACATTTTCCTTTGGGTTGGCTCAATGTTCTTAAATACAACCTAGGAATATAGACAAAATATGTAAAAGTATTTGTTAAAAAATTATAAATGAAATGTATATATGTAGACTATAAAATACATATTAATACATATGTATTTATTTACTACGAACCTTGCCATCTTCATTAAACATAGCATCCATCAAATACTCGAAGCGTAGTCGAGGTGCATTTATCTTCCAATTTAATAATCGGAGAATTTGATTTTCAACCTTGGAAGCAACCTTTCGTCGAACATTCAAACAACACTCATAAAGCCACACTTGAATAGCCAGTGGCATTCCATGTATCAAATAAAACATTCGACCAGTTTTCAACCAATTGTTCAAACTTCTTGCTAGATCCTCGAATGATAAAGTTCCCCAAGGAAAAATCTTATATCTACCGCTCTCCACCAAATCAAAATGAAGTCGGGGTATAACTACAGTATCAATGTTAGATAAAACAAGAGAATGAAATAAATACAGAATTGCAAACTTCTCAGCATCCTCATTATTGTTCTCCCCCCAAACTTTGTTCGTGACTGCTAGAAATAATTATTTTTTTGTATAAATTCTGAACCGTTGAAATACTTTTCAACAAACCTATTTGGTACATCCTCGTCGAAAATGAAGTTGTACCTTTTACCGTCACAATTAAATCCAGTAATAATAGCAAATTTCCTAGGAGTAAAATGAAGAGAAGTGCCATTATCCCGAATGACTATCGTAGAAGAAAAACTACCCTTTATCTCGAGGGAAATTACATATCTGCACAACTGTGCTTGAACTACACAGTGTTGCTTCTTCATAAAATACCCAAAAATGTTATTGTCACAAAAATATTTGTACTGCTCCTTGTTTAATATGACCCGTAAACTTTCATCAATATCATTATCACTGTAGGAGCACATATGTGGTGCAAATCTTGAAAGTTTTCATACAATAAATATTTCATCACGTGGCACCTATACAAAATAAAACTATACCTTATTAAACTGTAAAAAACAACAAAACACAATCAACTATGTATTTAACCAAAAAAATACATATAACATTCATATGTATTTTGAACAGAACAAAAATACAAAATCATCACTAAAGCAAAATACATATGATATTTGATATGTATGTATAAAAATACAACTGCTACCCTGTACCTTAAAATGTATATTGAACCTAACAAAAATACAAATGAAATTGCAAATGTACTACTCAACAAAAAGTATTTGTATATTTCAACATTCCAAAATACTGAAAATACATATCAATTATACTAAAAAATACATATAGATAAATAACTCTTCATGAGTAGTTCATATAACAATATATTTTTCATACATTCAAACTTAGCAAATTCATCTAATATACAAAAAATACATATAAACATGGGAGCTTCCCAAATTTTACCAAAAAAATACATGTTAATCAAAAATATATATTTAACCTATCATCTTCACAAATCAGCTCACTGCAATTCCTAAATACATATTAGCAGAACATAAAATACATATTAAAACTACACCTTATTAAACTGTAAAAAAAATAAATACAATCAACACATCAAAAAATACATTATACATGCATATGTATTTTGAACATAACAAAAATACAAAATCACCATAAAAGCAAAATACATATGAAATTTGATATGTACGTATAAAAATACAAATTCTACCCTATGCCTTAAAATGTATATTGAACCTAACAAAAATACAAATGAAAGTGCAAATATACTTCTCAACAAAAAATATTTGTATATTTCAGCATTTCAAAATACTGAAAATACATATCAATTATACTAGAAATACATATAGCCAAACAACTCTTCGTGAATAGTTCATATAACAATATATTTTTCATACATGCAACTTAGAAAATTCATCTAATATACAAAATACAAATTTTACATAGCAACTTTCTAAAATTTACAAAAAAATACAAGTTAACCAAAAATATAAATTTAACCTATCATCTTCACAAATCAGCTTACTGCAATCCCTAAAATACATATCAGCAGAACATAAAATACATATTAAATCTCTGAAAAAATACATATTACTCCCAACTTTGATAAAAGCTTTACTAAAATCAATAAATACATAACAGTAAATAAAAAAAATACATTTACAACGAAAAAAATACCTCTTCCTCCATGTCTTCTTCAGATTCATTAGAAGAAGAGTTCTCAACATCGTCATCAACCTTACTTGACTCTGTAATTTCTTTGGCTTTCCTTTTCTTGTCATATTTTTTAATTTTTTTGTTCTTTTGGAGAAAGAGTTTTCTTCAACCATTTTTTTAAATATCAGTCATCTTCACCGGATCGTTACAAAACTTGAATCTAATCTCCTTCGTACTCTCAGATTTCTTCGACTGTATAGGATTAGAAACAACTTTAACTACATAATCTTGAGTTAATCCAAGACTAAAGATGGTGCATAATTAGACACCAAATTAGTAGGTGGTATACCACTATTTGTTCGTAATTTTGGTGTGTGTTCAGCCATTAGAGCATAAAAACCTTAAAATCGGAGTTGCTAATGGATTACAGTACCAAAAAAAGAATGAGGAAACGGATAACATGCAATAACAAAATTAATTAGTTACCTGAAATGGAGGAACACAATCCTTATCAGATCGTGCTAAAACCGTGCGAAAGAAAAAAGAATTGAAAGCGGAAACTCTATTAATGGCGTAAAAAAAGGGGGGAAAAATAAAATAAAGGAAAGAGAAGAAGAAAAGCGTGAAAAGGGGAACCTATACATGGTAACTTTTCTCAGGTGGTAAAGTAGGGGATCACTATTAAAATAATGCTATTTTTGCTACACAGTGTAATTTCATATAAGTGTTGCTATTTTTTATAATTTAAGACTTGGGTGTGCTACTCCATGTAGTTTTTCCTTAAATTATCACGATCAAAATTCAGATAGACTGAAGTTTAAATTATAGTAATAATTAAACTTTAACCTTTGAAGTTTGAATTACTGCAAACGTTTGAAATTCAATTCAATACTTGTGCCAATTTTAGTAGCCATTTGGCCATGAATTTTTTTTTTCGAAAAATTATTCTACTTTAGTGAAAAAAGTGAAAACCAGATATGTTTGGCCATGAAAATTCCAAATACAATTTTGAAATTGTAAAAATAAATTTTACTTGTTTTCACTTTTTCACTCATACTTCTCTCACAAAATTTCAAAAACAACTTTAATTCATATTCATGAACCAAACACAACTTCAACTTCAACTTCAATTTCAGAAAATTATGATTTTCATGACCAAAAGGGGCCTTAGACAAAAAAATATATGAATTGGCGGCAAAGGACAAGGTCCAAAATCACCTATCATAAATTAGAAGACATAATCTTGAATTTTTTAAAAGACACTTAAAGTTTGTGGGGGTTCTATCACCCCACCAAACTAATTAAGACCGATAAATAACTCTTCTTGACCTATTTTTTTCACCAGCTTTACTTTCAAAGTCATAATACATATCCATTTATATATTATTATTTATTTGTTTAAATTTAACCCATTTAATGAAGATTTTTCCCTTTTTTTTCTCTTTCTTCTTCCCCTCAACTTCACCACCATAGCCACCCGACTTCCACCTTCACTGGAACAGTCACCAATTCTGTTGTAGGGTGACAAAATAGTTATCAAACTATCACTAATTAATTTATGAAAATCAAACCCTTTAAATAATCAAAATGTGGATACTCAAATTACCATCAATTAATCAAAATCAAAATACTCAAGTTACCATCAAACTAAATTTGAACCTAATTTCTAGGAGGGCAATTACAGAAAATAGTCTATGTTTAAGCAAAATGGGAGTATCCCTAGTCTAACTTTCAAAATTATAATTTATAGTCTCTCTTTCTCTTTTTTCTTCTTTTCTTTTCTTTCTTCATTTTTTTAAATTTTTTTCCTCTTCTATCTCTAGCCTTTATTTTTATTTTTTTCATTTTTTTCTTCTCTTCTATTTCTAGCCTCTACTTCTCTTTCTTCTTCTTTTTCTTTCCTTTTTTTTGTTTTCTTTTTTTCCTTTTTAGTTTCTTTTTTCCTTTCTCTTTTTTTCTTTTTTGGTTGTATTTTATGTTTTATATTTTTTTGCATTTTTGAAAAACATGGCTACGTTGAGTACAAGTCATGGATGATGACGAAAACATCATAACTGCTTTATGTATTTGCATTTACCATCATTTTTTTCTTATTTTTTTTACTTTTTGTCTTTTTTTTTATCTTCATTTTTTTACTTTTTCAATTCTTTCTTTTGTTTTTTTCCTCTCTTCTATCTCTAACTTCTATTTCTCTTTCTTCATTTTTTTTTTCATTTGTTGGCTTGCGTGTGTCTACAACGACACTGGGGACCAGGTCCCTTACCAATTTCTTAAGCAAATAATAGAAAAAGTTCTATACGATTTTAGCAATGAGAACCTGGTCCCCCACAAGGTTCTATGGCTAAGAACAAAAAGCTGAAGAATAAAAGTAACAAAGAAAAGATATTTTACGTGGAAACCTCCTTACTCAAGGGAGTAAAATAACAACCTACCTCAGTAGGATTTCTCAACCACATCCTAAAATAAGCAATTTTTATATTACAACCCCTTGCAGCCTAGGAATTAAGCTCTTAATCCCTCACCCTTACAACAACTCTATTGTAAGCATTCTCCACAAGAACTCTATTGTAAAGACAACAAAGACTAACTTTATCCCACAACAATCTCTCATGGCTAACTCTATCCCCAATACTACAATGACTAACTCTAGTCCACAACACTACAATGGCTAACTCTAGCCCAAAACTCATATCTACAATAAGAGAGAAAGTAAAATACCTACACAAGCTTCTTAAAAGAGGAGTATGTTTACAGTATTAGACAAAAATACAAAGATTCAACAACCTAGACCTAAAGACATATTCTGTTGTAGCAAACTGGTCATTTGGTTATTGGAGTTTTATCTTGATGGAACTTTGTGATGGCTTTGCAAGAAGATGAGAAATTTTGATTATGCAAAAGCTAGATTTTTCTCCCACATAATGATCTGTATATGGAGCAAATGGGAGGAAAAATCCTAGAAGGTTTCTCATTGGTCGAGATAAAAATTATTGCTCCTTTGCTGCTGTGAACCAATTTATCTACAAAAAGTACAATTGTAAGCTGTACTGTTGACTGCCAGAAAGTTCAACGATCGAGGGACCTGGTCCCTATGAAATAAGACCCATTCGAGGAATTGTCACAACTTGTTCCTCTTGAGAACCTGATTCACTTTTTCCTTTTGAGATCGGCCTGTATGGGTACCTGGTTCTTCATCTGGTCCCTCATCAGGTTTGTCAAATCATCAAAACAAAACATAGTACCATAGTAACTATGCATCATCAATTTTCTCCTTTATGATGTTAACACACACATAAAATATGTTCTTTTTTGAGGACCAGTTTTACCCAAAAATATTCGCACATACTCGATTTCATGAATCAGTTTCATTTCTCTGCTACAATACTTTCAAAATTAGTTAACCATATACTCATGCATCTCAGGTACCAGGTCCCTCCGTGAGATTTGTCACTCATCAAAACTACATGTATATTAATTTCCCTCTTTTTGACGATGACAAACTATTTCCCTTATCTACCAGGTCCCTCTATCACCACCATCTCTATTATTAGTTTCCCCTATCATCAACAACACCAGATAACAACATTTTAATTCTTTTTTGATCCCTTTATGAGTTTGTTATTCATAAGAATCAAGAATAAGCTTGCCAATCATTTTTTCTCTTTTTCTCTTTTTCTTTTTGTTTTTTTCTTATTTTTTCCTATTTTTGTTTCTTTCATTTCTTTTTTTCTTTTCTTTTTTCCTCTTCTATCTCTTGCTTCTATTTTTTTTTCTATTTGGTTTTTATTTTTGTATTTTTTTGCTTTCTCATTTTCTTGGTTATATATTTATATCTGTTGTATTTTTGAAAGATATGGCTATGTCGAGCACAAGTCGTGGATGATAATGAAAATACCACAATAGCTTATTGTTTTTTTATTTGCTTCATCATTTATATTTTTGTAATTGTTGATATAATTATATTTGTATTTATATTTTATAATTCGTGCTTGCATTCATATTTGTATTTTATAGTTCATATTTGTAGTTGTATTCTATAGTTCACACTTGCATTTTTATTTTTAGTTCGCACCATCATTTATGTTTTATACAATTCGTACTGGTATTTTAAATAACTGTTTTGTATTTTATAGTTAGCTGCATATTGTATTTGCATTTTATGATTTCATTTTATTTGTATTTGTATTTGTATTCTATTTTCATTGATGCACTTGTATTTTCAAAGAATTATTTTGTATTATGTCTGTATTTGTAAGTTGAACATTTTATATTTGTTTTTATAATTTTATTTTTTTCATTTGTTTGTATTTGAATTTGTAGTTGACAACATCATTTGTATTTTAAGCAACTGAAAAGGAATTGTTAGTTTTCTTTCTGCGAATACTTGTATTTGTATTCATTGATACAAATTGAATTTTACTGATACAAATTGAATCATACAAATACAAATGATAAATTATACAAATACAAATATTAAATTATACAAATATAAATATTACATTTGTATCAAATGATACATGTTTATACAACTTGAATCATATGCATACAAATGATATTGATTTATATACAAATAAAAATGATAAATTTGACATATAAATACTAATGATACATTTTCATTGAATGAAGCGTTGCATATTTATAGATTTTAGACTCAAAACAAATACAATTAATCCATATGATCGTCTATATATAGATACAAATGATAAATTGTACATATTCATGACTAAACTATTCAAATATAAATAATAAATTTATTTAAAATATATAATATGATACAAATAAATATAAAAAATAAAATACAACAACAAAAAAATGAGAGAAAACAAAATAAAAATAATGGAAAAAAGAAAAAAGGAGAAAAATGAAACAAGAACAACAAAGAAAATACAAAAAAAAAAGACTGCAAAGAAAAAAGAAATAAAAACGAAAAAAGAAAATAGATGAAAAAAACAAAAAAGAAGAAAAGAAAATATAAAAAAAGAGAAATAATGAAAAGGAAAAAATAAATGAAAATGAACAAAAAAAGAAAAATGAAAAAAGAAAGAAAAAACTTTAAAAAAAGAAAAGAAATAGAAGATAGAGAAAGAGATAGAATTAAAGGAGAAAATAATGAGAGAGACTATGGATTGTATTTAATTGATAAGAGAGCTTATGGATTATAATTAATTAAAACTTAAGTAAAATAGGGTAATTAGAAGCTTGTGTTTGATAAATCATGTAGTTATCCCCAACTTTTACATAACACATACGGGGCTTTTGGAGTATATAAGTCTTCATTTTAGCTTAATAATTTATGTGGTCATTTGTTTGCCTTATAACACGAAAAATATATACCATGAAACTTCTAAGAGTTTTAAATGAAGACACATACGCTTATGTAAATTTTAAGAACTTTTGACTTGATTAGAAGTAGGGGTATTCCTGATTTGGTTAGAAATCGATTCGAATCGACAAAACCTAGCAAAATTGATTAAATAATCTAATTTTATTTGATTGTGGTTTGATTCTAAGTTTTTAAAAACTGCTAATACTTGGTTTGGTTTAGTCTTATTAAAAACAAACCGAATAAAAAATTGAACCGAAAAGATATATTCTATACACAAGTTTTATGTATACAATATATTATTTCTTATAAATAATTTTAAATAATTTGTATCTTTTTTCATAAAAGTTTTATTTATCTCCAATAGGATAATGAACTTTACACCTTAAGCTCATTTATTGTCACGATCCTAAATTAGGCACGTGGGTAGCACTTGTCAAATATAGAAGCATAAGAAGAGAGAATAAATATTATATATATATATATATATATATATATATATATATATATAAAGAGGACACAATTATCTAAGATACATCCCAGGTCAGGTATTCACTAGTACAATCCTCTAATGCAAAAATATATTGAATAGACTAAGGTATCTTAAGTGCGAAAGTAGGCACAAGATAAATAAAGAGAGATCTGGTAAACTTGAAGTTCATTAGCCACTACCTCGATCTCCACAATGCCAATATTGGAAGTAACCAATCTACAAGATGCTACTCGGTCCAATACCTTCACGGGGTGTAGAAAAATTAAAAAAAAGGAAATAAATGCAAGGGTGAGTACGAAATCACGTGTACTCAGCAAGTATTGTTGATAACCGACCCTAATCCAAAGAAATGGCGAAAACTACCATCCTAACTACCCAAGTTTCCCCCAATCAATCTATATTTGCAATTACATCCTTTCAGCCTATCAGGGTAACCCAACATAACGATTAACATAGTTACCAAAAAAAAGGTAGGCACATCAATCTAGGTAAGTCAACACTATTAATTTCATGATCAATCTATAAGGGGATTTATTTATGAAGAAGACTCAGTAATAAGATACATCAAGCTTAATTAGTTATAATCAACCAAGTAATATGAGATGAAAAATAGTGGGAGAGTGCACATATATACGAGTGTATCTAATACTACCAATAGGGGCAACATGTCTATCTCTCTTATCAAGTCTTAGCCATACATTCCAACCTTTAAATCAATATAAGATGATACAAGACAATGTAATGAAATAAAATAAATTCTCCAACACAACATCACAAACAAGGCTCTATGATGGAAATACAATAAAAAAGTAAATACAGATATAGTATCAAATCAAATCGAGGAATGTAATGTAATGCAAATGGTGCAATGCGATGGAATGATGATGATGGAATCATGATAAATGGTGAAAGCAATTGCATGAATTTCTATATACACCCCCCAAGCTCGCAACTACTAAGTAGGACCATGGGGGTTTCGCAACTCATATACTATAAATCATATCTCAGTCAACATTGCCGACAAATGGCCTGTAACGCCCCATATTCTACATATACTAGTTCTACTTATATGACACATGTTATAGCCTTATGGTATGGGTAATAGACTCTATATCCTATGTGATTAGTGATATTAAGATAGGTTTGAAGGAATTTTTCATACATTTAAATATGGTACGATCAAGTTACCATCTATGAGGGTATTAAAACTTGGGATCGTAAGTAGGTATTTGAGTCTAAAGTTTGAAGTGACCAAATGTACATAAGTTTTAAGTTTAATTAAAGAAATTTTGATCTAAAAATGAAATAAAATATTAAGGTGCTTGCTTGACTTATTTAAGCTAGTAGGTGAGTCACCTACTTGAGCAACATGAACCAATTTAATGGGGCCAAGGACAATGAATCAGATTTAGAGCCTATATTAATAGGCTAATTTAAGACCCAAACCAAGTAAAATAAATGGAGAAGAGAATCTATAGTCTAACACCAAAATATATTCCAAAAGCCCAATAAGTTAAAAGCCCATTTTATACATGAATGAAGTAAGTAGGTGCATCATCTACTTTGACCTTTTGACCAACCTAAGAACTAAGTAGGTGAATCACCTAATAAGACTCCCTTTACCAACTTATTGGGCCAAGTACACTACCACATACTTAAAATAATTGTGGCCCAAATTAAAAGAGTGAAAGAAAGGAGAATGGGCAGCCAAGGCCTAATACAATGGGCAAGTAGGTGCATTACCTACGTGGCAAAATATGGATCCAAAAATGGACAAGAAAGTCATCCAAGAGCATATCCCTTTAAAGGGATCGAAACCATCTCATTTAACTCATTTTAACTTAGACAAAAATCTACTTTCTAGGGTATTCTATCTTGTTCTCTCTTATCTATACAGCGACCCTATAATTCCACCAGGGTTCTTGGGTTTTACCAAGCTAAAGGTAAATGAACAAATCATGATCTTATCTTAAGAATCTATGATAATTATGTTCTTCATGATTAAATTATAGGACAACCCTCTATAAGTGTGGCAGTCCATTGTTCTTAGTTATTAAGAGATTTTTCTCTTCTCTTTGGGTTTGTATGAGAAGGAATCAGGATATTGAAGAGATACACATTAAGAGAATAACCTATCATAAAGATTAAGGTATAACTACTGGCTATTTTTGGCCTCTTTCTATATACATGCTTTGGCAGTGGACTATGTATATTTGTTGTTAAGAACTCAAGAGGTGGTGAGTTCAATATTTGATTGCTATAGTAAAGAATATTAGGGGTTGTTTTGGAACTATTTTATGTGTATATGTCGGGGGTTGCTTGGTTGATGCTTGATAAAAATGTGAATAATTTGTATTGAAATATAGATAGAGAGTATAGTGATTGATCACTGAATTGGATGTTGTGTAGGCTTACTGCCCATTCCACTAATATATTATTTTGAGGGTACAATGAAGCCGAAATGTCTTACGAAAACCTTATAAGAATTTACATTGTATGTGAATGTAATTGGGGGAGAAGGGATTGAGAAAACACCCTTTAATTAATTAATTATAGGTTACTACTTGGCTACTATTTTGGTGAGGTTAAATGGTGTGAATGTGTTAATTAGATACTAATACTAGTTTTACTATTTACTTTATTATAGATTAATAATCTAAAAGGAAAGACGTTAAGTTAGAGTACTATCAGTTGTACAACAAGTATGTACTGTTCATTGATCCTATACTCTTTGGCATGAATCTAACTCTTGTGTTACAAAGTAAGCTTCCGAAGTGCTCTTCCTTTCAAATTATACATAAAGGTAGTGTACAACCTTGAATGTGACTAACAAACTTATTCCAACTCTTTGGCTGTTAAAGTACCTAAAAATATGTTTAGTACTAGATCTGCACGTTTGCCTTTCTAAGTATTAATACGATATAGGTGTTGTCAACAACAAGCTTTATGAGTTCTTCTCTTAGTCAACATGGTCCATGATGTTATTTAATATCCTAAGTGTTATATTTCTAGTATTGTTAAGTCCTACCTTATTGTTACTATATTTTGTGCTTATTTGTATATCTTTTGTTATTGGCCAAAAATTCCAAATTAATAATGCCATGACCACCAAAACAAAAACTGTAAGGACAAAAATAATGATTTAAAGTCAATCTATATATTCTTGGGTGGTATCCCAGGGGTGGAAGGAACACCTAGCATGGGCCGATCCTAATATTATGGGTGGTATCCCAGGGGTGAAAGGAAAGCCTAGCATGGGCCGATCACGATTTGTGTATTTATGAGGACCGTATCTCAGAGGTTAAAATGCCTAGCATGGGTCATCCTCTTCTACCACTAATCAGTTGGTCATTTGTATTATGCCTTATAATTTTATACAGTAAAGAAGAATAAATCCAAGTAAAGAATGTAATGTACATAATTCCACAAATACAAGAAAAGGTGGTCTTTTATCCTTATCTATATAGTTATATATTAATATTTGATTTCGTTGAACTCTTGTCTTACCTATAGTCACTTCATGCCTTACATACTCAGTACATTATTTTGTATTGATGTCCCTCATGGGGAGTACATTGTGTTTCATGTTGCAGGCACAGGTACTCCAACTAGTAGACCACCCCAGTAGGAGCACATGACATCCAACGACTATTCGTGAGCTCCAGGTTGATTCGATACTTTTTGAGTCTATTATATATGTCTTGGTATTGTATAGTAGTTAAGAGTAAGGTGGGGTTTTTTCCCAACCTTAACTAAGTCCATGTATCTTTTAGAGGCTCTTTAGACTAATGTAAAGTTAAGCATGGTAGCACCTTATTTTTATATTTTTGACGTTGCGGCCCCAATAACCAAGTCTTGCACATATAGTTTTGGACTTGACTATGTGGTTTATTTTTATCGATGAATCATATCTATACTTGGCAGCACCTTTTCATGTCATAGTTACATGTATGAGAAGTGCAAGGTTATGAATTGGTGCTCTCGGGCCTTTATGACTACGGGTGTCAGTCTGCCCCAATGGGATTTGAGGTGTGAAAAAACTGGTATTAGAGCAAATCATTCTAGGGAGTCTTCTACAAATCCGTGTCTATGTAAAGTCTTGCTTATGGGTCTGTTGTGCACCATATCTCTAAGTAGGAGGCTACGGGACATTTAGGAGTTATTTTATTTTCTTTATTTTTTAAATCGTACGATAGAGCCAATGATGTAGGTTGATTTATACTAACCTTGAATATATTTTTCTCAATACAGTAAAGATGCCGGTTACAATGAGTAAAAATAAAAGTAAACAAGTAGATGTGGCTGCTGTAGAAGGGACCAACAAATCACCGCTTAGATATACTGATCAAAGTGAGGCTCAGGATGAGTCTACATCACAGAATTCTTCTACTCCTTCATCTCCAGAAGAACTAAGAAGGAGAGGAGTACCCCTAGAATCACCTATTAATGCTACTGAACAATACTTAAGGAATGCGGTACAATTTTGGACTCCTATAGTAGCGGGACAAGGTCAAAGACAAGCTATTCCAACTATGGGTACTGGTGGTATGGATAGGGTAGATAGTCTATGGACACATGATTTCCTTAAATTGGACCCTCTCTCATTACTGGGTCAGATCCTAATAAAGATCCATAAGACTTTATTGATCAAATTCAATGGGCTTTGGATGTTATGCATGTATTTGGTAAAGAGACAGTTGATCTAGCAATATATCGATTAAAGGGGGCATCTATATTGTTGTATGATGCTTGGAGAAAATCAAGGGGTGTAGGTGCACCTTCAGCTAGTTGGGAAGAGTTCAAAATAACATTTCTTGATCACTATCTTCCATTTGAGATTCGGGAGGCCCGTATAGATCATCTCCTAAATCTTTGCCAAGGGAATATGAGAATGAGGGAGTACACTCTCCAATTTAATTCTTTGGCCAGGTGTGCTTTTAATGTAGTGGCTAATATGGAGGATAAAGTTCATCGATATGTGGATAGATTGGTATAGAGTTCATCGATAATTGAATTGATTGGACCCATATTTAGTTAGAGATTGTACTATTTCTTCCTTGAATATATACATAAATATAACAAGAATGCAAGTTTTTGCACAAAAATAAAGGATCAAAGGCAAAGAAGGACACAAGAGTAAGAAAGTGGGCACTCCAAAAGGGCCAGATCCATGTGAAAATTTTTGCCATCTCAAAGTGAATTAAGGCCTTAGTTTTTCAATAGACTGCTTAGGCCATCACCTTTCTACTCCACAACAAGTGCTCCGCCATAATTCTAAGGGTTTAGGGGAAGTCAGTTCGGGTAAAAAAGTGAGAGTCAAGGTTCTCAAGTAGCGGGGTTTGAGAAAAGGGAAGTACAAGCTAATTAAGACCTCCTAAACATATTTGTAAACAATGTGGAAGGAATTATATAGGTGCATATTGGCTTAGGAAAGATGCTTGTTATTGGTGTAGCACATCGGGACATATAATGAGAGATTGCCCAAAAAGGGGCATGGGTGATATGACACGACCTACTAGATCGATTATTGCATCATCATCCTGGGTTCCTTCCTTTGGTAGAGATCAGTAGATTCATGGTGGTAGTGGTAGAGGTGTTAAGGGGGAAACTAGTTTTAGTGGTGTCCAGAATTGTATATATGCTTTAGCGGGTTGACAAATTTGAAGGCTTCTCCTGATGCGGTTACAGGTACATTGTCCATATTTTCACATAATTGTTGACACCCCGATTTTGACCCCCCGATGCTCTCTTAGGCTGCTATTTTTGTCAAAATTATTTAACTTTTAATACTAATATTTTTTGCGCTTTACTTTGGTATCAAATAATTTTTGACAAGCTACATTCATGATTTAAAAAATATAAAAATTATTTAATTACTTTTTAGTATTATTTTTACAATTTATTAATTCAAATACGATATTTTACATAATTTTATTAATATTTGTTAAATTATTTTTTTCACATAAATGTGCGCACACAATTTATAAATATATTATCTATTAATATTATTATTATTATTATCGATAATTTTATATAATAATTTTATTTAACATTAATTTCACATGCGCCTTATTAGTTTGTTGTCGTCATTATTACATAGTAGCCTAATTCAATTCAAGTTCCCTATTCATTTAAATTCTAACCTTTTCTATCCAATTTATAATAATTTTAGCTTAATTTTACCCAATTTATTACAATTCTAGCCAAATTGTGTCTAATTAGACTCAATTTAAATTTTTCGTCCAATTTTGGTCAATTTCTTAATAATTAGATCTTAGCTGTTATTCAATTTGATCTAACGGCTAAGATCACGTTTCTCTTTCCTTTCCTTTTAAAACAAATAATACCCTAACCCTAATCTTATTCTCTCAAACAACAACCACCCTCTCTCCCTTCTCTATAAAAACCAACTACCACCAGCGAGTCAGCCTTCGCCGAACCAGCCTCGTTGCACCGCCATCTCCTTCACCTTAAAAAACCGACATCTTCACTGCTTTCATCAACGATGAGCGATTGCCATCCTTCCGTTCTCCTACCAACCAAGCGCTGCCATGATACCAACAACCAAATCGACGCCGTCCCCCATCTCTCTAGCCACCATCAGCCAACAAGACCCCAACAACGGTCGCCGACCAGCACGCACAAGCCACCAGCCACTCCAGCCGGCTCCGCCAGTGAATCCGACCAACCATGCAACCCTTCTTCGCAGAAAAATCAATGGGTTCTTGAGAAACCCATCCTAGGTTTAATCTCATGTTTCATTTTTAGTCTCAAAAACTTCTTTTACTTGTTAATTTGATAGATTTTTTGATTTGAAATTCGTTTAGTTTGATTTTTGTTAAGACCTTTTGTGTTCTGTGTTTGTCTAATCATCTATGCCATCATGCCCAATTAGTGTGAATTTCTATTAACCGTAGATTTTAATTGGGGGTTGCGCGATTTCAAAAAAACTCCTGGACTGTCCTTTGATGCTTATTTACGGTATTTGAGGCTTTATAATTGTAAAATAAAATATGGTTTGGTTGATGGAATTGCTCGCATAATTATAGCAATATTGATTCTTTTTCGGTGGATTGTGATTATTTTGTTACCTTAACAATCACCCTTTAATTATGGCGTAACTTGTCTGATTGGGTGGTTTTGATTTTTGTGAGCGATCTTCTTTGTGACTGATTTTCTTTACACCCCAAATCGTTGCTTAATTTATATGTTCAAATTTGAACGAACCAGATGTTGTGTGGTTAATATATTGTTTGGTTTCTTTCTATGGTAAATTTTGACAATTTTCTTAATGATTACTCTCCCTTAATTGCTCCATTATAGATTTAGCTGTCTTTCCCATGGATGAATATTCTTTTCATTTTTCTCTTAATTAGCTGTTTTGAATCTTTTCCCTTCTTTAATTTCGGGCAGATCATTTGTTTTTAATTCCGTTATCTATTTAAGGAATAAAATTGTTTCCTTTATTTTACTCTTTTGATGACACTACCATCCCCACACTATATGAACCCCTTTCTTTTCTCTCTGAGAGGGCACCCTTTTTTATCCCACTTTCACTACTACTACGACTCACAAAAGTTCTCAACTAGTTTATATACAAAATAATTACATTTTGGTACTTTTGAAATTCAAGAGTCATCGGATTCGGTCATTGCTTCCACTGTTTTTATTCAAAATCCTATTATTATTATTATTACTTGCAGTCTCACTGGTAAGTCTCTTATTGATACATTTTATATATCTAGTCTAACAACGTTATGATATTAGAAAGCATGCCTATAGGAGTAGTTTGAAATAATTGCTTACTGCTTTCTTGATGTGCCTTGCTTTATTGTTTTGATGTGCCAAACTATGTGTGGGTTCGTCTTGTGCTTGCATTGCTATTTGTTGTATTCAACAAGTGTCATTAAAGTGGGGTTCTGAAGAGTCGCCCGACAATGTGAAGGGAAGCTGCCTACTCTTAATTTAGCTTATTTTATGCTTTTACTAATATTGGGCTGTAATATTGTATAAACATTATATGTAATAATAAATTGGGGACTGCACGGGGGAGCGGAGACTTGTGTGCTACGTGAATCATCTAGGCAACTCTTAACATAGGATCAACGATGAACTTATTTGGCCGCCTAGAAATCATTCTTTAGGGGTCTTAACTAATTCCGACATATTAAATTAAGTTTTGGCATATCAACTTGAATAGCAACATGGAAATTAATGTTCAAATGTTGGAATTTATTCTACTGCGTGTCTTTATTAATTTCAGCATATTATCATTAATTTCCAGCATATAAAGTTATTTTCAGCATAATAAAATCATGTTTAGTACATTAATATTGATTCCAACATGTTAGCATATTAAGTTGAATCTAAGCACGTTAATATATTTTCCAACATGTTAGCATATTAAATTGAATTTAAGCATGTTCATGTATTTTTCAGCATGTTCCAATCAAATTCTGCAATGTTAATATGTTTTTCCGCATGTTAATTCACTTTTCAGCCTTAAAAATGAGTTTCTAGTATGTTAATGCACCTTCCAGCATTAAAAATGAACTTTCAGCATGTCATAGACTCTCCCGCATTAAAAACAAATGCCAGTAACAATTTTCAACATGTAAATTTTCTAATTTTAAACATTGTCATTGATCTGCTACATGTCTTGCATAAATAACATCAATAAGCATAACTACGCATTTACTCTACTTTGACATGTCCTTTTATTCTTAAAAATTTCCAACATTCTATCTCTTGTCGACAAGTGATCATGCGATCCTAGATACCATGTCTATAGGTTTAACTATCTTTTACACAATGAAGTAGCGTTCTTATTCTTTCACGTTTGCTTAACTTTGACATGCCTTTTATTCTCAATAAATTTTTACCACATTATTTTAAATGTCTTGGCAATTACTTTCAATAAATAATTGTGTGACACCTAGATATCATGCCTATAGGTTAATGACACAAAAACACGTTATTATTTATCGTTGCATGCAAATCATATTAATCACTCTTTAATCAACCAAGAGGCTAACTTGATACATTATATGCTACTTGATGTTCTTTGTGTTTTACGCAATTTGAGTCATAGGAATCATAGCTTTGTTTGTCTAGACCACAAATTCAAATTAGCAAAGCCCAATGCCTCTTGAACGATAGATGGGACGATATGTATTTCTAGAGGCGTTGGTTTTATATTTTTTTAGTGCGCCTTTAGGTTAACAACCATCCTAGATGGGGGTGGGACGGGTATTCATTCGTAAGTGATGATGCCCAGAGACATTACACGACGTTTGACATTGTTACTTGTTTAAGAATCTAGCTAGTGGATCGGATAATGATTAACAAGTTGAGGTTCTGATCCGAATGAAACCAAAAACATTTCTTTGTTAAATTTTTTCGAATTCATTCTTTTTTTACTTTACATGCTTACTTATTTGGGGTTGTCAGTTTAATAAGCAGTCCTCTTTGTTATAAATCATGTCATTCCTTTCTTGTCTTTGGCATGCTTTATGATTTTATCACTTAAGTAATTGATAGTTAAAATAAATTAAATAATGTGTTTGTTTATTCATTACTTTATCACATAAGTAACATTAAGTTAACAATAAGTGACCTTTATTTGATCACATAGAATCCCAACGTAAAGTACGAATTCAGTCGGGAACCACATTTATGGACCTCGAAAGGTGCCTAACACCTTCTGTTCGAGGTAATTTGAATCCTTACCCTAATTTCTGGTGAACTAAGACTAAATAACAAAAATAAGTTCCTAGTTATCCTAGACCGGTGCCCTAACACACCTTAATACGTTAGGTGATGACTTTTCACACTACCTTTAACAATCCCAAAAAGAGTGGTCATGTCGAATCCCTCTTTTCGTGGAAAAAATGGGGCACGACAGAATGGCGACTCCATTGGGGATATTTAGGTTCTAACCATTACGATTTTGTGTTTTATGTGGGATTCTTTCACCTTGTTTGTTTTATTTTTTTGTAATTGCCTTCTCTCTTTCTCTTTTACTGTTTACATCTTGATTTATTCTTGTATATTAGTCTCTTCTATATTTTCATTTTATGTGTTTTTATTTCTACATGCCTATCCCCTTCCATTTCCCCTAATTTTTTTTGGCTATGTGCGTTATGTTTATTTACTTTTACATTGATAAGCATGCTATTATATTTTGCTATGTTCTATATGTTACTGTTTTATATAACTGGCATTCCACTCATACTTTCCTCCACTTGGAACCTCCTTTATTTTTTTTACGAACGGTTGCGTGGTTGCACAGACGTTCTTTCCTAAAACACCCTTCGAGAAATGCCTAGTGGATCGATCGATCAGTAGTGCATCGACAGTCACCATCTTTTCCACTCTCGAGTTATCCACTCTAGGGAACCATGTCATAAACCTACTCTTGTCTCTTAGATCTTGGCTACATATTTCTTTTACTGAGGAATATGCGTCCCATTCAACCTAGCATGCCTTGGAACCCTTGATGCATTGAATGTTAGTCTCATTCAAAGTCTAAAGGGGTTCACGTCCCCAAAAGGACGCACAATTATTTGCTATGTGTTGCATTTTTGTGTATGTATTATCTATCTTGTTGTTTCATTATTGTCTTAGTCACTCCTTACTTTTAGTGTTCTTACTTTAGAACTCTTTACTCTTAACACTTTTGTCATGTTAGGGCCCTACAATACACTCTTAGGGCCTATTCAAAACTTCCCTTCAATCATCCTCCTGACTCATCCGTTAGTATATTAATCATCTCTAGGTCCAACTCTTGCTTTGATAAAGAGTTTCAGTCCCATTCATAATCTTTTAGTTCAACTTATCATTTTAGGATATCCTCCTCTTAATACTTCCAATGTTTACATACTATTGTCCCACATAATCCTTTTGATATTTGTCATATTCATGTCATACTCTAGCTTTCACAACCTCTAAGTTACATAGATCTCTCATAACTTCTATTCACTCCGAATGAGCACAACTCATGAGTAGAATATTCATTCTAGACTCCCGTGCGTACTCTTTGTTCCTAATCATAAATCCTTTCTTCTAAGGTTTACTAGAGTTGAACATCAGAAATGTCCAGTCAAGCAATATTTATCAATCTTGTCAATAGCGAAGCTGAGCATTAAAGCTTGGGGCTACATCGAAACAAAGTCATTTCGAGAATCAGAAGGCTAGAAAGAAGGATGGAGCGAATTAGTGGAATAATGACTGATCTTTGAGATTTAGTTGATATGCCACTAGGTTTTCCATAGCTGCTATGTGAAACAGACGTTAGCACTCCCATCAACACCACAAGTCTCCTATATTGACAACTTTACCTATGTCTGATCGTGTGATACACACATGCCCGCAAGTCTGTATTCAATTGCATTGCTAAAAACACTTAGTGGGTTGACAAATACAAGTAGGAAGAAGGAAATGGAAGTACAAGTTTCTAACCATGAGGCAGGATCATCTCAACAACCCAAAATGAAAAGTCATCCAAATCAAGGGAAGAAGACAAGGATAGAATTGAGGACTTGAACTTTCCATTATATGATGGGTCAGGAAACCCTCATTCCCATTTGAAGGCATACCTTGACGAACTAGCACTTATAAGTCAATGCGATGATCTCAAGATGAAGCTCTTTGTTAGTTCACTTAAGGGTCTAGCATTGATGTGGTACGCCAAAAATGATACTAGCATATGGGTTTCTTGGGATCATTTGGCACCTGACTTTCTTAGGTGGTTCGACAATAAGCTAAAGAGGAATTTCATAGCCAAGGCCAATTTAGTTAAGCCACAATCAAAGGATAAGGGAAAAATGATCATCAATGAGACGCCAAAACCTCCAAAGCCTGAAGTAAGCATACCCCAACCCTAACTGATATGGTACCTAGCTCCAGATATTGTCCCATCATTTAATTACGTCCAATCCTATTATCCCCAATCCTTCACAAGACCATTTTCTCAAACTGTTTGGTACCCACATTCAATCATTGCTCCAACATCGAACTACATTCCAGTTTTTTACTAAAATCCGCTAACAAAACAATGATCTACTAAAACTCAACGTAAGCTTCAGAAAAAAAATCCACCAAGATAGTACACCTCTTTAGTTGGGCTCATAGCTCAACTTTATGAAAGACTAAGGATGGTTGGATATATTACTCTGATTCTCGCAATTGTCATGAACACATATTCACCATGGCTTGATTATTCTAAAGTTTGTGCTTATCATTCAGGGATGAAAGGATACACCACAGAAGAGTGGCAAACTTTGAAAAACAAAATTCAAGCATTGATTGATACTCAAGTGATAAGTGTGATGAAGCCAACTGTGATGATGATTGATTTACTAGGCTTGACTTACAAGGGTTCGACGTTGGTGTAGAGGATATCATGTTGATTCTCTACTCCAGACTCTCAAACATTTGAAATTCAATCAAGATTTACAATTTACAGTTTCCTTTCATGTTTTCCTTGCATATATAATGTGAACTACGGTCGACCTGATTCCCCTATATGAGGGATACGTAGGCTCTCATTTTAATGAATTTGGTCTCATAATAATAAAATATTCTTTTTGCCTATTTTTTCTTATTTTATATGGAGTTGTATGAATCAATAATGTGATGTGATATCAACTACAAAGGTGTTTTGAATCAACAAATTTGATGTTCAACAAAAGTTGACCTTTCTTATTTCCTATCCTTCTAATCTTCTTTACAATCACAATTGCAAATTTGACATTATGTTCTATCATTACCACGTTTCATGCATTAGGATATCAAATCTTTACGCCTAGATCACTTAGTTTTCCTCCTAGAATGACTTTTGTTTTTATTATGTGTTGAACTTATGCGTAATGTGGTAATTTTTGTTTGACTTGCTTATTTTAGTTAAGGGTTGTCTAGCATTTGAACATCAAACTCAAGTAAGAATCTGCAATATGACAAATATGCTTAATATCTGAAAAGTTTTTAGTCCTCCTTCTCATCGCCGAAGGCAAAACACTATGATTCCTTATCCTCGCCTTACCTACACACCTTCTCAGCAATTTTCTTTTGCACATGACATTTTTGAAAGTGAAAGGATCAATTTAGATGAACGTTAGCAAAGGATTAGTGACTTAGAGAAAAGGTTGAATGAGAAATTGCATTCTAGGGGTATCTACAATTTGAGGTATGAGAAATTATGTATACATCTGAGGATTGATTTACCTACAGGATACAAAGTTCTAAAGTTCAATATATTTGATGGGCATGGGGATCCAATCACACATCTGAAGGACTATTGCGGTAGACCAATTGGCATATGACATAATGAAGATCTCCTAATGAGATTGTTTATTCAAAGTTTGTCAGGAATGGCACTCACATGGTTCACCCAACAAGATTTCGACAAATGGCATAATTGGGAAGAATTGACTCAAGATTTTATGGGGCAATATAAGTTTAACATCAATGCTGGTCCAATAATGTGGGAATTTCTTGAGATGAAGAGAACGACTTATGAATCTTTTGAGGAATATGCAATTCGATGGAGGTTAGAGGCTTCTAAAATACGTCCTTTTGTACCTGAGGAGGAATTGGTCCAAATTTTACTTAGGACACTAGATGGAATATACTTTCAGAAAATGTTCTTCCTGGCCAGTCACAACTTTGAGAGTCTAATTTCGATTGGCAAGAGATTAGAATATGAAATAAAGAATCCATCCAAGGGAGAGAAAGAGGATTCATCACCCCCCATACCTCAAACACAAGGCTATCAAAATAATGAAGAGACCCGCGCTGTTTTTGGTTTTTGAAACAAGGCTCATCAGATCCAATCCTACTCTGTCTGGTAAGATTCTCAAAACAAGGCTCAACCTACTATGTCCGGCAAGATTCTCAAAACAAGGGTCATCAGATCCAATACTACTCTATCCACCAAGATCCAAGACGTTCACGAAAGAAGCATAAAGTGTATCACATAAATTGACGAGTAAATCTTTCCTGTTTCACATCACCATTCTCATTTTGACCGCCTTATGACTAACAATATTTTCTTGTTTACTCTATATTTCTTTATACTCATGAACTACGTTTGACCTGACTTCCATTTGGATACGTAGGCATCCAACTCTGGGTTCGGTCTTAATCTAATAAAACATTTTATTTTCCCTCTCTTTCAAATTCTTACACTTCCAAAGCGTCAGGCTAAATAGGTCCAACTCTTGAGCATATAAAGGCAGAGTACAATTGAGGTTATGATATTCAAATATAGGACAACCATTTCTTTTGGACTAATATTTTCTTTGAGTGGTCCAGGAATTTAAGACTCCAAAGACAAAAACTGGGGCAGAATTTTGAGGTTTCAAGAAAACCTAAAAAATTTCACGAGTAAACAATATATTCATTCACAATGACGTGCAAAAGACACTTTTCATTCTAAACTGGGCCAGAAATTTTTGAAAATTCCTCAAAAATTTCATCACGATGGAGTACAAGTCCCAATGATTCATGGGGTAGAAAACAATGACCAAGACACTTCAATCGAGGCAGAGGAACAAATCAACCTCCCCCTTATTTACAAACTCACAATTTTTCTTTAAGTACATGATTAACAGGTACAAATGAAAACAATCACTCCATCACGAGAGGCCCAACGGCCAGTCCAACATCATGTTCAGAAGCCCAACAACTGATCCAATAGTACAGTAGATACGCTTTCTTATCTCCTCTTATCATTATTATTATGGTTGTTTTCACTACATTGTTCAATCTTCTATACATACACATATATTCGTGCTAACCATTTTATCTAGCTAGGATAAAAGTGGCAGGAATAACAGGTACAAATAATAGAAATTGTTTCATCACGAGAGGCCCAACAACCGATCCCACAGTGCATCGAGAAGCCCAAGAGCTGATCCCATGATTCTACAGTGTATTGAGAGTCCCAAGAGATGATCCTATGATTCCACAATGTATTGAGAATACCAAAATCTGATCCTACGATGAGAAATCAAACAGATGATCCCACGATGAAAAGTCAAAAAGCTGATCCCACAGTGCATCGAGAGTCCTAAGAGCTGATCCCCTGATTCCACAATGTATCAGAAGCCCAAAAGATGATCTCACGATGAGAAGCCAAACAGTTGATCTCACTATGAGAAGCCAAACAACTAATCCCACAGTGCATCGAGAGTCCTAAGAGCTGATCCTACGATTCCATAGTGCATTAAGAAGCCCAAAAGCTGATCCAATGATGAGAATCCAAACAGCTGATCCCACGATGAGAAGCCAAAAAACTGATCCCACAGTGCATCAAGAGGCCCAAGAGCTGATACCGCGATTCCATAGTGTATCGAGAAACCCAAAAGTTGATCCCACGATTAGCAGCCAAATAGTTGATTCCACAGTGCATCGAGAAGACAAATTACCGATCTCATAATACAACAGATATGCTTTCTTTATTTCCGCATTCACTTTATGTTTATTAATTGCTTATCGTTTACATACTCTAACCTTTGTTATCTAGTATATTGTAAAGTACGCAGGTGACAGAGAAGGAGTAACAAACAGAAACAATTTTTGTTTCTGTTTTCAAAATATCACCCTATTTACCCATCCGTCGCATAAACTCAACTTGAAACTCACCCATCTTCATTTTTATGCCCCTCCTCACATTGTTATTTCAAATCCCATTCATAACCGTCTCACCGACCCACGATACCATTGTTGACGCCCCAACCTTTATCAATAATATTTTTTAGGATTATTGTTCATTCCTAAATCTAGAACTACAAACAACCTGATTCTCATAAAATCAGAGATATGTAGGCGACTTAAAGCCAAAGTTTCGGCCACACTATTTTTAGAAATACCTCCCGTTGCTTTCTTCCTAACAAATCGTCATCTCGATCGAACAAAATTGGCTACTACGTCAACTTTCGTTGATTGAAAATTCTTTTATCATTTCCAAGCAATGAAGGAGTAGCTGTTGACACCTAATTTTGACCCCCCAATGCTTTCTTAGGCTGCTATTTTTGTCAAAATTATTTAACTTTTAATACTAATATTTTTTGCACATTATTTTGGTATCAAATAATTTTCGACAAGCCACATTCATGATTTAAAAAATGTACAAATTATTTTATTACTTTTTAGTATCATTTTTATAATTTATTAATTCAAATACGATATTTTACATAATTTTATCAATATTTATTAAATTATTATTTTTTTCACGTAAATGTGCACACTCACAATATACAAATACATTATCTATCTATCTATTATTATTATCGATAATTTTATATAATAATTTTATGTAACATTTATTTCACATGCGCCTTATTAGTTTGTTCTCGTCATTATTACATAGTAGCCTAATTCAATTCAAGTTCCCTATTCATTTAAATTTTAGCCTTTTCCTATCCAATTTATAACAATTTTAGCCTAATTTTACCCAATTTATTACAATTCTAGCCAAATTGTATCTAATTAGACTAAATTTAAATTTTTCGTCCAATTTTGGTTAATTTCTTAATAGTTAGATCTCAGTCGTTGATCAATTTGATCCAACCGTGGTCTATGCAATGTGGGGATATTGAACGAAGTTCCCCATGCATTGCATGACCCTTTTTCACACCCAGAATTATCCCCAACATTTTTGAATTCATCCTAAAGTTGTTTATATTTGATATAGGGGTAATGTAGTCTCGTTCTTAACTTTATTTAGGTGTTTAAATACCCAGGGCATTACACTTCGGAGGTTAGTGGAAACATTATTTGGACATAGCGGAGTTTGCTTACAATAATAGCTACTATTTGAGTATTGAGATGACACTTTTTTTGAGGCATTGTATGGTAGACATTGTCGATCCCCTATTTGTTGATTTGAAACTCAGAAGTTAGATCTCGTGGTATCAACTTGGTTCATGAATTTGTAGATAGGGATCGAATGATTCAGGATAGGCTTTAGGCAACCTATAATAGGCCAAAGAGTTATGCATACCGTAGGTTTCATGCCTTAAAGTTTGGGATTTATGAGGAGTCTTTCTTTATATGTCTCCCATGAAGGGCGTGATGAGGTTCGAAAGGAGGCAAACTTTGCCCTAGGTATATAGGGACTTTTGAGATTCTTTGAATGGTAGGAGAGGTTGCTTATGAGCTAGACTTACCTCTAGACTTTTTAGCTGTTCATCTATTTTTTTATGTATCGATGCTTTGGTGCTATATTCTAGATAAGTCTCACGTACTTTATTGGGACTCAGTTTAGTTGGATGAGAGGTTTACCTTCGTAAATGATCCAATGTCCAGTTTTAGTAGAGATGTAAGACAATTGCTTTTCAGAGATATTCCTATATTTAAGGTTTACTAGATACATTGTCCTGCTAAGGAGGCTACTTGGGAGGTAAATCCCAACATGCATAGTAGTTACCCTTAACTCTTTACCAATTCAGGTATTTCCTTGCCTTTTAGAGGACAAACTAAAGTTTTAATGGTGGATGTTGTAATGACGTAAATTGTAAAATCATGCTTTTTATGTGTTTTGACCATATTTCCTTCCCTGTGGTTACTACATATTGATTTTTATGTGTGCGTATGATTGGTATGGTTCTTGATATGATCAGGAATAATTTGGATACGTTCGGTGGTTTTAAATCTTTAAAGCCACATAGTTGATTTTGGTCAACATTTGATGTTGTGAGTGTTGGATAGCAATTTGGATAGTTCCATTAGATTTAGAATGTCGAATTTGGATTAGTAGTATGGTTGATTTGGGTTTGGAACCTTTATTTCATATTTTGATCCTTCATTTGAAAAATTGCCAAAATGGAGTCTCAAGAGTTAATTTAACAAAAACAATCTTTTTTTTTAAATTCAATGTTTCCACTGAATCCAAAACATCGAAAATAGTTTGGTAGCATATATGATTTACTTCTGTTGGGTCCCAAACGAATCCAAGGGTCAGTTTGGAGTATTTAGAACTATGTAAATTCAGTTGGTGCACAGTTGATATCTGGTGCATGGAGCCTTCTTTGCAAATGCCAGCCCTTGGCTGCGAATATAGAGAAGGAAATTTTCCTTCATCACAATCTCAAGGTGGTGGATATTATCTCAAAGGAAAATCGAGTCTGGGTCGGGTATCTTTCTTTATTCCCGAATGTGATGAGACTTTTACGAACATGAAGCCTTGGTCATGAACACAAAGGCCAAAATTTTGTCCGATCAAAGTTTACCTTCATGAATCTAAAGGTTTGATCATGTTCACTCGAGGTATATTGTTCACAAAACAGTAAATAAACCCTATTTTTGTGATTTCCACTATTTTTGAACCACCAAGCATCTGGAAGAGGCGATTTCATTGGGTTTTCTCACCATTTTTACTTGGTAAACTTTTAAATAATATTTTCAATATTTTTCATTGATTACATATTTAGAAATACCTTTCAATCATGAATTTGAAAATGAGATTTTTGAGGTTTTACCAGTAAAGCTTAATAATGGGTTTTCTTTATTTTGGACCCCATTTTCGCATGGGTTTTCAATTGTAGACTCCTAAACCTTGAAAGAATATATTTCTAAAATAAAATTTAGGTTTATCCCTTTTATTTTTGAACTCATTTTGGACCCATTAAATATGGACAATATGGATATTATTAGCTTTCAGTTAATACAGATGCTATTTTGAATATTATACTTGATTATGAGGCCATTTGAAAGGGGAAACTCCATGTTGAAATATTTTAGGCTTGAATTTCATCGTTTTGAGGTAAGTTATGACTTAACTTCTTTTAGATCGAGCTTAGTAGTTAATGAATAAGTAAAGTGTACTAAAGGTTGAGAAAAATAACTATGGGGTTTTTATTTTGAGATTTTTGTTATTGTTGTGTGCCTGATTGAGGGCTTATATTTTGTTGTTGTTGACTTGTGATATTTGATATTATGTGTTGCCCTTGTGGGGGTTTTATTTACTGTAACGCCCCGAGTCTGGTACTCGAAATGCCACACAGTGCTCATGACCCCGAAGGACCATAAGCTAACCCATGACTGATATCTGTACCTGTACACTGTAGATATACTTTATAAATAATGAAATAAAGGCTGTAAGGACGTAAGGTTCAAAACTGAGACATAATATCTGTTAAAATATAACATCTGGGTGGGGTATGAAATACCCAAAACAACTGAAATAAATGTCTGAACATACTAGTCCGAAAGCCTCTAAACTGTCTGAATAAGGAGTTGATGGGACATATCCCCAACTAACTCCAACTACTGAAATAAATTAATTAATGAGATAATAAAGTAATGGTCATGTCATCGAAGGATGAGGACTAACTGCTAAGACTGGAATGCTACTGATGCTCTGGAGCTCGTACATCTGAACCTATGGTATAAAAAACCATAGCGCAAATGCGTCAGTACGTTTGAATGTACTGGTATGCATGTGAGGTAGGCTGAATGCAAGGGGTTCACATGAATGAACTATACTAACTGACTGAATAACATGAACATAAGAATACATGCATGAATGCATAATCACTATAACTGAGTTCGTGATAACATGATTACTGAATCTGAGTACTGATAACATGAGATACTGATAACTGTATAACTAAAATAACTAATACTGAGCGAATGTATCTGACAGTCTAGTTTTTGATAAAACTAGCAGAGTTCCATTCTGTTCTGAGTTGACTGTATTTGACAGTCCTGAATTCTGTAGAACTATCTGAGTTCTATTACTGAGACTGAATAACTATATCTGATAGTCCTGATCTGTAACTAAAATTGTGGGAAGTAGTCATCTAACCGACATGCCCCAAATAAAGTAATATAGATGAGGTGGGGTCCAATCTGTAACCCCAATTGGAAGGGTGTTAATACCGCGCCACTGGTAAGAACAATCTGTGAGTAACCCTCATATAACAGGTAACTCTAGTGAGAATGGTGGGAACCCTCATATAACAGGTTAATCCACCTCGTCTACCCTCATATAACATGCTATGATGTCTCAACTTACGCTGGCTACGTAGTTCTGGAATGCAAGGATTGCTTCTAAGAATCACACCCTCATATAACAAGTGGGTTCCTATTCTTGGGTTCACTCGGTGCATATTTTCTACTCCCATCTAAATAGATAATGAACATGATTTACTGAACTGTACCGAGTTAACTAAGTTCCATTGACTGACGGAATACTACTGAGATTACTGAATTTTTGAGATTACTGAGTTTACAGAGTTTTCCTGAGTCACATGACTGACTGAATTTCTATGAACATGGCTCGACTGAGAGTATCTTGAAAACATGACACTGGCTCTAGGGACACAATGAATTGTCGGGTACAAGTATCACCAGGACTTGATAGCATAAAATTGACAAAGCATGACTTTCTTGAATACATGACCAACATCACAATCCATAATACAATAAGTGGGAGATTTCATGAAGTACAAGTTCTAAAGCACCACAATGGCTACACATATATCCATAATTCATTGACTAAGATATTTCATCAAAAACTGGACATGCATAAATTTGTACATAAATGGGGATTTCATAATATCATACTAGTATTACACTTTTCCTTCACATAGGCATTTAATCGAACACATGGGGAGAATGCTTTGGTTATACAATCATCAACACATCTAATAATCATGGATACATCAATCAACATGTAAATTTAAGGGTTTATCATGATTATTATGCAAATCACGACATCCTAGGGTCAATCATTGGAATAGGTAATTTAAAACACGAATCAAAACCCCACAACATCATGAACATGAATTTCAATTCAATTTAAATTATGAGCATTCATAACTACACAAATTTTAGATTTTGAAAAGAGATTCTTGAGCTTCATGGGTGAAAGGGACCCATGAATCAACACATGACATACCTGGGTTGTGAGTTTCTTGAAGTTCTTGGACTTGATGAACTTGAATCTCTTAGTTTCTTGAAGAAGATTTGGATCTTGTTCTTGGGGATTATCTTTGAGAGAAAACCCTAATTTGATATTGTAGATGGATAATGAACTTATGAGCCTTGATCTGATATTATTAGGGGTTAAAACGGGTGGAAAAAGACCCTAATACCCTTTTAAAAATGAATTTAAAATAACCGTTTGAACTATGAGACGGTGGGTGAGATGGCCCATCGTTGGGTCGACGGTATGTCGGTCCTAACCATCGCACCTGGGCAGAATAGGGGTTCACTGTCTCTGCTACGACGGCTTGGGCGACGGTCCGTTGCTAGTTCGATGGTCCGTCAGCCTGAGCCATCACCCTTAGGCAGAAGGTGGTCTCACTACCTCTGCTGCGACGGCTTGGGTGACGGTCCGTCACTAGCTCTACGGTCCGTCGGCTCTTACCGTCGTCCTGGGTAGTTTTGACTGCTTCCTGTATTTTGGACATAACTTTTTCTTCCGATGTCAGATTTTGACGGAATGGGTATCGATGGAAAGATTATTCAATTTCCCACTCAATAAAAAGTGAAAATCTTAAAAATATCATACGTATAAAAGTGGATTCATCTTTCAAAGTAAGTTTCTAACATACTCGGGATGATTTCAAGCTAGGTAGAAGTATGGGGTATTACATTTACATCATTGTACTTATCTATTTTAATTGAGGTATTAGATTAGTGAAATTTGGTGCACTAATGAGGTATTTAAAAGAACCCATATGTGTAAATTTGGTGTTGTAATTAAAAAATTGGCACCAATACACTTTAATCTAGCCTACCCATTACTCCTAGCTAAGCTTGGATAAATTATCAACTACCCATGCATGAACTCACACCTAGAATTGCATAACCCCAAGGTATCTCTCTACTTGATTACACTCTTAGCACTTTCAATCTCAAAATAGTGTCCTAAAAGCAAGAAAATTGTCATTATAAAAACATTACAATTAAACCCCCCAGTTTACATTTATGGTTGTTTTATTCACATTACGAGTTAAATTTGAGTTAACTATCAACACTTTTAGGTTTTGAATTTTTTGTTTTCACTCCTTGTGGATTCTACTCAACCTATGTTGGGTTATTATACTGACAACGATCGCTTACACCCATACACGAGTGTAATTTGAGCATTATTAAAAATGATGCCGTTGTTTGGGAATGAAACATAGTTTTCACTATTATAGTGTTGTTAGTGACCTTGGGTTAACCGTAGTGTTTTAGTTTACATTATTTGTTATTTTTTTCATTTCTCAAATGAATATAATAGCATACACGATACCATAAGCCAACACGGTAGTAATGCCGGCTCTTTTGATAAGCATCTTGGGGATGAGGATCACCATGGAGATGTAGGGTGAGCTAATTCTATTCGTATTCCACTGATGAAGGAAATAGAGTGTTTCACAATACTAACATGATACTTTATTTTCTTCAAATGAAAGGGTTATCTGGAGGCCAAGCGCACGAGGATGCTAATCTACACTTGAAGAATTTCATTGATGTGTGTTCTCTATTTGATGTAGCTCATATTTCTCAAGAGTCAATCCTTTTACATATTTTCCCATTTTCTTTGATGAGAGAAGTGGTTTTATGGTTGTGGCCTTTGCCCACGGGATCTATCACTTCATAGGTTGATTTACAGAGAAATTCTTGGATAGGTATTTTCCTCCTTCTTGGATGTTGCATCTAAGGGACGAAATCAACAACTTTCGCCAACTAAATGGTGAACAATTGTATAAAGTATGGCAACGATGATAAAATAATACAATGCCCAAATCATTAGGTTTTAGAAAAAATGCTTCTGTAAATTTTCTGTAGGGCATTGGATCAATTGAACAATACGGTAGTTGATAATGCAGCCGGTGGTTCTCTTGTCAAACTATCTTATAGTATTGTGGTGGCTTTGTTAGATCAAGTGACCAAGAAAATAGAGGTTGGCACACAAAATATACTGAGGTGGCCATAATGTCTCTCTCCATATCTTTTCCAAACCAAGAACAAAGGAAAAATAATGAGGAAAGAGATAAGAACATGGCTAAAGTGATGACTCAACTTGATCTTCTCAATAAGCATGTAATTGGAGCTCTTTCTAAGGCGATCAATGTCATTTCTTCTAAGAGTGTTAAATTTTATGACGATAATGAAGTAGAGACTCTTGATAAAGAAATTTGGTTTTTGTCGAACCAATCGGGGGGTTCCCACCCCACCTATCAAAGGCAAGGTGGAAATCAAGGTTGGAAGAAAAAAGACCGTGATAGAGATTGGCATGATAGAGATCGTAATAGAGATCGGGATTGGATAGATAAGGATAAATAATATGATCGGTATATACCTCCACATGATAGGTCCAAGGATAAAGATCATAGCTTCATTGACTAAAAAAAGTTAAAAAATGAAGATGTCCTTACTTGTATTTTGACACGTGTTGAGGGAACCGATAAGATGGTGAGACAGGTAAAAGTGATATCTCATAACTCAATAAAATAGTGATATCTTATTCGGACTCTATTAAGTAACTTAAAACTCAAGTGGGTCAAATATCGACTCAACTCAATGTAAGGCCAAAGGGTGGATTACCTAGTGACACAGATGCTACTCTTAAGAATGATGCTCACATTAAGTCTATTTTTATAAGGAGTGGTCAATATTTGGGAAAGATGATTTTGATCTTGGTGAATACGCCTAATGAAAAGGAAAATGATGAATAAGCAAATGCAAAGCGAAAACGGCTATAAAAGCTAAATGATGATATTCCAAAGCCCAATGAAACTTTTGTTGAAACATCGAAGGTAGTTGAAGAAAAGAGTGAAATCTAGGAAGCTCCTAAAGTGATTGGTGATGATACACTAAAATCAGACGTAACATCGATTGTTCCTTTGTCTCAAATCAAAATTCCATTGTTAGAAGCTTTACAAAAGATGCTTAGGTATGCTAAATTCATGAAGGTCTTGGTTATAAAGAAATGAATCATGGACATTGAAACTATAGAGGTAACCCAAAATTGTAGTTCCATAATGTCTAGCACACTGGTGGTGAAGAAGGAAGACCCGGGTACATTCACTATTCCTTACACTATTAGGGTGCATAAGTTTAGGAAAGCATTGTGTGCTATCGGGGCAAACATTAATTTTTTGCCACTTTTTGTGCTTGAAAAGTTAGGTTTAGGTATCCGCACACCAACCTCTATGAGGCTTTTAATGTCTGATTGTTCAATAAAAAATCCCATTGGTGTGTTGTATGATGTTTTAGTAAAAGTTGACCTATTTATCTTTTCGATTGACTTTTGTGATTCTTGATTGTGAAATTGATCTTGAGGTCCCAATTATTCGTGGTAGAACATTCCTGGCTACGGGATGGGCCTTAGTTGATGTTGAATGTGGAGAAATAAAATTCTATGTGAACAATGAAGAGGTCTCCTTTAATATGTGAAAGTCCATGAAGCAACCTATGAATTTGCAAGTGGTTTCGGTGATCGATTGGGTTAATGGTGAGGTAACTAACACCATAAAGGAGAATCTTATAGATTACCCCTTGGTGGGTGCATAACGAAACTTTGGGAGTGAGGTAATTAAAGAAAATAATGAGGTGGTTAATTTGATGAAGAGTCTTGGCTTTTATAATAGAAACACTTGTGATAACAACACCTTGCCAACTGTTGTTGTGGATGATCTAGTGCCCTGGCAAAAGGAAGCTTCAAAGTCTACAATGAAAAATTTCATTCGTGCTATTGGGTGGCCCATGGCGGACGCAAAATGCATTGTTTTTGGATGCTGCTCAAATAAAACCAAAGAGAAGAGGAAGTATAAAGTTAAAACATTGAACCAAAAGGCCCGTGTGGCTGATAATGTGTTCCTTCTCAACTATAGGTTAAAACGTTAGGCTGGCAATTTTAAGTAGTAGAGCCCATTCATGCACTTAAATGTATATTCAAATGCAAAAATTGAGTTAGTGGATCATGAGAAAAAGAAGTTTATGGTGAGTGGTTAAGAATTGATGTATTACCACATGGGTGAACTCAAAGTGACTACAGTTGAGTTTCTTCGATTAAAAAAGACAAAATAATAATCAAGGGACATCGTGCCGCGACGTTAAATCAAGCATTAGATGAGAGACAACCCATTATTTTCATGAACTTTACATGTATCCTTTTAGTTTTAGATTGTTAGAATAGTTTAGGATGTTTGTTTTTGATTAATCCATAAAAATTTGGAACTTTGAAAGTGATTTGAGCAGATTGGGAGGCAAAAGGTGGATTGGAAGAGAGTTTGGAGATGTATCAACTAAAAAATTGAGGAATTGAGCGACTCCTAGGCGCCTGGGGGTATCAGTTAATGTAATCGTGACACAGACCATGATCATGATATGTCAGCTCAAGAGTGCCTCAGTTATCACAATCACCATAGGAGGCCAATGATCGCGATACCTAAAGTTAGTGGACTATCATGATTGCGATACCCTTATCGCGATCATGGTACTTTCGGTTATAAATATGTCTGAACTATTTATAAAATGGTTCCACTCCATTCTCTCCTTTAAATACCCCAAAATACATTATTTTTATCAATCTTGGTACCATGGTGCGCGGTGCCATGGTGCCATGGTACGCGGTGACATGGTGCCTTGGCGCCATGGTGCCATGGTGCACGGTGCCATGGTGCCTTGGTTCTATGGCGCCTTGGTGCCATGACGCCATGGTGCACGATACCGTGAAAAGGTTTTCAAAGTGTCCTTCATTTGTATCTTCACTCAAACATCAAGTATGCCTCTTAATCTCCTCTTTAACTGTTGAAATTGATCCTTATTTTATGTTTAGGACCTAAAATTTAGTTTGTGATTTCTTTGCTTGTTGGTGCTTGAAGTTGATTTGTATGGTGTGTTTTGTGTTTTCCTTGGTGTGTACATGATTGGGGAAGTCTTGCATACCCAAATTGGATTCAAAACAAGTGAGAGTTTGAATCGCACACCAAGTGTTTGAAAATTTTCCCAAATTAAACCTTTGAGAGTTCTTGCCATGAGTTTGAGGGAATTTCTGAGTGATTATTCAGTATGGTTTATGTTTTTTGGTTTGTGAATCGTGTATTAACACGGTTGTTTGAAAATAATGCAAAATTTGAGTTGGGGATTTCTGAGGACAAGCTCTTAGGTGTTGTGATCGTTACTCAGCAGATCACGATAGTGATACTTGAGGCTTGTCTGATAGAATCCACCGGTGTCACAATCTTGACCAACATATCAAATAGCGATACCCAAGCCCTGTCTGACAGAACCTTTAGGTGTCGTGATCACGACTCATCAGATCATGATAGCGATACTTGAGGCTTGTCTGATAGTTTGAGCAAAAGGCTATAAATTATTGTTTGAACCTAAATTTGATCCTTGAGTCATTTATTTAGATTTTCTCAGTCACATAGCATTGTTTTCATATGATAATCTTGAAAGTTCATGCTTGTGTATTTTTTTCAGGTTTTCAACCAAAGGCTAAGAATGGTATATTTCAACCAAAATTAATTTCTCTCTCTCGAATGTCAAGCTACCTATTATGAGGATTTTTCCAGGAAGAATTTGTTCCCTGAAAGAGGCTTCTCCTTAGAACGAGTTCCCGATACCATCCCAGGTTTATATTAGAGGTTGGAGGAAACTGAATAAGTATGCTTTGCACCGGACCCATGCCATATCAATAGCAATGGGTGTGGGAGTTTTACACAAATCTCAAATATGTAAATCTATTCGACCCAGTAATGAGGATAAGACGCAAGATGGTCCATTTCAGGTCCAAGGAGGTCAACATAGTGTATGGGTTATCACTGTTTGATGCAACAGATTGTTCTCTGAGTAGTTGGTTGGCATCGTATCTGTGCTCGAAAAAAGAAGTACCTTGTGCTACCACTAAATCTGGGATTGCTTTGAATAACTCCACATCGAAGGCGAGGATTTGGTTGATGATCATCTGCAACTGTGTCTCCTCGATCATTAATATGACAAGTATCCTAGTGATGCAAGCTCAGATGGTCACCCATATCCTAGACAATATTTCTTTGAATGTAGACTATTATTGGTGGGGCCATTACAGGAGTTGACAAGTGAGATGTGGATGATTTGGGAGTTAATTTCTAGATTACCCACAGGACCTGGTAAGTCTTCTGTCGGTCCCACATCCTATGTTTCTCAAAGGGATTATGATAAGCTCCTGGAATATCAGAAGAGGAAAGTTCCTACCATCTCTAAGTTGGAGCAAGCTTACACTTCCTTGGCCAAGTTGTACTAATCTGAGGTGTATTTATGCACCTCAGTGTTGTTACCCAATCTTATTTATCTTAGTTTTGATGATTTCTCTTGTGCTTAGTAAGTAATTCTTGGTATAAAGAAGCATATAAAGGTTATGTTATGCAAATATAATGTTCAAAGTGTGCTCATAGTGAATTTGGAGTCAAAACACCAAGTTAAGAATCAAGGAACAAAAACTAGTACTCTTAGCTTAAGTTATGGCCTTTACTAGTTCATTGTCTTGATTTGTATCTTGTTTAGCTCTAACATGTGGTGTTTGATGCTATATGATACTTGGAGATTTGATCATGATGATAAATAGAGGTTATACAAGCTGGAAATTAAGTGGAAATAGCATCATAAAGCTTGGACTTGGAGGATAAAAGCATGTGACAAACTTGGACCATAGTTGGACGTTTTGAACTACTTGACGTGCCACAGTGCCTAGGTGCTGCGATAAGGCCATGGAACACCCTTGGAATCATCCTATATGGTCAATTCCAGAATTCCTCTACATTTTTAGTGTTCCAGGCTGCCTATATGGTGCGATATTGGCGTGATATGCCCTTATGTTGAAATCGACAAATTTTGTCCTCCTATAAATAGGACACTTAGTCATTATGTTAGACACCTTGGAAAACATTGGGACTTGAAAATATGATGGATAACACTTAAATTAGGGTTCTTATTCTATTACTTTGGTTTGTTTATGGATCTTAATATGTATTCATTCATTGTGACTATGGTTATGTCCATGATCGGCTAAACACCCTTTTTTAGGGTTAAGGCCAAGAACATGAGTATTATTGTCATGAATTGACTTAGTTATTGTTGTTTATCATTATTAGTTGTTTATTTATCCTTTTTATTAGTATATTAAGGATTCACAACCCTTAGAATACATAAATAATCATCTTGTGAACCCGGAAGCAGGAGCAACAGGATAGATAGTATAAGATTGTAATCTTTTAATTGAATGAAGTTATAATTCACATTTAGGATAGGAATATACCAAAGTGACCTATTTATTTTAATTACGAGATGAAATGTGAATGCATTTAACTTAGTTCTCGCATCCCCGCTCAATGATATAATTGCAGGGCTAAGTTAGATAGGTGATTAGGAGTTAGAATGTAGTGATAATATCAACCCTGTGAACCAACAACCAAGATATTTAACCTAAATACTAAAGTTCTATAATGTAGTATGATTGTTAGCAGAGCCTTAACCCTAGTCTTTTCCCATTGATTGTTCAAACCTTTACTTTTTCACATTACTTAGTTTACGAATACTTATAACTTACAAACTTTTGTGGCTACGTATACACTGAATTAATCTTATTAGTGAATTAGTCTTGGATAGTTGTTAATATAATTCTCTGAGGGATAGATACTTGGCTTGTAAAAGGCCACTATATTACTTGGTGAGACCACGTATACTTGCGTGTGTGCTTGGGCGCAATAAGTTTTTGACATCATTTCCGGGGACTTTTAATAGGAAACTATCTTAGTTTAGTTTCACCTTTTGATTTCTTTGGTGCTTTTCACTTGGTCTTGGTTTTTGAATTTACAGGCAATAGGTTAACAAGCAAGTAAGCTAGCAGAGGACCGAGAATTGGTTAAGCTAGACCTAGAGCTTGAGCAATGCTTATATCAATGGAGGAGAGAAGCAGTCCTTCTCTACCATATCCCATAAATTCATGAGGAACAAGATATTCCTGCTCCCATGCAAAGTGGCAATCCCACTTGTAACTAATGTGACCTCTGCCATCCCAGATCGGCTACTGGAGGTAGATTTGAATTGAAGCAGAATATGGTGTAGCTTCTGCACAATAGTAGATAGTTTACCAGGCTATCACATGAAGATCCACAAGTCCACTTGCAAAACTTTTTGGAGATCAGTGACACATTCATCTCGATAGATGTGTCAACTGATTATGTGAGGCTGACACTCTTTCTTTTTTTACATTTGGGGGAAGAAAATAAGTGGTTCAATGCTGAGCCAGCAGTTCCTAGCACAATATGGGATGACTTAGCTCAGAAGTTCCTCATCCATTTCTTTTCATCTAGCAAGACTGCGAGATTGTGCAGTGAGATTTTGAGCTTCAAGCAACTATCAGATGAGAACCTATATCATTCTTAGGAGTGATTCAAGTCTCTTATTTGGGACTGTACACATCATCAACAGTCCAATGAGGTATTAGCTCACACCTTTGTAGAAGCTTTTGACTATAATATGAAGATTTTGGTAGATTTAGCTACAAGTGGTCTAGTGTTAGAGAAGACTTATGATGAGTTATATACCTTGTTGAACCATATAGATTAAGGAAATCTAGATTGGCATGGTGACATGTCTAGAAGCCTAGTGAAAAAGATTATAGGGATGATGGAAGTTGATAGTGTCACAACCTCAGCCACCCAATTGTCTGCTTTGCAAAATCAGATGATGACACAGTTTAGCTGGCTGGGTGTGAATCAATCTCCTGCTCCGGTGAATGTAGTACACCAGACCCCAGGTTGGTGTGAGATTTGTGGCAATAGTGGCCACTCTATAGACTTGTGTATGTTGACACCTATTCAAATTTTGAATTTTGAATTTGTACTAGATTTTACAATTCCTCCCTCAACCTTGTCCTTTTTTCATTTTTGAAATTCAAAATTTGTACTAGATTGTACAATTCCACCTTACCTTATCCTCTAACAAATCTTTTCCTAAATTTCAAATTCTCAAAAATACATTTAAATTCTTTCTCTCACATTGGTGGGTGAAATGAGTTAAATCCTCATCCTTTCCTATGAATACTACCATCACTTTGGTAGAAAGGAAGTCAAAAAGTCTAGAAGTCTCAAAGAGTGGAAAAATAAACTTTTGAGCAAAGAGTTAATTTTTTTTTATTTATTAAAATTTTTCAAGCGGTAGTCTAATCAGGGTTCTCGAAAGATTGCTTTTCGGTGGTGATCAAGACTCCAAAGAAAGCTTGAAGTCCCATTTTATTTCCCTTAAAAAGGTAAACACACTTTTCCCCTTTTAGTTTTATTATCATTTTCTTCTTCATATCTTTCTTCTTCGTAGGTCATAGTTGTAATTTTATTTGTAGGGATTGTTTGTTGTAGACGGCTTTGAAGTCCATAGGACATTGTGGTATCGATATTATGGATATTTTTATGTTCATAATATAAAAATGAGCTAGCAATGGTTGAACGTGTTTCTTTGACTTTATTCTTTGATTATTATGGATAAAGTTTTAATCTTTGCTTAAAAGACATACTTATGCTTTGTTTAAATTCATTGTTGGCGGATATGTTTGTTTTTAGCATGTAAAGTTGTTTTCTTTATGTTGAAAAGGATAGTTAATATTGATTGTTTCGCCTTTTGACTTTATTCTTTGATTATTATGGATAAAGTTTTGATCTTTGCTTAAAATATATAATCATGCATTGTTTAAATTCATTGTTGGCGGGTATGTTTATTTTTAGCACATAAAGTTGTTTCCTTTATGTTGAAAAGAATAGTTAATATTGATTGTTTTTCCTTTTGGTTTTATTCTTTGATTATTATGCATAAATTTTTTATGTTTGCTTAAAATGTATGCCTATTCTTTGTTTAAGTTCGTTATTGGTGGATACGTTTGCTTTTAATATGTAAAATTGTTTCCTTTATGTCAAAAAGGAATGATTACTATTATTAAGGGTCTGTGGAATTGTTTCTCAATTTGAAGTAGTGACTTACTCATTTTCGTAGTCAAAACTGTCTTTGATTTTGTCTTATTCAGATTGAAACATTATTAGGGTTATAGATCTTGTTGAAATGGTGTAGAACTAAAATAAAAGTTGGCATGATTGGACACTCTCTCCTAGAATTAATCTTTTACTATTTTCCTATCTTGTCTTTGAATATAATTTCTCAAATATATTTAATATATGCTATTTGCTTCACTTTGTTTATTGATTTATTGCTTGAAGTATTTTTGCACATTTAGATGTAATGCCCCGAGACTACCCCCTAGACGTCACATGGTGCTTAGGACCACAAGTGATCCCAAGCTAATCCTTGTACTGGCATATTACTTGAGATACTGATTAAAATATATAAAAATAGAAGTAACACGCGGAAGAAATGTCTTTAGTTGAACATCTTCAAAACAAAACTATTAAAACAATTACAACTCAGGTTATACAAAATAAAACCGAAATTAAATACATCAACTCTATTGACCGTCTATGAAACCTCTACTAATATTGACTATAGGTAGCCGGGACATGACCCCCCAGCTATCCTGAGTCAATACGATTGAATAAAGAAAACAAGATGCTACTTGAACTATGATTGACTCGAGCCCTCGAATCAAAATGAGCCATCACCTGCTGACTGGAAACTACACACTGTCTGATTATGATGTGTGGGCTACAACTGGTACCTACATTATGAAACATTGTAGCACATAAACATATATGTGGGTCAGTACTTCTGGAATGTACTGAGTATGTGGGCGTGAGTGCATAAGTAAAACAATAACTTAATATATTCATAGACTTTCAAATAATGCATTCTACGTGTAGGTGACTCACCTTGAGCTTGAATAAAACTGAAAGCTGGAAAATCATAAAAACATGAATAATAAAACATACTGAATAAACTTTGTGAGCCACACACTTAGTTTCTAAAAGCTTTTCTTTTACTCTTTATTTTGGGAGGTTCTTCTAACCGACATAAACCATGTGAACTACCATGGAGTCCAACGTCTTACCTACGTTGGGGAGAGCTGTTCTACCTTTGCCATCTGAATAGAACCTAAGCTAGAGTGATCACTATACTGAACCCTCTATAGGTATTAAAACCTATGGTGGCACATAGTTTTGGAGCATGCGACCTTGGACTCATACCCAACTCGGCACTAAATACTACTCCCATATTATCTGTATGCTCATACTATAGGAAATCCACCTTAAAATAGCATAAGGGTTTATATAATGAAAAACCAATTATGCTTCACTTTACTTTAAATCACAAACAGTCTGAATAATGTGGATTTCATAATCTTAGATAGGGATCAAAAGATCTATTCTTGCTTTAAATCTTGATATAAGCTTGTCATAGAATGCTTGAAAGCATAATCTTATTGAAATCTCAACGCTTAAACTTAGGGCTTAAAATTCATGCTTTAAACTCATGGTAATTCATACTAAAACTTCATGCTTTAAACTCATGGTAATTCATATCAAAACTTCATGCTTTAAACTCATGGTAATTCATACCAAAACTTCATGCTCTATATAATTCTTGAAATACTTCAATAATAACAAGTCAAGATAGTGCAGTCTCATTCATAATATAAATCTTATAAGTTAAAAACATAAACATAAGAACTTCTTGATACACTTTAAGCTTTAAATCTCATGATAATCACATACTTCAAGAATATATAAACTTGGGTATAAACCCTACTTCAAAACAAGTAAATAAAATCTTAAATTCATGCAATTTGGGCATAAGGGTGAAAGGATACCCTTGTTCATAACCCCACATACCTTAATAGACTTGACTTGGTGAAGAAACCTTGACCTTGAAAGCCTTGGAGATGATCTTGAAAGCTTTTTTGAAATTCTTGGATTAGAGAACTTAAATTCTTGTTTTTTCTTGAAGAGGAAATGATGGAATGGATGAACTTGGGGATGATTAGGGTTTGTTCTGGAGAGGAAATTTAGAGAATATGGGCATATAATGCCCTAATTGAAGCCTTAGGTCGTGTTTTTTACGAATTGGGTTACGGTGGGAAAATACCCAATTGCCCCTCCATCATTTAAACCAAAAACTCGTAACTGGAATGCCGATCAAAGGCTCATCGCGATGCAGTCTTATCGGTGGCTTACTGGTTCTGACAAAATGATCATAACTTTTTGCTCGGGTATCAGATTAAGGCAAATTGGTATCGTTGGAAAGCTAATTCAACTATCTACAATTTGGTGGGTCTTGAGCTGAAAAATTCAACGTACATAATAAGTTATACACTTTAAAAATTGACCCTTGTAGAATCGAATACCAAACTTAGGACGAATCAAAGGGTCTTAGCTCAACTTTGCTCTAAGTGATTTCTATGAACACTTTTCACCTAATAAGCACTTCACACACTAGGATAAAAATCATGACACATGCACTCAAATTATAAATCAAGAAATGGATGAAAAAACCTTCACCGCGATGGGATAATGTGTCTATCACTATACCCACCGCGATACACTACTCTCGTGGTGAGGTTCTGGAATCGAAATCCAAATGTGACCCAATCCTCGTTTGAAAAATTTGAAACTTCCTCGAGATATACTTCTTACTTCCCTGAACATGAATTAACTCAAAAGCTAACATCTTGGGGCCGGGAAGACCAAAATGAAAATCGTCGAAGTTTAGGCAAAAAAAATAAGATTAAGTCCCCAACACAGTGTTAAATTTTCAGGTTCTACGCCTCTTATACATGCACTATGAGCTGAACTGGAATAAGAAAAGTATGGGGTATTACAATATCTCCCTCTTGGAACATACGTCCTCGAATGAGACTGATTAAGCTGAGTATACTGAGGAACTGAGATTACATAGTAAACATGCATAACTGAAAACATGATTACATGACTGGGTCTGAAACATGATACATGACTGAATATCATGAACTGAACTAATTCCTTGAATACATGCAATGACATGAGAATGGTTACAAGGCCGAGATAGAAACGATAGATTCAACTCTTGAGTAACCATTACCTCAAGGTGGATCTGATTTTGTGAAGAAAAGATGAAAGGTTTAGGACATGAAAACTTGGGGTAACATCTCCCCCGTGGGATATTTCGTCCCCCGAATGATACCGTCTTGGCTGAAATACTAAGAAAAGACTGAGACGATGCACGAGATACTTACGAACTAAATCATCACTGAATATTTGAATCTGTAACATGATGCATGGACTAAACTGAATTCACAATTTATGTGGATGTGAACAAACTACCTCTTGGAATGGCCATACTCATGAAACTTCAAACAGTAAGACTAGATTGGAAGATAGAAAAAATATAGAAATTTGTCTGTCTGACTGCTAAACTGGATTGTTGGATATTCGGACTGAATTATACTGAAAGCTGATACTCAACTATACATTCCACTTCAAAATTGAGCTTCACTTGAGGCTACTGAAAATATTCACATGGGCACCGATGACTCTACCTACTGAAGTCTAAGCTGAACTGAATTCTCTCACTATGTTCAAGCCTACCTGAATCTACAAAGTGCACACATCACACTGTAATACTAGTCTGAATCATGAATTCAGTACACCCTGCAATTTCACAACTTCCCATCATCATGAATAATCCTTATTACCACTTCAACAACTAAATTTAACCTCTTACTAGGAATTCACTAACGCGCAATGCACCCATCCACTCATCTATACCAACATAAAATTCAAGCCTATCTTCATAACCACATATGCACTTCTAAACAAACACCCATAAAATCATGTTTTTTTATATTCTCTAATACTTCTATCAATAACAACTTCCATGAAATACTCTTAGGAAGACACACATAAAAATTCTCAACTAACCAATACATACACAAAAAGCTTCACCTCAATATTCCTTCAAACTTATAGACTTACATAAAACAAGCATACAATAATCTTTCCAACATGAAACATTTACTCTCTCCCATCTACTTAATTGTTCATCATCACTCTCTTGACCTAAGGGGAGGTCACTGAAAGGTTAGAATATGAGGACCTAAAACATGAAGAGATACTAAGCATAACTTGACACTTTACTGAGGCCTGAGGAATAGAGTATCCTCAACATGGATTCATTACAAAGATCAAAACTGAGGATATACATGGCAAAATCTGCATTTCGCTAACCATTAAGAGTGTAGCATGAGTACCTGGAACTAAACATACTGTAAAACATGAGTACATGAGTCATGAGCTGCATGACCTGAGTATGGAGTTCATACATTCCTAGAACATGATTCGTACTGCTGAATGAACTGAAACTCCTCATACTAGGAACTAGGAGAGTACATGATTCTCTATTATGTGCATGAACATGAACTATGATCATGGAACTGACACGTACGGAATGAGTAGATATCTTGATAACCGAAGTACAAATACTGAAATAAGATTGGGTTGGGCATCTTCCTCCCTAGTGTTATTCTACAACACACAAACATCACTACTAGAATCTGAGAATCTGACTTGGTTCCTTTTCCTACTATCTCCCCCTTAACTTTAATCTATCATGACACATTCACTCAAATTATAAATCAAGAACTGGATAAAAACACCTTCACCGCGATGCGATGATGTTCCCATCGCTATACCTACTGAGACGCACCACTATTGCGGTGGGGTTATGGAATCAAAATCCAAAAGTGACCCAATCCTCATTTGAAAAATTTGAAACTTCCCCGAGATATACTTCTTACTTCCCTGAACATGAATTAACTCAAAAACTAATATCTCGGGACCGGGAAGACTAAAATGAAAATCCTTGAAGTTTAGGCCAAAAAAATAAGACTAAGTCTCCAACACTTAGTTAAATTTTCAGGTTCTAAGCCTCTTATACATGCACTATGAGCTGAACTGGACTAAGAAAAGTACGGGGTATTACGTTAGACGTCCCATTATTATTCATATACTACCATAGAATTTTTCTTCAAATCTTTTGATTGACTTCATTTGGTATTGAAAAGTATTGTTGTATTAGTATGTCTTGTATTTCATATTTGAGATGTCACAAAAAGATGTCATCATCTTATGCTCATTCCTCTTTTCTTTCTTTAATGAAACATGTCTTATACTATATCATATCATAGTATTTGGTGCAAATATATGTTAATCTATAGGGAATATTTGTCTAAATTTTAAGCAACTATGCTTGTGGATCCATGTCTTTCTTTTCAAGGGTTAGTTGATTATATTATGCTAGATTCAATTTTTTTGTAAGATTATTTAAGAGATGGGTTAATTTCTTTTTTTTGTTGGATAATTTGGTTTGCCTTGATATCATAATTGCTATTTATTTATGCTTGAGAATGATATTTTTTTCATCTCATCATTTATCTATTAAATGTAGAATTTTTGAACACTTATTAATTCTTTTATCTTTTTCTTCGCATGAATCTATTTTGGAGTCCAAATAAACTCCTTTCCTTTTGCATTTTGTAATGGGCCAATGAGGCCACCTCTCCGAGTCAAGTCTGATGTTTAAATCCAAAGTCGATTATATAGCGTGCGGGTGCAAGAAGATAAAAGAAGAAGGAAAATGGGTCAAAACCCATTGATGAGGTCGTTAAGAGACTTGAAAAGTCTCAATTTTTATTATTGCCTTATTTTTATTTATTCATTTAGTTATTTATTTATTCATTCATTTGGGCCTCAAAGCCAAAGTTGTAATTTAATATAGGTGAAGTGGAGTTTGAGCCTCAAAGGTCCGAAAACTAGCTTAGACAGATTATGGGACAAAAACTCAAGTACTTAGATTAGGACAGGTGAAGATGGACCAAAACCCAAGTTAGATTAGGACATGATTTATGGATTTGGGCCTAATAACTTAAGTCCTTTTGTCTCCCCCTTTCCCCTTTATATGCTATTTGTTTTTTAGTTTTGTTAGACTTAGTTAGAAATTCCCGCTAAGTCATTAAAACCTGCTTTGCACAAATCTTGAAAATGATTTTTTCCTTAATCAATTTCTTTTCAAAAATCAACTTTTCCTCTTAAAGTTGGTCAAAAAGTTGTTTTCAAATAGTCCAGATAACTACAAGTTAACGGATACTCTTGGTGCCTTAACAACCTTCCAAGAGTATTAATAGGAACCACTTGCTCGGAATTTCTAAACATAAAAGATTTTTTCTATTTTGAATCTTTTAAGTAATATTTTTAGTTTTTCTTGATATTTTCTCAAAAATCAAGTGGAGACTCTATAATTTCTTAAATTGTTTCAAAATTCTTTTTAAAGTTTTAAAATAGTTTAAAAAACTAAAAATAATGTTTTCCAAACCCTTCGAAATTGAAAAGTGAAAAAACAGAAATGACGACTCTGCTGGGGATACCAAACTAGTTTCTAATCAAATATTTTAATTAGTTTCTTTGACTGATTATTAAACTGTTTATGTGCTTATATGTTTAAATTCTGCAAAATTTAACTGTTGTATTTTATGGCATAATCCTGTATGATGATTATTAAACTACTTTGGGATTTCGTGGATGTCCTGGCCCTTGTTGATCAATTTCAAATCAAGTGTTGGGAATACGATCATTTATCTGCATGTGATATGTCCGATGGCTGTTCCTATTTCCAATCCCAAGTCGTCCACTTGGGAACCTAGACGAAACCCACTCTAGACACCCATGATAGAGCTAAACCAAAACCCTATTTAGGCATGAGCCTAGGACGACCCAATACCTGAGGGGGTACTGGGCCTATTAGAAAACCCGCCTTACTTTTATTTGACCACGAGTCATAACAGACAATCATTCTTTACATGTTAAATTGAAGGATATAATGTCAGATTATACGGACCATTGTCCTTTGGGTTTGAGAGTTTTAGTTAGATAGTTTTGTTTAATCAAAATAAGGTCTTCATCAGAAGAATATATGGACGTTTCATGAAGTTCAAAGATCGAAGGGCTTCCAAGGAGGCTTAGTTTAGATTTTCTCCCCTGCGTGGGATTGATATCATGTATTTCCCCTTTCCCTTATTTTGTGTCCCTATTTAATTTATTAATGAAGTTTGTATAATATTTTGGGGTCAATGGAACATCTTACAAATGACATATATATCCTTCAAACGTTAGACTTACCTTTGGCTTGAAAGGTCCCAAGTATGTTAGGCCACGTTAAAAATTATTTATGTGCTAAAGTGTTTTACTCCCTCCGTTTAAAAAAGAATGACCTACTTTGACTTGGCACAAAGTTTAAGAAAATAAAGAAGATTTTTGAATCTTGTGTCCTTAAATTAAAGTTGTGTTAATGTATCAAAATGCCCTTTAATCTGTGGTCCTAAACATGCCATGTGAAAAGTTGAAATTAAAGTATTGCCCAAAAAAAAGGGTCATTCTTTCTGAAACGGACTAAAAAGAAAAGTAGCATTCTTTTTGAAATGGAGGGAGTACTATTTTGCTTTATCTATATTTTTGCCTGATTTTTCTCATATATTACTTTAGTGAATTATTACAATTCATGAACTAACGTTTTTACCTTTTGAATGTTTTTCTTTTTTTTAAAAAAGAGAGAGGCTGATTTGTGTTGGTAATCAAACTTGATCGCTTCCCAAAGACTAAAAGTGAGGTAATCATTGACATTATCAGTCAAGAAGAAGAATAAAATTTCCTCAAAGGCACACTTTTGTCATTTTTCTATCTTGCATCTTGAAGTTAATTTGTAGTCGCACTTTGTTATTTTATTGTAATTGCACTTTATGGTTTGATTTCTTTGTAACTGCACTTTTAGTTGTAAAGAACTACGCTTGACCTGAATTCCCAATAATGGGCCTATGTCGGCTTCGGCCAGTCCCTTAGTAAGTTTATCTTTTCATTGTATCTATGAACTACGTTTGACTTGAATTTCCAAGAATGGAATACATAGGCTGACTATGTCGGCTTCGATCAATCCCTTAAAAAATTTATTTTTTTCGTATTATGGTGGAACTCCGTTTGGTATGATTCCTACCTCAATGGAATATGTCAGCACCGCACTAGCTCGATTATATTCTCCATAAGATTTTATTTAAGAGAATCTTTTTTCAATTTACATGGAGATGACATAGAAACGTGTAATTGGGGAAGAAATTTTTGAGGACTCAAAAATTATACAAGAACTTTACATTTGCTAAAAAGTTAAACATCAGACGTTGCTGAAGTTGAATCGGTGCATAATTTTGAGAAGTTGTAAAATTTCTGGTTATGCTACGCCAGAAAGGACTGGAGTATTTTGCATTCTAAACTGGGGAAGAATTTTTGAGGAGATCTCAAAATTTCCATACTAAATGATATCACAAGATACAACAAAGTCCAAAAGTTTAAAAGTAGGGAAGAATTTTTGAGGGAGATCCTAAAAAATTCCACAAAGACTGCACTTCAATACTGCGAATCGATGATCAATAAAGAGCATCAGGAAAACAAAGAAGAACCAACACAATCAGCCTCTCAAAATTAAGAAATTTTTCTTTGGTTGTAGGAACAATGAAGTCACAATGTTGACAATGTTAAGCTTGATAAAGGGCATCACCAGATCCACTATGGCCTTGCCATAATAATCCAGACAACTTCTCTCCTACTTTTTTCTCTTGATTTATGTTTCTATTGCTTCATTATGATCTCTAACACTTTCTCTAATTTTGTAGGAAAATGATCGGGCACAAAGATTGAGATATGGAGATATTATTCAAAACACTATCTTTTAATTATCATAAGCCAAATGACTTTATCTCTAAACTCTATCTTCTGTTACACTCCTGTCTTAGTTACGACAAATTAGTGCGTAATTAATGAGTGTTGTTTGAGTTATGCAGGTGACATTATGCAAGACCACCTCAGATTGTAACCTTATTCGAGGTAATTTATCTTATCATATTTGAGTCATCCACCCTTTCAAGAGCACGTAACAGATTATCTCCTTAACTTATCATATTTTGGGTCATCCACCATTTCAAGAGGACATTCCCAATAGTCACTTTATTCCAGATGACACATCTTATTATATTTGGGTCATCCACCCTTTCAAAAGGACATATATTATTATGTTTGGATTTTCCACCCTTTAAGAAGATGCATCAGATCATCTTTTTATTTGAGATAACATGTTATTATGTTATGGATGGTCACCTCCTTCAGCGTGATATGTTATCATGTCTGGATCATCACCTCCTTCAGAGTGGCATGTTATTATGTTATGGATCGCCACCTCCTTTAGTGTGACATGTTATTATGTTATGGATCGCTACCTCCTTCAAAGTGACATATAATTATGTTATGGAATGCCACCTTCTTCAGGGTGACATATTATTATGTTATGGATTATCACCTCCTTCAGAGCGACATGTTATTATGTTATTAGACTGTCACTTTCTTCAGAGTGACATGTTATTATGTTATGGACCGTCACCTCCTTTAGAGTGATATATTATTATGTTATGAATCGTCACCTTCATCAGAGTGACATATTATTATGTTATGGACCGTCACCTCCTTCAGAGTGACATATTATTATGTTATTAGAATATCACTTTCTTTAGAGTGACATGTTATTATGTGACCTTCACCTCCTTCAGAGTGACATATTATTATAAACCCTCACATTCTTTAGAGTGACATATTATTATGTTATGGTTCATCACCACCTTCAGAGCGACATGTTATTATGTTATTAGACTGTCACTTTCTTCAGAGTGACATGTTATTATGTTATGGACCGTCACCTCCTTTAGAGTGATATATTATTATGATATGAACCGTCACCTTCTTCAGAGTGACATATTATTATGTTATGGATCGTCACCTCCTTCAGAGTGACATATTATTATGTTATTAGAATATCACTTTCTTTAGAGTGACATGTTATTATGTGACCATCACCTCCTTCAGAGTGACATATTATTATAAACCCTCACATCCTTTAGAGTGACATATTATTATGTTATGGGTCATCATCTCTTTCAGAGTGACATATTATTATGTTATTAGACTGTCACTTTCTTTAGAGTGACATGGTGTAGGTGATTAATAGATAGGTTGGACCGTTACTCCATTCAAAGTGGCATATTACATTTAAATTGGATCATCCGCTCGTCAATGAGACACATTGGATCGCCACTTTGTTTAAAGTTGTATGTTACATTTAAATTGGGACCTATGTCCTGTAATAAGACACGTTGGGCCGTCACTCCATTCAAAGTGGCATGTTATATTTAAATTGGGTCACTCTCCCTTTAATGAGACACGTTGGACCGTCACTCCATTCAAAGTGGCATGTTATATTTAAATTGAGTCGTTCGTCCTTCAATGAGACACATTGGATCGTCACTCCATTCAAAGTGGAATGTTACATTTAAATTGGGTCGTCTCCCCTTCAATAAGACACGTTGGACCGTCAATCCATTAAAAATAACATGTTACATTTAAATTGGGTCATCCGTCCTTCAATGAGACACATTGGACCATCACACCGTTCAAAATGGTTGAGCAAATTAGTTCATCAACTATCCCTGTATGGTATGTTCAAACAGGTATGATCTAATTTATATTTGTTTAATGTTATATTTAGAACTAATTGTTTGTTTGAATTGTTGTTGAGAGCATCCAAAAGGATGAAATTCTCAAATCAAACACAAGTGTGGACTACTACAAAAAGGATGCAGCACAACGTGAAATTTTTTCTTAGCAGCAAAATGGGACGTAGTCTAGAGAAGGACGTCAAACTCTTTGGACGCGAGCTAAAGGAGTCTTGCCACCACCATCAAACAACACCTTTGTTAGAAGGGATGTGGGTACTTTGGGATATTCTAGTTTCAGCTTCACCTTCAGAATATTTCTAAACTCATACCGAGGGTAACCTCCTCTTTCCTTCAAATTCGATTCACAATGTACTTAAAGTTTTGAAAATTATGTCCTGATAGATTCTTACCTATGGATGTGAAGAGATCCATATTCATGGTTAAGAGGTTACAAGCTTTTTTTTCATAACTCAAATGACTTTTCGCTCATCCCGAGCCAAAGATAGTCTAAAATAAAAGACTATCTTTTCTACCGATCGAGTCGAACTACAAGCAGTCTTATTTCCCGAGTCTCGAAGATATGTAAGCTGGACTCTTTGTTAAAACCTAGACTGCATTCCAACCTCCCCTTAATCCTCTTATTCTGCAGCTTTTTGATTTCATTAAAAGAATAACAAATTAAGATAGCTTGTGAATTTCTTAAAAAATCGTGCTTAAAAATCAAACTTTATGAGCTACAAGTGACCTGAATTCTCATGCAACTTGAGATATGTAGGAAACCCGATGCCGGGGTCTGGCCATAACTCCATGAAACTCATGCGAAAACTAACCTCTTCTAGAAATAAATTTGTGGTCAGACAAAAATTAGGAACGACAAACTCCATTTTCCTAGGGTTACTTGCATCCACCCTACCCAAAGAGAGGGGGAAGTTGTTGACACCTAATTTTTTCCCTCCACAATTAAGTTTAATTTCAAGTTTATTTGATTTTAAATAAAGTTACAATATTTATTTCATTCAAATAAAAAGCTTTTCAAAGTATTTATTTTAGTAATTTTGTCATTTTAAGTAGCGATTATATATCATTGTATTTAATTACATAAAAATATATAATTTTGTTACTTAAATATTTATTTACAAAATATTAAATTTTAATCGAAGCTTATCTTGAAAATTAATTCAAATGGGTAAAATCTTGATTTAAATATGATTTATTCTCAAAAATAATTTATTTGGAGAAATATTTATTTGGTTTTATCTAATCAAGAATCTTGGGATTAAAGAAAGTATTAATTCGTATCGAATTTTAATTTAATTTAGCCAATCTATTAGATCTAACAATAATTGAAATCAAATTAGTCATAATTGCAATGCAATCCGCCAATTGATTTTCAGTTTGATCAAAATTAAATAAATTTGGCTAGATTTTAAATTTCAAATGGGGTTATATTTTAAATAACCCTAAAATTCTCAAAAATGACCATAATCTACCCAAATAACAACTCACCAAAACCAAAAATTCAAATTTTGAAATTCAAAATTTGTACTAAATGGTACAATTCCACCTCAACCCTGTCCTTTTTTCATTTTGAAATTCAAAATTTGTACTAGAGTGTACAATCCACCTCAACCTTGTCCTTTTTTCATTTTTTAAAATTCAAAATTTGTACTAGATTGTACAATTCCCCATCAACCTTATTCTTTTTTCATTTTTTGAAATTCAAATTTTGAATTTAAAATTTGCACTAGATTGTACAATCTCCCCTCAACCTTGTCCTTTTTCTATTTTTTGAAATTCGAAATTTGTACTAGATTGTACAATTCCACCTTACCTTATCCTCCAACAAACCTTTTCCTTAATTTCAAATTTCCCAAAACACCCCTAAATTCTTTCTTCCATATTGGTGGGTGAAAAAAATTGAATCCCCATCTTTTCCTATAAATACTACCATTACTTTGGTAGAAAGGAAGTCAAAAAGTCTAGAAGTCTCAAAGAATGGGAAAAAAAACTTTTGAGCAAAGAGTTAAATTTTTTTTCTTTAGTAAAAATTTTCAAGCGCAGTCTAATCGGGGCTCTCGAAAGATTGCTTTTCGGTGATGATCAAGACTATGAAGAAATCTTAAAGTCTCATTTTGCTTCCCCCAAAAAAGTAAACACATCTTTCCCCTTTTAGTTTAATTATCGTTTTCTTCTTCATCTCCTTCTTCTTCGTAGTTTGCAGTTGTAATTTTGTTTGCTGGGATTGTTTGATGTATACGACTTTGAAGGCCATAGGACTTTTTGGTACCGTGTCACAACCCGAGGCTACCCTCTAGATGCGACAACGATGCTTACGGTCATAAGTGACCATAAGCTAACCCACGAGCCAGTACCTGCTGTGAAAACTTAGTAAACTAATAATAAACAACATATGTGAAAACAACTGAGTAAAGCCATAAGGTTTAAAAATACTAAAATATTAATAAATCATAAATATGAACGTCTGAGAACATACTAAAAAATGATAAAACAACTGATAAATTGACTAACTGTCTGGATGTCTGAAAGCCTCTAACTAAATGACTGAGGAGTTGATGGGACAAATCCACAGCTAACTCCAAACTGACTCAAATAGAGAAATAATGGAATACTGTATAAAGATAAACTTGTCTTTGAAATATGAGGACACACCACTGCTGCTGCTGAAGTGCTGAACTTATCTAAGTGCGGTCAGGAAACTGTGCGTCCGAACCTATGCTATAAGAAATAATAGTGCGAAGAAAGTATGCGGTCAGTACTTTGAATGTACTGGTATATGAGATGAGGTTAGGTTAAAATGCATAGGTTTATGTGTATGAAATACTGATTGACTGAATAACATAAGATAATGACTGATACATAATATACGTGAAAGCTGTAAAATCTGAGAATGCATGACCAAACATATAACCTTATACTGAAGTAGTCTGTATACTGAAATACTAAAATGTGGTAACTGAATGACTGATAAACTTTATGCTATGGTCAAGAAAACCTGAACTGAATTCTGTATTGAATATTGAAATGTGACCGTGGTAGCTAGCCATAGACGATATGCCCCAAATCTAGTTGGGGTCAAACATGTAACCCAGTTGGAAGGGTGTTAGTACCGTGCCACGGGTACTAATGTTGGCTGTGTGGATCCACTAATCTGATGTCCCGAAGGACTAGGATGTCATGCCTAACTGATGGGGGTCCCCTTAAAGTCTACAGTGGTGCCGTAGGTCTAGAACTTAGGGACTGCTACTAACGTCTCATGCCTAACTGATGGGGGATTCAAATGCCTCATGCCTAATTGATGGGGGAGACAAATGACTTATGCCTAATTGACGGGGGAGATGCCATCCCTATGTTCACTCAGTGCTAAGATTTACTCCCAACTGAAAGACACTGATTATTGAACTGTAACTGAACCAATCAACTGATCATAATAACTAACTAAATGATAACGATTATGGTTTATCTGAAATCATTTTATAAATATTGAAACTATGAAAACAGCTAAATTTTGGGTATTCATAACCCTCAACACTAAATGGGAATAACAATAAGGATACATGAAAGCTTTGAAACTATAATGGGAAATCATTATTCAAAATACATCACTTTAGCATTTCATCAAACACATGGGAGTCATAAACTTAAACATGGAAATGGGTAAATCATGTGATAATAACACAATTACAGTACTAAACCATGAGTTAGGAATTTAACATGAAAAATATCATTATTTAAACGTGTAAAGGATTCCATTCCATCAAAACACTTGTAAACACAATACAAAATTGAAATTCATATGAGCTTTATGAAGGTAATTCCTCATAAGCATGTAAAATTTTATAATAACTCATAATTTAGTATCAAAATAGGTTCTTGGACTCCATGGTGAAAGAAATCCATGGATGAACATCACACATACCTTTAACCTTTACACTTGGAAGAAAACACAATCTTGAAAGCTTTTTTGAAAGTTCTTGAATTGGGAAGATTGAGTTCTTGGTTTTCTTGAAGAGAAGATAATTAATTTTGAGATTCTTAAGTGGTAGTTAGGATTTCTTTGAGAGAAAATTAAAGGAGAATGGTCAAATTACGCCCAAATTATTGACATAAGTCTTGTTATGACTACTTGGATTGAGGGGAAAAGACGCTACTACCCCTCAGACATTTAAATTCGCATCTGAAATGCAGATTAAGGAGGTACCGCGATGCGATGAGCCATCCATCGCTATAATGACCACATCGCGATGCTATCATGATGACTTGCTATTTTTGAAATCCAAACATGACCTAATCCTCGTCCAAAAAATCTGAAAATTCCCTGAGACATGCCCCTTACACCCCTGAACATGAATTAACTCCAAAACTTACGTCTCCGGGTCGGGAAGGCCGGTTTAAAAATCCTTGAAGTTAAGAGGACAAAAATAAGACTAAGTCCCAAACACCTAGTAAAATTTTTAGGTTCTAAGCTTCTTATGCATGCACTATGAGATGAACTGAACTAAGAAAAGTACGGGGTATTACAATATCTCCCCCTTGGGAACATTCGTCTTTCAATGAGACTGATTAAGCTAAGAATACTGAGGAAATGAGATTACATACTAAATATGCATAACTGGAAACATGATTACATGACTGAGTCTGAAACATGATACGTGAACTGAATATCATAAACTAAACTGATTCCTTGAATACATGCAATAACATGAGAATGGTTATAAGGATGAGATAGAAATGCAAGAGTCAACTTATGAGTAACCATTACCTCAAGCTGGATCTAGTTTTGTGAAGAAAAGATGAGAGGTTTAGGACATGAAAACTCAGAGTATTACAATATCTCCCCCTTGGGATTATTCGTTCCCTGAAAGACACTAACTTGGCTGAATTACTAAGGAAAGACTAAGATAATGCACGAGGCACTTATGAACTGAATCATGGATGAATACTTAAATCTGATTCATGATGAATGAACTAAACTAAATTCACAATTTACATGGATGTGAAAAAACTATCTCTTATAATGGAAATATTCGTGAAACTTCTGATAGTAAAGCTAGATCGAAAGATGGGAAAACCATAGAAAATTGTCTGTCTGATTGCTAAATTGAATTGTTGGTTGTATAGACTGAATTATGCTGAATGTTTACACTCAACTGGAAGGACTCTTAATAAGTCTATAACTCTGTAACATGGGACATAGGCTAATAAAACATAAACTGGAATTGCTATGCATTAGACAATGCAACTGCGCAACTCTCAAGCTTAGACATACTCCTCAGATACTCTATCAACTATACATTTCGCTTCAAAACTGTGCTTCACTTGAAGCTACTTAAAATATTCACTTGGGCACTGATAACTCTACCTACTGAAGTTTGAGCTAAACTGAATTCTCCTACTATGTTCAAGCCTACTCGAATCTACAAAGTGCACACATAACATTAAAATACTAGTCTGAATCGTGAATTTAATACACCCTATGTTTTTCACAACTTCTCATCTCATGAATAACTCTTATTACCATTTCAACAACTACATTCAAAACACAACTTCTCACCTCATGAATAACTCTTATTACCACTTCAACAACTACATTCAACCCTTACTAGACATTCACGGATGCGCAATGCATCCATCCACATATATAAAAACGTGACATTCAAGCCTATTATCATAACCACCTATGCACTTCTAAACAAACACCCATAAAAGCATCTTTCTCCTATCCTCCAAATCACTATCATCAAAAACTTCCACACACTACCTCAAGAAAACACATAAAATTTTCAACTAACCATGATATATATAAAAAATATGTCCTCAATCTTACTTCACACTTATAGCCTTGGCTAAAATAAGCATACAATAATCTTTCATTAACAAGAAATATTTACCCTCTCCCATCTAAACAACCGTTCATCATCACTATCTTAATATTAAGGAAAGGTCACTAAAAGGTTAGAACATAAGAACCTAAAACATGGAGGAATACTATGCATAACTTTGACACTTAACTGAGGTCTGAAGAATAGAGTATCCAGAGCATGAATTCATCAAATGATCTAAATTGAGGATATACATGACATAATTTGAATTTCATCGATCATTAATAGGGTATCATGAGTAGTAGAACAAAATATACCATAAAACATAGTTGCCTGAGTCATGAGTTGCATGACCTGATCTTGGAGTTCATGAATTCATGGAACATGATTCGTATTGCTGAGCAAATTGGAACTCCTTATACTAGGAACTAGAAATGTACATGATTCTATGGAGAGTGCATGGACATGAAATATGATCATGGAGCTGACATGTAAGGCATGAGTAGATTTTGTGATGACTGAAGTGCAAATACTGAAATAAGCATGTGTCGATCATCATCCCCCCTAGTGTTGTTCTTCAACACACTAGCATCCCTACTAGAATCTGAGAGCCTGACTTAGTTACTGGTCCTATCATCTCCCCCTTATCTTTAAGCCACCACTTTAAGTCTATAGACCCTTTTAATCAACTATAAACTGAACTTCAATACTCAACTTGAAGGACTATACCTGAAAGTGTACAACCCGCTACTAGTACTCTACATACAACTCTTAACTTTCTATAGCCCTCAATAATAGTCATATAACAACTCAAACACTGACTAACTTAGAATTTTCATGAGTATCACCATACCATGATTTCACTCTATCTAAAATTTCAATTCTCCATAGTATTAGATCAACCATCCAAGATTCAAACTTAGATTCTAACACATAACATAGATATTCCCAAACCTTTAATGAACCATACTATCTTCCTTCATAGGCTACTGATATCACATCTCTAAGTCACACCTATATCATCATACTAAATTTCGAATCAATAATCATAAATTCTTGTGTACACTATTTCAAGCCTTCTGGTTCGCCTATCATACAACTAACCCCATGGGTACAAAATCTACGAAATTCAGATAACACTATCCCTTCTTAACTAATGCTAAAATTTTGGGTTCATGCTTCTAACTCTAAATTATATGCCATCATAGAATTCTGTAAAAGGATCTGAAAACAAATTTGACCCCTAAGCACTAAGGTACTACCCCTCCATTCGATAACTGGTTCATTAGGAAATTAAAACTGAACAACTTTGTTTCTGCAATCGACTGAGGCATAGCATGAGTGGAGCCAATCCATGCCAAGAATGACATCAAAATCAGTCATCCATAACTCCACAAGATTAATTGAGGTGACTTTCTGAGATCTTGTGATCGAACAATTCCTGTATACCTGCCTAGCTATAATAGAGACACCTATTGGGGTAGACACTGAAAAAGGTTCTGCTAAAGATTCAGGACTAACACAAAAATTAACAGCTATATAGGGGGTTACAAAGGAGATGATAGCTCTGGGGTCTAACAAAACATAAACATGAAGATAAAAGACGTATAACGTACCCGTAACCACATCAGGAGAACTTTCCTAATCATGTTGGGATTGGAGTGCAAATAATAAGAATTGAGAATGGAGCCCTGCTGAGTCGGGCGATTGGCTGGAACTTGGGAATAATCATGCTGACTATGCTGACCTACCTGCGGGCATTCCCTAACTCCGTGGCCTGGCTTGCCACATTCAAAACACAAACCACTACCATCCCTACACATACCCTGATGATTTCTACCATATTTTTGGCAAAGAGAATTAGTACGACTGTTGTTCATGCTACCCTGGGCTTAGATCCTAGCGCTCTATCCCAATTGTTATTCCTGAACTTTGGCATTGGCACACTAGCGGAAGAAGGAGCTAGGGCCAAGAATTTTTTATGGGACTGGGAACGGCTACCACTCTTTGACCTTGTCTTAAAACTACTTATTTTGTTCCTCTTATTCTCTCTCTCTTTCTTCCTACGTTTCTCCCCCTCACTCTGCTGAGTATAAACCATAAGCCTAGATAGGATAACAACCACCTGATTGTTCTGAGAAAATACTAAATAAGCTAAGGTAGTGAAAATAGCTCTAAATTCGATGTGTATGACGTGCTCATTCAGGGGATCTTCCTGAACATGCGGAGGTACGGGTTGATTCCTATTCCTTCTTCTGTTACTCTTTATGGGAGGCATTTTTTGTACACAGAAGGAAAAATGAATTAAAAAAAGAGTTTAAATAGAGCTCATGCATATTCGTACAACATGAATACTTAAATAAGGGAAACTTTTCCTAAAACATCTTGTAGCCTCTTATCCATAAGTGGGGCGCACTTCACACCCATGCATAAGACTCTACTCAACACGGCTTTTCAAACACCCTAGAACACTATAAAACCATTGGTTCTGATACCAAGTTTTGTCATGATCCGAGGCTACCCCCTAGTCGTGACAATGGTGCTTACGGTCACAAGTGACCACAAGCTAACCCATGAGCTGGTACCTGCTGTGAGAACTAAGTAAATTGATAATGAATAACATATACGGAAATAACTAAGTAAAGCCATAAGGTTTAAAAAAATTGAAATACTGATAAATCATAAATCTGAGCATCTGAGAACATACTGAAAAGACTGATAAAACAACTGAGAAACTGACTAACTGTCTAAATATCTGAAAAGCCTCTAACTGAATGACTGGGGAGTTGATGGGACAAACCTTCAACTAACTCCAAACTGACTCAAATAAAGAAATACTAAATTACTAAATGAAGATAAACTTGTCCTCAAAAGATAAGGACTCACCACTATTGATGAAGTGCTGAACTTATCTATGCATGATCTGGAAACTGTGCATCCAAACCTATGATATAAGACATCATACCGCGAAGAAAGTATGTGGTCAGTACTTTGAATGTACTGGTATATATGAGATGAGGTTAGGCTAAAATGCATAAGTTCATGTGCATGAAATATTTTCTAACTGAATAACATAAGATAATGATTGATACATAACATACGTAAAAGCTGTAAAATCTGAGAATGTATCACCAAGCATATAACCTGATACTGAAGTAGTCTGTAAACTAATATACTAAAATCTGGAAACTGAATGACTGATAAACTTTATGCTATGGTCAAGCATACCTGAACTGAATTTTGTACTGACTATTAAAATGCAACTATGAGAGCTAGCTATAACCGACATACCTCAAATTAATTGTTAGGGTCCAACCTATAACCCTAGTTAGAACAGTTTAGTACCGTGCCATGGGTACTAATGATGGCTGTGTGGCTCCATTAATCTGAAGTCTCGAAGGACTAGAATGTCATATATAATTGGTGGGGGAACCCTCAAAGTCTACGGTGGCACCGTAGGTCTAGAACTTAAGGAATGCTACTTATTTATCAATACCTAACTGACGGGGGAGTCAAATGCCTCATGCCTAACTGATGAGGTAGACAAAGTCCTCATGCCTAACTGGCGGGGGATACGCCATCCCTATATTCAATTGGTGCTAAGATTTACTCCCAACTGAAAGACACAGATTACTAGACTGAACTAATCTTAACTGAACCAATCAACTGATCATAATAACTGACTAGATGATAATAATTATGGTTTATCTGAAACCGTTCTATAAATAATGAGCTATGTAAACAGCTAAATTTTGGGTATTCATAACCCCCATCAGAAAATAGGAATAATAATAAGGACACATAAAAGCTTTGAAACCATAATGGGAAATCATTATTCAAAATACATCACTTTAGCATTTCATCAAAACCATGGGAGTCATGAACTTAAACATGAGAATGGGTAAATCATGTAATAATAACACAATTACAGTACTAAACCATGAGTTAGGGATTTAACATGAAAAATATCATTATTTAAATGAGCAAAGGGTTCCATTCCATCAAAACACTTGTAAATACAATGCAAAATTGAAATCCATATGAGCTTTATGGAGGTAATTCATCATAAGCATGTAAAATTTTGTAATAACTCATAATTTAATATCAAAATAGGTTCTTGGACTCCATGGTGAAAGAAATCTATGGATGAACATCACATATACCTTTAACCTTCATACTTGGAAGGGAAACACAATCTTAAAAGCTTTCTTGAATTGAAAAACTTGAGTTCTTAGTTTTCTTAAAGAGAAGATGAATAATTTGGAGATTCTTGGGAGGTAGTTAGGGTTTTTTTGAGTGAAAATTGAAGGAGAATGGGAAAATTACACCCAAATTACTGATATAAGTCGTGTTATGACGACTTGGATTGAGGAGAAAAGACGCTACTGCCCCCCAGACATTTTAATTTGCAATTGAAAGAGGATTAAGGAGGTACCATGATGCGATGATCTATCCATCACTATAATGACCGCGTCACGATGCTATCGTGATGACTCACTATTTTCAAAATCCAAACATGACTTAATCCTCATTCAAAAAATCCAAAACTTCTCTGAGATATGCCCCTTACACCTATGAACATGAATTAACTCAAAAACTTATGTCTCAGGGTCGGAAAGGACAATTTTTTTTTTTAAGTTGAGAGGCAAAAAATAAAACTAAGTCCCCAACACCTAGTGAAATTTTCAGGTTCTAAGCCTCTTATACATGCACTATCAGATGAACTGAATTAAGAAAAGTACGGGGTATTACATATCAATATTATGGTAATTTTCATGTTCATGATATAAAAATGAGATAGCAATAGTTGAACGTATTTGTTTGGCTTTATTCTTTGATTATTATGGATAAAGTTTTGATCTTTGCTTAAAAGACGCACTTATGCTTTGTTTAAATTCATTGTTAGTGGATATGTTTGTTGTTAGCATGTAAAGTTGTTTCTTTTATGCTGAAAAGAATAGTTAATATTGATTATTTCGCCCTTTGGCTTTGTTCTTTGATTATTATGGATAAAGTTTTGATCTTTGCTTAAAATATGTACTCATTCTTTGTTTAAATTCATTTTTTGCAGGTATGTTTGTTTTTAGCATGTAAAATTATTTTCTTTATATTAAAAATAACAGTTAATATTGATTGTTTTGCCTTTTGACTTTATTCTTTGATTATTATATATAAAATTTTGATCTTTGTTTAAAATGCGTGCTCATGATTTGTTTAAATTTTTTATTGATGAATATGTTTGGTTTTAGTATGTAAAGTTGTTTCTTATATGTTGAAAAGGAATGGTTACTATTGTTAAGGTTCTATGAAATTATTTCTCAATTTGAAGTAGTGAGTTACTCATTTTTGTGGTTAAACTGTCTTTGATTTTCTCTTATTTAGATTGAAAAGTTGTAACGGTTGTAGATTTTATTTAAATGGTGTAGAACTAAAATAGGAATTGGCACAATTGGACATTATTTCTTATAATTAATATTTTACTATTTTTCCTATTTTGTCTTTGGATATAATTTCTCAAACATGTTTAATATATGCCATTTGCTTCACCTCACCTACTGATTTATTTCTTAAAGTATTTTTGTGCATTTATATGTCCCATTATTGTTCTCATACTACCATGAATTTTTCTTTAAATTTGTTTATTGACAATGCTTGGTATTGAAAAAGTGTTATTGCAAAAGTATGTCTTGTATTTCATATTTGAGATGTCACAAAAAGATTTCCTCATCTTATGCTCATTACCCTTTTCTTTCTTTAATTAAAATATGTCTTATACTATATCATATCATAGTATTTGGTGCAAATATGTGTTAAACTATAGGAAATATTTGTCTAAATTTTAAGCAACTATGCTTGTGGATCATGTCTTTCTTTTCAAGGGCTAGTTGATTATATTGTGCTAGATTCAATTTTTTTTTAAGATTGTTTAAGAGATGGGTTAATTTTTTTTTTGTTGGATAATTTGGTTTGCTTTGATATCATAGTTTAATATTTCTTTATGCATGAGAATGCTATTTTTTTCATCTCATTATTTATCTATTAATTGTAGAATTTTCAAACACATATTATTTTTTTTAATCTTTTCCTTTGGATGAATCTATTTTGGAGTTCAAATGAACTCCTTTCCTATTGTATTTCATAATGGGCCAATGAGTCCCATCTCTCTGAGTCAAGTCCGAAGTATAAACCCAAAGACGATCACATGGCGTGTGGGTGCAAGAAGATAAAAAAAGAAGGAAAATGGGTCAAAACCAATTGATGAGGTCGCTAAGAGACTTGATAAGTCTTGATTTTTATTATTACCTTATTTTTATTTATTTATTTAGTTATTTATTTATTCATTCATTTGAGCCTCAAAGAAAAAGTTGTAATTTAATACAAGTGAAGCAGATTTTGGGCCTCAAAGGTCTGAAAACTTGCTTAGAACAGGTTATGGGCCAAAAGCCCAAGTATTTAGATTAGGACAGGTAAAGATGGGCCAAAAGCCCAAGTTAGCTTAGAACAAGATTTATGGATTTGGAGCTAATGGCTTAAGTCCTTTAGTCTCTCCCTTTCCCCTTTATATGCTAATTGTTTTTAGTTTTCTTAGACTTAGTTAATAACCCTCGTTAATTCGTCAAAACCCATTTTGCACAAATCTTGAAAATAAATTTTTCCTTAATCGATTTCTTTCAATAATTAACTTTTTCTCTTAAAGTTAGTCAAAAAGCTGTTTTCAAATAGTCTGGATAACCACAAGTTAGCGGATACTCTTAGTGCCTTAACAACCTTCCAAGAGTATTAATAGGAACCACTTACTCAGAATTTCTAAACTTAAAAGATTTTTCTTGTTTTGAATCTTTTAAGTAATATTTTTAGTTTTTCTTGATATTTTCTCAAAAATCAAGTGGCGACTCTATAATTTATTAAATTGTTTCAAAATTTTCTTTAAAGTTTTGAAATAGTTTAAAAATTTTAAAATAATGTTTTCCAAACCCTTCAAAATCGTAAAGGGGCAAAACAGTGTGGTGCAAATCTAGAATCGGTAAAATTTATAGACAATGCTCAAAATCCAACTTATGCAAAGGCCTCCAACCAAAAGTGGCAGACTCAGCCAACGTATACTTGGGGAAACAGCCAGCAACAATAGTTTCATCAGCAACAACATAATGCTCAGGCTAGTAATATTAAAGAGACTTTGAAAAAGATTTTGGCCAACCAAGAATAGATGGTTGTTGAAATAAAAAATCAGCAAGTGGCTCAACAAAAATTAGAGCAGCAGTTGGGGCAACTAGCCCAGGTACAGAATACCAAGCCTCAAGGTGGTTTGCCAAGGGATAATGAACTTTCAAAGTAAGTTATGGAAATCACTTTGACAAGTGGTAAAGAGCTTAATTACAAACCTCCAAAAAAGACTAAGGAGGTAGATTTAGTGTTAGAACCATAACAGGTTGCAGTGAAAGATATTGATAATTCGAGAAAGTTTGAGTACCCAAAAACTAAGGATACTGAGCAGGTTGCTGAAAGACCACCACCACCATTCCCTCAATGGTTCAAAAAGGACAAAAAGAATGCTTGTTTAAAGAAGTTTTTTGGCACATTCAGAGAACTTCACATTAATTTACCTCTTGGAGATATTTTTTAGGGAGTGCCCAAGTATACCAAGTACTTGAAGGATGTGGTGACTAATATGGTGAAGCTGCAGGACATTGAGATGGTGGCATTAACTGAGGAGTGCATCTCTATAGTAGTGAAAAAGATGTTCGAGAAGTTTAAGGACCTAGGGAGTTAACCCTCCCAATTAAGATTGGTGATGGTAAAGTAGTCCATGCCTTGAGTGATTTTGGAGCAAGTCTAAATTTGATTCATCAACCCATGTTCAAAATTCTTGGGTTTGGTAAGCCGAGACCATGCCCTTTGATGCTATAATTAGCGAACAAGATTGTAGTGAAGCCCGATGAAATAATTGAGGACGTCTTCATAAAGGTTGTTAACTTTGTAATTCTTTCTTATTTTATTATGTTGGATTATGATGTAGATTACAGGGGTACCGATCATTCTGTGACGTCCATTATTAGCCACAGAAGGAGAATTGATAGACGTGAGAGAAGGAGCTCTCATAATGAGATTGAATGACTAAAAAGAGGTTTTTAGAGCTTATAAGCCACTTAATCTACCTTCCCACTATAATGATTTGTGTATGATTACAGTGATGGACGTGGATAAGTGTGGGGTAGTAAAAAGTACACCACCAATGACCTCTTCAGACAGTTTCATTAAATTATCTGAGCCACCACCTAATCTTAAATTGATGATGATTGATGAGCCTGAAAGGGATGAAATTGCAAAAGATGTTGACCTTGAGAGTTCACACTTAAGAGGTCAGAAACGAATAAGAAGATGGACTACAAGTATGATAAAGAGGATGAAGAAAAATATTTGAGTTGTAATGTTGGGTCGTGTCGTGACACTAAATCAGGCGCTGCTTGAGAGGCAAACCAAGTTAAGGTAGGTATTTGATTTTTGTATTTTTAGTTTTTACTTTGCATAGATTTTGTGTTTGTTTAAGTCACAAGTTGATGAAAAGTCTGAGTACCGGAGACCCAATCTAAGGAGGATGGTAGAGACTAAGTGTAGGGTCTTCGGACCCTCTTGATGTTAAAAGATGCTACTAGCTAGGCCTAGAGGCCTCAGGGAGTATTTCTCTCTACTTTTGATTTTTCTATTGGGACAAAGTAGACTTTTAAGTGTGGGGTGGGGAAATTCCTATTGTTTTGGGTGAAGTGATTGTCGTAGGATCTTAGTATTTAGTTTTTTTTTCTAGTTTTTGGGTAAATATGAAGAATTTAAAATATTGCAAAAAATATTTTGCTTTTTAGTTTTTAGTTGTGGGTGTCAGTTGAGTAGGTTCACACTTCACCCACCCCGTGGTTGTTCTTTTTGGTTCTTTTTCATGGGGGAACCCCTTGAACCCTGTATTCTTTTTTTTTTAGGAGTAAGTTTTAATTTCTTGTGTTTAGCATTAGTGATATGTTCTTATTGGCGCTATGCGTGATTATATGATGCTAGTGGTTTTTGTGTGTACAAGCATGTTGATTGTATGAATGACTACTTTTAAGACTCCTAGGCTCTAGTTTATGACTCATGTGTGTAGCTCGCTTAGTATTTAATTCATGTGATTGCATGGTTAAAGGTGTATGATGATCATAATTGAGTTGAGCATGTGCCGTTTGTGATGTGATGTTGTTGTGTATTCCTTATTGCATGTGATGTCTAAAACTTTCCTAGTATGTGTGCAAAGCTGAAAAACCCTGGGTTTAGGACCCTTAGAAAATTTCTTAGATTTCTAGTTTCTAGATAAGATATGACTAGGGGGTACAAGTTGTATTCTGGCGTACAGTTGGCAAGGTTTGGTCGTATGTTGACCAGTGTTGGTTGAGAGGTTGGATTGGTTTCTGGAATGGGTACGTCTTGGGTGGTATAATTTGTATGGTAGGGTATGAGTCATGCCATTGACTCGTTTGGTAGACAGTGTTCAACATTTCTTTGATTCTATTCAGCAAGGGATACAATTTAGGGGTACTAATCGTATGGTTGGATATGACTTGGGTTGGGCAAGTCGTATGGTGGATAGTGTTGGTCCAAGGGGGAGGCTCAAGGTATGAGTGGTGGGTACCACTCATATGAAAAGGTACGACTGGTATGGTGAGTCATACCCATATGAGGGAATTTATAAAGTTTAAATAGGGGAAATCTGGATATTTCCCCCACATAACCTATTAATGTCCCACGACTTATAACTTACTTGGGAGGTTATTTACCTTATTATTCTATCATTAAACACTTAGAAACTTTCTTAAACACTCTAAAATTCTCTCTAAGGATTTTGGGTGATGGAAGGCTAGAGTTTCATCTAGAGGAGTAATTTGGGGCTTGTTGAGTGATTTCTCTCCACCATCTTCTAATCTAAGGCAAGATACTCCTCTCCCATTGTTTGTTCCAACTAAAGGCATGTTTTATATAATGTTTTGATGGCCTGATTATAGTATGGTTTTAGGGTTTTCAAATATGTGTTGGGGTTTTGGTATTCAATGTTTAGTTATGGTTTTCCTATGTTTTAATTATATTTTTACATGCTTTAATGGTGGTTTGGACAATTGGTTGCATGGACAAGGTTAATTGGTAATTAGTTTTGGTTTTGGAAATACTATGCCCCAACATGTTTATAAAATGCGTATGAGAATGCTTTTACTACAATATTGGATTTTCAATAGAACTATTGCATGGTATGGTTTGGGAATGGAACCCTAAATGGTATAAATGGTTTAAATAGTTTGGAATGGTTAAAACGGTAAGGTTTGGTGGTCATAGTTATGGTTAATTAAACTTCCTTGTGGGGTACAAGGGAATCCCCTAATTAAACATGCTAATGAACAACTTGTGGGGTACATGGGATTACCCCAAGAAAACTTAATAATGAAACACTTAAGGGGTACATGGGATTCCCCAAAGAAAATTTAATAATGAAACATTTGAGAGGTACAAGGGATTTCCTCAAGTCAACTTGATAAAGTAACCTATGGGGACATGGGAATCCCTTAAAGTTTGGCTAAAGAAATTACTTGAAAGTTATAGTTGGTATGATGATACCACTACTCATAGCCTTGGTTAATAATTATGGTCTAATGGTTTGGTTGGATGTAAATGGTTTTAATTGGGCAATAATGGCGGGGTGTGACAGCTAACCGTGAAGGTATAAGTCCAATAAACGGGCATTGGAAACTCATGTTTGCCAATATGAGAGGAGGTCATAGTGACCATATATGATACTAGGAGGTACATGGGAATCCTCTAAGTACACTGTACATATGTATCATAGAGAGAAAAGTATACTTGGGAATCCCCTGCTCTTATGGTATCTCCTATTTATGTGGCTACACATATCGAGGCCCTCTCAAGGGGTTACACTGGACACATAGAGCTCGTGGGTAGTTTTAGGACAGTTAAGCTACACATACCCAGGTTAATGGTTTTCGGTTCCCTTTCCCGGCATAGTTATATATATATGTATGGGTTTGTATGCATATGGTTGGTTTACTTTATTTTACTGGATGGCATTATTTTATCCTTACACTAAGTTTCTTGCTAGCGTTCATCCTCTAACCCTTCTTCGGGTGGATGTATCCCCACGCGATACAAGAATTGGCTATTCTACTCCTCATGCTTAGTGTTCATCTTCGGGATCGGTTATTGGATTGAAGTGGAGATCTTCCATAATTTGGAAGGCTCCATTTCTTTCTTGGATGTTTATAGTTACTTTGGTTTCTTTATGGATATTAGTTTAGGCTATGGTTGGGGGCATGTCCCAATCGGATATTGGTTTTATTTTGGTTAGAGGCTTTTGTAGAACTACTATGGGTTGGTATGGGCGGGATTTGTATGGATGTCAGTCTTAGTATTGGGGCTGATACCATTAGACTAAATTTCTCACAGTTCCATCCTTTAATGCAATGTTATATAACTTGGTTTGGTTATCGAATGGGTTTGGTTGATTGGACTCTGTTGGGTCGGTCATGATTATAGACCTATCCCAGATTCTGGAAATGGATAATTACGCTATCTTGTTATATGCTCAAAATTCAGCCAACTCAGGGTGGGTGGATGGAGGTTGGGTTGGGTAATGGAGGTGGTCTCCGGTCCTAGTCTGATCTAGGACGCCCATTACAACAAGGCCCCGGGTTAGGTCATGTCAAAAGCAAAATAAAGAGAGTAGGTTTAGGAGATGATATGGGAATTTCTTTGATAGCCATGTTTTATAACCTTATGCATAATCCTAGCTAGCCTTATTGAGCCTATAATTGAGTTTATTAGTAGCCTCATATGTAGCTCATTTTCTTTCTTTGGTTTGACCTTAATTTGACTCCAAGCTCCTAATGCTTTAGTTGAAAATTAATGAAGTGAATGAGTGCTAGAATAAGAAGAAAAAAGTTGAAAGTGAGGCCCTAAAAAGTAGTTATCAGTGTTGCTAAATTGAAATGTGTTGTGAGTGGGAGTTGTGTGATGAAAAAGAGGGTTATTATGCTAAAACTTGATTTTGAGATGAAGAAAAATACTCCCTCCATATTATATCTGACGGGCATAATGAGATGGAGTAAAACGAAAGAGGATGGGTATGATAGAAGTGGAAAAATTGGTTGTTAATAGATTGTTCTTATTGTTCATGAGATGTATTAAAGTGTTTAGGGAAGTTAGTCACTACTTTTAGCCAAATAGTCCCAACCCGTCCCTTAGCCTACATTACAACCTTAAGGACCTATTTGATCCTAAGTCCTAACATTCTGATATTATTGGAGTACTGCAAGCCTATGGTTCATCATGTGTAACTCATGAATTCTTTTTTAGAGTGAGCTTAAATTGATTCTTATAACCGTTCTTGTAAAAATTGCTTCTATGTTAGTGAGAGTATAGGTAGCTCTCTTGTTGTGAGGGATCTTCCTGAACATGCGGAGGTACGAGCTGATTACCGTTCCTTCTTCTGTTACTCTTTATGCGAGGCATTTTTTGTACACAGAAGGAAAGACGAATTAGAAAGAGAGTTTAAATAGAACATTAATACTTAAAGAAGGGAGACTTTTCCTAAAACGTATTGTATCCTCTTAACCATAAGTATGGAGTTCTTCACACCCATGCACAAGACTCTACTCAACACGGCTTTTCAAACTCCCTAGGACACAATAAAACCATAGGCTCTGATACCAAGTTTTGTCACGACCCGAGGCTACCCCCTAGTCGTGACAATGGTGCTTACGGTCACAAGTGACCACAAGATAATCCATAAGTTGGTATCTACTATGATAACTAAGTAAACTGATAATGAACAACATATGCAGAAATAACTAAGTAAAGCCATAAGGTTTTAAAATATTGAAATACTGATAAATCACAAATTTGAGCGTCTGAGAACATACTGAAAAGACTGATAAAACAACTAAAAAACTGACAAACTGTCTGAATATCTTAAAAGCCTCTAACTGACTGACTGAGGAGTTGATGGGACAAACCCCCAACTAACTCCAAACTGGCTCAAATAGAGAAATACTAAAATACTAAATGAAGATAAACTTGTCCTCAAAAGATGAGGACTCACCATTGTTGATGAAGTGCTGAACTTATTTATGCACGATTAGGAAACTATGCATCTGAACCTATGATATAAGACATCATAGCGCGAAGAAAGTATGTGGTCAGTACTTTAAATGTACAGGTATATGAGATGAGGTTAGGCTGAAATGCATAGGTTTATGTGCATGAAATACTGTATGATTGAATAACATAAGATAATGACTGATACATAACATATGTGCAAACTGTAAAATCTGAGAATGAATGACCAAGTATATAAACTGATACTAAAGTAGTCTGTAAACTGAAATACTGAAATTTGATAACTGAATAACTAATAAACTATATGCTATGGTCAAGCAAACCTGAACTGAATTTTGTACTGAATATTAAAATGCGACTATGAGAGCTAGCTATAACTAACATGCCCCAAATCTATTGTTGGTGTCTAACCTATAACCCCAGTTGGAAGGGTGTTAGTACCGTGCTACGGGTACTAATGCTGGCTATGTGGATCCACTAATCTGAAGTCCCGAAGGACTAGGGTGTCATGCCTAATTGACGGGGGACCCCTCAAAGTCTACGGTGGCACCGTAGGTCTGGAACTTAAGGACTGCTACTTATGTCTCAATGCCTAACTGACGGGGGAGTCAAATGCCTCATGCCTAACTGATGGGGGACACGCCATCCCTATGTTCACTCTGTGCTAATATTTACTCCCAACTGAAAGACACTGATTATTGAACTGAACTGATCTTAACTGAACCAATCAACTGATCATAATAATTAACTAAATGATAATAATTATGGTTTATCTGAAACCGTTTTATAAATACTAAGCTATGTAAATAGCTAAATTTTGGGTATTCATAACCCCCATCACTGAATAGGAATAACAATAAGGACACATGAAAGCTTTGAAACCATAATGGGAAATCATTTTTCAAAATACATCACTTTAGCATTTCATCAAACACATAGGAGTCATGAACTTAAACATAGGAATAGGTAAATCATGTGATAATAACATAATTACAGTACTAGACCATGATTTAGCGATTTAACATGAAAAATATCATTATTTAAACGTGTAAAGGGGTTCATTTCATCAAAACACTTGTAAATACAATACAAAATTGAAATTCATATGAGCATTATGGAGGTAATTTATCATAAGCATGTAAAATTTCATAATAACTCATAATTGAATATCAAAATAGGTTCGTGGACTCCATGGTGAAAAAAACCCATGGATGAACATGACACATACCTTTAACATTCACACTTGGAAGGGAAATACAATCTTGAAAGCTTTTTTGAATGTTCTTGAATTGGGAAGCTTGAGTTCTTGGTTTTCTTAAAGAGAAGATGATTAATTTTGAGATTCTTAGGAGGTAGTTAGGGTTTCTTTGAGAGAAAATTAAAGGAAAATGGGCAAATTACACCCAAATTACTGATATAAGTCATGTGATGACGACTTGGATTGAGGGGAAAAGATGCTACTACCCCCCAGACATTTTAATTTGCAATTGAAAGCAGATTATGGAGGTACCGCGATGCGATGAGCTATCCATAGCTATAATGACCGCGTCGCGATGCTATCGCGATGACTCGCTATTTTCAAAATCCAAACATGACCTAATCCCCGTTCAAAAAATCCAAAAATTCTCCGAGATATGCCCCTTACACCTCTGAACATGAATTAACTTAAAAACTTATGTTTCGGGGTCAGGAAGGCCGGTTGAAAAATTCTTGAAGTTGAGAGGCAAAAAATAAGACTGAGTCCCCAACACCTAGTGAAATTTTCAGGTTCTAAGCCTCTTATACATGCACTATGAGCTGAACTAAACTAAGAAATGTATGGGGTATTACATATCAATATTATGACAATTTTCATGTTCATGATATAAAAATAAGATAACAATAGTTGAACGTGTTTCTTTGGCTTTATTCTTTGATTATTATGGATAAAGTTTTGATCTTTCCTTAAAAGACGTAGTTATGCTTTGTTTAAATTCATTGTTGGCGGATATGTTTCTTTTTAGCATGTAAAGTTGTTTCCTTTATATTGAAAATAATAGTTAATATTGATTGTTTCGCCTTTTGACTTTATTCTTTGATTATTTTGGATAAAGTTTTGATCTTTGCTTAAAATATGTACTCATGCTTTGTTTAAATTCATTGTTGGCGGGAATGTTTGTTTTTAGCATGTAAAGTTATTTTCTTTATGTTAAAAATAATAGCTAATATTGATTGTTTTGCCTTTTGACTTTATTCTTTGATTATTATGGACAAAGTTTTGATCTTTGTTTAAAATGCGTGCTCATGATTTGTTTAAATTCGTTATTGGTGAATATGTTTAATTTTAGTATGTAAAGTTGTTTCTTTTATGTTGAAAAGGAATGGTTACTATTGTTAAGGTTCTGTGAAATTATTTCTCAATTTGAAGTAGTGAGTTACTTGTTTTCGTGGTAAAACTATCTTTGCTTTTCTCTTATTTAGATTGAAAATTTGTTACGGTTATAGATTTTGTTGAAATGGTGTAGAACTAAAATAGGAACACATATTAATTCTTTTTCTTTTATATTTTCTTTTGCATGAATCTATTTTGGAGTCCAAATAAACTCCTTTCCTCTTACATTTTGTAATGGGCCAATGAGGCCCATCTCTCCAAGTCAAGTCCAAAGTCAATTATATTGCCTTATTTTTATTTATTCATTTAGTCATTTATTTATTCATTCATTTGAGCCTCGAAGCCAAAGTTGTAACTTAATACAGGTGAAGCGAATTTTGGGTCTCAAAGGTTCGAAAACTTTCTAAGGATAGGTTATGGACCAAAAGCACAAGTATTTAGATTAGGACAGGTAAAGATGGGCCGAAAGCCCAAGTTAGCTTATAAAAGGATTTAAGGATTTGGACCTAATGGCTTAAGTCCTTTAGTCTCTCCCTTTTCCCTTTATATGCTAATTATTTTTAGTTTTCCTAGACTTAGTTAATAATCCCCGTTAAGTCGTCAAAACCCGTTTTGCACAAATCTTCAAAATAAATTTTTCCTTAATCGATTTCTTTCAATTATCAACTTTTTCTGTTAAAGTTAGTCAAAAAGTTATTTTCAAATGGTCTGGATAACCGCAAGTTAGCGGATACTCTTGGTTCCTTAACAACCTTCCAAGAGTATTAATAGGAACAACTTACTCAGAATTTCTAAACTTAAAAGATTTTTCCTGTTTTGAATCTTTTAAATAATATTTTTAGTTTTTATTGATATTTTCTCAAAAATCAAGTGGCGACTCTATAATTTCTAAAATTATTTCAAAATTTTCTTTAAAGTTTTGAAATAGTTTAAAAAATTAAAAATAATGTTTTCCAAACCATTCAAAACTAAAAAGGGGCAAAATAGTGTGGTGCAAATCCAGAATCAGTAAACTTTATAGACAATGCTCAAATTTTAACTTATGCAAATGCCTCCAACCTAAGGTGCCAGACCTAGCCAACGTATCCTTGGGGAAACAACCAGCAACAATAGTTTCAGTAACAACAACATAATGCTCAGGCTAGTAACATTAAAGAGACGTTGAAAAAGATTTTAGCCAACCAAGAATATATGGTTCTTGAAATAAAAAATCAGCAAGTGGCTCAACAAAAATTAGAGCAGCAGTTGGGGCAACTAGACCAGGTACAGAATACCAAGCCTCAAGGTGGTTTGCCAAGTGATAATGAACTTTCGAAGCAAGTTATGGAAATAACTTTGACAAGTGGTAAAGAGCTTAATTACAAACCTCCAAAAAAGACTAAGGAGGTAGATTTAGAGTTAGAACCACAACAGGTTGCAGTGAAAGATATTGATAATTCGAGAAAGTTTGAGTACCCAAAAACTAAGGCTACTGAGCAGGTTGCTGAAAGACCACCACCACCATTCCCTCAACGGTTCAAAAAGGACAAAAAAATATTTATTTCAAGAAGTTCTTTGGCACATTCAGATAACTTCACGTTAATTTACCTCTTTGAGATATTTTGTAGGGAATTCCCAAGTATACCAAGTACTTGAAGGATGTGGTGACTAATAAGGTGAGGCTGCAGGACATTGAGACAGTGGCATTAACTGAGGAGTGCATCTTTGTAGTAGTGAAAAAGATGTTCGAGAAGCTTAAGGACCTAGGGGATTAACCCTCCCAATTAGGATTGGTGACGGTAAAGTAGTCCATGACTTGAGTGATTTTGGAGCAAGTCTAAATTTGATTCATCTACCCATGTTCAAAATTCTTGGGTTTGGTAAGCCGAGACCATGCCTTTTGATGCTATAATTGGCGAACAAGATTGTAGTGAAGCCCGATGACATAATTGAGGACATCTTCATAAAGGTTAGTAACTTTGTAATTCTTGCTTATTTATTATATTGGATTATGATGCAGATTACAGGGGTACCAATTATTCTGTGATGTCCATTATTATCCACAGGAGTAGCGTTGATAGACGTGAGAGAAGGAGCTCTCACAATGAGATTGGATGACGAAGAGGAGTTATTTTAGAGCTTATAAGCCACTTAATCCACCTTCCCACTATAATTATTTGTGTATGATTACAGTGATGGACGTGGATAAGTGTGGGGTAGTAAAAAGTGCACCACCAAAGACCTCTTTGGACAGTTTCATTAAATTACTCGAGCCACCACCTAAGCTTAAATTGATGATGATTGATGTGCCTGAAAGGGCTAAAATTGCAAAAGTTGTTGACCTTGAGAGTTCACACTCAAGAGGCTAGAAACGAATAAGAAGATGGCCTAAAAGTAGGATAAAAAGGATGAAGAAAAATATTTGAGTTATGATGTTGGGTCATTCCGCGACACTAAATCAGGTGTTGCTTGAGAGGCAACCCAAGTTAAGGTAGGTATTTTGTCTTTGTATTTTTAGTTTTAACTTTGCATAGATTTTGTTTTTGTTTGAGTCATAGGTTGATGGAAAGTCTGAGTACTGGAGACCCGATCTAAGGAGGATGGCAGAGACTAAGTGTAGGGTCTTCGGACCCTCTTGACATTAAAAATACTACTAGCTAGGCATAGAGGCCTCAGGGAGTATTTCTCTCTACTTTTGAGTTTACTTTTGGGACAAAGTAGACTTTTAAATGTAGGGTGGGGAAAGTCCCATTGTTTTGGGTGAAGTGATTGTCGTAGGATCTTAGTATTTAGTTGTTTTTCTAGTTTTTGGGTTAAATATGAAAAATTTGAAAAATTACAAAAAATATTTTGCTTTTTAGATTTTAGTTGTGGGTCATAAAACTTACAAAAATATCCTCATACGAATGACTACTTTTGAGACTCCTAGGCTCTAGTTTATGACTAATGTGTGTAGCTCGCTTAGTATTTAGTTCAATTGATTGCATGGTTAAGAGTGTATGACGATCATAATTGAGTTGAACATGTGCTGTTTGTGATGTGAGGTTTTTGTGTATTCCTTATTGCATGTGATGTCTAGAACTTGTCTAGTGTGTGTGCAAAGATGAAACACCCTAGGTTTGGAACCCCTAGAAAATTTCTTATATTTCTAATTTCTAGACAAGATACACTACAGGGTATAGGTTGTATGCAGTGGTACGGTTGGTAAGGTTTGGTCGTATGTTGACCAGTGTTGGTTGGTAGGTTGGATTGGTTTCTGGAATGGGTATATCTTAGGTTGTACGATTCGTATGGGAAGGTATGAGTCATGCCTTTGACTCGTATGATAGACAGTGTTCAACCTTTCTTTGATTCTATCCAGCCAAGGATACGGTTTAGGGGTACTAATCATATGGTTGGATATAACTTGGGTTGGGTAAGTCGTATGGTGGATAGTGTTGGTTCCAAGGGCGAGTCTCAATGTACGAGTGGTGGGTACCAGTCATATGGAAAGGTACGACTGGTATGGTGAGTCATACCCATATGAGGGATTTTATAAAGTTTAAGTAGGGGTAATCTGGATATTTCCCCCACTTAACCTATTAATGCCCCTCGTCTTATAAATCAGTTGCGAGGTTTTTTACCCTATTATTCTATCATTAAACACTTAGAAACTCTCATAAACACTCTAAAATTCTATCTATGGTTTTGGGTGAAGGAAGGCTAGGGTTTCATCTAGAGTACCAATTTGGGGCTTGTTGAGTTATTTCTCTCCATCATCTTCTAATCTAAGGCAATATTCTCCTCCCCCATTGTTAGTTCCAACTAAAGGCATGTTTTATACAATGTTTTCATGGCATGATTATAGTATGGTTTTAGGGTTTTCAAATATGTTTTGGGGTTTTGGTATTCAATGTTTAGTTATGGTTTTCCTATATTTTAATTATGTTTTTACATGCTTTAATGGTGGTTTGGACAATTGGTTGCATGGAAAAGGTTAATTGGTAATTGGTTTTGGTTTTGGAAATACTATGACTCAACATGTTTATAAAATGCGTATGAGAATGCTTTTACTATAATATTGGATTTTCAATGGAACTATTGCATGGTATGGTTTGGTAATGGAACCCTAAATGGTATAAATGGTTTATATAGTTTGGAATGGTTAAAACAATAAGGTTTGGTAGTCATATTTAAGGTTAATTAAACTTCCTTGTGGGGTACAAGGGAATCCCCTAAGTAAACATGCTAATGAACAACTTTTGGGGTACATGGGATTCCCCCAAGCAAACTTAATAATGAAACACTTGAGTGGTACATGGGATTCCCCCAAGTCAACTTGATAAAGTAACCTATGGGTACATGGGAATCCCTTAAGGTTTGGCTAAAGAAATTACTTGAAAGTTATAGTTGGTATGATGATACCACTATTTATAGCCTTGATTAATAATTATGGTCTAATGGTTTGGTTGGATGGAAATGGTTTTAAGTGGGTAATAATGGCGGGGTGTGATTTCTATCCGTGAAGGTATAAGTCCAATAAATAGGCTTTGGAAACTCATGTTTATCGACATGAGAAGAGGTCATAGCGACCATAGATGATACTAAGAGGTACATGGGAATCCTCTAAGTACACTGTACATATGTATAATAGAGAGAAAAAGGTACTTGGGAATCCCCTGCTCTTATGGTATCTCCTATTTATGTGGCTACACATATCGAGACCCGCTCAAGGGGTTACACTGGACCCATATAGCCCATGGGTAATTTTAGGACAATTAAGATACACATACCCAAGTTAATGGTTTTCGATTTCCTTTCCCAGCATGGTTATATATATATGTATGGTTTGTATGCATATGGTTGGTTTACTTGGTTTTACTGAATGGCATTATTTTATCCATACACTTAGTTTCTTGCTAGCGTTCATTTGCTGACCCATTTTCAGGCGGCTGTATCCCCACGCGATACAGGAATTGGCCATTCTACTCCTCATGCTTAGTGTTCTGCTTTAGGATCGGCTATTAGATTGAAGTGGTGAGCTTGCATATTTTGGAATGCTTTATTTTTTCATGGATGTTTATATTTACTTTGGTTTCTTTATGGATATTGGTTTAGGCTATGGTTGGGGTCATATCCTACTCGAATATTAGTTTTATTTTGGTTAGAGGCTTTTGTGGAACCACTATGGGTTGGTATGGGCGGGATCAGTATTGATGTCAGTCTTAGTATTGGCATTGTTATTGGGGCTGATACCATTGGACTAAATTTCTCACTGTTCCATCGTTTTATGTTATGTTCTGGAATTTGGTTTGGTTATTGATTTGGTTTATGGTTTTGGTCTGGTTTGGTTATTAGATGGGTTTGGATGATTGGACTCGGTTGGGTCGGTCGTGGTTATAGACCTATCCCAGAGTCTGGAATTGGATAATTACTATATCTTGTTATATGCTCCAAATTCAGCCAACTCAGGGCGGGTGGCTGTAGGTTGGGTTGGGTAACAAGGGTGGTCTCCGGTCCTATTCAGATTTGGGATGCCCATTACAACAAGGCCCCGAGTTAGGTCATGTCAAAAGCAAAATAAAGAGAGTAGGTTTAGGAGATGATATGGGAATTTCTTTGATAGCCATGTTTTATAACCTTATGCATAATCCTAGCTAGCCTTATTGAGCCTATAATTAAGTTTATTAGTAGCCTCATATGTAGCTTATTTTCTTTCTTTGGTTTGACCTTAATTTGACTCCAAGCTCCTAATGCTTTAGTTGAAAATTAATGAAGTGAATGAGTGCGAGAATAAGAAGAAAAGAGTTGAAAATGAGGCCCTAAAAAGTAGTTATTAGTGTTGCTAAATTGAAATGTGTTGTAAGTAGGAGTTGTGTGATGAAAAAGAGGGATGTTATGCTAAAATTTGATTTTGAGATGATGAAGAATACTCCTTCCACATTATATCTGACGGGCATAATGAGATGGGGCAAACCGAAAGAGGATGGGTATGATAGAAGTGGAGAAATTAGTTGTTAATAGATTGTTCTTATTGTTCATGAGATGTATTAAAGCACTTAGGGAAGTTAGTCACTAGTTTTAGCCAAATAGTTCCAACCCATCCCTTAGCCTACATTACAACCTTAAGGACCTATTTGATCCTAAGTCCTAATATTCTGATATTAGTGGAGTACTGCAAGCCTATGGTTCATCATGTGTAACTCATGAATTCTTTTTTAGAGTGAGCATAAATTAATTCTCATAACCGTTCTCGTAAAAATTTCTTCTATGTGAGTGAGTATAGGTAACTCTCTTGTTGTGAGGGCATATATTTAATGATAGTTGGGTGATTTGTATGATCTCTTTAATTGAGTAATATTTATGAGTTTGCCTACTTGGTAAGCCAATTCTTGAGGTTAGAATGTCTTAGAGTAGTATTCTTGAGCTTTCAATTGTGTGTATAACATGCTTAGGGTAAAAACTTGCATTCTGTGTAGTCATTGCAGTACTAGCTTGAGCTTCTTACTTGTTATAGAAGTATGGAGTCTTCTCTGATTATGATACTTATAATGAAAAACTGTTCAAGAACAAATAAGTCTTTAAGTGTGGGGTGATGATTTGAGGTGGATTTATGCACCTCAGTGTTGTTATCCAGGCTTATTTAGCTTAGTTTTGAGGATTTATCTTATGCTTAATAAGTAATTCTCGGAATAAAGAAGCATCTAAGGGTTATGTTATGCAACTATAATGTTCAAAGTGTTCTCATAGTGAATTTGGAGTCAAAACACCAAGTTAAGAATCAAGGAACAAAAACTAGTATTCTTAGCTTGAGCTATGGCCTTTACTAGTTTATTGTCTTGATGTGTATCTTGTTTGAGCTCTAATGTGTGGTATTTAATGCTATAGGATGCTTGGAGACCTGATCATGATGATAAATAGAGGTTGCACAAGCTGGAAATTGGGTGGAAATAACTTCACAAAGCTTGGACTTGAAGGACAAAAGCATGGGACAAAATTAGACCGAAAGTTGGATGTTTGAAGTGTTTGGCGTGCCACGCTGCCTAGGTGTTGCGATAATAAATCAGGCACTGCTTGGGAGGAAAACCAAGTTAAGGTAGGTATTTACTTTTTGTATTTTTAGTTTTTACTTCATGTAGTTTTTGTTTTTGTTTGAGTCACAAGTTGATAGGAAGTTTGAGTACCAGAGACCCGAGCTAAGGAGCATGACAAAGATTAAGAGTGGGGCCTCGGACCCTCTTGATGTTAAAAAATTCTACTAGCTAGGCTTAGAGGCCTTAGAGAGTATTTTTGTCTCTACTTTTGAGTTTACTTTGGGGGTAACATAAATTTTTAAGTGTGGGGTAGGGAAAGTCCTATTGTTTTAGGTGAAGAGATTGCGGTAGGATCTTAGTATTTAATTGTTTTCCAATTTTTAGTTTAAATTTAATGTTATAATTTGCATTTAGGCTAGGAATATACCTAAGTTCCCTATTTATTTCAATTACGGGATGAAATATGAAGAAGAGTTGAGTGAGTCACATGCGAAGTTGAAGAAGAGGGACAAATTCTTCACCCGTATGTGGAAAAGGGTAAAAGGTTTGTGAAAGGTACTGAAGCCAAGAGAGACACTTCCCTCTGTGAGGTAAGAAATTGATGAAAAGATTCTAGCACAGTGGTCCAAAGATGACGAGTCTGATGCTAAGGATGAGGAGACTGAGAGTGACATCAGCCAGTGATGTGGCTTCAGGGAGACTTTTTTACTCTTATATGCTTTAATATTATGCAGTGAGGACACTACTATCTTTTGGTTGGGGGTGCCCTTGTGTTCATATTTCTCGTTTGTTATGGATGTTTGTAGTATTTGAATGTTCTTATATTTTATTTTGGATATTGTTATTTGGATATTGATATTTGGATATTTTGATGTTTTGTTATGGATATTGGGTACCCTTGCCCTCCGTATGCTTTTTGTGGATTTTGTTGGATTAGTTGTTTTTCATTTGTTTTCATTACTAGAAGTACTTTTTTTTCTTTTGCTATTCCTTTTGGACGATCCTTTCCCTATGATGGATTAAGTGACGACATTCTTAAGGGAAAATATCATCGTTTTTAGGTATTGGAGTCGTATATGCAGGAGAAGTCTGAGTACCCGTAGCATTATGAATTGGGATTGACTTTTGCTAGTTCTTTTGGATGATCCTTTCCCTATGATTGATTGAGTGACGACATTCTTAAGGGATAATCGTTATTTTAGGTGTTGGAGTCGTATATGCAGGTGAAGTCTGAGTAGCCAATTGCTATGGCAAAGTTTGAGTAATCTTAGTATTATTGCCCTTATTAGAGCCAGAATAAGAGATTATAGCTTGCTTGGTGCTAACAATAGTTAGTCTTGCATGGCAAAATACGAAATAAGCATCCCCATTCATCTAAAAATTTTTGTGAAAATCAAGGGCATGGAAGTGAATGATATTATAACAATGCTTTTCCTCTTTTCATGACTCATATTTCTTTAGTTGGTGGTAATATGGAAAATGAATCCTTTTACTCTTTAGAAGGAAGTACAATTGAACCTTCTAAAATAGTTTGCATGCCATGTGTGGTGAGTATTGGTTGAATGATTCTTGTGCTTACTTGTGTCATCTATAACTAGCCTTGTTAGTTTTTCAAAGCTAGTCTTGATTATATGCGATTGGTGAAACGATCTTAGGCCTTCTTGTGATTGTTGGAAACCATTTTAACCTAAATATCCTACCCATGCATGAATTGTATCACTAGTCACCCTTTTTAGCCTATTAACCTTTCTTTGGCAACCACATTACAAGTCCTGAACCATTTGAAAATTATCCCTCTCTTCAACCCTACCCTCATTGAACTAAAAGCCTAAGTTGGGATGTGATTAAACTTGGAAGAGGTAATCATGTGCCATGATCTTGTAAATAAGTTCCTAAAAGAAAATCAATGATAGAAAATGAAGGAGAAAAATAAAGGAAACAATAAGAGAAAGAGTAAGAAATTACAAAAAAAAAAGAGTAAGAAAGGAAGAAAAAAAAAAGCGTGAAATTGCAAAAAGAAAAAAGAGAGAACGTTTTCAATGGGATGGGTGAACTAAAGCGAAAAAGATAGGAACGTGTGTGGTTTAAAAAGAAGTGAAGTGGTTATCGATCCAAGTTTGATATAGTTAGTGTTATGTGGAGTTCAAGGAGGGTGTAGTCACTTTTATCCCAAATGCTTGTCCTACCCTTCCCTGTGCCTACATTACAATCTAGAATGTCTTTCAGGATCTCTAACCAAGTATTTTTGAGTTAGTAGCGACCAAAATAAGGGCAAGCATATGGCATGATACTTGTTTGTATGTAGAAATTCTTTGTGAGTGTGAGTTCTTGAACATTCGTCCCTTGTTGCATGTTGAAAATATGGTGTGTTGGGACTTCCTTTAGTGACAAGGCATGTAAACTAGGATAAATTGGTGAAGTTTACTTATTTCGAAAGTGAGGCGAAGGAGCATGTTTGATTTACTATTGGTGGAGATTCACTTCTTTAGAATTGTTTTTTGTTACTTGATTTTTATTGAAATTTCATTGCATTCTTGAAATGTTTTAAAATTTGCGGGAGTTGTGGAAATACATTTATTTTGCCTTTCATTCAAGAATTTAATGATGATTTTGGTATATTCTTCTTCTTTATCTCCATGATTAGATAAATCTAAATCTTGGGGTTATGCTTAAAGAGGGATGTGTTAGCAAAGTTGTGGAAGGTGGAGATCCCGGGGGGACCAATACTGGAAACTCCCATTTGCCGATGTGAGGTTTGGTCTTGGTAACTGAGTGCATGATGTCACAGTTACATTTTAGGAGATGTACTAGTCGACTCATGTTTAATATTGGGTTCGTGCGACTAACACACACTGGAGCCCTTTCAGCAGGGGGAGCTGTACACATATAGCCCTTTCAGCAGGGGGAGCTGTACACATATAGCCCATGAGTGGTGTTAGGAAGGCCAAGCTATACAACCCAGGTTAAGGGTTTTAAATGCATGCTAAACTCGATCCCCTTTCTCGGCATGGTGTATGTATGTGATTGCACATGGTTATTTACTTTGGTTTTGAATAATGACATTGTTTTATCCTTATCCTAATACATGCTAGCTTTCACCTGCTAATCGTCTTTGGAATTTGTATCCCCACACGATATAGGAACAAACATACTCCTCCTCCTTCTCAGTGATTTGGATTCGAGGACAACTTTGTGTCAGACTGAAGTATTGAGTTTCCATACTCCGGGAGTCTCCATTTCATGCTATGGACTTCTTCTCATACTTTTTTTTATTTTTTGGACTTTGGTTTTGTCTATGGTCGGGGACATTTCCTGACCAGATGTTCTTGGATTTTAGTTAGAGGCATTGTGTGAATACTATGGGCAGTGTCGGTATTGGTGTCAACCTTGGCATTGGTATTGGGGTTGACACCGGTTGGATATTTGGTTGGATATGGTTATGAACTTTTTAAATTCCTTTTAATTAATTTTGTTTTATCTTGTTATATGTTCAAAATTCATCCGACACAGGGTACAAGGCGAGTATGATTGGTTATTCGGGGTGGTCTCTGGTCTGGGTCGGACTTGATATGCCCGACACGACTAGGCCCTGGTTTGGGTCATGTCAAATTGGTATCAGACCCCTAGTGATACAATGCTAAGTGTGTATCAAGAGATTCCAACCAACACAAGAACAACAAGATGAACAACAAAGTGCTAGTGAATCGAAAATGGCCACACACGGCTTCACTAGGCTTGCAACACTTGTTTGAACTAGAAAAGTGAGTTTAACAACAAGAACAACAAAGACAATATTGCTAGTGAATCGAAAGAGCCCCACACGGCTTCACTAGACTTTTATATTCAACAACACAATGTTAACAAAATTTACAAAGAAAGAGATAGAAACTTGACACACAATATTCATTAATCTAAGAACCCTAACAAGAGAAAGGGCCCTAAGACTAATAAATATCAATACCAAGTTCTTACTTGGACTAAGAGGAACTCAAAGAACTTCAAGAACCTAGTTTCTAGCCAAGATACAACACTAGTATCACTCTACTAGTGAGAATTTGGTTTTGGCCTCTCCAAATGATGAGAAAGACAAGTCAAAAATTTATAAGTCTTTGTTTCTTGAATAATAGGAATGAACTAAAGCAAGACTAGCCCTATTACATGGCTTATATAGTCACTTAGAAAGGAGGAACAAATACCAAATTACCCTTGGAATTTAAGTAGGAGGTTTGGGGTATCTTGGTGGGCCTCTTTATATTTTATTAAATATAGGCCCTTAGATGGGCTCACAAGGTCCTCACACATGGCCAAGAATATGAACAAGGCTTGGAGTTGTTGCAACTCACGTGCTTGGCTTCGTGTGAAAGGTCTCGAGTTAGGAATTCCCATATCATCCTCTCCATCTTGAAGGGAATTTGTCCTCAAATTCGGATCATTGCCATCCTCCACCGTTTCCACCCGAGAGAGATAACACACATTGAAAGTGTTGTGCACTTGATATTCCGGGGGTAGATCAATCTTGTAGGCATTGTCGTTGATCCTTTATGATAATTGGAATGGGACATCACCCTATGTAATCAACTTAGCATTCCTTTGAGACGGGAATCTATCCTTTCTTAGGTGCACCCACACCCAATCTCTCGGTTCAAGAATGAGCTTTCTTCTTTCTTTGTTGGCTCTTCTCGTAACTTCTTGTTTTTTCTTCTCCAACCGCAACCTCACCTTCTCATGTAGCTTTTTCATGGACTCGGCCCATTTTCTTCCATCTAAGCTTATCACAAGATCACTTGGCAAAGGGGTTAAATCCAAAGGGGTGAGGGGGTTGATACTGTATACACACTCAAAGGGTGTCATCCCCATGCTCGAGTGTATAACACGATTATAATAAAACTCAATCAATGGTAAGTGCTCCTCCCAAGAAGTCATTTTTACTTTAACCATGGACCGTATCATAGACCCTAAGGTCCTATTTACTACTTCCGTTTGGACATCGGTTTGTGGGTGGCCTGAACTCGAAAACAACAACTTAGTACCGAGTCTACCCCACATGGACTTCTAAAAGTGGCTTAGGAATTTAGAATCCCTATCACTCACTATGGTCCTCGGAACACCATGAAGTTTTACAACATTATCAACAAACAAAGAGTCTACGCTAGGCGCATCATCAAATTTAGAACAAGGAATAAAGTAAGCCATCTTGGAAAACTGATCCACCACGACAAAAATACTATCCCGCCCCCTTCTAGTCCTCGGCAATCCCAATACGAAGTCCATTGATACGTCAAGCCAAGGACGCAAAGGGGTGGACAATGGGGTGTACAACCCATAGGGTTAGAACCGTGACTTGGCTCCTTTGTACTCAACACATTGGCGGCAAATCCGGGCCACATCCTTGTGTATTCTAGTCCAATAAAATTGTTCTTCCAAAATTCCGAGGGTTTTCTCGACCCCAAAATGGCCCATTAGACTGCCATTGTGTGATTCCCTCATAAATAATTCTCTCCACGAACTTGAGGAAACACACAATCGTCTACCTTTAAACAAGTATCCATCAAATTTGGTATAGGGATGGGAACCCCTATCCGTAACCCACCTATCCCTTTCCAACTCTTCATTTTCCCTATAGATAGGAGAGAAGTGAGGGTCCTTGGGATATAAAGACTTGAGGCTTTCAAAACCCATCAACTTAGACGACAAAGTAGATACAAGCACATGTTTTTGGGACAAAGCATCGGCAACCACATTATCTTTACCCTTCTTGTATTGAATAACATAAGGGAAAGTTTCAAAAAATTCAATCCATTTGGCATACCGCCGGTTAAGCTTGTCTTGTGCCCGTAGATGCTTCAAGGATTCATGATCCGTTCGGATCACGAATTCTTTAGGCCACAAATAATGTTGCCAAGTGTCCAAGGCTCTAATCAAGGTATACAACTCTAAATCGTACATAGAGTAGTTTAGAGTTTCTCCTTTGAGCTTTTCACTAAAGTAGGCAATAGGCTTCAATTCTTGCATTAAAACCGCGCCTATGCCGACTTTGCTTGCATCACATTCGACCTCAAAAGTCTTGTCAAAATTCAGCAATTATAGCAAAAGGGAGCATAGCTTTCAAGTCCTCGAAGGCCTTAGCTTGTTCATCTCCCCACTTGAAAGGCCGATCCTTTTTAATCACTTCGGTCAAGGGGGCGGCAATGGTGCTAAATCCTTTGACAAAATGTCTATAGAAATAGACAACCCATGGAAGCTTCTCACTTCACCTATGGTTTTGGGAGTTGGCCAATTTTTAATGGCATCAATCTTAGATTTATCCACTTCAACCCCTCTCGAGCTCACCACAAGCCCAAGAAATACAACCTCATGGACACCAAAAAAACACTTTTCTAGATTATCATATAACTTCTCCTTTAAGAGGACATCAAACACACATTGTAAATGCTTTACATGCTCATCTAAGGATTTACTATACACCAATACATCATCAAAATAAACAACAACAAACTTTTCGATAAATGGCGTCATCACATGATTCATTATCCTCATGAAAGTACTTGGAGCGTTTGTAATGACGAATGGCATAACCATCCATTCATAGAGACTGAATTTGGTCTTGAAGGTGATTTTCCATTCATCACCCGGTTGCATACGAATTTGGTGATAGCAACTCCTCAAATCAATTTTAGAAAACAAACACGAACCACTCAATTCATCAAGCATATCATCTAACCTAGGAATAGGGTGATGATATTTTACTGTTATCTTGTTGATGGATTGGAAATCAACGCACATATGCCAAGTCCCATCTTTCTTGGGAACTAGTAGCATCGGAACCGCACAAGGGCTCATACTCTCCTTAATATACCCTTTGTTGAGGAGTTCCTCAACTTGGCGTTGCAATTCTTTGGTATCCATCGGGTTGCTCCTATAAGATGGTTTGTTGGGCAATTATGAACCCGGCACAAAATCTATTTGGTTCTCAATTCCCCGAAGTGGGGGCAATCCTTGCAGTAATTCCTTTGAGAAGACATCCTCGTAATCCTGCAAAATATGAGAAATAGGAGGAGAAATGGAAATGTTTGTGGCGTTAGTGTTAAAACAATGAGCCAAGAGGAGCATCAGAGTGTCCTCGTCATGATCCACAAATAATTCTTTCCTCCAAGCCATCATCACCACACTTCCTTGCCCCTTAGAAATTAAGAGCCCCTCAGTTTCCCTACTCCCTCACTCTCAGGTTCCCCTCTTTTTCCCTCACTCTCGGCCTTCTTTCCTTTTCCCCTCAATTCCCGTATCTTTTGGTATAATTCATTCACTTGGGAAGGCAATAATGGATGAAGAGCGACCTTTCGGCTATCCTTCTCAAGTGTATACCGACTGGACCTTCCATCATGTTTGGTCGACCTATTGTATTGCCAAGGCCTTCCTAACAACAAGTGACAAGCTTGCATTGGTATCACATCACAAATCACCTCGTCATGGTAGTTGTCTACCTTAAAACATATCACACATTGCCTTGTGACCTTTAACTCATCGTATTCATTCAACCATTGCAACTTGTAAGGACTAGTGTGAGGTATAGTCGGCAATTTCAAGAAGTTCACCATTGCAACACTAACAACATTCGCACAACTTCCACTATCTATCACCATAGTACACATACTTCCTTTCACAAGACATTTAGTATGGAATAAATTATCCCGTTGGCTAAGGTCATCTATTGCCTTACTAATCATGGAACACCTCACTACAAAGTTTGGAACCGCAAACTCCCCTTCTTGCGGATAAGCATCCTCACAATCATCATTATCATGTGGCTCATTTTTGGGTTTCTCTCCATCTTGAGGCTCGGCCTCATTCTCTTCTTTTTCAAGACCCACTTCCTCACCAAGGTAATACAATCTCCCTTCCCTTAGGATCACACTGCGCCGGTTTGGACATTTATTGGATTTATGTCCCCAACCTTGGAACTTGAAACATTGGAACCCTTTAGGATTAGGATACTTGTGAGCTTCTTGCCGGGGAGGAAATTTATGGACTGTTTTAGTCTCGAACAACCTTGTAGTGGCGGGTTGGTCCTTGTTTTTGGTCCAACCCGAAGATGGTTGAACCATATCTTTGCTCCTTGGCCAACCCAAGGTTGATGGTCCCTTTTCCTTGAACGACGACCTCTCTTTAAGCTCCCTTTCAATCTCAAGAGACACTTGGAAAATCCCTTCAACGGTATCAAACTTGTGAAGCGTCAAATGAGTGGAGATCTCTTTGTTCAACCCACACTTAAACCGAATGATGTCATGGTCAATTTTTTCTCCCCGATGATCAAGCTTTAACATGAGTTATTGAAACTCGTCATAGTATGCCATAACACTTCAATTCCCTTGTCGCAAATTGTACAACCTAGCAAGTAACTCATGATGATAACTTTTGAGAAGATACCGTTGCCTCATTAGGTACCTCAACCAAAACCATGGTGGTGGTTGTCCCTCTACCAACTCGTTGCCGAAACGCTTGACGTATTCCCACCAAGTGTTAGCATAGCCTTCAAAATGATCTATGGCATAACAACTCTTCTTCTCCTCCGAGATATCATTCACTTGAAACACTTTATCACACGCCGACTCCCAATCAAGATACACCTCGGGGTCACTTTCACCCTTAAAGATAGGTAGGCTCAATTTGATGGTATTGATGCCTACGTCTCTCTCTAGGTGTCGGTTTCCCCTTTCTCCATACCCTCGGTATCTCTTTGGATACACACGACCCCCTCTTATCTCTTCATCCCTCATGTAGGCATCATCAAAGGCTTCATACCCTTCATAATCGTCTCTACCATATTCCTCAAGGTGGACGGGATGATTTTGGATATTTGGAACTTGATTCGGAGGAATTGAATTTTGTGGAGGTGGTGGTCTTTGGTTTAGTGGAGCTTGGAAGGGGGGGTTCAGATTTTGTAGAGGCATTTGACGTCCGAGTACTTCTTGCGGAACTTGAGACGTTTGGGAATGGGTTGGTCTATTGGAGTCTCGGTTTAGAGGGTTATAAGTGGTTTGGCTTATGGCATTTAGTGGAGCTAGTGAAGGATTTGGCAATTGTGGCCATGTTTTGGGAGTAACAGTGGCGGAGGAATGTCTATCTTGTCCACTTGATGAAATATGTTGAGGAGTAGAAGAACGAGAGTTCCTTTGACTCTCCACTTGTTCTAACCTCCCACTAATAGTTGTCACTTCTCCCCTTATGGCTCCCACTTCCGTACTCAACCTTTTAAGAGCTTGGGTCATAGCCTCAAGAGTTCATATTCTCCATTTCATTAGAATCCACAGTTTTAGACGTGGTTCCCTCCATTATCAAGGTATCACCTACACAAGTAACAAATAAGTTAGTTTAAAATCCCCCTCCTCACTCACACTCTCTTGGTTCACTCACACTCAAGTTCCACAAGTGTTGTAGATTGGCTAGGAACCCATGAATCCGTAAGGTATGAGTATGCTCTTGCCCTGAATGGATTCTTGTTTAAAACTCAAAGAATTCTCATCGGACTAGAGCCAAGATTTACAATGTATTCAAACGACAAAAACACACAAAAAAACATTGACACGAGCACAAAGCTTCAAGTGACTAATTGACAAGCTAGTAGGAATGTACTAGATTGTTAATTAGTTTGCAAGTCAATTAGAGGAAACTAGGAATCAATAATTAGAAACTAGAACATCCAAATTTGAGCTTAATTATCACGTGAACAGTAACTAGGGTGATGTGGCAGCATGTCAATGGCCGCGGGTCCATATAAATAGTTCATCAACTTGAAGTCTTAGTCCTCTTAGATCTTTTGTAATAGATGACTTGTTATTGGGATGGAAAACATAAAGTGTTGTAACATTTTTCAACCCCCCCCCTTTTTATTTCAAACTCAAAAGGTGATGTTTGACCACACTAGTCCCACAAGACAAGGTTCCTTGTTTTAAGGAAAAGTGGTTGTCAAGTCTTGAAAAGGTGATGTTGGCAAGTCTTCTCACAAATAATTTTCAATTTTGTCTTACAACCTTTTTGGATCTATTTATCTTTATAGAAGTTAAGACATAAGATGAGGAGAAGTTTAGGATGAACACAACATCAACACCTTCAAGACCACAACAACAATACACCACAATGGTCACTTCCAAGGTTTTTTTTTTCACAACACAATTCTCTTTTTCATTAAGCTCAACTTTAGATTTAGACACCATTTGTGTTGATGAGAAACAAACCAACACAAGAAATGACTAAACAAGTAAAACTTTTGTAGATCTACAACCAATTTTTTACCAAAATGTTCAAGAACACACTTTTTGGTAAGAGCTTTCCAAGATTGGTTTTGTAAGAAAAAAACCTAGCCTTGAGCTTTGATACCAAATGATACAATGATAAGTGTGTATCAAGAGATTCCAACCAACACAAGAACAACAAGATGAACAACAAAGTGCTAGTGAATCGAAAATGGCCACACACGACTTCACTAGGCTTGCAACACTTGTTGGACTAGAAAAGTGAGTTTAACAAAAAGAACAACAAAGAAAATATTGCTAGTGAATCTAAAGATCCCCACACGGCTTCACTAGACTTTTATATTCAACAACACAATGTTAACAAGATTTACAAAGAAAGAGATAGAAACTTAACACACAATATTCATTAATCTAAGAACCCTAACAAGAGAAAGGACCCTAAGACTAATAAATATCAATACCAAGTTCTTAATTGGACCAAGAGGAACTCAAAGAACCTCAAGAACCTAGTTTCTAGCCAAGATACAACACTAGTATCACTCTACTAGTGAGAATTTGGTTTTGGCCTCTCCAAATGATGAGAAAGAGAAGTAAAAAATTTACAAGTCTTTGTTTCTTGAATAATAGGAATGAACTAAAGCAAGACTAGCCCTATTACATGGCTTATATAGTCACTTAGAAAGAAGGGACAAAAACCAAATTACCCTTGGCATTTAAGTAGGTGGGTTTGGGGTATCTTGGTGGGCCTCTTTATATAATTTATTAAATATAGGACCTTAGATGGGCTCACAAGGGCCTTACACATGGCCAAGAATGTGAACAAGGCTTAGAGTCGTTGCAACTCACGTGCTTGGCTTCGTATGAAAGGTCTCAAGCTAGGAATTCCCGTATCACCTAGGTTCATGGTCACTTGGGAGTCCACAAAGACATGTTGAGTAGAGGCTCTTTTAAGGGTGTGTAGAGTGCCATACTCATAAGGGAGAGGCTACGAGATATTTAGGAATATTTCTCTTTCTTGTGTTCTATTTTTGAGCTATAGAGTCTAAGGTACTGAATTCTCTTCTAATTTTTATTTGTTGGCTTTTCAGATCATGCCTCCATGATGATTAAAGATAATGGAAATTCCTCTGTTCTACCTAAGGACAATGCTGATGGGACCCATTCTACTTATGGGTTCCAGACCCCGTCTAGGGGACCAATTCCTGATTGCCCTCCTGTAGTTCCACCAGCTCCTTCTAGTTATTTTGAAACTCCTTAGACTGGTGTGATGAATGTTGTGTCTCGTCAGTCTATCCATATGCTAGCTCAATTGGTAGCTTCTTAGGCTGAGCGTAGTACTTCTTCTACTCTATCTTCTAAGGCCATAAAGGTTGGACAATTCCTGAGGATGAACCCTCCAACTTTTATCGGTGTTAAGGTGGAGGAGGATCCTTAAGTTTTTTTGGATGATATGGAAAATATCTTTTGTGTTATGTATTCCAATAATATAGAAGGCGTGGAGTTTTCCACCTACCAACTGAAGGATGTGGTGTACTAATGGTATAAGGAATGGGACCAATCAAGGGGTGATGATGCTGAGTCAGCTCTGTGGGAGGATTTTAATAATGCTTTCTTATACTGCTTCTTTCCTCAAGAGTTCAGGGAAGCTAAGAAGAAGAGTTTGTTAATCTGAATCAAGGCAAGATGTTAGTTAATAAGTATGCCTTGAAGTTTTACCAGTTATCTTGATATGCTCCAAAGATGGTTTCTAGCATGAGGGCTAGAATGAGGAAGTTTGCTTTTGGGTTGTCTTAAGAATTGATTTTGGAGAGTAAGGCTACCTTGATGATCAAGGACATGGATATCTCCATGTTGGTTGTGTACATGCAGTAAGTGGAAGAGGAGAAGAAAAAGCAGGCTAAAATAGGCGTGAGGCAGAATAAGAAGTTTAGATTTTCTGAGCAGGATGGTGGCCAGCAGCAAAGTGGCAGGGATGGGGGAAAGTAACCCAAGAAGAAGTGGGTCAATTTTGGGTCTAACTTGACGGCTAGTGCTCCCTACCCAAAGTTATTGGGAGACAGGTTTTCTCATGGTGGTGACAACTTCAAGGAACAAAGTGCCTAATCTCAGGCTAGTAGGTCCCAGTCATCTCCATCCTACCCTCCTTGTAGATTTTATGGTAGATTTCATTGAGGCTACTATGAAGAAGGAAGGGATAAGTGCTTCAGTTGTGGTTATCCAGGGAATATAATTAAGAAATGTCCATTGGTCAAGGTTTCTTTTGGGGAACGCAAGGTTCCAGTTGCCTTTTTTTAACTCTGGCACCAAAGGGTACACCATCTGGTTTCGGTACTGGTCAGAACTATCTCTATGCACTCACTACCTGACAGGAGTTCAAGGCATCTCCTAATGTCGTGACTGGTATGTTGAAACTCTTCTCGTGTGATATGTTTTGTTTACTTGATCTGAGGTCCTTTCTCTCTTATGTGACCCCATTATGGTTGTGCATTTTGGTTTTGGTCCCGAGTGTGTTTTGGACCCTTTTTCTATTTTTACCTCAGTGGGTAACTCTATGGTGGCTAGAAGAGTCTGTAGGGGTTGTGTGGTATATGTGGGTGGTCAGGAGACTTTGGTGGATTTGTTTGAATTAAACATAATTGATTTTTATATCATATTGAGGATGGATTGGTTGCACTTGTTCTATGTTATTCTAGACTTTCAGACCCATAAGGTCGTCTTTAAATTTCCTAAAGAACCAATTATTGAGTGGGAGGGTGGTTCCCTAGCTCCTAAGGGGAAGTTTATAACGTATCTTAGCGCTCAGAGATTGATCTCCAAAGGGTGTCTCTACCATTTGGTCCATGTTAAAGATTCTAAGTCGGAAGGTCCTTCTTTGCATTCTGTCCCGATGGTGAATGAATTTCCTAAGGTCTTCCCTAATGACCTTCTTTGCGTTCCTCCTGATAGGGAGATTGAGTTTGGGATTGATCTTGTTTTGGACACTTGTCCAAAATCATTTCCTCCGTATAGAATGGCTCAGCTGAGTTGAAGGAGCTTAAGGATCAACTAAAGAATCTTTTGGACAAGGTTTTAATCTATCTTAGTGTGTCCTCATGGGGTGCACCTGTGTTATTTGCACGTAAGAAAGATGGTTCCCTTCAGATGTGTTTTGATTATCGGCAGTTGAATAAGGCGACGATAAAGAATAAGTACCCTTTTCCAAGGATAGATGATATTTTTGATCAGTTGCAGGGTGCTAAGTTTTTCTCCAAGATTAATCTTCGATATAGGTATCATCAGTTAAAGATTAGGGAGGTGGACATCCCTAAGACTGCCTTTCATACCTTGTATGGGCATTTTGAATTTCTGGTTATGTCTTTTGGGTTGACCAATGCCCTGATGGTATTCATGGATTTGATTAATAGGGTCTTCCGTCAGTTTCTATATTTTTTCATCATTGTTTTCATAGACAATATTCTGGTGTACTCTAAGAGCGAGGTGGATCAAGTGAATCTCCTTTGCATTATATTGCAGACCTTGAAATAACAAGAGTTGTATGACAAATTTTCAAAATATGAATTCTCGTTAAACGTTGTCACTTTTCTGGAAAATATTATTTCTAGTAAAGGGATCATGGTAGATTCTCCGAAAGTTGCAGTGGTGAAAAAGTTGCCTAAACCCACGACTCCAATTGATATTTGGAGCTTCTTAGGTTTAGATGGCTACTATAGAAGGTTTGTGGAGATTTTCTCGACTATAGATGCCCCATTGACTAAGTTGACTCAAAAAAAGGTAAAGTTCTTGTGGTCTGATGCTTGTGAGAGAGTTTTGAGAAGCGGAAGGATAAGCTACTTTGACTCTAGTTTTGACTTTGTCTGAAGGCACAGATGGGTTTGTGGTCTACTGTGTTGAATCCTATGTGGGACTTGGTTGTGTTTTGATGCAGTATGGCAAGGTGATGGCTTATGCCTTTAGACAATTGAAGGTGCATGAGAGGAACTATCTGACTCATGACTTAGAATTGTTAGCTGTGGTGTTCGCGTTAAAAACTGTTGGGACTATCTGTATGGGGTGCATGTGGTTATCTTCTCTGATCATAAGAGCCTATAGTATATGTTTACTCAGAAAGAGCTTAACCTTAGACAAAGAAGATGACTTGAGTTAGTCAAAGATTATGACATAAGTCTTTACTACCACCAAGGTAAGGCTTCCGTAATTGTTGATGCTTTTAACAGGTTATCCATGGGGAGGATAGCTCATGTGGATAATGAGAAGCGGTATTTGGTGAAGATATTCACCATTTGGCTAACTGGAGTTCGCCTTTAGAACATCGAGAATGGTGGAGTGTTTGTGAAGAAAGTGGCACAAACGTCTCTTGGTGATGAAATCAAAGAGATATAGATGTAGGTGAGAAGAAGGTGATGGCCTTTGAGATTGGTTGTGATGTACCTTGTGGTACTAAGGGAGATTATGTGTTCCTGATGTGGATGGTTTGCGAGAAAACACCTTAGCTAAGGCGTATGAGTCATGCTATGTTGTTCATCCTAGTTTGATGAAAATGTATCATGACCTCAATAAGATGTATTGGTGGAACAATATATAGAGAGATATGGCGAATTTTGTGGCTAAGTGCATCGTGTGTCAGCAAGTAAAATTTGAGCATATGAGGCCTGAGGGATTGTGTAAAAAAATCGAGTTGCCTGAATGGAAGTGGTAATCAACATGGATTTCATTACCGATATTCCTTGGTCTTGGAATTAATTTGATTTGGTTTGGTTCATTGTGTATAGGATGACAAAGTCAGCTCACTTTTTGCTAGTAAGGACTAATTTCTCGACTAGGGTTTATGCAAGTTTGTACCTCCAACAGATTGTGAAGTTATATGGGGTACCTATTTTTATCATCTCTAATCATGGTACGTAGTTCTTATCTCACTTTGGGCGGTCATTTTAAAAAGTTTTAGGGACCAAGGTGAGTCTTAGTACTGATTTTCACCTATAGTTATATGGGCAAGCAGAAAGGACTATTTAGACATTGGAGAACATGTTTCGTGCTTGTGTGATTGACTATGGTGGTAGTTGGGTTTACCACTTGCCTCTTGTAGAGTTTGCGTACAATAATAGCTACCACTTTAGAATTAGGATGGCTCCATTTGAGGTGTTGTATGATAGGAGGTGTAGGTTGCTATTGGGTGGTTGAGGTTGGTGAGGCAGACATGTTTGGACGGAATTTGGTTCACCAAGCTATGAAAAATGTGAAGGTGATTTGGAATAGGTTTTAAGCTATCCGAAGTCTCCAAAAGTCCTACGCGGAGGTGAGGCGTAGGAAGTTGGAGTTTGAAGTTGGGGATAGGGTGTTCTTAAAGGTGTCTCCCATGAAGGGAGTGATGCAGTTTTGGAAGAAGGGGAAGCTCAGTCCCCGGTATGTTGGTCAATACTTGATCTTGAGGAGGGTTGGCAATATTGCGTATGAGTTGGAGTTGCCCTCTAGTTTGAGTTCCATTCACCTGATATTCCATGTTTCTATGTTGAGGAAGTGTATAGGTGATCCGTCGTAAGTTGTATTTATCAAGGATATTAGTACGTCGCAAGTTGTACTTATCAAGGATATTGGAGATTCGGATTCCCTATCTTATGAGGAGATCCCGGTTAAAATCTTGGATCGGTATGTTCATCGGTTGCAGACCAAAGATGTGGCCTCGATTAAGGTTCTATAGAGAAACCCCAAGGTGGAAAAGGCTAAATGGTAAGTTGAAGAGGACATGAGGTCTAAGTATTGGCTCATATTCCCTATTTCAAAAATTCGTGCTCAAGGTATGTGTTGATTCTTAACCTCTTTGTTTTGTCTTTGTTAAAGGAAAAAATGTGAATTGCTTAGTGTTTTATTTTCTGTCTTAAATATAAGAGTAGAGAGGTTTGGGGGTTTAAATCATTTTTGTACTGCCTTGTCCCATCATTCGAGGATGAATGATCTAAGTTGGGGAGAATTTAAACACCCTGGGTTTTAGCCCTTGAAAATTTCCAGAGCTTTAAGCTCCATGCCCTTGTAACGACTCACTATACGAGTCGTATGGTATAGGTACGGGTCAGGTGACCCAACTCATAAGGTGTTCAGTGGGTAATGGATAAGTTTCTATTGTTGTTACGACTTGGTTGGTATGGGTCGTATGGTTGGTGACGGGTCATTGGGTTGGTCCTTCACTTAATCTGAAACTTAGTAACTTGACTTGGCTCTGAGTACGAGTGGCTCACTAAGAGCCGTAAGGATAGGGTACGAGTCGTGGTGTGAAGTAGTATATTGTCCAGTGTTAATCCCTTTGGATTCTATCTTGGGTACGGTTAAGACTATACGAGTCGTATGGTTATGAGATAACTTGGGGCAATGAGTCATATGTTGGAAAGAATGTGGTATCCAACTTTCGGTTCTGGTTAAGACTGGATAGTACTAGTCGTACGATGTGGTGACGAGTTAGAGGGCCAACTCGTACCCACCTGTGAGAAATTTTACAGTTTAAGTTGGGGGTATTCTGGATATTTCTCCTCTTAACTCCTTTTTACCCCACGACATAAAACATCTTTTGGGACCTCATTAACCTTTTGTTCTCAATCAAACACTTTAAAATCTCTCTTAAGCTTTGGGTTTAAGAAGTGGTTAGGGTTCCTACAAGACAATCAATTAAGGCTCTAAAGGGTTGTTTCTCTCCATTTTCCTTGGTGTCCAAGGTATGTTACTCCTCCCTCATTGTTAGTTCAACTAAAAGCATGTTTTAATGAATGGTTTTCATGGTATTATTATGTAACGACTCAAGTCAGTACCCCAAACGCTATACGGTGCTTACGACCCCGAAGGACCATAAGCTAACCCATGATGATATCTGTTGTGAGCACTGAAACATGATACTATAATAACTGCAGAAAAATAGGATGAAATACCATAAGGTTCAAAACTCTATAAATACTAATAAAGTGTATCAACTGTAATAACAATCTGTAAAACTGAACACTGTCTAAAAACTAGTCTCAAAAGCCTCTAATTGAACTCTCTGAAAGTGGAGCTGATGGGACAATCCCCCAACTAACTCCATCTACTGAAATACTGAGTCTACTAAAATAATTAAATAAAAGAGTATCCTCGATAGATGAGGACTCACTACTAAATTTGATATGCTGGCTGAATCTAAATCTGTCTATGCGCGGTCGGGTACCTGAGCATTCGAACCTAGGATATAAGACATCATAGCGCAAAGAAAGAGTATGCGTCAGTACGTGGAATGTACTGGTATGCTAGATAAGGTAAGGCTGAATGCAAGGGTTCATATTCATGAATAATAATTGACTGAATAATGTAGAGTAACTGAACATGAAAGTATGTGGATAATCTGAACTACTGTAAATACTGAGAATGCAATACTGTGCATATAAATAAATACTATAACTGAGCTTTTCTGAAGCTGAGTACTGAGTTTTGATAACTGAGTAACTGATAATCAGAGTTACTGATATTGATTGACTGTATCTGACAGTCCTGATTCTGTAGAACTGAACTAAGTTCTATTCTAGAGTCTGAGACTGAAACTGTGGGAGGTAATCATCTAACTGATATTCCCCAAATAAGATAAGATAACTAAGTTGGGGTCCAATCTTGAACCGCAATTAGAAGGGTGTCAGTACCGTGCCACGGGTAAAGATAAGATGAGAGTTACCCTCATCTTGCAGGTACTCTAATGAGAACGGTGTAACCCTCATCTGGCAGGTTAAAACACTTCATCAACCCTCAACTGGCAAGTTTGATGTCTCAACCTATGCTGGATACGTAGTTCTAGAACGTAAGGATTGCTTCTAAGGGTCACACCCTCTACTGGAAGGTAAGCCCCCATCCTTAGGTTTACTCATTGCTGAATCCTACTCCCAACTGAAAGACTCTGAACTGATTATACTGAACTGAACTGGACTGATACTAAGTTTACTGAGTTTTCCTAAGTTTTGTAACTGACTGAGAGTACTATTGATTGTGACATGACTGATACTATTCTGTAACTGACACTGGCTCTAGTTAAATAGCTAAATTGTCAGGTATTAAATACCCCCAAGACTCGATAACATGAAAATTAAAGCATAACATGATCTTGAATAACATAACATTGCTCACTTGTTCATAATTTATCCATAAAGACATTTTATCAAACACTTGTAAGGCATCTACTTATAAATGAATGGGAAATACACACTATCATGTTATAATGGCACTAATTCATCCACATAGGCATTTTATCAAACACGTGGGGAGCATGCTTAGGTTATACAAAAATCAACACACATAGTTATCATAGTTACATCAATCAACTTGTAAACTGAAGGGTTCATCAAGAGGATCATGTAATTCAACACACATAATGATTAATTTCATGAAAGCTTGTAATTTAATCATGGACAAAAAACCCAACAATAACATGAACATGAATTCAATTCAATCCAAGAATGGAAGTTCATAACTCAATAATCTTGTAGTTTGAAAATGGATTTGTGGACTCTATGGGCGAAAGGAACCCATAGATGAACACCTAACATACCTTGGAGTGTTAATTCTTGAAGTTCTTGGAAGGATTCTTGAGCTTTGACCTTATTTTTGAAAATTAGGGTTTCTACTTGAGAGAGAATGCCTTTTGATTTTGGGGGAAAATTGCTTAAAGATTTATTTTAAAATGTTTTTAGGGATTAAATCCCATATCCGGGCATATAAAAATCATGGGAAAAGATTAATTTAACCCTGGATGTTCTTTTAAATTTTCGTCAATTTTTTTCTGACCTGGGACCTTGGCGCGACGTGCCATGATCGCATCGGCCCACTAAAAATGACAATTACGAAGGTGGCTGGTGGCGCAACGCGGTGGTATCACGTTACCACCTTGGATGCGACTTGGAAACTCACCGCGACGCGGTGGTATCACGTTGGTATAATGGAAATTGATAAGTTTAAAAATGTTTCTTTGTGCGAGACGCCAAAATTGCGATGGAACATTGGAAAGTGAAAATTTCCATTTGGCTGGCCTCCACGACGCGTTGATGGCCATAATGGCTTACTGTCTTACAGAAATGGGCATAACTCTTCGCCCAGGTATCAGATTTGGGCGAATTTTATATCGTTGAAAATCTAACAGAATTTTCTATGCATTGGTAATCTCTAAACTAAAAAATATAGATTATTTTAAAAATATTATATTGGATGACTCATGTACTTAGAGCTAAGTTAAGCTTGAGGAACACTGTCACGACCCAAACCGGGGCCCTGGTCATGACAGACATCCCAAATCATGAAGGCTCGGACATCCTTCTCTATCTAGTAATCATGTACAACATTTATATAATAAAAGAAAATGTGGAAATATGATTTAATACAGAAACATGGTCAAAACTCTTGGTTCAGTTTAACAATAAGGACTGAAATCTGAAATCAACTAAAAAACATCTAGAACAGTTTGCAAAATCTCTACTACATAATCATGTGACAACTGTCTGAAAACTGGGACAAGGACCCCATTAGTCCAAAATAAATGGAATAACATAATCTGAAATAAACATGCCTTCTGGAACAAAGAAGGCTCACCACTGCACAGATCACTTCTCTCTGAAATACTCTACTGCTTAGCTGGACCCCTAGATTGAGCCTCTGAACCTAGGAGGTAGGGGGTCATTACAGATGTACTGGTACATAGAGAAAATCTAAAATAATAATTTATACTCAACATATATGAGAGCAATTTAAAATAGTTCATAAACATATCGTATAGTAATAAATCACATGGGCATTTTGAAAGACTCTGTAAAATCATATGAACTCTGTGACACTCTTTGTTTTACTTCTGCACTAGGTGGTATACCCTATAACTCTGAAATAACACGAGCGATATGGAATCTGTCATTAACTCGGCAGCCAAGCCCCCAACCCAAGTGTGCCACAAGGGTCGGAGTCTCTGAATCTACTACACCACACAACCGTCGCCAGCTTACAGTAATAATCTACTTGTATTGGCAAATACGGTTTTAGGCTAAGAGTTACTTGAACTCAAGCTTTCTTCGGATAACCACCTAACCCTCTTTATTCCCATTTTTAACTCTTTAAAACATGCATTCTCTGAAAACATACTCTGTTATGGCATACATACTTATAGTATCACCATACCATTGACTTGCAAGTCACATCTCTGATCCATTGGTAGCTTATTATAATCTTTGTTTTTAAAACATAAAGTTTGGGACCACCATATCGATAAATCAGTTCAAAGAATCCTTTCTTTAAATACTCATGTAAACACATGTATGCAACTCTCTTTGACAACATTTCAATGATATAAGGTAGTCATGTCAAAAATTCTTAATCTTATGCAAATCTTTCTCTCTTTAACAAAACACATTTATGTCAAGAAACTCCCTCTCAAAATCTCTAAATCGTGCTCAAAATACTATGGTATTTGAGTAAACTATTTTCAAGCCATAAATCATGCATTTCAACTCCTTCACATTAATATCATAAACTTAAAGTTATCACAAGAGAGGGATTTCATAAGTTGTGCTCTCAAACAATCTTCAATCTAAATTTTCATACATATACATATACATGTAAATCAATTTAAAGGGGGGAAAAGGCCTAAAGACCAAATCAACAGTACAATTAAACATTCATAATGTACAATAAAATCATATATTTCAAAACCCTTTTTCTAAATTCATGCTTGATAATCTTTAAATCATGTTCTAGTGTTTAAAAGCCCATGTAGTTTTTAGGATAAACCCCATGTATCTTAGATTATGAAATTTGGATGAACACTTGCTTTTGGGACTCTATTTGTTCTTTTGATGGATGATTCTTGAAGATCCTAGTTTGGGGATTCAAATTCTTGAATCAATTTTGGAATTTAATGGTGAAATTTTGAGGGATCTTGAATCTTAGGTTGAGTCCCTAGGGTTTGATTCTTGAGAGTATTTGAGAGAAAGGAGTGTATATTTCGTGAAATGGAGGTTGAATTCAGTGTTTATGGAGTTATGGGGTGAAGGGAAAATACGAAAATACCCCTCCAAAACCGTTTAGGAAATGCTGAATTTTAAAGGTGACGACCTTGGCTGATAGGTCGTCACATATGTGATAACTTATCACACCAGTTCGTCACTCAGAGGCTGATTTTTGTGAGTTACTACCTTGGGCTGACGAAATGGCTGATAGGTCGTCACATATGTGATAACTTATCAGCTCAGGTCGTCACTTGTCGACAGATAGACATGCTAAAGTAAAATGGGTATAACTTTTTGCTCTCATATCGTATTTGGGAGAAATTGGTATTATTGGAAAGATAATTTGAAGAGATTTAATTTGATATGTATTAGGACACCTAGTTAGTTATATAAAAGGAGTTATGGTCGATTTAATCTGACCCATGTTTCGACGCTCACTCAAACTCAAACGATAGGAAAGCTTTCAACTCGTCCTTGAGTTTGGGGACCTCTATGATATCAATTTATGCTAAAATAGGTTACCACACTACATAATTGATTAACATGCCAAATTTTCATAGGATTTATGGATTTTGGATCATTTATGCATAGAAACGATGATTTTTTGTTCTAGCCCGAAATGCGGGGTGTTACAAATACGGGGTATTACAATATCTCCCCCTTGGGAACATTCGTCCTCGAATGAGACTGATTAAGCTGAGACACTGATAGACTGAGTTTGCATACTGAACATGCATATCTGATGCATGACTACATGACTGAACTACTGACAAACTGAGCTCTTACACTGAACATGCATATATGATGCATGGCATATATAACTGAAGCTACTGATAAGCTGGGTTTTCATACTGAACATGCATATCTAATGCATGAGTACATGACTGAACTGATTCATGAATTCATGAATGCATGACTGAATATGCAAAGGTATTAGATAGCAAGTTTATAATTATATCTGAACATGGAACTGTGTAAAGCTAAGGAAGATTGTTACCTTAAGCTGGATTTGAGGTTACGGAGAAGAGGTGAGGATACTTGGTCCGCATATCTTCTTTTGCTTCCCAAGTAGATCCCTCAATGGACTGATTCCACCAAAGAACTTAGACTAAGGGAACTTCTTTGTTCCTCAATTTGCGAATCTTATGATCGAGGATCTGAACTGGAACCTCTTCGTAAGAGAGATCATTCTGGATGTTTACATCCTCTAAGGGGACTATAACTGCTGGGTTACCAATGTATTTCTTTAGCAAGGAGACATGGAATAATGGGTGTACTGAAACTATCTCTGAAGGCAACTCGAGTTCATAAGCTACCTTTTCTAAACAACTGAGAATTCTGTAAGGACCGACATATCGGGGACTGAGCTTTCCCTTCTTGCCGAACCTCTTTACCCCCTTCATGGGAGAGATTTTCAAGAACACAAAATTACTGACCTCAAACTCGAGATCCTTTTTTCTCACACCTACATAGAATTTCTGTCGGCTCTAGGCAGCCCTAAGCCTTTCTCTGATCAACTAAACCCTTTTCTAAGGCATCAAACACTAGATTAGGCCCTACTACTATAGCCTCACCTACTTCAAACCAACCAATTGGAGATCTACATCTCCTACCATAGAGATCTTCAAACGGATCCATCTGAATACTAGAATGATAGTTGTTGTTGTATGCGAATTCGATCAAAGACAAGTGGTCCTCCCAACTTCCCTTAAAATTAACAACGCATGCTCTCAGCATATCTTCTAAAGTATGAATAGTCCTTTTTGCTTGACCATCTGTCTGAGGGTGGAAGGTTGTACTGAGATAAACTTGGGTACTAAGACCTTTTTGGAAAGCTTTCCAAAAATAAGAGGTAAACTGAGTACCTCTATCTGAGATGATAGATATTGGGACTCCATGTAACCTGACCAACTCTCTGATGTAGAGTTTGGCATAGTCCTCAGTTGAATAGGAAGTATTTGGTCATCCTGTCTATGATAACCCATATAGAATCATGCTGATGATGAGTACGAGGCAAACCCATCACAAATTCCATTTTCACTTCTTCCCATTTATATGTGGGAAAATTGAACTCCTGCATGGACCCACTAGGCTTCTGGTACTCAATCTTAACTTGCTGACATGTATATTATCTAGCTACAAACTGCAATATCCCTCTTCATTCCCCTTCACCAATAGATCTCCCACAAATCACAGTAAATCTTAGTGGCCCCTGGATGAATAGAGTAACGCGCACCATGCGCTTCTACAAGAATTTGTTTCCTCAAGTCATCTACACCTGGCACACGAAGCCAACCTTGGCAACGCAACACACCATCTCCTCCTTGGGAGAAAACCTCTACTTTATGATCGCTGACTGACTCTTTCAGTTTAACAAGACTGGGATCTCTATCCTATTTTTCCTTTACCTCAAAAACTCGAGAGGATTCAGAACTGTTCTGCACCCATACACTATCTTCTGCTGAATCGACTAAGCAGACACCTTGTCGGGTAAGTTGATGAACTTCCTGAACTAACTTCTTATCATTCTCAACATGAGTAATACTATCCATAGACAGTCTATTGAGAGCATCATCCACTATATTGGCCTTGCCCGAATGATAAAGAACACTCATGTCATAATTTTTCAATAACTCTAACCACCTTCTCTGACGCAAATTTAAATCTTTCTGAGAAAAACATACTACAATATCTTATGAACTGTGAACACATCTACGTGTACCCCATACAAATAGTGCCTCCAAATCTGTATGCCAAACACTACAGTTGCTAACTCAAGATCATGAGTCGGGAAATTCTTCTCATGGGGCTTAAGCTGTCTAGAGGATTAGGCTATGACCTTACCTCTCTGCATGAGGACACAACCCAAACCTACTCTGCATGCATCATAGTACACAACAAACCCATATGAACCACCTGGTAGAGTTAAAACTGGGGCGGAGGTGATTCGAGTCTTCAACTCCTGAAAACTCTTCTCGCTAGAATCTGACCACTGAAACTGGACTTTCCTCTAAGTTAATCTGTACATGGGGGATGCAATAGATGAAAACCCTTTAACAAACTGATGGTAATAGCCAGCTAAACCCAACAAACTCCTGATATCTGATGGAGAGATGGGTCTAGGACAGTTTGTCACCACCTCAGTCTTTTGAGGATCAACTCTAATGCCATCACCGAAAATAATATGACTAATGAATGCTACTAACCTTTGCCAAAATTCACACTTATTGAATTTGGCAAAAAACTGATGAGTTCTGAGAGTCTGAAGTATGATTTTGAGGTGATCTGCATAATCATTCTCACTATGGGAATAAACAAAATGCCATTGATGAAGACTATAACAAATATGTCGAAGTACTGCATGAACACTCAGTTCATCAAGTCCATAAAAGATGCTGGGGAATTAGTAATACTAAAGGACATGACTAGAAACTTAAAGTGACCATACCGGGTTCGAAAAGCTATTTTTTGAATGTCACATTCTCTGACTCTGAGTTGATGATAGATTGATCTGAGGTCTATTTTAAAAAAGTAGCTAGCACCCTGAAGTTGGTCAAACAAGTTATCAATTCTAGGAAGTGGGTACTTATTCTTGACTGTGACCTTGTTCAACTGACGGTAGTCTATATATATTTTGAGGGAACCGTCTTTCTTACGCATGAACAGAACTGGTATGCCCCATGAGAAAAGGCTAGGTCTAATGAATCCCTTATCTAGTAGATCCTTTAACTATTCTTTTAACTCTCTGAGTTTTGCTGGAGCCATTCTGTATGGCGGAATAAATATGGGCTGAGTATCTGGAAGAGGGTCTATTCCAAAGTCTATTTCCCTAACGGGAGGAACTCCAGGAAGATCTTCGAGTAACACATCTGAGAATTCATTTACTACTGGAACTAACTCAAGACTGGGAGTTTCTGAATTAGAGTCTTTGACTCGCACAAAATGATAGACACATCCCTTGGCTATCATTTTTCTCGCTCTAAGGTATGAAATCAACTGACCCTTAAGCATTGTAGTACTACCCCTCCATTCAAGGACAGGTTTATTTGGAAACTGAAAGTGAACAATTCTATTTCTACAATCAACTGAGGCATAGCATGAATGAAGCCAATCCATGCTGAGAATGACGTCGAAATCTGTCAGCTCTAATTTTATTAAGTCTGCTGTAGTGACTTTCTGAGATATCATAACTGAACAGTTCCTATATACCTATCGGGATATAATAGACTGACCCACTGGGGTAGAGACTGAGAATAGTTTTGTTTAAACTTCTGGTTTGACTTTAAAGTTGACTGCTATGTAAGGAGTTACGAAAGACAGAGAAGCTCCTGGATCTAATAAGGCATAAATATGTAAATGGAATATCTGTAATGTAACAGTGACCATGTCAGGATAACTTTCTTTATTTTTTCTAGATTGAAGTGCATAGAGCCTATTTGGGCGTTGCCCACTGGTGGCACTAGAAGCAGCACCCTGCTGATTCAGGCGACTGAACTGAGCTGGAGGACGATTATACTGACCCTGGGAACCTGACTAAGGGCAATCCCTGACTCTGTGGCCTATCTTGACACACCCAAAATAAACATCACTTCCATCTCTGCAGATAACCTGATGGTTCTTTCCATAAGTCTGACAAAGAGGATTTGTTCGAGCACTGCTAACACTACCCTGAGACTTAGAGCCTGGTGCCCTATCTATGTTACTATTTCTAAACTTAGGAACTGGAGCACTGGATGAGGACGAAGTTAGAACTGGAGACTTTAGGTAAAATTGGGAATGGTTACTGATCTGACTTAGGCTGATTAAAATTGAAGATACCTATTTTAGCTCTCTTGTTCTGCCTCTCTCTCTCTCTCATCTTAGCCTCTTCTATCTGCTGAGCATGGACCATGAGTCTGGATATGTCCATCTTCTTAATCAACATCGATGTTTTGCACTCCTTAACCATACTATTTGACACCCCAGATATAACTTGCTCATTCTAGACCTACTGTCTACTACTATATGTGGAGCATACCTGGCTAACTGAGTAAATTTGAGGGAATACTCCTTCACGCTCATACTGCCTTTCCTGAGTTTGATGAACTCTAACACCTTGGCTTCTCTCAGCTCTAAGGGAAAGAATCTATCTAGGAAGGCAGTAGCAAACTTCTCCCACTCTAAGGGCTCTGCATCTGTGTCCCTATCTACCTTTTACTGCTTAAACCATGTATGAGATACATCTTGTAGCTGATAGAAAGCTAGCTCAGTACTCTCACTGGAAGTCACTCCCATGATATCTGTAACCTTCTGAACCTGATTGAGGAACTCCTGTGGATCCTCTTCTAACTTAGATCCTGAGAATAGGGGAGGATTTATTCGGGTGAAGTCTCGAATCCTGGCTGTAGCAGTATTGGCTACTAGTTTGGCCTGAATAGCAGTTGTCCGTTTATTCTGAGCTACGACAGAATTTGATAGAGTAGTAAATGCAACTCTAAATTCTGCATGGGAGACATGCTCATCCAGGGGATCTGCCTGAACGGGATGAGGTGTTGACTGATTTTTTATTCTCCTTTTATTAGTCTTTTTGGGAGGCATGTTCTGTAAATAAGAGGGAGAAACGGATTAGACTGAGAGTTTAACTCGAGCTCATGCTCACTCGTATTACATGAATACTAAAAGAAGGGAAACTTTTTCTAAAACATCCCATAGCCTCCTGTCCATAAGTATGGCGTGATATACACTCATGCATAAGACTCTACTAGATGCGACTTTCAGACTTCCTAGGACACTATTGAACCTCAGGCTCTGATACCAAGTTTGTAACGCCCCAAGTTTGTACCTCAGATTCTTCACGGTGCTTACGACCCCGAAGGACCATAAGCTAACCCATGATTGATATCTATTATGAGCACTGAAACATGATACTATAATAACTGCAAAAAATAGGCTGAAATACCATAAGGTTCAAAAATCTGTAAATACTGATAAAGTGTATCAACTGAAATAATAATCTATAAAACTGAACACTGTCTAAAAACTAGTTTGAAAAGCCTCTAACTAAACTGTCTGAAAGTGAAATTGATGGGATAATCCCCCAACTAACTCTATTTACTGAAATACTGAGTCTACTAAATTAATTAAATAAAAGAATTTCCTCTATAGATGAGGACTCACTACTAAATCTGATATACTGGATGAATCTGAATTTGTCTATACACGATCGAGAATCTGAGTGTCCGAACCTATGATATAAGACATAATAGAACAAAGAAAGAGTATGCGTCAGTACGTGGAATGTACTGGTATTCTAGATGAGGTAAGGCTGAATGCAAGGGTTCATATGCATGAACAATAACTAACTGAATTATATAGAGTAACTGAACATAAAAGTACGTGGATAATCTAAACTACTATAAATACTAAGTATGAAATATTGTGCATATAAATAAATATTGTAACTGAGCTTTTCTGAAGCTAAGTACTAAGTTCTGATAACTGAGTAACTGATAATCTAAGTTACTGATACTAATTGACTGTATCTAAAAGTCCTAATTCTGTAGAACTGAACTAAGTTCTATTCTGGAGACTGAGACTGAAACTGTGAGAGGTAATTATCTAACCGATAATAAGATAAGATAATTGAGTTGGGTTCCAATATGTAAACCCAATTGAAAGGGTGTCAGTACCATGCCACGGGTAAAGACAAGCTGAAAGTTACCCTCATCTGGCAGGTACTCTAATAAGAACGGTGGAACCCTCATTTGTTAGGTTAAAACACCTCATCAACCCTCAACTGGAAGGTTTGATGTCTCAACCTACGCTGGCTATGTAGTTATGGAATGTAAATATTGCTTCTAAGGGTCACACCCTCTACTGGAAAGTAAGCCTCCATCCTTGGGTTTACTCGGTGCTGAATCCTACTCCCAACTAAAAGACACTGAACTAATTATACTGAACTGAACTGGATTGATACTGAGTGTACTGATTTTTCCTAAGTTCTGTAACTGATGAGTTCTACTGAGTTTTGTAACTGACTGAGAGTACTATTGATTGTGACATGACTGATACTATTTTGTAACTGACACTGGCTCTAGATAAACAGCTAAATTGTCGGATATTAAATACCCCAGGACTCGATAGCATAACAAGTAAAGCATAGAATGATCTTGAATAACATAACATTTCTCACTTGTTCATAATTCATCCATAAAGATATTTTATCAAACACTTGTAAGGCACCTACTTATTCATGAATGGGGAATACATGCTATTATGTTATAATGGCACTAATTCATCCATACAGGCATTTTTATCAAATGCGTGGGGAGCATGCTTAGGTTATACAACAATCAACACACATAGTTATCATGACTACATCAATCAACTTGTAAATTTAAGGGTTTATCAAGAGGATCATGTAATTCAACACACATAATGATTAATTTCATAAAAGCTTGTAATTTAATCATGGACAAAAAACCCAACAATAACATGAACATGAATTCAATTCAATCCAAGCATGGAAGTTCATAACTCAACAATCTTGTAGTTTGAAAATGGATCCATGGACTCTATGGTAGAAAAGAATCCATAGATGAACACCTAATATACCTTGGAGTGTTAATTCTTGAAGTTCTTGAAAGGATTCTTGAGCTTTGACCTTATTCTTGAAAATTAGGGTTTTCTACTTGAGAGAGAATACCTTTTGATTTTGGGGAAAATTTCTTAAAGAATGATTTTAAAATGTTTTTAGGAATTAAATCCCGTATCTGGGCATATAAAAATCGTGGGAAAAGACTAATTTAACCCTAGATGTTCTTTTAAATTTTCATCAATTTTTTACGACGTAGGCCCTTGGCGCGACGCGCCATGATCACGTCGGCCCACTAGAAAATGACAATTATGAATGTGGCTGGTGGCGTGATGCGGTGGTATCGCATTGCCACCTTGGATGCGACCTGAAAGCTTACCGCGATGCGTTGGTATCACGTTGGTCTACTGAAAATTGATAATTGAGAAAATTCTACTTGGTGCAATGCGCCAAAATCATGATGAGACACTGAAAAGTGACCATTTCCATTTGGTTGGCCTCCGCGATGCGTTGATGGCTACAATGGCTCATTGTCTTACAGAAATGGCCATAACTCTTCACCCGGGTATCGGATTTGGGCAAATTTTATATCGTTGAAAAGCTAACTGAATTTCCTATGCATTGGTAATATATAAACTGAAAAATACTGAGTATTTCAAAAATTTTATATTGGATGACTCATGTACTTAGAGCTAAGTTAAGCTTGAGGAATACGAGGTATTACATATTGTGGCATTGTTTTGGGGTTTTTAAATAGATGTTGGAGGTTTTAGTTGTTCTTGGTTGGATAATGTTTTTTCATATTTTCTTATGTTTTTTAATGTTATAATTATGGTTTGAATATGTGGTTGCATGAGAATGGTCAATTGATACTTGGTTTTGTCTTTGAAAATTATATGCCCTCAACATATCTTTTAAAATGCCAATGGGAGTATTTTGTCTCATAGTTTGATTTTTCTTGAAACCTATGCATTGTATGATATGGTAATGGAACTTAAATTGGTTTGGTAGGTTTTAGATAGATTGGAAAGGCCTTGGTGGCCATTATAATGGTTTAATTGAAAACTTTAGAGTCAAATTTGTTTAATGGCTTTGGTATGGAACAAATGGATAGACTTTCAAGCTCTAGTATTGGTATGACGATAACAATGGTTAATGCCTAATAAATAAGACTCCTTGGTAAATGGTTGAATATGTGTGAATGGCTTTAATATGGTCTTAAAGAGGTATGTGTTAGCAAAGCTGTGGAAGGTGGAGGTCCCAGGGAGACCAATACTAGAAAATCACGTTTGCCGATGTGAGGTTTGGTATTGGTGACCATGTGCATGGTGTCACACTTACATTTTGGGAGATGTACTAGTCATCTCAGTTTTAATCTTCGGTTCATGTGGCTAAAATGCATTGGGGCTCTTTCAGTGAAGGAAGGTAAATCCATATATCCCATAGGTGGTTTTAGGACGGCCAATCTACACAACCCAGGGTAAAGGTTTTAAATGCATTCTAAACCCGATACCCTTTTCTCGATATGATGTATATATATGTATGTATGTAATTGCACATGGTTATTTCTTTTGGTTTTGAATAATGGAATTATTTAATCCTTATCCTGAGTATATGTTAGCGTTTACTCGCTAACCATCTTCAGACGTTGTATCCCCACGTGATGCAGGAACCGGACATACTACTCATCATTCTCAGTAATTTGGACTAGGGGGTAGCTCTGTGTCAGACTGAAGTGGTGAGCTTCCATACTATGGGAGTCTCCATTTAATGTTATGAACTTTTTCTCTTACTTTTATTTATTTCTTGGACTTTGGTTTTGGCTATGGTCGGGGGCATGTCCCGACCAGATGTTCTTGGATTTCAATTAGAGGCTTTGTGTGACTACTATAGGCATGAGTGGTATCGGTATTGGTGTCAACCTTGGCATTGATATTGGTATTGGGTTGACACCAGTTGGATATTTGGTTGTCTATAGTTATAAACTTCTTTAAATGTCTTTCAATTAATTTTGTTTTATCTTGTTATATGTTTGGAATTCATCCGACACAGAGCACAGGGTTATCTCTGGTCCGAGTCGGACTTGAGATACCCAACACAATTAGGCCCTAGTTTGGGTCATGTCATACTAATACCCTTTAATCTAGTATACCCATTACTCCTAGCTAAACTTGGATAAATTATCAACTACCCATTCATGAACTCATACCTAGAATTGTATAACCCCAAGGTCTCTCTCTACTTGATTACACTCTTAGAACTTTCAATCTTAAAATAGTGTCCTAAAAGCAAGAAAATTATCATTATAAAATCATTCCAATCAAACCTCCCATTTTACATTTATGGTTATTTTATTCACGTTATGAGTTAACTTCTACTTAACTATCAATACTCTTAGGTTTTGAATTTTATGTTTTCACGCGTTGTGGATTTGAATCCAACCTATGTTGCATTATTATATTGGCAATGATCGCTTACACCCATACAAGAGTATAATTTAAGTGTTATTAAAAATGGTGTTGTTGCCGGGGAATGAAACATAGCTTTCACTATTGTAGTGTTGTTAGTGACCTTGGGTTAACTGTAGTGTTTTAGTTTACATTATTTGTTTTTTTCATTTCTCAAATGAATATAATAGCATGCATGATACCATGTGACAATACGGTAGTAATGTTAGCTCTTTTGATGAGCATCTTGGGGATGAGGATCACTTTGGAGATGCGGGGTGAGCTAGTGCTATTCGTATTCCACCAACGCAAGGAAATGGAGTGTTTCACGTTACTATCATGATGCTTTATTTGATTTAAATGAAAGGGTCATTTGGAGGCCAAGCGCATGAGGATGCTAATCTACACTTGAAGAATTTCATTGATGTATGTTCTCCATTTGATATAGCTCATATTTCTCAAGAGTCAATCCAGTTATTTCTTTTCCCATTCTCTTTGATGGGAGAAACAGCCTTATAGTTGTGGTCTTTACCCATTAGATCTATCACTTTATAGGTTGATCTCATGGAGACATTCTTGGATCAATATTTACCTCCTTCTCAAATGTTACAACTAAGGGATGAAATCACCAACTTTTGCCAACTAAATGGTGAACCATTGTCTGAAGTGTGGAAAAGGTTCAATGATAAGATAATGCAATGCCCAAATCATGAGATTTCAGAGAAAATGCATCTTTAAATTTTCTATAGGGCATTGGATCAATTGAACAAGACACTAGTTGATAATGCAGTCGGTAGTTCTCTTATCAAACTATCTTATGATGTTACGATGGGTTTGTTAAATCAAGTGACCAAGAAAAATAGAGGTTGGCACACAAGAGATACTGAAGTGGTCATGGGGGCTCCATCCACATCTTTTGTAAGCCAAGCATAAAGAAAAAAGGACAAGGAAAGAGATGCGAACATAGCTAAAGTGATGACTCAACTTGATCTTCTCATCAAGCGTGTAATGGGAGCTCCTTCTAAGGCGTTCAACGCCGTTTCTTCTAAGAATGTTAAAGGTTATGAAAATTAGGAAGAAGATTCTCTTGACATAAAAATTTGATTCTTGTCAAACCAATCGAGGAGTTCCCGCCTCACCTATCAAAGGCAAGGTGGGAATCAAGGTTGAAAGAAAAGGGATCGTGATAAAGATTGGCATGATAGAGATCGAAATTAAAGATATAAGGATGGAGACTATGATCGGTATGTACCTGCACATAATAGAGCTAAGGTTAAAGAGCCAAGCTCCATTGACCCAGAAAATTTCAAAACTAAAGATGTCATTACTTGTATTTTGATGCGTGTTGAGGGAACCGATAGGATGGTGAGAGAGCTAAAAAGTGATTTATCATAACTCAATCAACCAGTGATGTCTCATTCGGCCTTTATCAAGGAACTTGAAACTAAAGTGGGTTAAATCTCGACTCAACTCAATGCAAGGTCAAAGGGTGGATTGCCTAGTGACATGATTACTAGTCCTAAGAATGATGGTCATGTCATGGCCATTGTCACAAGGAGTGGTCAAACTCTTGGAAAAGATGTTGTTTATCTTGGTGAAGACCCCAGTTAAAAGGAAAATGATGAACAAGCAAATGCAAAGAGAAAGCAAAAAAAATCCAAATAATGATATTCCAAAGCCCAATGAAACAATTGTTAAAAAATCAAAGGTAGTTGAAGAAAAAGGTCAAAGAGAGGAAGATCCGAAAGAAATTGATAGTGATGCTATAAAATCGGATGAAACCCCAGTTGTTCTTTTGTCTCAAACCAAAATTCCTCCCCCATTCCTGTAAAGTCGCAAGAAGAAGGAAGATGATACCAAGTTCAAGAAATTTCTTGCTAAATTTAGCAACCTATCAGTGAATATTCCATTGGTAGAATCATTATAAGAGATGCACGGTTATGATAAATTCATGAAGGACTTGGTTACAAAGAAAGAATCATGGATGCTGAAACTATAAAGGTAACCCACAATTGTAGTGCCATAATGTCTAGCACAATGGTGGCGAAGAAGAAAGACTCGGGTGCATTAACTATTTCTTGCACTATTGGGGTGCACAAGTTTGGGAAAACATTATGTAGTAGGTTTGGGTATCCTCATACCAACCTATATAAGGCTTTTAATGATCAATCGTTTAATCAAAAAGCCCGTTGGTATGTTGTATAATATTTTACTGAAAGCTGATTGGTTTATCTTTCCGACCGACTTTGTGATTCTTAATTGTGAAATTGATCATGAGGTCCTAATCATTCTTGGTAGGATATTCTTGGCTACCGGATGGGCCTTAGTTGACTTAAATGTGGAGAAATAAAATTCCAGGTGAACAATGAAGAGGTTTCATTCAATATGTGTAAGTCCATGAAATGACCTATGGATTTGTAAGAGGTTTCAGTGATCGATTAGGTTGATGATGAGGTAACTAACACCATAAAGGAGGATCTTATGGATGACCCCTTAGTGGGTGCATTGCAAAATTTAGGGAGTGAGGTGATTGAAGAAAAGGACGAGGTGGTTAATTTGACGACGAGTATTGGCTCCTATAATTAAAACACTTATGAGAACAACACCTTGTCGACTATTATTATGGATGATCTAGTTCCCCAACAAAAGGAAGCTTCAAAGTCTACAGTGAAAAAGTTTATTCGTGTTATTGGGTAAACCGTGGTGGACATAAAATGCATCATTCTCAGATGTTGTTCAAATAAATCCAAAGAGAAGAGGTAACATGAATTTAAGACATTGAACCAAAATTTCTATTTGGGCTATAATGTGTTCCTTCTCAACTATAGATCTAAATGTTCCTCGGAAAATTTTAAGTGGTCGGGCCCATACATGGTCTCCAATGTATATTCAAATAAAAAAAATTGAGTTGAAGGATCATGAGAAAAAGAAGTTCATGGTGAGTGGTCAAGGATTGATGTATTACCATGTGGGTGAACTCAAAGAGACTATGATTGAGTTGCTTCAATTCAAAAAACTGAAATGATAATCAAGGAACGTTGTGCTACGACGTTAAATCAAGCGCTAGATGGGAGAAAACCCATCATTTTCATGAACTTTGCATGTATTCTTTGAGTTTTATATTGTTAGAGTAGTTTAGGATTTTTTTTATTAATCCACAAAATCTTGGAACTTTAAAAGTGATTTGAGCAGATTGGGAGGCAACAAGTGGATTAGAATCAAGTTTGGAGATGTATCAGCCAAAAAAATAGGGGAATTGAGCAGCTCCTAGGTGCTTGAGAGGTCTTAGTTAATGCGATCGTGACACACAGATCGCGATCTATCAGCTCAGGAGTGCCTCAGTTATCGATAAAACCATAGGAGGCCAACGATCGTGATACCCCAAGTCAGTGGACTATCGCAATCATGATACTCTTATTGCGATCGCGGTACTATCGGTTATAAATATGACTGAACCATCTACAAAATGATTCCACTCTCTTCTCCCTTTAAATACCCAAAAATCCATCGGTTTTTATCAATCTTAAAAGGTTTTCAAAGTGTCTTTCATCTTTATCTAACTCAAACATCAGGTATGTCTGTTAATCTCCTCTTTAGTTGTTGAAATTACTTCTTAGTTTCATGTTTAGGACCTAAAATTTGGTTTGTAATTTCTTTGCTTGTTAGTGCTTGAAGTTGATTTGTTTGTTATGTTTTGTGTTTTCCTTGGTGTATACATGATTGGGAAAGTCTTGAGTACCCAAATTAGTTTTAAAATAAATGAGAGTTTAAATTGCAAACCAAGTGTTTGACAATTTGTCCAAATGAAACCTTTGAGAGTTTTTTCCATGAGTTCGAGGAAATTTTTGACTAATTATGCAATATGGTTCATGTTCTTTGGTTTGTGAATCATGTATTAACATGGTTCTGTGAAAATAATGTAAAATTTGAGTTGGGGATTTTGGGGACAATGAGCCCTCAGGAGTTGCGATCGCGACTAAGAAGATTGCAATTGCAATACCTGAGGCATGTCTGACAGAATCCTTAGATGTCGCGAGCGCAACTCAACAGATAGCGATAGCGATACTTGAGGCTTATCTGATAAAACCCTTAGGTGTTGTGATCGCGACTCAACAGATCGTGATAGCAATACTTGAGGCCTGTCTGACAGTCTGAGCAAAATGCTATAAATTGTTGTTTGAGCCAAATTTGATCCTTGAGTCATTTCTTTATCTTTTCTCAGTCGCATAGCAATGTTTTCACATAATAATCTTGAAAGTTCATACTTGTGTATTGTTTTTAAGTTTTCAACCAAAGGCTAAGAATGGCAGATTTTGACCAAAACTGATTTCTCTCTCTCCCGACTATCAAGCTACCTATTATGAGGATTTGGCCAGGAAGAAACTACTCCTTAAAAGAGGCATCTCCTTGGAGCGATTTCCCGAGACCCTCCCGACTTTTTATCAGAGGTTGGAGGCGACGGGATGGATATGCTTTGCATCTTTCATGATTCATTAATTTTTCTTTCACTATTCATTCCATCATCATTGCATTACATATGCATCTTTCACGGTTCATTAGTTTTCCTTGACTTGTGTTAAATTTTCATATATTCTTCATGTATAATTTGTGTTGTTTTCATTTAGTATTTATATTAGAATTGTTAGTAGAGACGGCGTGGGTTATCGTTTGAGAACTTTTCTATTTGTAGGTGACGTGCTCATAATGTTCTTTACTTATATTATTTTCTGCTTAACTCAGTCTGCCTATGATACCCACTGGGTACAAGTGGATCATACTTACTCCTACTTTGGCCTTTCAATGCAGATCCTAGTTTGAGTACCACACATGGTTGTTGATTTTTGTGCGGAGTTTCTAGGTTCTTCGAGATATTAATGTGCTTTAGATTTCAGGGCTAATTTCTTCCTTCTCTATTTGTCTTTGTTTCTTTTAGAGACAAACTTTGTATTTCTATTTCGAATACGTATTTAGATGTTTTTATACTTGTGACATCGGGTTTTGGGATGGTTATGTTTGTTCAGCCTTCTGTATTTATATATGATGGTCTGACTTCATTATAAAAGTCTCACCTTGGTTTATGTTTATTGTTTGATTTTAATTTTTCTTTATTATTTAGGTGATTGACTTATTTGTCAAGACTGGACCGCGATAACTGTCATAATGACCTCATTTTTAGATTGTGACATTTATATTGAACCAAAACAAAAGAAGGCAATGAACTGAATTCTAACCATTACTTGGTATAGTAGAGGCATTTTTGTAGTTGTGAAATCCACCAGATCCATACACTTTTTACTTGGTCTTAGTAGAGGCAACAACACTACTGCAAACATATTAGAGAAGAAACCAATAGAAGAGGAAGGGAGGGAGGTGCAATTAAAAAAGATTAAGTAGTTTTAAACAATCAATGCACATAACATTTACTTTTTGAAAAACAAAATGCACTTTGAAGATGATTTTTCAATAACCAAAAGTACTAGTTAGAGGCCTCAAATGCTATTTATCTTTTTTTAGATTTTTTTTTTGAGTTTGTATTATCTAAATATTTTTGTTAGTTCTTTTTCCTTTCCTATAATTAATGTAATTAATTTTTGTTAAAATTTAATTGGAATGAAATGATGTGATTACTGTAGGAATGAATGCCATTTATTATTAATCTACCATTCCATATTACCTATATCATTAACCCTCCTTTTCAAATTTCCTAATTGTAACAACTTTTGAAATCAACCTTTATATTGCAACTCCTCCTCTAATCGAAATGTGATTTGAAGAGAAAAAAAATCATTTCTTCTTTCTTCTTATTTGTAAGTTGGATCAAAGAAATTTCATGACCTAAATTTGTTCTTTCAGTTTTATTACCTTTTTCTAACCCCTATTTAATATTTATCTTCTTAAATTTCAGGAATTCAGGTTTTCAAGAATGCTCAGATAAATTAACATCATGAAACAAAAGAAGAAACGTAACAAAGCGCATGAAAAAGCTTAAATTTTTTAAAACACTATACTAATGTTTCTTATATCTTAAAAATAGTGATAATGATTATTGTTTTTGGAAGTCTGAATGTTTGCATCTATGTGTTCTTTTCTATTGGATTCCATCAGTCCTATTGGTAAATTAGCCACGAAAAATATATACATCGTCAATCTCAATCTATAAAGGAGTTTAAAAATATGTAAGTGCAGACTAATCAACTTCTTAACCGCTATATCATTTGTCAATTAAATTATATTGGTCCTTTTTGTGCACGTATACATGAGAAATTCTATTGACATTATCACTTGTGATGATTATTACTTTGAGATAGCAGGTGAATTCGGAGAACACATCATACTATATGTACCATAATAAGACCACAAATATCAATAGAAATTGAAATGTGTATAGATATTACTAGAAATAAATTAAAGTTTTTCTTCATCGCTAATTAATAGAAAATTTGTGTTATAAAATATGATTTTCTCATTTAATTTTTATCGACCTAGCGTGCTCATTGAACATACGCATTTTGGAAAATAATTTTTCATTGAAATATTAGAAAGCTTCCTAACCTTTTAGTGTGAAAATACTACTATTTTTTCTTTTTCCACTTACTGAATCAAAATATCTATTGGAATAACATTGAATATTGAAATTATACATTTTTTCTTTCTCTAAATAATTTAAATTACTATACTATTTGTTCACTTTTATTTGTCGCTATACTGTAAATAGTCGGCAACTTTTATTTTTTAAATTAAAAAAATTAAGAGATAATTTATTAATTTAGTTTTTAATTTACCTTTATTTTTAATTATAATGATTTTTAAAATATTAAATTCATTGTATTAAAAAAATATAATAAAATTATCATTTAATTTATTGCTCCTTAAAAAATGTGTCGAGTCAATATGTACAAACAAAAATAGATGGAGAAAGTATTCTTTAAATTTGACTTGCAAAAGAAAAAAATATTTGATATTGTCTCCTTCACCCATATAAGGTATCTAACTTTTTTATCATTTGAATATTTGATGTTTTGATTTGTTAATTTGTGATTTTAGGAGCAAGATAGTTTGGGCTTTGGGTTGCTGAAATTGGGGTGGCTAGGAGAAAAAAGAATAGGAATTAAAATGAATCAATTTAATTAATTTATGAGTGAAGTAATAATTTAATTAACTCATTCTTTTAGATTAAGATTTTAGAAATATTTAAAGAAATCTTGTGATGAGTTAGAATTATTTCACGTATCTAATAATGACATTTATAATCGTACAAAGCGCGGATCATTTCACTAGTATATATATAAAGGAGAAACAAGACAAGGATGATGTAACACCTCTCTATGGCCACCATTCCTATTTATCGTTTTTCTCTTTTTTTCGAGATTTTTTCTATTGTTTCTTATTTTCAAATTAAAGAATTAGCAACATTCTACTCTATTTATTGAGTATCATTAATAATTATCGTAGTAAAGTTAAGGAAGAGTTGAAAAGCCAATTTGCTTTCAATTTATCCCATCGTGCTTCTCCCTATTATCAAAACATATTTATTTATTTTAAATTATGTGTAATAAGAAATAATTGCTCCTTTTAATTAGGAGTCCAAAAACCTCTTTAGTTTTTATCTTTTGAGATACGTATAAGTTATAGAATAGACATGAAAATATTATGTCTTCTATTATATAACCATGAAATCAAATATAGGGTAAATTTCTATGGATACTGCAAATGTCCACAATACATAAATACAGTTTAAGAAGATTTTAAGTGTTTGAAAGTGAATCTGCTATAATAAAATGGTAAGTTTCTCGACCTTTATTCTACAATTTTTTTTAAAGTTCCTGAGATTATACACCGGACATGATGATTTTTTATTTGATAATATTATTTTTAACTTTTTACTTCTGAAATGAGAAATGAGAGATGAAAATGAATTAGTCTTTGAAGAGTGGCAACGATTATGATATATTCTTGAATAACAACAAATTGTGGATCACTATCGTTTTTGTTATTGTCAAAAGATATTATTCTCTTAAGAGTGTTCATTCTTATATTTTTAAAAAGGGGAAACTATGGAGAGGATCCGACAAAGGATCAAATCACAAAAATCTATTCTACGTAATACGATAAGAAATTTTTTATTTAATATTATTGTACGTATTTCATAATGTAGTCCTATAAATAGTGACATTATAAGACAACTTTGTGAAAATAATCACATTAGCTTTTGAAGTTACGTTTCTGGTGCTTATTGTATTCATGCTTTAGTTTGACTCAACGAATGAGAGGAAGGCTATTCAATGGTTATCGGCTTGTAGGAGTAGTTGTCGACTAAAACTCAAAAAATTATGCATTAATCTCATACTTTTTTTTTATTTTATTAATGATTACAATTGTAAGAATAATGTTACATTATTTATTCTTTTCATATGTTCTCTCCTTGATTTCTCTTTATTTTGTATTTTATATGAATTTTCGATTTCGTAAGTTTATAATTATTTTGGTTCAAAATAGTAACTTACGACTTTGTTGGACATATTTATTTTTTTCTCCCTTTACTTCCTTAACATGAGAATGATGTTGCTTTATATATTTTTTGTTATGTTTTGTCTATGATTTCTTGTTATTTGTATTATATATGAATTTTGTCGTAAGTTTTTAATTTCTTTAATTAAATCTAGTAACTTATCACTTTGTTGAAAATCTCCTAACTACTGACCAAATACTTTTTTTTATTAAATCTCATATATATATAGAGAGAGAGAATAATAGAATACCTCTTTTATCTATGTTATATTTAATAAAATTATTGATATTTATCGTTTTTAGAGTCGCGCAAAGCGCGGATACATTCACTAGTGATAACTAAAGTTGAATACATATATCAAAAGACTACAACACATTCGTAGAGAAAATAAAAGCAAAATTACAAAACAAAAACTGCTTGAAGTATCAAGAACTCGAATATAGATTTCAACATTCAAGATACCTCAACTCCTCAATTTTATGTGTGACTTCCTAAAAATCTTCTTTAGATGATATTTGTCTTTGTATATGTACCAAACAAAACAACATTAAAGTTTTAACCTCCGAATTATCAGGAAATGCTATTCCGTCAATGGGTGATTCAACAGATCAATATTAATTTAAACTTCTTTATCCAGAAAAATGAACTTTAAGGTCAAGACATTCTCAGTTGATATAAAGCACATCTCTAAATGATTTCCAACATTTACTCAAAAGACCAATAAAAATAGAGAAAGAATTTATTTTGTGATCAAGAAAATAATGAAATCAATGAATCATGAAATATTTTACGCTTATATGCTTAATGCTTGTGCATATTATAAAGTGATAGAAAGGATATCAAAAGGTCACACATGAATGTATATTAAGATATTTAATTAAGAAGATAATTATAATTGGATGTAATTGATTGAACCTAAATATTTTTGGACTATTTCAAATAAAATAAATAGATAAATTACGAGAAAAAAATCCATAAAAGGAAAAAAAGATAAATAGAAATGAAGATAAGACCATGTCGATCGATTAATGCCGCTTAATATTTTTTTTAATATAAAGCAAGCATTGCAAGTTGCAAGTTCCAGTAGTAGAATCGTTGGTGGCCGCCTTGGTTCATATTTTTGTTTACCTAGTGCTAGTAATGAATCTATCACCTAGCCATGGAAATGAAACATCATTCTCGCATAATGCACTATGATTTTTAAAAGTCAGACTTGGAATATATTATTTATCTGTACGGCTAGGTGGCTCACTTCCCGCCAGATAACGATGGGCTGCTTCGTAACTGCTTCTTCTGCAACGGAACACAGGTAATAAATAAGAGAATACTAAAGATCCGAGCCATAGAATTTCTCAATTCTAACACAAGGTACTTATTAGATCGAATGTGCGCGGGGTAGAGCAGTTTGGTAGCTCGCAAGGCTCATAACCTTGAGGTCACGGGTTCAAATCCTGTCTCCGCAACATCTTGTTTTTCCAAACTATAGCCGGGTTGACTCTGGTAACTAGTAATTAATTCCCGCCTTTCGCTTTTTGGGGTGGAAGGCAAAAGAAAACGTAGGGTCAAAACTCGCACCTGTGTCCAAAGTTTGACTCTTGAGTCAGAATGATAAGGCATTTCGCAAGCTTGAATCCCTAGAAAGGCTATTACGCTTTCTTCAAAGGATGGCTGCTTCCAAGCCATCATGAGTGAAGAAAATTAAAAGTGCACAAAGAGGAAATTCACACAAGCATATTGACATATTGTTTACATAATGTACATAAATGGACACCATCCACCAAATTATTGTGTAAGTATACTCGGTAATCTTTTCTTTAACTCCTCATTCCTCTATCAAGGTCTTGTCAATGTCCTCCACATGGCATATATCTTTTATCCAACAACTGGTTTTCTACTTGTCCAACTCTTCATTAATTTCTTTAAGCTTGCCACTTTAGCTTCTAACTCTAAAGTATAGGCCTTTCCAATCCCTTGATCTAGCTGCAATTCTCTGTTCTTAATCATCCACCTACGTCTTCGTTGTACAATTTTTTCAAAGAACTATCGGATCTCCTGCCTCTTCCACCTTCAAATTAGATAAACTAAACCATAGAGAATGTTATTTTCGTAAAACAATATAGCAATTTAAAATTAAACTTTGGACCTAGTTATTCAACATGATCTGGCTTACTACAGTCTACCGTAAGGAAGTCCACCATAAGAAAATCAACGACAGAGTAAATTTAACCATGTTATTAAACTCAAAAATTATAAGTAACTGTTCATAATAAGAAAAATTCATCGGAAAAGTGTACTTACATAACACTCGGGAGATACAACCGCATGAAGTAGACAAATACATGTGGCTTTTTTGGCTTGTATTTAAAACGAAGCTACATTAACCTGCAGATTCGAGATTGAGCATGAGAAAATATTATGAGCATCTTTTTTACCTGCATTGATTATGAAGGAAACAAATTCATCTGATGTCAGTTTTCCTAAGGTGAGGACTAAATTGAGTCACTACATCTCCCCTATAATCATGGCTAACTAATATTGCAAAATCAATAATAATATTTTCAGAATTACAAAATCATAACTTTTTTAATTTTATTTTTTTTTATTAATTTTCATTTGCAAAACTGATCTGTATACCATTGATTTTGCAAGGTCTTTGCTTTATATACATTGGTGAAAGACTCCAGAAATTAAGGATTATCCTCTCATGTTAACCCATTATTATAAAAGTTATCACCTATTGAAACTACAGTGTCGATGTCTAATTCCTATCCAATTCTTCCCATTTGCATCAAATTATATACATAAACAAAACGGTTGGCTAAGAAAATTATAAAATTAGCCTGTGTTTTATAGAAGTTGGGAAAAGTCGCGTAAATCTAATATTTTTAACCAAGTCTATTTTAATTGGAAAAGGCATTTATGTTAAAAAAAAAATTACGGTGAAAAAGATATTTTTAGGATTTTTTTGGACTAAACCTATTCCTTAGTTGAAGAATTGACATATCGTATCAACTAAAATATCAAATTGGCATTCAATAGCCATATTTTAAGAAGTTGGTATTAAATGGTCATTTACACGTTTTAGCTAACTAGTTTAGGTGTACGCGCCTTGCGCGTGTACCTCACTTTAATGAGTTCAAACATTACACTAAATATAGGATATTTATTTAAATAATAAAGATGAATATAATAATTAAATTTAATATTTTTTGAATATGTAAAGATGGAGAATTTATTTATTAAACCTAATATTTACCCAAAATATTTTTAAAAGTCGATCGATTCATCTACCATTTGTAAATTGCAACAAAACAATAATAATACAATTAAATCTAATCTTTACACACAAAAAAAATTTCAAAGTCGTCTGAAACTCATCTACCACCTGTAAATAATAACAAAATAATACGATAATAGAGATATCAAAATAATATAACTAAACCTAACCTTTACATAAAAAAAATTCCTCAAAGCCGGCCAATATTTATCTATCTCTTGTAAACTGCAACAAAATAATACGATAAAAAGTGATATCAAAACAATACAATTAAACTTAAATTTTACAAACAAAAGTTTCTCAAAGCCGATCGAGATTCATCTACAAACTGTAAACTACCACAAAATAACAAACTAATAGAGATATTACGATAATACAATTAAACCTAACCTTTACCTAAAAAAAAATTCAAAGCCGACCCACATTCATCTAGCATCTGTAAATTAAAATAAAATAATAAGCTAATAAAGATATCAAAAATTCCAATTAAACCTAATCTTTACACAAGAAATTCTTCAAACTCAACCGACTAAAAAAAAAATTAATAGTGATCACAAAGCTTCGATTTTGATCCAACTAATTCTTGTCTGAGAAAAAATTTTGACCCTTTTGAGTGAAAACAAAGTAGATATATAAATACACACATGTTGACAAAAACAGTGAAGAAGTTGAGGGTTAGAAAATCAAGCATCCACCAATCTAGACATGCAATCGAATCAAGTCAGATGAACATGAATTATATTCTCCCAATAGGCAAACCGGTGTGTTCTCTAGTTTAACGTACATCTCAATATTTATAGAAGTATTTCCTTAATAGAGTCCTATTTTAGGAGTATTTTTCTAATTGAACAGTAGAAAGGAAAATATTAATTAATTCTCCTACCATATATTATAGGAGTCCCATATATTTTAGAAAGTCTAGTATAAAGGAAAATATTAATTAATTCTCCTACCATATATTTTAGGAGTCTCATATATTTTAGGAAGTCTAGTTAATATAATAAAAAATAATTAAATAATGAATTAAAAAATAGTGAAAAGACAGTTTTGTCTAAAGAAGAGTCTTTTAATGAAGGACAAAAAGTTTAAATCACTTTTCTAAGGGTCTTCATACTTTTAATATATTACAAATTACAAATAACTTTAGCATTACACGATCCATAAATCAAGGAGTCTAGTAACTAACTTTCTTTTTTTTTGTTTCCCATTCGGTGTCCGGTATCCGCATTGGAGCCCCGATTAATTCGGATCGCGTGTTACATGGTCGATTAAGGTGGCAGTGCTCCCAACAGAGTTTTCTCCATACCCAGGGTCGAACCCTCGACCTCTTGTTAAGGATGGAGCAGCCCTAGTAACTAACTTTCTTCCCCCTTACAACGTTCTCTTTCTTATTTTCTCTCCAAAAATCTCTCAAATATTTTCCTCTCTTATTTCTCCCTAAAATCTCTTTATCACTATGTATGTCTCCTCTATTTTTTTTTCTTTTTAAGATTATTGATAAAGCATATATTTGATGTTTACGTATTAAATAAAATTAATAGATACATGTAATCTATTATGTATGAATAAATTGGGTGTAGGGGTGGGCGTTCGGTATTCGGTTCAGTATTTTCAAAATTCGAATTCGGTAATTTGGTAATCGGTATTTGAACATAGATACCACATACCATATTTATAAATATCGATTCGGTAATCGGTAAATTAAACTTCGGTTTGGATATTTATTAAAGTTCGGATATTTATTAAATTAAATTTATAAACATAGATACCACATACCATATTTATTAAAGTTGGAGATGTGCAAATGTACATTTAAACTTCAAAGGGTATATTTAATAAAAACCCTATTTAGTATTCTTTTTGTTGCTTTTTATGAATATATTATCAAGGTCCAAGAGATTCTTTGGGATGACTAGTACTATTGTTTATTGGGTTATATATATATATATATATATATATATATATATATATATGTTTAAACTTCAAAGAGTATATTTAATAGAAACCCTATTTAGTATTCTTTTTATTGCTTTTTACGAATATATTATCAAGGTCTAAGAGATTCCTTGGGATGACTAGTACTATTGTTTATGACTAGTATGCAGGATCGGTTGCAACAGTTTCACATGAATGTGAATCAAGAGAGTGTCTTGAAAGGCTTTCCAACTAGCCATAGTACCATTGCGAGTTGTCTTTCTTCTTTAATCGATCGTACCAACTTGTTTCCGCTTTGGGAAGGGAACTTGGTTGGAATTCCAATTTCAAAGAAAACACATGCGAAAGGCAAGACATTGAGAAGGGATTGTTCTTGAATTAGATAAAATATTAGCGGTCTTAGGTGATTCTCTAACAAAAGAAAGAAAGGAATGACTATTTATATCAAGAGACAGGCTTGCTAACCTTCGGGCATAGTGACTAGTGACAAGAGGAGTTGCTTAAGGACCTACGAAGAAAGTGACCGAAGCAGAGTTAATTCATATTAAAACAAGAAGAGAGAATTCAATTTCAATCGACATCTCCTTGGAACACGTGACGGATCATACTTTCTTGCCTTAGACTACTATCGTGGCTATGAGTTTTCATAGGACAAATGATCATTTAACGTGAAGGTAGTTTACTTGCTTACTTGTTAAAGTAAGGCAGAAAGAGTACCTGTTGTTAACAAAACAGAGTCTCAAAAGCTCATTTACCGCAGTGGTCTCAAAAATGAAATTATCGTATTTTAGAAAAAGAGGTCTATAAAAGTCAATTAAGAAAGATGGCGCTATTGCGAGGATATCTTGAATCATCCAATGCCAAGGCAACAAGGCTAGCATCAAACCTACCTGCCGAGAACCCTTCAATATTCCTACCAAGGTTCCCATCCCCGATGACAGAAGAAGGACGTAACCGGTGTTAAGGTTAGAAGGGTAACTTCTCTCGTCGTCATAGCCGCTCTTAGGACTAATTCCTTAAGGAAATGGAATTCTTTCAAAATTCCCATGGAAGATGTAGATATTTAGGCAAGCCCCTGTTGCTGCTAGAGAATAGGTCATTATTTTTTTGTGGTTGATGCGGTTAAATCAACTAGTAGAAGGAAGGTGGCATAGTTCAACTAGTAGAAAGAAGGTGGCATAGTTCAACTAGTAGAAAGAAGGTGGCACAGTTAATCAACTAAATCCGCGCTTAGAAAGAATAACTTTGAAGCTACGTTTAGAATGGTCAACACCTTTTGAGAAGAATTGCTCTTTGGAGAGCTAAATATAAAGGCGCTGAAAGTCGTAAGCCGTAGAAAGGAGATTTTTAATGTTCATAGACACTTTGAAACTAATTGTGGAAATTCACTCTTTTATTCTAAGTGCACAGAATGGTGCTTTGCAGCTACTATAGGTCTTCAAAAGGAACTAAGGGCAAAGACGTCCTAAGAAGTTTTCCTATGGACTCTACCTCAGCGACCTTCTTTCGTACTTTCACGAGAAAGCAAGCTATCAACCTTATCTCCGTTAGTTTGTCAAAATCAGTGAACCTGGATGACAACATATCTATGGGGCCTACTCTAGTCTTTTATCTGCAGAGAGATGGTCTTTTACATGCTTACTTACTAAAGTACGGGAAATAAATAGTTTATAAGAACAAGTAAAAGAGTTGACTTGCTTACTTTAACAAGTAAGGGAACTGAGGTTGCTTACTAAAGTAAGGGATTGTTGACCCTTTCAATCTTGTTTATACCCACGGGGCACATTGAACACCAACTCAACTAAAAAGAGAAAAAAGGGTACTCACTCGTCGGTAAGGGAAAGGCTAGGCTTTTCTTATGCTAATTCTTCTCTTATTATATTTACTAGATTTACTATTGCACTGAGACCTATTATATCTAGGGTAACCTGATTACGGCTTTTCTGACTAGGCGCCCTACCTCTGCTCGTTACGTTAGCAAGCAAGCCATCGTAAGAGACACAGGAAAGCAAGCTAAAGAAGCAAAAAAGGCTTCTGCATAGGCTCTCCCAAACCGCTACTTTATTCTAATTCAAACTTATTTACAAGGAAGCCCTATGGCCTCAACGCTAGGCAGGAATAGTAGAATAATTCAAAGTGCTAAATAGAAAATCAAAAAAGGCCAAGCTACGAACAGTACCCTTTTCAACAGTAAATAAGCTCAAGAGCTAAGAGTTCGATGTCTAGGTTGAGGCTCACTCATTGAAGTGTGACCGTAGATATGGTATTTCCCATGAAAGAAAGCAACCAAGTCTTTTTTCGACCCTTAAGAGCAAGGTTCGTCCCACTCTCTCATCTACATAATTTTCCGATCTCAGATGCTTTGTTGGAGATTCCAGATTTGATTGCTAACCATGACATCAGTCTTTTCTCTTTCAGGAAGTCACGAAAATGAGGTCCTGAGAGAGATAGATGCTTCACACATGGAATCCGATTGAAAGAAAGAGATGGTTGGCAATAAAATATCCATTTCATTATTTTCGTAATTTAAAGATTAAGGAATCGATCACTTCTTCACTTCAGACTGGTGAATTTGGTAAAGGGTTCCAAAAGTGATAGATATGTGTTCTTTCTTGGCACTCTCTTAGACTGTCTATCCCTTTATACCTAGGTATAAAATCTAGAAAGAAAGTAGCTTCTTTGATATGGTTCAGTAAATAGGAATCCCAGTAATACAGTAAACATTGGAAGAACATAGGAATATGGGTCCATATAGGAATGGAGAAAGGGCATGATAGGCTAGTTTGATTCCAAGCCAAGAAGCAGGACATGATCAGTCTTATCGGGCGGGGAATTGCATTCGCTAATAGAGCTTCCTACGATCGCACCCTAGGAGAGTGCAAATGGCAAGTAGAATGGTCCGGTTCCACTTAGTAGCCCAAATCTGCATACCCCCTTTAACACGCAAGTACGCTTTAGCTACTAAGCTTCGAAAAAACCCATAGGCTTACTTCGAAGTAGGAGCTTGAACTCAAGTATTAGAATAAGTCTTATTAGGTTTTCCCTGGGGGAAGGCTCCCCCCAACCCTCGTGAGTCCCGTCCTGCCCTGCCTTGAACTAGAACTCAGAAACCAGAACATAAAACTATAAGAGAGTATCTGCCAAAACAAGCTCCCTAAGGTCGCACCTAAGATTCGAAGGAATTTCTTGAGAACTAACTGCATACCTGAAGTTAGCTTTTGTACGCATAGCCTTATCTTATCTTTGAATAGTTCCTTTAGGCGGCTAGAAAGATATTATTTGTGTGGTCTGTTCTAGTGACAATTTATGTAGGAGCCGTTGTCTTTGCTTTATTTGCCGGATTGGTATGCTTTCTTTTCTAAAAACCCCTCTCTCATAGGTCGTTACATTTCAGGCCATTTACAATCGTTTAAAGGGCCTTATATTATGGAGTATAAAGAATGTCAAGATTGTTCTTGCGGAGAAAATCCTACTTACTTTCTCTTGCTACTTTTAATTAAAGAGAAAGTCGGTTTAGCTTCTTACTCTTTCACCTTTCAAAGAAGTCAAAATAGAAAGGGGTAGGAAAGATCTCGTCTACCTTGTTCAAGTTGTGGATCTCCTTTATTAGCTTTAAGTTCATTATTGTTCTTCTAGTTCTCCTTTAAAAAGGGTCGTGGGGGAAAATCCCCAGCCCCCTACATGCATTTAGTGATGATGGCTCAAATGAAACAAACCATTTCTCATAAGAGAATAAAAAATCATAAGAAAGATTTGATCAAAAGTGACTAGAAAAGAGGCGGTTGAGAAGGAATGAGTGGAAACTATGTTGATTGAGTGCAATTTCGAAATTAGGAAAGATTAGATAGAATCCTACCAATCTAAATCAAAGTTTCCAACAGTGAAAGGTTGCCCCTGTCGGCGGGTTGCTTAGGTCCATGTAGTCTAAATCTCCGCTTAGAAAAGAAGTCCAAGTTGACTTTTTGCGAAAGGAAAAATGGCTTTCTGTTAGAGAGTGATCGAGAGAAATTTTCAGTTGGGAGCCATTCGTTTACAGCTAGGAGACATTGTTGTTATGTTTTCCAGTTATGAGCTATTGTTGTGTGGTCCCTTTCGAGCGATTCCTTCTTTTTTTTTTCGATGATTTAAAGGAAACAGTTCTTTTCACTAAGAAATTGGGGCTTAGAGATATGAGCTATAACACATATGCAAGAAGGAAGAATGCCTTAATGGACGGGTACACTAAGGAAGGGGAGTCGCTTGCTTGTTTGGTATGTTTGGAACCAGTTTGTTTAAAGCTACCCTTTCTTGAAGAAAGAGAACCTGGGCCTTATTTTTGTTGTATTTTGACATGATTCTCAATACGCTATCTAAACTAGGAAAGTCGGTAAGGAAAGGTGGGACAAATAAATCTCTACTTCGGGTAGTTGGGTGCATCAACCTTTTTCTTTCACAGGAGAGGGGACAATATGCTTTAAGGAGCTTGGGCTACTCAACCGATAGGAGTAGGGGCTTGTCTCCATAACTAAAATAGAATTTGAAGCAGGATCGAAAATAGAATAAGATTAAGGTGGCCCTTGGTCCACTTGACTAGTTGGAGAGGAAAAGTATGGATTAGTTAAAAGAGCTACTTCTTTGAGCTGAGTGGGGTCGCTCCCCTTCCTTCTTCTAATAAAAGAGAGCGAAAGACGCTAGGCACACTCTTATTCAAACCTTGCCAATCAGTAGCTTGGCTAGGGCTTATTCTGATTCACTTGTTGTGGAATTCGTAGCATCAATTCCTTGCATCCCTCCTATTAATAAGATAATAAGGCTCTGCCCACTCAGAGTGGACAGACTTTCGAGTTTTCAGCGGTTTATACTAAATGTATGAGGGATGCCCGTCGATTATTATAGGATGCAATGGAATGTATTCAGAGGACTGTCCTCACAGGTGTAAGATTAGATCGGGGTTTCACTCCCTTACTACTCCTTTACAATAATTCTCCTAATATAAGAAGTATCTAACCTATCTAAATGCAATCATGCACGAGTCAAAGAAGGTAATTCAGAATGAAAGACATGCAAACCAGAAAGAGAGGAGCCGGCTATAGAATCTGTAGAAGAGTTTGCTTCTCTGTAAATATGGTTCACGCCTATACCAGAGTAAACCCCACTAGAAATTTCATCAGGAAAAGGCTGTGTGGAAGAGAATACCACATTGTCGCTGCAAGTGCTTGAGAACGAGTTCACGTTGTTCTTGTTACAGTAAGTACTACACTTGAATTAGCTCTTTTAGCAATAGAAATTCTTGGTGTAATCTCCTTTTCTATTCTTAGTAAACTATTTGTACAAGATGTTGATGCAATAATCGGTGCATGTATTATCGAAAGCACTCCCAGAGGAGAGTGGGTTTTTTCTGGACTTTAGGTCATCTTGTGACCTCTACTTTGATTTATGCGATTTATGCCGCATGTAAGGCATAAATATGGCAAGGAGTTCTTTCCTAAAGGAGTATTTAACACTTCTCCAACCCTCCGAAGACACGATCAATAGGGCGCTAATCTAATGCAGTGAAGGAGGATTACAACAATGATATCATGCCTTAACTGCTTTATCCTTCCCTCAAACTCCCTAGAAAGAGTCCATTCATTGTTGTCTTGGGGAACCTAAAATGGAATCGGTTCAAGAACCAACCACAGAAAGTCTTTTCCACCGATTCATATTTCTCATATTTTAAGAGCTTTACTGAAGCTATTGGAAGTGACTCTACTCCAAAGTTGTATGGGTTGGGTCCCTCAACCCAATAATTCGCTATGGCGGTGCTCAGATCAACACAAATAAAAGAATAAAAAACTTGTATGCCCCCCTGATCATGCCTCAAAGAAGGCAATTCACGAGGAAAGGTCCCACTCTGACACACAAAAGACAAAGATGACAACCGGCGCCGACACGTTGCTAAGGATAGGCTCCTGGTTTGACTATAGAATAGATAAGCGTGACACATGCCATAATCAGACTATAAAAAAGAATGAATCGAGACGAACAACAAAATTTTCACTTTATGGAATTGTTTTGCATTCTATGGATTCACCAGAGGAGGAGAGACCCCAGTCAGTGACACAGAAATGGTTGAATTAGAGTTCTTGAGATTAGATTGGTTCCATATATGTCTTTACCATATGGATCTCACCGGTATACCACCCCTCCCTATCACATGCCAATGAAAAAGAACCTAACCCGAGGATCAAGCTTACCAGAATGCTCCAATTGAAGTAGTTGATCCAACACAGTAATGACCTTCAGTAGTGCTTCTTCCCCACTCTATACTGTAAGAATAGAGGGTAAGATATCAAGGAAAATTTACTTTAAGCAATAACTCTTAAGGTGGGGAGTGAGGAAACCAGAAATGGGATAGGAATAAACCAGTAGCAAGAAAAAGGGTACCAAGCATTTCGGGCATTCCTCTTATTAAAGGAATCGGTGAGTGAAGACAAGATCGGATCTTTAAAGATGAAGTATTTTTCTTCATCAAGAGTGAGAGATATGTCTAAGAACAATATAAGAGGGATATACCATTGAATCGGATCTGACAGAAGTCTCAGTCTTCGTCCACACCTAGGACAGGAAAGAGGCAATAAAATTGATGAATGAATGAAGGATTCTTTTCTAGCCTAGTTCTTCCATATGAATACCATATGATAAAAAGAAAGATAAATTTACCTATGTTAAGGATAGTGCACTAGAATCAATAGACTCTTATCGAATCCTCTTGAGTTAGGGTACTCCTTATTTTCCTTATTATAGAGATCATTCTTAGGATAGCATATGGCTAGTTAATATATACTTTTCTATTCATACTATCATCTCTATATTTATTAGAGTGAATATGCGTACAAGACGAATCAGGTTGAAAGTCTTGAATCCACTCTTACTAGTCTCATATCTGTTGCTTGAATAAAATTGGGAATTTGGTAGGATTAGAGAATTCCTTCTTCCAGTTCTTAGATGAGGAAAATAATCCAATCAGTGCAGTCAGTCCACCCTTCTGACGTGCGGGGGTCTGGAGTATGGTAGAACAAGTTACGAGGGGTAAGGTTGCATCCCAAGAGGATGAGGGCTGGCCGATTTCCGAATGTACTCATATTAAAAAACCTGACTGAATATTCTAGGTTGACTTCACCGGTACAGCTTCAGTGGGTCTATTGATGGGCATGATATATTGAGTGGAGTCAAATCATAAACTAAAGGATAAAAAAAATACTTTCCCGATAAGAGATAGACAGACAGTAGGAGATCCAGATACGATAGCATTTTATGGGACACGTGGCAGCCCTTAATTTGCCTTCGTTGAATTTTGACTCTTTAGAAAACATAAAACATTAAATATCCTTATTTATTCCACATCGTCCTCGGTGCACTGCTATCCATATAAACCCTCTAGGCCATTCTTTCTTTTCACAGCTTTTATTAGTTCTCAAGCTGAAAAAGAGTAATAGTAGCTTTCATTTTCCTACCCACAATCGAGACTATAGACTAAGGAGAGATACCACTACATCTCATAATGCCCTTATTGGAGAACGCTTTGATTCAATTCGCGTAGTTAGATTAGAGATCCTAAACCTACCTGATAATGTTGGGGGATTTTTTATTGGCGGGAGACTATATGTCTCTCAATATGCCGTAGAAAAAGCTTTATCCATTAGACTACCTGAAAAATTTGCACTCCGATATCGATGAATTCCAAAACACTATTTCAGACTCTCCCCGATATGGAAAAGGGCCTTCCTTAGTAGCCCACGCTTCGAATTGGAGCTCCCCTCTAATTGAGGTTGGGTACTGGATCCTCAGTCTGACCCCTAGCAAGTCAACTTAGTTCCCGTTAAAAAAGTTAGGATAGTTTCAATAGCCAGCAAGTTCCTACGTTCCTAAGGCCTGTACCCCATGGAAGGGGAAGAGATAGGGAGTGCCTCATGGATTTCTACTCTTATGGCTCGCGTCAGGCAGGAATGGGATTGCTGCCAACTGGGACTGCTCTTCAGTCTTCCTGAATCACCGAGTGTGAGTCCTTCTGCTCGAGCAAGCTTCCGTAGAAGACTTTGAAGATTTTTCCCTTTCTGCAGAAGCAATTCCCTATCTTGGCCGCGGGCAAGCTTCCGTAGAAGACTCTGAAGATTTTTCCTTTTTTAGAGAGTCAGTCTATTTTTTGATAAAGTAAATGCTCGAATTCTTGTTCTCACACTTGCTAACTTGGATAATTTTGAGCACTTACAGTACTCCACAACGATTACGTGATTAACCAAGTCTACACTGCGTCTTCCCTCCCTAAGCCATCGTTTCCCCCCATCAGTCACTCGCACAAGGGTAGGTCTCGAGTAGTAGTTGCTGATGAACAAAAAATAATAAAGAAAATTGGAATCCGCCCTTATTTGCAGCGATGACCTCTGTGGTACCAAGGTTGACCTATGAGAAGTATGAGAGAGCGATTCGACATGATTTTCGAAAGAAGCAAAAGAGCCAAGAAGCATCCTCCAATTTTGATCAAGCCCCTGAAGATGGAAGCCTGCTAAAAAGGGCTTCTCTTTCTAGTTCAAGAATTTTTAAATATAGCAAAAAGCTTTTTTCAGATGAATGGCTTGATTCTACTTCTTTCCATTTCTTTAGATATTGGTCACTAGTCTAACTAAATAATAGTTATGTATAACTATTTCCTCTCTTTATCTTATCTTTACCTTAATAAAGGAACTTAATAACTAAACTTTCTCCTTGTCTTTATCCTCTTGTTTTGAGCCTGCCACCTATCGAGCTGAACAAAGTCTTTCGCCTTAGGCACGATAGCTTCATTCTCACACCCGCATTATCTGAGAAAATCATAGAAACAATTCCCTCATCCCTCTCCTTAAGTTAAGAAAAAAGAATGATTCTTGATTGAATGAACATTGGTTGAACCTTTCAAACTGACACCCTAGTCATAATGCCACCTACGTCTTTTTTTATTTTGAACAAGCCTTCTAAATCCAAATTTTTTGTCCTTTGATTTGAGTTTATAATAATAATAACTGGTGGGTTTCATAAATGAAAAGAAAAGTGGAGGCCCACCATCTGCTAGCATTGTGGTTTTCCATCGATTCTTTATCAATGGCCTACCCTTTCTTTGAACCTTGTCAATGATCGAACTTAAAGATATGAACTGAGTGCCATTTGATGAGTAACTGAGAACAAAGGAGAGGGATATGGAAAGAATGAAGTAACAAAAGAGGAAGTCATTTCTAGTAGTAACGACTTATCACGATCCATTGGTTCTTATAGAATCCATGTCCTAGGTGTATTAAAAAACATTCTTTTCACTAAGCGTATATAATAAAATAGAGTGAAAAGGTCCACCCCAAAACCAAGGGGGTACTAACTAACAACTGAGTCCTCTTTGAATCGCAGGAGATAGTTGTCCATCATATACCTCACCAACTTCACTTGCCTCTATGGGAGGCTCGCTCCGGGTAGGTTCGGATCACTTACAATACACGGGCTCTACAAAGGAATGGGTTGGGTTAGGAGTATTTTCAATATGATTCTTTTTCTGTATTTGTTTGATGAGAAATGTGAGTCTGTTTTGTCCACTTTCTTCATCCTCCTCTATTAAAAATGATCAAAAAGGAAGTGGAGCTTGCTTCTTATTCCCATGTTTGATCTCTTCCATCTCTGCTTGGATCGTTGTCACCTATGTTGAAGAAAGGTTTAGAACCCTGTAGAGAATGAAGAGGGTCCAAGGATCTTCCTCTCAATAGTTCTTTTCGAGGATCCACTCTCTCACTGAATAAGTAAGGCCCCGTTAAGCCTAGGCGAAGATGGGGATAAAGAGTAAGGATTGAAGCCCCCTTAGCTCTGCCATTCACTGGACAGGGGTTAGCTCTGTAAATGTGTAGAGACAAGTGTAGTGTGGTATAGTAGTAGGAACTTCTAGTCCCCTTCCCGGCTACTGGATCACTCCAGTGCTTCGGGTACTACGGCCCCTCTGCCATCCATTGCAGCAGAGCCTTTTCATGGGCGGGGGGCTAAGCGCAGTTCTTTTAATCAAAGGTTGAATAAAATCGATTCTTTTTTAGATAGAAAAATTGAAATCGGATAGGATAGATGGATGGATCTATCTATCTTTCTATTCATATATATTACTAATATAAATAGATTTATATAGTGTTGTAGCATAGCAAGAAGCTCCAAATCCTTGATTTGGACAAGAAAGACTACACTGCTTTGGGCCCAGGAAGCGAAGGGAATGAGCTCGGCTGCTTTTCCTCCACACTTCTTTTTCTCCGTTCCCATTCCGCATGTGTTTCGCGTGCCATTGGCGCTTTGCTCTCCTCTTATTCTTCATTGGATGGTTTGAATGGGCTTCGTTGTTCTTTCCCAACTAAAATCAAAAGGGTTGTATCATATAGAGATATCGATTCGTTTTCCTTCCCTAATGAGATGGGGAATTTTTCACCCCTATTTAGACTTTTGGGCCCTTTATCTTTCTGAATCGAGACTCGGCCCGGCTTGCGTCATTCCAAAAACCAGCGGGGAGCACCTCAGTATACGATCGCGCGTAGTAACTGGGAGTCCTATTATACCTAAGGCCAACTTCAATTCACCAAACCAAGGTTCATCTCGTGTAGTCATTGTGGACTCGTACAAGGATATTGAGTAGACGGTTGATGTATTAGATTCGACCCTATCTTTCATAGCATGCATTCCTATCTGTGTCGCAACGGATTCATTAAGTTACGTGTCCGGTGCACGGAGAACTGTCTTCGGTCCCCCTTTCTTACTTACTCATGGCAACCTTTCGGCTACCCAACTACCTATAACGCTAGTCACTACTCCCACTGGGGCTAGGAAGTAAGCCCCATAACCCAAAGCGGCGAAGAACAAATAGAATTTGCTACAAAAGCCGGCTAATGGGGGTATTCCTACGTATGAGAACATAGTAATGGAGAAGGTAATAGCCAAAATAGGATTTAAATCATCTATATATTTGACACGGGTTTGCCATAATGCTAAAACTATGGCAAATGCATCTATCGTCATTGATGCATAAATAAAGATACCAACTAGTAGTGATTGAATTCCTTCTATGGTTCCACATGAGAAACCAGTATGAATATAACCTACATGTCCAATTGAACTATGAGCTAGAAGTCTTTTTACTTTCGTTTGGGCCATGGCATCCAGTGCTCCTAAGATCATAGAAGCAATGCTGCAGAAAAAGAAGATTTGTTGCAATGTATCTCCATAAGAGCCATAAATAGAAATATGTGAAATATTAGCAGAAATAGAGATTTTAGGCGCAATAGAAAGAAATGTTGTAACTGGGGTGGGTAAACCCTCATAGATATCAGGTGCCCACATATATAAAGTCAAAAGATATGTGGAGTCCGAAAGGTAGGGTTTTTTTCTGGGCTCGAGAGATGGAATAGATAGGGCCCCACAAGTTTGAAATTCACCGCTGGGGAATTCACACGAAAGGGAATGAGGAATTCTCAATGAATAAAGTGCTCTCTGAACCAAACGTGAAAGTCATTTTCCATCAGACGGCTTTTCCTATAACTCTACTCTCGACTTGGATTATATATCCAAAAGGGTCCGCTCTCGTCCATTCCACATGATGCCTAGTAGAGACATGGTTATCTGAAGTGGATTCTCTCTTTTGTAGTAGATTTCAAACCTACTGTACCCCATTGACTAAGAAGGGGGCGGACACAACAGTTACATGGACCCCTTCCTTTCAGTTATTGCCAGCATTTTCCCGGGTTGAGCCAGAATTTCTTATTAGATGCTATCCTAATAGGAAGGGCAGAATGAGGAGAGGAGCTGAAAGCCACTATAAAAAGAGGGCCCGGAAATCATACCACGGCGGTTAAAAAAGCATGTTCCCTTCATATAAGATGCACTTATGGCCATCCTCAGCCTTATTTATTTTTTATGGAAAAAAAATCTCGATCTCCGAAAGCGTTTTCCTTCCCCCGCCGTACCTCCCTCCCATCGTCGATCCTTTACTTTAATGGTTGGGGAAAGCATTCCCTTATATGAACTTAGTGGGCATTCTTTCCAGCCTTAGTAAAATAGGGGGTGGGTTTGTCTTGAACATAGGCTCAAATAGAATATGAAGGGTCCTAGCTACGCCATGCGTTCAATACAAAATTTGGAAAGTTGCAGGGATAACAAAAAGAGGGAGCTTTCCTGTGTTGCACTGAAAAAAAGGACCTAAGAGACAAACGTCTTCTCTTAGGTTTCTTCCTGCCACGCCCGTCGCCACCCAGCCCGCGTTAGAGGGGGAAGATTAGCAAAGCAGGAAAAGAAAGAGGGAAGGGGAGCAACATCTTATTCTATTCGTGCGAACTTCCGAATCGTAGAAGCATTTGGAACTGGCTCTGCATTCATTTTGTTGGAAGAAATGATCCATTCGATTCGGGGCTTTGGGGAACCAAAAAATTGGACTTGAGAATCAATGATAGATAGACAAGATATAGATAAATGATATATATATATATATATATATATATATTTCTCACAAAAAAATTATGAGATTAAAGAGCAGATGGATCCTATCCCCTATATTGAACACTCATTACTATCTATTATAGAAAGATCTTTATCAAATACCGGACAAATCCTTATTTTAGGAATTACTCATATCCAAAGCAGCTTTTCACAAGCACCCCACCCCATACAACTAGTTGGGGGGATTGTTCGCCTTTTGAATCAAACAAAGTAAGTAGTAGGGGTGTTCAGCCACTGTAAGGAGAGGGGATTCATAGAAACTTTCATTCTAAAGAAAAGCGAAGAACCAACCTTTAGTCAATAGGAGCCCTATTTCTCTTTTTTCGACCTCATCACTTCAATTCAAGGGCAAACCCATTTCCTAGTCACCAGGCTGAGCGCACCTTTGGTACCTCAATAGGGCGAGCAGATTGATAGTGACTTCTTTCATTTGGTAGGGAGACAAATACTTCAATGACGGAAATAGACGGAAACTCGAGAGGGTCTCCATTGGAGAAGCATTTTTCGGTAACCAAAGCCTTACTCTGATTATGTCGTGAGGCTGACTGAATCTAATCCATAAAACCAAAAATAAAATATTGTTCTTTCCCTTTCATAAAGTAGGTAAAGTAGGCATACAAACCACCTTTCCTTAGACTCTATTGGAATAAAGCAAGGAAGGAGGTGGAATGGAGAAAGGAAAGGGACAAGGGCGGTCTTGTTTGGCACGAAGGTTGCTGGTTCGGGGGTAGAGTACAGTACTAAAGGTCCTCAGACCTCTAGGCAGTTTTTTTTTGGAAGTTGTTCACCATTGGATCTCGCCAATACAGACACCTATAGTTTTCGTTACCGAGATATCTTTTTTTATTATTCCCAGGGATTTTTTAGGGAATCTGCTCCCATTCTGCAAATAGTCAAATCTGAACTGAACCCTATCGCTATTTTTTCTATCCTCACATGCAGAAAGCACACCAGCAGTGTGTGTTGCGTGATTCTATTATTTGTTTTGCACTTGAATGGGTAGACTGTTGAACAAAAGATAACTTTGATTCACCCGACCAGCAGGCGAGCGACGGGCTTATCTTGTGTGACAACACTACAGAGCGAGTTGTTTTTCTAGGCGGACAGCTGTGTGATAACACTACAGAGAAAGCGGCACTTTCATGTAACATGCTATGGTCTCAACGCCCTTACGAGGTAGTGATGAGTTTCACGCACTCTAAGCCCGGCCCGTGTGCGGTTAGGAAGATTAGCCACAGAGCGGTACCACCCACCCTACCTAACCACCTATTGGAGGTTGTGCTACAGCCACCCAAAAAAGAACTACAGTGATCTTAAATAGGTATCCTACAGTGATAAATAGAATCCCCATAAAAATACCACTAGATCGAGCACCAGTGATTTCGTATCCGGTCAAAATCTTGGCTAATTGATCGAAGTGAGTAGCTCCAGTAGACCCATAGATCATGGAACAATTAAGTTGGGTAGGCCTAAGCACCAAACTACACGTATAGATTCGAACCATCCTCGTTACCGTATGTGAAACTCTCACTGCATACGGCTCACACAAAGACTCCTAAATCTATCTCGAGCCCTTTCTTCCACCTCTCCTCTACAATCTTCGATCAAACTTATGTTCCCCAGGCGCTATGAAATGAGGGTATTTTCTTTTCCTATTGTATGTATCGGGTTGGCTTCGTCCTGAACCAAGGAGGCATTCTGGTGGACGCATGCGTGTAGAAAGGCCGACGACTACATAAGCTAAAAAACTACGACTACAAGACAGGTCGGAAGCGACTCGCTTCTAATCTCGTTGGGATTGAATATAGATGGGAAATCTATAGATCGTAGTAGTTTTCCAACCTCTCTAAATAACATACGATACAATTTCACTTCACGGCATAACCAAAAAAAGAAAGAGCTTCGCTCGGTTTGCCTTCCTACGCTGACGAATGCCTCTTTTCTCTTCTCTGAAGTCTACAACAAACAAGTAGGAGAGGCAGGATTCAAACCTGCATAGAAAACCTTCAACAGATTTATAGTCTGCCATTTTTGACCACTCGGCCACTCCCCCCTTCCCGAGCTGAGGCCCCCCTCAATGGGTTCTAATTCTAATAAGGGGGCGGCGCCCTGAATCAATCAAAAATCTTATTGATATAATTGAAGGGAACTAAGACGATTAGCTTAGCTATCATTCCGGAAGAATCTAGTCATTTAAGAACTTTGTTGCCACTAGTAAATTAGACCATCCTCCCCAAAAAGAACTCAGAGCCTAAAGAGAATAGAGTTCAGTCTACAAGAAGCTGGCAGAGCTTTATCTAATGGGCCACATCCATCTATCCTAAATAGTAACCCTTTTCTTGTTCGTTCTTCGAATGACGCTAGTGGAGACTAATTTCTTTCAGCTAATGAAGATACTACTCCAGTCTTTCCAGTGGATCCTTCCCTAAGAATGGAATGAACCAAGTGTTCCTATATGAGAGTGAGGAATAAGAACCAACAATCAACTTACCACTTTTGATGTGCCATGATTTTTCTTGTTTATAAACAAAGGAGAAGGACACCACTGGAGGCAAGCGCTAGGTCAGAAAAATGATAACTCAAAAATCTCCCTAAGTAGGATTCGAACCTACGACCAATCGATTAATAGCCGACCGCTCTACCACTGAGCTACTGAGAAACAACAGACCTAATATTGGAAGTCGACTCTCGTTCTTTAATCTATGACCGAAGAAAAATAAGTTCCTTACTCTTTTTCACATAGACTGGGAGAAAGGGTTATGATAGCAAGCCCCTTCCCATCCGAAGAGACTCCAAGACAAGGAGGCGGCGATCAATCATACACTCTTGAGATTCATATTGATCAATATATCCCCGCCCTTCCAGTTCACTAAGTAGACTCACTCTACCGAGGGGCAACAAAGGCTAGAACTTTTCCTGCTAAAAACAAGGGACCTACTTCTCATCCTAGGAGTTAGCAGGTATGAAAGAGTCCCCTCTCTGTCTTTCTCTCTGGGTTTCTACTACTAAGTAACACTTCTGCTATTCAATCATAGAATCGATTCCTATCAAGCTGAAAAAGTCATCCCTATATATGTTTGTTATTAGTAAAGTGCTAAGGCCTTATCTATAGTAAGGGGCCCTTTCTTGCTCGTTAGCATTGTTTTTTATAGAAACTAGGGCGCCCCTTTTCTTTCTCAAAGTCAACTTTCTCCATTCTTAGTCAAGTTTTGAAGTCCTTACTTTATTTAAATTTATGAGATATTTGAAAAAGCGCAGGTTTGAAACCCTATACCTATACAAGGGGCTGGTCTCGATCTCGCATAGTGGTACCCCTCTCGATGATTGTTGACTCAATATTTATTTCATTCTTGAGTTGGAGGGCTCTTCCTCCATCCATCGAGTCAAGTAATTTGCAATCGGAAATTTCTCTGTCGCCTATCTCATTCCATGCTTCTTCTTTCTCCGAATCGGTTTCTAGTGTCAGTCAATAGAATTCACCATTAAGAGAGGGAAGATCCTTGACTTTAGGTTAGGCCAGTCTCATCATTCATGCAATTCCCCAGTCCATCAATTGATCATACGAGTACGCATCCAGTCAACGCATAACAAATGAAAAAAGAGTTCATCCAGGATTCTCTTCCTCAAGAAAAATGTCTATCAATTGATCCCTACGGTCAAAGTCTCCACTTTTCATGCACCTCTACTAAGAGATGCACCATGTTGATAGGAATTGGCAAAGACCTTCTTGTACACATTCTCGAGGGCAGCATTCATGGCAATCACCACTACTTTCTCCCAAGGGCATGGTGTGTCTTTGTTCTTGGTCTTTTTTAATAGATGTCGAGTGCCACTTTTCCTCGTCTAAGAATCTCTATCTACTCTAAGTGGGAGCGAGCTAGAATTCTTAAGTCAACTTGGTTGTTCAAAATACTGTCTCTTTATCCCTTGCATCTTCATCTTTTCGAAAGCCCAGACCATTCTTCTAGATCTGCATTAGTCCTATTTCAGGTGAAAAACCTCTTCAATAAAGCCCTCTTTCTTCCATTTCTCATTTTGTTGATTGAAAGAGAATAAGCGCTATCCATTGAGTAAAGAGAGGGGTTGCTATAGTGATTCAGGCGGTTGGTGTCCCCTTCAGGGGTTGAGGGTCCTTACCACAGCATGAGTCTTAGATCACGCTCAAAACTCCTCTGACACGAGTCTTATTCATTGCACTACGGTCCGTTTCCCGTCTTTTCTTGAGCAATTTGCACTTCTGATTAGTTCCAGCCATCCTCAACCTTAATAAATGGACTATGAAGGGGTCAGTCAAGTGGTTCGGGTTTTCGTTCTGTTCCTATTTTCTTTCCTACCTCATAGTCCAGTAGTGGGTAAGGTGGTCAACTTATAGGGCGACCGCCTCCTCTTTAGACGTGTTCTCTACAACCTTAAGGTTCTTTGGTCTCCGTTTTTGGGGGCGGGAGTGCTTGGTCACTGGGGGTTCCTTTTCCTCAACCAATTCGGTTGTGTCAGCCTTGTTCTAACATTTTGTTATGAGCTGGCTGGACAAAGATGGATTTAAGTTTAGATATATTTGAGTTCAAGTGGCACAACACCTTCGATCGACCATAGGTCCTATTCTACCCTTACCGAATTCATTCTATTAAAGCGTAACGTAAAAAGCTCCTTCGGATCTTGCATTTCTTTGGTTTGAAAGTTCCAAAGTCTTGCATGTGGATTTCTATAACAAAGGAAAGCCTCCTACCCTAATACTATGTCATTTAATTGAAACAAGTTGCGTGCTGCTCACCACTCCTCGAGGACAAGGACAGGGTCGAACCGTCATTCTAGGATTTGCAGTCCGATACATTTCCATTATGTTACCTAAACAAATCTTTCACCTCATATGCCAAAGTCAAATGGTTGTTCTTCCTTCTCCGCTTCTTCTTTTTCGATATATGCGGCAGCGGGTTACCAGAAAAGGGAGGACAACTCCTTTATCCTTTGACTTGCTTAATCTTCCTTTTCTGATTGAAAGTAGCAAGCCACTCTACTATTGGTATAGAGTCCAGATAGAAGGTTGCTCATCCAGCCCTGCGAATCCATTGTTTAAGCGGCAGTGCAATATAGCTGAAAAAGAAAAGCCTCTTTTTATTAGTAAGGTATAGGTTAGTTGGTGAAATATCCACTACTAGGGTTCCAAAAAGCTTACCTTATATTATAGAAAAGTTTGAGAAAGGGTCACCCCTACTATACCCCTAAACTACAAGCTAGCGCGCAATGGCTGAAAAGTCGTTGTTGCTTGCTGCTTGCAGGCTCGAAAATCTCTCTTTTGCCTCTCATCCCTGTCTCAATTCTGATTGATTAGCTACTTCCTTTGTGCAAACTACAGTCTAACGACCCCCTTGTTGTGTTGCATTTTGTGATCTTTTACTTTAGTCAGCATTTTTCGGATAGCTGAGACCCGATGTCGATTTCTAATTTAAATGTCAGCTCCAGGTTTGGGGTGGCCCGTCTGATTAGTTCAGCTATCACTAATGGAAACCCAAGAAGTTGTTTGGTTGCATACTCCCCATCTTTCTATCTCACACTCCCAAAGCAAATTTGGATTTCTTTTTTCATTTTCCTTTCCTGCATCTTTCTTTCTATCCACAGGTCGGCTTTGCACAGATAGATATTTGCCGGGGGAGATAGGTGCCCTTTGAGGTATACCCTTCTAGTGGATTGTTCCTTTATCTGTCTATTCCATCCAGTGCCTGCACTGCATCAGAAAATCTTCATCTTCGATCTCTCTTCGCAACGCATTTGTTGGGCTAAGACTTTCTCTCAACATCTTTCTTTTATTGTTGTCATTGATCTCATATCTAGTTCCAGGGGGGTCTGCATTCACTATTAAGCCTACGCCCGTCCATTCCTTTCTGTGTTGGTCGTAACCCAGTTTGAGAACCTTCTCTCATATATTCCCTTCACCAAGTCATCGCCAGCAATCAGCTCTTATCCCTTGGTGTCAAAGGGCGAGTTCCTTTCTTGTCTTGCCCAAAAACTTTCTTTATTCTCATTGGAGAAAGACTCTCCCGCGGAAAGGTTTTACACACAGGGCCAACTGTTTTCTTTATCTCGCTTTCCCTTAGTACGTCTAGCGCCTTTCAGTTGGGGTCCTCCCTGGGGGTTAGGTTAGACCGCTTGGGTTTTTTTTCGTCTATCGAAGGCAGTCAACGTGTCAACCATTCTTCCCCCATTAGACTTGTCAATCCTTTTCTCTTTTTATTTATCTCTTCTAGTTCTCCTCCTCTACTTTATCTGACAAGGGCGGAGAATGCCGCTCTATCAATAACAAGAAAAAAGTAGCAATTCCATTTCAAATGGTTTGAGCTTGGAAGCAACCTGCAATCTATCGATAGGCGATAATAGATTGTTATTGACTACTTCGCCTATCTATTCTATTATGGCCGGCTTAGAGATATCAGAGGAAAACCACCATCTCTATTCGGGTATGATTATAGCTTCATTCATTCATTGAATCTTGGGGATCACCATTAGCATTAAGGTCAATCACCACACTACCTTTATCATACATACGACATTACACAAAGCGAGAGTGCATGGTCAACACACACCTAAAACGCCTACGTTCTGCTTGCAGCTAATAAAACCATAACCTAACTTGAATGAGATTCAACAACCAAAGCTACTAGTAGTCCCGAGGGGGCGGCATCCTCTTATATTAGTTAGCAGTACTAAACAAGTGAGTCATCGATCCGAGGAAAGAAAAGGACCGCCTTTGAAAAAAAAAGGAGCTCACTAGGCCTTCGGAACAAAGGCAATTCTGTTCATGCTTCAGACGATCTGGATAATTCTATATACAACTATCTAATTTTATTCTATTATATAGAAAGGCGTAAGGGTGAAGGCCTATTTAGCGTCTTTCCAAAGGTAAGCGGTTAGGTTGACTTTATAAAGGCTACTAAGAACCGGGTGAAGAATGAAAAATATCCGCTAAATCCCACGGGATAAGGTTTGCAGATGTGATCATGAATCGAACCATATCAAAACATTCAGCTGTGGATGGACAAATCCGGAATGTCGACCGCAAATGAAGGATGGCCAGGCCCCGGTTCCCAAGGTTAGGGTATTCCCTATTATGAGCCTACTCAGATCAGAACTAAACTAGTTGATTCTCTTTGCCCGGTCGGATTATTACAACTCTCACATATCCTACTAAGATCCCAAGTCTCCAAGTGGGAACTCTTGGCCACCCATGACCTTGTCTTTTTAGAGAATCCCGCTCCTGTGTCATAGGACTTGTAGCTCGGCAGTCCACCGGGTGGGTTTGTTTATCCTTCCAGTTTTGAATGTCTTTTTGGATTATTATAGCGGCCCATAGGAGCGAGATGTACCTTGTGGGGGGTCGGAGGTACCATGTACATAGTCCTTTCAGGCAGTTTCCATTTAGTCCATGGTCCATTGAATGGTCGATGCAAGGCCAGAAATTGGAACACATTGATTTTGCTCGTTCCCGTCCTTCGCTTTAGGGACTGTCCCTCGGTGTGGTCAGTACTCCATACTGTCGGGCAGTGAACCTTACACTTGTTCACTAATTATGACGGTTCACCAGGGCCTCTTTCCTCCTCTATTTTCTGCTCACGCGTAGGGGTCAGGACCCCTATAAAGGGGGAGAGAGTCAACTGAACTTCTCAGCCATTGGTGGGAATTTCGTCCGTATCCGATCCCCAATTCTTGTTCACCCCATTTATTGGGTTGGATTGGGATATCCTTCTTTCCTTACCTAATGAAAGAGTCCACCCCCTGCCTTAGTAGTCTCAAATAAGGCATGCAGGCCTGCCCCTTTAGTAAGTGATTCACTACCGAAATGAAGAAAAGGATGGATCAATCAAAGGGGGTACTACGATCCCTCTGCCCTACGTATCTAACCAGCTCGTGTGGTTCACCGGTTCCACCGACTTGACCAAAAGAGTGATTCAATTAATACAGAGGTGCGTTTGAAGTGGGGGTGTGTTGTCCTTATTGGGTTGGTCCCTTCCCCATAAGGCCCCACCGTCGGGGAATAAGCGCCCTCTTGTTACCCATAAGTGAGGCGTCGTCTTAGCCTTCCTTGACCTGGTTCGCTCCCACACCTATAGCGTTCGTGATCGGTCTCCTCAACTGTGTATCAATTAAAAGGTAGGGTGGCACAGACCCCAACCAAGGGAGTGGTTACGTCCAGTATGTCCCCCTTATTCCCGACATGCTATGGTACCCCAGAGTGGGTAGGAGCAGGTCAAGTCCATATCACCGCGGAGCAACAGCCATATTCGGATCTGATCTATTTACTCGGAAATTTATCTGGTGACTTCACGGTCGCTAAAGAAGCCCCAAGAAGAATCAAAATTTGCGATGAGATCCATGGAGCAATTCTTAGATAACAAGCACTAGATCCCGGTGCGACTTCATAAAAAACAATCAAAGAGAAGATCGAAGAGAATGAAATGAACGTAGTGGTTATTATAGCGGTTCCTTATTTTCCTAGAAAACATCTGAAATAACCTACTACAAAACTACCCAACAGGGGTAAAAATACGATAAGTAGATACATAATTTTGAGTGTGATCAGACAACCAAAAATCAGACAACAACAGAGTGGCATATAGGAAAAAAAGCAAGAAATAGGAATGAAGAATGAAACTTTACGACAACTTTTTCATAGACGTTCGACTTGCATGGTGTTAAGCATATAGATTGTGTTCCTTCGTAGATCTCCGTATTTCACCCTAACCCAAGAATTTCTTTTATATAGGGAGACTCGTGCCCGCGTGCTGCAAGATCGAGTTTGACTTGCTCAACAAACTCAATTTTCTTTATGTCTTTCTCTGCCGGGCCCCATTCGGGGTTTTTGTCAAGTACATCTCGCTTCTCGAAAAAGAAATCCTTAAAGTCCTCGGTAGGATTGGCATCTCTACCGTACTCTTTTTGTACCGTACTCTTTTTGTACCTTGAAAGGGAAGTCCTCCTTATGATGCTACGGACGGTTGTCCGAAGTGCAAGGGGTAAACTCGGACTCAAATAGGCTAGGATTGTGCGCACCGGGCCCTTTGGGTCTTATATTTTGTTCGAGTTTACCATACCTCCGTCCTCTATGTTAGGCGGCCGTAATATTTTGTTACGTTCTACTACTGTTAAGCTAGAATAAAAGGTTCCACACGAGCTCCCGTTCTGTGGCGTGGTGGCAGGACTGCTAGGGGAGTGGCTCCGGGTATAGATAGGGTGAAATCTGTAGGGGTCATGCAAATACATAGGCCCCTTCCCTTCTCTTTTGGATGAATGGGGTGGTTTAGAAGGAGTTTTTTTATCTACGGTCCCTCGGAGTGAAGGGTTAGGTAGGTAGTATGGTCCCCTTGACTTCTAGATATGTGTTGTCCAGCTCTCGCAAAGCGAATAAAGGGAAGCTCTTCGAGCTTTCGGGTGAGATTACGCTTACTCTCATCCTCTTTGATTGATAGGTGGGCGGGCTAAGCCCCCTACTTAAGATTCAATTCATAAGGCTAATTTTATGTTGTCGTGAGGCTTTGGTTAGGACGACTACTATAGGCTAGCTACTTCTAGCTTCTATACTGTCCCTTACACTTTGGTGTAGTTTTCATTTGTATTGGTACTGAATGAACATATCAAATAAAGGCGAGCAGTATAAGCCCTTCTCCGACCTGGGAAAAGCAGCAAACTCTAGAAGCTAGGGCTTTGTTCACCTTTGGACATGAATACTATTTCATTATTAGCGGAAACCTGCCTTAGAGATTGAACAGAAATAAGATAAGTCAACCTTCAATATTATAGTGAACAGCCCCATTATGAAACCAACCAAAAGTAGCCTTTGGTACTTAAGTAGTTAAGGTTTGGAACCCTTGCAACTATGATAGAAAGTCGTTTGCTTGTTTTCAAACCCTTCATATTTTTTTTGAATCAAAGTAGGTCGTGACTGTTGTATTTTAGTCGGTCGGGGGAAACGGTAGCTTCATGCTCCATTTCTCTTGCGTTTGCTTGCGTGAAGGCTTAGAGCCCATTTTGCTAGTTCCAAAATCTTCCCAAAATCATTATAATAAGAAGTAGGCAAATCAGCTAGAAGTACTCGCTTCACACCCTTGAATTATTATTCATGAATAAATTGGGAAAACCAACAGAAAGATTCGATTCTGACTTCGTAGAGTCGGTGCTGTTGTTGCCTGCTGGTAGGGCCGTACCCCACTCCCATCCAAGGGCGCTAAGGGGCTTTTGTTTTTGGAACAGATGGTAGTGTTTTACTGACTCCTCGAATCAAGATTTTATTACGACGTGCTATGATTTCTCCCCCATTGCTAGTAGGTTGATGGGTCATGCGCCCGACACACATGTTTTGGCCTTGTGTGTCCATAACTCAAAATAGGTGACCTAATGGCTGCCGCCCGACTAAACATACCAATAGTCACCAAATTCATATGAGCTACTGAGGAATAAGCAATGCTCTTCTTAAGATCAATCTTCCATAAAGTGGTCAAGGAAGTATATATTATAGCAATCGCGCTTAACGTATAAATGAAAAGAGTGGAACACAGTGTCGCTTTGGAAAACATGGGTATTAAAAATCTTAGAAACCCATAGGTTCCCAATTTTAAAGCAATTCCTGCCAAGATGACGGATCCTGCCGTAGGTTCTTCTACATGAGCTTCAGGTAACCAAATATGAACTGGTACCATAGGCACTTTGACAGCGAAAGAGGCGAAAGAAGCAATCCATAGAAAGATTTGGCGCCGCTCACTAAATTCTGTGGTTAATGATATTTGTAAATTGGTTATTCATGTTCGGACAAGAATCAACAGAATAGCTAATAGCATTAAAACAAATCCAAGTAATGTATAAAGGAACAACTAATATGCTTCCTTGATCTTTCTTTGTCACGAACCCCATACCCCTATAATAATGGTAGAGTCAGGGGTGTCCCCAAAGTGGAATTCACCGGCGGTGCTTGGTCAAAGCTCCAGTAAGTAGCCACTTCCTTCTCAGAGAATCATACGTGAGACTTCCGCCTCATACGGCTCTGTCCCGAGCTTCTGTCATTGGCCTTGGCATTAAACCACTATCTATGCATGTATTTTCAACTTGGACTGACGAATCTTTTGTTTCTCGGGTGGTGTCGAAAAATGGTGCTTGCGTTGCGGGAGATGCCCATCCGTAGGGTTTGGCCTACTTCCCACCCAAAATAACCACTCACTATCTAGCCGGACTAGTGGGGGGCCTATCTAGAGACATGCTGAAAACCATGCCTTTTGAATCGAACGCAATGCCTGTCTTCCAAATAAAAAAAAGGGCTCATTGGGAAGAAAGATTACGTGCGGCCTGTAGAACACATGTAAGGCACAGTTGGTTTGCTTACGTAGAAGATCACTCTCTTAGAGAGAGAGAGGAGTGAAAGTAATAGCCTTATGTTATGGACGCCCCCCGACTTACGGCCTTTACGCTACTACTATTGTGATGTGAGCGGTTCAAATTGGTTGAATCTTTCTCAATCATCCTGGTCAGAACTTGTATGCAGCACTTGTACAGAGCATAAAGGTTTGGAACTCTTTTCTTAGCTGAATCTTAAGGAAAGTACCCTACCCTATTCTCGAACCCTCTGCCTAGCTCTACCCTGCCCGCATTTTCTTGTGTTTTGAAGAGGAAAAAAATCTCTCTACCTGCTGCCAACAATCTTTCTTCGGAATTATCTAAACGGGTCGATCCTCCCATCCCCTTTGTTTTAGAAACTTATCCTAAGGTCTCCTCGCCAAGATCTCCCCGACGACGACAGAGGAAGCGACCCATCTTCTGTGGTGGGGCAGCTTTTTTCTTTCACAATAAGACCTGTACGATTATCCCTACCTTCGGTAGCTTACGAGTTTACGTCCATCCCTGGTCGGGTATAGTTTCCTTTCTCTTTCTCCCTTGTAGCCGTTACCCGAATTGCGTATGTGTGTCCACACCCCCCCAAACTTACTTGACGAGGAATCCTTTCTCGCGAACAAACACAACCCCTACATACACCTAGGAGCACCCCTTCCTGCATATCCGTACAAGACCTGAGTACGGGGGTTGAGGTCCTACGAAGTACCCACTACTCGGAGTACCCTCCCAAAAAGAAAAATATATGTCAGTTAGGTTCGGTCCATCTTAGTTGGGTTGGGCGGGTTCGACCAGAAATGCTATGCTTACACACAAGATACCCCTCTTCCCGAAAGCTTCGTGGGGACTACTTTAGGACGGCGGACGACCACCCGTAGGGGGTTTACTGCACAAGGCCCCTGCAGAGGAAAGGCTTTATCCCAGTGAATAGAAGATACTCAGCTCCACACAATATAGGGATTAGCACACTTTTGGGAAGAACATAGAATAGTATAAAATCCAGCATGCAGAACACAACGATCATTATAAATTCATGAATTAGAAATATTGTAATATACTCTTTCCCATAACTTCTCATACCTGACCAACCCACTAATATCCAAATAGAGATCAGAAATGTGGTCAATATCACGAAGAATAAAGAGATACCATCTATACCCAAATACAAATTGATGTTTTCATAAGGAAGACATCGAAGGCTTTCCACAAATTGAGATTTGGCCATAGAAGGATCGAATTGTATCCAAAGAATAGAGGGATACAAAAAAGTAATAAGAGAGGCGCATAGACCAATTAATCATATCGGCCGTATTCTTGAATTTGGAATAAAAAGAGGAGTAATGCTTCCTAGCACGGGACAAAGAATAAGACCATTTAGATCAGAATAGCAATCACAGAAATGTTCTAACATAGAGTAGAATCAAACACGGAAGAGATTCATTGACAACAGTAAAAAGATAGGCGCCTAATTCTAATACAATAGGGGTCAATCAGGCAGCCAAACCCATTTAGACCCAAAAATGGCCTGCGCGAATCACCCTTAGATAGAGTAGACTCTGTCGCGTGCCCTCCCGGTCAATCTGGACCAAATACCTATTTAACGTATTTTTCAAGATAGCAGTTCCCACCCGAGTAGGGTGATTGAATAAGATTCTGCGAGTTTCCCACTTTCGACGTGAAAACATCTGGGGGGAAAACCCATCCTGCACCAATGTAGCCTCGACCCTCTTTTCGACCAGGAACTACTTGTCGAGTATCCCAAGATAGATTTGGAGGTTCCTAGCCTAATTCCTCAATTAAAAGATGAACTCTAGTCTGGTCTGAAGCTCTACTCTCCTTTTCCTATCTAAAATAAGAGAGTGCTCTAATTCCAAAACCAGGATAGTGCGCGGAACAGGCTGAACCTCTGATTGAGGAATGGCTGGCTGCCCATCTCTTTGGGGAGGGTAAATAGGGTCAAAGAAGGGCTCCCTCCTCCCATCGCATACGGCAACGAATCCTTCGATAATCTCCCTCCCCCCTCCCCGAGTACAAATGAAAAAGGTGGACAAGGAGAAGAGCAAATACCTTCAAGTATTTTCTCCCAAATATAGTAGTCGTGGTTGATTTTAATTGGAGGATCTTATGCGGCGGAGAGAACTCTTTGATCATGTTGCATTGGCGTACCCCCCAGGGAACCATCGTACTAGAGCGATCCAAGAAGAGCGATTAGGTGTACGTTCTATCCTTTCTACAACCCCTATAGACTCAGTCTTTTATTTCAGATAAATTCTTCGCTGCAATCACTTCGATCCACCCCCTCGGTGAAAAATCGTAATACGCCCTGAGGAATTCCTACCAGCAGACTTCCCTGTACTCAAAGTGAATTGTATAAGTGCTCTTCTTTGTCTCATTGTTTATCTCGTAATCATTTGATTTTTCCCCTAAGGCTAGCTCCTACTCCTCCTCCTTCTCCTGACGGATAGGATCCTTCTTGGTCCTTTTTACATAACACTCTCGGCCGCCCAAGAGGACTGGATATCTTTATCTTTACTTACACAATTTCTTTCTTTGTTGTTGAAGGAGTCTCTTCTTTTTTTGCTTCTCCCGCAATAAGTTCTTTTTGGTATTGTAATAATATTGCTTGCCACTCTTCGGTACGATAAACGAACTCCAACCAAGTCCAACACTTAAGACGACACTACTTCAATATTCAATCGCACAACATTAAAGGTAGTGAGGCTGACGGATTATAACAGTATCAGACCATTGAAAAATTACTTAACCGATCAGGAACTAGACAAACTACAGGTCGATATAATAGTAGTTCCTTCCAAAGGTAAAGTGAAGTCCCAACATTCCTCATAACACCGGACATCTTGTAAGAGAGATTCCAACAAAGAACGGTTTCTTCTGCAACGGAACATGTTATTGCTTAAAGCAACAAAGAACGGCTAAAGCTCATCGCAAGATCGGAAAGAACACCAGCCCGCATAGACAACAACGACATGACTCCAAATACAGGTAAAAAGGGGATAGAAATTAACTACTAACCAATCCTCTATACTATATAAAACCCAAGCTGATAGGAAAGGGTTGTGGCCACCAGGTGAGAAGGATACCAAAATGTGTCTATAGTCTATACCAGTGTCAGTAATAGTGAGGTTTCTTTTTCCTTAGAAAAAGACGAATAAGGCCAGTAGCCACCCTTTTTAAAAAATAGAAGAGAAGAAAGAGCCAATTCAAAAGGCTTTAAAGAAGAGATAAAAAAATTGTTACAAACAAAGCAAAGGGCTTGAAGGAAACCCTCTCATACTTTCTCAACCGATGAAGCAAGCTAGGTTTGAGGGGAATCAGAAAAGGATCAAACGTTCTATTAGTGGTCGACTGCCACCTTTCTGCATTGGATTCTCTGTTCCCCCAAAAGAAATATCGATCGTCCTTACCATTTCAGTCCCCACCCTCAAGTGAGAAGGATATTCTGTTGCTATCGACTCTAGTAATTTTATTCATTCGTATCTCTCAATCAAGTAAGAAAATGGGGCTTGGTTATAATACAAAATCTTAACTATTGATTTCCCCATAATTCCTTACCTTAAGCGTAGGGTAAGCTAATAAAGGGGGAAGGTCTAAAATGCTATAGCGACCCATCGAAAGAGCTACAAAAATAGGGAAAAACTGTACTATTGTGAGAAGAAAAGCTTCAGGCTTGGGCTGTGCTCTCGGGGTATTAGTTTACCTTACTTTAAGAGGTCTCGTAAAAAGCTTTACATTAATATTTCCTAGGATATCAAATCCTTTACCAATAGATAGGCTCGATCAACTCGATTCACTCATTCCTGTCTTTACTTTAAAAGAAAAGAGCCTTAAAGAAAGTAGGAGGGATAGGAGTTTACGATAAGACAACGAGAAGCATAGAGTAATAATCGGCTAACGTAAGAATCTAAGTTGAAAGATTCCACCATTTTCCTATTGGGAATCTTGCCAATATAGTCTCGTGAACAGTCTCTAAGCCTTTGTTGAATGCTCAAAGGATTTCCCCCATCCAATGTTTCTACTGGTTTTCAGATAGAAACTCTAATTTTTATTTTTGATCATTGGGAGAACTCTCAATGGATTGGTTTCTGGGAGTCGAGGTGGAAGTAGATGGGGACTGGGGAGAATAAAAAACCTTCTTATCAAAATTGGTCTCGTACGATGCATGGCCAATGAGGGAGGCTCCAGAAGGAGAAGGAGCGGGCGAAGACTCTGAGGGAGATGTGCCTTTTTCACTCCAAGGATTAGGGGATAGGGTTGGTCGAGAATTTCATTACCTAAGTACGCCACTATATCCACTAAAAGGGTCATATCTTATTGAAGAAGAAGTGAAAGGAGCGAGACCTTGTGGAGTAGGTACGGAAGGGGAGGCCACTTTAGAGGTAGTTAAAACCCTTTTTTTCAAAGAGGCAAGATAGTATATTTCTTTTAGGATAGGACCACATACCCTAATTGAGACCCGGAGAGAAGTTAGATCTACTCTAAAGTAGAGTAGTTGTACTTACCTTTTTCTTAGAGTGGATTAAGGAAGAGAACTCATATGAGAACGTAGTCTTGTTGCATCTCCTGAAGGAGAAGGGGCTAACCTATCCAACAAATAAGTTGGATCCTCTGGAGTAGCTACTTACCTTACTGGTGTCCAAAAAATTCTATTGGTACAGATGTCATATGAGATGTGAAAGCGATTTTCGACTTAAAGACTACTAGTTGAAGTAGAGCCGACTCTAACATTTGACCAGAGAGGTCAGTATTGGGAAAGCAAAGAATGGAATGTCTATTCTGTAACAAAGAAGAAGGTTGCTTGATTGTTCTTTTCAGGAGCAAGCCATAAGGACTCTATAGATCGCGAGAATGCATGTTCTAATGCTTGCACGGGATCATCTGCTTCCAATAATCCAACAAAGTGAGTTTCACAGAAGGAAGGCGGGTTGTCAATGCTTGAACTAATTAATCTAAGTGAGCTACGAGGTTAGTATTCTAAGATCAACTTGCTTCAAAATGCCCAAATATTATTTGTTAATTTTAGGAATGATCCTATCAGTGATTATGTACTAGGCTTATCTAATGAATTGAGTCTTCCAAGAAAGGTTTCTAATGAATCTGCTAATTGAGGTTCTAGATTCGTTCAAAAGGCAGAAAGAAATAGGCTAAGACTCGTACCTTAATGATCCCTAACCATATTGATGTTCCTGAGTTGTAGTCTTTCTGGTAACCAATGATCTAAGGAAGATAGCAGTGCAAAGATACTCAAAAGTGGTACGCGCACATAAAAATTGGTTGGACGGTGTCTTTCTCTATTTTGTTCCTTCCTCGACAAGCTTGGGATTTTCCTGATGTAAGCTTCCTGGGTACGGTTTCAGAGTTTATGTAAATGCCCTATCTTCAAAGGGAGATGCTGAATTAAGGTATCCCCTAATCCGAGGGTGAGCTAGAATATCATATGGTGGAGAGGAAAGGAAGAATTCATTGTCAAGGAAGACGACATTTACCATTTCCGCTGCCTGCCTAATGTCTTATTGGTAGCTCTTAAGTTCTCTGTCAGTAGAGTGATTGCCAAAACCTAGGTATGTTTTAGGAGAATAATATGAAGTGACGGTTATAGATTTTAGAGACTATCCTCTGTAGCTGTAGCTATATGAAAGTCAGCTGCTTAAAGACAAGCCCCCTAACCATTTCTCTATTCCTGCCATAAATCAAGGGAATCCGCTCTGACCCACCACCCTGGTAGGAATTGCCATATTTACAGTTTATGAATCCATGTAATACAATTTCTTTCCTCTAAAGATGGCTACTTCCTATTCAAGTGCCACTTATCTTAACACAACTCGGGCTAATTGACTTCCAGCCAAACTAGACCTGGTGAAAGCAATCAAGCCAAAGCAAGACTGATTCCTTCAACGGTACGAGCTGCAGATGAAATAGCAGTGGTTATGCCGATATTTTCCCTTATATTATTATTGGATTACCGTATTCCATTCTTTTAGTTAGGAAAGAGGTTCACTTAGAGCTTTCCCGAGAATCAAAGTATAAAGAGGGTCAACTTCGAACAAGGCAGCAGGTATAAAAGAATCGGCTGGATAAGGGGATCTACTTTCATTACCTGGGAAATGTTAGGAGGTGCCCATGACCCTGAAGGACCACAAGCTAATCCATGACTGGTATTTGTACCTGAACAATGCATAATATACTATATAAATGCAAAAATAAAGGTTGTAAGGCCATAAGGTTCAAAACTAATAAAATAATCTCTATATGATATGGTATAACAATACCAAAACAAAACCTAAAATAAACTGTCTGAACATAATAGTCTGAAAAGCCTCTAACTGACTGAACTGTCTGAATAAGGAGTTGATGGGACATGTCCTCAACTAACTCCAACTACTAAAAAAATTAATTAATGAGATAAAAATGTAATAGTCATGTCCTCGAAGGATGAGGACTCACTATTAACTCTAACTACTGAGACTGGAATACTACTGATGCTCTGGAGCTCGTTCTTCTGAATCTATGGTATAAAATACCATAGCACAAATACGTTAATATATTTGGATGTACTGCTATGCATGTGAGGTAGGTTGAATGCAAAAGGGGTCACATGCATGAATTATACTAACTGACTGGATAACATGAACGTGAGAATACATGCATGAATACATAATAACTGTAACTGAGTTCGTGATAACATGATTACTGAGCCTGAGTATTTCTAACATGGGATACTGATAACTGTATAACTGAAATAACTTATACTAGGGGACTGTATCAGACAGTCTAGGTTCTGATGAAACTAGCTGAGTTTCGTACTGTTCAGAGTTGACTATATCTAACAGTATTGAATTTTGTAGAACTATCTGAGTTCCATTACTGAGATTGAATAACTGTATCTGACAGTCTTGATTCTGTAACTGAAACTGTGGGAAGTAGTCATCTAATCGATATGCCCCAAATAATGCAATATAGCTGAGTTGGGGTCCAATCTGTAATCCCAATTAGAAGGGTGTCAATACCGCGCCACCGGTAAGGACAAGCTATGGGTGACCCTCATATGACATTTCCCCAAAAGAGAATGGTGGAACCCTCATCTGATAGTGTTTATCCACCCCATCAACCCTCATCTAATAGTGTTGATATCTCAACCTATGTTGGCTATATAGTTCTGGAACGTAAGGATGACTTCTAAGAATCACACCCTCATCTGACAGTGTGTGTTCCCATCCATGGGTTCACTCGGTGCCAAATCCTACTCCCATCTGAATAGACACTGAACATAATTAACTGGACTGAGTTAACTAAGTTTCGTTGACTGACGGAATACTACTGAGATTACTGAATTTTTTATATTTCTGAGATTACTAAGTTTACTGAGTTTTCCTGAGTCACATGACTGACTAATTTCTATGAACATGGCTCAACTGAGAGTATCTTGAAAACATGACACAGGATCTAGGCACATTTCTAAATTATCGGGTATAGGTACCCCCAGGATTCGATGGCATGAAACTGACAAAGCATGACTTTCTTGAATACACGACCAACATCATAATCGATAATTCAATAAGTTGAAGATTTTATGAAGTAGAAGTTCTAAAGCACCACAAGGGCTACACATGTATCCATAATTCACTAACTAATACATTTCATCAAACATTTGACATGCATAAACTTGTACATGATTGGGGATTTCATATTATCTTACTAGTATGACACTTTTCCTTCACATAGGCATTTAATCAAACACATGAGGAGGTTATACCATCATCAATGCATCTAATTGTCATGGTTGCATGAATAATTGTGCAAGTTTGAATGGTTTATCATGATTATTATGCAAATCATCACATACTAGGGTCAATCATTGGAATATGTACCTTAAAACATAAATCAAAGCCCCACAACATCATGAACATGAATTTCAATTCAATTTAAATCATGAACATTCATACATACACAAATCTTAGATTTTGAAAAGAGATTCTTGAGCTTCATGGGTGAAAGGGACCCATGAATCAACACATGACATACCTGGATTGTGAGTTTCTTGAAGAACTTGAATCTCTTAGTTTTTTGAAGAAGATTTGGATCTTGTTTCTTGGGGCTTATCTTTGAGAGAAAACCCTAATTTGATGTTGCAGATGGATAATGAACTTATGAGCCTTGATCTGATATTATTAGGAATTAAAACGGGTGGAAAAAGACTCAAATACCCTTTTAAAAATGACTTAAAAATAACTGAACGAACTATGAAACGGTGGATGAGATTGTCCGTCACTGGGTCGATGGTCCATCGGTTCTGACTGTCACACCTGGGCAGAATAGGGGTTCACTGTCTCTGCTGCGACGTCTTGGGCAATGGTACGTCACTAGATCGGTGGTCCGTCGGCTTGAGCCATCTACCTTAGCCATAAGATGGTCTCACTACCTCTGCTGCGACGGTTTGGGCGATGGTCCGTCGGCCCTCATCATCGCACTTGGGCAGTTTTGACTTCTTTCTATAAAATGGCCATAACTTTCTACCCTGATACCGAATTTAGATGAAATTGGTATCGTTAGAAAGCTAATTCAATTTCGTACATGAATAAAAGTGAAAATATTAAAAATTCCATGCATATAAAAGTGTATTCATCTTTAAAAGTAAGTTTATAACATACTTGGGACAATTTCAAGCTAGGTAGAAGTACGGGGTATTACAATATCTCCTTCTTAAGAATATTCATCCTCGAATGAGACTGAGTGAGAGGGGGTAAGATAAACTAACATACATATTGAACATGAATAACTGGAATATGATCTCATGACTGACATGACTGACTATGCAATGGTACTTAATACCAAGTTTATAATGGAATTCTGAACATGAAATGGATACCAAGCTTGTCACTAAAATCTGAACATGAAACTGAAAAAGCTTAAGGAGAGCTGTTACCTTGAGCTTGATCTGAGTTAGCGGAGCAGAGGTGAGGATACTTGATACGCATGTATGCTTCTGCTTCCTAAGTATCTCCCTCAACGTACTGATTTCACCAAAGAACTTTGACTAAAGGGATTTCTTTGTTCCTCAGTCTACGAGTCTCATAGTCTAGGATTTTGACCAAAATTTCTTCATAAGAAAGGTTGTTCTGAAAATCTATGCTCTGAAAAGGGACTATAACTGTTGGGTCACCTATGCACTTCTTGAGCAAAGAGACATGGAAGACTGGATGAACTGAGGCTAGATCTGTAGGCAATTCGAGATTATAAGCTACCTTGCCAAAATGACTAAGAATTTTGAAGGGACCGACATATGGAGGACTGAGCTTTCCCTTCTTGCCGAACCTCTTCACTCCCTTTATGGGATAGATCCTTAGATAGACATAATCACCAATCTTGAACTCGAGATCCTTTCTGCGCACATCTGCATAAGACTTTTGTTGGCTCTGAGCAGCCCGGAGTCTTTCTCTGATCAACTGGACTTTTTCTAAGGCATCGAATACTAAGTCAGGCCCTAGGACTTAGGCCTCACTAACTTCAAACCAACCAACTGGAGATCTGCATATCCTACCAAAAAGATCTTTGAATAGAGCCATCTTAATACTGGAATGATAGCTATTGTTGTATGCAAACTCAATCAAAGGCAAGTGGTCATCCCAACTACCCTTTAAATCAATTGAACATGCCCTTAGTGCATCTTCTAAATTCTGAATAGTCCTTTCTTCTTGACCATCTGTCTGAGGATGGAAGGTTGTACTAAGATGAACTTGGGTACCAAGACCCTTTTGGAATGCTTTCCATAAATAAGGGGCGAACTGGGTACCTCTGTCTGAGATAATAGATAATGAAACACCGTACAATCTGACCAACTCTTTAATGTAGAGTTTAGCATAATCCTTGGCTGAATAAGAGGTATAGACTGGAAGAAAAAAAGCTGATTTGGTCATCCTATCTACAATGACCCAAACTAAATTATGCTAGCAACGAGTACGAGGCAAACCCATCACAAAGTCCATGTTCACTTCTTCCCACTTCTAAGTAGGAATACTAAACTCCTGCATGGACCCGCTAGGCTTCTGATGCTCTATCTTAACCTACTGATATGTAGATCACCTAACCACAAACTCTGAAACGTCTCTTTTCATCCCACTCTTTCAATAGATCTCCCGCAAGTTGCGGTACATTTTTGTGGCCCATGGATGAATAAAGTAGTGTGTACCATGCACTTCTGCAACAATTCACTGCCTTAAGTCATCTACACCTGGAACATACAGACGACCCTGACAACGCAAAACACCATCTCCACCTAGGGAGAAACCCTCTACTTTTTGATCCTTGACTGACTCCTTTAACTTTACAAGGTTGGGATCTCTATATTGCTTTTCTTTCACCTTGGAAACTAGAGATGATTCCAAACTAGTCTAAACCCATATGTCACCCTCTTCTGAATGGACTAAGTGAATTCCTAGTCTGGCAAGCTGATGATTTTCTAAGCTAACTTCTTCTTACTATCCTCGACATGAGCAACACTACCTATAGAAATTCTACTAAGAGTGTCGGCCACTACATTAGCCTTGCCCGGATGATAAAGAACACTCATGTCGTAACCTTTTAAGAGCTCTAACCACCTTCTCTGACAAATATTGAGATCTTTCTAAGAAAATACATACTTAAGGCTCTTATAATTGTTGAACACATCTACATGAACCCCGTATAGATAATGCCTCCAAATCTTTAAGGTAAAAACTGCGGCTGCTAACTTAAGATCATGAGTAGGATAATTCTTCTCATGGGGTTTAAGTTGTCTGGAGGCGTAGGCTATGACCTTACCATGCTTCATGAGGACACAACCCAAACCTACTTTGGATGCTTCACAATATACTAAGAACCTATCTAAACCCTCTGGAAGAGCCAAAACTGGAGTTGAGGTGAGTCGAGTCTTCAACTCTTAAAAACTCTTCTCGCAAGGATCTGACCACTGAAACTTGACTTTCTTCTGAGTTAATTTGTACATAGGGGATGTAATAGAAGAAAATCCCTCAACAAACCGTCTGTAATAGCCAGCCAAACCCAAGAAACTCCTGATATCTAATGGAGAGACAGGTCTGGACCAATTTTTTACCACCTCAGTCTTTTGAGGATCAACCCTAATGCCATCATCGGAAATGATATGACCAAGGAATACTACTGACCTTATCCAAAATTTGTACTTACTGAATTTGGCAAACAACTGATGATTCCTAAGAGTCTACAATACTATTCTAAGATGGTATGTATGATCACGCTCACTGCGGGAATAAACAAGGAAGTCATCTATGAATACTATGACGAACATGTCCAAGTACAGCTTGAACACACAGTTCATCAAGTCCATGAAATCTACTGAAGCAATGGTAAGACCAAAGTACATGACTAGGAATTTGAAGTGACCATACCGAGTACGGAAGGCTGTTTTTGGAATGTCACATTCTCTGATTCAGAGCTGATGATAGCCTGATCTGAGGTCTATCTTAGAAAAATAGTTAGCACCCTGAAGTTGGTCGAATAAGTCATCAATTCTGGGAAGAGGATACTTGTTCTTGACTGTTACTTTATTGAGTTGATGGTAATCAATGTACATTCTAAGAGAATTATCCTTCTTGCACACGAATAAGACTGGTGCACCCCACAGGGACATGCTGGGTCTGATGAATCCCTTATCTAAGAGATCTTTCAACTGCTCCTTCAATTCTCTGAGTTTTGCTGGTTCCATTCTATATGGCAGAATAGATATAGGCTAAGTATCTAGAAGAAGATCAATGCCAAAGTCTATTTCCCTTTTGGGAAGAATTCCTGGAAGATCTTTGGGAAAGACATCTGAATATTCATTTATGACTGGGACTGATTCGAGACTGGTAGTTTCAGAACTAGTGTCCTTAACTCGAACAAGATGATAGACACATTCTTTAGATATCATTTTTCGTGTCCGAAGGTAGAAAATAAGCTGACCTCTGAAAGCTGAAGTACTACTCCTCCACTCTAGGACAGGTTCAATGGGAAACTAAAATTGGACTATTCTGTTTCTACAGTCGACTGTGGCATAGTAGGAATGAAGCTAATCCATGCCGAGAATGACATCAAAATCAGTCATCTCTAATTCGACTAAGTTTGTTGAAGTGACTTTCTGAAATATCATGATCGGGCAGTTCCTGTATACCCGTCGGGCTATGATTGTTTTACTTAATGGGGTAGAGACTGAAAAGGGCTCTGCTAGAATTTTGGGACTGACTCCAAAATCAACTGCTATATAGGGAGTAACAAAAGACAAAGAAGCTCCTGGATCTAGCAAAGCATAAACATGCACATGAAAGATCTGTAACATACCAGTAACCACATCAGGAGAATTTTCCTGATTTTGCCTAGACTGGAGAGCATAAAGTCGATTTGGGCATTGCCCACTAGTAGCACTGGAGGTGGCACCCTGCTGGTTTGGGCGACCGGACTGAGCTGGGGAACAGTTTTGATGACCCTGATAACCTGACTGGGGACAATCTCTAAATCTGTGGCCTGTCTTGCCATATCCAAAACAGACATCGCTACCAGCTCTGTAAGCACCCTTGTGGTTCTTACCATAAGTTTGACAAAAGGGATTAGTTCGGGCATTGTTGGCACTGCCCTAAGACTTACAGCCTTGCTCCCTATCTCTCTTACCATTCCTGAACTTAGGAGATGGAGCACTGGCTAAAGAAGGAGCTGAAACTAATGACTTAGGATAAAACTGAGAGCGGTTTCCTCCTTCTAATTTAGGCTGAACAAAGTTGAAACTACCTGTCCTTGCTTTCTTATTTTTCTTCTTCCTCATCTTAATCTTTTGCTCTTCTATCTATTGAGCATAGGTCATAAGCCTGGCTATGTTCATGTCACTATTCAACATTGCGGACCTGCACTTATTGACTACACTATCATTCACCCCAGAAACAAACTTACTCATCTTAGCCCTGCTATCTGCAACCACTTGAGGAGCATATCTGGATAATTGAGTAAACTTAGAAGAATACTCTTTCACCGTCATATTGCTTTTCCTGAGGTTGGTAAATTCGAACACTTTAGCTTCTCTCAGCTCTAGGGGAAAGAACCTCTCTAAGAATGTGGTGACAAACTCCTCCCACTCAATAGGCCCTGCATCATCTAGCTTTTCTAACTTCCACTGTTTGAACTAAGTGTGAGCAACACCCTACAACTAATATCCAGCTAGCTCAGTGCTCTCACTAGAAGTAACACTCATCATGTCTATAACCTTCTAAACCTGATCGATAAATTCCTGAGGGTCCTCATCTATCTTAGACCCGAGAAAAGATGGAGGATTCATTCGGGTAAAATCTTGAATCCTGGCTGCATCTGAATTGTCCAATGGGTTGGCCTGAACGATGACTAGTCATTTATTCTGAGCAGCAACTGACTGAGCAAGAGTAGTGAATGCAGCTCTAAACTCTACATGAGAAACATGTTTGCCGAAAGGTTCTTCGGGCTGGGGGTTGACTGATTCCCATTTCTTCTTTTAGGAGGCATGTTCTGTAGAAGAAAGGGGAAACAAATTAGAGCAGACTGAGAGATTTACTGGAGATTATGCTCACTGGCACGACATGAATACTGAAAGAAGGGAAACTGTTCCTAAAATATCTTATAGCCTCCTACACATAACTGTGGTGCGCAACACTCCTATGTACAAGACTCTACTAGATGCAGCTTTCAGACTTTCTAGGACTCAATTGAACCTTAGGCTCTGATACCAAGTTTGTAATGCCCTAAATCTGGTACCCGGAATGCTACACGGTGCTCATGACCCCAAAGGACCACAGGCTAACCCATGACTGATATATGTAGCTGAACACTGTATAATATACTGTATAAATGCAAAAATAAAAGTTGTAAGGCCATAAGGTTCAAAACTAATAAAATAATCTCTAAATTATATGGTATCACAATACCAAAATAAAACCTAAAATAAACTGTTTGAACATGATAGTCTAAAAAGCCTCTAACTGACTGAACTGTCTGAATAAGGAGTTGATGGGACTTGTCTCCAACTAACTCCAACTAATGAAATAAATTAATTAATGAGATAATAAAGTAATGGTTATATCCTCGAAGGATGAGGACTCACTGCTAACTCTGACTGCTGAGACTGGAATGCTACTGATGCTCTAGAGCTCGTGCTTCTGAACCTATGGTATAAAATACCATAGCACAAATACGTCAGTATGTTTGGATGTACTTCTATGCATGTTAGGTAGGCTGAATGCAAAAGGGGTCATATGCATGAACTATACTAACTGACTGGATAACATGAACGTGAGAATACATGCATGAATACATAGTAACTGTAACTGAGTTCATGATAACATGATTACTGAGCCTGAGTATTGATAACATGAGATACTGATAACTGTATAACTAAAATAACTGATACTAGGTAACTGTATCAAACAGTCTAGATTCTGATGAAACTAGCTGAGTTCCGTACTGTTCAGAGTTGACTGTATCTGAAAGTCTTGAATTCTGTAGAACTATCTGAGTCCTATTACTGAGAATGAACAACTGTATCTGACAGTCCTGATTCTATAACTAAAACTATGGGAAGTAGTCATCTAACTGACATACCCTAAATAATGCAATATAGCTGAGTTGGGGTCCAATCTGTAATCTCAATTAAAAGGGTGTCAATACCACGCCACCGGTAGGGACAAGCTATGGGTGACCCTCATCTGACATTTCCCCAAAAGAGAATGGTGGGACCCTCATCTGACAGTGTTTATCCACCCCATCAACCCTCATCTAACAGTGTTGATATCTCAACCTATGCTGGCTACATAGTTCTGGAATGTGAGGATGACTTCTAAGAATCACACCCCCATCTGACAGTGTGTGTTCCCATCCTTGGGTTCACTCGATTCCAAATCCTACTCCCATCTGAATAAACACTGAACACGATTAACTGGACTGAGTTAACTAAGTTCTGTTGACTGATGAAATACTACTGAGATTACTGAATTTCTAAGATTTCTGAGATTTCTGAGATTACTGAGTTTACTGAGTTTTCCTGAGTTATATAAATGACTAATTTCTATGAACATGGCTCGACTGAGTATCTTGAAAACATGACACAGGATCTAGGCACACTTCTAAATTGTCAGGTACAGGTACCCCCAGGATTCGATGGCATGAAACTGACAAAGCATGACTTTCTTGAATACACGACCAACATCACAATCCATAATGCAATAAGTTAGAGATTTTATGAAGTAGAAGTTCTAAAGCACCACAAGGGCTACACATGTATCCATAATTCACTAACTAATACATTTCATCAAACATTTGACATGCATAAACTTGTACATTATTGGGGATTTCATATTATCTTACTAGTATGACACTTTTCCTTCACATAGGCATTTAATCAAACACATGAGGAGCATACTTTGGTTATACCTTCATCAATGCATCTAATTATCATGGTTTCATGAATAATTTTGCAAGTTTGAATGGTTTATCATGATTATCATGCAAATCATCACATATTAGGGTCAATCATTGGAACATGTAACTTAAAACATAAATCAAAGCCCCACAACATCATGAACATGAATTTCAATTCAATTTAAATCATGAACATTCATACATACGCAAATCTTAGATTTTGAAAAGAGATTCTTGAGACCCATGAATCAACACATGACATACCTAGATTGTGTTTCTTGAAGAACTTGAATCTCTTAGTTTTTTGAAAAAGATTTGGATCTTGTTTCTTGTGGATTATCTTTGAGAGAAAATCCTAATTTGATGTTGTAGATGGATAATGAACTTATGAGCCTTGATCTGATATTATTAGGGATTAAAACGGGTGGGAAAATACCCAAATACCCTTTTAAAAATAACCTTAAAATAACTGAATGAACTATGCAATAGTGGGTGCGACAGTCCATCGATAAGTTGATGGTCCATCGTTCCTGACCATCGCACTTGGGCTGAATAGGGGTTTACTGTCTCTACTATGATGGCTTGGGTGACGGTACGTCGCTAGCTCGATGGTTCGTCGGCCTGAGTTGTTGCCCTTAGGTAGAAGGTGGTCTCAATGCCTCCGCTGCGATAGTTTGGGCGATGGTCTGTCGCTAGCTCGACGGTCTGTTGGTCCTCATCATCGCACCTGGGCAGTTTTGACTGCTTTCTGTAAAATGGCCATAACTTTCTACCCCGATACCAGATTTAGATGCAATTTGTATCATTGGAAAGCTAATTCAATTTTCCACATGACAAAAAGTAAAAAATCTTTAAAATTCCATGTAAATAAAGGTGGATTCATCTTTCAAAGTAAGTTTCTAATATACTTGGAATGATTTCAAGCTAGGTAGAAGTACGGAGTATTACAGTATGCCATACAAACTACTGGGTTGTTTTATTTTAATTATGTATATGAAAAATATAAGCAACTGCGTATCTATATTGACATAACATATACATATCATAGTTATGTGTAGAACTCTATTAGACCTGCTGAATTATGTTATTTCAACTTACATACATAGCACACTTATGAATATGGAAAATTATGAGCCCTTTCTCATCTCTATTTATCAGTATTGAAAAACTTTGTTTAAGTTTTGTTGCATATTAAACTGATATTGATTTGCAATGTATATTATTATGGGAATGAAATACACCAGAATGCCTCAATAGTATTGGCATATTCATCTTCTTGAGATTTTTTTTTAAAGAAACGGAGCTTGAGAAAATAGCAAAATTTTGATCGAAAAGACAAAATCCAATGTTGTTTAATCGATTGTCTTGATTTGATGTTCCAAAATTTAAAATTTAAAGTTTTTATTGATTTTAAGGGATTCACTAATCATACATTAATAAGTGCAATTTAACATGATTATTAGACCTGATTCATTTTCTAAAATATCGTTAAGTAAGTTAGTTTTGATACATAAGATACTTATGTATATCAATGTTCAGTTATATATATGAATAACTAAAATTTAGAGAAATAGAAAATTTACTGAAAAAAAATAAGAGAGAGAGAGTAATTAAGAAGCAAACTAGTGGGGTTTATGTTATTTATGTTATAAAATATAAAGCAAAGAATAAGAGTAGAGAGAGAATAGAGAGTAGTTCTTATTTCTCTTGAGGGATTTCTTGATTGGTTAATTACAATGAAGAAAAACCCATTCGTTATAGGGGAAAACTAACCTTAGAATTTGTAACTTTTCCATAAATAGACATACATAATATATGGTAAAATAAAAAATCTAGTGAAGAAAAAAGAGTACACATCTCTAACAATAGGCATATAGGTTGCCTCATTAAAAAAACTTACAAGGAAAACCCAGTGGGACAAAACCTCGTAAGGAAAAAAGAGTACAACGTGTATTAACTCCCCCTAATGAGAATATCCTTAAGCCTTTGTAACTCGATCTTGTGCACCATCTTCTTGAAAGTTGCAATTGAAGGATACTTAGTGAATAAATCAGTCACATTTTCATTTAAATGAATCTGTTGCACGTTAATATCACCATTATTTTGGAGCTTGTGTATGTAAAAAAGCTTTGATGAAGTGTGCTTCGTTCATTATCCTTTTATGAATCCTCCCTTAAGATGTGTTATGTATGCTGCATGATCTCCGTATATAATTATGGATACATTATCACATTTCAAACCACATTTTTATATCATGGACCTCAACCATATACATTCTCTGCTTGCTTCATGAATAGCGATTATCTCAGCATGGTTCGATGAAGTGGCTAGGTAGACTGCTTTGTATCTCTCCAAGATATAGCAGTATCTCCACATGTTAAAACATTGCATGTTTGAGATCGAGATTTATGCGGGATAAATAAACACCCAACATTAGCATATTCAACAAGATTGGAACTACAATCTTTAGAATAAATAAGCTCATATGTTTGATCTCATTTTGATGTCTCCTAGTAGGAGCAAAACTATATCTTGCTAACAAATTAATCGAAAAGGCTTTATCAGGCCTTGTGGCATTTGCAAAAAACATGAGTGCACCAATTGCACTAAGATGTGGTACTTCATAACCAATATAAATTGGCATATTTTTCATTTCAACAAATAATCTATTGCTTTTGAAAACTCTCCAAGAGTTTCAATAATTTTCAAGTTATAAGCTTATGTAATATAAGGATTACAAATAAGTTTCTCAAAAACTTTTATATGCTTCAAACAATTTGAATCCTTAAAAAAGTTTTCATATAAATTTTGTCAAGTGACACTTCATGTGTGACATTTTCAAGTGTTTGGATTGCAAATCAAATAAGTTTTATGCTTACCAAAATGCATCATTCCATGTCACTTGATAAATATTTCTACGTCAGCATGCTTAAATAAATGTAGAATTCAGATCCTCATAATCTTTCACAATATTGTGTCAATATTGTATCAAAAATATTGATGATATATCATTTCGTATTGGTTCATAGTGTGAAATAATATTTTGAGATCTCATTACTTCATTATTTTCAGGTACCTGAACCTCTCATAAGGTTTCATGAAGTGTTATGTCGTACACATTGCCTTCTTATCATGATTATTTGCTCCTTATCTTTTTTAAGGATTCTTTCATTGAAAACTGATTTGTCTACCACACTTCATGCATGCATAAACTTTATCCTTTAAGAAGATAAAATAGGAGCAATTGAAGCTTAATATGAGATGTTTTCGGCATTTAACTTGAATAACCTTTGAATCAGGACTTGATGATAATTCCTAACATATTTCATAACTGCTTATAATCTCCCCCTTATGTTAGAAAAACTAACATATATCTCAAGTTACTTTACAGAACAAAGGTAGTTCGGTAATTTTAGTCACCCCAATCTTTACTTGTATATAGTTGTAAATAAAATGGTTACACATGCATATGGTTTTTTCCTTATATTTATTAGTTTTGTCCTCATGTTTATTGTGTAATAAAATGGTTACACATGCATATTGTTTTTTCCTTATATTTATTTATTTTCTTTTTGTGTAGTACACCAATCCTTCATTTATAAGTAATTATTTATTATTATTATATTATTTTTTTGCTATTACTATTATTATTATTATTATTGCTATTATTACTTTTTTTACTATTATCATTACTATTACTATTACTATTATTATTATTATTATTATTATTATTATTACTATTATTACTTTACTTTACTACTATATATTATTACTATTATCATTACTATTGTTATTATTATTGTATTATTATTACTATTATTACTTTACTTTACTACTATATATAACTGAAGGTTGGGGTGACTACCAAAGGTAGTTCGGTAATATTAGTCACCCCAACCTTAACTATATATAGTAGTAAATAAAATGGTTACACATGCATATGATTTTTTTCTTTATATTTATTAGTTTTGTCTTTGTGCATTATGGTATATTCATTAATTATATACAGCACATCAAAACTATTAGTTGGAATAGTTATTTCCTAACCTTGAACCAATTGAGAGGGAAAAATAATCATAATTTGTTGGTCTAATGCATACAAGTGCTATTGTATACAACATATCATATTTCAGACCAACACATGAAGTTTTGTTCTCATTAGCAATGGTTTAGCTATTTATCGAAGGCATCCAATGTCAAACCATCATCATCAAGATTGTCTTAATTACACAATCTGAAAGTTATGATCTTAAATCAATTTTATTGAGAAAGCAACTTTATGAATGTCAAACGCAGGTTGATAATGAATGTACGTGTGATCATCTTATTGATGCATCTTTTCAACATATCACATAATAGGTGAAGGGGCCCATATTCACCTTTTATATTTTTCAGATTTTGAGGGTTCAAATCTCAATATTAGTTGGTCCAACCAACTTTTCATTAGAACAAGCATCATAAACAATTCTTGAAGAATCTTCTATTTCTTCAACATATGTCTAATACTTAATATACACATTTTTGGAATGCAGCAATCGTTCATGTCAATTTATGAACTTTTATACTAGTAAACTCCAAGTTTACCATGATATGTATCTTTTTGCTTTAGTAAATTTCAGATTTACTATTACATGATTAAATTTTCAAATTCACAACTTCAGAAGTAGATTTCAAAATAACTCTTCTCAACTATTTTGCCTCTTTCAGAGGTGAGTTATGATACCACTACAATTAAGTGCACGTTTGTATTAAAACAATCGAAATTCTTATTCCCCAAAAATAGAATATAATTGTTCCTTAAGTCTATCAAATTTTGATAACTTATAACCTCTTTCATGATATTGCTACTTCAGGAGCAAATCGAGGCATACATATAATGTAGAGAATTTTTCTCTAATATATCTTATGATCATAATATGAGTGTGAAAATTTCATCACTTTTGATGATCATTATCATATTGTCCTCCCACGTTTATATTCGTGTATTCAATCACTTGCCTTCTTTCAGATATATTATGCACTGCTACCACATCTCTTTCAAGAATGGAGCAAGTTGTCAACTTTCAGATTCATCATATATTGCTACCATATTCACTTCATGGAATAGAGCCTATCAATGGAATATGTTTCATGACTTTTCATCAACCACTAATTATTTTGTCTTAGCCATCATAATATCATCAATAGGGTGCATTGAGATCCAATCTCAATGTCTTATCCAAATAAAGGCATCTTAGGCATAAATCGATGGAACTTAAACCCAACATATTATCATACCTTTTGATAATATTGTTTTTGAGGAATAAATTTAAAACATAAATGATTCCAAATCAATTATTTTTTCTCAAATCCAATAATAATTATATTATTAATAGCAAAAGATAGATAACATAAAGAATTACTAACCTTGAAATTACACTTTAGATTTATAATCTCACCTTATTTGGCAGAGTCTCGTGCTGATAACGTGTTATAAAATATAAAGCAACGAATAAGAGTAGAGAGATAATAGAGAGTAGTTCTTATTTCTCTTGAGGGATTTCTTGATTGGTTAATTACAATGAAGGAAAACCCTTTATTTATAGGGGAAAACTAACCTTAGGGTTTGTCACTTTTCCATAAATAGACATACACAATATATGGTAAAATAGACATTCATTATATATGGTAATATATTTATAACAATTTACCCTTTTAACTAAATCTCTAATTTTACAGATATCCCATTAAAATAATAAGGAGAAAAAATTGAAACCCTAATTTTAAGGATACAATGAAATATGCTTCCATAATTTAGGGGCACTAATTCATAACTAAAGTGGAACTCCTTCTATTTTAATGGAGTAAAAAATAAATATTTACTTGTTTGGCTACGTATGCCAATATCTTTTAGGCTTAAAAATTATAAATTATTATTGGCTATAAACTTGTTAATTTTATGCAAAAGTTGTACCATTATGTCAATTCCTTTTTTTAGTTGGAAAAGGTTTTTCTTGTTAAATGTTTTTTGGACGCTAGGAAAAAGGTAATTTTGATATTTTTTGGACCAATTCAATTTTAGGTGGAAAATATTTTTTTCTAATTCATTTAATTTTGTAATATGTTTATCATAGTCAATATTTAATATCATAAAAATAATTTTAAAAAGGTGAAAAGGCGATTTTGTCTAAAGCAAAAACTTTTAATGAAGGATAAAAAGTTCAAATAACATTACTAAGACTCTTCACACTTTTAATATAGTGTATATAGTGTGTGTTTGTGTGTGTATTTATATATATATATATATAATATTATATTAGTAATGTTATTTGAAGTTGTGACACCTTTTTCAACTCAGGAAAGAAATTTATGTAATATTTGGTTTGGGGTTAATTTCTCTATTATTTTAACACAAAATATTTAACATATCTTCCTTTTTTTTTCGTCTTCTCAATTTTTCCTCTATTTTAGTTTTTGGCAAAATAGCTTGGTGGACTGTTGTATTTACCTGAGTTTGTAAAGTGAACGTCTCTACTTAGCCTTTTGTTATCTGAACCCCTAAACTCATTAAAACACAATATTTCAAACCCCTCTGACCGTTGACCAAGCTTACGTGGCACAAAATTGGGTGAGTTGGATAAAATGTGTGACAGCCCCCCAACCCCCCGCATCCCGCAGCACCATTAAAGCCCCATCCCCCACCCTCACACACATCACAATTGCAGCCCCAAGTAGCTTGGACACCGCCACCATTAAAGCCTTCCACAATCCTGCTCCCCCGCACCACTGCCACCGTCCCCAGGAAAGGACCCTATTTTTCTCCATTTTTCCATAATATATACATAGAGATTAGAATCACACAAGAAAGAGGACGGCCTAACAGATATACTCCTCGGCTTTTCCATTGAATAAGAACAAATACACACACTCACACACTAAACAGAACATACATAACCATGCCATACACATACATAAGCTGATATACACACCCAACAATCCATACACTCCAGATTCACAGATTCACATACACAAATTGAGCGAAAAAAGAGGTAAATCAGAGAAGATGCAAAAAAAATAGAGGGAGAGTAGAGAGAGGTCGAGAAAGGGATTCAAAGAGAGAAAAGATTGAGAGAGAAAAAAAGAGTGATCGGAGAGAGAGGAGAAGCACAAAAGTTCACTATTTTCGACGAGTTCTCGCCGGAAAACCATGCTATTTGCTCCATCCCACCAAAAATCTGACCCAAAACTCCATTAACAACCTCAAACTACTAAACACGACCCCTGTTGTCGATTTCAGCGACAACCCCACTGAAAATTGCCACAGTTCTAGTCCAATGATCCTAAATTGACCTTCTCCAGCGACACTCATCAAAAAAACACAAAATCAACAACCACAGTCCGTCAAACATGCTAGAATAATGCGACACAGTCAAGTTTCATTAATTTTGAGATTCATTGGAATTGATTTGTCAACAAAATACCCTCACAATACATGTACACACACATCACTCGCATACACTAGAGAGAGGAGCTCCTCCCCATCATCATATACACAGCCATTTACACACACCCCTACAGACAAAGAACCAGGAGTATTGATGCGACCTGAACCATGGCCTAGTCGTAAAGGGCATCCCAAGTCCAACCAGGACCAGGGACCGCCCCTGTTACCTAACCCAACACCTTCACACAGCCCTTGATGGGCTGAATTTTAAGCATATAACAAGATAGTTTAAATGCTCTCATAAAGACTCTAGGATAGGGGCACAACTGTGATCGACCCAACCGAGTCCAACCGTACTAAGCCAACCATCCGACCATACTAAAACCAAACCAAAGGCCATTAACCAGGCTATAACCAAATAAGTTCCGAAGCATTTAATGATAATCAATCCTAAAATATAATATGATGGAATAACCAACAATATCGTCCAATGATGTCAGCCTCAATACCAATGCCAATACTAAGGATGACACCAATACCGATCCTGCTCATACCAACCCTCAAAAGTACCACAAAGCCTCTAACCAAAAGAGTAAAAATATCTGATTGGAACATGCCCCCAACCATGGCCAAAACCAATATAAAAAACATAATCAAAGTGTATAAAGATGTCCATAACATGAAATAGAGTCTTCCAAAAAAATGAAAGCTCAATACTTCAGTCCAAGTGTTGATACAGAAATATGAATCCTAGACAGGAAGAGTAGAATGGTCCATTTCTGCATAGCATGGGTAGACAGCCGCCAGTAGATGAGTTAGTAAGTGATCGCTAGCATGAACTCGGGATAAGGATAAAATAATTTCAGTTACAAAAACCAAGTAAAACCATCCATAATGCATACAACTATACATACATATATAAGTATCGGGAAAGGGAATCGGGTTTAGCATGCACTAAAACTTTAACCTAAGTTGTGTTACTTTGCTATCCTAAGACACCCACGGGCTAAATGGGTTCAACTCCCCCAGCTGAAAGAGCCTCAGCGCGTGAAGCCGCATGACCAGGGAAGATAACCCTGGGATGACTAGTACATCCCCCGCACGACCAGGGAAGATAACCCTGGGATGACTAGTACATCCCCCAATATAAGTGTGGCATCATGCACTCGGTCACCAAGACCAACCTCATATCGGCAAATATGAGTTTCCAGTTTTGGTCCCCCCGAAACCTCCACCTTCCACGGCTTAGCTACACCTCTCCCTTTAATGCCTAATTAAAATCATTACCAAGCAATCCATTAACCATTTATTAACTGAGGCCATTTAGTGGTGGTATCGTCATACCAGCCATACTTGTAAGCATTATTTATAGCCAACTAATTATAGATTTAGGGGACATTCAAATGCCTTTCCATTTGCAATATTAAACCACTTGGGGATCACCATGCCTCCCACAAGCATAACCACTTAGCCATTTACCTTTCAAACTATTTAAAACATGCATAATTCCTTTACCAAGATTAAAACAAGCAAGAGCTCCATTTAAAAGTAATCAATGCAATGAACATATCTTTATAAGCATTTTGTTAAACACATTACGGGCATACTTTAACCAAAACCAATTCCAATTACCAATAATCATTCCCATGTGATCTAATTATCCAAAACCACTATTAATGCATATAAAATATAATTAAAACCATGGAAAATCATAACCTAGTATTTATGAACAAAACCCCCCAAATCATATTTGAAAACCCAAAGCATACAGTAATGAAATCATGAAAACCAATAATAAAATTATGCCGCTAGTTGGAACTAACAATGAGGGAAGGTGTACATGCCTTAAACCGAGGAATTGATGGAAAGAAATCACCAAAGCAAGTCCCAAATTAGTCCTCAAGATGACACCCTAGCTTTCTTGCCCTAAAAGCTCTTGAGAGAATTATGAACTATTTAGGAGTTGTTTCTAAGTGTTAATTAATAGAATACTAGGGTAAATACTCTCCCAAGTAGGTTAGAATTCATGGGGTTTTGTTAGGTTAAGTAGAGAAATGTCCAGAACATCCCCACTTAAGTTACACAAAATTCCGCCACAAGGGTACAACTGACCCCTACGAGTCGTACCCACTACTCGTATCCTAGCCTCAACCCTTGGACCCAACACTGTCCAGTATGCGACTCATCCTACCCAAGTCGTATCCACAGTATACGATCCATACCTCTCATCCGTATCCCTAGCGGAATGAAATACCAAGAGGATTGAACACTGTCCACTATATGAGTACAAGATATGACTCGTATCCAACCATAAGACTCATAGCCCCTAAGTCGTATCCATTCTAGTAGCCCATCCAATCCCATCAACCAACACTGGTCAATATACGATAGGATCATACCACTCATACCCCCAGCATACGGCTTGTACCCATGAGTCGTATTGGGTCCGAAGAACGGAATTCCAAGAAAAATTTTAAGGGCCAAAACCCAAAATATTTCAGTCTCCCCCACTAGGAACATTCATCCCCGAATGAAGGATAAGGTAGAGTAGACGCCAACATGAGTCGTTTGCATTATCAAGCATATTCTCAATCTTTATCAAAGTTCAAAAACAAAGAGGCAAAGATATTAATCTTTCCTTTAATAAACTCAGAAAATAAAGATGTTCTCAAGAACATATACCTTTCGCACGAATCCCGGGAGCAGAAAACAAGAGCAGATATTTGGACTTTATGTCCTCTTCCGCTTCCCAAGTAGCCTCTTCTACCTTGTGGTTCTGCCATAGAACCTTAATCGAAGCCACATCCTTGGTCCACAACCGACGAACATGCCTATCCAATATCTCAACCGAGGCCTCTTCATAAGATAGAGAATCTGACATATCCAACCCCTCCAAGGGAACAATTAAAGAAGAATCACCAATTTATTTCCTCAACATGGAAACATGAAAGATCGGATGAACTAAAACCAAACTAGCAGGCAACTCTAATTCATAAGCAACATTACCAGCCTTCCGCAGAATCATATAAGGGCTAATATACCAGGGACTGAGATTCCCCTTCTTTCCAAATCGCATTACTTCCTTCATAGGAGACACCTTTAGGAAAACCTTATCCCCAACCTCAAACTCTAAGTCTCTATGCCTAACATCAACATTGGACTTTTGGGACTCTGGGAACCCTTAAACCTATCCTAAATTACCTTTTTTCTTCATAGCTTGATAAACCAAATTCCGATCGAACACATCTTTCTCAACAAGCTCAAACCAACCAATAGGAGATCTACACCTCCTACCATACAATACCTCAAAAGGGGCCATACTAATACTAGAATGATAGCTATTGTTGTAAGCAAACTCTACCAAAGGTAGATGCTCAACCCAATTGCCACCATAATCAATCACACACGCCCAAAGCATATACTCCAATGTTTGAATAGTTCTCTCAGCTTGCCCATCCAACTGCGGATGGAAAGCAGTACTCATACTAACCTTAGTCCCCAACCTTCTCTGGAAAGATTACTAGAAGTAAGATGTAATCTGCGGACCACGATTAGAAATAATTAAAATAGGCACCCCATGCAACTTCACAATCTCCTGAAGATATAGGTTCGCATAATCCTCCATCGAAAAGGTAGTCCTCACCGGTAGAAAGTAAGCAAACTTTGTTATCCTATACACGATGACCCAAATTGAATCAAATTGGTTCCGAGACCGAGGAAAGCCGGTAATGAAATCCATATTGATTATCTCCCATTTTCATTCCAGTAATTCAATCTCTTGATACAACCCACCAAGATTCATGTGCTCAACCTTAACTTGTTGCCACACCATGCATTTGGATACAAAATCAACCATTTTTCTTTTATGCTTTTCCACTAATAGATCTCTTTGATATCATGATGTATCTTAGTCGAGTTGGGATGAACAACATAGCATGATACATGCGCCTTAACCAAAATCCTTTGCCATAAACTATCGACATCAGGAACACACAACCTTCTTTGGTACCGTAAAGTACCATCACCACTAATCTCAAACACCACCACCTTTTTCCCACCAACATCACTCTTGATTTTTATCAAGACAGGATCCAGCACTTGCTTCTCCTTAATCTCTGCACCGGGATACGATCGAAGTATTTCTTGCACCATCATATCACCATTCTTGGAGTCCAAGAGGCAAACTCCAAGATTAGCTAAGCGGTGAATATCCTTCACCAATTCACGCTTACCTTCCTCCACATAAACCAAACTCCCCATGGATAACCTACTAAGAGCATCAACAACTACGTTAGCCTTACCTGGGTGGTAGTGAAGACTCATATTATAGTCCTTGAAAAGCTCAAGCCATCTCTTCTGCCTGAGATTAATCTTTTTATGAGTGAACACATACTGTAAACTCTTATGATCAAAAAAGATATCTACGTGAACACCATACAAGTAATGCCACCAGATTTTTAAAGCAAACACAACCGCCAATAACTTCAAATTAAGCGTAGGGTAGTTTTTCTCATACACTTTCAACTTCCTGGAAGCATAAGCAATTATCTTCCCATGCTATATCAAAACACAACCAAGCCCTACCCAAGATACATCACAATAAACCACAAACCCATTATTGCCTTTTGGTAAAGTCAGAATTAGAGCCAACTATCCTTCAACTTCTCAAATATCCCCTCACAAGCATCCGGACAAGAAAACTTGACCTTCTTCTAAGTTAATTTAGTCAAAAGAGCAGCTATCGACGAAAATCCATTCACAAACCACCTATAATACCAAGCTAAACCCAAGAAACTTCGAATGTCGGATGGAGTTGTGGGTCTAGGCCACCTTTTTACCATAGCAACCTTTTGTGGATCAACCATTATCCCCTCACTAGAAATAACATGACCCAAGAAAGTCACAACGTTCAACCAAAACACACACTTAGAGAACTTGGCATACAACTGTTGTTCCTTTAAGGTCTGCAATACCACACGAAGGTGATTAGCATAATCCTCCTCACTCTTTGAATAAACCAGAATGTCATCAATAAACACAATAACGAAGAGATCCAAATACTACCTGAAGACTCTATTCATCAGGTCCATAAATTCCACTGGGGCATTAGTCAATCCAAATGACATCACCAAGAGCTCAAAATGCCCATATCGAGTACAAAAAACCATCTTAGGGATATCCTCCTCCCTAATCTTAAGTTGATGATACCCCGACTGAAGATATATCTTAAAAAAGAACTTGGCACCTTACAACTGATCAAACAAATCATCTATCTTGGGAGAGGATACTTATTCTTGACCATTACCTTATTCAACTGCCTGTAGTCAATGCACATCTGAAGGGAACCATCCTTCTTATGCATAAACAACACCAGTGTATCCCACAGAGAAACACTAGGATGAATAAACCCCTTATCTAAAAGATCCTTAAGTTGCTCTTTGAGTTCCCTAAACTGAGCCAGAGCCATTTTATAAGGAGGAATAGATATTAGATGAGTGTTAGAAAGCAAATTAATACCAAACTCTATTTCCCTATTTAGAGGAACACTAGGAAGATCATCTAAAAAGACCTCTGGAAACTCATTAACCACAGGAGCTGACTGTAAGGAAGGACCATCCGAGCTAGAATCTTTAACCCAGAACCAAATGATAAAGACACCCCTTAGAGATTAAACTCTGAGCTCTAAGATAAGAAATAAACCTTCCCCTAGAATCCAGGGAACCACCCTCCCATTCTATAACCGGTTCACCAGGAAACTTCAAGATAACCTTGTGGGTTCGACAATCTAAGGACGCGTAACAAGAGTGTAACTAATCCATACCCAAGATAACATCAAAATCCAACATCCCTAACTCAAATATATCTAACAGGGTCTACTTTTCACTAAAAGATACCACACACACCCTATAGACTCTTCTAGCAGTAATCGAGTCTTCTACCAGGGTAGAAATAGAAAAGGGATCCGAAATTACTTTGGGATCAAAACCAAAAGATACAGCCATATAATAAGTAACATAAGAAAGAGTAGATCCTGGATCAAGAAAGCAATACACATCATGAGAGAAAAGTTGTATAATACCAGTAACGACGTCAGGTGATGCCTCGGATTCCTGTCGGGAGGCTAAAGCATACAACCTGTTCTGACCAACACTGGAACTAGGATTAGTAACAAAAGCCTATGAAATACCACCAGGTGTAGGAGTAGAAGATGATTCCACAAGAACCTTATTCGCCCCCGTAGCGACCATATTAACCTGACAATCCCTGAGTCGATGACCTAGTTGGCCACACTTGAAACATTTGATCCATTCTTCTTTAAAATAACCCTGATGGGGTTGATAACAGAACCGATAAGAAGGGCGTGAAGAAACTGACTGACCTCCACTCAACTGAGATTGGGCACCCTGTACCCAGAAATTATCACCACCTTGATGACGCCTATCTCTCAGCTGCCTCGGGTAAGGAGTACTAGCAGTAGAGAAGGATCCCGATCTCCCCTACTTTTTTTCTACCACTTATCGTTATCTCGACCACCCTAGGACTGTGCAACTTTCTGATTAGAAAACCTGCTCCTCTTTCCCTCCCTATCCCTAAACTCTGTCTGTCTACTCTTCTCATCCTCCACTTGTTGCATATGAATAGTTAATCGAGAAATGTCCATATCCTTAATAAGAAAAGCAGTATTGCTCTCCAAAATTAACTCTTTATTCAACTCAGAAGCGAACTTTCTCATTCTTATCTGCATGCCAGCTACCAAATCAGGAGCATACCTTGATAGCTGATGGAACTTCAAGGCATATTCCTTGACAGTCATTCTCCCCTACTTGAGATTCACAAACTCATCCATCATAGCTTCCCTCAACTCTTAAGGAAAGAAACGATCCAAGAAGGCATTAGAAAGGGCCTTCCACAAATCTGATTCTTCCACATTACCCTTATCCTCGTCCCACTCCTCATACCACTGATAAGAAATATCTTTGAGCTAATAAGCTATAAAGCTTACCCCCTCCATATTGGTAGCCTGCATCACCCAAAATATCTTTTCCATTTCATCCAAGAAGCCTTGTGGATCCTCCTTCACTTTCACTCTAGTAAAAGTAGGAGGACCCATCTTCATAAATTGGTTGACCCTTATGGCCTCAGCAGATAACCCACCATATATCCCGCTCAGCCTGAGCAGCAGCCAACTGAGAAATAACATAAATAGATTGACAAAATTCCATATTCATCACATTGTCCTGAGGGACCTGAGGAGAACTGGTAGGATTAGGAGGAACTTTAGTACCATCTAGAATAGGATCCTGAGATCGAAGATGTACCCTTGTCGTAGGACGTACCCCTTCAGCATTATCCCCAGATGGGACCAAAGAATTTTCTTATTTTCATATCTACGAGGCATGATCTGAAAAATAAACAAAAAGGGATTAGAGAAGATTCCAGGACTCGGACTCCAAACTTGAAAATAGAATACCAAGAAAGTGAAATATTTCTAAATGTCTTGCAGCCTTTCCCTTATGAGTGTGGTGCACTACACACCCCTAAAAGAGACTCTATTTGGCATAGCTTTGTGGAATCCCAGTTGACCATGAACCAAAAGCTCTAATACCAACTTGACGCGACCCAAACCAGGGCCTAGTCATAATGGGCATCCCAAGTCCAACCAGGACTGTGGACCGCCCCCTGTTACCCAACCCAACACCTTCACACATCCCTTGACTGGATGAATTTTGAGCATATAACAAGATAGTGTAAATGCTCTCATGAAGACTCTAGGATATTGGCATAACCGTGACTGACCTAACCGAGTCCAACCATACCAAGCTAACCGTCCGACCATACCAAAACAAAACCAAAGGCCATAAACCAGTTCATAACCAAATAAGTTCTAAAATATTTAAAGATAATCAATCCTAAAATATAATACGATGGAACAACCAACAATATTGTCCAATGATGTCAACCCCAATACTAATGTCAATACTAAGGCCGACACCAATCCGATCCCGCCCATACTAACCCTCAAAAGTACCACAAACCCTCTAACCAAAAGAGTAAGAATATCTGGTTGGGACATGCCCCCAACCATGGCCAAAACCAATATCCAAAATATAATCAATGTGTCTAAAGATGTCTATAACATGAAATAGAGCCTTCCAAAAGAATGGAATCTCACCACTTCAGTCCAAGTGCTGATACCAAAATTTGAATGCTAGACAGGAGGAGTAGAATGGTCGGTTACTATATAGTGTGGGTATACAGTCGCCAGTAGATGGGTTAGCGAGCGATCGCTAGCATGAACTCAGGATAAGGATAAAATAATACCAGTTACAAAAACCAAGTAAAATCATTCATAATGCATACAACCATACATACATATATAAGTGCCAAGAAAGGGAACCAGGTTTATCATGCATTAAAACTTTTACCTGGGTTGTATAGTTTTGTCATCCTAACACACCCACGGGCTATATGGGTTCAATTTCCCTGTTGAAAGGGCCCCAGTACATGAAGTCGCACGATCAGGAAAGATAACCCTGGGATGACTAGTACATCCCCCAATATAAGTGTGATATCATGCACACGGTCACCAAGACCAACCTCATATCGGCAAATATAAGTTTCCAATTTTGGTCCCCTCGGGACCTCCACCTTCCATGGCTTAGCTACACCTCCCCCTTTAATGCCTAATTAAAACCATTACCAAGCAATCTATTAACCACTTATTAACCAAGTCCATTTAGTGGTGGTATCTTCATACCAACCATACTTGTAAGCATTATCCATAGCCAACTAATTATAGATTAAGGGGGATTTCAAGTGCCCTTCTATTTACCATATTAAACCGCTTGGAGATCACCAAGTCGCCCACAAGCATAATCACTTTGACATTTACCTTTCCAAACCATTTAAAACATGCATAATTCCTTTACCAAGTTTAAAACAAGCAAGAGTTCCATTTAAAAGTAATCAATGAAATGAACATATCTTATAAGTATTTTGTCAAACACATAAGGGGCATACTTTAACCAAACCAATTCCAATTACCAATAACCATTCCCATGTAATTCAATTATCCAAAACCACCATTAATGCATATAAAAGTATAATTAAAATCATGGGAAACCATAACCAAGTATTTATAAACAAAACCCCCCAAATCATATTTGAAAACCCAAAGCTTACAATAATGAAATCATGAAAACCAATAATAAAATCATACCTTTAGTTGGAACTAACAATGAGGGAAGGAGTGCATGCCTTATACCGAGGAATTGATGGAAAGAAATCACCAAAGCAAGCCCCAAATTAGTCCTTAAGATAAAACCCTAGCTTTCTTTCCCCAAAAGCTCTTGAGAGAATTATGAAGTGTTTAGGAATTGTTTCTAAGTGTTAATGAATAGAATAATAGGGTAAATACTCTCCCAAGTAGGTTAGAAGTCGTGGGGTCCTATTAGGTTATGTAGAAAAATGTCTAGAATACTCCCACTTAAGTTATACAAAATCCCATCACAGGGGTACGACTGACCCCTACGAGTTGTACCCTTCGATACGAGTGGTACCCATCACTCGTATCCTAGCCTCAACTCTTGGACCTAACACAGTCCAATATACGACTTATTTTACCCAAGTCGTATCCACAGAATATGATCCGTACCTCCCATCCGTATCCCTGTCAGAATGGAATGCCAAGAGGACTGACCACTATCCACTATATGAGTACAAGTTACGACTCATATCTAACCATACGACTCATAGCCCCTAAGTCGTATCCATTTCAGTAGCCCATCCAATCCCATCAACCAACACTGGTTAGTATATGATAGGACCATACCACTCTTACCCAGCATACGGCTCGTACCCATTAGTCTTATTTGGTCCGGAGAATGAAATTCCAAGAAAACATCTAAGGGCCAAAACCTAGGATGTTTCAAGTATTAAAAAAAATTATTTTAAATTTAAATTTTTCATTTTTAATTCACCTTTTAATTTTTTTGAATTTACTTTCTCAATTAAAATTTATTTAATATTTAATTCCTTATGCTGCATTTTAAAAATGTCGTGAAATTTAATGCAACATTTAAAAATGGCGTGGAAGCTGACGTGGCAGCAATTATGTTACACACATCGAAATAACGCTTAAAATATTGAGTTTTATTAAGTTGAGGGGTTCAGATGACAAAAGCCTAAGTAGAGACGTTCACTTTACAAACTCAAACAAGTACAAGGGTCCATCGTGCTATTTTGTCTTAATTTTTATGTAATAGGTGCAAGAATAAATGCCTCAATTCTCTCTCTCTATATATATATATAAAGTAAAACTAAAAGAAAGATAAGAAGCCAAGTAGTAGAAATTTCTTATTTGTAGCAATTAGATACAAGTTTTTATTTTTTTTATTTAACTTTATTTTAAAAATTGTATTTATTAAAATTGTTACGGTAAGTAGTTTAAATTTTTGAATTTCACTTGTGAATAAGAATAACAAATTGATTTCTTCAATTCTGTTATTGTTTATTATAAAAAAATATTTAATTGATCTCATTTATTCCAAGTATTTCTCTCAATAACATATATAAATTGTAAAAATATTATCATTGTATTAAAAAAGAAAATAATAATAAGGAAGAGTTATAAACTGATCTTCTTTTTAACAAATTGATATAATGTTTGAATTTGAATTTAAATGAAATATGAGTTGAATGAAATTTTGACCTATCTATTATGTAAAGTTTTTTTTGTCTTTTTGTTATTGTAAAAATAATAATTAAGCGAAACATAAAAACTAATAAACAATAAAAAATGATAAATATTAGGTTCAGTAGTACGTAGTACTTTGTGATAATGATAAATAATAATACTTATTTATAATTTTTATAAATGGAATCTCACAATAGAAGAGTTCTAAATGAATTATAACTATTGCATAAACTTATCACTTTCAGATGTTATGAAATACATTTAAATTCATTTCATTTAAATATTAAATGAATGATAATAATTATAATAACAATAATAATTATTATAATTATAATAATAATAATAATAATAATAATAATAATATCATCTAAACCTATTTACAATTATTTATACATCTAGAATATCTATTTGTGGTAGACTATCCAAACTTCACCCTTACTTGCAAAGGTAAAATAGCGAAGATGAGAAAGAGTAATAAATTAGTATTTTTTAACTTTTATCATTTACTTTAAAAAAATATATAATTGATCTTATTGATTTCAAATATTTTTCAATTCATATTTATAGATAATAAGATAATTATGTGTTGGTGAAATTATAAAAAATATTACAACTGAAAAATTACCAGTAAAGAAAAAATAAAAGTTATTTTCTTCTTCTTCGGCTAAGGTGCGGATATCTCGCTCCCTTTAAGGAGATTCAAGCTCACTGCAATAAATTATTTCACCGGTTCAGTAATAATTTTCTTGACTTGTCCCCTCCTGGATAGAATAGTCTTCTCACAAATAACAACTCAACAACTCTGAACAAGAGTTGAGTTTAAAGCTCCACAAAAAGAACATCTTCCTTCAACTAATGAACTCTCTTTCTTACTATCTTTTGTGAACTCTATATTATCTTGTATTACATAATCATGCAAGGCCACCTCTATTTATAAGAGAGAAAATATTACATGCAATGAATAAGAATGAATGATGGTAGTAAAGAGAGAAGATCAATGGCCTAGAGGTTACAAGAGTTACACTACATAAAGAATAGGATAATGAAGAAATAAAAGTGGAAAGTTACATCAATTTCAATGGAAATAATGATCACACTCATCCACCACTAACTATGAAAAAATACACCTTAATGCAGCCACTCAAGTCCATTTTTGTGCCTTAACTCCAAATGAGTATATAGGCATAAAGTGTCATAGTAGAAAAAGAAATATCCAGCAATTACTATATGTTGTCTAACGTATTCAGTGCTGACTTTGATACTAAAAAATGTAACAGAAAAAGTAACTAGCATGAGTGTACCATTATGTTGCATAACTTTCAAAGCCATGCATAATAATTTTAAATAATAATAATAATAAAATGCAACATCAACCCCCTACTCATTTTAATATTAATAAGAGAGTCCACTAATTGAAGGAAGACTACTATGTATAATGAAGGTGTGCTTTGCATTTAATAGACTACATATATAATTATTAAATACATCTGGGTTATTCTGTAATTAGTTATTCTTCAGTTCTCTATATATACAGCTGTAACCCCTTCAATATTAAGTGAGATCAATTATTATTAAATCAGTATCATGGTATCAAAGCTAGGGTTTCTTCTTCCGCCCAAACCCTAATCTCTCCTCTTTTCCGACGTGTGTGCGCCGCCGCCACCGTCTACACCACGCCGCACGGCCTCCCTCCTCCGCCGTAGGTCGGCGCCATGGACAAGGTTATTGATCCTCTGTCAAAATTACCGTCTGGAGTAAAATTACTGCTCAGGAATCTCCACAATCTCATCCCCGAAAAATTATCTGACAACAACTACCCGGCCTGGGCACTTAACGTCTGCACCGCCCTCGCAGCCAACTTGCTGCTCGGATGGATTGACGGTGCGGAGAAGCCGCAGCCCGAGACAGCCGAGAAGGACGGCGTCAAGCTCCCAAATCCCGACTACCTTCCGTGGATGATCGTAGACACTCAGATCCGAGCCTGTCTTCTCGCAGTTATTAGCCCCTCTGTGCACAAACACGCCCGGGGTTTTCTCACATCGGCTTCACTTTGGGACGCACTAGCCACAAGGTACAACTCTGTGTCCACGGCTCATATTTTTCAGTTGCGTGACAAATTGCATACTCTTCGGAAGGGAACGAAGACGATGACTCAATACCTTGATGATGTGGCCTCTATTCTGTCTGACCTAGATGTTGTGAACGAGATTATTCCTGAACGAGACGTGGTGAATGCCGTGATACGTGGTCTTCCGGCTGGCTATTCCTCTCTCAAACAGCATATTCGCCTCTCGTCTGTCGAAATCACTCTGAATCAACTGTCTGGATGGCTTAATGCAGAAGAATTGAATCTAGACATGGAACACAAATTACTGCTCGGAGAAGCCAGTTCCACCCCTGGCGTCACGGCTCTTTACTCGGCTGGCAGCGGAGGCTCGGCCAGGGGTCGCGGTGACGATCGCCGTAACCAAGGGCGAGGCAGCGGCGGCGGTGACCGTCGAAACACCGGGCAGCAAGGCAGAGGCGGGCCTCCACCGAGGGACGGCTTCCAGTCAGGCCGCGGACAGGGACGAGGAAACCAGCGGATGCCCACACGAGATCTTCCGACGTGCCAAATTTGTGCTAAACGGGGCCATTCTGCGGCTAATTGCTGGTATCGTTATGATGACTCGCAGAATGTAAATAGCCAGTCCGGAGGATCAAGGGCGATGCATGCGTCCACAAACGCTCAATCTGGCGATTGGTATCTAGACACAGGTGCTAACACCCATGTGACGTCGGATTATTCACAACTTCAAGCTCCTCATCCGTATCATGGCTCAGAAACTATTACAGTAGGCAATGGTCAATCCCTTCCCATCACAAACACCGGCTCTGGGTATGTCTATACCCCAAATGGTAAATTTCATCTCTCAACCCTTCACCACGTCCCTTCCCTCACATCCAATCTTTTATTTGTTTATCGCTTTACTAAAGAAAATAACTGCACCCTCATTTTTAATGACACCAATTTCCAGATAGTGGACAATACCACGAACCGGGTGCGGTACACGAGCCGCTGTGAGCATGGGCTATACACTCTTCCATCCAGGTCTCCGTCTGTTGTGAGTCAAGCCATTCTCTCGTCAACCTGGCATCGCCGGCTTGGGCACCCATCATCCGCCATCACCAAATCCATTTTATCTTCCTTAGGTTTTAATTTTTCAGAAAAATTATATTGCGAGTCCTGTTCAGTGTCTAAATCTTGTCGTTTACCTTTTTCACTGTCTGAACACAAGGCCACTGCGCCATTTCAATTAATTCATTCTGATGTTTGGGGTCCAACCTCAGTTCCTTCTGTTCAAGGTTTTCGTTATTATATCTGTTTTGTTGATGATTACAGTAAATTCACTTGGCTTTATCCTCTGAAATTTAAATCCGAAGCTTATACTATTTTTGTAAACTTTGACCGAATGGTTCAAAATCAATTTAATGCCAAAATCAAAATTTTTCGAAGTGACAATGGCAAAGAATTTGTCAACAATGCATTTGGTGTTTTTCTTCAAAATCTAGGGGCTCTTCATCACACTTCATGTCCATATACCCCTGAACAAAATGGCGTTGCTGAGCGCAAACACCGTCACCTAATAGAAACAGTTGTTGCGCTCCTCCATGATTCCACCTTACCTGTTTCCTTTTGGGTTGATGCCCTTGCTACTGCCAACTACCTCATAAATCGCATGCCCACTCACACTCTCTCCAACTCCACTCCATATGCCCGTCTCTACAATCATCCACCCGACTATATCCATCTCCGCCCGTTTGGGTGTCTAGTTTATCCCTGGTTGCGTCCGCACACTCAACATAAACTTCAACCTCGGTCCACCCCTTGTGTCTTTCTAGGCTATCATCCCACTATCAAAGGTTACAAATGTTTCGATCCTATATCTCAGAAAACATATGTTTCCCGTCATGTTCGTTTTGTGGAGGAACAATTTCCTTACACAAGTCTTTCCTCTACTCCATACTCCCCCAATCCACTTGGCGTTGTGCCATTATTTCCGTCCTTTTCTCACGCTCATGCTCCGGCTCACTCGGCACCTAACCCGGTACCCCACTACACCACTACCCACCCGAAACCCCAAACCTCCCACCCGAACACCCAGCCGACTGCCACACAACCCACCACTTCCCTACATCATACTCCTAACACACATACAGCCACCCCATCCACCGCTGCACATCCCAGCTCCCACGGCAGCCCCACCCAACCCCCGCCCACACATCATACAACTCCACCACCCCTTCCTAATCACCCTCCACTCAACACTCATCCTATGACAACCCGAGCCAAGGCCGGTACCTTCAAACCAAAAGCCTACCACACTCAAATACCCTTTGATGCACATCCCACAACTGAGCCTACTACCTACAACCAAGCCTCCAAAAATAGTTTCTGGTGCCAAGCTATGGATGAGGAATTTCAGGCTCTGAATGAACAACGTACATGGGATTTGGTACCTCTGCCTAGTAACCGAAAGTCTATTGGGTGCAAATGGGTGTTTCGCATCAAACGAAATTCAGATGGATCTCTTTCTCGCTATAAAGCACGTCTGGTTGCAAAAGGGTATCATCAGGAGTATGGTGTGGATTATAAGGAGACCTTCAGCCCTGTTGTTAAGCAACAGACTATTCGTCTGGTCTTGTCTCTTGCTCTTCACTATGATTGGCCGCTTCATCAGCTAGACGTCAGCAATGCCTTTCTTCATGGTCATCTTGAGGAAGAAATCTATATGGTTCAGCCACCGGGATATGTTAATCCCAACCGTCCTCACTATGTTTGCAAGCTTCGCAAATCACTGTATGGCCTGAAACAGGCCCCTCGAGCCTGGTACACACGTCTCTCTACTTTTCTGCAGGGTCTTGGTTTTCGCACCTACCATCATGACAACAGCCTCTTCACCCTTCACTGTTCTCGAGGGACAGTCATCATTCTTATCTATGTGGATGATATTGTTATTACAGGCAGCTCGTCGTCACTCATCACTGAAATTACTGAAGCTATGCATCGTGACTTCAAACTTAAGGACCTCGGTCCTCTGGAGTTCTTTCTTGGCCTCGAACTCATCCGCAAATCGGGAACCATATTGATGCATCAGACAAAATATACCCTTGAACTTCTAAATCGGGCTGGAATGACAGACTGCAAACCCGCGGTCACTCCCATGGCAGTCCGCCAATCCCCAGGGCCGAATACTCCCTTTGCCGATCCTACACTATATCGGAGCCTCGTCGGTGGACTTCATTATCTTGCTGTTACTCGTCCGGACATCCAATATGCAGTCAATCGAGTCTCCCAATCAATGCATGCTCCCACAGAACAACACTTTCAGGCCTTGAAACGCATTCTGCGCTATCTTCAAGGTACTCTTCACTGTGGAATTTTATTTCAAAAGGGCTCGTTTGATATATCTGTTTTTTCTGATTCGGATTGGGCTAACGACAAAGATGATCGAAAGTCCACTACTGGATATATTGTTATGATGGGACCGAATCTGATTTCCTGGTGCACCAAGAAGCAAACGCGAGTGTCCCGTTCCTCCACAGAAGCAGAATATCGTGCCATGGTTGCGGGTGTTGCTGAAGCCATGTGGTTACGATACCTTATGGATGCACTTGGCATTCCCCCGACGAAACCACAAATTTATTGTGACAATCAGTACACTATTTGCGTTACCAAAAATCCAGTCCTTCATGATCGTATGAAGCATGTTGGGTCTGACTGTCACTTTGTTCGCGATGAGGTACTTGCAGGAGCGATGGCCACGCACTATGTCCCATCTACTGACCAGCTTGCTGATATTCTCACCAAGCCTCTTCCGTTACAGCCTTTTCAGTCTCTCTGCTCCAAGCTGCCCCTCGTTACCGCTGATCAGCTTGCGGGGGGATAATAGACTACATATATAATTATTAAATACATCTGGGTTATTCTGTAATTAGTTATTCTTCAGTTCTCTATATATACAGCTGTAACCCCTTCAATATTAAGTGAGATCAATTATTATTAAATCAGTATCAGCATTGAACCTCCACTTAGTAAAATAGTAAACTTTACTCTAGAGTCGTAGTGGTCTCAGACTTGAACTATGATTGCTTAGGAGAAATAAAAAGTTACTGCTTATACCTAATAGTCAAGGTGTTGACATGTGCTTTATAGCCAGCACATTACGGCCTTGTGTTATCCCAATTTTAATGAGTGTCTTTTGAGAATGGGCCTAATTCTCATAGAAAATGGCCTACCCCTACACTCACATAGGTGAAATCTGTCGAAGTGCTCCTGTAATTTAGCACCTCACTCATACAAGCTACAGAATTTCATTAAGAGTTTATTTTAAACTCAAACTCACAATCATTACAGGTAAATGCACTCACACCATAGGGAGGTATAAAAAATAGTGTATTTTTCACAACAAGTCATCATGTGATTCATTCTTCTCATTGAACCTAGTTATAGGATCTCTAATCCCCAGGTTGGATTTTCTCACATATGACTCATAATTCAATAGGCTTCAATTTCATCCTCCTCGATGTACTCCAGACTTTTTCTCTTGTTAAGGCCTTAGTCAATGGATATGCAAGATTATCACAAGATTTGACATAATCAATATTAATGGTACCATTTGTCAAATATGATCTCACATTACTGTATTTTCTCTTTATAGGTCTGAATTTACCATTGCAAAAATGGTTTTAAACTTTACCAATTAAAGCGGTGCTATCACAATAAATTAAAATAGGAGGAATTAGTTTTTCAAAATAAGGTATTTGAAATAACAAATCTCTCAACCAATTCGCTTGCTCACTAGGTGAAGCTAAAACAATTAGTTCGGCCTCCATGGTAGAGTTAACAATAATTGTTTGCTTTTTAGATTTCCAATAAATAGCACCACCACTTAAAGTAAAAATATAACCAGTAGTAGATAAGGAATCACCTGATAAAGTGTTTTAATCTGAACCATAAAAGCCTTGAAGTACATCAGGATATTTTTTATTGAACAACCATAATTTTTTGTTCCAATTAAATATCTCATTACTCTCGTTATAGCATGCCAATGTTCATTACCTGGTTTGCTAGTAAACTTGCTAAGTACTCCAACTACATATGCAATATTAGGCCTAGTGCAATTAGTCACATATCTCAAGCTTCCTATTATTCGAGCATATTTCTTTTGATTTATAACATCATTTTTATTTTCAACAGGAAACAAGTGAACACTAGAATCAAATAGAGTTACAACATGCTTGCAATCAAGAAAATTACATTTTTTTAAAAATTTTCTCAACATAATGTGACTGGTCAAGGAATTCATATCAAAATGGCTTCTAAGAATATTTTTAGTTTCAATAATAACATTCATGTTAGATCCAAAGATCAATAAATCATCAACATATAGGCAAATAATAACATGCGAATTATTCCAAGACTTATGATATATGCACTTGTCACATTCATTTGTTTTAAAGTCATTATAAATCATGCAGGAATCAAACTTTTCATGCCATTCGTTGGTGCTTGTTTCAAGCCATATAGGGATTTATTAAGTTTACACACTTTGCTTTCTTGGACAGCCTCAACAAAACACTCGGGTAGTTCCATATAAATCTCTTCATTTAGGTCTCCATTTAAAAAAACAATTTTTACATCCATTTGATGAATTTGTAAATCAAAAATTATCGCAATAGCAACTAAAAGTATAATAGATGTAATTCTAGTTACCGGAGAAAAGGTATCAAAAAATTCTAGGCCTTCTAGTTATTTAAAATCTTTAGCCACTAGCCTAGCTTTGTATTTATCAACAGATCTATCCGGTTTTAACTTTGTATGTAAGACTCATTTACATCCAATTATTTTACAATCCGGTGGTAAATCAACTAGCTTCCAAGTTTTATTGAAAATTAGTGATTTCATTTCATCATTTACAGCCTCATTCCAAAAAATAGCATCATATGAAGACAAAGCTTCTTTTAAAGTGATAGGGTCATCTCCAATATTAAAAACATAATAATCAAGACCAAAATCTTTTTCTACTATAGTTCTTTTACTTCTTATTAATTCAAAATCATCACTTTCCTTATTTTTTAAAAAAGAAGTTGAAGAACTAGGTAGTGACAAAATATTTTCTTTAGTCCTTTAACCCTCACCATTTTTAGAATAAAAAGGAAATTTATTTTCATGAAAAATAGCGTCACCAAATTCTATAATAACACTATTTTCAAGATTAAAATATCTATAAGTTGTACTATTTGAAGCATAACCAAGAAAAGCACAAGTAGTAACTTTTTTACCCAACTTAGAAATTTTAGGATCCATTAACCTTATGTAGGCTAAGCAACCCCAAATTCTTAAATATCTCAAATTTGGCTTATGACTTTTTCACAACTCAAAAGATATTAGTTTGGTCTTTTTATAAGGCACACGATTCAACACATAACAAGCAGTCAAAAGTGCTTCACCCCAAAAACTTAAAGGTGCACTAGGCTCAATTAACATGGCATTAGTCAACTCAACCAAAGTTCTATTTTTCCTTTTTGTTCCACCGTTAGATACACGCGAATAAGGAGGAGTAGTTTCATAAATTATACCTAATGATTTAACAAAAGAATTGAACTCATATGACTCATATTCACGGCCTCTATCACTTCTTATTCTTTTTATTTTTCTACCAAACTGATTTTCAACCTCATGGAGAAAAGTTTTAAAGTTCTCAAAAGCGTCACTTTTGTTTTTCATTAAGTAAACATATGTAAACTTAAAAAATCATCAATGAAAGTGATAACATATCTATTTTTTCCACAAGTTAAAATTCCTCCAAGTTCATAAATATCAGTATGAACTAATTCTAATAAATCAGTTTTTCTTTCAACTTGAAAATGAGGCCTTTTTTTATTTTAGCTTTACTACAAACCTCACATTTTTCAAAATTCTTTTTGATCACTGGAATTAATCCTAAACTACTCATGATTTCCACATAATGATCATTTATATTATACAAACGAGCATGCCAAAAATGAGTAGAAGAAAGCATATAAATAGAAGTAGATGTTTTATTCATTTCAACATTCAACTTGAACATACCATCACATGCATACCCGTTTCCCACAAAAATATTATTTTTAACAATTATATACTGATCATATTCAATAATTTGTTTGAAGCTTGCTTTATTAAGAAGAAAACTAGACATCAATTTTTTTCTCATGGAAGGAGTATAAAGTACATCTTTTAATATTAATACTCTTTCAAAAGTGAAACTCAACTCGACATCTCCCATTTCAAGCACTTGAGTGGTATGTGAATCTCCAAGCATGGTGGTTTTGGGCTCCTCAAAATTAGTATATTTTTTAAATCAGTCTTTCTCATAACAGACATGAGGGTTTGCACCAGAGTCACCCACTATCCATCAACATCCTCCACCATGTTTATGTTTGTTATCACCGCCACAAATGCTTCTTCCATTATGGCTTTCTGAGGTGTAGGTCCACGTTTCTAAAATTTGCAAATTTAAGAAATATACCCACTCTTGCCACAGACAAAGCACGGTCTTTTTTCTTGTACATGTTGATTTTTTGCTTATTTTTTTCCACCATTATTGTCTTTGGGGTGTCTACCATCATTTTTCTTGATTTTTTTCCTCTTAGGCTTTAAAGTAGTATTTTTGTTAGTTTCAGGGACAACATTATTTGAAGAAGTTGAATTTACCTTTGGTGTGATGTTGTTCTATTCTATTTGCAAAAGTGAATCTTGGCCCTTTGCTTCTTCTTCCATGCGTATTCTCATTATCAAAGTCGCAAGAGAAGTTTTCTTTTGCTTATAGCGCATAATCTTTTGAAACTCCTTCCACGAAGGTGAAAGTTTATCAATTATGCCATAAACAATAAGGTTTTCACCAATTTTGAATTTCTCAGATCTGAGCTCTCCAACAATCATTATGAAGTCTTGAGCTTGGTCCACCATTGATTTGTTGTCCACCATTTGGAAATGGAAAAATCTGCTAGCCGCATATTCTTTTGCTCCCGCCTCCTCAGTGTCATACTTGAAATTCAAGAGATGGGGGGTGAATTGAAATTTCCTGCTATGAATCAACTACTGACTACTCACAGTCGACTCGCCTACAGATCAAAACACTTCATGAACAAATTAAACTTAGAACAGTTAAGTAAGTAAATAAAAAAATACAAAATAATAACACGAAGATTTATCCTGGTTTGGCACACCAATGTAGTGTCTACGTTCAGTCCCCTTGAGTTTCAAAGTCTTCTTAGATCGTTGAATTTGGATCTAGTACAATGATAGAAAATAAGTTCTGAAGACTTATTTTTCTCTTCAGATCTTATGACACAGCTTCAATTAATGTTACAAAGTTGACTCGATCCTACTCTCTATATAACAATTGTAAATGAAAGTTGACTAAGAATGAGACACTTTGAATTTTCTCCTTGAAGTTGCATAAAAAGTATTTGTCTTCGGTTTTCATCTGTTATAGTCTTCGGCTGCTACTTTTCATAAGGAAACCCAAGAGATTTTTCTCAATCAAGGATGTAAATTGATTCCTTGATTGAGGAATATAGTCGTACGATATGTCCACATTAGATATGTCCATATATGGCTTTGGATCACGCCCATATTGGATATGTCCATGATCTATTTCTCTTTTTGGTTTTGTAGAGAATGATTTTTTTTCAAATATGTTTGTGATCTTTTCTTCCTAATTGATGTGGTCTGCCTTGATCTCTTTTCATGATATTTGATTGATCTTCTTATCATATTCTTGAATGTTTTTCCATTCCATTTGCCATACCGTGATCTTCCATATCTACCAATGATTTCTTGTGATATTTGGAGCTGAGATTCTTCTTTTATTTGTTCATGTTGTGATTGATTTTCCTTGGATACCGTGGATGTCCTTCCATTCTTGATATCCTTCTATTTTTAGAGCCAACTTCCTTTATCTTTCCAATATTAGCAGCTACAAAGATACACTTGTTAGTTTGTTATTATTAAAAGATAAACTTAGGAGGCTAACAATCTTTCCCTTTTTTATAATGACAACAAGAGTAAATATCAGTTGACTTCCCTGTCTGTCAGATTGCTCCCCCTGACTTGTGTAAGTATTAGCTGACATGTAAACTTGCCCGGCTCCCCCTAACTGGTAGGCTACTCTGATGTTCCTGCCTTTCTCCCCCTTTGACATATATGCAGATAAAGTAATGCTCAATAATGAAGCAGAAAGGGTTTTAATACCATGATTGCTGAGAATACTAAGCCTTTTTCATAGAGAGAAAAATCTTTCTTCTAGCAGGGGTTTTGTAAAGATATCCGCTAGATTATTTTCAGAGTCAACAAAATTTAGCCAAAAGTCACCATTTTTGACATGGTCTCAAATGAAATGATGCTTGATATCAATATATTTACCCCTAGAGTGATGCACAGTATACTTAGATAGGCTAATGGCACTAGTCTTATCACACATAATAGGAACAGATTCAAAAGATAAGTCAAAGTCAATAAGTTGATGCATAATCCATAAGATTTAAGTGTCACAGCTTTCGACAGCTATGTATTCAGATTTTGTGATCAAGAGAGCAATGGAAGTTTGTTTCTTGTTATGCCATGAAATAAGAGAATCGCCAAGAATTTGACATGTTTCACTGGTCCTCTTCCTGTCACTTTTATCTCTTACAAAACCACCATCTGAATATTCGATCAAATCAAAGTGAGAGGAGCAGAGATACCATAGACCAAGGTCTTAAGTTCCTATTAGATATCGGATGACACGTTTGACAAAAGTGAGATGAGATTCCTTAGGAGTCGACTGGAATATGGCACATTTACACACACTGGATATAATTTTTGGACGACTTGCAGTTAAGTAGAGTAGATATCTGATCATCCCCCAGTACATCTTCTCATCAACATACTTTCCAGCCAAGTTTGAATCAATTCTTGAGAATGGGCTCATGGGTGTTCCATAGGCCTTTCCCTTTTCTATGCGAAACTTTTTAATGAGTTTTTTCGTGTATTTGGCTTGACTGATGAAGGTTCCATTGGGAATTTTTTTGATTTGTAATCCCAGAAAGAATGTGAGCTCGTCCATAAGACTCATTTCGAATTCTCCTTTCATCAAATTAGCGAAATTCTGGCACATAGAGATATTAGAACTACCAAAGATGATATCATTAATGTAAATTTGCACAATGAGGATGTTTGTATCAATCTTTTGAATGAACAGAGTTGTGTCAATTTTACCTCTTTGAAAATTATTACTTAGTAGAGAAGTACTTAGTCTCTCATACCAAGCCTTTGGAGCTTGTTTGAGGTCGTAGAGTGTTTTTGATAACTTGAAAACATGATTTGAAAATAAAGGATCTTCAAATCCAGGGGGTTGTTTTACAAAAACTTCCTCATGAATAAATTCATTTAAGAAAGCATCTTTTGCGTCCATCTAATATAACGTAAAATATTTGAACGCAGCAAAGGCTAATAAAATTCGTATTGACTCTAACCTTGCCACAGGAAAAAAGGTCTCATCATAATCAATACCTTCCTACTAAAAGTATGTAATACCCCACAAAATTTTCTCTTAGTCTGAGCCTTAGAGCGTGTCAAGTGAAGCATAAATCCGGCCCTAAAAGATTGAGAAGTGACTTCCCAAATGAGAAATATTTTTAACTGTGTAGAATTTTGCTAATATCAACTTTTTTTCAAGTGGATAATTGAATAACCTTTCCGTCGATACCAATTTCATCAAAATTCACTTGGCCATTTTACTAAGAGCTGTCGAAACCGCCAGGTGTGACAGACAGGTTGATGGAACGTCGAGCTTGCGATGGACCATCGCCCAAACCGTCACAACCAAGGCAGTGACTCTCTCTTCAGGCCCAAGTTTGACAGCCAAGACGACAGACCGTCGCTAAGACCATCGCAACTGAGGCAGTGTGGTCTTTTTCTGAACAACGTGCGACGGACAATCCGACGGGCCATCAGAATAGCGAAGAACCATCACTCCGACCATCGCAAATCCCGTTCAGTATTTTTAAGTCATTTTTAAAAGGGCTTTTTGGTCTTTTTCCACCCTTTTTACACTTATATATATATATATATCTTGAACGAAGCTGAGGGTTTTATTTCTCATCCATAACATTAAATTAGGGTTTCTTTCAAGATCAAAAACCCTAGAACAAGATCAAAACCCTTCTTCAATAAAAATCAAGAAAAATCAAGAATCTCTCCAAAAACCTTCAAGAAAGAGTTTCCTAAGGTATGCAGATGTAGATTCTAGGGTCCCTTTTATCCAAGAAGCTCAAGAATCCTTTTCTAAATTTCAAAGATCTTATGTTTATGAGTTTTCATGATTCATGTGAGTTGAAATTGAAGTTCATGCTATTATTGAGTTTTAATTCATGTTTTGATTGTAGGGTTTTCAAGTTTTGGTCCTAGTATGTGATGTTCATGATAAACTCTCTTCAAGTTGCTTGTTAAGTGATGTGCTCATATCAATTAAGTGTAGAAATTGTTGAATAAGCAAAGCATGCTCCCCATATGTTTGATAAAATGCTTATGTGAAGGAATTAGAGCCATTATAGCATGTTGACTAAAAATCTCCAATTATGTGCAAGCTCATGCATGCCAAGTGTTTATTGAAAAGCCTTAGTGAATGAATTGTGACATGATAGCATGAAATTCCCCAATTATGTGTTCTTTAATGCATGCTAAGTGTTTGATGCAAGACCTTATTGAATGGAGTATGAGCCAATAGCATGTCTTCCTATATTATCACATGTTTATGATTTTTAAATGCTTGAAGAGATGCTTTAGTGATTGTGATGGTGAATGAATGTCCATGGTCATGATTATTCAAGAATGGTTATGTTTTACTTTTATGTTATCGAGTCCTGGGGGTATTTATACCCGACAAATTAGCTACAGTCTAGAGCCCGTGTCAATTTTCACGATAATCTCAGTCAAGCCACGATTCTTAAAACTCAGTGAGTTATAGAACTAAATACTCTCAGACAGTTACAGAACTTAAGTAACCTCAGTATCGTTATCACTCTAGCCTCAGTTCAGTACTCAGCTCAGACCTAGTAGTATTGAAGTGTTCGGTTTAGACCTCAGTAGCATTCAAGTAATCTATCCAGAGCATAGTATCATTCAGTCAGATAATGAGATTCAGTAGTATTCTGTCAGATAACAGAACCAAGTCAGATAATGAGTCATTAGCAGCAATCCCTGAACTCCCGAACTGCGTAGCCAGCACAGGACCAGGAGTCACCTGTTAGATAAAGGCTTGACTATTATATTGCCTTAGGCTTGACTTCCTGTTCAGGGTCACCCGTCAGGGATGCTTGACCAGAGTAAAGTTCTTTACCCGTGGCACGGCATTGACACCCTTCCAGCTGGGGTTATAGGTTGGACCCCACCAGTTCAAATTTGGGGCATGTCGGTTAAGTGAGAACTCCCATAGTTGCAGTTTCAGTATCAGTATTCAGAGTAGAACTCTGAAATCAGGACTATCAGATATAGTCACCTATCTCAGTACAAAACTCAGATAGTTCCATAGATTCATGGACCACCCGCTAGATAGGCCTGGTCTCTCATAAAGTTAATCAGTATCAGTACTAATAGATCCAGAGATCACCTGTTAGATATGCCTGATCTCAGTCTCAGATTCAGTTGAGTATTCTCATTATCATATCCCTAGATCGCCCGTTAGATAGGCCTGATCTCAGTCTCAGGTTCAGTTGATTATTCTCATTATCAGATTCAGAGATCTTCCGCTAGATAGGTCTGATCTCAAACATAATTATTTCTTATCAATGATAGTAGATTCAGGGATCATCCATTAGAGAGGTTTGATCTTAGATTTAGTCAGTCAATTGTAGCAAGCTCAGAACTCAGTTATTGATATGAGTAGATTCAGTTAATCAGCTTCAGTATCATTAGTTTCTGAGATCACTCACTAGATAGGACTGATCTCAACTTCAGTACTCAGTTATCAATATCAGAAGTTTCAGTTGTTTAATATCTCAGTATTAGTAGTGAATTCAGACATTAATAAAGCAGTACCCGAGTTTCAGTATTCAGAGTCACGATGATTTCAGTTATGGTTTGTGCATTCATGCATATGTCCTCATTCAGTGCTCTCATAATTATTCAATTAAGTAATTGTTCATGCATAAGCCCTTGCATTTAGCCTTACCTCATCTTGCATACTCAGTATATTCCCACGTACTAACGCATTTGTACTATGGCATTTTAATTTACACTATAGGTTCAGAGGCACGAGATCCAGAATACCCTTAGCAGCTCAGTCCCAGTCAGCAGCAGTAGACGTAGCAGTGAGTCCTCTTCATTCGAGGATGATCCTTATTTTATTATCGCATCAGATTTAGTTTATTTTCAGTAGACGAAGTTAGTTGGGGACATGTCCCATCAACTCTACAGTTCAAAAAGTCTAGAGGCTTTTCGGACAGATATATCAGTATTCAGTTTTCAATTTTGAGTATTTTAGATATTTTGTACCTTATGGCTCAATTTTCTCTAGTTTTCCTCATTTATTATATTATATTATACGGAGCTCAGGTACAGATATTAGTAGAAGTTTAGCTTATGGTCCTTCGGGATCATGAGCACCGTGTAACGACTAGGGGTAGTCTCAGGTCATTACAGAGTAGCCTTGAGCTACGAGCCTGGCTTTAATTCTGATAACTTTACCTTCTTCCTAGAGGGACTGATTCTTTCGTTTCACTACACCATTTTGTTGAGAAGATAGCGGTGAAGAGAAATTCTGAGAGTATCCATTCTAAGCACAATACTCCTCAAACGCCATATTTTTAAATTCTCCTCTATGATCACTGTGAACGTAAGTAATGAGGTGCCCAACTTCTCTCTGTATTTTTCTACAAAAAATCACAAAGTTTGTTAAAGCTTCATGTTTATGTGCAAGAAACATAACCCAAGTAAATCATGAGTAATCATCAACTATGATAAAAATATATTTTTTCCCACCAATGCTTGCAGTCTTGGTAGGACCGAATAGATCCATGTGGATTTCTTAGAGAGGCCTAGTAGTAGAGACAATGTCTTTGTCTTTGAAAGATGTTCTAGTCTATTTACCCAGTTGGCAGGCATCACAGATGTGATCCTTTTCAAACTTGAGTTTTAGCAGACCTTTGACCAAATCAAGTCTAGACAATTTCTCAATAATATGCATACTAGCATGCCCCAGCTTCCTGTTCCACAACCAAGGATCATTGGCTTGCACAGTGAGGTAGGTTAAGATGGCAGAATTGGGACCATTTAAAATATAAATTTTATCAACACGTTCACCGATAAAGGAGATATTTCTTTTGTCGTGTTTGATAGAGCAGTTTTCATCTTTGAAGAGGACTACAAAACCAGCATCATATAGTTGGCTGATGTTGAGTAGGTTGTGTTTGAGACTGTCTACTAGGTATACTTTGGTGAATTCGCATGATGAGCTGAGTCTTACTGAACCGACTCTAATGACGTTTCCTTTTACATTGTCACCTAATCTGACTGATCCCTCATCTACTTTCTTTAGAGAGGAGAAGTTTTCCTTCTTTTTGGTCATATATTTGGAACATCTGCTGTCAATGACCCACATTCTTTTTCTATAGATCTTGTGGACCTGGTCCTGCAAAATAAGAAAATTAATTTTATTTAGGTACCCAAGTGGTCTTGGGTCCTTGTAGGTTAAATGTTCTTTCTTTGGGCTTCCAAACCCACTCACTTTTAGGCTTATGCCTGCAGCTGTAGGATTTGTTCCCTAAGAAGACGGGTCCTCGAGAGTACCAGGAGGTCTTAGCTGATTTAAACAATCCTAAGAAGGAACTCAAATTCCTTTTGAAGGAGTTTTCTCCTACGAAACTATGGCTTGGAGACTTTTTAAGATTGTTCAATTTTGATTTTAAGTTACCAAGATCTTTATAAATCAAGTCGATTTTAACTTGACATGCTTCAATTTCTATTTACTAGTTCCATCGTTCCTCTAAAAGTTTTTGTTTAAATCGAGCTTCACAACTTTTCATCTCTTGAACAAGCTTATTATATTCATTTATATTTTTCTAAAGTTCACCGATTAACATATCCAGATTACACTCAAGAGTATTACAGTTATGATAGTCATATGATCTTACCTCACTAAGTTCACCCGTTGCTATTAAGCACATATTGATAGCCTCTATTTTTTCTTCAGTTGCATCTTCATCGCTCTAGGCTCCAAAATTTTGATTTTTTCTAGACAATCATCATATCAATTCTAGACAGTTTTGTTTGAAATATCCAGGCCTTCAACAGTAGTAACAGAGATTATTATCTATGGTGGAGTCATTTTTTTTACCTCCTTGGGATCTTTTCAATCTTTGTCTCATGATTTTCCTAACCCCACGATAAATGAAGGCCATTCCTTCACTATCAGCATCTTCTAAAATGTCCTCCTCTCCAGTTGGAGTAGCATTAAAGGCTACTGGTTTCTTCTTTTCATTCTTGTAAAACCTGTTAATATAGTTTTTCTCATATGCAATAAGGTTACCTCATAGTTCATCATATGTCATGTTATAAAGATCTCCATCTTCTAGAATGACAGCCTTAGTTTACCAAGTTTTTGGGAGACTTCGGACCAACTTCTGGACTTGTAGGCTGTGAGGATAAATCATCCTCAGTGATTTTAGTTCACACACAATTTTACTGAATCTGGAAAACATTGTTTCAATATCCTTATTTTCTTCCATTTTAAATAACTTGTATTCATTAACAAGAGCAGCAATTTTTGACTTCTTGACTTTGGTGGTTCCTTCATAGGTGAGTTTGTCCCACATTTCTTTTGCAGTTTCATATTTTAAAATCTTGTTTATTCTTCTCCACTAACTACACACAAAAGTAAACTTATAGCACGTGCATTAGTTTGAATTACCTCTTGATGTTCTTTGGTGACCTCGAAGCTTTCAAGGTCCTCTATGTCAAAACTATTGGGTTCTTTATCTTTGTCCTTTGACTTTTTATTGAGTCTTGGAATTGGATTTGGACCTTTGTTGATGACAACCCAAGCTTAAAAGTCATTTGATTTGACAAATATCCTAAATATATTCTTCTAGTAAAAGTAATATTGTCCATTAAAATATGGTGGTCTTGTGGAGGAGCGAGCATCCTGAAGGAGAGCACCGGGAATCTGATAACTGGCTATTTGATCTTTGCTCACTTGTGGTTAAGCAATACTATTTGTGAAACCTGTTATGATACCAATTGAAATTTAAGATGGGGTGAATTGAAATTTTCTTCTATGAGTCGACTGCTGACTCATCACAGTCGACTTGCCTGCAGATCAGAACACTTCACAAACAAATTAAACTTAGAACAGTTAAGTAAGTAAATAACAAAACATAAAGTAATAACACAGATTTATCCTGGGTTTCAAAGTTTCCTTAGATCGTTGAAAGTATGGCTCGAGTACAATGATAGAAAACAAGTTCTGAAGACTTATTTTGCTCTTCAGATCTTATGACAGCTTCAATTGATGTTACAAAGTTGACCCGATCCTACTCTTTATATAACAATTGTAAACTAAAGTTACAGAGCTTTGTAAGACTAAGAATGAGACACTTTAAATTTTCTCCTTGAAGTTGTGTAAAAAGTGTCTGTCTTCGGTCTTCATCTCTTATAGTCTTCGGCTGCTACTTTTTATAAGGAAACTCAAGAGATTTCTTCTCAATCAAGGATGTAAATTGATTCCTTGATTGAGGAATATATACATATGATATACCTATATCAAATATGTCCATATATGGCTTTAGATCACGTCCATATTGGATATATCCATGATCTATTTTTCTTTTTGGTTTTGTAGAGATTGATTTCTTTCCAAATATGCCCGTAATCTTTTCTTCCTAATTGATGTGGTCTACCTTGATTTTTGGGATTGTGATTCTTCTTTTATTTTAGTGATATTTGATTAATCTGCTTACCACATTCTTGAATATTTTTTCGTTCCATTTACCATATCATGATCTTCAAATGTACCAATGATTTTTCGTGACATTTGGAGCTGAGATTCTTCTTCTATTTGTTCTTGTTGTGATTGATTTTCCTTGGATACCATGATGTCCTTTCATTCTTGATATCCTTCTATTTTTGGAGACAACTTTCTTTATCTTTCCAATATTAGCAACTACAAAGATACACTTGTTAGTTTGTTATTATTAAAACATAAACTTAGGAGGCTAACAATACTTACTCCGCAAAGCTTTCTAAATTTTCTTCGCACTAGAGTAAGTTCTATCATAATAATCACAAAAATTATCAAATAGACAATTAAGAAGAAAAATATCGACACTTGTAGGAGCCACCATCATATTTTTCAACTTTCTCTTGTAGAGAAATTAGTTCATCGTCGGTCATGGAAGAGTTATCTACTTTATTTGGGTTCTTCTCAGTTAACACATAAGAGACATTGAGAAGACTTAAGTAGAAAAATACTTTACCCTTTCACCTTTTGAAATGAGAATCGTTGAACCGAAATGGCTTGTTGAGATCTCCTATATTGACATCCGTGTATTTTTCAATTGTTTCCATTTGAATCTCCTTAAAATTATTGGTGAAATTACAAACAAAATTACAAGTGAAGAAAAAGCAAAAGTTATCTTCTTCTTCTTCTTCGGCTGAGGCGCGGATATCTCACTCTCTTTAAAGAGATTCAAGCCCACTGCAACAAATTATTTCACCGGTCTAGTAGTAATCTTCTTGACTTGTCCCCTCCAGGATACAATAGCTTCTCACAAAGAATAACTCAACAACTCTGGATGAGAGTTGAGTTCAAAGCTCCACAAAAAAACACCTCCCTTCAACTAATGAACTCTTTTTTTTACTATCTTTGTGAACTCTATATTATCTTGTATTACATAATCATGCAAGACCACCTCTATTTATAAGAGAGGAAATCTTTCATGCAATGAATAAGAATGAATGATGGTAGTAAAGAGAGAAGATCAATGGCCTAGAGGTTACAAGAGTTACACTAAATAAAGAATAGGATAATGGAGGAATAAAAGTAGGAAGTTACATCAATTTCAAGGGAAATAATGATCCCATTCATCCACCACTAACTATGAAAAAATACACCTTAATGCAGTCACTCACGTCCATTGTGCCTTAACTCCAAGTGAGTAAATAGGCATAAAGTGTCATAGTAGAAAAAAAATATCCAGCAATTACTATATGCTATCTGACGTATTCAGTGCTGACTTTGATACTAAAAAATGTAACAGAAAAAGTAACTAGCATAAGTGTACCATTATGCTGCATAACTTCCAAAGCCATGCATAATAATATTAAATAATAATAATAATAATATTAAAATGCAACATCACTATGCATTGTATTTGAAAAATGTAAAAGATAATGAAGAATAATAAAGTCATTTTTTTCTAACAAATTAATATAATATTTGATTTTGAATTTAAATAGAATTTGAATTGAAATGGGATTCTATCTTCTTTATCTCTCTAATATATATAGTGAAATTTTTTGTTGTATTCTTTATTTATTTTTAGAATTTTTTTTAATTTAATATCTTTATATTCCTATTGACGTTCAAGGTCTATCAACTCAAATTGATGTCGGTACCTACATTTGTGATTCAACATAATGAGTAATATTGTAGTCATTGCTTTTTTTTCTCCATTATAATTCAACAAGCACCTCCAATATCATCACTTTTTATTGCTTTCATTTTATTAAAGTTCATGATAATTTCTTTATTTAAATATACTTATTGAGTTTATATTGTAATGACGTTTTGAAAATATATTATTGAATATTTATTTTTAATATTTGTATATATCTTTTATTATAATTTTTAGTGGAATATGTTTACATATTTTGTTTCATTTCAATTGTTGAGCGAATTCATTGTGTTTCAAAATCATTTTCAATAAAAGGCAAATTTAGGAAAAAATAATATGATAGTTATATTTTTTAAGTAATATGATTTAACATGCTCAAACGATACATTCTACTATGAAACAATTAAAAATAATATTTTGATATTATTCGCGCATTGCGCAGATACGTATACTAATCGCTATTAATAACTTATTGACCCTTTCCTATTCCCTCACGGAAATTGTTGATAGTTATAACTCTATGCATGAACATGCATTGACGGTGAAGATTGAAATATTTGAATTGCTATCAGATATAATTTTCGTATATATATATATATATATATATATATATATATATATATATAAAAGCAAAACTAAAAGCAAGACAAGAAGCCACGTGGCAAATTATTGAGAAGCCAGGTGGCAATTTTTAGGACAAAGATATAGATATGGTAATAAAAAATTTGAATTAAGAAATTAGAGATATTTAAATTTGAAAATATTAGGTTTTATAAAAAAAATTATGACTAAATTGAAAGAGTTCTAGATGAACTCTAACTATTCATATATATATATATATATATATATATAAGCAAAACTTAGGCCTAGACAAGGTACCACGTGTCAAGCTATTAAATTAGCCACGTGGCAATTTTTAAGATAATATTTAATAATGTTGTAATAAAAAATTTAAATTAAAAAATATTAAAAAGTTTGAAACTTTCAAAAGATGCAGTAAACTTAAAAATAAAGAAACATGGGTCATTTCAAACAACTTTTTAACCCAATAAAAAAGATGCATTAAATTTAAAAAAAGAAACTTAGGCCTAGACAAGATTTTTATTAAAAATAAAATAAAATCTTTATTATATATTTAAATTTAAAAATAATAATACTTTAAAAGAAAACCAAAAGACTTTTATTAGCTTAAATGTAACAATCATAGTTGAAGAGTTCTAAATAAACTCTAACTATTTCAAAATAATAATAATAATAATAATCTATTAATAAATAATAGTACAACTCATAATATTACATTTAGGATGATATATTTAACAAAAAAATATTAAATACAATATAATAATAATAATAGTAATAGCAATAAACATAATAATTGTAGTAGTAATAGTATATAGAAGACATGTAGTAGTAATTTTTTAATTTAGGAAAAAATTGTTGCGGCTAGTAGTAGTAGTTTTTATTATCTATATATATATAAAAGCAAAACTAAAAATAAGACAAGAAGTCACGTGGCAAGTTATTGAGAAACCACGTGGTAATTTTTAGGACAAAGATATAGTAATGGTAATAAAAAAAATTGAATTAAGAAATTAGAGATATTTAAATTTGAAAATATTAGGTTTTATAAAAAAAATTATGACTAAATTAAAAGAGTTCTAGATGAACTCTAACTATTCATAATTTATCCTTTTCAATATTATAAAATATATTTAAATATTAAATAATAAGAAGAGGAATAAAAATAATCTATATATATAATATTTGAATTTTAAAATACATCATCCTTTTAAAAAAATTAGAGGTATTTAATTTGAATCTATATCTATATATATATATAAAAGTAAAACTTAGGCCTAGACAAGATGCCACGTGTCAAGCTATTAAATTAGCCACGTGGCAATTTTTAAGACAATATTTAATAATTTTGTAATAAAAAATTTAAATTAAAAAATATTAGAAAGTTTGAAACTTTCAAAAGATGCAGTAAATTTAAATATAAAGAAACGTGGGTTATTTCAAACAACTTTTTAACTCAATAAAAAAGATGCATTAAATTTAAAAAAAGAAACTTAGGCCTAGACAAGATTTTTATTAAAAATAAAATAAAATATTTATTATATATTTAAATTTGAAATAATAATACTTTAAAAGAAAACCAAAAGACTTTTATTAGCTTAAATGTAACAACCATAGTTGAAGAGTTCTAAAACTCTAACTATTTTAAAATAATAATAATAATATATTAATAAATAATAGTACAACTCATAATATTACATTTATGATGATATATTTAACAAAAAAATATTAAATACAATATAATAATAATAATAGTAATAATAGTAATAACAATAAACATAATAATTGTAATAGTAATAGTATAGAGAAGACACGTAGTAGTAATTTTTTAATTTAGGAAAAAATTGTTGCGGTTAGTAGTAGTAGTTTTTATAATAACTAGTTTAGGTGTACGTGCCTCGCGTGTGTACTTCACTCTAATGAGTTCAAACGTTATACTAAATAAAAAATTTGTTTAAATAATAAAGATGGATACAATAATTAAACTAAACATCTTTTGAATATGTAAAGATAGAGAATTTATTTAATTAAACCTAACCTGTACCGAAAATGATTCTCAAAACTGATCGACATTCATCTACCACTTGTAAACTGTAATAAAATAATATGATATTAGAGACATTAAATAATACAATTAAATCTAACTTTTACACTAAAATTTCCTCAAAACGGCTGACACTCATCTACCACAAGCTAACTATAACAAAATAATACGATAGTAGAGATATCAAAATAATATAACTATACCTAATCTTTATACAATAAAAATTCTCAAGTCGGATATATTAAAGCAATACAGTTAAATTTAACCCTCACCTAAAAAAATTCTTCAAAATCGACCAACATTTATCTACCATCTGCAAACTATAAAAAAATAATACGATAAAAAAAATATCAAAATAATACAATTAAATTTAAATTTTACACACAAAAAATTCTCAAACTCGATCGATATTTGCCTACAACTTGTAAACTACCACAAAATAATAAACTAATCGAGATATTAAGACAATACAATTATTATACAAACTAATAATAAAAATATTTATTGAATTTATTATACAAAGACTGATGGCTTGTATATATTTATCCATACACTGATAAAAAAAAAGAGAAGATAATACTTTACAAAATAAAAAAATCAACTACCTAACATTTGAGCAATGCAAGTGAATCAATAGATAACTTAAAAGACAAAGGAAGAACGCACTCATTCATCCAAAAATAAAAGGTTAGAGTATACCAATTCCATATAAACCTGAATGTATATAAACCGGTAATCAGATCTATATTATTAAAGATTTGATTTGGAAAAAACGTAAAAAAAAAAAAAAAAACAGGCACGCATATATGTTATTAAAAGATCTAAGCATATTGTGTGCATAAATTAATATAAATAATTATTCTCTAGATCTCAATATTTATAGAAGTATTTCCTTAATAGATTTTTATTTTAGGAGTATTTTTTTAGTTAACCAAAAATATTAGTAATTGATTCTCCTTCCATATATTTTAGAGTCCCACATATTTTAGGAGTTTAGTATAATAAAAAATAATTAAATAATAAATTGAATAAAATAGTGAAAAGACAGTTTTGTCTAAAATAGAGTTTTTAATGAAGGACAAAAAGTTCAAATTACTTTTCTAAGGGGCTTCACACTTTTAATATATTATAGATATAGATTATAGATATAGATATATATTATAGATATAGATTATAGATTATAGATATAGATATATATTATAGATATAGATTATAGATTATAGATAACAATAATAATAATAATAAATATCTATATATATAAAAGCAAAACTAAAACAAGACGAGATGTCAAGTGACAAAATATTAAAATAGCCACGTGCAATTTTTAAGACAATATTTAATAATGTTGTAATAAAATTTTTAAATTAAAGAATATTAAAAACTATAATTAAAAAGTCCTAAATAAACTCTATGTATTAATTAATGATATTTTTCAACCAAGAAAATCTTGCTGACCTAAAAAAGAGGGGTGGATTAGTAAGTATAAACTTTCAGCAATTTAAAATCTGTTGATGCGAAAATTATAATTGGGGTAACTTTAAAAATTAATCCTTAACTTTAAAAAAAACTTTAAACCTCAATTAACTTTCATTTTTTTAAAAAGTCATATCGGACAAACAAAATTTAAAGAATCCAATTTTAAAATTATAAACTCTACCCTAATCTGAACTATTATTTTCATTATTTTTAATTTGTTGATGCAAAAATTAACTTTCATTTTTTTAAACTCCAATTTTAAAAATTAATCCTAACTTTAAAAAAAAGATGCTTAAATATAGTAACTTAAAAAAAAAAAAAAAAAGGGTTAGTGAGTTAGTAACTTTCAGCAATTTCCAAGCAGTTTTTTAACTCAGGTAATAATCAACTAAAAAAATATTTTAACTAGATAACAATTTTGAATTTTCAGTGATTATAACTATTTCTATAATTTTAGAGTTTTAATTTTATCTCAACTCTTAGTAATTATCCTGACTTAATTTGAATTTGAATTTAAAATAGAGTTTTAATTTTATCTCAACTCTTAGTGATTATCCTGACTTAATTTAAATTTGAATTTAAAATATTGATATCCCAACTCTTTTATCATTATCTCTGTAATTCAAAAACTATAGCATTACTATAAATACATATCATGTATTTCAACTTCATCATAAAAAATAAAAATAAAACACCATCCAATAGCTATAAACTAAGTTTCAGAACATATGCTTTTACAGACAAGGTATGCGTAACAAAAAGCCTTTCGAATCCGTGTTACTACCAAAATACATTGTTAATTTTTAACTCCTTCCACTGATAGAAATCATTCTTATTCTCTCACTCTCAAGGTTTCTTTTTCCATCACCTATTCAAATCTCATTTTTCTCTTATATTTTGATTGAAATTAGTGCCGTTTTATGGTCAATTTGTTTGATAAATCCATGCATGCATATTTTTTGTGTGTGTATAAATTGGCTCATTTCTGTAGTTTTGGTTGATTTTGTGTGTTGGCATTTGTATTGCAGCTTCAGAAGCCATCGCATTTTACTTCTTATATTGATTAATAGCGCCATAAACAATGAAAATACATTTCGGGTCGCCTCTTCTTTAAGGTATTTTGCTTCCTTCGACTGATTTTTTTTTTAAAATTTTAAGAAATAATAACCACACTTCTGTTAATGGTGAAATAATAACGACATGTTTTAATTGATTAAAAATATAAAGATAAAAATTTAACAATAAAATTAATAATTATTTAATATGTCATATTTTATAATTTTTAAAAATCAGTCAATGAAATGATTAACAAATTACTAATATTTTTCTTTTTATATCGACCTAAAATGATTAAAATTGTGATTAGTTATTAAATATCCAGTAATTTCATTATTAATAATTATTTTAATATTTTATTGACTGTTGAAGTATGTTAATGTCATATAATAAAAGTTGGTTAATTTTCTAATTTCAAAGTGAACAAGCTAATATTTTCTTAATAAAATTTTTAAAAAAAAATCACGCATCGTACGAGTATACTAGTATTTTTAAAATTCAAAGAATGTGAGCTTGAAAAAAGAAATTTTTTGTTGCATATGATGAGGAGAGTTGCCTCTGTAGTACTAAAACTCAAGCCATTAAGAATAATAGTTAAGGACCGTGATAAAATTTTATTTATAGTACCTTTTTACAATTTTTTAAAAGGTTTTATTACTCTTAGCATTAGATATGTTTAGATGCAAAGGTGGAGCTATGTTTTTTGATTTATGAATTTTCAATTTTAATTTTTTTTATTTATTGGGTTCGCAATTTAATTATTTAAACGTATTAAATAAAACTTTTAGTAAGAAAATTTCCCACCTGCATAGAGATACGAAAAATCAAATATTCTTCCGAGACCAAAAACTCTTAATTAAAGAGTGAAATTATTTCCACCAAACTAATTGTAAATAATTAAATAAATTTAAACATTAAATTTAATTTACTTGAATTTGAAAAACTAAAAAAATCCTAATACATTTTACATGTTTGAGTATTAGAAAAGTTTGTATACCTAATTATAAAAGTATATCTAATGGGTTAATTGACCCATTAACCCAACCCACTTTTTCATTTTAAGAGATTTTGTTCATGAACTTCAATATGTCAATTTAATTTTTTGTTTAGCATTTTTAAGTAGATGATGCATCTATTTGTCCTTATTTTTCTTTCTTTGTCCCCATTTAATTATTATAGTCCACATATATGATTAGATAAATCAAGTATCACTTTCAAGCAAGCAATTCGATCAAGTAGGACGTCTAAACAAGCAGGACGTCTAAGCTAGTTGGTCTCTTTATCCCGCATTCATTTGCTTTCTAAATCTTATAAATTATTTTCTTGACTTTTGCACACTTGAATACCTTAGACTTTAAGCTCAAATATAATCTTATTTTTTCCAAGCCCGATTAATCTCATTGATATAATTTAGTCGTATACATGTGACTTGGGTGTAAATAAAAATTGGGAAAAGGACATGGCATGATCATTTTTAAAAAAAAAAATGGCCGACATGTGAAAAGGTGGACATGCTGTAGCCAGTCGTTTAAATTAATTCTCCTTTTTAGCCATTTGGCCCAATTGGACACATGCAGTCTCAATATTCAATTGATACACTTTTATACCAAACTGATACACTTTTATACTATATTGATACACCTTTTAAAAAAGAGAAAGGGAATTTTATACAAGCACATGCAGTCCCTATACCCAATTTATACTCTTTTATACAATATTAATACACTTTTATACTATATTGATACACTTTTATACTACATTGATACACTTTTATACCGCATTGATACACTTTTATACTAGATTGATGCATTTTTATACCATGTTGATACAGTATATATACCATAAAAATACACCTTTTACAGAAAAAATTTGTGCAAGCATATACAGTAATTCGTTATTCGCGAAAACCTAAAATTTTGTGCAAGCATATACAAAATTTGAATCCTCATTAACGCCATTAATGAAAAGAAAATGACCATAACCATTACAATGAATCAAACCATGCAAAACATGATTGTCAATTTCAAATGAATCACTTCCCAATGGCTTTTTCCAGTTCTCATTTGCCGGTATTATCAAATGGTACCTTATTTTCAACACATAATGGTGCCCCCATCCTTCAACAATAACAACAAAAAAAAATACTCCATAACAATAAACAAACAAAAGTACCACAAAAATTGAGTGTTCATTTTGCTTTACCAGTGAATTTGCAGTGATCGCAGAAAAAATGAAGAAAAAGTTGAGTAGTTTTTTCAATGGTGTAGAGTGGGAAAACTGCACCAGTTGAATTGGAAATCAACCAAGTAGACCAAATTAAAAAAACAGAGAGTGTGTAATCTTCAATAGTAGCAAATTCTTAAAGGAACATTCCAATGTTATCACATATTTTTTGCTAAAAAATATGTGTATCTGTAGATTTTGGTGATGGGTTTTTCTATTTTTTCTGTTTTTTCAGTTAATTTTTTATTGAATTTGGTGAAGATTTAAATTTTGGTATCTGAAATTGGAAATTGGGGTGAAATTGATTGAATTTTGGTGGGTTGATTTTTTTTTTTTTTCTAATTTCTATGTGAAATCCATTATATGGTTGGAATGGAGAAAAGCGTAGAGAAGAAGATGAAATGATACACTGTTTATATCGGGAGTGGCTATTTAGTGGGTATTTAATTGTGGGTGCTATTTTTGTGGTATTAATTTAGTTTTACGTGTCATTTTTGTCCTTTCCCCATAAAAACTTTATCGATAACGTCTTCTTTAAAATCACATAACATTTAATCTGAAATTTGAATTAACGAGTGATTTATTTTACTGAAAACTAGACTCAAAAGACTTTTGATTTGATAGGTAATACAACTTCGAACTTGTAGACACGTAAAATTTATTGGATCAAATTCATATAAAATTTGAATTTGATCCATATTTTATTAGGTTTAAAATTATTTTGGGCTTTAAAAATAATAAGCCAATTTTATTCCTCATCAAGGTTCATCTCACCTTGAAGCCAAAACTCGTCAAGTGACATGACATCCCAGTCAAATCATCAATGAGACTCCGCCACATGTACAAATGATGTGGAAATCTCATTCAAATTCAACAACCAATCAAAAGTCGCCAAGTGTCAAAGTGACATGTTTCGGCCAATAACAAGTAACTAGGCCTACCCCTTACAACTATAAATAGGAGGGTTACATAACATTCTAGAGGAAGAGGATAGAGAGGAGACATTCGGAAAAGAGAACTTTGAAAAGCATTGGCATCGTCAGCATTGACTATCAAGTTCTTACAAGGAGCAATCAACGGGGTTCTTCCCGGAGATTATTCCAAAGCGACAAAACATTTTCCGACATTCCCAACAATTGAAATACGTCTCTAGGAGTCCAAATCATCCAACGATTCGAGAAACATGCTACTAAAGGCCCTCAGATCATTTCTAATTTTAGGAGAGAAGAATCAAGAGAACAACAGAATTGTACTCACAAGATTCATTTAAATAAAATTATTCTTTTTGTTTATTTTATTTTTGCTTGCAGTTAATTTTCAGCACTACGAAAATTTGTTGCGAACAAATTTTGGCACGTCCAATGGGATCAGTTTTGCTCTTCATATCTTCCTTCTACAAATTGAAAAATCACAAATTCAACTACTGCAATAGACTTCCGAAAAATTAATGACGTTTTGTGTAAGAAGTCTACTACTGCCACATCTACTGAGATCAAACTTGTTTGCCCCATCAATCGGCGCAATCTTAACGCTTGTGCTTTGGATGGATCTCAATACTTCACCTTTTTGGAGACGACGGAAAGAAGAAAATCTTAATTTTTGGCTGTAACTACAACCCCTAGGAGAAATTTTATATCTAAGTTATCAGATGAACTGTCTGCAACTTTGGAGAATCTGAAGAATTTAATAAATTCTTCAACTTCAATGAAAGTCAACACCTTCATGGTTAATACAGTTGACATGGATGAGAAGTTTGCAATGATGAAGTAAACCATTAAAGCCTTAAAGAAGTCTGTTGATGAGAAAGATCGTCAAATCACCCGACTTATGAGAAAGTTAGATCTCTACAATCCTGGAGAGTCAAAATATAATCTAACACCGCAAGAAAAAGTTGATGGTGAATCTCTCATCAAGTCAAGTGAAAAGCAATGCGTTGATCAGTCTGCTTCAGTGTCCACTCTAATAGTTCAACAACTGCAAGATATGATTGCAAACACCATCAAGGCATAATATGGCGGTCCGTCACAAAGTTTCATAGGATGCTCAAAGCCGTACTCTAAGAGAATCGAGGGCTTACCGATGCCAATTGGATATCAACCATCAAAGTTTCAACAATTTGATGGAAAGGGAAATCCAAGGCAACATATCGCTCATTTTGTTAAAACTTGCAGCAGTGCTGGCACACATAGTAATCTTCTTGTAAAACAGTTTGTTCGATCTTTGAAAGGCAACGCCTTTGATTGGGACACAGACTTAGAGTCTGAATCAATTGATTGTTGGGAGCAACTAAAAAGTCAGTTCCTAAATCATTTCTACAACACCCATCGTACGATCAACATGATGGAGTTGACAAACACAAAACAAAGTAAAGATGAGCATGTAGTGGACTACATAAATCGCTGGCGAATATTAAGCTTCGACTGCAAGGATCAACTTTCTGAAACTTTCACGATTGAAGTTTGCATTCAAGGGATGCATTGGGGCCTTGTGTATACCCTCCAAGGAATTAAACCTTGTACTTTTGAAGAATTAGCTACGCGGGCTCATGACATAGAGCTAAGCATTGAAAATCTTAGAATAGCGTCACCTATTTTTGGTCCTAGAAAAGAAGTCACGAAATTTAAAGACTCATCAGAAGATCAAATTGGGGAATCTATGACGACAACTGTGAGTTTTACGAAGACCTCCACAAGACAAAAATTAAAAGAGAAAGCTCCAAAGCAACAAATACGAGAGGTGAAAAATCAACCAACCTTGAAGGAGTTACAAGTAAGGGTATATCCTTTCCCCGACTCTGATGTTCCTGGGATTCTTGATGAGTTGCTAGTCAAAAGAGTCATTGAACTTCCCAAGTCAAAGTGACCTGAAAAATCAAACAAAGTTGATGGTCCTAAATACTGGAAATTTTACCACATTGTTGGTCATCAAACCATAAAATGCTTCATCCTGAAGAAAAAGATCATGACATTAATGCAAGAGAAAAAGATCATCATTGATGATGGCGATATAGTTGACGCAAATCATGTTAGCGCCAAAATGCACCATATGAAAGGTTCAATTTCAAAAGCTCTACAAGCCACGCGCTCTGTGGAATCACTAAAAGTTGAAGGAATTATTATGCTACAATTTGGAAGCTTTGAACCAATTGGGGTTCCAGCCTTGAAAAAAACAACGAGCAAATCCATGCAAAATGACTTCTCCAACAACAAGAAGGGTGATACTTGGACATTGATCGCTCGCAAAAGAAAAAAATGTCAAAGGGATTCTAAACTCCAACTTCCAAAAGTCGACACAAGATCAAGTGCAAATCTGCTTCAACCAATGGGGTCAATAAATACCAAACTGAAGTGCAATAATACTCCATTACAAAGGGTTGGAAGAAAAGTTACATTACAAAAATTCTTTTCCAAAATGCTCCTCGATGCACGAGCCTAAATTACAAGTCAAAAATGCTCCTTGATGCATGAGCCTAAACTGCAAGTCAAAAATTCTCCTTGATGCACGAGCCTAAACTGCAAGTCAAAAATGCTTCTCAACACACGATCTTAAACTGCAAGTCAAACACTCCTGGCTCGCATGAGTCTAAACTGTGAACGGATCTAAAAAAAAATTATTATTAAAAAAAAGAAAAGTATGAAGCTTGAATGCATATTTGGAGTTCTTTGAAGATGTCGTCCTTAAAGCAAAATAATTCTTTATTATCTTTCAAGCATTAAAGTCTTCTCGACAAGAAAAAGACTTGTGGTACTTTGAATATTGCTCTAGCCTGGCCTTTAACATATTTCAGAAGTGAGGCGGCCGAAAACTTGAAGTAGATGATGAAATTCATGAAGTACCCAAAATCTGATGAGAAATAGAGTAGCACAAGATTTAGACTGCAACTCTGGAAAAGTACCTGAGAAGATATAAAAGTTCTATGATGGTGGTTTTCACGTGGGACGTAGCTCTACAAATCTACTTTCCAATGCAAAAAATGACACTTGATTTTGATACTCTCACGTCGAGATATGGAATGTATCGTGACGCTACACAAAGCTGATGAAACAGGCAAAATGAGATTAGAAGACCATTTTTGGGGCAATATCTGGGATGATTCGGATGCAATCTGATTATGGATTCCACATAATAGGTATCTCTATGAATCTACTTTCCAATGCAAAAACAGTACCTAATTCTGATACTCCCACATCGAGATATAGAATTTATCGTGACGCTGCGCAAAGCTGAAATAACTAGCGAACCAAGATTAGAAGGCCATTTTTGGAGCGACATCTGGGATGATTCGGATGCAATATGATTGTGGTTTTTGCGTGATATGTATATATGCAAATCTACTTTCTAATTCAAAAAACTTCACTTAATTCTGATACTCCCACGTGGAGATATGAAATTTATCGTGACGCTGCACAAAGCTAAAAAACTAGCGAACCAAGATTAGAAGGCCGATTTTGGAGCGATATCTAGGATGATTCAAATTCAATCTGATTGTGGTTTATGTATGAGACGTAGATCTGTGAGTCTAGTTTCCAACTTAAAAAATGGCTCCTGATTTTGATATTTCTAAGTCAAGATATAAGAGTTTTTGGGAGACTGCACAAAACAAGTAAAAAGTGACAAAATAGAACCGAAGGTCTGATTTTGAAACGATACCTGGGAAGATCTGGAGATAAATTGAGCATGGTTTTTGTGTAGAATATAGACTCATGAGTCTACTTTTGAGTCTACTCCCTGTGTCAATATTATCAATCTAGATGGCACCACATACGTGCTCCTTGAAAAGAATGGGATGCTCTTACTCGAAGCCTTTTTATTGTCGAGCCTCACGGATGAGATACACCACACGTTTGCTTTGCAAGGATGAACGCCAGACACTCATAACTTTATCATCACAAGGTCGCAAGAATGACACCAAGTACATGCTCACTGAAGCTAAAATGGGGAACTTTCAGCATCGTCAAGGATGAAATCAAATCATTCCAAGTCACTTTCTTATCAAGTAGTAAGGAAGTAGTGCACCAAATGGTTCAATACCAATCATGTCAATATTTTTGGTCTGACATCAAAACCATTTGCATAAATTTGCACAAAAAAATAAAGATGGAACACATCTACAGTATTGACCGGATGAAGCTTCTCGGTTCTATGCGGATTGATGCCAACTACGTGAAACTTCAATTTGGCAATAAGTGTCGGTACCAAATGCATGATGCTTCGATTTGCTATGATCAACATTGGAGAAATACATCAATTTAGTTCAACATGGCTGATATCGATTAGCATGAAATTTGGTTTTCAATCATTGATCTTCTATGCCGAGATGCAAGGAGTTTTTTATGTCAAGATTTAAATAAATAGGCACAAATTTTCTTGCCAAGGATAGAAAAGAGTTTCTCTGAGTGTCCGTTTCCAAGCCGTGAGAGGGAATATTGCTCGCTAAATCCTTGAAAAAATGGTGAAGCACCTAGTTGTTGCTCATTAAAAACTGCAACTCGAAAAATGATGCCTCAAGTGGTTCTTGACCAATCATCCGAACAATGTTTGTATATGTTTGGTGTGATATAGACACCACTTGCATATTTTCATGAACCTACAAAAAAAAAGCAAAGAGAAGTGATCACGAACATGCTATCTGGAGTCATGACATAACAGCTTATAGTGTCAACTTCAAAAATTGATTTTCGTTAATAAAGAAGGAGTTTGACATTGATTTTTGGATATGACGCAACAATACAAGTCTAGTCTCTTCAGAACTAAGTCATTCAACATTTGGACATTTCTACTGTCAGACATGATTTTTTTTACTCTGCGGGTGTTTGAAGTTGAAAATCAAGAAAGACACTCCATGTACTTGTTTCGCCGATGTTGCAAGGAGGTTGTATACTTTGTGTGGCGTCCACCAATGCTGCAAATAAAGGTTGAGGTGCACCAACAGTGTTTTCTAAATACATGGTCCCAAAGAGGCCAAGGGATGTCTTTACAAGGGTTACAGATTTCAAAAGATTGTGGTTGATGTGAGTTCATAACATCTCTTTATATAGAGGCTCCTATGAAGAATTTTCAGTTTATGTACAAGGAATGTTGTGGTGAAATTAGAAGATGAGAATCTCTGGGAATTTCAAATTGTCAATCACTTGAAAAATTACCATATTGAGGAGATTTCATTGGAGGTGACTTTAATTCTTTCTTGAAATCAAAAGAAAAGTTCATATTTTTTTCCTTTGTACATGAAACCAAAAGGGAAGTTGATATTTTTCTTTGGTACATGAAATCAAAAGGAAAGTTAATATTTTCCTTTGGTACAAAAAGATCAAGTCAACTTTTTTTACTTCATATGTGCAATATATCAAGTGAGGGGGTTGTGTTGATCCTTTTAATTCAAATACATTGAGAGAATCACATTGTTGTGCAAGTAAAAACAACTTAAATAAATAATAAGGTGGTGATTTCTCATGTTCATACTTATCCAAGAAGAGTAAAAAAAATCAAGTTGGTCATTTTTTTAATACTCTTGAAATAATATCAAGTTTGTACTCGATTGTGGATGAAAAATGAGAATCACCACAAACAAATTGTTGGTTGCTTTGATGAAGACTTTCACGACATGAAAGTTCATGGAGGAAACTTTAGTTAGACCACTCATAAGTATTGGTCTAACTAGGATGCACCAATGAGAAACAAATACCTTTGAAGTCAAGAGAATGAAAACACATTCATGAGTACTTCAAGTCTCGCCGTCAAGTTTTGGCAAGCCTACAAGTCGACCAACCTTGAAGTAAGGGGTATCTGTAGACACATAAAATTTATTGGATCAAATTCATATAAAATTTGAATTTGATCCATATTTTATTGGGTTTAAAATTATTTTGGGATTAAAAAATAATAAGCTCATTTTATTCCTTATCAAGGTCCATCTCACCTTGAAGCCCAAACTCATCAAGTGAGGTGGCATTCCAGTCAAATTTAAGACCAATGAGACACCGCCACATGTACAAATGATGTGGAAATCTCATTCAAATTCAACAACCAGTCAAAAGGTGCCCAAGTGTCAAAGTGACATGTTTCGGCCAATCACAAGCAACTAGGCCTACCCCCTACAACTATAAATAGGGGGGTTACATAACATTCTAGAGGAAGAGGCTAGAGAGGAGAAATTTGGAAAAGAGGACTTTGACAAGCATTGGCAAAGTTAGCATTGACTATCAAGTTCTTACAAGAAGCAATCAACGGGGTTCTTCCCGGAGATTATTCCGAAGTGACATAACACTTTTCAATATTTTCGACAATTGAAATACGTCTCTAGAAGTCCAAATCATCCAACAATTTGAGAAACACGCTACTAAAGGCCCTCGGATCATTTCTAAGTTTAGAAGAGAAGAATCAAGAGAACAACAGAATTGTACTCACAAGATTCATTTAAATAAAATTATTTTATTTATTTATTTTATTTTTGCTTGCAGTTAATTTTCAGCACTACGAAAATTTGTTGCAAACAGAACTCTCCATGCCTTGGAAGATATGCTTATTCAAAGTTAGACCATAACCAATCGTTTGGTATTGTGCTTAATTGATGACATTTCCATATTTGACTTTACTTGTGAACTTATGAGCGTTTGATAGGGTATATAATAATAATAATGTAAAATAGGATGTATTAGTAATAATTGCATTAATAATGCAAGTATTAGTTATGTTTGCATTAGTTATGATGCATTTTTTTTATTCATTGTTTGGTTTTGTGTATTAAAATAACATATATTGCATATCTTTGTTTTAAAAAAATATTTATTTACAAAAATTTCCCTCCACAATTATGGTGGAAAGAATGTTAAAGGTTTTAAAGAGTAATTGTGTCTTTATTCTTGCTAATGTATGCTTTAGAATCTATTGCATTACTAATACCATGAATTTTGATGTATTAGTAATGCACACCTCAATACACAATCAAGTGTATAACTAATACAAGAATTAGTTATACATAAACCTAAAAAATGAATAAAACAAGGAACTAATAGTACACAAGACTACTACATGCATTATTTTTTTTCAATACACTCTACCAAATGAGCCCTTAATTTTTGTAGATCAAATCCATTCTAAATCTTTCAATTTTAAAATTTTATCGATGTCAGCTAGTCGTACATGTACAAAACTTATGGAGTGTTACATTATTTCCCTCGAGACCATTCGTCTTGAATGAAAGCTAGGACTTACTATGAACTTAACTGTGAGATTTTTCAAAATTCCAACAAAGTTTTCTCTAATCAGGCCTATTCAAAATCTGCAGCTAACCAGAATACATATAAATATGCTTCACATGGTGTCGCAACAAATATAACACATAATTAAATAACAAATGGGACTCTCCTCCATGCCACACTTTACATAGGAACAACGACAAGATAATTTAAAAATTTTCATGCCCAAACACTTCGATACAATTCTAACTCTAGCTTAGAAAGTTTCAAATATGTACTTCCTCCATTTCAATTTAAGTGATTTCTGAGAGTCAAAACACCTTAAGTTTCAAAGCAAATTTGGGCATGAAATCTTTAAGTTTTTTAAAAATAAAATCTATATATTTGAAATTACGTAAAAGTACTATAAGTTACAATAATTAATAATTTAAAATATTTAAGAGGTATATAAAAAATATGATGATCAAAAATAAAAAAAATTATTCTTTAGAATTTCAAAAGGTGCTACATAAATGACAACAAACGACGTAACTAATTTTTATTTATTTTTTCATGGACAAACTCACATGAGAAGATTTGGGTAAAAGGACATTCTCAAAATTTAATTGGAGAAATAGACACCATTTTCTTTTCCATTTAAATTTTTAGGGTTTAGAATAAAAGGGTGGGATATGGGTAAAAGTGAAAAAACGAAAAAGTTTTGGCACCCCTTAAGTCTTTTAAAAATAATTTTCACACCCCACTTTTTTATTAAATACCAAAAAAAAATTCTCTCTCCTCACTCTCCCATCGTCTCTCCCGCTACTTTTGCACTCATCCACCATTTTTTATTCTACCTTGTGTAAATCTTCAAGAACTTCAATCTTCAACTTCAGGTAATTTCTATTCATCTCCCGAGTAATTTGTGCTCCATATTGATGATTTTTTTTTATTTTTTTTGTTGTGTTAGTTTGTGTCAATTTAGTTTCTTTGAGAGAAAAAAATTTGAATTTTTTTTTAAAAATAGGGATTGATTTTACTGAAATTCTTTATTTTTAGTTGGTATTTATTTGATTGTTGATGGATAATTGGTGTATATCGATTATCCTTGTCGGTTGCATGGTGAAATTATTTTGCTAATTTCATCGATAATGTGCTAAGAAATTTGATTTTTCTTCAATGTAATGGTGTTGTAGATGCATGTTCTTGTTGGGGAATCCTTGGTTTGAATCATAAGTTGTTCTTGTTCTGTTAATAGACTGTTGGGTTGATTAGGTATTTGTTTGATTTGGACGAGAATAGATAGATTTTTTTTTTGAAAAATGAGGCTTCATTTTACTGAAAATCTGTGTTTTAAAGTTGATATTTATTTGATTGTACATTGTTTTTGATGAATCATAATTTCCCTCGACGATTGCACTACGAATTTAAAAAAGAAGAAGTAAAATAAAATAAATAAACATCATTCACGCAATGTAAAGTGAATAAATATCATAATATAAAAGTACAAAAAAATTAGACACCCGATCAAATGAGTATAGGGGAGGATAATGGTAGTAACAATCAATTACTCAGTACAAACGTCTGTATGGAGAAGGACTTTTTATTTTCAAACACTACTTGTCCATTGAACACTCACAAGTGACAACTATCACTCTTTCTTATGCTCATTACACACGTCTAGTCTCATATCATGATATATAGTTGTTCTTTAGTGCTTGGATGATTCATATTTATTTTATTTTTAATTTATTTTATTTTTTCTCCTTTTTTATCCCATCTAAATGATCTACGACTACGGTGTGCCTTAGATAATACTTGATCACGTTCAAAAGTGATTGGGTGTCACAATTGATGTATAAAAATTACTTTACAATGTTTGAATGGTATTAATTGACATAATTTAATTTAATTTATCCTTTTTTATCATTATTTTAAACCGTCCATATATTCAGTAAGTTGAGCATAGACTCTTGCTTAGGTCGATAATCGATCTGAGTATAAATCGATAATATGTCTATACACTGAATAATCAACAAAGACATCAATATATAATTCTTATATTGCATAGTCGATTATATGCTCAATATTTTTTTCTTATGTTTAATGAAATAGTCTTTACAAATCTTTAAACATACTGTACTAATGAATCATCAACAAAGACATCAGTATATAATTCTTATATTGCGTAGTCAATTATATCCTCAATATTTTTTTCTTATGTTTAATGAAACAATCTTTACAAATCTTTAAATATATTGTACTGATGAGTCATCAACAAATACATCAGTATATTATTCTTATATTGCATAGTCGATTATATCCTCAATATTTTTTTTCTTACATTTAATGAAACAGTCTTTACAAATCTTTAAACATAGTGTACTGATGAATCATCAACACAAATATCAGTATATAATTTGTATTTAGCATAGTAGATTATATCCTCAATATTTTTTCTTACATTTAATGAAACAGTCTTTAGAAATCTTTAAACATACTATACTGATGAATCATCAACAAAGACATAAAAGTTCATTATACATAAATGAAAGATAAAGTAAACACGAACTTATATTTAAATAAAAGTTCATTGCATGTAAATATACAAATTTTGAGACAAAATTCCAACCAAATAGACAAAAAGGGAAGCTTTCATTTACAAAATTCCGCCATGAAAGCTTGCACAATAAACTACATTGTTTTAAACTAAACTAGACTAGGGGGGAGAAGGGGGAGTGAGGAGTTCATTGATGATAGGCGTATTTACACGCCTAAAGTACTATAATTTACCCATATTTTAGCTAAGTTTTGAGGACAAAATATATAATTCATGCACTTTTAGTCTTTTTTCCTGTAAGTGAGCTAATAAACGTGATTAACAAGTTTTCAGGTATAAATGATGCAGATTTCAGCATATTATGGATAACTTGACGCCCAAGGAATCTTCACAAAAGAAGGAAGGGAAAACTTGGGCGCCAAGGACCAAAAGTGACGCATGGAATATCTGTCCCGGGCAAAAACAGCATTTCCAAAGACTTTGGGGATCAGCAGTAACTTATTAGAATTAGGATAATGATGCAGTAACCTAGTAGGACTAGGATAAGTAATGCAGTATCTTAGTAGGAATAGGATATGGGTGTTATAAATACCCTATTTTGTTAGAGATTTTAAGCATTCTACTTCTAGTTCCGAATCATTCTAATTCTTCCATCAATTCAAATTCTCATACTTTTACTTTTTATTCAACACTTTCAATTCTTATTCTCTTCATCTATTCAATTCTTAATTTCCACAACAAGAGAACCACTATTCTAAAAGGGAATTCACGCCTAACGCCATACCAAACCCTACTACACGTGAGATCTTTATTTTGGTATAATGATAAAGTCTATTGTGATTTCCGTAGCACTCATGAATAGCTAAACTTCTCTGTTGGGGTTATGAAAGCCTTATGAGATACTATCTATTGCTATGAGTTTGTGAGTTCGTGACTCGTATGATGCTTATATCATTATTCTCTTCATCTTAATGCAAATTCTTGTGGTTGCAAACGCATAGAATACGCCAGTATAGCATTAACTTGTTCGAAAGAAAAGTTATATGTATGGAAAAGAGATAATGTCAAGGTAATAGGGCACCAACCCCTGTTAAAAAGTTAGTGTCGTAACTGGATTAACCTCTTGAAGAGTTCGTACCGTTAGACACGCTTTAAGCTCGAAAGAGTTAAAGTGAAATAATCCTTGATGGTCGAAAGACGCCTGGATTTACCATAGAATACAACTCTCTATAAGCACATGCATGTCTGAATTCCGCATAACTCATAGCCAATAAAGACGTATAACTCATAAGGTGGACATAACCCCAACTCTCAATTCTCATTGGTTAAACATCCTACTAAATATTCTTTCTTTTTACTTTGCTATTTTCCGTTTTCACTTTGTTACATTATTGCACGTTACAATCCCTCCTTTTACGAGACTTGCACCAAAAGTCTAATAATCTTTGCTTACGTAGTGACCAAGTATTCTCTGTGGGATCGATACCCAACCCAGTTGGGTTATATATTTGACAACGACCGCTTACACTCTTACGAGAGTTGTAGTTTGAGCGTTATAAAAAATTGGCGCCGTTGCCGGGGAATACGGTTGTCAACTACGTTTGTGATAGTTACTAGACCCTTTGGTCAAAGATTCTCGTACTTTACTTTTAGTTGTTGTTTTTGTTTTCTGCAGGTTTTGTTCAGTGCATGCCAAATACTCGAAGTTCTGGTCAACCATTATTACCCATAAACCCTGAACCGCAACTTATTGGCAGAATGGATGCACAATGTGACATTGACAGAAGGGCGACTCAACAGGAGCAGGCTAGACTAGATGCACTGGCAGCTGCTCAAGTACATCAACAGAATATTGATAACCCAAGGCGAACAACAAATCTTGATGATGAGGACCTGGGTGATGATGAGTTACTGAATCCACGGCGTGCAGATGAAGTGGCAGCACCTATGCATAGGAGAGATCGTCAAGCTAGAATGAGACCTGACCGCCGAGCTGTGCAGGCTCCTTTTGATGATGATGATGACGATATGGATGGAGCTGGTGCTACAGGAGCTATTATTCCTCCGCCCTTGGCACCTGGAGCAAAGTTCAATATCACCAGCACCATGATTCAACTATTGCAGCTCAAGGGATTATTTGGTGGACTTGCAGGCGATGATCCGAATATGCATCTGATCAACTTCATCTCTACATACAAGTCATTCGACAATCCAGGCGTTGGACAGAATGCAATTCGGCTGCGCTTATTTCCATTGTCTCTGTCTGGGGAGACAACTCTATGGTTGAACGGGCTAACTCCTGATTCTATTACTAATTGGAGGCAACTGAAAGACGCTTTCCTAGAAAAAATTTTTCCTCCATCCAAGAGAGCCCAATTAAGGGATGAGATCAGCAATTTTCGACAGCTTCCAACTGAAGCTCTCCACAAAACATGGGAGAGGTTCAAGAAGAAGCTTATGCGGTGCCCAAATCATCAGATGACCAACATCCACTTGATGGAGATATTATACAGGGTTTTGAACTCAGTGACTAAGCCAGTGGTTGATAATGCTGCAGGTGGGTCATTCATGGACCTTACTTTTCTTGAGGCAAGTGATATGCTAGATCGTATGACAAAGAAGAGTAGAGCTTGGCATACCAGGGATTCTGAGGTAGCAAGCTCTACCGTATCTGTTGGCATGACTGCAGAACAGAGGCATAGACAAGAGGAACGTGATCAAGATATGACGCACATGAAAACACAGATGGATCTTCTTACAAAGAATTTATTATCAGGGAAGACCGAAAAAGTCAAAGCAGTTGCGTCAAAAGGAAGAGACGAATCCGATTCCGAGGAAGAAGCCAACTACTTGAATAATCAGGGGGGTTTCCGAGGCAATGCCCAAGGAAATCAAGGTTGGATCTATTATGATAAATCTGGATACAAGGACCGCGATCAAGGTAGTTGGAAAAACAATACCGATAGGAGTGGTTTGTATGTTCCCCCAGGAAGACGAGACACCACTGCATCTGGGTCGGGAAATATGGAAGAGATGATGACTAAACTGTTGAAAGGAGTGGAAGCAACCAGCGCGGGAGTAACGGAGGTAATAAATGATTTGTCCTCAATGAAGCAATTGGTTGACTCACATTCCACTTCAATAAAACAAATAGAGAAGCAATTGAGCCAACTTTCAGCAGCACTCAATCAAAGAAAGGCAGGCACTCTACCTAGTGACACTGTGCAAAATCCAAGGAACGACGGATCATGCATGGCTATTACTACCAGGAGTGGTAAGGTGCTGGAAAATTCATCCCAAAGCAAGCAAGTGGCCGAAAATAAGGAAGATGATGACGCCATAGAAGCTGACCAAGACGTTCATGACGTCACTCCTCAACATCCATAGTCTGAAAATATCACTGAACCAAAACAAGATAAAAAGAAAGTGGTGGAGAAAACTATTCCCCTTCCACCACCACCTTTTCCTCAAAGATTGAAGAACAAGGCGGATGATACAAGGTTCAGCAAATTCATGACTATGTTAAAACAGCTAACCATTAATGTTCCGTTGGTGGAAACACTTGAACAAATGCCTGGGTATGCGAAATTCATGAAGGATCTTTTGACAAAGAAGCGGGCAGCAAGCTATGAGTTGACAGATACTGTTCATCATTGCAGCGCAATTGCCACCCGATCACTAGTTCAGAAGAAGGCCGACCCCGGTGCTTTCACTATTCCTTGCACCGTTGGATCTTTGAATTTTTCCAAAGCATTATGTGATTTAGGAGCCAGCATCAATTTGATGCCATTATCTATTTACAAAAAGTTGGGGTTGGGTGATCCTACTCCAACCAACATGAGGCTCGTAATGGCGGATAGGTCGGTAAAACGACCTGTTGGTATTCTATGTGATGTATTGGTGAAGGTTTCTTCATTCATCTTTCCAGCAGACTTCGTTATTTTAGATTGTGAGGCAGACTCAGAATTTCCCATAATCTTGGGGCGCCCTTTCCTTGCAACAGGAAGTGTGCTTATTGATTTAAGAGCTAATGAGCTTTTATTCCGAATAAATGACAAAGTAGTTCGCTTTGATGTGTGCAAATCAATGAAGAACCCCAAAGAGCTGAACGTATTCTCGGTAGCTGATGTTTATGTTGATGATGAAAAAGAATTATCTGAAGAGGAGCAGATTATTGACGACCCATTGGAGGTTGCGCTCATGAATTTTGAACACAAGGATGCTGAAAACTATGAAGAAACTATTGGTGCTCTAACAAGATTTGGGTCATATCCTCATGCTCCCAAGAAGCTGGACCTTGATCATAAAAATCGACCCACACCACCAGCTAAACTATCTATTGAAGAGCCACCCACGTTAGAGTTGAAGGAGTTGCCTAATCATTTAAAGTATGCATTCTTAGGAAGCGGAAGCACACTCCCAGTCATTGTGGCAGTAGATTTAGGTGAGCAGCAAGTTGCAGCTCTCATTGCTATTTTACGAAAGTATATAAGAGCCATTGGTTGGACCATCGCTGACATCATTGGTATTCCACCTGGGATTTGTACACACAAGATTCAACTTGAAGAAAATTGCACACCCACTATTGAGCATCAAAGGCATCTCAATCCACCTATACAAGAAGTGGTGAAGAAAGAAATTATTAAGTGGTTAGATGCAGGGGTTGTGTATCCAATATCTGACAGTACATGGGTGAGCCCGGTACAATGTGTTCCCAAGAAAGGAGGCATGACGGTAGTTGCGAATGAAAAGAATGAGCTTATTCCACTCAAACCTGTTACAGGATGGAGAGTATGCATGGACTACCGAAAGCTAAATTCATGGACGCTTAAGGATCACTTCCCAATGCCATTCATGGACCAAATGCTTGATCGATTAGCGGGGAAAGGATGGTTCTGTTTCTTAGATGGTTATTTCGGCTATAATCAGATTTGTATTGCCCCCGAAGACCAAGAGAAGACAACGTTCACATGCCCATATGGTACGTTTGCCTTCAAACGCATGCCATTCGGGCTATGTAACGCACCAGCCACTTTTCAGCGTTGTATGATGTCCATTTTTTCTGATATGGTTGAAGACACCTTGGAGGTGTTCATGGACGATTTTTAAGTTATGGGTGAGTCGTTTGAATCATGCTTGGCAAACCTAAGTATGGCGTTACAAAGATGTGTTGAATTCAACCTAGTGCTGAACTGGGAGAAGCGCCACTTTATGGTTAAAGAAGGTATTGTTCTTGGGCATAAAATCTCTGAAAAAGGAATTGAGGTTGATCGAGCTAAAATTGATGTTATCGAGAAGCTACCACCCCCAATTTTAGTAAAGGGAGTTCATAGTTTCCTCGGTCACGCAGGTTTCTATCGGCGGTTTATCAAAAACTTCTCCAAAATTGCTAGTCCATTATGCAAACTTTTGGAGAAAGATGCAAGGTTTGACTTCAATGAAGACTGTTTGAGGGCATTCTAATGCCTCAAAGGGAAGCTAATTGAAGCTCCTATCATTGTAGCACCAGATTGGTCTCTACCGTTTGAAGTCATGTGTGATGCTAGCGGGGTAGCTTTGGGTGTTGTACTTGGCCAGAGAAGGGAAAAGTTATTCCACCCAATCTACTACACAAGCAAGGTCCTGAACAAAGCCCAGAAGAACTACACTGTCACAGAACAAGAGCTTCTAGCGGTTGTGTATGTTTTTGAAAAGTTTCGTGCTTATTTGTTGGGAACCAAAGTGGTAGTTCATACTGATCATGCAGCTCTGAGATATCTAATGACAAAGAAGGATGCGAAACCAAGGCTAATTCGATGGGTATTGTTGCTGCAAGAATTTGATTTCGAGGTAAAAGATAGAAGAGGTTGCGAGAACCAAGTGGCTGATTATCTATCTAGACTCGAGAACGAGCATATCGCGCAGCCTGATCTTGAGATTGATGACGCATTCCCTGACGAAGAGATCTTAGCCACAATAATGGAAGAGTTACCATGGTATGCAGACTTTGCGAATTTTGTGGTGAGTAATGTGATGCCTGCAAATCTATCTTTCCATCAAAAGAGGAAGTTCATGCATGATGTAAAACACTACTTTTGGGATGAGCCATATTTGTTTCGACGATGCGCGGATGGTGTTATCAGGCGATGCATATCCCATGTAGAGGTGCCGAATATATTGGAGGCATGTCACACTTCCCAAGTTGGGGGACATCACGCAGGTAATCGGACAGTAAGGAAGGTATTGCAAAGTGGATACTATTGGCCTTCGATATTTAGAGATGCCTACGAATTTGTGAAAAGATGCGACCAATGTCAGAGACAAGGCGCAATTTCAAAACACCATGAGATGCCCATGACGAAAATGCTTGAAGTTGAGCTATTTGATGTATGGGGTATTGATTTCATGGGCCCATTCGTAAATTCGTTTGGAATGAAATACATCCTAGTCGCTGTAGATTATGTTTCAAAATGGGTCGAAGCAGTAGCAATTGCCGACAATGAAGGAAAGCGTGTTGTAGCATTCTTGAAGAGAAATGTCTTCTCTCGCTTTGGAGTACCACGTACTATCATAAGCGATGGAGGATCTCACTTTTGCAACAAGCTGTTCAAATCCGTATTAGCCAAATATGGTGTCAAGCAACATAAAGTAGCCATACCTTACCACCCACAAACTAGTGGACAGGTAGAGGTTTCCAATCGAGAGATCAAGCAGATCCTTGCTAAGACTGTAAATGCTAATAGGAAGGATTGGTCTCGGAAGCTGGACGATGCATTATGGGCTTATAGGACTGCATACAAAATGCCAATTGGCATGTCCCCGTACTAACTAGTTTATGGGAAGGATTGTCACTTGCCCATTGAGCTCGAGCATAAAGCATTGTGGGCGTTAAAACAACTTAATTTGAATTGGGATGATGCTATGAATTTGAGATTGGAGCAGCTGAATGAGATGGATGAATTCCGTCTACATGCATATGAAAGAGCAGACCTCTACAAGGAACGGATGAAAAAGTATCATGATCAGCGGACTGTTCAACGAAACTTTCAAAAGGATGATATGGTACTTCTGTTCAATTCTAGACTGAAGTTATTCCCAGGTAAGTTAAAGTCCAAATGGTCTGGTCCGTACAAAGTTACCCAAGTCTACTCGTCTGGAGTAGTTGAGCTAGAAGACAATAATGGTGTTGTCTTTAAGGTGAATGGCCAACGAGTAAAACCATATATCGGTCCTCTTGACTCGATAAACTATATGGCCACCATCTACCTCGACGAAGTCTAAGTACTCAAGGTAACTATGTCGTGCCGCGACAATAAATCAAGCGCTAGATGGGAGGCAACCCATCGTTTTTCATTCTTTCTTTCATTCTACTAAGTGTTTGTTTTTGTTAAATAAAAATCCAAAAAGAAGAGTCGTGCCACGACCAAAACTAAGGCGCTTGATGGGAGGCAACCCATCGTTCTAATCATTTTTGTTGCTTTTGAGTAAGTGTAGGTGCAAGAGGTGTAAAGGAGGAGATTGAGTTCAACTCTTGATTTGGAATAATTGCATGTTCAAGGTGGTAAGTTAGGATTGAAGAAGAAAAAGGCTATGGGTTGGGCATTGCCTATGAAAATATAGGCAAAGAACAAGGCAAGGCCTATGTAAATCTAGGCCACGAACAAGGCAAGGCCTATACTATGGCCTAAGCTCTCGGAATCTAGTGTGCCATAGCATAGGCGCCGCCCATGCCTAAGTGTGCCATAGCATAGGCGCCGCCTATGCAAAAGCATTTTTTCTTTGAATCTCATGTGCCATGGAATAGGCGCCGCCTATGCCTAACAATGCCATGTCATAGGCGCCGCCTATGCTCAACAATGCTTTGCAAAAGGCGCCACCTATGCCAAGCATAGGAAAACCAAAAGGCGCCGCCTATGGTCACTTTTGGTCTCCAAATACGATTTTAAATGGGTCAAAACCCGACCCAAGCTTGCCCTATAAATAAGACACTTAGTCTTAGACCAAAAATACATTGCAAACCTAAGAAAAGCGCCGCCTATCTCTCCAAATTCTCTCAAAAATTTTCCTTTTGCTCTTTTACTTCACAAGAACATCTTCCAAAGGCATCAACCAAGTAAGTACTTCTTTGTTCTTCTATTATATTCCGTAAGTACTACAATACTACGCCTACAATAAATTGTTAGATCTTGAAGTAGTGTTGGTGATTTGAATGTGGTTGATTTGTTGTGATACTACTAAGTGAGTGAAAGAATACGTAAGGATGATTTTAACTTGTTTCCAACTTGTCTTTGATTTTCATACACTGACATACTTTTGCGGAATTGACATGGGCACAAAAATTGCATAATCTTGTAAATAGAAAGCTTACATGTTGGAATGACTTGTTCATCGAGATGAGAATCATGGTTAAACTACCAACTTGTGAGGTTGTGATTATTTCTAGATGTTATAACTTGATTCAATCTCTATGTAGTAGTCTTGATCAAAAGATGTAGCAACCATGAAAGTATTGCCAAGATTTTTTTTGGAAGTATGACTGCACTGATTATATTGTTGGAATATAGCGCCTAAAATGTATATCAATGAAGTCTGAGTAATCGACATCGTTCACTTCACTAGTCCGTACCAACAAACTAAGTGTGGGGTGGTGCCACTACTGCTTGTTCATTGATTGTATCCATCGAGATGAAGCTAACATGAATATTATTTTAATCTCAGGTACAATGGCACCAAAAGCAAGGCAAGGAAAGGATAAAGCAACCACTTCACAAAAAGGCCAGAAAAGGGGACAAAAAGAGCAAGGCGAATCCTCCTCGCTGCAAATACCTCGCCGCATGTTCGGAATTAAATGGGTCTTAGAGGAGAAGGAAAAAGAGTGGTATAGGAACAATAAAGAGAAGAAATATGTTCACATGGAGTTGATACACAAGGAGAGCCTAGCAAAGAAAGAACCTCGCATGTTGGCTAAGATAATGGCGTTACAGCTTGATTTCATCTTTCGAGATATGGGAGAGTGCAATCTCGATTTAACACGAGAATTCTATGCCAACTGGTCACCGAAAACTACAGGGAGTGAAGTTAAGATTCGAGGCCAAGTTCTGCAACTAAATGCGGAGTTCTTCAACTCCTTTCTAGGCTTGCCATCTGTTAATCACGCATCATTCAAGGAGCTTTATCGCAGACCTCCATACAGGGCAATCAGACACACACTATGCGGAACAAGATCAATGGCACGGTGGAGTCGTCACAAGGATACCGGTAGGCACAATACCTTTCCGTATGCCTCCTTGAACAGAGAAGCTAGGATATGGCTGCGAATAGTCAACTCTTGCCTCATTCCAGGGACACAGTACATAAAGATAACACGAGATAGAGTGTGCCTGGTGTACGCATTGATGACGAATGTCCCTATCAACATTGGGGAAATTATTCGATCTACAATGCGGAAAGCTAGGCTACACAAGAGGTCCCACTTCATCTTTGGCAACCTGTTGACTGCAATATTGAGGAAAGAAGGCATCGAAAAGGAACCGGCTGATCATAAGCTTCCACACAACCCGAAGAAGGTTGACCTCACAAAGGTTAAAGATGTTGAATCCATGCATGGCTGATAACGCTCAATCTACAGCTCTCGTAGGAGTGTAAAGCGGTCGTTTGTCAAATATAGAACCCAACCTAGGTTGGGTATCGATCCCACAGGGAATAGCTTGGTCAACAAGTAAGCAATGATTACTAGACTTTTAGTGCAAGTCTCGTAAGAAGGGGGGTTTGTAATGTGTAACCAAATTATTAAAGCAAAAACTGAAAATAGCAAAGTAAAAAGAAAGAATGTTTAGTAGGTTGTGAAACAGTGAGAATTGAGGAGTTGGGGTTATGTCCACCTTCTGAGTTATACGTCTCTATTGACTATGAGTGTGTTGAATTCAGACATGCATGTGCTTATAGAGAATTGTATTCGATGGTAAATCCAGGCGTCTTTCGACCTATTCGAGGATTATTTCACTTTAACTCTTTCGAGCTTAAAGCGTGTCTAACGGTACGAATTCTCCAAGAGGTTAATCCAGTTACGGCACTAACTTTTTAATAGGGGATGGGACCCTACTACCTTGACATTATCTTTTTTCCAGACAGATAACCTTTCTTTCGAACAAGTTAAATGTTATACTGGCGTATTCTTGCGTTTGCAACCACAAAGAATTTAGATTAAGATGAAGAGAATAATGATATAAGCAACATACGTGTCACGAACTCACAAACTCACAGCAATAGATAGTATCTCATTCGGCTTTCATAACCCCAACAGAGAAGTTTAGTTACCCATGAGTGTGAAGGAAATCACAATTGACATTGTTGTTATACCACAATAAAGATTTCACGTTTGTAATGGTGTGGTAGGCGTTAGGCGTGAGTCCCTTAGCAAAGTAACGTTTCTCTTGTTGTGGAATTTAAGAATAGATGAATAGAAGAAGAAAAATAGAATTAATGGAAGAATGATTGTTTAGAACTAGAATGTCGTAGAAGTAGAATAGAATTGAATTGAATGTAAGAAGATGTCTTAAAATCTCTAGCAAGATAGGGTATTTATAATACCCATATCCTATTCCTACTAAGCTAATGAAATGCTTAACCAAATCCTACTAAGCTAATGAAATACTTAACCCAATTGTACTAGGTTAATGTATCATTATCCTAATCCTAACAAGCTAATGTAATACTTAACCCAATTGTACTAGGTTAATGTATCATTATCCTAATCCTAATAAGTTACTGCTAGTCCCCAAAGTCTTCAGAAATTTCCATGCGCCATCTTTAGTCCTTGGCGTCCAAGATTGGCTTTTCTCCTTTCGTGAAGCTTTCTTTGGCGTCAAGTTATCCATGAAATGCTGAATTCTGCATCATTTATACCTGAAACTTTGCTAATCATGTTCGTTAGCTCACTTACAGGAAAATGGACTAAAAGTGCATGAAATATATAATTTGTTCTCAAAACTAGGCTAAAATATGGACAAAATATAGTGCTATAGGCGTGTAAATTCGCCTATCATCAACACCCCATACTTAAAGCTTTGTTCGTCCTCGAATAAAATATTATGTCCCTCTAAACATCAACTTAGGGTTTCACAGCAACAACATAAAATATTCGTCAAGACAAGCACAACAATTATCAACAAAGAGTAGTTTTCCGATCATTAGTAGAGACCATTTAGCCTCCAACATAGACTCGTGATGGTGGTCAACTCATATTCAAAAGTTAAGGCACAAAGAATCATACACAACTACCCAAAACTCATCAACCATGTGTGTCTCACAATATATTACCCATAATCACTCACAAGTATAGCATATTTTTCAAACATGGGTATCAAAATATCCTTGCTCTCACTCTCACAAAGAATTCATATGCAGCAACTGATGACCATAGGCTTGCCCTTAGTGTAATGCTCCACTAAATGTCAGAATGCTAAGCTTAGAATCAAATAGGTCTTTTGATGGTTGTAATGTAGGCTAAGGGACGGGTAGGACTATTTTGGACAGAAATAGTGACTATGTTCCTAAGAGCTTTAATACATCACATTGTGTCATTAACACTTTTCTTTCTAACAACCTTTCTTTCATTTATTCTACCACCCTTTTTCTCCTCTTTTGTTTTTCGATTTTAAACATGACTAACTTTTCAGTTTTTTCTTCCTTTTTCTTTTCATAACATACCTCTTATGATAGCACTTCTTTTTCATAGCAATTTCAAGCACCAATGCATTCTAAAGCATCATACTCACCCAATTTCCTCTTATTTTGTCACATGACTTTACACTTTAAAGCACTTAGGAATTTGGATCAAATTATGGTCTTGAAAAAAATGGATTAGGCTTACATATGAGGTTGTCAAAGAAAATAGGCTAAAGGCTCAAAAGGGTTAACTAGGATAATGTCCATGGGTAGGTAAAAATGAAGGTAAACAAATATAGGTTGCCAAAGAAATGCCTAAATCATCTCCTAAACTTACACTCCTTATTTTCGCTTTACATACATACCAGGCAAGTTCTAGCATCAGCCATAAGCACAGAATATACTATTAGCTCACACACACAAGGCACATGGTCGACTTTATTGGGAGTAGTATAGACTCTTGACCCAACAGATGAAGGAATTAAACCAAACAATATCACATAGTGAGTCACAATTAGAGCCTAAACGTCTCAATAGTCATGATTTTAGCACAAACTCTTGTCATAATCTCATGTTGCCTATTAGAATAATTTCATGCGATGCTAAGTTAAAAAAAAAATTTAACTACTGAAAAAAAAACAATTAACTACTAACAAAACAAACAAACATAAATAAATGAAAATGTGGATAGATAAGTATAGCATGCAAATACCAGCACCCCACACTTAGACGGGACATACTGCCCTCAGTGAAAAATAAATAAGAAGAACCTGATTAGTCGGACTCATCCTCTATGTCTGGGGTCATACCCCCTGTATCAGAATCGTCATCAGAGTCGTCGTCATCAGAGTTCTCTTCCACGTCGGAGTTTGGCATTTATCGATCATCATCGGTTGGCATGTCGTCATCAAGAGGTTCCTCAAAATATACACCTTCTCCACACATCGCCCTCGCATGCTCATTCATTGGGTAGTCATACTCCAACTGTTGGAGCTCTGCAGCAGTTGGAACACGACCCCCGCTCATCATGGTAAACTTCATCATGCCATATAAATGGCGGGAGAAGCTTTCGTTGCGAGCATGCCTTTCTAAAGTGGTAAGGTTGACTCCATGAGTGGTTTCAGCATCTTTAACCTTCGTGAGGTCAACCTTCTTTGTGTTGTGTGGGAGTTTGTGATCAGCCGGTTCCTCTTTGATGTCTTCTTTCCTTAGTATTACAGTCAACAGGTTGCCAAAACTGAAGTGGGACCTCTTGTGTAGCCTAGCTTTCCTCATTGTGGAACGAATAATTGCCCCGACGTTGATAGGGACATTCATCATCAATGCGTATACCAAGCACACTCTATCTCTTGTTATCTTGGTGTATTGAGTCCCTGGTATGAGGCAAGAGTTGACAATACGCAACCATATCCTTGCTTCCCTATTCAAAGGAGCATAAGAGAAGGTGTTGTGTCGCCCGGTGTCTTTATGTCTGCTCCACCTTGCCATGGATCTACTTCCACAAAATGTGTGTCGAGTTGCTCTATATGGAGGTCTACTGTACATCTCTTTGAATGGTGTTGGATCGACTGAAGGCAAGCCAAGAAAGGAGATGAAGAAATCCGCATTGAGTTGTAAAACTTGGCCCCGAATCTTGACCTCGCTTCCTGTGGTTTTCGGTGACCAGTTGGCATAGAATTCTCTTGTTAAATCGAGATTGCATTCTCCCATGTCTCGGAAGATGAAATCCAGATGTAATGCCATGATCTTGGCCAACATGCGCGGCTCCTTCTTCGCTAGGCTTTCCTTGTTGATCAGGTCTACATGAACATATTTTCTTTCTTTGTTGTTCCTATACCATTCCTTCGCTTCCTCCTCAAGAACCCATTTTATTCCAAACGTGCGGCGTGGTAATTGCATTAAGGATAATTCTCCTTGCTCCTTGCGACTTTTTTTCTTGCTCTTTTGGGAAGTGGTAGCCTTATCTTTGCCTTGTCTTACTTTGGGTGCCATTGTACCTGAGACTTGAAATAGAGTTCACGTTAGCACAATCTCAATGGATACAATCTATACATAAGCAGTAGGGGTACCACCCCACACTTAGTTTGTTGATACGAATTAGTGAAGTGAAAGTGGTCGATTACTTAGACTTCATCGACATACGTTGTAGGAGCTATATTCCAACAAGAAAATCAGAGATGTATCACTTCTTGCAACCTTTGCAATATTTTCATGTTAGATATATCAAGACTACTACATAGGGATTACATCATGGTATTGTTTCTATCAATAATCACAACCTCCTATGTCGGTAGGCAACTATAAGTCTAATTCCGATGAACGGGACATTCTAACATGTAAGCATTCTAGTGACAAGATTATGCAATGTTCATGACTATAGCAATTCCGCAAGTAGTATAACAATGCATCAAAATCAAATTCAAGTCGGAAACAAGTTAAGAGTATCCTAACGTACATGTTCACTCACTTGGTTTTGTATCAACAATTCAAACACATTAACATCACCAATATTTCTTCAAGATGTAGCAATTCATAATAGACATAGCAACGTAGCACTTACGAAAAATAGATGAAGAACAAAAGAGTACTTACGTGATTGAAGCCTTTGGAGATGTTCTTGTGAAGTGGGAGAGCAAAAAGAAAAGTTTTGAGATGATTTGGAGAGTATGTGCGGCGCCTAGGTCAAGTTTTCAATGTGTTTGTGTTTCAAGACTAAGTCTCCTTTATATAGGAAAAGAATGGGTCGGGTTTTGACCCATTTAAAATCGGTTTTGGAGACAAAAAGTGACCATAGGTGGCGCATTTAGCTTTGCCTAAGCTTGTCATAGGCGGCGCCTAATGCAAAGCATTTGCTAGCATAGGCGGCGCCTAGTTCAATGCCTTTAGTGACCATAGGCGGCGCCTTTAGCATGGCATATGAGATTTCAGAGACCAAATGCTTTAGCATAGGCGGCGCCTATGCTATGGCATACTTGAGCATGGGCGGCGCCTATGCTATAGCACACTAGATTCCGAGACCTTGGGCTATAGTATAGGCCATGCCTTGTTCGTGGCCTAGTTTTACCTAGGCCTAGCCTTGCTCGATGCCTATTTTGTCATGAGCAATGCTCAATCCATAGCCTTATGCATTTTCATTCCTAACTCACCACCTTTACCATGCAATACGTCCAAATCGTCATTTGAAATCAATATCCTCGTTTTATACCTCTTGCACCTACATTTTCTCAAACCAATGAAAATAATTAGTACGATGGGTTGCCTCCCATCAAGCGCCTTAGTTTTGGTCGTGGCACGACTCTTATTTTTGGATTTTTTTATTTATCAAAAACAAAACACGTACTAAAATGAAAGAAAAAACAAAAAAATGTAAAACGATAAACGATAAACGATAAATGATAAACGATGGGTTGCCTCCCATCTAGCGCCTTATTTATTGTCGTGGCTCGACATAGTTACCTCGAGTACTTAGACTTTGTCGAGATAAGTGATGGCCATGAAGTTTATCGAATCAAGAGGACCGATATAAGGTTTCACACGTTGGCCATTCACTTTGAAGATAACACCATTATTATCTTCCAATTCAACTACTCCAGACGAGTAGACTTGGATAACTTTGTATGGACCAGACTACTTGGACTTTAACTTACCTGGGAAGAGCTTCAATCTGGAGTTGAAGAGAAGTACCATATCATCCTTTTGAAAGTTTCGACGAACAATCCGCTGATCATGATACTTTTTCATCCGCTCCTTGTATAGGTCTGATCTTTCATAAGCATGTAGATGGAATTCATCCATCTCGTTCAGTTGCTCCATCCTCAGCTTCATTGCATCATCCCAATTCAAATCCAATCGCTTCAGCGCCCACAATGCCTTGTGCTCGAGCTCAATGGGTAAGTGACAAGCCTTCCCATAAACTAGTTGATAAGGGGACATGCCAATTGGCGTTTTGAATGTAGTCCTGTACGCCCATAGTGCATCGTCCAGCTTCCGAGACCAATCCTTCCTATTAGCATTTACCGTCTTCGTAAGGATTTGCTTGATCTCTCGATTAGAAACCTCTACCTGTCCACTAGTTTGTGGGTGATAAGGCGTGGCTACCTTATGTTGCTTGACACCATATTTTGCCAACACGGACTTGAATAACTTGTTGCAAAAGTGAGATCCTCCATCGCTTATGATAGTACGTGGTACTCCAAAGCGAGAGAAGATATTCCTCTTCAAGAACGCTACAACACGCTTTCCCTCATTGTCGGCCAACGCTACAGCTTCAACCCATTTCGAGACATAATCCACAGCAACTAAGATGTACTTCATTCCAAACGAATTCACGAATGGACCCATGAAATCAATTCCCCATACATCAAAGAGTTCTACCTCAAGAGTTTTCGACATGGGAATCTCATGGTGTTTCGAAATAGAACCTTGTCGCTGGCATTGGTCGCATCTTCTAACAAAGTCATGAGCATCTCTAAATATGGAAGGCCAATAATATCCACTTTGCAATACTTTTCTTGCCGTCCGATTACCTGCGTGATGTCCCCCAACTTGGGAAGTGTGGCATGCTTCCAATATATTTGGCACCTCTTCATGGGATATACATCGTCGGATAACACCATCCGCGCATCGTCGAAACAAATATGGCTCATCCCAAAAGTAGTGTTGTACATCATGCATAAACTTTCTCTTTTGATGGTAAGATAAATTTGCAGGTATCACATTACTCACCACAAAGTTTGCAAAGTCGGCATACCATGGTAACTCTTCTATTATCGTGGCTAAGATCTCCTCATCAGGGAATGCATCATCAATCTCGATTTCAAGTTGCGCCCTCATGCTCGTTCTCGAGTCTAGAGAGATGGTCGGCCACTTGGTTATCGCAACCTCTTCTATCTTTAACTTCGAAATCAAACTCTTGCAGCAGCAATACCCATCGAATTAGTCTTGGTTTTGCATCCTTCTTTGTCATTAGATACCTAAGAGTTGCATGGTCTGTATGAACGATCACCTTAGTACCCAATAGGTAGGCACGAAACTTCTCAAACGCATACACAACCGCTAGGAGATCTTGTTCAGTAACAGTGTAGTTCCTTTGGGCTTCATTTAGGACCTTACTCGCATAGTAGACAGGATGAAATAGCTTCTCCTTTCTCTGACCAAGTACAGCACCAACGGCTACACCACTAACATTACACATGACTTCGAACGGGAGAGACCAATCTGGTGCTACCATGATAGGGGCTTCAATGAGTTTTCCTTTGAGGCATTCGAATGCCTTCAAGCAATCGCCATTGAAGTCAAACTTCACATCTTACTCCAAGAGTTTGCACAATGGACTAGCAATTTTGGAGAAGTCTTTGATGAACCGACGATAAAAACCTGCATGGCCGAGAAAACTACGAACACCCTTCACCGAAATTGGAGGCGGTAGCTTCTCAATGACTTCAATTTTCACTCGATCAACCTCAATTCCTCTTTCAGAGATTTTGTGCCCAAGAACAATACCTTCTTTTACCATGGAGTGACACTTTTCCCAATTCAGCACTAGGTTGAATTCTACACATCTTTGCAACGCCATACTTAGGTTTGTCAAGCACGCTTCAAAAGTATCACCAACAACTAAAAAATCGTCCATGAATACCTCCAAAGTGTCTTCAACCATATCAGAAAAAATGGACATCATACAGTGTTGAAAGGTGGCTGCTGCGTTACATAGCCCGAATGGCATACGCTTGAAGGCAAACGTACCATATGGGCATGTAAACGTTGTCTTCTCTTGGTCTTCGGGAGCAATACAAATCTGATTATAGCCTGAATAACCGTCTAAGAAACAAAACCATCCTTTCCCCGTTAATCGATCTAGCATTTGGTCCATAAATGGCATTGGAAAGTGATCTTTGAGCGTCCAAGAATTCAGCTTCCGGTAGTCCATGCATACTCTCCATCCAGTGACGGGTCTGAGTGGAATAAGTTCATTTTTCTCATTCGCGACCACCGCCATGCCCCCTTTCTTGGGAACACATTGTACCGGGCTTACCCATGTACTATCAGAGATTGGATACACAACCCCTGCGTCTAACCACTTAATAATTTCTTTCTTCACCGCTTCTTGCATAGGTGGGTTTAGACGTCTTTGATGCTCAATGGTTGGTTTGCAATTTTCTTCAAGCTGAATCTTGTGAGTACAAATCCCAGGTGGAATACCAATAATATCCGCAATGGTCCATCCAATGGCTCTAATATACTTCCGTAGAATAGCAATAAGAGCTGCAACTTGTTGCTCACCCAAATCTGCTGCCACAATGACTGGAAGTGTGTTTCCGCTTCTTAAGAATGCATACTTTAAATGACTTGGCAGCTCCTTCAATTCTAACGTGGGTGGCTCTTCAATAGATGGCTTAGCTGGTGGTGTGGGTCGATTTTTGAGATCAAGGTCCAGCTTCTTGGGAGCATAGCGATATGTCCCTAATCCTGATAGAGCACAAATAGCTTCTTTGCAATTTTCAGCATCCTTACTCTCTCAATTCATGAGCACAACCACCAAAGGGTCAGCAATAATTTACTCTTCTTTAAGTAATTCTTTCGGATCATCAAAGAAAACATCAGCCACCAAAAATACACTCGGATCTTTGGGTTGCTTCATTGATTTGCAAACATCAAAGCGAACCACTTCGTCATTTATTCGGAATGAAAGCTCATTAGCTCTCAAATCAATGAGCACACTTCCTGAAGCAAGGAAAGGGCGTCCCAAGATTATGGGAACCTCTGAGTCCGCTTCACAATCCAAAATAACAAAGTCTTCTGGAAAGATGAATGAAGAAACCTTTACCAAGACATCACATAGGATACCAACAGGTCGTTTTACCGACCTATCCGACATGACGAGCCTCATATTGGTTGGAGTAGGATCACCCAACCCCAACTTTTTATAGATAGATAATGGCATCAAATTGATGCTGGCTCCTAAATCACATAATGCTTTGGCAAAATTCAAAGATCCAACGGTGCAAGGAATAGTGAAAGCTTCGGGGTCAGCCTTCTTCTGAACTATTGATCGGGTAGCGATTGCACTGCAGTGATGGACATCATCTTTCAACTCATAACTTGCCGCCCGCTTCTTTGTCAAAAAATCCTTCATAAATTTCGCATACCCAGGCATTTGTTCAAGTGCTTCCACCAATGGAACATTAATGGTCAGCTGCTTTAACATAGTCATGAATTTGTTGAACTTCGTATCATCCGCCACCTTCTTCAATCTTTGGGGAAAAGGTGGTGGTGGGTATGGAATTGTTCTCTCCACGGCTTTCTTCTCCTCTTGCTTCCGTTTTTCAGCTTTTCCAGGCTGCACGTCGTAAGGAGTGACGTTAAGGACGTTAGGATCGGCTGCTGCGGCATCTTCCCCTTTCGCCTTATTATCAATTTACGCTTCTTCATCAACCACTTGCTTGCCTTTTTCTGAAGTTTCCAGCACCTTACCACTTCGGGTAGTGATGGCCATGCATGACCCATCATTCCTTGGGTTTTGCACAGTATCGCTAGGTAAAGTACCAGCCTTTCTTTGATTGAGTGCTGCTGAAAGTTGGCTCAATTACTGCTCTATTTGCTTGATTGAAGTGGAATGAGAATCAACTAATTGCTTCATAGAGGACAAATCATTTATTACCTCCGTTACTCCTGCGCTCGTTGCTTCCACTCCTTTCAGTAGTTTAGCCATCATGTCTTCCATACTTCCAGAACTAGATGTGGTGGTGTCACGTCTTCCAGGGGGTACGTATAAACCACTCTTTTCATTGTTTTTCCTCCAACTACCTTGGTCCTTGTTTCCAGACTTATCATAATAGTTCCGACCTTGGTTTCCTTGGGTATTGCCTCAGAAACCCCCCTGATTGTTTAAGTAGTTGGCTTCTTTTTCCGAATCAGATTCATCTCTTCTTTTTGACGCAATGGCTTTGACTTTTTCGGTCTTTCCTGATAATAGATGCTTTGTAAGAAAATCCACTTGTGTCTTCATGTGCGTCATATCTTGATCACGTTCTTCTTCTCTTCACCTTTGGTCTGCAGTCATGCCTATAGATAAAGTGGGGATTGCTACCTCAGAATCCCTGGTATGCCAAACTCTACTTTGCTTCGTCATACGATCTAGCATATTGCTTGCCTGACCAAAGGTGAGATCCATAAATGATCCTCCAGCCGCATTATCTACAACTGGTTTAGTTATTGAATTCAAGGCTCTGTAAAGTATCTCTATTAGGTGAACATTAGTCATGTGATGGTTTGGGCACCTCATTAGCTTCGTCTTAAACCTCTCCCATGTTTCATGAAGGGCTTCAGTTGGAAGCTGACAAAAGTTGCTAATTTCATCTCTCATTTGTGCTCTTTTGGATGGCGGAAAGAATCTTTCTAGGAAAGCGTCTCTCAATTGCCTCTAATTTGTAATAGAATCAGGAGTCAGCCCATTCAACCATAGAGTTGCCTCCCCAGACAGAAACAATGGAAATAAGTGTAACCGAATTGCATTCTGACCAACTCCAGGATTGTCAAACGACTTGCATGTAGAAATAAAGTTGATGAGATGCATATTCGGATCATCGCCTGCTAGTCCACCAAATAATCCCTTGAGTTGCAATAACTGAATCATGGTGCTCGTGATGTTGAACTTGGCTCCGGGTGCCAATGGTGGAGGAATAATGGCTCCTGTGGCTCCGGCTCCATTAAGATCATCATCATCATCATCGAAAGCTGGCTGCATAGCTTGGCGTTCAGGCCTAAACCTAGATTGACGATCTCTTCTGTTGGCAGGTGTTGCGATCTCAGCGGCATGCTTAGGGTTTAGTAGCTCGTCATCACTTAGATCTTCATCGTCAGGATTTGTTGCTCGCCCAGGGTTATCAATATTCTGTTGATGCACTTGAGCGGCGGCTAGTGCAGCTAGTCTTGCCTGTTCCTGTTGAGCAGCCATCCTTTCAATTGCGTGTTGTGCCTCCATTCTGCGAATACGTTGTGGTTCAGGATTTATAGGTAATAATGGTTGACCAGAACTTCGGGTATGGGGCATGCACTGAATAAAAACCTGCAGTAAACAAAAACAAAAACTAAAAGTAAAAGTACGAGAATCTTTGACCAAAGGGTCTAGTAATTATTACAAACTTAATTGACAATTGTATTCCCCGGCAGCGGCGCCAATTTTTGATAACGCTCAATCTACAGCTCTCGTAGGAGTGTAAAGCGGTCGTTTGTCAAATATAGAACCCAACCTGGGTTGGGTATCAATCCCACAGGGAATAGCTTGGTCAACAAGTAAGCAACGATTACTAGACTTTTAGTGCAAGTCTCGTAAGAAGGGGGGTTTGTAATGTGTAACCAAATTATTAAAGCAAAAACTAAAAATAGCAAAGTAAAAAGAAAGAATGTTTAGTAGGTTGTGAAACAGTGAGAATTGAGGAGTTGGGGTTATGTCCACCTTCTGAGTTATACGTCTCTATTGACTATGAGTGTGTTAAATTCAGACATGCATGTGCTTATAGAGAATTGTATTTGATGGTAAATCCAGGCGTCTTTCGACCTATTCGAGGATTATTTCACTTTAACTCTTTCGAGCTTAAAGCGTGTCTAACGGTACGAATTCTCCAAGAGGTTAATCCAGTTACGGCACTAACTTTTTAATAGGGGATGGGACCCTACTACCTTGACATTATCTCTTTTCCAGACAGATAACCTTTCTTTCGAACAAGTTAAATATTATACTGGCGTATTCTTGCGTTTGCAACCACAAAGAATTTAGATTAAGATGAAGAGAATAATGATATAAGCAACATACGTGTCACGAACTCACAAACTCACAGCAATAGATAGTATCTCATTCGGCTTTCATAACCCCAACAGAGAAGTTTAATTACCCATGAGTGCGAAGGAAATCACAATTGACATTGTTTTTATACCACAATAAAGATTTCACATTTGTAATGGTGTGGTAGGCGTTAGGCGTGAATCCCTTAGAAAAGTAACGTTTCTCTTGTTGTGGAATTTAAGAATAGATGAATAGAAGAAGAAAAATAGAATTAATGGAAGAATGATTGTTTAGAACTAGAATGTCGTAGAAGTAGAATAGAATGTAAGAAGATGTCGTAAAATCTCTAGCAAGATAGGGTATTTATAATACCCATATTCTATTCCTACTAAGCTAATGAAATGCTTAACCAAATCCTACTAAGCTAATGAAATACTTAACCCAATTGTACTAGGTTAATGTATCATTATCCTAATCCTAACAAGCTAATATAATACTTAACCCAATTGTACTAGGTTAATGTATCATTATCCTAATCCTAATAAGTTACTGCTAGTCCCCAAAGTCTTCAGAAATGTTGTTTTAGCCCGGGACAGAATTTCCATGCGCCATTTTTAGTCCTTGGCGTCCAAGATTGGCTTTTCTCCTTTCGTGAAGCTTTCTTTGGCGTCAAGTTATCCATGAAATGCTGAATTCTACATCATTTATACCTGAAACTTTGCTAATCATGTTTGTTAGCTCACTTACAGGAAAATGGACTAAAAGTGCATGAAATATATAATTTGTTCTCAAAACTAGGCTAAAATATGGGCAAAATATAGTGCTATAGGCGTGTAAATTCGCCTATCATCAACGGCGTCAACCTAACCACTGCAGAAAGACATGCTCGCGACGAAAGCTTCTCCCGCTATTTATATGGCATGATGAAGTTTACCATGATGAGCGGGGGTCGTGTTCCAACTGCTGCAGAGCTCCAACAGTTGGATTATGACTACCCAATGAATGAGCATGCGAGGGCGATGTGTGGAGTAGGTGTATATTTTGAGGAACCTCTTGATGACGACATACCAACCGATGATGATCGACGAATGCCAGACTCTGACGTGGAAGAGAACTCTGATGACGACGACTCTGATGATGATTCCGATGCAGGGGGTATGACCCCAGACATAGAGTATGAGTCTGACTAATCAGGTTCTTCTTATTTATTTTCCACTGAGGGCAGTGTGTCCCGTCTAAGTGTGGGGTGCTGGTATTTGTATGCTATACTTCTTTGTCTGCATTTGCATTTATTCTAGTTTTTGTTTGTTTTAATTCGTCGTAATTAGTTAGTTTAAATTTTAAATTTATTAGATTTTGATGCATAAAATTGTTCTGATAGGCGGCATGGTGTTATGACAAGAGTTTGTGCTAGAATCATTACTATTGAGACACTTAGGCTCTAAGTGTGACTCACTGTGTGATAATTGTGTGGTTTAATTCATTCATCTGTTGGGTCAAGAGTCTATACTGCTCCCAATAAAGTTAACCATGTGCCTTGTGTGTGTGAGGATATAGTATATTCTGTGTTATGACTGATGCTAGAACTTGCCTGGTGTGTGTGTAAAGCGAAATAAAGAGTGTGAGTTTAGGATATGATTTAGGCATTTCTTTGGCAGCCTATGATTGTTTACCTTCTGTTTACCTACCCGTGGACATTATCCTAGTCAACCCTTTTGAGCCTTTAAGCCATTTTCTTTGGCAGCCTCATATGTAAGCCTAATCCATTTTTTAAGACCATAATTTGATCCAAATTCCTAAGTGCTTTAAATTGTGAAGTCATGTGACAAAATAAGAGGAAATTGGGTGAGAGTGATGCCTTAGAGTGTATTGGTACTTGAATTTGTTATGAAAAAAGAGTGGCTATCATGGAGGTGAGTTATAAAAAAAAAAGAAAAAAAAAGAAATAGAAAAACAAAATGATAAATTGTGTTTATGATTAAATAAAAAGATAGTTATGCTTGAATGGCAAAATAGGTGAAAAGGGGTGATAGATGAAAGAAAGGTAGCAGGGTTGATTAAAAGAGAGTGTTAATGGCATAATGTGATGTATTAAAGCGCTTTGGAACATAGTCACTATTTCTGGCCAAAATAGTCCTACCCGTCCCTTAGCCTACATTACAACCTGTAAAGACCTATTTGATCCTAAGCTTAACATTCTGATATTAGTAGAGCATTACACTAAGGGCAAGCCTATGGTCATCAGTTGCAACATATGAATTCTTTGTGAGAGTGAGAGTGAGAGCAAGGATAATCTTATACCCATGTTCTGAAAAATGCAATATTTGAGAGTGATTATGGGTAATATCTTATGTGAGACACACATGGTTGATGAGTTTTAGGTAGTCTTGTATGATTCTTTGTGGCTTAACTTGTGGATACGAATTAACCATCATCACGAGTCTATATTAGAGGTTGAATTGTTTCTAGAAGTGATTAGAAAACTACTCTTTGTTTATAATTATCGTGCCTGTCTTGATGAAAATTTTGTGTTGTTAGTGTGAAACCCTAAGTAGATGTTTATATGGACATGATATATTGTTCGAGGACGAACAAAGCTTTAAGTGTGGGGTGTTGATGATAGGCGTATTTACACGCCTAAAGTACTATAATTTACCCATATTTTAGCTAAGTTTTGAGGACAAAATATATAATTCATGCACTTTTAGTCCTTTTTCCTGTAAGTGAGCTAACAAACGTGATTAGCAAGTTTTCAGGTATAAATGATGCAGATTTCAGCATATTATGGATAACTTGACGCCCAAGGAAGCTTCACGAAAGAAGGAAGGGAAAGCTTGGACGCCAAGGACCAAAAGTGACGCATGGAATATCTGTCCCGGGTAAAAACAGCATTTCTAAAGACTTTGGGGATCAGCAGTAACTTATTAGGATTAGGATAATGATGCAGTAACCTAGTAGGACTAGGATAAGTAATGCAGTAGCTTAGTAGGAATAGGATATGGGTGTTATAAATACCCTATTTTGTTAGAGATTTTAAGCATTCTACTTCTAGTTCCGAATCATTCTAATTCTTCCATCAATTCGAATTCTCATACTTTTACTTTTTATTCAACACTTTCAATTCTTATTCTCTTCATCTATTCAATTCTTAATTTCCACAACAAGAGAACCGCTATTCTAAAAGGGAATTCACGCCTAACGCCATACCAAACCCTACTACACGTGAGATCTTTATTTTGGTATAATGATAAAGTCTATTGTGATTTCCGCCGCACTCATGAATAGCTAAACTTCTCTGTTGGGGTTATGGAAGCCTTATGAGATACTATCTATTGCTATGAGTTTGTGAGTTCGTGACTCGTATGATGCTTATATCATTATTCTCTTCATCTTAATGCAAATTCTTGTGGTTGCAAACGCATAAAATACGCCAGTATAGCATTAACTTGTTCGAAAGAAAAGTTATATGTATGGAAAAGAGATAATGTCAAGGTAATAGGGCACCAACTCCTGTTAAAAAGTTAGTGTCGTAACTGGATTAACCTCTTGGAGAGTTCGTACCGTTAGACACGCTTTAAGCTCGAAAGAGTTAAAGTGAAATAATCCTTGATGGTCGAAAAACGCCTGGATTTACCATAGAATACAACTCTCTATAAGCACATGCATGTCTGAATTCCGCATAACTCATAGCCAATAGAGACGTATAACTCATAAGGTGGACATAACCCCAACTCTCAATTCTCATTGGTTAAACATCCTACTAAACATTCTTTCTTTTTACTTTGCTATTTTCCGTTTTCACTTTGTTACATTATTGCACGTTACAATCCCCCCTTTTACGAGACTTGCACCAAAAGTCTAATAATCTTTGCTTACTTAGTGACCAAGTATTCTCTGTGGGATCGATACCCAACCTAGTTGGGTTATATATTTGACAACGACCGCTTACACTCTTACGAGAGCTGTAGTTTGAGCATTATCAGTCATGGGGGTCCAAGTGGAGCCTCTCGGCTATGGCCCGAAGAAAATGGGCCATCCGTCGGAGCTCCATGTCCAGTCGCTGCTGATCAGCGGTAAGACCCTTGAAAAGAAAATCCAGGTCGCTTCTCAGTCGGAGCAAATCGAGGTTGTTAGTTGTCGTCATCCTGCGCATTGGACGAAGTGGGTACCTTCTCCTTGCCATTTTTTTCTCTTCTTAGTCTTTTTTGTTGAAATTGATTTATTATATATTATGAGTTAGTCGATTATTGCAGTGTATAATCTATTTAGTACATAATATATAATAAATGAACTGGGACCGATAATGCACAGCAAATAAAATCAATTTTGACTGCAGTTCATTACCTTTGAAAATAGAATACACATTACAAATTGTCCAGTGCATTTGACAAAATAAAAAAATACAATGCCAATCCTATTATCCTACGATAAGGCTACATATTATTCTCTTATGTCCCGACCTTTTGCACTTGGAGCACTTGTTCCTTTTATTGGGCCTTAAAGACTCCAACACACCCTTAACGTGCCTCACATTCCTCCTCCCTAGTTTGAGATCAAAATTGAGTGAAAGAACTTCTATTTCTAGATACTCCCACGCCACGCTCCACTTCGACTCTAAAGGTACTACACAAATTGGTTTCAAGTATGCGAGGAGGTATGCTTCTTTCGAATATATGGGCGAAGAGTAGTTGTAAATGCTACTACCGTAATCATCCTCGTGCTTCAAACACAACGCTGCCATTGCATGAGTGCATGACAATTTTACCAAGTCGAACTTCCTGTAAGAATATGACCTTTTTGATAGATTAACTTTGGTGGAAGGACCACAACCAAGCACGGTGAATTTGTCGGTGCTTCCATTTATGTTGTTCACATATAATTTGTCTCCCTCGGTCATATTTTTCCTCAAGATCTTCTCGACTTCGAGAAAAAAGGTAGTCCTTGAATTATTCACCTCCGCATACCTCTTCCTGAATATTTTGCCAAACCTATGTGCAATTGCAATGAAGATGGATGCTACTGGATACTCTCTTTCGTCGAGAAACATTGCGTTGAACGACTTGGCGATGTTTGTGGTCATGACATTAAATCTATTTCCTGAAAAGTGAGTCCGACTCCACTTTTCAAATCCAACATTATGCTTGAGGCAAGCTATTGCGCTGGGGCATTTTTCTTTAATGGCGTTGAAGTAGTCGTTAAATTCTTCCAACATGTACGCCTTGGATGCAAGGTTGTAAAAATGGAGATAATCTGCACAATGGTGATTCGTTTGAAACTTTTCACCGAGATGCCCATACAAGCACCATGATGCTCAAGTGGATAATGCCTTACGAGGCTGTTGGCTATGCTTGCGTGTATGTCGGAGATAACACACAACTCTAGTTCATCAACGACAATGGCCTTAAGTTTCTCAAAGAAGAATCCCCATGACGCATCATTCTTCTTATCCACCATACACTACACTAAGGGATAGATATGCTTCTGCGTATCTTGAGCAACAACGGATAACAGCACACCCTTGTACTTGCTGGACAAATATGTGATATCAATGGTAACGACCTTTCTCATGTGTGTATATCCACGGATGGAAGCCGCAAATACCATAAAGTAGTACATAAACTTTCTCGACTCCTTATCGACCATGAGGAAATTTATAGACCCGAGATTGAGACCGTTAAAAACATATGAAAAGACGGGCAACACTGCATATCCGTGCTCGGGTGTTTCTTGAACTATGTTCTTCGCAATGACGCCTACCATCCAATAGCCCGACCTGCAATTTAACTCCCTAAATACGATTCTCTCGATCTCTTTCAAGCTTGGACTTTTGTTGTCGATGAAAAAGTTGCAATGACGTCCGCGGTGACATTCTTGTGCTTTTTTGTGACATGATCCATGCAACAACTATGCTCTCCCATGTACTTGTGGATTTGAAACCAACCCGATGCTCCGATCGCACATGCACGCGCCATCCACAAGCAAGTAGGATCTACACACCTCGCTCTGAAGTATTTTTTACAACTCTTCTCTGTTGTGTAATTAAAAGACATTTTCATCGACGCCTTCTTCATAAAAAGCTTCAACGTTTTCTTATCCTTGAATGTTTGTCCTATATGAAGATTGGTTCCGTTCGAGAAAGGGTGGCTTGTTTATGGTCCGAACTGCCCGTCCTCACCTCCTCCATACTCCTCTTCTTCAAAATCTTCAGAATTATCTCATTCATCACCGCCCATGCAATCGTATTCCATTGACGTATTATCCACTACCGAGGATGGGGGCAGGGCGGGGTTGATGTGGAAGCTTCTTTTCGGGATCTTCTAACGACTTTAACCGCAATATTGGCCTGGAATTATTAAAATCAACGCAAAGAATGTATAATTTCACGTGTCTATCATTCCTTATGAACGTTGGATTGATTTTCCCTCTCCCATTCATCAAGTAACTAATTACCACATCGCTTTGATCACAACTTAATTCGCCGTTCTCAATTACGCTTTTAACCAAATCGGCGTATGAACCATTGCGATGAAGGGCAATGGACACTGTCTCCTTAGATGAGATTTTTTAAACCCAACATTTAGGAGTCTCCTCCCATTCACCAGAAAATATACCACCACCAACCACGTATTGTGTAATAGACATGATATACCTAGATGATAGTATTTAATAGACCTAAACAGTGGTTTATGAGTCTAGACTTAATAGACTTTGATCGTATTCTTCTTAGCTGCTTTCCATACAATACCCGATCTTTCCTTTTTCGACGACCACCGAAATAATCCAACGGATTACAACGTACAAACAACCTAAGGAGTGTTGGAATGATGCTATTGAGCCAAGAATCAATTTCAAAATGTGGGACTGATTTTTAAGTTTTTTGTATGAAAATGGATGAAAATGTGGGGCTAAAAATATGAAAAAAATGACTTAAAACAATAAAGGTAATGTCACTTTACGATGGATGTCAGAAAAATTGACGAAAAATGATCGAAAAAGGGACTAATCACGGGAAAATCGGGTGATTTGTAATGGAGCTTGGTTGAGAACTTTGAAATTTCTTTTTAATTAAATATCTAATATTTATATTTTTGGACATAAATTAAAGTGTAATTTTTAAAAAGACAAAATAATTCGGTGGACCCTTGTACTATGCCCGTTTTATAATGTGGATACTCTTACTTACATGTTTGTCATCTGAACTCTTAAACCCATTAAAAAAAATATTTTAAACCCTATTTTGGTGTGTGTACACACTCGCCTCCACGTCATTTTTAATTATTGTATTAAATTTTACATCAACTTTCACGTTATTTTAAATACTACATTAAATGCCACATAAGAAATTAAATATTTTAAAAATCAAAAAACAAAATTTACCTTTAAAATATTTTTTTTGGAATAATTATAAATTTGATAAATAAATAAATAATTTTTCACCTTCTTCTTTATTCACCCTCTCCGCCTTTCCCCCACCCCCAGCCCCTCTCCCTCGTCCCATGCCCCAGCTCCCCCACCAGTTCCCCAGCCCGTTTACCCCGTCCCCACCCCCCACCCCCGCCCCACACCAACAACAACAACCATCCCCGACTCTTCATCGTTTTCGTCCATTTTTGACAAACAAAACAACAAACAACCACTCTAACTCCGATCTTCCTTCCTTACCTCTGTAACACCAACAACATACAAGACAACAACAATTAAGAATTTGAATTGAGAGAGAAAAATAGAGAAAAATAGGTTTCTTTAGGTGAGATTTTTGCCGGAATTATAGCTCTGTCATAAAATCCGGACACCATCTCCAAAATCCGACCAAGACAACTACTAAACCACCACTGAAACACCATTAACAGCCTCACTCCCATTTTCACTGTCAGAGCTTCGCCGAAAAAGCTCACCTGAGCTCCAGCGAAGCAGACACATATTGGTTTCATCCAAACACACCAAGATATATACCACAAAAAAAAACGTTCCCACCATGGCTCTTTCGAGAACTTACAGCTCCAAACGCAGAAATTTCTAACCAACAACCCACCATTTCTTTCAATTATCATCACTTTCAATCAAATTCGAATCACCCGAATCAATTCAAGCCAAACACCACAAATTAGGTAATTCCAATACCTCATTAGCCAATTATCCACACAATTCACATGGAATAAATGTCCACAATCGAAAAATTTCGTTATAAAATTATCATCCTTAAATCACTGCAAACAAATCGCACAATGTTGCTCCTTTTGGGACCACGACAGTTGTGGCGGCGACGGTGACGACGGTGGAGGTGATTAAGAATTTCTCCATCTTTTCTTGGCAATTCGTAACCTGCACTTGTTTAATACTTAATCTATAACAGTGAAAGAATAAACTAAGTTTAAATGAAAAGGAAAATCTCAATTTAAGAAAATGGGAAGAAATAATGTCAATTGTCATTTTGATGCATTTCATGAAAAGGGAAATTATTTTTTTCTTCTTTTTTAATTAATTTTTCTTTTAAAAATTCGAATGTTGGGTTTGGACGCGCCTTTTATGTCTGCATTCACGCTCCCATGTGGTTTATGCCACATAGAATGCCATGTCAAAAAAAGAGTTTAAAATATTCATTTTTATTGAGTTAAAAGGTCCATATGACAAATGTATAAGTAGAAGTATCTACATTACAAAACAAATATAATACAAGAGTCCACCGAACCATTTTGACTTTTAAAACAAATGAAAAAAGGACTAAAGTATACATTTTTTAACTTAAATGCTAGGATTAGTATTTATTTTGTGGACCCATTAAGGCTATCATTTTCTCAATTTTAAAACACTTTTATCTAAATATAACAGAGAATCTATGAGAAGTATTTTGGAAGTGTGGACGCGATCTGATGAGTCAGTGACCGTACTTGATCGAGGGAGAGCAAAACAATATGGAAGCCCTAAGAGCCTCATACGCAGACAACGATTCATCTGACTCCGATTCTGACTCCAATCCAACTCCTCCGCAACCATCAGCTACATCCATTACCCCTCTGCCTCCACCTCCTGTTTCCCTTCTTCACCCACCCAATTCTCTTGGTAACTTTCTTTTCCATACCCATCACGCTTTTACCTAAAAAAAATCATTTGTGCTTACTAAATGTTTGCTTTTTTGCTTCTCAAGTTCCTTTGGACTCCTTGCCAACTAGTCGAGTCAATCGCGTTCGAAACTTTCCTCATGTTGAAGGCAATTATGCTTTACATGTCTACATCCCAGGTAATTTCTTCTATTTCATCTTATGCTTTGTTCTTCCATACTTTTTTTGAACATTTTAGATTCCTTCTAATTTTATTGGCATAATACGTAACTTGTCCTCAGTTGAACAAATAGACATACACTTCCTACGTTGTGTCCTGGACCTACGTGACAATTTGTATGAGAAACACTCGAACTAATTTGTACTATGTCTCGTAGGATGCATGTGTCTATTTGTTCTAACGTTATCCATTTTAAGTGCTTATGTGTGCACACCCAATGTTGGAGGGCATAAATGTCAGCTGGGGCCAAATTAAAGGATACATTTATGTATTATGCCAGTTTTATTTTGTGAATTGAGTAAAGAGCAGAATAATCCAATTGTGCAATTTTTATTTCACTTCTTTTTTCCATATTTTTATTGGTAGGTTGTTATAAGAGTGTTTTTCTTGATGTTCATAATTAGTTTATTTTACTTCTAGTTCGTATACCATCCGCAACAAGGACGGAGCTGGCCAGTTTTCTAAAGAAGGTCACAACACTTGTACCTACTCTACATGTTGTTGATGTTGATGTACCATTGAGCGGTTTATTGAAAGATGAAGCCTTGATTGAAAAAGTGGCGTTAGGTAGAGAGTTTCACATTAGTTTGGGAAGAACTGTCCCTCTCCGCGTGCATCAGATTAATTCGATAGTCTCTATGCTTCGTCAAAAGCTTCAGTTTCAGAGGAGGTGAGGTGACAACAGTGATATGCATGCTCTCTCTGATTTTGTTTTGGGCAAAACCTGTGGTGTCTTTGGTAACCGTTGTTTATTAATGGAGATAGGTATTTGATAGATTTTAACAAATGGGAGATATTTGTTAATGATGATTCAACTCGCTCATTCATGTCGTTGGAAGTTGTAGCAGGAGGCTTAGCTCAGGTATGCAAAATGCCATTTCTTTTGTACTTTTTGTAAACATGGTTTGCTGTTTTGGATTGTCTCCATTTTTAGTTGAGTCATAAGTATGTTCCTTGTATAGAAGTGTTTTGTTGGTACATCTTTAAGGTCCCTTAATATAAGATAGATATCAGGGCACATACTTGTGTGTGCCAAATTCAAGTTTACGAGATTTAAAAGTTAATGGAAAGTAATTTAACTTGAGAAAAAGAGAATATGAGACAGTTGGGTGAAAAAGGAATGTGGAGATGGAAAAATCTACCCTAGGAACCAGTATAACCCTTCTCTTTCCTTCTTAGTGAGCTGGTTATGACGGTGTCTCAAAGAAAGAGGTTACAACAGGCTTGTCCCTAGGGCGTTGGCTTAGTGGTAAGAGCGCTGCTTGTGATGTGTAGGTTACATGCACGTCACAGGCTCGAACCTTGCTACAGACAAAAGCTTGGTGTTTTAAGTGCAGAAGGGTAGAGGGGAAGACACATTATTCATCAGGTTTTGAACTATGCGCCAGTGACCTTCGGGAATTTCTTGGCTATCCCAAAATAAAGAATAGAACTACAACAAGATTCACAATTTGAGTAGATCAAATCTTCCTATCCCATATTTAATGATGGTAGATAAACATTCCACGTGGTCGTGGTGTGTGTGGAATTATATGGACTCTTATGATGTCTTTCATTTTCGAGAGAGATATATCAATGGGAATGGAAGCTGCCTCTATGGTCAACCGTAAGGACTGGAATGTGTTGAATTGGTAGGTTTATGTGTAGTATCAATCAGGTGATGGGATGCACACCCATTAAAAAGTAAAATAAAAATAAAGAAATTAATTTGCTGGTCAGCTCTTGTTTTGATAACAAGTTGTCAGCACTTGTTTTGATAAGAAGTTGTCATAACTTCTTTTGATAACAAGTTTTCATAACATGTTTTAGTAACAAGTTGGAAGATGCAAATTGCATCAGCAACTTGCAATGTCCGAGGAGCATTTTGATTGGTTGAAAAGGATGACCCTTTTCTATAAATAAGGGGCCTCAACTCCTCATTCTAACACACTGTTGGGGGTCTGGCCATAGCCTCTGGCATAAATGCAAGGTAAGGCTACATACAATAGACCGTTGTGGTCGGGCCCTTCCCCGGACCTTGCGCACAGCGGGAGCTTTAGTGCATCCGGATGCCCTTTTTAACCATATCACGGTGCTACGTTATTATTCGGTTGTTATTACCGCTGTCTGCAAATATTATTTCTCTAGCGGGGTTTATCCCCAACATCAAGTTGATATTCTTGGCGAGTCTAGGGAATTATAAACTAGAAGTATAATCGTACAACTTAAAGAAGGTTATCTCCCTCTGTCTGGGAAATTGGATAGGAGTTGCTGCTTATGTGTATTGTCCAATCCTCCTCTTCCCACTACCACAGTCATCTATTATAGCATCTGTGTATGGTATCTTTTTCTCGCAGGGTCGCTATATCCATAAGCTTTTCTTTACCAGCAGGGTTCAAGTAGATTTTGTAAGAATGTACACAATTGATATTACTTGTCGTGTTTACAAACATTGAAAAATGAAACTAAAATAACATGTTTGAAAAAATTAGCCCATGTGAAAATTTCAAAAGTAGACTCTATTTTTTTTTGGAGAAGGGTAACAGTTAGAAGTCTATGGGAATATTAACACCTAGAATTCCAGAATATGACAAAATACTATATTAAATCTCAGCTCAAACTCATTGAAGCTTTAAGGCTAAATATCCTATACATTTAGGAACGTGATTCCAGAGGAATTGGAATTGAAAATATATTGATTGAAAATATATTGATTCAACAAGAAGTGCCCATCAAGGAAAACAATAAAGAAGTAAAGGTCATCCATCATTCATAAGATTTAGTTGAGCTAAGGCTTGCATAATACTTTTGTCGAATAAAGCTATTCAAAACAATAATATGCAATATGGAAAGCAAAATCAAGAGACTATACTGGTGTCAAATTGCAATCTGATTAACCAAAGTTTCTTTTAACAGTAGAGATTGAGGAAAGAAACGGATGATGTCTTTATGGCAGACAAATATAATTGGCAGGCTAACAAGTTTAGGGAGGAGGATAACAAGTGGTTGATGTCTTTAGCAACCCAAGGATATGACCTAGTGCCTAGTAGTTAATGAGTGGGGGGAGAATCATCAGGTCTTAGGTTCAAATCTCCATGGAGATAAAACACTAGGTAATTTCTTCCCATTGGCCCAAGACTTGGTGGACAAAGTTACTTGGTACTTATGCTGGTAGGAGGTAGAAAGAATTAGTTGAGGTTCGTGCAAGTTGGCACAAACATCACCGTCACAAATAACAGATTAATATCTTTATGAAAGTCACTATAATAGGCTATTAACTTTGTTACCATAAAAAAACATTAATTTTTGTGATCTTATGTTGATTTTAACCAAAACAATGTCAAATCTGAAGTGGGATCGAATGCCAGGTTTTGAAGTGAATGGATAAATTAAACATTATATTGAACTAGGGGTTTCTGCTGAAGGCTGAAGCTAATGGCAGCAGCAGCACAGGGCATGCCTGGCTCTGCGCACTGAAAAGAATCTCTTTGTGCAAGCATTATCTATTTCCTTACAATTCAAAGAAGCATTGTGGGGTCGTTAAAGGTTTTGGTGGTTCCTATTGTTGATTTTTACTCTTAGGTGTGTCCCCAGTTATTGTCTGCTTTAATTTGATCAACTAATGCGCTACAGAGGTCAATTAAAGTTCATCTTTCGTACGTGTACCAATTGTGGAACAATGAGTTTGAACTTAGCTCTCTACTACTATTTTTCTCTCTGGCCTCATTCATTTTAGTTTAGATAAAAGCTGATTGTTCTTCCTTGTCCTCCTGCGTCTTGCCAATATAATTCTTTTATCTTTGAGCTAAAGGAGGAATCTTACTTGTATTTTGGGTGCCTCAGATAAGAATGGAAATCCAAGCTGTTAATGAAGTCTACAAACTTCACAACCTTCCGGAATTTTACAAGGTTGACCACATAGACTATGTTTAATTTGCTTCAAGTTTCACTTTTACTCGGTGTAACAATGTTTCTACTTCAAGTGAAAAATTTCATTTACTTGGATTTGGTGGCAGGATCCACGTCCTCACGTCTCATTAGCTTGGACATTGGGGGACATCAGGGACACCCTGAAAAGAATGGTGGAAGAAGAGATGAAGAAATACAAAGCGGGTTCGAGTTCACAACAGAAATGTATTTTCACAAGCAAATTCAATGGCATTTTGTGCAAAATAGGCAACAAGATGCATGAAATCTGCAAGTTTCAAGAAGAATAGCAGTTATTTGTTGATTCCTAATTAACTTTCTCAGTTCAAACCACTATGCAACTCCCAGAAGGGTAAAAGTCGACTTAAACAAGAGAAAGGCTCACTCTGTTCTGGAATCTCTACCCAATATTTGCTGAAAGAAGATAACAATTGATGAGCGCATATTCCCAGCATATCAATGATGTAGTACCTAACAAAAGGTTCGACTCGTCTAATTTTTTAGAGTTTTAGATTCATTATTTAAGAAAAACGTATGTGAGGGTGAGCCCTTAAAATGCTATTCCTGCTCTAATAGATGCATATTTGGACAAGCTTTAAGCTATATGAACTGACCTATATCACTATTTATGGAAAGGTGAAATAACACTTCCGTCTTACCTTTAAACAATAGTACCTGGAATATCAGTAATTTCCTTCGCCAATTGGTCTATGTTACTCAAATTTTCCCTCAAAAAAGAATATAATCTTTGCTAACCTTCCATATCATATGGTATTCGATACAATCTCTTATTGCCCCATGTATTCCACCGAATGCATGATTGACTGATTGGTACCTCTATTCTTTATTTAGGGTGTCGACTCTTTTGCCGCAGTTTGTTTTCCTCCCTCTTTTTTTATTTTTTTAATAAATAAATTAATACAGATGTAGCAGTTATAGGTTGGGGAAAAACACACTGAGACGTGCGTGATAGTAATACGAACTTAATGAATTTAAACTTGGCAAGTTTTAATACAGATGCTGGATTATTGCTTTGTGAAAAAGAAAAGAAAGATACATGCTAGGACTTGCGCATGGGTTCTAACTTGTAACATGTTTTAGAAAGTCTGTCTTTCAGAAATTTCCAAGTACATCAAACCAGAATGAGTTCATATCGAATTGATCGAAGGTGCTAAAGGTAGAACCACCGGGAATGAAACATGGCTGAATATTTGTGTTTTCCACGTCGGAAACTTGTTGATCGACAACAAGTGAGAAATTCGTGAACTGATCCATCATTTGGTTTTCTTTACATGTAATAGTGCTGCTGCAGGGTGAACAAACATCTGGTGATAATGAACTGCTGCTGTTGATCGTTTCAAGCACAAGTCTTCCTTGAGTACTATTTTCCTTCTCATTTTCTTGGGTTTGTTTGTGGCCTTTCCTAGTCTTCAGTTGGGCATCATAATTTTTCAGTCCAAGATGCTTCTTTAAGTGTGTGTGGAAGAAGTTTTTAACTTCGGTGTCTGTTCTTCCTGGCAATTTTGTGGCTATGGCTGACCATCTGCATAGGAGTACATAATTTATTCATTTTGGAGCAGGACTTTAGAGGAACCTATGTTACAAATTTACAAACTTTATTTTGCAGAACTCCAAGCCTAGCTAGCTAATTGATCAATAGGATTGGAAAGCAGTGAAGAAAGACTTAACTTTTGTTCCTTTTGACAACTAGGAACAGTAGTTTTAATCACAGGGCACTAAACTAACCAGAAAGATTTATAAAAAGCTCTGTTGTGTGAGGGCAAAACAGGTTAATTGTCACCTGCTTCCAAGTTCCTGATATGTTTTGATCACTGTTTCAACTTCTTCCATGGTAAAAGGTCCTCTCTTAACATCAGGGCGGAGATAGTTCATCCATCTAAGTCTGCAACTTTTCCCCGTACGTGAAAGCCCTGCAACCACGCTCGACCAAAGTTCAGGAGATTTAGGAAACATGAATTACCCAAAAGAGTTGCATATATTGTTCTATGAAAGTAGAAACTTATCTCAGAAAGCATTACTAGAAAGTATTAAATGAAAGTGATGCATTTGAAATCTGAAATATCAACACAGTAGTATGGTTTTAGTGAGGGGACCTGCAAATTTGGGCATCTGTCTCCAATTCCAGATGCCATATCTCATGATATAAGTTCTCAGTTTTTGGTCTTCCTCTGGAGACCATGCCCCCTTCTTTATTGTAGTACCTTTCTGCTGTTGTTGTTGTGGTACTCTTAGCATGATTAATGCAGATAAACAGAATTGATTTTGAAGTTCAATGTCACCCACTTCAGTACTTGGATTGTTTGAGAAAAGAACTTATAGTTTATACAGTTATTTTTTCCATCCATTGTAGATGGATTAGTTCTTTAATCAATACCTTGTTTCCAAGAAAGAGAGAAACTTTTCACAACGACTTCATTGTTTTGTCTCTTAGTAATTTTTAATTGTCTCATGTTTTTTTATTAAATCAATTCTTTGAAGGAGATTTTGACTTTCTAAAGACTGATAAAGCGAGTAAGAGTAGGAATTGAAGAGCAACAATTTTTCATCATGTGTGATTGGGTTTCATGATTTAGTTTGATGCACTTTTTTTATTACAAAAAATTTCAACTCCCTAAACATATTACGAAAATCCAACATATACACAGAATGCTATGTATATGTCGGCTATGTTATGTATATTAATAGGAAAAGAGAGTAAAATCATTAAAAAGGTGAAAGACAGTGTAATTACTTAGTATTTATGTTATTTATACGTATAATTTTGTAGCTTTCACTTATTTAATTGCATGTACTACATTACTGGCAATTGGTGATTTTGAGATGATCATAGATCAATAAGAGGTGACTTTTTATTCCGTTCTCCACCAGGTTCAATGTCCTAATTTGGATTTGCGCTGGAAACCACTTCGGGAGATAGGACGCTCCTTACCGAAGACAATTTCACATTTGGGCCTTGAATCCATGACATTTTATTAAGAAAAAATGTACTAATAATTCAATCACATACTTTGATTATAGTAAAGAGAAGTAACTAAGAATGTGGATGTGAAGACAATTTCACATTCGGGCCTTGAATCCATGACATTTTATTAAGAAAAAATGAGTACTTATAATTACAACACATACTTTGATAATAGTAAAGAGAAGTAACTAAGAATGTGGATGTAAAGGAGATAGCACACAAAAGTATTTTGTATATTTTTTGGTGTTAAATATGCTATGTTATCTTTATAACAGTGTTTCACTAAGAGTAAAACAAGAATGTTGGAATTAATAACATATTAAATATTCTATATAAACTTGATAGAATAAATCTTTTGGCCATAGAAATTTGTTTCAAATGTAGCCACAATAGTAAAAAATCTATTCGCGCTATAAATAAATAAAGGGACAATTATATGGCTTAGCAAATATAGACTTTTAATTATCTATTTAGTCTAAATTTCAATAAATTACAAATTATAGCTCTCTTTTGCCTATTAATTATCCCTAATTATAATATAGTCTCTCTCATTTGTTTTCTCTCTTTCTCTATTTTCTATTACTCTTTTTTTTTTCTTTTTTGATTTTTTTAATCATTTTTTCTTTTCCTTTTTCGTTTTCTCTTTCTTTTTTCTTTTCCGTTTTTTCTTTTTCTTTTTCTTTCTTATTCATTTTTTCTCTTTCTTTTCTTCTTTTTTTTCTGTATTTTTCTCTCATTTTTTAGTTGTTGTATTTTATATTTTATATTTATCTATATCATACTATATATTTTAAATAAATTTATTATTTGTAGTTGAATAGTTTAACCGTGAATATGTACAATTTATCATTTATATTTGTATACAAAAAAGTATATGGATTAATTGTATTTACTTGGGTCTTAAATTTTTTCTATATTATAGAAGAGGTGGTTTCAACATGGTAGTTTTTTGTCTTTAAATTCATACTTAAGGGTTTAAAGTCATTACAATAAATTATAAGCTCAATTCAATTATTTTTTGTGCTTTGATTTTGGAACCTCATCAAAAGTTTGAATAAAAATTCATTTTTTTCTCTTCAATTACAAGCAATGTCACGTAAAAAATTTACCATAATGCCATCACACTTGACCTTGCATATATTTTCATACATGTTGGCCCTCTATCTTCCATTTATTTTTCAATCTTATTTATCTTTTTTATGTATAAAATTATTTCAAATATATTTAAGTAAATTGATTAGTAGGATGATAATTTATTGTAAAAATTAATTATAATTGACTCAATTAAATAAATTTATTCTTTATTTAATTTCAAATCAAACATATAATTTACTTTCTTTTTTATTTGTTACTACAATTTCACCTAATTTAATTTTTCCCTAATATATTCAATCGTGATTTTACTATATCACCTCTAATTAATTATTATGGTTATCTAAGTATCATGTCACTTAAATTGGAGTAGAAAAAGTTTTACACAATAATTAAAAATTTAAATTATTTTAAAAAATATAATTGACTATCAATGACACAAAACTTTGGACAAGAAAAGTAGCATATATTTTTTAAAAATTACATAAAAAATATTATAAATTACAATAATTAAAAACTTGAAATATCTAAAAATAATTTGATCTATTATATATTTTTAAAAAATACTATAAATCACAATAATTGACAACTTGAAAATTTAAACGATATAAATATTTGATTGACTCTCGATCCCGGATGAATCTTAGGATGTATATGTAATCCATCTTTTTTTAAAACTTTTGTTTAAATATATCAAAATTGAAAATGCAAGTTCTAATACAGTACATCAAACAATGTATAAGAAATAATGTAAGCATAAATAATACCAATACTATTAATAGAAAAATTATTAATGCAAATATTATTAATACATTCTATCAACATTATTTTTATACACTCTAACAAATGACTCCACGTTTGAAAGGAAGGAGAATATACAAAAATAAAGTTCAATAAAATATCTACATAAGTATGTTTTATCGTGTTCTCAAAGTCAAATAATTTAAATTAATATGAAAGATGGTTCTATATAATTTTTGAAACACTTAAAATTTGAATTTAAAATATTAATTTAGTTTAACTTCAAAGAACAAGTTGATAAATAAAAGAGAAGGAGAAAATGAAAGCAAATGATATTTATGGTGGCTTAGTAAGGGAATACAATGTGGGTTATTAACTGCAACCCATATGTGATGTAATATGCAATGACTAGATAACTCTTTATCTTTTTTCAACAATTATTCTCTATTTTATACAACAAGTGTCAAGTCTTATGTATCAATTTTAATCTCATATTTTCTACTTAATGCAACAAATCTTAATCATTTGATTAAATATATAGACTTCTATATGCATCAAATTTTGTTATTTATATGAGTAAGTTATACATAATTATCTTGTAAGACTTGACTCCTTGAAAAATACTACCAAGCAGTTAATATGTTTTGTCTATTCATATTTTATAATTCATAATTCGAACTAATATCAATTTAAGTTACTGTACATAGTAAAAATATCTTAACATTGGGTCCGTGCTGACACGGGTCATGCTCCTCTAGTATATAATTATGAAATGTGTTATTCAATGCAAATGTATCGTTAATATTTGTATTTTAAATTTATCATTTGTATTTTTATATAAGCAAGTATCATTTTTGTATGCGTATGATTCAAGTTGTATAAACGTGTATCATTTGATGCAAATGTAACATTTGTATTTGTATGATTTATCATTTTATAAATACAAGTGTTCGTAGAAATAAAAATAAAAATTCTTTTACAATTGTTTAAGAATACAAATGATCTTGTCAACTGCAAATTCAAATAAATAAAATCAATTAAATTACAAATAAAAATACAATATGCAATCGATTTACAAATATAAGTACAAAATAGTTCTTTAAAAATACAAGTGTATCGATAAAAATAATACACAAATACAAATAAAAAGAAACCACAAAATATAAACACATTGTCCAGTTATTACAAAATACAGATACAAAATAATTTTTGAAATACAAGTGTGAATTGTATAAAACATAAATAATGGTTCGAACTAGCAAACACAAATACAAGTGCGAACTATAACACAAATATAAATGCGAACTATAACATACAAATATAAGTGCGAACTAGCAAATACAGATACAAGTGTGAACTATAAAATACAAATACAAATGCGAACTGTAGCATACAAATACAAGTGAGGACTATAAAATACAAATACAAATGCGAACTCTAACATACAAATACAAGTACGAACTATAAAATACAAATACAAATGCAAACTATAATATACTCCCTCCGTCTCAAATTATTCGTCCCAAATTTTCTAATTTAATTTCCCATTTTACTTGTCTTTTGTCATTAATCAAGAAGAGACAATTTTTTTTCCATGTTTTACCCTTTGCATTAATTATTTTTTCTTCAAATTAAAATGTAAACATCATTTAATAGGGGTACTATGGTAAATTAGGCATGTTATTAATTATTTTTCTTAATCAATGTGCCATCTCAATTTGGGATGGGTAATTTAGGACGGGGGGAGTATATACAAAAATAAGCGCGAACTATAAAATGCAAAAATACAAATATAATTTTATCAACAAATAAAAAATATAAATGATGATGTGAATACAAATACGATAAGCAATTAAGATATTTTTATTATTATTCGTGACTTGTACTCGAGTAGCCATATTTTTTGAAAATACAAAAAAATAAGATAGAAAAAAAAGTTTAAAAAGGTTGAAAAAAATGAAAACCAAAAATAAAAAAAGAACAAAAAAAAGAAAAAAAATAGAGGATAGAGATAGAAAAAAAATAAAAAGAACGAAAATAAAGAAACAAAAAAGAAAATAAAAATAAAAATATAAAAGAAAAGAAGAAAAAAAACATGAAAAATAAAAAAATAAAAAATGAAAGAAAGAATCAAAAAAGAAAAAAGAAAATGAAAATAGGAAAAAAAAATCAAAAAGTAAAAAAAAAAAAGAAAGAGAAAAGAATAAAATAAAAAAAAATGATGGTAAATATAAATACAATGTGTGATTATGATATTTCCTTATTATTCATGGCTTGTATTCAATGCAATCATATTTTTCAAAAATAAAATAAATATAAAATATAAAATGTGATTAATGTATTTATGATTTTAATGAATACAAACTATCGAGTAAAAGTGAATACATCGGATGTGAATCGAATACATCAACTATAAATGATAATATTGTAAAGTTTGGCTATGGAAGGTGAGTTTTGTGCCAAACAGTTGCTATTTTTGAAACTTCCCCATATATAAATTACTTTTGGACATTTTTACCTCTTTCATTCTGTAGTTAAAATTCTATCAATACTTTATTTATTATCAATTCTCAATACATTGAAAACTATATCCAATACATGAGAATGAAATTTTTTTCATGATGGGTAAGACTTGGGGTCGTTTGGCAGGATGTATAAGAATAGTGCAACATATGGTGTATCAATAATTTTGTATTAGTAATGCTTGCTTTTTTCTTATGCAGTGTTTGATTTGGCGTATTAAAAATAACATGAATTGCATAATTTTTTTTTAAAAATATTTTCTTACAAAAATACCCTTCATTAATATGTTGGAAAAGATTTCGAGGAATAATTGTGACTTTAATCATACTAATGCATGCATTAGAATCCATTGCAATTCTAACACTATGAATTTTCATGCATTATTACTATTAATAATATATGGAATGAAAAAGATACCAAACAAGATATTAGTAATAAACAAAGCTAATATATGCATTATTTTTCTTTATACACTTTACCAAACACACCTTGGTGTGTGATGCATTGTTTCTCATTAAAATTATTGTGTATGGGTCCCACTTCTATTATACTCCCTCTTTTCAGTCGAATTCTTCTAGAGTCCGTTTGGATAAGATTAAAATTTGGTCAAACCTGTTTTTGATCTCCTTTTTAACCTTTTTAGGTGCTTGGTAAAATTAAAAAATTCTTTAAAAAAGCTAAAAATTAATTAAAAAAAGCAAAAAGTGAGAAGTCGGGTACCCCCAATCTTTTACTTTTTAGATTTAAATTTTTTAGGGTTAACCAAAATATATATTTTTTTTTTGGTGAAAGGGTTAACCAAAATATTTACTTTCACATCCTTTATATTTTTCACTAATTCCAACACTATCCTGAATTTGTAGCCCTTAAATGTATAGTTTTTCTTTCTTTTTCTCTTTGTTGCTTTTCTTCGTCCCTTCCCTTTAATTTCCTCTTCATCGTTCCCCTTTTTTTTTAGCAAATTCATCATTACATCGGAAGTTTACATATTTTTTAACATAGTCATATTATTACAAGCTTGCAATATTATAATATAATACTATTTTTATATGAAAATGTCCTAAAATTTTATTTTAAAACATTTAAAAATAAAAAATAACTTATATTTATAAATTGACCTCACATAATCACTTTACATTGAAAGTGCATTTAAATAGAAATTATTTTTGAATTATTAGAATTAAAAACTATAAATAATTCACCTTATTTATGATGTTAACAATTTTAAGGACATTTACGTCATTTTGATAACAAAAAAGTGCTTAACATCATTTGTTTACCAAACACATCAATAATTTTTTTTTTTCATTTCAGCACTTCTATCCAAACAATTATCCACTTAATTTATAAACACTTATTTTAAGATTTTAATTACTTAAGTTAATTTTTTTTTTAATCCTATCCAAACGGGCTCTATCCTTACAAACGAACTCAATGCACTATTTACTCTCCAATATTTCATTTTCACTATTATAGCATTTATATATTATATTATTAATTTATTAATTAAATCACATCTCACTTTTACTCGTTATTTTATAGTATAATTATCATTTTTTTATTTAAGTAGCTCAAAGTAAAATTATTATATATTTATTATTTTCATTTTCAACCATTTTATTATTATTATATTTAAGTTATTAACTTTAAAATATTATTGTTTTGTCCATGATTTTTTTTCAGTTTTTTTGTTATTTTAGTCGAAAATTAGTGTTTGGCCATAAAAAATTCATGCACTCAGAAACCTATTTTCACTCTTATATTTTATATTTTTTAAATTTAGCGCAAATTTTTATCTTTATAAAACAATCTCGTTGAAATTATATAGGTCTTTTCTTATTGTTGAACCATATATAAATGTGGCTTCACTCTAATGCAGGATAGAAGTATTGTCCTTCAATATAGTTATTAACTTAAAAGATAAATTCTTTTGGTCACAATGGTTCAAATTTTATAATAATACTATTCACATTATTAGTTGATTTCTTTTTTGACATGTATTCATTATTATGTTTTAAAAAAAATAAACTACAAAATTTAAACAATTTTTTTAAGTGTAATCTGAAAATGTTTTAATAACAATAGTTAAAACTCTAAACACTTTAAACATGATAGACATTAATATATTATAGAAATCATAAAAATTAATATTTCATAAGTATCAACCCTAGTTAGAATCAATTTTAAAAAGCCACATATTAACATTGTAGTCTTGCACTTTTGTTTTACGTCGATTTGATAAGTTATCAATCATTACTTATATTTGAGAATATTTATTAGTTAAGTTGTAAATCTAAATACTTGCATATTTGAATAATATTTTAAGTATAATTTAAAAATAATTTAATAATGATAATCAAAATTTAAGCACTTTAGATGTGGTGACATCGACAAGTTATAAAAATTATACTGTTCGACTCTAGTTAACAACAACCCAAGAAATCACACATTAATATTGTAATATGGTGCCCGTACGTTAGCCGATTTGGGAAGCATTACTTATATTTGTTATGATTATAACTTATTAAGTTTAAATAAATTTAATATACATATTTAAATAAATATTTAAACATATTTTGAAAATATTACAATAACAATACTAAATACTCAAAACACTTTAGACATGATAGACGTAGAGACTTTATATAAATCATAAAAATCATATGATTCATAAATGTTGATCTTATTTTATAACAACCCATAAGAGTCACGTATTAATGTTGAAGTTTTACATATTTATTAATTTCCATCTTTTAAAATAAATTAATTATTTAAATAATTAAGTGATGAACAACTTAAGAGGATATTCACGCATTAATGTTGTAGTCTTTCGCCCCTATGTTAAGCCGATTTGATAACTTATGAATCATTAGTTAAATTTATTATTAATATGACGTCTAATTAAGTAATTTTATTATTTTTTACATTTAAATAAATTTAATAATTACAGATTTAAATATTTTTTAAATATATATTTTAAAAATATTTCAATAAAGATAGTCAAAGTTCAAAACACTTTTAAAATGATAGATATCAACACATCATAAAAATCATATAATTTATAAGTGAACGATCCTAATTAATTGCACTAAATCACTTACATCTTCTATATTATAAAAATCCTACAGTTACATCTCCCAATAATGTTATTCCTATTTTTTCTAAAGATATTTAAACCTTGTGTATCATAGAAATACTACATAAATGAAACTTCATTTAACTAGTTATATATAAAATAATTTTAAAGGAAAAATAAAAGCTAAAATAGAAAGAGATTATTTATAATAAAATATTATAGTTAAATAAAATGACAAATAATTTGATTATTTAAAGCCATAGAAAGTTATTACTAATAACGGATATGTCTTATTAAATAATTTGTATAATATCCTATTTCCGAAAAATATTTAGTCTTTTCATTTAATCAAATGCATGAATAATCCCTTTTACCCTTGTTTTAAATTTTGTAAGAATAACTTCACAAAAACATTTTATTTATGTTTATGGTTATAATTTATGATTTAATAATCATATTTTAATATATTTAATTATAGATACACTTCATAGGAGGTGTAAATGTAAAATTATCAAAGTACAAAAGTGTAAGTATTGACGTTGTATATATAACTCTCTCTGTTCAAAATAGTTGGACCTTTTTTAAAAATATTTGTTTCAATTTAGTTGTCCCTTTTATAAAATTAAGATAATTTTATTATGCTATTCCAATACTACCCTTATCATTAAATGATTAACAAGTTTATACTCAAATTTATATTTTCAAAACATAATTAATAAGACTAATTTGGTAAAACAAACTATAATGACCCTCCAGGTTATTTTCTACAAATTCACACTATTTCGCCGTTTAGAACTTTTCGATAGCAGTTCCAAGTCATTTATGACTTTCTGGAGCTGATAGTTCGGTTACCGGGCAGTTCATTTGATTTTTAGAGTCAATTTTCTATTTTAAAGTTTTCTTTATTGAAAATTGGGTATCGAGCTTAAACTTTAGGTTAACGTCCTCATATGTCAATTCTGATAGTTTCGTTAGATCTGAAACATCGATTTTAGGTTCGAGGGACCTTTGGTTCGGGTCTAAAGGCCTTCAGACTTATTTTGGGCTATTGGGTGAATTTTGATTAAAATGACCATTGAATGTGGAACCCATATTTCATTAAAATGACCCCGAAATGGAAATTTTGATTGAGCCACTGAGTCCAAAATGTTGAATTTGGTAGGATAGCACAGTTCATTTGCATTCGTAGGATTCTAAATGGATCTTGAGGGTCCGATCGGAGATTTGGCAAATGCCAAGTTTGCTGGTATAGACCAAAAATAGCCTCCGCATTTGCGAAGGTGAATGACTATCGCGATTGTGATGAACTTGGCCACATTCGCGATGGCTAAGTTTATTATCTATAGAGATTGCGGGCTGGTCTCCGCGTTTGCGAAGAATAATTCATGTTGAGGGTCGCATTCGCGATGGGGTCCCTGCGATCGCGATGAAGGGGACCTTGGTAATATATATAGCTTTCAAACCATACTTTTCTTTCATTTTACAAGTTTCTAGTTTCATTAAATGCCCTAGGGAGCTAAGAGAGTGGGAGGATCAATACATGGGTGTTCGAGGTGAGTTGGAGAGTTCGTCGGGATCTTTTCTCATCAAGGATTACTGTGACTTTTCTTTAATTTCTTATTATTTCTTCGCTTTAAACTCAAAATCTCTAATCCTTTGTTAGCTGATTTGAGGGTGTAATTGTTCTTGAATTTCACCCATTTTAAGGGTAAATGATCCTCAAGCCTAGAGGGACGTTTTGAAGGTTTCAAAGTTGGGATTATGCAAATAGGCCCTACATGGGATTTTAACTCGATTTGAGGATCCAAAGCATTTATATGCAATATGAATATTGTTATTCTTGCACTAATGTGTAGATCATTATTTTGATAGTGTGGCATCATGCAGATGTTTCTCAGAAGGAAAACTCTTTAATTTAGTGGGCTTTCTCGAGAATTCATTCGGAGTCTAGTTAGGCCAGGCTTACTTTCCTCATATATTGAGCTTTATTATGATATTAGTATGGCGTTATTGTTACAACCCGAACCAGGGCATGGCCGTGACGGGCATCTTTAGTCTATCGAGGATCGGAGACCGCCCCCTAAGCCTATTCTAATACAACTAAGAACACCTAGCAGCAAATGAATACCAATATAAGATAAAATGTAATAAGAAATCCAAGAAGGTTTTGTATCGGATCAACATTCGAAGACATCCACAATACCTAAGTCCACAGTATCCATAAAGCCTCTAACAAAACTGAGTAGCAATAAAGTTTTGGGACATGCCCCTGATCATAGCCAAAACGAATATGAAATAAAGTCTATGACATAATAACCCAAACATGAAATAAATTCTTACAAATGATGGAAGCTCACCACTTCAAGTCAACTCACGAACTAACCACAAATACTTGATCACTACATAGGAGGAGTAGAAGTATGGCCAGTTCCTGAATCGCATGGGGATACAACATCTAAAGATGATTAGCGGTTGGAGCGCTAACATGAAACTTAGGGATAAGGGAACAAATAATGCCATGCGTGATAATTCAAAACCATTCAAAACTCATGCACACCATCAAATACAAATACATATACTTATATATCACATGCCAGGGCAGGGAACAAGGCTTAACATGAACGTTTAAAAATATTAACCCGGATTGTATAGCTTAACCATCATATAATAGTACCCACAAGCTATATGAGCCCCAACTCTCACCCCCTGGTTGGGCCGCAGTGCGTGTTACCGCACGAATCGGTGAATAATCTCATATATATGCACGGGGGACTCGAACCTCCCAATCATATACCAAGGTAACTTAAGAACCTGATCATGTAATATAATATGGGGGACTCAAAACTCCCAATCATATAATAAGGTGGACTCGAACCACCCGATCATAAGAAAAAAGGGACTCTAACCCCAAGCCATATCGACCTCCGCACCGACTAGTGCGATTTCCAGTATTGGCCCCTCTCTGGGACCTCCACCTTCCACAGTTAGCTACACAACCCTCTTTTAAGCCCAATTAAAATATTTAACACACATTCCCATTTTATTAAACTAGTTATGCATCAAGGTAACCCATTGGTATCGTCATACCAACTTCACTTGCAAGCTAATATCATATGCCATATCAATTATTTACCAACTGGGACTCTAACCCATCGGCTCAAATGACCTCCAAGTAATTTACCATTTGGGACTCAAACCCGTTTAACTAACCGAACCTCAAAGTTTCAATTCAAAATCAATCCATGGCCACCAAGGGCTTTCAAAGAACGAATTTATCCTCCATTAATCTTTTTATGCCAATGCATTAGTACAAGTGAGCAATTTGAACTATGTGACAAAATCATATTCATTGTCAATTTCACAAACAGGTTGAGGGCACATTGTTTCCAAGCTATTTATCAAAGCAAAATCATTAAATTGGGGTTTAAACATAACCCCTCAGTTTATTCACCATTCCCATATACCCCACAATATTAAAAACCACTATTAAAACAATGATGTTGCATAATAAACCATGGAGAAATCAATTTAATGTCCAATCATGTCAAAATCCCTCAACCACGTCAAAACCCACACCAAAACCATGCATTTATAATCCATTCATGCCATTAGAAAAAGTATATGCATGCCTTAATTGCCAAAAAAATCGAAGAAATCTACACCCTTAGGACCCTAGATGATCACCTCCTTGAACCCTAGTCTTGACTTGAAAAGGGGAATTTGAGAGAGGATGGCTGAGAGTAATGAGAATGACCTTCGTATATTAAAAACTGATAGAAATAGGTCCTTATAGTGATTAAAAATTATTTATATGTGAAAGGACGCCTTTACCCCTCATTCCACTTTAAAAATAACAAGACAACCCGAGATTACAATAGGTCAGTGGCACGAACCTCATCACGGAGGCTATTCTCCATGTCGCGGACCCTATCGCAAAGACCCAACCTCCATGACACGGAGGATATCACGGAGACTAGCCTCCATGACACGCCCATATCACGAAGGGTTATTGCCTCCGTAACCCAAAACCACCCTGAACCCCGTCTAAAAACTCCAAAACTCTTTCGGGTTACCCTTTTAACATCCTCAAATATTATTTGAGTCAAAAATTAATATTTCAAGCACGGGAAGGCCAAAAATAAAATACCTAAAATTTTGAGGGTGTTACATTACCCCCTTAGGATTATTCATCCTTGAATGATGAGCTAGGACATGTTTCGCACGAGAATGATAACAACACACTAGAATCAAAAGATAAACCCGAATAACAACAAAGAAGAATAAAATTAATTCCTTAAGTTTCTTCATCCATCACATGGAATATAAATGGATACTTAACTTTCAGATCCTCTTTCGTGCCCCAAGTGGCTTCTTTCACTTTGTGGTTCCTCCAAAGGACCTTTACCAATGATACATCTTTAGTCTACAACCGACGAACTTGTCTATCCAAGATCTCTACCGAGACCTCTTAGTAAGACAAGAAATTCGAGACACCAACATTCTCATTAGGCACCACCAAGGAAGGATCACCTACACATTTCCTCAACATAGACATATGAAACACAGGGTGAGAACCCAAACTCACAGGGAATTCTAACTCATAAGCAATACTTCCCACTTTCTTTAAAATCAGATAAGGACCGACGTTGTAGACACATAATTTTGTCCCTCTTCCAAGTCATTTTTTTAGCATTTTTACCCCGTCTTACCACCTACCTTCGTCCATGTGATAAGTTCCATACAATAAAAAATCCAACAAATTCTTAACAACTTTTAACACCTTATCTTAATAAAAATAACAACCTGCCATAACAACTTTGACACTAAGACACAGATTCTATTCAATTCACACACCTTAATCAAGTATACATACACACTCCACCCACACACTCCTCACTAATATACACACACACACTCATATAAAAAAAAGAGAGAAAATAGTAATTGAGGGAGAAAACACAGTGAGAGAAGAGTAAAATAGAGTTAATCGTAGATAGATCGAAGAAATTAAAAAAGAAAAAATACTCACCGGAAACAACCTGTCTAGTGGCACAAACCCACCAAAAAACTAGTTCTGCCCCCCTAAGCTTTCGAAACCAGCGACCAAAAGCCTAAAAAATTGACCAAATTCACAAACCTAGGCGAAACCCCGCTTAGTTTCTGGTGAACAACCTGCGAGCTCTCGCTGGAAATCCCATCGGATCATCAATCATCCTCCATCCATCGAAAAACGACCATAATCCGATTCAAATTCACCGTTCTGGCATGGATTTTATCTTTTTTTTTTTTGTGAGCTTTGGCTTGGGTTTTTGATATGAGAAGGCTGGTTCGAGGTTGAATCCGATATCGTTTGGATTTTATTCGTTGTTGAGTTCAAATTAAAGTTCTCGATGCGGATTTCATTTTGTTAAATTGAGTAATATATCAAAAGTTACATTAAGGTCCATTTCTCATCTCATTCTTAATTAATCCTAATTTTTGATATTTTGTGTGCTAAACTCATGGTGTATATATTTTGTTTTTGTTGATGTCAATATATTTTGGATCATCATGGTTGATTATTGATATCGATTGATTGATTGATTATTTGTGTAGATTAGATAATCAAAGGCCCAGACTCAATTTAGGGGAGAAAATTGAAAATTGATGAAAAACAAACGTTAGTTGTTTTGATTCATTGATGTCGTTGAATGTGATAATGCCATGATAGGTCGAGTTGGGTAGGCAAATAGTAGGCTCAGGTAGACAAATTTGTGGATTGTTAAGTGTTCGGAATGTTTGTTGAATGGTTATGTTTTTCTCGCATTTGGAAAATTTATTCATTTAGCTGGGGAATGCCCCGAGGTCATTTGTATTTATTCATTGGAGAATGCCCCGAAGAATCTTGTATGCGAAGGATATTCATGACCAAGGCCCGAGGCATCGGGTAGAGCATAGTGTAGGACTAGTATAGGTTAGTGTAGGTTTATTTCATTATCTTTTATTTCAGATTGTAATAATTAGTTTGGACACTATTTTTTGTATTCTATTGTTAGGTTGTTTGTCTTCTTGTTTTCTGTGTTTTGTTGGTTTATACACTTCATAGTGTCGTACTAGCCGATATACTCTATGGAGCGACCGTGGTTGAACCATAGGATCTCGGGGTGCCTAACACCTTCCCCTCGGTCAACAGAATTCCTTAGTCGGAATCTTTGTTCACAAACCAGTTTTAAAGAGTCAATAATAGTTTTGAAAAAGGATTTCTAAAGGTGACTTGGCACACCAGATTTATGCCAAGTGGCGACTCTGAGTTTTGATTGTTAAAAGTCCTTTTCGAAATAAATTTCCATCCTTTGTTACTTAATAATAAAAACCCTTTCAAATTTATAATCATTCTTTTTGGTTAGAAAAAAAAGGTGTGACAGCTCTGGCGACTCTGCTGGGGGATATATTTTTGGAATTCCAGCTTATTGTTTGGAGTTGTATCGACTTAGTTTGACATTATGGGCATATAAACATTGTTTGTGTTATTATTTATTTTTGGTTTATCATTGTTGAGGGCTTACGTGCTACGTGTTTACACTTTTTTTCTTATGTGTTATCGCTTTATATCTATCATCATTTGCATAACTCGAGTCATTTTTTCTGCAACAAGTGTAACACCCCATACTTAATTACGTGCATTAGCCATGGTTATATGTGTTGGAGTATAAGTATTGATCCTAAGGTATATATGAGTTTAAGTATGAGTATTGATTATTTTGAGATGGTTTCAAGTGTATAGTTTGATTATATGTGTATAGGAATCGACTGTATTTATATCGGAATTTGCCCGTCGATGTTTCCATACGAAGTTTATTGAATAAGCTTTCCAACGATATAAAGATTTCCAAAAACGGATAAGTTTCGGATATAATCGAGCACGTTCGAAACTATAAAACGGCGGCCGGGATAATTGTGAACAGTAAATGTGCAGGAAATTCAAACTACTGAGGCCTGCCAGTTTTTTGGGTCGACTTTGAACGATCGTAACTCTCTCAATATAATGAACTGGGAGGGATGCAACCTATCAAAAGAAATATCTTTGAGTCTTCTTTCCAATGCAATTGGTTTCATCCAAATCCAACATCTGAGTAAGGAGTTATACTCGTTTTACTTCAGCCTCTCAAAACAGTTTTTTAGGGTCAACTTCAAACGATCATAACTACTTGTAAAGGATGAACTGGGTGTCCTACTTTATATTAAATGAAAGACCTTTGAATTATCTATCCAAATATACCAATTTCACCCAAATCCGATATCGGAGCAAAGAGTTATGGCCGATTTACTTTAGCCTGTCAAAACAGTCCACCATGGACAGATTCGGATTTACTTAAATTTTTAAGGGCAATATGGTCATTTTCCATCATCTCTTGGACGAAAATTGGTCATTATATAGATATAATTGGTCTTATATCCATCAATTATCATCATATTATTGAGAATAAGGAAACCCTAGCCTAATTTCAACTCCAATTATCTTGTGATTCAACCGTGGAAAGTCCAAATTGATTCCGTAGTTGTGTTCATCGTCTCGAGGGCTTCGAGAAGCATCCCTTATTTGTTCCAACAGGACTTCGAAATCAAAAGGGCCATTTTATGGTAAGAATGTAAATTATGTTGGTGTTATTTATATGAATATGTATATATATATATATATATATATATATATATATATATATATATATATATATATATATATATATGCATGTGAGCATAAGAAGTATGCTATTTGATTGTTGTTGAAAGATGATTGGGAAATGATGTTGGATTATGTTGAATTGTGAAGGGATGATGTGGTATTGAAATGATGATTATATATATATATATATATATATATACACATAAACCTATTGTTCAAGTTGGTTTTTGGAATGTTTTGCAAATAGTGGTTGTATGGAATTATGGAAGAGAATTGTGGTGTTGGGTTGCTAATACTAGATGCCAAATATTTCATTGTAGATGAGTGATTTGTAAAGGCGGAAAGTTGTATTGAATTGGTATCCGAATCTACAACGAGGTATGTAAAGCATACTCTAACAATGTTCTTTGGCATGAAAACACCAATGTTCCATCAAGTAAGATTCCAAGGTTGTCCAAAAACATGTATTGTTCTACATTACCAACGAAGTTGTTTCCATTCTATAAAGTGTAAAAATGTTTCATTGATATACCAAAAGGCTCCTATTCCATTGTTGTGATATTGATGATTCTGAAACACATTGTTGATGTACCAATGAGTCTTTATAACATCGTTATTGTATAGAAGGTCTATTACTTGATTCCTATTGATGTATCATTGTTCCAAAGGTACTATATTGGCATGAACACTAATGTAATAATCTCAAAAGCTTTTGAACTAAGTTGTTGGAAAGATCTCTTATGTGTGTTACTTGATATACGTGTGGGTGGTATCCCAGGGGCATAAGCCTAGCATGGGTCGATCCCTATTTATGTGTTTATGGGTGGTATCCCAGGGGCATAAGCCTAGCATGGGTCGATCCCAGTTGATATGTACTGGAGGCAGCCTAATGGTCACAGTACGGTACAATATTGATTATTGTTAGGTGGTTGGAGGTTCGGGAGGAAGAGGTAATGGCGAATGATAATTGTAAAGAATGAAATGAACGAATGTATACCGTTCCACAAATGTGTTCGAATTCACGAATCCAATTCAGATTAATGATAATGTACATGATCCTAAAAGTGTTTATGAAGTGTGGTTCACTTCTATTATGATTTATTCACTTGCGTCTGATTTTCCTGATCCCCTATATTACATATGATTATTTACAGCTTTACATACTCAGTACATATTTCGTACTGACGTCCCTCACGGGGGACCTGCATTTCATGCTGCAGGCACAGGTGCTTCAGGTCATTCGCAGCATAGATAGGAGCCAGATCATACAACTATTGTTGGTGAGCTCCAGTTTGCTTCGGAGCTTTCCGAGTCGGTTCCTTATGTTTTGTTATTGTACAGGAGTCATGTGTGGGCGGGGGTTTGTCCCGACCCTAGTTATGTCATGTATATCCTAGAGGCTTTGTAGACATAAGGAAGGGTCAAGTCATGGGAGTTTATATAGTGATGTTATATTTGTATATGTGGTGGCCCCGACGGCCAAGTATTATATTATATATATATATTTGTGCGTGTTGTGCTGATACAGGGAATTAGACCCTTCTGTATGTAACGAAGTGCTGCCCAAATTTTTGGTGAATGTAAGGAAAAGTACAGGTATTTGAACGAGTTCTCCCGGGCCTTCTCGGCTTCAGGTGTCAGTCCGGCCCGATGGGATTTTGGGGCGTGACAACAAGTCCCGGAGTACACGTCGTATACATGAACTCTAGTTGAGTCACCCTTATTTTAGGAGGGGGAGTCGTCAGATGTATGGAGTAGGTGGAAAGCAATTGCATCCACTATCGACCATATGCTCCCCTGAACGGCCTTGTTAGTGGACCCTATCCTAGGTCAGCCTTTAGGTCAAGCTTATTTGTAGCATTCTGAGACATTGCGGGATCCACTTGGTCCTTTGTAGGAGACTCACCCCTAAGTCATCCCTACATGATAATTGTTGTATCTTTGAGGGTAATAGGGTCATTTGACAGACTAATTTGAGAAAAAAACATATGCTAGAATTAAAGGAAAGTGTGTTGACAAGAAAAGGTTGAAAAAAAGAAAAAATGAGTCAAAAAAGAGTTTCGTAGTTTTTAGAGTTCTTTATGGATTTTGTTTTCCAAAATTCCAAAATTCATTTTTTTTATTTTTTTGCATTCATTTGACAAAACAAAAAAACATCCAAAGGATTTTCCTTTTGTTTCCTTTAATAAGCATTCATAATTCAAAATTTTCAAAAAGATTTTTCCTTCATAGGAATTTTCTATAAAGGAAAAAAATTCAAAAATAATATAAGTTTTGTACATTTCTTATAACAAAAATACCAAAAGATTTTTCTTTCATAGTTGTTGGTGTCCGTTTTATGTGAAGTGTCAAATTGAAAATTCACAAAGATTTTATTAATGTTGTTTATCTTCTGTCATTGGTCGTGTCTCTCAAGTCAAGGTTCAGTCAGTTCTTTAATCCTTAATTGTACATTCTAGACAAACTACGCACACCTGATTCTCCTTTCTCGGGAGTGAGATACATAGGCAACCCTTCTGGGTTCGGTGATCTTATTTGAAAATCCAAAAAAAATCCTTCACTCTTCACATAGACTAGGTGTTTCATATTCATCTTTAAAATAAAACCACAAAAAGATTTTCCTTTAATAGTTTCAAGTTTCATTTTCGTATGAAATTCAAAATCGAAAACCCTCAAAAAAGTTTTTTTCGTTTGCTAATCATAGGTTTCATTTTGTATAGGGATGTTAAAACAGAAAAATTTTAAAAAATTTCGTCAATTCTTTTGACAATTTATTATTTTTTTCTTCTTAAAGTTTCAAAACAAAGAAAAAAAAAGAAAGAGAGTTTGATTGGCCATGTTGTGCCAAAACTTCATGAACTATGCACACCAGATTCTTCTCTCTCAGAACTGAGATACGTAGGCGCCCTTTGTGGGTTCGGTGATCTTTTCAAAAGCAAAAAAAAGAGAAAAAGATTTTGAGAAAGTGTTGAACTCTAACGCATTTGTTATCTCTTGTTCAGTTAGTTTAAGGTGGTTGGTTTGTGGTATTTTGGCTGGTCCTCCACATCACACCAAATCAAAGGAAGGGTTAGTTGTGTCCAACTAGAATATAGAGAGTGACATCATGGATCAGACAAAGATCTAGGAAAATAAGAGTTTAAAATAAGAGATTGTAAGTCTAAGACATCAAATGATGGAAATGTATCGAGCTTGGACTAGTGGGATGCCTTTTCCTCCATTCCCCACTATTGGCCCCTCAAATACCTTGAGATTTTCACCAAAATCGCAAGGTTGGTTTTCTATTGTTATTGATGCGCCACAACATGCCTCAGAATTTGATCCAAGCCAAAAACATCCCAATGCTTCCACCACTCATTCTCTATCTCTTCAGTACAAGTCTACCACATTGATAGAACCACTTATTATTTCTTCTTCTATTGTGCAACCTTCTACTGAGGTTTCCATGGCTATTCACCAAACTGTTATGCTTCCTGAATCTGCTAATGAGTCTATATTCAATACTCTTGATGATCATTGCTATACATCTGAGCCTAAATTTAAGTTAACTGGACCACCAAAATTTCTTAATGAGAAGCCTAGCGTGCCAGAAGATCCAGAGAAAATGGTTAAAAAAATGAAGAGTGTAGAAATTACTATGAAAAGTTCCTTGGGACTTGTAGGTTATAAAGATGTTTCATATAAAACTGGGGCATATCTCCAAGTGTTAACCTTCCTCCAATATTTGAGATATGGAAATTTGAGGAGCATGATGGATACGAGGATTCTGTAAAACACTTGGGACAATATTGCCATCAGTTGAGGGGGACTGAAGGAAAGAAGAAAGAAAATGACCTATCGTCATTCCAGGGGTAAAACAGAGCTCGATAGGTCCAAATCAGCAATATTATAAGTCTCAATCATATGCTCACCTGCAATAAGGTTCCTCTTTGCAAAATCTATGCAAAATCTAAACTATTCCATTCCAGTTCCTCAGTCCCCGTTGAACAATGCACAACGGTATACTCATCCGCCTTCTTATCCACAATGGAGTGCACCAGTCCTTCAACATCATCCTTGACCCCCACATATTTATCAAGGAACTTCTAAGTCCAAGTTTCAACTGAGGTCGGAGTTTGCAAAGAGGAAAAAGTCAAAGGACAATTTTACACTAATTAGGGAGTCGTATGCTAGTTTATTCAAAAGATTGAGAAAGTTGGGCATGATCACTCCTCTACTTGAGTGTACTCCTGATCCAAATTTAAGAAATTTTGATCCTCATGTACGATGTGAATATCATTCTGATTTTCAGGGTCACAGTATTGAAGGTTGTAGTGCTTTGAAAAGAGAAATAGAAAGGATTTAAGAAAAATTGATCGTAGTGCAAAACATTGACACTATAAAGGTAACACATAATCCTTCACCAATGCACAGTAATGCAAAATATGTGGGAAACAATGAGTTAAGCATGGAGGTCCAAAACTTTTTTTATTAAAGAGAATATGTCTGACAGCGGTGAAAGCTCTAGTCATGCTGATATGCAAACCAGTGGCTAAGATGTCAGACTCAGCAATTGAGAAATGACTCCTCTCCCTACTAGGAAAAGGTATGGTAGTTTTTTTTTATTTTTTGTTATCCGAATTATTTCAGGGTTGTAGTTCGGGATCTATCTTTTTTCGTCCCTTTGTCATTTATGTTCAAACCCTTCTATATTTTATTTAAACTAAATAGAGTATCCCGTTTGCCTTTGTGTTTTAAATATGTGTTGTTTGTTTGCTTTCTTTACATAGTACATTTTATGTTGTCTCTAGTGATATGACATGCTTGCGAATTTTTCAGCTAGATCTTAAAATTCAATTTGAGCATGGACTTTGAATCAGAGGGCTAAAGTTAGAAAAAACATCTGAGAAATAGGTAGCATGTTAAGACATTTGGTGATCATGTTGAATCCTTCTTTGAAAATTAAGGAAATTATTTGGAGAATCACAAGAATAACTTGGTCATCAATTGAAAGACATATCTCAATTAGGTCAAATAGTGGATGCGTGATCCTATATCAAGAAGAACAAAAAAAAACCAGCTCCACGAAATCATGTGTCATTCTATGTGAGGAATGTATAACAATGGTGGAGTTGTATGTTGGACAAACGCAGAAGAAGTCGTGACGCGCAGACTCAGTTAAATTTAGTGCTGTTAAAATGTCACATATGATCTTCATCTTTCACTGTCATATTGCATGATATGTACTTTCATTTTCAAGGATTTATATGACGAAGACATTTCATTTTTCTATCCAAACATTGTGTCATTATTTGTTCACCCCGTTTGAGCTTTAGTTCTATTTTCTTTCATACCCCTCTTTTGGAATCAAGAAAGAGTTAGCAAAGTTTAAAAGAAAAGTTTCAAGCAAAAGATTAGAGTCAGAAAAGTTTAAAATAAAATAAATATGTCCAAAAAGAAAGAAAAAAAAGTGTAAAAAAATAGATGCAGAAAAGATTCGAAAGAGAAAAAAGTCAATAAAAAAGATAAATTAGAATCAACCAAAAGAATAAGTTGTCGGAACTACGTATGACCTGATTCTCCTCTCTCGGGGGTGAGATATGTAGGCTGCCCTACTCTGGGATCGGTCCAACCCAATGAATAATTTATAATTTCCCAGTCAAAAGAAACTATGGCATGAGTTAATCTTCATTGTTTGAGTCGATTCTAAAAGTTGTAAGTCCCACCCCACCTCAAGTGCTGTTTGGGACACATGCCATTCTTTCTTTCTAACCTTATCCAAAAGCCAAGTTACAACCAAAGAAAGACCTTCAGATTAATCTTCGAGAGTGTTAAGTCTAAGCATGCGCTGGATATGGTGATGCATTTTGGGAACTATTTGTATTCCTTAGCATAAGGAATCAGGAGAGAAATAAAAATAAGAGAGTCTTATTGGTGAAAACCTTCACGATCATCGTAAGGCGATGGTAAGTTAAGAGAAATAAAAATGAGAGAGTCTTATTAGTGAAAAACCTCATGGGCACCATAAGACGATAGTAAGTTGAGCGAAATGAAAATAAGAGTCTCATTTGTGAAAACCCTTATGGACACTATAAGGCAATGATGAGCTGAGAGAAAGAAAGAGGCTTGTTGGAGAAAACCCTTCAAGGTGTCACTAGCCGAATGAGGTCTCTGAATGCGAATTGACCCACAGAAGTAACTCAATTTTAGGTCTACTAACTCAACAATAATTACTCAAAGTTGGAATGGAAAGATCATGCGTCTTAATCCAAAATGCATATCATAATCAATAGAGTCAATGTCACTTTTAGATAAATTTTTTCTTTTCTCTGTTTTAATAGGTACATCCATTGTTTGTTCTTTCTACTCTACATTTTTTCTTTTTATTTTTTGAGTCAGTTATTCAAATGTAAAATCATTTTTCTTGTATTTTGAGTCAAATCAATGTCAAAGCAAGTGAGAAAAGATTTCAAAACTGGCTACCAACTTTTTCAATTACACAAAGCAAGACAAAAAAGTCAACACATGAAAGAGACATGATTTTAAGATGAAATAAGGCATGCAGAAAGTTTTGTCAACAGACAAGTCTAGGAACTCATGAAAATATTAAGGTTCAAAGGGTTTATTTGAGAAGTATGGAAAAACAGAGATACTGTGTTTGTGTCAGAATCACTCTTAATAATATGAGTTTGGGTCAATGATGCAGCAAGTCAATGACATATACTAATGATTGGAAGCAAGATTAAATGTGACAAGGTCAAGAGCCATTGTTGTGAAAGCTAAAGCCACAAACTAGCCACTATGTTTTTAAACTCACAAGTTTTCTTTGTATGAAACAGGAACATATGTTACACTCAAATCAAGGAATTCAAAGCTTAAACATCAAAGGCCGTCATTTCTCACATCTACAAATGCAAGGGGCAATGTTGCTGCCCAGGTTTGACAATTAAAATCATGGTAAAACTTACAATCCAATATCTCTAGGAGACACATTTCCTTATCTGGGTAATTTAGGTTCATATATTAAGTGATGCACTTCCTAAATTAAACCTTCACTCCTAGAAGTCGCACTTTCTAGTTCAGTCATTCCATTTAATCTTTAGGAGATGCATTTTTTTGTCTGGATAATTTAAGTGGCATTTGTAAGGAGACACATTTCCTTCTATGGATAATTTAAGTAATATTTGTAAGGAGGCGCATTTCCTTGTTTGGGTAATTTAAGAGGCATATGTAAGGATATGCATTTCCTTGTTCGAGTAATTTAAGAGGCATTTGTAAGGAGACACATTTCCTTGGGTAATTCAAGGGGCATTTGTAAGAAGACGCATTTCCTTGTCTGGATAATTTAAGTGGTATTTGTAAGAAGACACATTTCCTTGTTTGGGTAATTCAAGAGGAATATGTAAGGAGACATATTTCCTTATTCGGGTAATTCAAGCAACATTTGTAAGGAGACACATTTCCTTGGGTAATTCAAGTCGCATTTGTAAGGAGATGCATTTCCTTTTCTGGATAATTTAAGTGGTATTTGTAAGGCGATGCATTTTCTTGTTTGGATAAATCAAGCGGCATATGTAAGGTGACATATTTCCTTTTTTGGGTAATTCTAGCAAAATTTGTAAGGAGATGTATTTCCTTGGATAATTCAAGTGACATTTGTAAGGAGACACATTTTCTTGTTTGGGTAATTTAAGTGGCATTTGTAAGGAGACACATTTCCTTATCTAGGTAATTCAAGTGGTATTTGTAAGGAAACACACTTCCTTGATTAGATAATTCGAATTTTACTTGTTAGGTGATGCACTTCCTAACTTAAGTCTTGACTTCTAGAAAAATTACTTTCTAGTCGAGTCATTCCACTTGACCCTTAGGAGACACACTTCCTTGGTGGGTATTCAAGTTTCTCTTGTTAGGTTGTTCTCTTCCTAACTTAATCCTTTACTCCTAGAAAATGTACTTTCTAGTTGAGTAGTTAACCCCTAGGAGACGCACTTTCTTGTCAGGGTAATTCAAGTTTTGCTTTTAGGTGGTTCACTTCCTAATGTAAGCCTTTATTATTAGAAAATGCACTTTCCAGTCGAGTCATTCCACTTAACCCTTAGGAGACACACTTCCTTGTCAGGGTAGTTCAAGTTTTGGCTTTCTAGGTGACATACTTCCTAACTTAAGCCTTTACTCCTAGAAGATGCACTTTCTGGTTGAGTCCTTCCATGCAAACCCCAGGAGATGCACCTCCTTATCTGAGTAGTTCAGGTTTCATTTATTAGGTGATACACTTCCCAAATATGAGAGAAGGCCTACGGTGCGATGGTCAAAGTCTTGACCCTTTGTAAACATGGCCTAGCCTTCGTGAATGCGAAGGGTAATTGGGCCCTGCACCAGCTACTATAAACCAACAAAAGCTAAGTTAACGAACTTCGATTGGAGGTTTGAGATTCTTTTGAAACACCATGAAAGCAAACTAACTATGCTACTATACCAAATTTGATATTTTGAACTCAACTGAACCATCAAAACTTTTATCCAAGATTGTTTTGATTAATTATGGGTCCCACACCTAGTTCTATTTTTCATCAAATATACCCAATAGCCCAAAATGAGTTTAAAAGTATTGGGACTCAAACTAAGGGTTCCCCAAGCCTAAAATTAACTTTTCAAAGCTAACAATGCTGTAGAATTTCTCATCCGAGGCTATTTACTTGGAGTTTTGGTCCAAGACCAATTTTCTAAAAACAAAAGCTCCAAAATAGGGAATTGAGCCTAAAAGCCAGACGAACTATCCAATAATCGAACTGAAAGTTTTGGCAGGTCATAATGACCTATAGCCATTGTGGGAAGGCTCAAATTATTAGAAATGCATGGAAATTGAGAAAATAACCTAGAGGGTTATTACAATATCCACTACTAAAAGGACTTTCCTCCTTGAGAGTCAATGAATAGAAAGATCTTGAAAGCTCAAAATGATGAGGTACTGCGCCCATATGCCTCAAGAGAGACTCCCAGACAATTTCCAAGGCAAAACAATGCTTCAAAGGAATTTTTCTAAAGGCATTTCTTTTTCCTTCACATCCTACTTTACTTTTCCAAATAATCGCAAATCCATACTCAACAATCAACTGGCCACCAACTGAACCAAGCACAATTGAAGAATGCAAACCCAAATTATATATTGATGTCACATGATACTAGCACAACTAAACAAAAACTCAACCAAGTTAAAGATCACCAAGGCAGGAATCACACAACCAACTCCAAATTTCTAATCTAATGTTATCTTGCCTTTCCAAACTTGCAATTTACATCGATCTGCACAAAATACCATATGAGTCTTGTCTATGTAATCACCTCTTACTAATCTCAAAAAACTGAAGCTGATCTACCAAAAAACCATATTAGGGAGCATAAAAATAAGCCCATAAGGTGCTACTTGGATCCTTAAATGGTGATGACCTAAGTCTGCGATGTCTGACAAGACACTAACTGATCTGGGTGACCCTCGAAACCAGTGGTAATGAGTTCAATAGAAAACTCTCAAAATTATATGATCCACTTCAGAGTGTCCCACCAACTATAGGTGAAATCAGGCTAAGCCCAACTCAAGTACACTTCCTCTACTGAGTAGAAAATCAAAATTTTTGATGATAACTGAGAAACCATGGTCAAATATAGAAGAAACCAATACCATATGTCAACTGACTATCCTTCGAGCATATATCAAGTACAATTTACCTGAACTGAAGAAAGCTGAGGTGGTAGGTAATGAGTATGACTAGTTAGCTTATAAGTGAATGCTCAAGTGAAACAAATCTAGAAATGGCGGCTGTAAATAAGTTATGCATTCCATAGCTATAATATCAACACCGAAACTGAACTACTCAATCTCAACTATCCAAACCAATCCTGTAGATAAGTAATCATCCCCGCTCCAAAATCTATCAGAACTTCTAAGCCGTTATTCAAACAAGTCAAAAACCCCTACTGGAACCAAATAGTTTTTACAAAGATCAAACATCCAAATCAATCTTACCATAAAAAATCAAGTATATATCCAATGGTTCTTGTAAAGGCTGAAACTAAAATATTGTTAAAGAACATAACCACAATGTAGACAAACTACCAACTAAAGATATGAGTAATCAAATCCACATCTACTGAGGGAATAACATATCAAGGCATAACCAAGAACTCACCACGACTGGAAGGAGTATTTAGAATAGCCAAATCTCAAGTGACTTAGAAAAATGAAATTAGCCTAAATTTGGTCAAATCAATGCTCTATTGGTGGAAATGAACACTTACTCTAAAAGAACACCCATATTGGCTACCGAAAACTAATACACAAGCACTTATCACCAAGATAAAGCACTCCATGAAGTCATATCAGGTCGAATAAATACTGAACTTCACAATTTCTAAATTCACCTATTTAAATCAATCAAACCAGAAACCACATCGCAGCAAGAATGGAGAACTCAACTCAACACCGATAACAAGATCAAGATTACTACTAGGCAATGAATCGCCATACCAGAAGGGAAAACCTCAAACTGATTAATCTCATAAATGGGCTATAAAATGAGTTGCCAATGCTAGAATCATAACAAAACTTCAAAAAGCCAAACCTACCTCACTTTCACAACCCACTCAACAATGGACCATGCCTCACTAATAGAAATGAAGTCTAACCAACCAAGACTCTAGGCCAAACAGATAAGAATAAAAAAGTAAAACACTTAATAAATGACACTAGTCTAGCCGTCTATCATGTGAGAATTGATAAATACCAAAATAATAACAATTGCAATAAGAACATAAGGTGCACGAGTCACCAAAAATGGAACACATAACTAATACCTCTCTAAGGTCATAACAAGTTCAATATGTTAAAGAAAAAGGACTTTAACCCAAATGCTACACTCCAAGAAAATCACAATACTGATTCACTCAGTCCACCACTAAAAGAAATTATCTAGGGGGTAGAAATATATGCATTAATCTTCACAAAGGCATACAATAATAAACTTAATGATATCAAGGCATGTAAACACCGACGGGTATGAAAACCCCAACTTAATCCAAATAAAAACTAAACGGTAGATGCCAAAAGTGCACCTATAATGATGAAATCTAAAGTCATGTTACCTGACTAAACAAAGAAGTATGAATCTAAATGCATATGACCTCAATCTGAGCATCTAAATGATCAATTGATATACTAAGTGAACTGCCTCAATTTGAAGGTATCTCATACCTAAGAGACTAATCTAGCTGCACTGAATGCTCAATAATCCTATGTCAAAAACACTCTCTGCACTAATGTCCAGTATCTCTACAGTCGTAACAAACCCCTAAAGCTTAACCTAGCGAGAAACACGAGCTGACCCTAATTGGTTGACCAACTAACGCTTAGGGCACTCTTGAGACCAATGGACAATCTCACCATTATCAAAACATATCTCTGGAACTCTTTGGTGTACTGTATCTGCAGACCCATAATAGTCACCATAGCCTAAAGACCTAGACTTAATACTCTGTGACGTTTAACTAGGAATCTGTCTACTGTGACTACTAAAACCTATCTAAGAATCACCCTTAACCTAAGGTACTGCCTATACGTACTTGATAGGCTGCGAGTTATGTTGACCTTTGTTGGGAGGATCCCTACTTCAAGATAAAATGCAACTAACACTAAACTACTGACATATCATTTTAACACCACCTCCATATGTATCAACATATGCCCCTCTGTATTCCTCGCATGATCAATAATCTAAGAGAAGAAATGCTTCATATATAAGCAGAGTGGTAGATTTAGCTTTATGATAAATCCATGAATCATCTCATGCTCTTAGGAAACAACATAAGAGTATGTCCAACCCACTCAAAAAACCCAATCTCATGCTCTAAAATTGATAGAGATCCATACTAACACCACCACTGACTATGAAGTATCTCTGAAAAGACTTGAAATTCACAACACTGTCTCATGAAAAGTTGAGGCAGTCATAAACTTTTTTCAGATACTAGGCTGTCCCCAGACCCTCTTGATGACGCTAAAGACCTTGACATTAATATCTATTTTCCTAGCTCAACACTGTCCTGAAACTGTTATAACATGCATAAAAATCCCATCCGTATCTATCGATAACCTCGTGTTATCCATCTGGAAAGAAGTGGAATCGAAAGAAGTACTTAGAGGTTTATGGAAGTACAAACACATGGCAAGGAATCAAGGATAGAATTTACTAAGAATGCCTTATAGACTCCCAAAGATAGGATACAAACATCTTCATACCGATCCATATGACTCGACTAGGCACTCAGCTCTTGTACCTACATTATCGACAAACCTATGATCTGATAGAAAGTTGTCATGACCCAATTTCTCAGGTCATAATGACACCTAAAATAACCCACACTAATATAAAAATGAAATCCCAAAGCCATGTGAAGTTCATATAAGAGCTTCTAATATAACGGGAGTACAAATAGACTACAAAATTAATATATACAAGCCATCTCAGAAATACAAAAATAGAGATCAGTCTAACAATAAGAGAAATAGTAGGAACAACTCCGAACGTCAGGTGCTTACAACAAATCTCTGATCATGGCTTCTCTGCATGAAGCATACATCAACGACGATAATTTATATTAAGACCTGTAAGTTGCAGAAGTGTATTATTAGTACCAAACAACGTGGTACCCAGTAGACATCAACCAACTAAGCTTTAAAAATAATATAAGTACAAATAATATGTAAAGTAGGAGGATACAACAACAACAACAACAAAACCCAGTATATTCCTACATAGTGGGGTCTGGGGAGGGTAAAAGGTACGCAGTTCATACGACTACCCCCGAAGGAGTAGAGAGGCTATTTCTGATAGACCCCTGACTCAGGACAAAATGACACTAAACACAATCATCATAAATGTGAAACAATAAGAACTAACAGAGATACAACACCCAAACAAAAATACTATACACTAATAAACCAAAAGAACACACCTCTCTCAAACCCTCCTACCTAGAAGCTCCAACCTATGCATAAGGCCATAAGACAACGGCCAAGCTACACCATATCACTCTTAAATACTGACTATCACTCATCCACAACACTAGCCCTTTATCCTAATATGCATCCTCCAAACCTTTCGATCTAGGGCCGTGTCCCTAGTAAGTTTTAACTGCTTTATGTCACGTCTAATTACCTTTATCCAATATTTCTTTGGCCTACCCATACCCCTTCTTAAACCATCCTAGGCAAACCTCTCACATCGATAAACTGGGGTATCAATGCCTCTCCTCATCATATGCCCAAACCATCTCAACCTCACTTCTTATATCTTGTTCTCCACCGATGCCACTCTCATATTCTCTCGAATAGTCTTATTCCTAACCCTGTCACTCCTTGTAGGTCTACACATCTATCACAATATTATTATTTCTACCACCTTCAACTTTTGAATGTGAGAGTCTTGACTGGCCAATGCTCCGCTCCATACAATATAGCTAGATGGGATGCAACTCTATAGAATTTTCCTTTATGTATGGTAGGTACCTTCTTATCACAAAAAACTCTCAAGGCAAGACTTTATTTTATCCATCTTGCTCCAATAAGTTGTGAGACATCCTCATCAATCTCTTCATTACCCTGAATCATAGACCTAAGATACTTAAAACTCTCTCTTACAAAACACCTGGGAATCCAACTTCGCTACCACCTCATTCTCCTACCTCAAGTCATTAAACTTCTATTCCAAGTATTCCATCTTGTTCCTACTCAACCTGAACCCTTTATACTCTAGGGTTTGTCTCTAAACCTCTAATTTATCATTAACACCTCTCCGCATGATTTTTCACCATATTCTTCATAGGCCCTCTTATCTCTTCTTTTTTTGAGCTCTGGTTATGGAAGAAGGAACTTAGAAGAAGATATCAACAATAATTGGTTTTATCCCAGTGTTGAGGAACATGTACTAGGGTGTATATATGGCTCATTTAGATCATGAGCTGGCACAAAAAAAAGAATATGACATTTACAGTACCAATGATCAGTGTCAGTGGATGGGATAGGATGGAAAAATGAACTCTATTCATTATAACAAAAAAAATCAATCAAAACTACATCATCCACAAATAGCATACATCAGGCACCTCTCCTTGTATACATCACGTCAAATCATCCATCACCAAAGAAAATAAAAATGGACTAAGATTTGATCCCTGGGGAACCCTGTTAAGATAGGGAAATGCTTCGAATCTCCTTACTAGTCTATAATTATCCTGCCATAAACTAACCATAATAACCAACAATAAATTAATCGGCTAGTTCAAACAAAGTATAAAATTATCGAGCCCCGCTAAGCCCAAAAGACTCAAGTAAGAACTCAACATGCAACAAGCATAACTTGTACCTATATAACCGCCATAATACTGATAAATATAAGTGCCAAAAATTCATAATGGTCATAGGTAATGCATAAGAATGAATGAATGAAAGTGTAATTGATTACCATTGGCCAATCAAATGCTATAACATACTAAGTGTATACACCTCCTATAGATCAGTAGCTGACAAAGGCAGGACTTATGGAGACCATCCTTCTTCAGCATTATGGCTCATAAATAAAGGGGCTTATAGGGAACTCGGGACATCCATATATACTGCCTGTTCCCAAACTAAAACTTCCATAAACCACAATAATTAATCTACTCTATCTAACACTAAATAGATATATAAGTATCATTAGTTCTCGAAATCCAATTGAGACTAAAAGAGTATAAATCTGTAAATCCATTGCCTAAGATCAAGTTTGGGACTACCTCGACATAATATTGTATAAAGGGTCCAAAACTCCCTCGACCAACGTACATAGTACTTGTAAAGAGAGAATTAATAATGGTCCAGGATCAACCTCGCTCAAAATTTTAAAATAGCATATTTAATTCAAAAATCTTATAATTCATTAAGTAAGGTGGTACGATTCCCATTGTAGAAGAATCTACTACAATAGGGAAAAGTGAAAATAAATCCATTTTTAGAAAATAGTAGTAAAATTAAGGTTTTTATTAGAATCATACCTCTAAGTGAGCATAAATATGCCTAAGAGTATGCATGTCATTACCAGTATCCAACCAATACAACCATAAGAGCCTAAGCATCTATAAACTAAAATTATGTCTTTTTTAAGGATAAAAATACTCACCTGGAGCCCAACTGGTATCATAACCACGACCTCAGGAAAAAAATACATTACTAGCATGCTAATAGTGCCATAATTTGGCAAACTATGGTCCAAATTGCTAAGTCAAATGGTATGTTGTAACACCCAGGTGTTGGTCTTAAAAAATCTCTGAGAATTGAGCTTACTGCCCTAACTACAACTCTTCTTATGTGTCTTAAGGTGTCTTTATGTGTCATAGAACCCCACTCATAAGGTGTCCAGTGTATTATCCTAAGTTTCTGATGTGATTACGACTAGCTACAGAATCCTTACTACATCTGTATTTGCCATTGGATTGGCTGGGGAAACAACTTGCTGATTGTTTTGAGAAGCTACAAAATGGGACAAGGCTATGAAAGTGGCCATGAACTCAACGTGAGAAACATGGTCATTCAGGGCATCTTCCTGAACATGTGTGGTGCGGGTTGATCCCTGTTCCTTCTTCCGTTGTTTCTTCTGGGAAACATTGTTTGTAAACAGAAAGAAGAATGAGTTAGAAAGGGGAATTCAATATATATTATGCTCTTTCACATGACTTGAACACTGAAAGAAGGGAAACTTTCCTAAAAACGTCTCGTAGCCTCTTGCCCATAAGTTTGGAGCACTTCATACCCATACACAAGACTCTACTCAATGTGGGTTTTAGATACCCTAGGACACTTTAAAACCTTATGCTCTGATACCAAGTTTTGTCATAAATTGAGGCTACCCTTAGTCACGATACAGTGCTTAAGGCCATAAGTGACCCCAAGATAACTCGTGGTTTGGTTCCTGTTATGAGAACTAAATGAAATAAAAATAAAATAACATATGCGGAAGATAAACCAAAAAGGTACTGTCAATATAAATACGAAAATATATTAAAGACATGTCTGAAGTATTTGATAAACACTAAAAACTAAACTGCCTGTCTGAAGAAACTGATAATAACTAAAAATTAAATAACTGACTAACTGTCTGAAAGCCTCTAAGAATCATAAGGAGTTAATGGGACAAACCCTAAATTAACTAAATCATAATGAAATGCTAAAATAAAAGAAATAACATATCCCATCCTTGATGGATGAGGACTCACCACTACTGCTGCGAGGAACTACTGAGCTATCTAAGGATGGTTGAGAAACTATGTGTCCAAACCTATGTTATAAGAAAACAAAACACAAGAGAAAGGTACATGATCAGTACTTTGAATATACTAGTATGTGAGGTAATGACTAACTAAAATGCATGCTAAAACTGAATATAATTACATGAACATGTAAAACTGAATATGCAAGACCAAGTATTTCAAAACACTGACATTATCTGAATAACTGGTGCAGTTTGTATAACCGACTTAATAAATATTGAAAACTGAATACTTGATCTGACAAAACTAAACTAAAAAAGAGACTACCAATACTGACTGAAACTATGGTAGCTATCATGTAACTGACATAAACCATGGATATTACGATGGAGTCCAACGTCTGATCCACGTTGAGAAGGGCTTTTCCATCCTTTCCATCAGAGTGGAACCTAAACTGGAGTGATCACTAAAATGTGCCCAATTTAGGTAAAAGGGGAAACACTTTTTGGCAAATTCCTAAATCCTATGGGGGAGCGTAGTTTTTGGAAAGTAGGATATGCTAAACCCATACTTCCCTCCTGGCGATAAATCCTATTCCCAGCTGAATGACACTGGTGTTATTCATGATTTAACATAACATGGTACTGTACTAACAAGGATCAACTTAAAATTAAACATAGTAATGAAATCATGGTCTGAATAACTTGTAAGTTAAAAAGTCTAAAATAGCAAGTAAACACATAGGTATCGAGTGTTCATAACCCACCAGCACTGAATGATTACAAAAAATACAATAAAAACTCCTAAAACAGTAACATAGGTTCGTAGTTCATGGACTCAAAACATTGGACAATTCAATACATGAGTATATTACATAATTTTAAGCATAGGTATGCATTTAACTTAGGATAATAACACTTCCTCATCAAAATCACTAAATTCAAGACAAAATATCAAACTTGTGGTTTAAAATAGGAGTAAGTATAACTATTTTGCTCTTTAGTTCCTTAAATCACATGATAATGCTATGCTTTCAACACATGAAGATTTGGGAATGAACTCTAACTTAAAACATGTAAATTCAATTTGAAAATCATAAATTTAGGCACAAGTATGAAAGATTAACGTTGTTCAAAACTCCACATACCTTAATTGAATGAATTCTTGACCAAATCTTGAAATTAAAACTTAAATCCTTGTGTTCTTGAGAGAATAAGCTTGAATTTTGCTCTTAGGCAGAGGAAGGATTTTTAAGTTCCTACCGAATGTTTGGGGGGTTACGAGATTGGAAATAACATGTTTAAAGATACCTCAATTTATTTAAGAATGATTAAAGAAGGTTTAGGGGTATGAAAAGACAACAATGCCCTTAATTTAAGTCAAAATAGAGCAACTTTTGGCACTGTACTTTGGTTTTACGGCATACTTCAATAGCATACTTAGGGGATGTGTGGGGTATGATAATATAACACCTGGGGGTTATACGGAGAACACCAATAGCACACCTGGGGTGTGTACGGTGCACGCCAATGGCACACCTCATCTAGTGGCTATTTGTAATTGCCATGCGATCCACAACCTTAGTAGAAGGTCTACCATGCAACACACATTTATTTTTAAGGCCTAAAACCCCTATAACTCATCCCACAATATCTAAACTTGGTCTACCATCGAAATAAAGGTCTTAAAGGTCATTTTGAATGCATCATTTGAGTGTTACAACTATAGGGTGTTACAATGTTACGAGTCTTAATAGCACTATACGACTCGAATAGTCCCTTCCGTAAGGTACCCAATGAGATTCCCAAGGTGTTTTATTTTGAGTTTAACTAAGACATAATGAGTTGTATGGACTCTTTATGAGTCATATGGTCTTTCCATAACTAGACTAGTGTTGATGGGCTTGGACATAGTTAAGCCTACGACTGAGTGCCAGGAGCCATAGAGTGACCCTACAAGAAGTAAGGTCACCCGTAAGGGCATTCTGGTCAATTATCTTTTCCCTTACTCAGACCCCACTTTCATAAAGCACTCAAGGGGGTTATGTCTCATTCATAACATAATAAAAATGTAGTCTTTTCTCTCTAAACTCTCCAAGGTCAAGAAACTTAGGGTTTCTAAGAAGTTGGTCATATAAGGGATCAAGGGTTGATTTCTCTCCCATAAACCTTGGTATTTCATGCATGTTACTCTTCCCCAATTTTTACTTTATGAAAATCACGTATTTAAATGGTTTAATTGGATGGTTTTGAATATGGGTTTTTATGTGGTTGAGGGTTTGACATGGTTTATTCTTAAATTGTTTTCCCATGATTTATTATGTATTGTTTGTGCTTTATTAGTGATTTTGAACTTGTGGGGTATATGGGAATGGTGAATAAACCTGGGGTTCATAGTTTTCCCCAAATTGGTATTTTGAAATTTGAAATTAGTTTTGAATAATTGTGTTCCCTCAACCCGCTTGTGTAAATGGATTTGAATTGTAAAATTATCACTTGGTTTGATTACTCACCTAAGTTATTGCATTACATAAAAGGTTAAACAATGAACATGGTTTTGAAGGCCTTATTAGCTATGCATTGATTTAATTAACAAAGGGGATCGAGGCATTCCCTCAAGTTAATGTGATTGTTATGGTATAGAGATAAGATTGAATGTGTAAGGTTATAATGATACCCATGGTGTGCTTGAACGGTTGGTTCATTATTTAATAAATGGATTATGTGAAACTTAATTTAAATTAGGCTTAATCAGGGTTATGTAGCTAAGCCGTGAAGGTATAGATCTTGGATGACTTGTACTAGAAACTTATGTTTGCCAACGTGAGGTGTGGTCTTGATGACCTGTGTGCATAGTTCATACTATTGATATATATGTATATTGCATTGATGTGCGGTTGGGGCTTTCCCTGGTCTTCCTTGATACCTCCAGTTCGTGCGACTAATTTGCACTGGGCCCTTTAAACGAGGGGAGTTGAGCCTATATATCCCGTAAATGCCTTATTTTGATGGTTATGCTACACAATCTAGGTTAAGATTTTAAAGCTCATGCTAAGATTTGTTCCCTACCCTATATATATATATATGTATTTACATTGGATTTTGACTACTTTTGGAACATTGATCATGAAATTACTTTACCCCTTATCCCTGAGTTACATGCTAGTGCTCTGCCTGCTAACCGTCTTTAGACATTGTATCCCCACGTGATGCAGACACAGGAAATACTCCTACTTTTTCTTTGTAGTGATCAGGTGTTCGTGCATAGTTCATGAGTTGTCTTAAAGTGGTGAGCTTACATACTTCAGAAGACTTTATTTTATGTTTTGGGTTTCATATTGTTGATATTCTGTTGGTTAGAGGTTTTGTGGATATTACTGTGGACTTGGGTATTGGTTATTGGTCTTTGGACATATCATAGATGTCTTAAGTTACCTTTACTATTTTTTTATATGTTGAAATTCAGTCATTGTTAGGGTGTATGCTCTATTTGACTAGATAATGAGGAGTGGTCTTCGGTCCAAGGCAAACTTAAGATACTCATCATGACTAGGTCATGGTTCAGGTTATGAAAAGGTTGGTATTATAGCCTAGGTTCATGGTCTACTGGGTGTCCATGAAGCCCTGTCAAGTAGAGTCTCTTTTATGGGTATGTAGCGTGCCACACTTATAAGAGAGAGGCTACGAGGCATATAATAAAGTTTTCTTTTCTTTCTGTTATAGTTTTGGGATATAGAGTTTATGGTCTTGAATCTACTCTAATCTTTATTTGTTCGCCTTTCAAGTCATGACTCCCAGATAATCTGTAGCTCATGGAAACTCTTCTGTTCTATCTGAGGATAATATAGATAGAACTAGTCCTACCTGTATGGTGAAAATTCGGTCTAGGGTCACCTTCTGATTGTCTTCGTAGAGTTCCACCGGTATCCACTGACCCTTCTTTAGTTGGTGACACTCATGCTCAGTTACCTCAGGGAGATATTACCAATGCTGAGTTTCATCAATCTATTCATCTTTTGACCCAGTTGGTGACGTCTCAATCACGTTAGACGGGTCCTACCATTGCTGTTGTGAGTTTTTCTAAGGATACTAGAGTTGTCCAATTTATGATGCTGAATCCTCTGACCTTTGTTAGATCTAAGGTTGAAAAAGATCCTCAAGGGTTCATAGATAAGATGAAGAAGATTCTTCATATGTTGCATGCTTTTGATTTTGAGGGTGTGGAGTTTGCTGCATACCAGCTGAAGGATATGGCGTATCAATAGTATAAGAAGTGGGATCAGTCTAAGTGAGATAATGCAGAGTTGACTTTATGGGAGGATTTCTCGAGTGCTTTTCCAGATCGTTTCTTTCCTCTGGAGTTAAAGGAGGCGAAGGTTAAAGAGTTCGTGAATTTGAAGTAAGGCAAGATATCTATGAAGGAGTATGCCTTGAAATTTCACCAATCTTCCTGTTATGCTCCTAATCTAGTATCTAATATGAGGCTTAAGATGAGAAAGTTTTCTTTGGGTTTGTCTCGAGACTTGGTGTTGGAGTGTAAGGCCGCCATATTGAATAGTTACATGAATATCTCTAGGCTTATGGTGTATATATAGTGGGTGAAAAATGAAAAAAAAGAAATAACCCAAAATAGAGGAGTGGTAAAGTAAGAGATCCTAGTTTTTTGAGTAGGGTGGTGGCCTGTAAAATAGTGGTAGTCATAACAGGAAGTGGTCTAAGAAGAAGTGGGAGAATTCTGATTCTTATTTTAAGGCTAGTGCTCCATATCCTATTCATCTAGTGATCGCCATTTTTATAGCACTAGTTGATTTAAAGCACATAGTACCCAATCTCAGGCTAGTGGGGCTTAGTCGGCTCCATCTTATCCCCCTTGTAATTTCTATGGATAGATACATCATGGTTTTTTTGATGAGGGGAGGAATAAGTGTTTCAGATGTCGTCAACTTGGCCATATTCAGAGGAACTGTCTTTCAGGTGATGGTGCTACGGTGGAAAATAAGGTTCCTGTTGTTGGTTCATTATCTCCTACACTAAAAGGTTCTACTTCTGGCTCTAGCACTGGTCAAAATAGTCTATATGCTTTTGCCACCCATTAGGATTCTAAGGCATCTCCTGATATTGTTACTGGTAAGATAAAACTCTTCTCTTATGATGTATATTATCTTCTTGATCCCGACTCTACTCTCTCTTATGTGACCCTTTATATGGCTATTCATTTTGGTTTTGATATGTAGTGTATTTCGGACCCTTTTTCTGTGTCTACCCCAATGAGTGACTTTATTGTAGATAGAAGGGTCTATAAGGGTTGTATGGTATTGGTATATGGTAGGGAGACCTTGGTGGATCTAATAGAGTTGGTCATGTTAGACTTTGATTTGATTTTGGGGATGGATTGGTTGTACTCATGCTCTGTGTCTCTTGATTGTTGGACTTGAAGGGTCAGTTTCTAATTCTCAAATAAGTTGGTGATTGAGTGGGAAGGTAGTTCCCTAGTTCCCATAGGAAGGTTTATATCTTGTCTTAGAGACCGAAGGTTGATTTCCAAGGGGTGTCTATACTATTTAGTGCATGTTAAGGATTCTAGATCTAAAGGTCCTTCTTTGCAATCGGTCCCTATGGTCTATGAGTTTCTCAAGGTATTTCTAGATGATCTTCTCAGTATTTCTCTCGATAGGGAAATAGATTTTGGGATTGATCTTCTATGGGATACTCATCATATCTCTATCCCTCTTTATAAAATGGCTCCGACTGAGTTAAAAAAATTTAAGGTATAGTTGAAAAATCTTCTGGATAAGGGTTTTATTCACCTTAGTGTTTCTCTGTAGGGTGCTATTGTGCCTTTTTGTGTAAGAAGGATGGGTTCGTTCAAATATGTATATATCACCGCCAATTGAATAAGGCGACTGTGAAGAATAAGTATCATCTTCCTAGGATTGATGATCTATTTGACCAATTTCAATATGCCAAGTACTTTTCAAAGATTGATCTTCGATCGGGTTATCATCAATTGAAGATTAGGGAATGTATATCCCTAAAACTGCTTTTCGAACCCACTATGATTATTTTGAATTTTTGGTGATGTCCTTTGATTTGACTAATGCTCCGACGGTATTTATAGATTTGATGAATCGAGTATTCCATCAATTCTTGGATTTGTTCATAATTATATTTATTGATAACATTTTGGTGTATTCTAAGAGTGAGGCAGATCATGTCAATCACCTCCGCATAGTATTGCAGACTCTCAAGGATCAACGATTATATGCAATGTTCTCAAAGTATAAGTTCTGTCTGAATGCTGTTACCTTTTGGGTCATATTGTTTCTAGTAAGGGGATCATAATGGATCTAAAAAATATTACGGTGGTTAAGAAGTGGCCTAGACCCATGACTTCAATTGATATTTGAAGCTTCTTAGGTTTAGCCGGGTATTATAGGAGGTTTATGAAGAGTTTTTCATCTATTGCTTTCCCATTGACTAAGTTGACTTAGAAGAAGTTAGAGTTTATATGGTCCGATGCTTGTGAAGGTAGTTTTGAGAAGTTGAAAGATAAGTTAACTTCAGCTCTGATTTTGACTCTACCCGAGGGCACCAATGGCTTTGTTGTTTATTGTGATGCATTCCATGTGGGACTAGGTTGTGTGTTGCTGTATCATGGTAAGGTGATTGCTCATGCTTCTAGGCAGTTGAAGGTGCATAAGAAGAATTATCTGACTCATAGACTTGGAGTTGTTGGCTGTGGTGTTCTCATTAAGTATTTGGCGACAGTATTTGTATGGGATTCATGTTGACATCTTTTAAGACCATAAGAGTTTGCAGTGTGTGTTCTACCAGAAGGAGTCAAATCTCAGGCAAAGAAGATGGCTTGAGTTGCTCAAGGATTATGACATGATTCGTTATTATTATCTAGGTAAGGATAACGTGGTTACTAATGCTCTTAGAAGGTTATCTATGGGAAGCTTATACCATGTGGATGAGGAGAAAATAGGTTTGGTAACGGATATTCGTCGTTTGTCTAATCTTGGAGTTCATCTTTTGGACTTTGAAGATGGAGGTGTGATAGTATAGGAAGTGGTAAAGTCATCTCTTGGTGCTGAGGTGAAAAAGAAGCAGTTGTTGGACCCTATCTTGATGCGGATTAAGGATGATATAGGTTAGAAGAGAGTTATGGCCTTCAAGATTAGTGGTGATGGTATCTTGAGGTACCAAGATAGACTATGTGATCCCAATATTGATGGGCAGCAAGAGAGGATCTTGGCTTAGGATCATGAGTTGAGGTACACTATTCATCCAGGTTTGATGAAGATGTACCATGATCTGATTGAAATCTATTAGTGGAATAACATGACGAGAAATGTGGACAATTTTGTGGCCAAGTGTATGGTGTGTTAGTAAGTAAAGGTGGAGCACTTGAGGCCTGGTGGTTTGACTTAAGAGATTGAGTTGCCCGTGTGGAAATGGGAAGTGATTAATATGGATTTTGTTTCGGTCTTCCGCAGTCGTGCCGTCAGTTTTATTCGATTTGGGTCATTATGGATCGGATGACCAAGTTCGCTCATTTTCTACCAGTGAAGACTAATTATTCGACTGAGGACTATGCAAAGTTATTTCTCCAAGAGATCATATGCTTGCATTGTGCACCTATTTGTATCATATCTAATTGGGGTACACAGTTGTCTTCCCACTTTTGGCATTCTTTCCAGTGAGGTTTGGGGACTAAAGTGAACCTTAACCTCATTTTCCATCCTCAGATGGTTGGATAGGTAGAGAGAATTATTCATACTTTAGAGGATAGGCTAAGGTCTTGTGTCATCGGTTTTGGTGGTGGTCAGGTTGGTCATTTGCCTCTCATTAAGTTTGCATTTAACAACCACTATCATTCCAGCATTCATATTGCTCCGATCGAGGCTTTGTTTGGTAGGAAGTGTAGATCTTCTATTGGGTGGTTCTAGGTTGGTAAAAATAGGTTGTATAGTCCCGACTTGGTTCACTAAGCTATGGAGAAGGTGAAGATGATTAGGAATAGGTTTAAGACCGCCCAAAGTTGCCAAAAGTGCTATTCGGATATGGGACGAAGGGAGTTGGAATTCGATACTGGCGATTGAGTATTCTTGAAGGTGTCTCCCATGAAGGGAGTAATCCAGTTTGGAAAGAAAGCTAAATCCCAGTCCCCACTATGTGGCTCCATACTTGGTTTTGAAGAGAGTGGATAATATAGCTTATGAATTAGAGTTGCCTTCTAGTTTGGGATCCATCCACCCGGTGTTCCATGTTTCAATGTTGAAGAAGTGCGTAGGCGAACCGTCCTTGGTTGTTCCTTTGAAAAGTGTGGATATTTTGGATTCCTTGTCTTATGACGAAGTCCCGATTGAGATTCTAGATAGGCAAGTCCGATGTTTGATGACTAAGGATGTGGCTTCGGTGAAGGTAATATAACAGAACCAAAATCTTTAGGAAACTACTTGGGAAGGTGAAGAAGACATAAAGTCCAAATATCTATTCTTGTTTCCCATTTTGGATAATCGTGCTTAAGGTATGCGTCAATCTTAACATCTTTGTTTTATGACTTTGTTAAAGGAAATTGTGATTTCCTTGACATTTTTTTTTCTATTTTTTAAAGGTTAGTGTGGGTTTGTTTCTGTGTTAAATCATGCCAAATGATGCCTTAACCCATCATTCAAGGATAAATGATCCAGGGGGAGAGGGAGAATGTAACACCCCAGGTGTTGGTCTCTAAAAACTCTGAGAATTGATCTTATTGCCCTGACTATGTCTCTCCTTACGAGTTGTAAGGTGTCTTGACGGGTCATAGGACCCCAGTCGTAAGGTGTCAGTGTATTATCCTAAGTTTCTGATATGACTATGACTAGCATGTTACGAGTCACAAAAACACTGTACGACTCGTATAGTCCCTTCCATAAGGTACCCAGTGAGATGCCCAAGGTTTTCTATTTTGAGTACGACTAGGATGTAATGAGTCGTATGGACTCTTTACGAGTCGTATGGTCCTTCCGTTACCAAACCAGTATTTATGGCCATGTATACTATTCAACCTACGACTGAGTGCCACGAGTCATAGAGTGACCTAATAAGTCGTAAGGTCTCCCGTAACGACTGGGCAAAAATTTAGTCTTTTCATTAAGGGCATTCTGGTCAATTCCCCCTTTTCCTTAGACCCTACATCTATAAAGCACTCAAGGGGATTATTTCTCATTCATAACATAATCAAAACACACTCTTTTCCAAGAAGTTGGTCATCTAAGGGCTCAAGGGTTGCTTTCCCTCCATAAATCTTGGTATGTCAGACATGTTACTCTTCTCAAATTATTACTTTATGAAAAACATGTATTTAAATGGCTTAATTGGATGGTTTTGATGTGGTTGAGGGTTTTGACATGGTTGATTCTTAAATTGTTTCCCCATAATTTATTATTCATTGTTTATGCCTTATTAATGGTTTTGAACTTGTGGGGTGCATAGAAATGGTGAATAAATATAGGGGTCATCTCTTTCACTAAATTGTTGTTTTGAAATTTGGAATTGGTTTTGAATAATTATGTTCCCTCAACCAACTTGTGTAAATAGCTTTAAATTGTGAAATTTTCACTTGGTTTGACTTACTCACCTATATTGTTGCATTGCATAAAAGGTTAAACAATGAACATGGTTTTGAAGGCCTTTTTGTCTATGTTTTGATTTAATGAACAAAAGGGGTCGAGGTATTCCGCCAAGTTAATGTGGTTGTTATGGCATAAAGATAAGCTTGTAAGTGTAAGGGTATGATGATACCCATGGTATGCCTTAACGGTTGGTTCATTGGTTAATAAATGGGTTATGTGAAACTTACTTTAAATTGGGCTTAATGGGGGGTTATGTAGTGAATCCGTGAAGGTATGGGTCTTGGATGACTTGTACTAGAAACTCATGTTTGCTAACTTGAGGTTTGGTCTTGATGATCTGTGTGCATAGTTCACACTATTGATATATTTGTATCTTGGATTAATGTGGGGTTGGGGAATTCCCTGGTCTTTCTTAATACCTCCAGTTGGTGCGGCTAACACACACTGGGGCCTTTTCAGCAGGGGGAGCTGAGCCCATATAGCCCATGGGTGCCTTATTATGACAGTTATGCTATACAATCCAGGTTAAGATTTTAATGCTCATGCTAAGCCTTGTTCCCTACCCCGGCATGTGATATATATATGTATATGTATGTATTTGTATTGGATTATGTGCATTTGATTTTGAATGGTTTTGAAACATTGATTGGCATTATTTTACCCCTTATCACTGAGATTAATGTTAGCGCTCAACCCGCTAATTGTGTTCGGATGCTATATCCCCATGATGCAGGCACCGAAAATACTCCTACTTTTCCTGCGCAATGATCAGGTGTTTGTGGAGAGTTCGTGAGTTGACATGAAGTGGTGAGCTCTATACTTTGGTAGACCTCATTTCATGCTTTGGTTTCATATTGTTATAGAATATTCTTTCAATTATTTTTAGCTATTGTCGGGGGCATGTCCCAATATTTATTGATATTTAGTTAGTTAGAGGCCTTGTGGATATTAATGTGGACTTGGGTATCGATTATTGGTTTTTGTATTTATCATAGATTTCTTGAGTTACCTTTACTATCTTGTTATATGTTCGGAATTCAGTCACTGTTAGGGTGTATGCTCTGTTTGACTAGACAAAGGGGGTGGTCTCTGGTCTAAGGTGGACTTGAGATACCTGTCACGACCAATCCCTGGTTCGAATCATGACATATGTCTTATACTAAAGGGTCCTTAACATCAATCTATGGTTAGTAAGTCTACAATCATGGATAATAGGATTCTATGACCATAACAGGTATTCTATACTAAAGTTAAGGTTATATTTCTATCCTAGTTACCTTAAATAGGTTAAGTAATGATATACTAGTCATAATTTCATCCTATAATCCCTACCTTTCATGCAATCTATATAATACACAATGTCATAGATAAAAGTAGACCGAAGCCTACCTCATTGCCGAACTGCAACTCTTGAATCACCCATGAATTGCTCATCTTTGCTCCACAATTGTGAAATGTCGCCACACTTTCAAAATAATAATATACATCTTATTACATGTAAAAGTGCAGTTTGAAAATTATCCTTCTTAATTAAATCCTCATATTTCTTTTGATTGCAGATCTCTATTACTGTTCTTTCAGGATTAATACCAAATCTAATATCAATATTTAAATATTTAATACATCATGAGGTCCCTTAAAGGACAAGAATGTATGCTATAAAGTTGAGCACAAATGGAGTACTAATTTAGGTTCAAATTAGATTCGAGAGATGATAAAAATAAGAGAGAAAATAAGAATTAAATGAAGGATTTAGCGCAAGAACTTATGAAGAAATTAATAAAAAATGACCATCTTAATGTCCTCTACATATTTCCAACTCTAATTGATTGATTCTCTTAGTTTCTTGAGCTCATAGGGATAAATGTACTATAATTGAGGCTTTGTAATGGATGGAAAAAATCACGGAAGGGAGATTATATACTGCCAGGCAAATTTTCTTCATGAATGTGGGGATCAAGGGCTGCAAATGCAAAGGCAACTAAGTTCAGCTATTACAAATACAACACTAATAGTCGCAAATGTGAAGAAGGAGATGGGGCTAGGTCAGGTCAACTCTTCATTGGGGATGTAAGATAGGAACCACAAACACAGTTGCAAAAAATCTTCATCCTTCTGAATTCAACCTAGCCTTCATGAATGCGAAGGGTAACTGGACCCTGTACCAGCTATTGCAAACCAAAAAAATCTATGTCCTAACGGACTTTGATTGTTTTTTTTTTTATTAGTTTGAAACTTCATACATGCAAATGAACTTTACTACCATACCAAATTTGATATTCTAGACTCAATGAAACCATAAATACTTTCATTCGAGGTCATTTCAATTAATTTTGCATCCCACATCTAGTTTTATTTTTCATCAAATCTACCCAATACCTCAACATGAGTTTGGAAGCCTTGGAAACCGAACCAAGGGTTACACTAGACTAACATCAATTCTTCAAAGCTAATAAGGCTTTTGGATTTATCATTCAATGCCATTTACTAGGTGTTTTGGTCCAACACTAATTTTCTAACAATAAAAGCTCTAAAACAGGGAATTGAGCCCAAAACCTAAATGAACTATCCAATAACCGAATTGACAATTTCAACAAGTCATAAATGACCTATAACTGCTATGTGATGGATAAAAATTCTATAAATGCATGGAAATCAATAAAATTACCTAGAAGGTCATTACATATGGGGTTCCAAACAAATCCTGAGGGTCCGTTCGAAGAGTTTCTGAACCAAGTATGTTACTGATGCTACTGTTTTGGTGGAACTACCAATCCTTTGAGTTCATGGGACACTAGCTACATTCATAGATAAGGAAAATACTAGTCATCGTGAACATGATAGTGGGACCATATTTTCGAAGGGTAGCTTCCTTGTTCATGATCGCAAAGAGTACATCACATATTTTACTCTCCCTGATAAAAATATTATTTAATCTTGTAGATGATTCATCCTAATATTGTGTACCAACTCTCCATGATATTGACATTTATAGTGTTTTTATAATCAAATCACTTGCATGAAGACATTACATACTTGAGCTTTTACTGATATATCATTTTCTCGTCTCTTGGATATGTTGAGTTTTTAAACTTAGATAAATATATTTTTGACAATAAATTTATTTGTGACCTTGTAATTTCTAACAAAGTTGCTCATCTGACTTGTTCGTATTAACAACCAAGTTGCCGACACTTTTTTTTCACAATAATATAATTGCTAGTCTTATCGAATAGCATGATGACAATATTTTTACATGCAAAAAAATTGCTTTCTTGATCAGATTAGGCTTCATATAAATCAAATAATTTTTTTGCATTATTATAATCAATAAACATTTACTAAATTGATTAAATAACTTTCAATAGTTTCTTTTAAAAATATGACTGATCATGTTCCAATATACCCATATTTTTATGTGGTCGAAGATTCATATCTATTGATATCACAATCATTGATGTACTCAATGAAATCACATTAAGATATATTAAATCATTCAAGAATTTTTATATAACTTTTTTCGTGTAGCTAGATATAATAGATTTTCATTATACGCATTCAAGTTTTTCATCTGTTGCCAGATTGAAAGAAACGTCATTGTACCCACCATAGGAGAATACATCTCCAACATATAATTCCAAGACTTTTGCAAAAAATCTTTATGCCTCAAGGCACAAGATGTACTTTATCTCTTAATATTTTACATTTTGCACAATAATCCATTTGTACCCTGCTGACATTTAACTTTATTTTGTAGACTAAGTCCATACCATTACTTTTTCAAGTGAAAGAAAATATACTTGACTTACCTATTTTATTTGATCGATAAATAATCTATCTACACTTTGAACATATTTGATTTCAAGAGCCTCCTTTCCATTTATAATGGTAAGCGTGATATCTCCCAAATTACACCTCACAATGAAGTACAAAGTGGTTGTTGAACAAATATAGAATCCAACTAGGTTGGGGTCGATCTCATGAAGAATATGGAGAGGACCTAGGTCAATGCAGTTATTTAGACTATTAATTAATTATTTCTAGAAGGGGAGATTAAAAAGAATAAGTTAACATTTCATAAATTGAAGAAATAAGTAAACAAATATCAGTCTATGTTGAGAAAACCAATGAGAATAATGAACTAGGGTTGTATTTCCTATGACTTCATAACTACACAGGTTGTTCATGCTAGGAAGTTATTCCTATGCGTTGAATGCAAAATCTAACAAGATATTTATCACCCAATCATCTCTTGACCTTGATTTAGATGAATTTTACTCATCTCCTATCAAACTCAGAGAGTCGCATTACTAACCCTATATGATCTCAGATTAACTATATCCTCTCTCCCTATATGATCTCAGATTAACTATATCCTCTCAATCTTAAGTTAATTAGATAAAAATTGATTGCTTCAAATTACTATTGTTATCTCCTTTTCCTAATCTCTACCTCTCTCTCAAGTAAGTATCAAATACAGGTGAATTTCTAACGTGTGCATCTGTTAAGAAAATAGTCAAAATAAAGAAAATCTCAATACATGCAAGAACATTGATCTAGAATGACTTTGAACTTAACCTACTACGTTATTTGATCATGGTTCCCACAACCCTAATAGTGAAATTTAGCTACTCATGATGTGAAAATAACAATTAGAAATTATAGATAAAATCATAATTATGAACTTAAAAATTGAGTAGAGTAACTAGGAATCTTGAATTCTAAAAAAAAATTAATAAATATGGAGAAGAAAAGAATAAATCAATTTTTCTTTGGCCTCTATGGCGACTCCAAGCTTCTCTAAATAAAAACTTTACAAGTTACTTCTCTAAAGAGTCAATGTACTAATAATTATCAAAAGTTATCAAAAGTTACATAAAAACTCTTTTTGTGAAATATTTATAGGTGTAATAAAAAATCCAAAATAAAATAACTAAATCCAAAATAGACTAGGAAATAAAAATCCAGTCCAAATTAGTCTGGATTGCGTCATGGGCAGCCGCCTAACCTTTTCCTTACGACAATCAGTGCCATGTTGTGGAAGATTCGTCATGCAATTGTAAAGGGCACTTTAGTTATATGAAAAAAAATTATGATATTCGATTTAATCTTTTAAGCCACCTGCTTGATATCTGTATATAACTTCTTGATTTTAATTCTGTTTTTGCTTCAAATTTCTTCATCTTCACACCAATTTAACTCTACAAATAAAAATATAATATTAAGCATAATTCATAAAATTAATGCTCAAAATGAATAAATAAAAATATTAAATATGAGGTAAATAATGACTAAATATATGTAATTTTGGCCTCACATTAACGAGCTACATTATATCTAAAGTACCACCGATAAATATTGGATATCGGTTCCAATAGAAATAATTTAGCGAGATACCTTTATTTCACCATTTTCAGATACCTGAATCTTTGTCAATGTTTTATGAAGTGTTATGTCATTATAATCTTTTAAATAACTTGCCTTATTATCATGACCAACATTATCATTTGTTCATCCCTTTCTTCAAGGAGTTTTTCTATTTCAAACTGATTGGTCTATCACACTTTAGTTGTGCCAGACTCTTTCCTTCAAGGATTTCTCATTGAAGCATTTACAATTGAATTATAATAAAGGAGCATTTACAATTGAATTATAATAAAGGAGCATTTACAATTGAATTATAATAAAGAAGCATTTACAATTGAATTATAATAAAGAATTAGTAAATACAACTGGCTATTACTTATGATATTTTGCAAATGAATTATCTCTTCAACTTCATCACTTTCTTCCAAGGATCTAGATAAATCATTCCATCCATTTCAGATGTTAATCATATCTCCTCCTAATGTTAGAAAATCTAAAATTTATTCCCAATCTCATTTATGGCTTCATCTTTATGCGTAGTGGAGAAATTAAATCGAATACAACACATTTAAATTAATAAATAAAATTATTTGGTTCCTGGATCAGAACCAATAATATAGCAGAACCTTGTTGTTCTGATGTGTACAAGTATTGCTATAGTAAATAAACATGTCTCGTACTAATTTTTTTTTGGAGATTTATTCTCATAATTAACGATTTATTTATAATTGGAGGCATATAATTTCTACTAAATCAATCAACATTATCAACATACTTTAAAATTTGAAACCATGCTTTTAATTTAACAATTTGAGCAAATAACTTTGCAAAAACAAAATTGCAAGTTGATAGCAAATCACATGTGATTATACCATCTACACATCTATTACATCTTACAATAGTCAATGGTCCACATGGTAGGTGAACGTACCCATATTCACCTTGTTATACGTCCCAAAAAAATTCAAGGATATAACCCCAACCATAAACAATATAATATTTTGGTTGGTAGTTATGTGATTTATGGGTTTCTTAGCTTTTGGTGGGTTCGAAGATAATTTTTGGTCTTGTGGTTATAGCCAATATCTTATGGTGCCTTGGTCAGGTTTAGGTTAGCCGAGTATGTTCATAAATTTTGTTGTGTTCGACTTAGTTTTAGGGTATATAGAAAGTTTGGAAATATAGAAATTTGTCTTCATTGAGAATTTGACCTTACATGCTAGTATTGTAACCTAGTAAGTCCTTATGTGATATATTTCTGATACTATGGTGAGATCGGTAGTTCTAAGGTTGTGACTCCATATTGGAGTTCTTGCTTTATGTCTCTCGAGGGTATTTTATAATCCTATACCTATTTTTGGCATTTTATAATTGTACGTTCAAGGAGGAACGAGAATTTTAGAGGTGGATACTGTATTGACCCTCATACTAATTTTTAGAATTTTATGTGTTTTGAATTATTTGTTGTTCCCCATTACTTTTTTATCTCATTATGAGTCGGGAGGATGGTTGACATGATCTTTGATGCATTTGAGAGTCTTCTATATAAATTTATGGTTTTGAACACCCTTAAAGGGGGTTAGTTTGACATTGGTTAATATTTTGTGATCCGAGCTTTAGATGATGATTCTGCTAGTTCCATTAGCTTTGGAATATCAATTTTAGGTTAGTAGCTTGGTTAGTTTGGATTTTGAGCCCTTATTTTGTATTTTGATCCTTCATTTGGAAATTAGTTAAATTTTTCCTTTAAAGAGTTCTTGGGGTAAATTTGTTACAACAAGGTCCTTGGTCAAAAGTATGACATTTCCATTGAGTTTGGAACTTCAAAAGTATCCCAGTAGCATTATTGTTTTTTTTTGGTGTCTTGAACAAATATCGAGTGTCTATTGAAGACTTTTTGAGCCAAGTGTGTTGCTGATGTTGCTGTATTTGGTGTAGCCACCATTCCTTGTATGTATTCGCAAGCCCTGAGCACATTTGCAAAGAAGGAAAATATTGGGATTGCAAATGTGATAGTGGGACTGCATTCACAAAGGGTAGTTCCTTGTTCATCAGGATTATGGTATCCCAATCGCATTTACGAAGAGTTAAGTGCGTCAGGTTTCAATCAGTCCTAATATCATTTACGAAGGCTTGACCATAAATGTGGGACTTAGGTGGGGTTAATCTTTGCATTTGCAACTTTGGGGTCCACGTTCCACATGCTATTTTATGCATGGGCAGAATTTAAGTCTCTTTCTCGACCGAAACCCTATTTTCACTATATTTCACCTTTGGGAGATCGATTTAAGGCAATTTCATTGGAGGTTTTTGAGATTTTTTCTATCGTTAAGTTTCCTAATCTTGTATTTGTTATTTCCCATTGATTTCCTTACAAATCCATTTTTGAAATCTTGATTTCAAATGAAATTTTGGGGTTTTCATCGATAAATCTTATAAGATGTTTTTTCTTTGATTTGAACCTTATTTTAACTCAATTCTGCATGAGTTTCAACTATAGACTACACTTGATATGGGGAACATTATTTTGAAATAAAATTCTAGCTTTAACCATTTTAGTTTTTAAACTCATTTTTTGAAACCATTTTAGAGCCATCCTAAATAGGGTTAATATGGGTATCATTATCTCCCTTTGACCTATAGAATGGACATATTTGGTGTTGTTGAGCTTTGGATGGTGTTTGGGCTTTAGGATCTTCTTTAAAGGAAAGTTGAGATGTATGTTGACTTTTTCTAAAGTGTTTATGTGTTATATACTTGTTTGTTGTATTTTGTGTATCACTTAGGATTGAAGGTCCCACTTAGGTAAAATAACAAGCATCTCTGCAGGATTAGGCTTAATTTCTTAAGTTTTATAGATTTTTGTATATTTGGATGTGATCTCTTTGATGGTTATGTTGTATAATAGTAGTGGATCGATGGTGGGTTTTGGCATATTTAGATTATAGAAGGTGATCCAAAAATTTTCAAGAGAGTCCCGGGTCAGTTGGGATCAAGGAGGTGTTTCGATTATTGGGATGGGGAGTTGTGAGTAAAAAAAGTTATAGATAGAAGGCTTGTGTTGATTTCCTGCAAGCATTATTGAAAGTGTGTGTGCATGAGTTAGTTATGTTAGGAGGGTCATTTTAGTGTATTTATGGTTTGGGTTAATGCCATATTGATGATATAGAATTTGTAGGATGACTAGTGGTACTTACTACATTGATCAAGAAGACCTTGTGGTAGGTTTGATTTAGTACAACCAACTTTGAAGGATTGCCTTTAAAAGATTGTAGTTGGATAAGGGAAGGTTTACAGGCATTCATGCCTTGCATATTGATTGGACTTTGTTGCATGATGGGATTTGGTGGTATTAATACACTCCTCGGTTAGGTTTGAAGGATTTCATCTTATGAGGGATTCCTTCTTTGCTTCGAAAATAATTTTTAATGGAAATGAAAAACTTACTAGTAGAAAATGATATATATATAGTTAAGTGGCCTAATATGATATTTTTGATCATGAGTTTTTATTTAGAGTATGTGTTACTATTCCGTAGTTCTTGTGTTGAAGAAATACGAAATGGAAAATTAAGTTAAGAAAAGGTTAAGGAATTGACTTATACGGAGTTTGATACATTTAGAGTTTAGTTCCGGATTCGGGTCGGAGATTTGAAGTCTTAAAAGTATGGTTCATTAGTAGTTTATGAAGAGTTAGTGGTGATTATTTTGAGTTTTATCCATGATTTAATCATTCGTCGGTGAGTGATTGTTGCACCCCTTCTACATGTTGATTATTTTCCATTATGATTTGTTGTGTATGTGTGCGGGGTTGAAAAGACTCCTTGTTAGACCATGTTAGTGAGGACTTCAAGTTATTAGATGGCTTTTGAGTATTGAGGACTACTTGTGTAATTGTGATGAGTAGCGTGAGTTTTTGATGTCATTTAGAGGTTTCATTCCAATGGTTTATAGAGTGTTATGATGAAACATTTTAGACGTCTGCTCTCATGTTAGACAAGGTCAAAACCGCAAGAATCCTTAGTTTGAATAACATTCCACTCAGTACCTTTTGAGAGAGATTTTGAGAAGAGTTGCTCTTTGGAGATAATAGTACAATGAAAGTTGTATACTATGTTCGGGAGAGGGGGAGCTATTATCTATCATTATACTCTTTGGTTGGATTAGTCGGAGGACCTGAGCGGCGGTGGTTCACCTTATAGTAGATATCAGGGGTTTTAGTCTGCTTATCTCCAACTCGTGAACTTAGATGATAAGCTTTATGATAGAACCCAATTTGTTTGATTTAATGGTTTGATATATGATTTATATTTCATGGACATTGGTAGGATCCATACATTTAGAATAACCTTAATATGTCATATCCTTAAGAGCTAAGTGAGGGGTTTAAATAAAGAAAGGCTTACGGTGGATACCTAAGCACGTAGAAACGAGAAAGGGCATACTAATTGGCAAAACGCCTTGAGAAGTTTAAAATAAACATAGATCTAGAGATCCTCAAATAAGGAAAACTTTCAAACTACTGCCGAATCCATGGCAGGCATGAGGCAATTGGTGAATTGAAACTTCTTAGTAGCTAGAGAAAAAAAAGCAAAAGTGATTCCCATCGTAGTGGCGAGCAAAATAGGAGCATCCTTAACCATGAAAGTATTGTTGTGGGAGATAAATTCAAGAAATGTGTTTTTAGGAAAAGTAGCCTGAATGTGTACCCTAGATGGAGAAAATCCAGTAGCCAAAACCACACTAGTTGATACTCTAACCTGAGTAGCATGGGGTATGTGTAATCTCATTTGAATTAGTAAATACCACATTGGAAGGCTAAATTCACCTGGGTGACAAATAGAGAAGTAATACCGTATGGGAAGGGTGAAAAGAACCCCTATCATAGTGTAAAATATAACTTAAAATTGTAAGCTCCCAAGTAGTAGAGGAGCCAGGGCACTGACCGTGTGCCTATTAAAAATAAGCCGATGACTCATAGGCAGTGGCTTGGTTAAGGGAACCAACTAAAGTTGTATCAAAAATAATTCTTCATATGAAAATTATCACTACTTATGGACACGAACCTGGGTGATCTATCATGACCAGAATGAAGCTTAGGGGAAACTAAGTAAAAGTCCAAATGGACTGATGTTGAAGAATTTGTGGATAAAGTGTGGTTAGGGGTGAAATGCCATCATATCTTTTTATGTTACAGATGCACTATCAGGTTGATAATTCAATTCATTGAATCTACTAAAACCATGATGAAAACTAAACTGCTCTACCCCGTGCTGAGTATATACAATCAAGTAGACCTTGCTAGAGAAAGATCTATATTTTTATGAACATACACTTCGGAATGGCATGTAAAGAATATATTCTAGATCAAGTAAGAACTCTAGAGTTCCAACAAGCTATTGCTACATCTATTTATTAGGAATTATGGTACATTAGCTTCTTTGTTCATCCCAATCGTAGTGTCTCGACTACGTTTACCAAGGGTTAAGTGGGTCCAATTTAGTTGGCATTCATCATATTCATAAAGCATTGACCGTAAATACAAAACTCAGGTCGAGTTGATCTTTGTGTTCGTGAAGGATATTTTGTGCCTGGGCATAATTTAAGTCCTTCTCTCGACCAAAACCCTATTTTCACCATATTTCACATTTGGGAGCTCGATTTAAGGAAATTTCATAGGGGTTTTTGAGATTTCTTTTGTGGGTAAGTTTCCTAATCTTGTATTTATCATTTCCCATTGATGTTTTTACAAATCCATCTTTAAATGCTTGATTTAAAATGAAATGTTGGGTTTTTTACCACTGAAGCTTAAAAGATGTTTTTTCTTCAATTTAAACCTTATTTAAACTCAATTTTCCATTAATTTTCAACTATATATCTTCTTGATATGGGGAAAAACATTCTTAAATAAAATTATGGTTTTATTGCTTTTATTTTTAAATTTAATTTTCAAAACCATTTTGGACCCGTCTTAAATAGGGCTAATATGGGTATCATTAGCTCCCTTTTGACCTATAGATTGGACATATTTGGTGTTATTGAGCTTTGGATGATGTTTGGTCTTTAGGATCTTCTTTAAAGGAAATTTGAGATGTACGTTGACTTTTTCTAAAGTGTTTATGTGTTATATAATTATTTGTTGTATTTTGTATATCACTTAGGATTGAAGGTCCCACTTAGGTAAAACAGCTAGCATCTTTGCGGGTACCAGAGTCTTTGATGGATTGTAATTAGATTATTGTCTTGATTAGTTAATATTACTACTTGTAAATATCCTTAGAGTAAAATGTAGATGGATAACCTACTGATTTTTGATTAATTGAGATTGAACTGAGATTAAGAATCATTGATACACTGAGTTGATTCTAAGATCACTTATACATGTATTTAATGGATTTTGATTTTCACACTGATTGGTTAAGCATTACAACCTCATATCACACATGCATATTCATGTGACATTGGTACCATTGAGATATTTTTATTTTTTCAAGAAAATGAGACACTTTATAAGATTCCTATATTAAAGGATGTGCTAGTGAGGTTGATTTGAGACATGAGATTGAGATTATATAGAGTATATGGACTGTGAATCCCCGATGTAGGCTTGGGAGCAATGAGGCTCTATGTGTAGGTAGCACCTTATGTTAGCATGGGATACACCTTTATATATATGCACACTCTCCCTGTCTTTATCCCATATTACTGGTTGGTTGTAATTGACTAAGCCTGATATATCATATTGGTGAGTTTCTTTATAAATGATTTTTTTTTATTTTTGAATATAAAATGAATAGTGTAGACTCACTGGATCAACGTTCCTACCTTGTACATGATATACCTATTGACCGTTGAGTTGGGTTAGCCTGATAGGATAAAGTACTATTTTGTGCATCATAGATTATTCGTAATACCTTGGGTAGTTGGGGTGGTAGTTTTTGCCATCGCTTTGGATTAAGGTGGATTGGTGATTATGCTCGCTGAGTATATGTGGTTTAGTACTCACCTTTGCTTCTCCTTTCTTGCTTGTTTTTTATATCCTGTGTTGTTAGTGGTTCAAGCAGAAGATTGCAAATTGCATTACCTTCAGTATTAGTATCAAAAAAATCAAGGTAGTGGCTGATGGACTTTTGAACTACTTAGATCTTTCTACTTATGTCTTTTGTATTATTAATATTTAAGACATTTTGAATGATTGATATTATTCCTATTCCATATTGGAGGCTTGTACGACTAAAAATCAGACCTAGATGTATTTTTTTGAGACTTATGTCTCATATATATATATATGTATATATAATTAGGATTATTTGTTCTTCTACTTTTGTTTCTTTCTTCTTAAATTATGTTCTTTAGGATGGGTTAGGCATACTTGGCCAAAAGTTTTGATAAGTTCCATCACATACCTATTTTGTATCATGAAAAGTTGGTATCAAAGACCCAGGATCATTGGTCTCATTAGTACAAGCTGAGAATAGTAGAGTCTTGCAGATCGGTGCGGAGCCGTCTAATATCTATCTTTGAGAGGCTACACAACTTTAGGAGATTTTTTCTCCTTTATTCTATTTTAGGCATTCAAAGATTTGTATAACTCAAAAATTTCTTATTCGCTCTCTCATAGATGGTGAGCATATATTTTTCAATGGCTAAAGATTCAGAGTACGTGCCTTCGATGTGCAGAAGGAACTGGGTTTGGGCAAAGGTTGGATTGGGATATTTAGACCAACTAGTGTTCAGGTTAGAGTTACCTTTTTAGGTTTTAAGGTTGCTAATAGTGGTAGGTATAGTGAGTTAGAAGGGTTGAAGCCAGTACAAACACCGCCTGTGACCATACCTATGATTGAGGATTGTTTGGTTCAATTTTTAGGTTTCCTTTAGAGGATGGCTCCTATTTGGGTTCAGCATGCTACTTCAGGGATTTAATCTCAAGATGCATATATGACTACTACTAGTTCTCCTAGTATTGAAGATGTATTACTAGGGACTACTCTAAATCTAGTTACTTTACCCTTTATGTCTATGGAAGAAAAAAATTAGATATGTAGAGTTCATAAGGTTAGGACCACCTTACTTCGGTAGAGATTCTAGGTTTGATACTTACATGTTCTTGCTTGGTTGTCGTGAGAGGTTGTATAGGTTGGGTTTTGTGGATTCTAATGGAGTAGACTTTACTTTTTTCAATTCTTTAAGCCAATTAGACAGTGGTGAAAGACCTTTATAGAGGGTAGACTAGTTGGATGACCTCCTCTTTTGTGGGATCAGTTTGCTCGAGTATTTTAAGAGGAGTTTCTATGGAGATATAAGAGGCTTGTAGTCTAAACCAAAGGGCATAGGGATTTGATGATCATAGTGATATGCATTTTAGAGGCCAGGATCTTCGTGGTTATGCTTGGAGGGGGTTAGATAAGGATGGTTATTTAGGTCTTTAGATTTGGTTCAGTGGGATCCGACTTCTTTAATTCACTTCTTATGTGGAGGTCTCAATCACTATTGGAGGGATTGCCCATAGCTTAGACAGAGAGATGCTCTCTTAATTACTACAAGAGATGCCAAGTTTTAGTATTAGGTTCTAGAGAATGGACATGAGGCAGCAGTTTCTGGTATAGTATCCACAGGTATGATTTTAGTTCTCCTTTGATTTGTCATGGTAGTGTTTAATTATGGGTCTACATCCTCCTATATGTTTGGATTTTCAATATTGAGTCTTGATATGATTTGTGGTATTTTGTTGGGTCTACTAATATTAATTCCCATAGATGATTCGTTAGTCATAGATAGGGTGTATCGATCTTATGTCATGACACACTTAGATTTCATAGCAGAATTAGGCTTGATTTCTTGAGTTTTGCAGATTTTGGTGTATTTGGATGTGATCTTTTTGATGGTTATGTTGTAGAATAGTGGTGGATTGATGGTGGGGTTTTGGCATACTTAGATTATAAAAGGCGATTGAGAGGTTTTTAATAGATTTGTGGGTCAGTAGAGATCGAGGAGGTGTTTCAATTATTGGGATGGCGAGTTATGAGTAAAGAAAGTTATAGTTGGAAGGATTGTGTAGATTGCCAACAAACATTATTGATAGTGTGTGCATGAGTTGGTTATTGTAATGGGTCACATTGGTGTATTTGTAGTTTGGGTTAATGAATAATTGATGGTGTCGACTTTATAGGATGACTACTGATACTTACTATATTAAGCAAGAATACTTTGTGGTGGATTTAATTTGGAACAACCAACTTGGAAGGATCACCTTTAAAAGATTCTAGTTGGATATAGAGAGGTTTTTAGGCATTTATGCCATGCGTATAGATTACTTCCTTAATGATTGGCCTTTTTTTCATGATGGGATTTAGTGGTATTGAGACTCTCCTTGGTTAGGTTTGAAAGATTTCAGCTTATAAGGGATTCTTGCTTTGCTTTGAAGAGAGTTTCGATGGAAACAAAAACTTTCTTGTAGCAAATGTTACTTCTATAGGTAAGTGGCCTAATGGGATACTTTGCTTATGAGTTTTGATTTAGAGTATGTGCTACTATTCCACAGTTCTTGAGTTGAAGAAATACTAAATGGATAATTAATTTAAGGAAAGGTGAAGGAACTTGCTCATAAGGAGTTTGATACATTTAGAGTTTTGTTGCGGATTCGAGTAAAAAATTTGAAGTCCTGAAAGTGTGGTTCATCACTAGCTTATGTGGAGTTAATGGTGATTATTTCACATTTTATCTGTTATTTGGACATCCGACAGTGAGATATAGTGATTGTTGAACTCTTTCTATAGGTTATTTGTTTCCTGTTACTACTGTTTGTGATGTGTGCGGGGTTAGAAAGACTCCTTGTTTTACTAGATTAGTGAGGACTTTAGGTTGTTTAATGTCTTTGAGTATTGAGGTTTGTTCATGTTATTGTGATAAGTATCTTGAGTTTTCGATGTCATTTGGAGATTTCATGCCTATGGTTTATAGAATGTTATGGTGAAACATATTAGTTGTCTTCTCTCAAGTTGAGCAACAATGTCAAAACAAGGAAATACTCATTCTTAAAACCAATGCTCTTAAGACCAAATAGTCGGGCGGAAAGGGGGGAAAACCCTCTTCTCTTGGTTCTTTTGTAGTTGGATCCTCTAAAACTACAAGAATCCTCAGTTAGAATGGGATTCCAACTCACCATTTTTTGAGTGAGCTTTTGAGAGGAGTTTCTCTTTGGAGAGAACAACACGATGAAAGTTGTAAGCTATGTTTAGGGAAGGGCGAGTTATTATCTATCATTGGCCTCTATGGCAGGATCAGTCAGTGATAGCATAGAGCTTTATGTCAGTGATTTGGGTTTGCTTTAGGTGGTTTACCTTGTGGCGGATGTCAGTGATTGGGTCTGCTTATCTCCAACTCGTGAACTTATCCAATAGAAAGCTTTATGATAGCATCTAATTTTTTGATACAGTGATTCGATCTATGATTGATCATTCATGGACATTGATAGGATCCATCCATTTAGCAACACCTTAGGATGGCATAACCTTGAAAATGAAGGGCCTACGGTGGATACCTAGGCACTCTGATACGAGGAAGGGTGTATTAATCAGTGAAATGCTTTTGAGGAGTTGAAAATAAGCATAGATATGAAGATATCATAATAAGGCAACCTTTCAAACTACTGTTATATCCATGGGCAAGCAAGAGACAACCTAGCAAATTGAAACATCGTAGTATCTATAGGAGAAAAAAGAAAAAATGATTCGTATAGTAGTGGCGAGTGCAATGAGAGCAACCTTAACTATGAAAATGGGGTCGTGGAAGGGCAATAAAAGCAACGTACTGCTAGGCAAAGTAGCTTAAATGTTGCATCCTATATGGCGATAGTCCAGTATCCAAAAACATACTAGCTTATTCTCTAACTCGAGTAGCATGTGGCATGTGGAATCCCGTGTGAGTCAACAAGGACTACCTTGAAAGGCTAAATACTCCTGGGTGACCGATATCAGAGTAATATCATAAAGAAAGGGTGAAAAAAACCCCTACTGATTAGTGAAATAGAACATGAAACTGTAAGCTCCCAAGCAATGAGAGGATCCAGGGCTCTGACCATATGCCTATTAAAGAATGAGTCGGCGACTCATAGTCAGTGGATTGGTTAAGGAAAACCTTTGGAGCCATAGAAAAATTAAGTCTTCATAGGAAAATTGTCACTACTTATGATCACGAACCTGGGTGAACTATCCATGACTAGGATGAAGCTTGCGTAAAACTAAGTAAGGGTCTGAACCAACTGATGTTGAAGAATCAACATATGAGTTGTCGTTAGGGGTGAAATGCCACTACATCTTTTCATGATGTAGATGCACTGTCAGGTTGATAACTCAATTCAATAAATATTCTAAAATTATGATGATAACCAAACTACTTTACCCCACACTGAATATATTCAATCAAGAAGATCTTTCTAGAGAAAGATTCATATTTTTATGAACATACACTTCAAAATGTCATATACATCACATATTCTGGATCAAGTAAAAATTCTGGGGTTTCAATAGGCTACTGCTACATCTATTTCATTAGGAATTGATGATATTTTAACAATACCTTCTAAGGTATGACTCATTCAAGATGATGAACAACAGAGTTTGATTTTGGTAAAACACCATCACAATGGAAATGTACACACGGTAGAAAAATTACGCCAATCTATTGAAAGATGGTATATAAATGAATATTTGTGACAAGAAATGAATACAAAATTTAGAATGACTGACCCCTTTATTCCAGTTCATATAATGTTTTTCTTGAGAGCTAGAGGAAATGCATCTCAGGTACATCAATTAGTAGGATTGAGAGGATTAATGTCAGATTGTGAAGGATGAATGATTGATTTACCTATTCAAAAAACTTTGTGCGGACTCTCTTTAATATAATTCATTATGTCTTGCTATGGAGCCCGTAAAAGAGTTGTGGATACTACTACAAACATTAGATACTGGATATCTCACTCGCAGACACATCAAGAACTAGGCATTTCAATACTCCCCCTCAAGCTGGAGGGTGCAAATTACAAAGCGCTCCAGCTTGTTTAGTAAACATAAATGTTAGGTGTGTCTCAATTATTTGGTTAGTTCATCTATAACTTGATGCTGAGTAGGAACATATACAACGTGAATTATGCAAAACTTGATCTTGTCTCTAATAAAATGAAAATCAATCTCTATGTGTTTGGTGCGCTCATGAAAAATTAGAGGGCATTAATTTGCAAAGAAAATTTGTTGTCACTAAAAATTGATATAAAACTTGTTTGTTCATGTCTGTATCAATATATACAACTATAGAAAAATCTACACCAAAACAACAACACAAACAAGTATGAAACTTCACCAAAAACTACATTAAAAAAAATAACAAAAATTGAACTAAAACTACACTTGGACCGCAGTAAAAATTGAACTAAATAAATTCATGGGTTTAAATAATATATAGAAAAATTAAGTTTAGGAGATACTATGACCTTCAAAAAATTAATAAAATAAACAAGATGAAATAAATAAGTTTAAAAAGATAATAAAACTTTCACATAATTTAGATAAGAAATAGTCTTTAATATAGGTTTTCACCTCACTTCAACATTTCATTATGATATATTAATATTACTTAACGAGAAAATTTTCACTTAAATTCTTTGACCTTTGTGGGCCTCAAAATAATATTCCTTTTATTAGAACTTGGACTATATAAATTATTTATCCAATCCATTCTTATCGAAAATGCATACATGGAATGTCATCTTTCCATCATAATTGAATAGTAGAAGCTCATCCCCATCAAGATGTTTCTCCCTTAGAAACTTCTTCCAGCCACTTCGAATGAACATTCTATTTTCATCTTGTTGTAGTTTCACATTCCAATATTTTCTACAAGATCTTTTTCGCAACGTTGTGTCTACTGCTTCTTCTGTTATATGCTTCACAAAATCTGAAGGAATTCTCTACAATAAAGAAGAAAAATAACGATCTTGAGTTTGAATTCATCCTTTATCAACATCTTTGATGCAAGCAAACAATTACATTGCATGGATAGAGCACGATGTAGATATTAAACTATTAAATACAAGTGTTCATTGAAGTAGCAGTAATTGAAGTTGATTTCATGTTTTACTTTCAATCCTCAACAAAAATGTTTGTGCATACTTGAATCATAATTTCTGAAATACACTACAACATGCAAAGAGCATGCCATAGATTTATTTTTTCTCTAGATATTGAAGTAGTAATAAAATTACAAATAATGGAACTGACTCTTTACAATTTAAGTTGAGTTCAAGTTCCAACTCTACCCATTAATTGTTGTTTTAAATTTGTAAAATCTATATTTTCAATAAGAATTTCAAACACATATTCAAATAAAAGTATGAAAAATAAAATAAAGTTCTAACTCTGTATTCACAACTTTAAACTTCAAAAATAAGTTCAACCCAACTTATGAATAATAAAGTAAAGTTTAAATTATTATTTAAAAATAACAATACCAAATATTTAGGAAGAGATGAAGATTAGAATATTCAAGTCCACCATATATCCTTAATGAAATTATTCCCCCCAAGTATCCAAGGTAAATACATACATCCTCCCAGGATAAAATGAATTACTTAAAAAAAAATAGTGGTACCTCAGTTTTGCTGAACTACAAACATACTCAACGGTAGCAAATCAAACTTGATTTTTTCAAGAAGAAGAGTGTTTTAACTTTAGAAATTGCTATAATATCTGAGGAGAAAATAAGATATTTATAGCCAAAGGTGTTGCTTTTGAAAGAAAGTAATAATTCATGAAAAATTACACAATTTCAGATCATCGAGTCCACAAAGATGTTTCTTTAGAAAGAAAGTAATAGTTCATGAAAAATCACACTGCTTCAGACCATCGAACCCACAAAGGCATTGATTTACAAAGGAAGTAATGGTTCATAAAAAATCACACCGTTTTAGACCATTGATCTCACATGTGGACCAATGTGCCTCCACACATGGCGATATGCAGCCACATGCTACACTTTTTTCAAAACAGAAAGCTTATGTTGTCTTGCGCTGGGATGTGCGGCATCATCTGCCTCCGTAGATGCCCATATACATTTGAATTTCACCTTTTATTCATTCAAATAGTGAACCAAAGGATTGTGTTCTTTAGATGTCCGTTGTGACATGCGTCCACACATGCTTGTGTGCACACATACATGGAGAAAAAATTATATTTTTTAAATATATTCGAAGTCAAAGCAGAGCCGAACGAGTGACGACAACAATCGAACGAGGCTTGTCTTCTTCTTGCTTCATTATCCACATGGGGTAAAGCTTCTATATTTAAGAATAAGAATATTTTCTTCTCCCACCAATGTGGGCGATCACTTTTTTCATAAAGTGAATACACATTTCACTTTTCCTCCATTTTTAATTCACATTTCACTAGGAACCAATATGAATAAGATATTTGCATGTACAATTCATGAGTAAATCAAACAAACATGTGAGGAGCATGTTTTTTGAAATCTAATTCAATAAATGAAAGTGTTACTTTCTGGTAATTTAAATTTGTGAATAAGACTATAGATTTAGAATAACTAAATTAAAGATTTATAAATATTGCTCTCCAAATTATTTAATAAGATTTGTAGATCTAAATTTAAATGTAAGAAGAATTGACTTTTAACTATTTAATTGTTCATCCAAATTTCACCCCCGCTCTTAAACACAGATATTTACACATGAAAAATCCATAAGTAAGATCAAACAAGAATGGAGGAGCACGTTGGAAAAATAAAAAAAGAAATAAATAAAAATGATCATTGATGATAAGATTCTTAGATTTAAAATTAATATTAATACAAGTAAATCCTAACAATTTAAATTGAGTCTAGTTGTCATCCATCACAAATATGTGCACATGTATAATTCATGAGTAAGATCAAAAAACACAAGAAAAGTGTATTTTCTGAACATAAAAAGAGAATGACAACATTCTCATTATGAATAAAAGTAAATAGAAGAAAGTATTCTCCCTCGATACAATTTGTAGATTTAAAATTTATAATAACAATTAACTCTTAACGATTTAAATTGAGTCCAATTATTACTCCAAATAAAAAATAGCGGTCCTTGCATAAGTCAGAAATAATATCAACAAGCATGAAAGGGAGCAGATTGTCTAGATCTAAAAAATAAATGAATGCGTTTTCTCCGACAATTTAAATTCATGAAAATTTTTTGTAGATCTAAAAGAGTTGATAAAAAATGCTCATTCTCGATAAGTTCTTTACATATAAAATTAATACTTAAAAGTTAACCCTCAACGATTTATAAGGAATCAAGTTACCACCCGTCAATAAAGATATCCAAATATGTTTTAATCCGTGAGTAAGGTCAAGCAAACATGAAAGAACATGTTATCGATCTGAATCTAAAATGAATAAATAAAAATGTTCATCTGATAATTTAAATTTATATAAGAAAATAGATGTAAAAGTAAAAGAAGATTAATTTCATTACAATTTTCCATTCTTAATATTTCCTTTGTAAATTCTTTTTAATACTAGTGAATGTTAAGTTGGCAGTACAAAACCTTTAATATTTACAACTATAATAGGATTAACACAATCTGTTGATTTGATTATTAGTAAATTGGCAGTTTATATAAAATGTTAAATAATCCAAATATTTCTAACATTTATTTTCTAGATTTCATCATTAATGACTAAAATCGATTATTTTTTCATCTTCTATATTTTATTTTAATAATTTTGGTACATAATTCAATATTTATGAGCAAATGGTTTGCTCTCAAGATTATACTTATTTTTGTGTTGAACTTTTTGTATCAATTAAGATGATGTTATTGCATAGTTAAGTGTGTTTTTGCATATATTTTTATATCTATAAAATTACATCACTCATTTTGATATCTAAAGGATTATTCTTAATATATTGCATAAATTTTCTTTATTTATGAAGCTACCATACTTGTAAAATTGATACTTTACACAAATTTCATTCAGTTATTTGGTATATAAAATTTATTTGTTATTCTTATCATGAAATTAGATCAAAATTACAAAAAAAGCTATACCAAAAAAACAGTCAAAACTAGATGAAAAATTCATCAAAAAGTGCATTACAATAACAAGAAAAACTTAACCAAAAATTGTAGTTAGAGAATTGTAAAAAAATAGATCAAAATATGTAATGGCCATTATATCAAAGTTGAAGTTTTTTGTATTTTGGCCAGTTTACTCCTCATCATAGTTGTATCATGGTATTTTTAATATGCGAGAGTGGGTGACATGGTTTTCGAGGTGATCAAATGTAATTTATGCTAGATTTTTTATTTTGAGAAATTTTAAAGTTAGAATGATTGACTTTGGTCAACATTCAATCATTCGGCGATCTAGTCATCATAAAAGAATTCTATTAGTTTTATTAACTTTAGAATATCATTCTTGGATTTGTAACACTGTTACTTTAAATGTCAAGGCTTTTGAATTAATTTTGAGCATTTAAATGAGATATTGAAAAGTTAAGATATAGAGTTGACTTTGGTCAACATCCATTGATAACGACCTCGTTGGTGAATCTGACAACTCCATTGAATCTAGAATGTCAATTTTAACCCAGTAGCATAGTCAATTTATGTTCAAAAATTTTCAATCGAGTTTCAAAAATTGCTTCCATTGAGATCTGCAACTTTTTCCCCTTCCCGAAAGCCTGCAACCACGCGACTCAAGTTCAAGAGACTAAGAAAACATGAATTACTCAAAATAGTTATATATGTTATTGCATATGCAACTAGAAATTCTTCTGAGAAAGCATTCCTAGAAAGTATTGAATGAAAATGATCCATTTGAATCTAAAATGAATCAAATGTAGTAGTATGATTTTAGTTGGGCATATATCTCCAATTCCAAATGCCATACCGTATGGCATTCCAGTTCCAGAAAATCGGGGCGTTACAATATAAAAGGTTAGTTATTAAAAATTCTTTAGAAATGAGGAAGACTAGGGAGTTGTGGATGATCAATGTAGAGGTGGTGGAGTTGTGGGTATTACTACTCATAATGATGGAGAGTAGTGGGAGATTATATTTGATGAACATCCATATAATATTATTTTCTTTATAATATTTCCTCTTGGATGTCAATTGATGATGTTCCTCATTAAAACCTTACTAGAAAAAAATCTCATGGAAAAAAATCAAGTGAAAAAAGCATACCATCTTGAAATATGCATTGCATGTTGCTTCATTAAAAATCTTGTCAGGATAAAATTCAGTGGAAAAAAATCTTAGTCATGAAAAAGAGTACACCATGTATTTTACTTCCCCTGATAAAAATACCATTTAATCTTTTAAATGATGCATCCCAATATTGTATACCAACTTTCCATAATGTTGATATTGACGGTGTTTTTATGACCAAATCACTTGCATGGAGACATTACATCCTTGAGCTTATTCTGATATATCATTTCTTGTATCATAGATATGTTGAGCCTTTGAACTTAGCCAATTACATTCTTGGCAATAACTTTATTTATGTCCTTGTCATTTCAGACAAAGTTGCTCATTTGACTTGTTCATATCAACAACAAGTGGCAGACACTTCCTTTTTCATGATAATAAAATTGACTGTCTTATAGAATAACGTGATGACAATGTTTTCACATGCAAATAAATTTCTTTCTTGATTAGATCAGACTCATATAAATTAAATCAGTTTTCTTTACTTTCATAGCCAATAATGTTGATAAAATTGATTAGGATAAATAAATTTCAATAGTTTCTTTTGCAAATATGACTGATCATGTTCTAGTATACCCATATTTTTATTATATCTATGATTCATATCTAGTGATATCACAATCATTGGGTTACTCAATGAAATTACATTAAGATTTTTTAAATCCCTCAAGGATTTTCATATAAATTTTATTGTATAGCTAGACATAATAAACTTTCATCATACGTATTCAAGTTTTTTATCTATTGCCAAATTGAAAAAAATCTAATTATATCTACCATAGAAGAATACATCTCCAAATAGTAATGTCAAAACTTTTGCAAAAAATCTTTATGCCTCAAGGCACAAGATGTACTTTATATCTTAAGATTTTACATTTTGCACAATTATCCATTTGTACCCTACTGACATTATACTTTAGTCTATAGACTAAGCCCATATCATTACTTTTTTTTTATGTGAAATAAAGTATATTTGAATTACCTCTTTTATTTGATCGATCTTTTATCTGTCCACACTATTTGACATATTTGAATTCACGATCCTCTTTTTAAATTATATTGGTAAGCGCTACATTATATCAAAAGTACCGTCAATAACTGTTCCAATACGACATAACTTATCGACATTTCTTTATTTCATCATTTTAAGGTACCTGAATCTTTGCCAATATTTTTTGAAGTGTTATTCCATCATACTCTTTTAAAGAACTTGCCTCATTATCATGGTCATCTTTATCATTTTTTTCTCTCTTTCTTCAAGGATTTTTTTTATTTAAAGTCGACTGGTCTATCACGTTTTACGAATGCCATAGACTCTGTCCTTCAAGGATTTCTCGTTGGAGATACAACTGAATTATAACAAAGGGTAAGTAAATACATCTTGAAAATGTTTCTAATATTTTGCAAATGAATTATCTCTTAAACTTCAACACATTTTTACGAGGACCTAGATAATTCATTCCACCCATTTCAGATGTTAATTACGTCTTCCCCTAATGTTGAAAAATCTAACATTTATCCCCAATCTTATTTTGGAATTCATGTTTGTGAATGGTGGAACAATTAAATCTAATACAACATATTAAATTTTTTTAGATTAAATTATTTGATTTTTTGCTCTAAACCAACAATATAGGAAAACCTGTTGGCTTGATACATACAAGTATTGCTATGTTAAATAAAAATGTCTCATAACAAATTTTCTTTTGGGAGACTTGTTCTCATATTTAAAAGTTTATCTATAATTGGAGGAATACGATTTTTGCTAAACTAGTCCGCATTATCAACATACTTTATAATTTGAAATCATGCTCTTAATTTGACAAATTGAGCAAACAACCTTACAAAAATCAAATTGTAAGTTGATAGTCAAGCACATGTGATCATATTGTATATGCATCTATTAAATATTATCATGGTCAATAGTCCACATGACAGATGAACAGGCTCTACCTTGTTATACGTTCTCAAAAAATTTAGGGATACAACCCCAAACTTAGCCGATATAATATTTTATAGTGAGAACAAGCAATATAAGAGAATTCTTGAAGAAATATAATTTCTTCAATGTATAACCACATGAATTCACAATTATTTTTACGTCACATTTGAATCGGGATGGTGTAGCAACCTAAATCATCGTTCTGTTGAAATAAAGAGTATACCCTTAGCTTAATTTTCTCCTTAGATGACTTTTAAAAAATCTAAGGTTGGCCTAGTCTTAGACAAGCTTTAAGGACATGATAGTCTAAGAAAATCTAGTACTAAATAAAGCATTGGTGGAGTTCTTTGATTTGGTTTTATTGTAGAGCACGAGGTTAGAAAGTCGTAGCAATTTTTAGTACGTAAAATAGGTTAATAGAACTGCGGTTACAGAGATTATTGTGAAAGGGTGAGCTTGTGTCATGCCTAAAAAATGAGGTCATGATGGAACTTATCATGGCCTAACCTTGATAGATAAGTCAATCACCTAAGTTAGAGAAAAGCTCAAAACAACAATAAAATAAAACAAGGCGAGACTTCTAGAATGAAGTCAGACCATAATATAGCTATTCAAAAGTAAAAAAAATACCATAAAAACTCTAGAAATAGTGGTCCAAGTATACGAGCATCTAATACAAAATTGAATCTGAATAATACATAGTTTGTCTAAAAAAGAGAAATAAAGACAACTAATAGATAGAGGAAGCATGGAGTCAACTTTGGAACGCCTAGAGTGGGCCAGTACCTTGAGAAATCACCAACTCAATTGCATGAATGAGCCTCCATTGTCCATTCTCATGCTAGGATCTGTACCAAAAGGGAACTATAGGAGTGAATATGATCCACTTGTACTCAGTAGGTATGATATGTGACTAAGCAAAGAAGAAAATAACATAAGTAAATAAAATACTATGAGCACGCAACCTGCAAGGAAAAAAGTTTTCAAACGGTAGCTCACAACATTCCACTAACAATTCTAATATATATATATATATATATAAATAGAGAGAGAGAGAAACTAATACACGACAAGTAACACAATAAAAATAATACATAATGTGCAAATGCAATGCAATACAATGAATGATAAAGTGAATAGTTGAAAGTCATATGTGACTTTCTGTATAAACCTATTGATCCCACATGCTCCTAAAATAAGACCAATGAGGGGTTGTCAACCTGTATACTATCTCAAATTTCCACTAATCTCAGTATTATGTCTTAGTCTACCCGATTGACACATTCCTCGATCTAGGTATTTTCAAAAGTATTACATTTTATTTCAAAAATCAATGTTCCTCAATGGTACTAATATCTCATGAATGTGTTTGTATGCAATAAGGATATAATTCCCACAATAAAACAACATGAAGATATCCAATTCATTCAATATGTATACAAGTGATCTCAGAAATCAACTCAATTTTTTAATAATTCATGATATCAGTTCTAGTAGGGCACCATTGGAATAAACATACATGTAAGAAATTATTAATATCATATCAACCCATAACTCAAACACTTCTATCATGTTAAAGGCAAACAATGCTCAATAAATTCTATAATGTCTATTAAAGCCTCCGCATGGATATCATACTAAGAAATAAAGAAGTCAAATACATAAAAAAAGCAAATGCTGTCAAATAAAGCCTCCACACAAGAAACCCACAATATATAATATCATAAGTCAATAACAAAATAAACAAGCCCCCACATGGGCACCACACAATATATAATAACTTAAAAATTCTATCCTGTAGTTGTTTTTGATGTCACCCAAAATTAACCAAAAAAAGTATGCTGCGATCGATGACAAATATAGTAACCTTTCTTGGTTGGGGTCAAACCCACAAGGAAGACAGTGAATAGTTGTTAAATTCACGAGTAGTGCGGAAAAGTAAATGGTGAATTTTTGAAGTAATAGGTAAGTAGTAACCAAACTTGAATGCTTTGAGTTGTAAATAATAGAAGACGGACACTAGGATTGTGTTCCCCCTGGCTTATTAACTTTTTAAGTTTCTCGTGTTCAACCCACCTATTTTACTTCTCTGCATGTAAAGTAGACAAGCTATGTATTATCAATAGTCTTGTGAACATATTGATAAATCTCACCCTTTACCTTGTGAGTTTCAGGGCATCGCCTTATTGTTACTTGTCTATGACTTCAGTTCAACTCTCATCTTTTGATTCTCGAGTTGATTAGATGAGATGGTAGAATAGTAATGATGGAAGTGAATCTCAAATTACTATCTTAATTTTCTTTTCCTAATCTCAAACTCCCTTGTGAGGATGTTTTCAAATATAGGATATCCCCAAGCTTCTGCAGTAGCTCTGAGGTCAATTATTATGAAGAACATTAAGATACATGCATAAATCCTAGAATAAATGAATCTCCCACTTCCTTGACATAGATAATCTACCAGGGTTCCCACAAACCTAGTCAGGGAGATTAACCGCTCATGTTCATGCAAGAAACAATGATTATCAATAAAGAATACATGTAATTAATTGCACAAGAATAAGATGAATAAAATCCCAAGTCTTCAATTGAATAAAAACCCAAATATCTTAAGAACAAAGTATCAAAGATGTAAAAGTCTACAATAGAATCTCAAATAATATAAGAGAATGTAACTTAAATAAATATAAACTCTAGGGTATTTATAATATCCAAAAATAACTCAAAAATACTAATAAAAATAGAAAAGTAAAAGATATGTCGGCACATGGTACGACTCACTCGTTCACTCGTATGCTCTCCTTACGAGTCATACTAGGCCTCTCGTATGTTCTCCAGTGTCTGATATTCTAGGCTTCAACTTTTTTATTCTTCTTACGACTTTATCTCATGATTCGTACCTTGACCATATGACTTATGGCCTTCGCTTGTATCCACCTGGGAATTTTTCCTTCAATCCATTAAACACCAGTTTGCTTATGGCTTGTCCATACGAGTCGTACTCAAACTTTTGACTCGTATTCTCTTGAGACCTCAACTCTGATTTGCTTCCTTGGGTTCTGTTCTATGTATACTTCATGATATGGCTCATACCCCAATCTTATAGCTCGTACTCTTAGTCTTATCTTTTCTACAGTCAGTTTTTCTTCCTGGCCTTGGTTTCTGTTATTCTTATGAGACCTCCTTCGTGTTGTATGAGGTGTTTATGACTCGCGAGGATACTCGTACCTTTTTCAACTTGGTCTTTTCAGATCTTTTTCTTCCAATTTAAGTATAACACTATGTAGACTTGTTTCACCTGCAACAAGCAACAAACCACATCATATCTACTAAAATGACCTAAGTTTAAGCATAATTTCATGGTTTTAAGCATCGAAAGTGTCGTGTTTCTATGACACATCAACACCCTCAACTTAGAAGTTTGCATGTCCTCAGGCAAAACAAAAATCACAAACTATCCCAAAACACAACGATGCTTAAATAGGAAGATCCTACGATACCTATGACAGTGATTTTTTAATTCAAGTTCTAACTATTTTATTCCTCTCCTAATTTTAACTTTTCAAGACTTAAACTATGTATACTGATTTAGCATACAGAGAAACACAAAGGAATCCAATGATTGCATTACATTAGTAATAGATAACTAAGCATATACAACCCACATTAACCAAACAACCTAGCAACATAACCCATGTGCGCTCATAGTCAAAGAAATCCCATTCACATTCAGTCAAGATTAATCCATTTATTCAGGGATATAAAAAACTATGCTCTCGCTCACAAAAAAGTGTCACCGGTGTATACAGAATACCATAGGCTTGCCCATATGCTCTTTTCCTAAGTTTTCAGACAGTTGGGATAGGATCACTAAAGGACTTTATTCGCTTGTAACATAGGTTTAGGGGATGATATGGTATATTTTTGGGATTTTTAGTGCCTCCTTGACACTATGCTTTATTCGGGGTCCACTTTATTTTCCACTTATTCTTTAATTTTATTTCCGCTCTTATGTCTCCCCTATTATTTTAACACATTCAAACTGGGGAAGGTACGATCTTCTCACTTTAGTTTTTTCTTTTTCTTTTTATTTTATTGTAATTTTTTTTTTCTTTTATTTGTACCACACCTGTCCTTTTTCATTCATTTTTTTTCTTTCACACATTTTTCTTCAGACTCATTTTTCCTATGCAACCCTATAATAGCCACCCTCAACTTAGTCTATTTGCCTAAGTTAAGGTGCACAATATCTAAGGAGGGCTAGGGCCAAAACAAGTTCATTGTAGAAATAGGAAGGTGAAATTGGTGTAAACAAAAAACTTGGTCAATTTAGGCTCAAATATTTGGATTAAAGGGATTCATACTTTATTCGGTTGGGCATTTAGGCTCTAGTGGACTTAAAATAAAAATGACCTATGATCATTTCCTACTCAACGATCCTGGACCTAGGTAAAACCAACTGGGAAAGTTCTAGATTCTGATACATCGGGAACTCAACAGAGCCTCATACACACTCAAATAGGTTTACATTGCTAAGCACTAGCTATCCAGCTATGCAAAATTTCACCTAGTTGTTCTATTCCTAATCCTAATGCCATTATCAGATTCACAATTGTCTCACCCACATACATATCACATAGTTAACATAAATTTTAAGATGGATATCAATTTCCAGCACAAAATTTTTCAACTTAGACTGATTCAAGCATAATTTGTTCAAAACAACGGTCTACTGCCACCAGCATAAATTCACGTCCTATTTCAGCCATTCCTAGCACACAAAACAACAACAAAAATAAAAACAATACAAAAACATAAACAAGACATGCCAGTTCTTCAAATTTTCAGAATTTGGCCACGGGCTTCAAAATATGACAAGTATAGCCCGTGGAGATTTGGTGCACCCCCACCCCCAACTTAAAGCTTATACATTATCCCCAATGCATTTAAGAATAAAGTGAAAGGGAATGGGAACATACTTGGGTGCTCAAGGTGTCGACTATATAATAATAACACGTGGGACCTAAAGTAAGGTCCCACCATCATTATCACGAGTCCCATCAACTGTTGGGACTGAGTCAGCAATCGTGGCACCAGTGGTGATCAGTGTGATTAATAGAATATCAATAGGAGGGCCTAAATCATTGCCTTCCTCAACGACAGTAACCGTCGTTCTCGAACCATCAGCTCCAACAGCTATCTCACGGACCCTCACCTGCTGGTCCTGCTTATTCTGTAGGCTATCTGCCTTAGCCTTCTTTACAACATCTTTCTCCTCACACTTCCTTTTTTTTATTTCTCTTATTTCTTCTTGGGTCTCCTCAGCTATCGGTTTCTCTACTGGGTTTGGAATATCCCAAATATTATCAACATGGATCGTGAGCACAACTGTCTCAACCACGGGCGCTGGCATAATCGATCTGGCATACAACTCATCCACCATCCTCTTTATTCAAACAACTTTGGCTTTCACCTCCGTAATATCTAGGTTTGGCCACTATTTAACTGCTGGGTCATCCTCAACTCAAATACATCCAGTCTTAACTGCACCTGTCTATTCTAGTTTGCCAATTGAGTGTCAACCCAGGGCTTAATGCCCTCTTTCCTATTTTTAACCTTGGCCTACAATGTGCCCAATCTCATCATCGCCTCGGTCCACATGTCTTGCAAAATTATAATAAACCAAGATGGCATACCCCTCAGACAAGGTGGTACAGACTGCACTAAAGGTGGGGCACTAGATTCCCTGTTGTATATGAAGGCTATACGATATTAGTCTATCTGCCTCAGTTAGCTCTACAGTCTCTGCAGCCTCAGTATCCCTCCTATATATCTTAACCAATATATCTGCTCCTTTCCTCGCCTAACTAGATAATTAGTTGGCTGCATCTCCGATTAGCCCCAAGTCTGTGGTGTTTGTGGCCTCTATCATCTCATCAATACCTAGGAGTTCCTGCACCCCTGCTGACAAATATAGTTGTATAATCATACATAGGTAAGCCAGATAAAAACTCTCCTACATCAAATTCGCATCCAGCTGTCAAAGTTTCCCAGACTTGACTCAACACATTGTCCCCAACGATAGGAAATAACCTGTGTCAGGTCAGTGTATTCCATTCCTTGGCCTTGAATGGAGAGTGTTCTTCTCTATCTTTTGCAAAGTGATACCCAAGCCACCAACTACCCAGGCAGCTTCCTCTCTATTCGATGCTTTACGACTCGTATTCCATCTGAAGTAACCCATTTTTTAATCTATCACCATCTACTTTCGAGTGAGTTTTCTCATTTCTTCTAGGAGGTAATTTATTTCATCGGTGTTCACTGGAGGCTAATAATCTGGTCCATACAAAAATTTGGAAATAGTGCATGGAGAGACGTTGACGCGCATACCCTAAATGAACAATGAAGTAATGAGGTCTTCACCTCTCCACAACTGGCCCTGTGGATACTTTCTCTATAGTTCTTCCTTGTATGTTGTATAGAACTCCTATACTAGTACGAGACTATACCTGCCTAGTGCTCTGGTCATTCACTCAAAACCATACTGCTGGAACTTCTCCTCGAACCTAGGCAACTCAGCCATCCCAGTAGTAGTCAACCTCTTTTCCAGATATAAGACCCATTTAATTTTTCCGTTTTGGAGTCTGCTCAGGCCATTATTATATGTAGCCTGCATACCGCGATATCTCATCATTCAAATATGGGCACCAAAGAAGATGTGATAATAAGGAGAGGGTTCTGCAATCAATAGGTAGCACGTCAACATCTTCTGCATTTTTTGAACTTACCTCCTCAAAACTCGATTCGACATCATCTTCTGCATCCAAAGGTAGAGGTGAGTATAGAGGGGTGGTACTCGAGTTATTTCTTCTTGTTCCCTATGGAGGTAGGTCCTCTGAGGTTTCTACTTTATTACCCCGAGCATGTATTTTGCCCCTAGGGTCAGGATTTTCCTTTACTGGGAACTCAACCACATCCCCACTACTACTTAATGACTCAGTGGATTCAGAACTTGAGGATGGTGCATTTTTCTTTCCCTTCTTGGCCACTTTCTCAGAAGAAGAAACACCTTTTGGAGATATATGAAAGTACACATCAATTAGTAATTAAATAAAGAAAAGAAAGCAAAAGCTAGGAAATAAATATCAGTGTACATGTTTTGTCCAAGGTTAGAGTAGGGGGTACTAGTGGTTTCGACGGGGTATGACTCTTATGATCGAGTAGTATGATGCTCAATGTAGTGATGATTGTTCACTGGTCTGCTTACGAGTCCTTCTAACAAGTCGTACAGATAAGGTATGACTCATTACCAACATTCTTAAGTAGTCCAGAAACAATCCTATAGTATGTGATATCTAAATAGGTCCTTACAACGTAAGTGTACGAGTCATATGGTATAGATATGACTCATTTTATTAAATTCGTACCCATATAAGAACCTATACTCAGTTAGACTTCCATGTTGTCAGTGGTTGTGAATCTTGTTACGACTTGTAACCTGTGGGTATGAGTTGTAAGAGGTCTTGTATCTACTGCAACATAAAAGCTAAACTTTAGAGTTGACTCCGTTTCAAATTTCCCAAATTACCCTCTACTTTATGAAGAAATATCACCCAATTTTAGTTAAAACAACACATAATATCAACACCCAAACTTAAGTTTACCCCCAATTTCTATATTCAACTCAAAATCTTTGAACTAGGGTACCAAAATGTAATACATACGTAATTTCAACTCGAAGAAAGTTTACACTCACACATTATCACTTTTAACTCGAAAAATAGAGCAATTAGGTTCAAACACTTACTTGAATGAGTGAGAGCTTAGGGTTCTTGAGTTTTTCAAAGTTCTTCCCAAATTCATGCATGGTGAAGAATTCGAGCAAGTTGGTATCTAATGAGAAGTGTTTTCATGCTTATGGAGCTAAAAAATGCATTATTAATGGAGGTATTCTCTTGTTTCGAATATCGGGTACCCAAATTGGGTGCCCCCTTGTATTTTAAATCAAGTGTTGGGCCGGGTTTACCCGTGACCCCAAACCTAGTATGCTGGGTCTAAGTCATATTTACGACTTATATCCAAGCTTACGGGTTTTTTCTTCAACTTGTATAGATCTAGAATCTTACCTGGGTTCTGGAGTGGATACGACTTAATTTGACAAGTCATACCTTGAGGGTACGACTCGTTCTGAGAGTCGTAAAGACTCCAAAAACTTTTACCTAAATTTGCTTAGTCTTCCAGGTGCTTACGACTCTTACTCACGAGGCATACCATTAAGATACAAATTTTGAAGAGTCTGTATGACCTAACTTCTTTAACTTTTCTGGATGTTTTCTGCAATCTTTAGTTCTACACACTAAACAAACATATTACCCTATAAATAACTAAATACAAATCAAGAAATTGCCTCCTACACAACACTTGAGTTAACGTCGCGGCACGACGTAATTACCTTGGTTACTCAAACTTCACCAAGGTCCATCTCAAAAATCACATTTATTTCCTTAGTGTTACCCATGTAGTGCTTTAGTTTTTTCCCTTTCACCTTGAACGGGGATTCACCATCCCTCTTCAATTCCAAAGCACCATATGGGAACACTCTTAACACTGTATAGAGACCATACCATCTAGACTTCAACTTACCTGGAAACAAGTAAAGTCTTGAGTTGTAAGCAATACCCGATCACCTTTTTTGAAGATTTTTTTCTCAATTTTGTAGTCATGATGCAAAATCATATTTTCCTTGTAAAGTGCAGAACTTTTATATGCCCACAGTCAGAATTCATCCAGCTTATTCATATTGTTGAATCTTGACTTTGCTGTATCTTGCCACTCAAAATTCAGCTTCTTAAAGGCCCATAGTGCTTTATGTTCAAGCTCAATAGGAAAGTGACAAGCCTTGCCATACACTAGATGCTAAGGTGAAGCACTAATTGGAGTTTTGAATTTTGTTCGGTAAGCCCATAATGTATCATCTAATTTTTTTGACCAATCAGTCCTATTGGCATTCACTGTCTTCGCCAAGATGGACTTGATTTCAAAGTTGGACACTTTAATTTATCCACTAGTTTGTGGATAATGGCTTTCTCAAGCAGACTTTTGAATAGTCGATTACAAAAATGTGACCCACCATCACTAATCATAGCACATAGGGTGACAAATCGAGAAAAAATATGCTTTTTCAGGATCGCAGTAACACTATGTGCTTCATTGTTGGGGAGTGCAACTACTTTCACCTATTTGGATACATAATCGACAGGAACAAGTATACCTTTCATGCCAAATGAACTCACAAAAGGTCCCATGAAATCTATACCCCATATGTCAAACAATTCCAATTCTAAAATAGGAGTCATAGAAAGTTCATGGCATATATAGATATTACCTTGGAATTGACATTGATCACAAGCAGAAGCAAAATCATACGCATCTTTGTAGATTGTTGGCCAATAATAACACATTACAAGATTTTGTGGGTATGAGGGTTCCTCTATAATGACCTCCAACTGGCGAATAATGACAAGCCTAAAGTATACTCATCATCTCCACCTCAGGTATACATCTGCGAATAATCCCATCTGCATAAATTATGAATAAATAAGGCTCATCCTAGAAAAATTTCCTTACCTCATTCTTAAACTTCTTTCTCCACTGAAAGGAAAGATCTTTTAGGATTAGATCACTTGCTAGATAATTTACATAGTCAACAAATCATGGAATTAGATCTTGGAAAGCTGGTAATATATGCTCATATGGAAAACTATCATCAATCTTGAGCCCATATTCAACATTCTACATAGCTTCCTCCTTAAGTCTAGATAAATGATCTGTAATTTTATTTTTAATACCTTTTATGTCCTTGACTTTGCAATCAAATTCTTGTAGCAATAGCACCCACCTAATCAGTCTAGTCTTAGTATCTTTTTTTTGCCATTAAGTATAGTAATGCTGCATGATCAGTGTGCATAATCACCTTTGTCCCAATTAAATAAGACTTAAACTTCTCAAAGGCAAAAACCACTGCCAACAACTCTTGTTTCATCATGGTGTAGTTCTTTTGAGCAGGATTTAGTGCTTTGCTATCAAAGTAGATGGGATGAAGGATTTTTTTTGTTGGACTAGTATAGCCCCTAAGGACAATCCAAATGCGTCATATATAACCTCAAATTGCAAGGACCAGTCTGGGGATACTATGATAGGAGCAGTCATCAACTTCTCTTTCAGTCACTCAAAAGCTTTCAAGCATGCTTCAATAAAACTCAAATTTCACCCCTTTCTCAAGAAGCCTACAAAGAGGGTTGGTAATCTTGGAGAAATATTTGATGAGTCACCTATAAAATCCAGCATGTACCAAAAGCTATGAACATCCTTCACAAAAATTATTGGAGGTAATTTCTCGATCACTTCAATCTTTGCTCTACTACCTCAATACCCCTTTTTGAAATTTTGTGTCCAACCACTATACCTTATTTCACAATAAAATGGCACTTTTCCCAATTAAATACCAAGTTGAATTCCTCACACTTCTAAGAGCATTTGCCAAGTGCACTAAGCAATCATCAAAAGAATCACCAATGACTAAAAAATTATCCATAAACACTTAGATGGTGTCTTCTACCATGTCAGAGAAGATTGGCATTATCCATCTCTGAAATATGGCTGGAGCATTACATAACTTGAAGGGCATATGTCTGAATACGAAGGTACCATAAGGACAAGTGAAGGTTGTCTTCTCTTAGTCTTTGGGTGCAATAGTGATTTGGTTGTAACCCGAATACCCATCTAGAAAATAGTACCATCCTCTTCCCACAAGTCTATCAAATATCTGGTCCATAAAAGGCATAGGAAAATGGTTCTTCTGAGTCCATGCATTCAACTTTTTGTAGTCCATAAATACTCTCCATACTGTGACTGGCCTCATTAGTATTAACTCATTCTTCTCATTAGGTACAACAGTAATACCGCCTTTCTTCAAAACACATTATACCGGACTGACCCACTTACTATCAATAATGGGATACAATACACCAATATCTAACCACTTGATTATCTCTTTCTTTACCACCTCCTGTATATGAGGATTGAGTCGATGCTAATGCTCCATACTTGGAATACAATCTGGCTTAAGTTGAATTTTATGAGTACAAAGACCAGGCGGGATACCCACAATATCTGCAATAGACTAACCAATGAACCTCTTGAATATCTATAGTACTGATAGTAAAACTTCTACTTCTGTCATACCTAAGTAAGCATCAATGATTACCAATAAAGTGTTATTGGCTCCCAAAAATGCATATCACAAATAATAAGGAAGGCTTTTTAACTCTAAGATGGGTAGCTCCTCAGCAGATGGACGAACAGGTAGAGTGGTTCTATTATTTAGATCAGAATCAAGCTTCTTTGGTGCATAAGTGTAAGAGACTCTACCATAGAATGCACATACCATCTCATCATAGTTTCAATATCATCACTATCAAAGTTCATAATCGTAGCTGCTAGAGCTTCAATACCCAACCTCTCTTCAGTAGGAATAGTATCAGAAGTATCTTTCCAAGTTGTTACTATATCAACATCATGGAAAGAGTTTATTTCTTCATTAAACACATCAATCACTGATATCACTCTTAACTCATCAAACTACTTCATGGATCTGCATATAATGAATATCACCTATTCATCATTGAGTCTCAGTATCAGATGACCTAGATCCAGATCAATCAACGTCCTTCATGTAGCCAAGAATGGAATTCCAAGATTAATTAGGACTTGTAACTCAAATTTGTAGTCCAATATCACAAAATCTACAGAAAAGATGAAATAAGCCACCTTCACCAATACAATATATAAAATACCAACTGGCTTTTTCACTATCCCATCTTTCATTACTAATCTCATAGTGGTTGGATTAGGTTCTCTGAACCCCATCCTTTTAAACCCTTCAAATGGCATAAGGTTAATGCTAGCACCCAATTCACATAATTCACAAGGGAAATCGAAAGATATTCACACTTTTCATCATTAAAAGAGTTGTAAAATTGATAAAGATGGAGTAAATAAAAGTTTCATATTTGAGTGTACTTATATATATATATATATATATATATATAAGGGACCTTTTAACTTTGGAATTTAGAAATTTTAAAAAGTGGCTCACATATCCAATATACAACTGGCCCAGATATATCTTTTTCGATTGACAGAAGTAAAAATATTTATTTTGAATTTGTTTTATGGTTTAGCGAAAGAACCTGGATCCTCATTCTTCTCCACCAATGATCTAGTAGCTACAACACTACAATGATTAATATTATCGACTGGCTCATAACTAACTAACCTCTTCTTAGTGATTAGATCCTTCATGAATTTTGTATATCTTGGAATTTGATCCGAATCCTCTACAAATGGGATGTTGAATGATAGATCTTTTATCAATAAGAAAAACTTTTGATATTTACCATCTTCTTTTTTCTTTTTCAGCCTCTAAGGAAAAGGAGGAAGCGGTTTCAGAATGGTCTTCAAAACAGGATCCTCGGCCTTATTTTCTACTTTATCTTACTTGATACTACTCTCTACCTCAATAGAATAATCATCATTCCTTTGTTCATCAATAGTGGGTACAGGCCGATCTATAGTGGTTTACCACTCTGAGTGGTAATGGTATAGCAGTGACCATCATTCTTTGTATTTGCAATTGTGTTACTAGGAAGAGTGACAGGTTGCCTTTGATTATATATGGATGACATCTAGCCATACTGCTGCTCCAGTTGTTTTATTGCCATAGCATGTGACTCAATACTCATTGTTACGTACTATTCTTAACTTTTCTTTAGCTTCAATAATCATCACATACTTACAACCTTTTTGACAACCTACTGGTCTCAATAAACACATATTCCGTTTCCTTTCCCTTTATAGCCTACAAATATCACACCTCTAAACTTAAGCCACGAGAATTAAAATCATACTTAAAAGACTCAACACCATCTATACATAACTCCTCAAGTTAGCTATTAAGAACACCATGTACTATATAACTAGACTTCCTCCACTTAACCACTCACTATACTTAATAAGCTTCGAAAAATAATACAGCCCCATGTCACCTTGGTTATACCTCTACATAATACCTACAACATCATGCTAAATTTTAAATCAACAAACTTAAATTCTTACATGCACTGTTCAAGCCTACTAGATCACCTCCATATAACTAGCATCATCAACCAAGAAATCATTATTTCCACCTTGATAGTCATTCACTATTCCAACTTTGTGTCTAGTGCTAAGTATGATTAACAGCCCAATCTCACATACTATTCTCACTTGGAAGTTATAAAATAAAACATCAGGAAACACTAGTCCACTAGAACCTCATAATAATAATAATAATAATTGATCATGACCTTATGGTCTACCTTATTATAATCCATTAGCACATCCCTCTTCCACACATCTCTAGTACTTATCCATCTGTATATCTAAGTTACTTTCATGGCTCTATAAGTTTCAACTAAACTTTTTTTTTGCAACCTCAAGAGAAGTCTAAATTAACAATACTAAATCCCCAAATACTTTTATTAATAACCAATACTTTTCTAACAAAATAAGTACCATCAATATTCAAGCAAACAACAATTCACCTTAACTAATCGCTTTTTCTATACCTTCTACCAAGGAACTTGTACCACATTCATTACCTCTAAAATAACACACAAGGACATATCACCTTAATACAAACTCTATAAAATACATAAGCTCATCTACATACTTTCGATCAATCGCCATTCCCACCTTTCTTGCCGCTACACTTCTATACCCATACTTCCAACTATAAGAAGGTTCTACTACTTATAAATCATAACACTCTAGGTTGCAATATTCCTCGAATGCAAACTCTATTTAACAATCTAGGTTCATACTATCTTTTCTCATGAGCATTATATGTATTAAAGGGTTAACGAGGAATCTAAATATATATCTTACTTTGTCTTAACTAAATAAATCATATGGATGAGGACATAAACTTTCAACTTAAGAAACTTAACACACTAGGGAGCTTCTCTCAAGCCCCTTGTATGACTTCTGAAGTTACTGATAGTAAATTTGAGAGCATTGTCTTAGGGGAATTGGAACTTTCTAATCATGTTATCTCAAAAATAGGTCACAGATGGAGAATTATGTAGTTACACACGAACCGAGAGAATTTTTTGAGAGAACAACTTCACAGCACAACCTAGAGTATAAAAGAAAGAAAAATTTTCTTAAATGCCCTATAGCCTCTCGAAGAAAAGTACAGACGTCTCTATATCATTTTACAAGACTCTACTAGACACAGATTCACAGACACCCTAGGACACCTGAACCTTGTGCTCTGGTGCTAAGTTTGTAACGGCCCGAGACTACCCCTAGTCTTCACATGATTCTTAGGACCAAAAGGGATCCCAATCTAACCCTTGTACTGGCATACTATTAAGCAACTAATTCAAATATGTATAAAATGACCGAGTTTACTATGTAGAAATATAATCATGATGAAATCTGAAAAAAATACGATATTGATACAATTTTATATTCTGATAAAACCAAAAAGAGGAATTGAAATTACATGACTTACTCTGACTAATATCTGTAAAGACTCTACTATACTGACTATAGATAGCTGGGATGCGACTCCAACTACCACTAATCAATACATACGAGTAAGAAAGTAAAGTACATAAATAATATCTAACTAAAGTCCTCGAAGTAGGAGGACTCATTATCTGCTAGTTGAAATCTGCAACTATCTGATTATGTCATATGAACTACAACTGAAGTGGTACCTACATTATTAAATAATGTATCACATTGACGTATATGTGGATCAGTACTTTTGGAATGTACTGAGCATGTGGGAGTGAATGCATAGGTAAGACAGTAACTTAATTGTTCATATAACTTGTAAGGAATGCATGCTAAGTGTAAATGACTTTCATTGTCTTGAATAACTGAAAACTAAAAATCATAAATCATGAATGATAAATCATACTGTATAAATCTTGTGAGACATAACACTTAGTTTTAAAAGTTGTTCTTTTACTCTTTCTGCTAGTGGAATAAGTAGAACTGAAGTTAAATCTTGTTTTCAAATCTTGCAGGCTAAGTGTAAAATGACTCAACTTTGTATCTATAAGCTAAAATCTGAAATCACATAGCTAATGATTTATGTAAAATAATATCTGAATAAAATCGTGAGCCTTTACACTTAGTTTCTAAAAGTTGTTCTATTATTCTATTTTAGGACTTAGGGAGTTTCTTCTAAAAACTTTTCTATTAGGGAGGTTCTTCTAACCGACATATACTATGTGAGATATCCTAGTGTCCAAGGTCTAGTATTCATAAGGGAAAACCTCACGTTGGGGAGAGGTGTCATACTCTTGCCAATGAGTATAACTTGAGCTAAGTGATCATAATCTATGTTATCCATATACATGGGAATAATCTGAACCTATGTTGGCTTGTAGTTCTGGGGCATGTGAACTGGGACATATACCCAACTCGGTGCTAAATACTACTCCCTTACTTATATGCTCATTTTGTAGGAAATACATTTTAAAATAACATAAGGGTTATAATGAAAACCAATTATGCATCTATCTATTTTAAACTGAAATCAAAACTAACATGTGTGGATTCCATATCTTAGCTGAGGATCAAAAAATCAAATCTTGTTCAAAATCTAAATATAAACTAGTCTTAGGGTGGTTGAAAGCATTATCTTCTTGAAATATCAATACTTATACTTAAGGCTTAAAACCCATGCTTTAAGCTCATTTCAAATCATCACAAAGTTCATGCTCAATAGTAAAATCTTAAAATTGTTTAATATTTCTAGTTGAGATAATTAAATTCAATTCTCAATCCATAAAAGCAGGCCACACGCATAAGAATGTGAAAAGAAACAAGCAACTCAATATTTAAATCACTTGTAACATCAACATCTTTGAACAATGATAATTGGGTATGAACCCTAAGTTGAAATTCATAAAATTTCATGTAAAATTCAATTTTAAGACTAGTTTTTGGCACAAGGATGAAAGGAGTATCCTTGTTCATAATCCCACATACCTTATTTGGTTATTTGAATGCAAAATCTTGAACTTTGAATTCCTAAGGATATTATTGAAGCTTCTTCTTGAAGTTCTTGAACCCGGAAACTTGAATTCTTGGTTATCTTGAAAAAGGAATGGTGAAACCTTGGATTTCTTGGACTCAAGGTTGAAGGTTTAGGGTTTTCTTGGAGAGAAATTTAGTGAATAAAGAGCGTAATATGCTTATAACAAGATTAAATCGCCTGCTTTCACGAATTAGGGCGAGAGTAATTGACTTAAATGCCTTTATGAAATTTAAAATTACAATTGGAGTCAATTCTGCACCTCGGCATGATGCAGTGCTATTGCATTGTGTTACTGGCAATGGATGAGTGTGAATTTGCACTTCAACATGACCCGGTTCTATCACGTTACATCACTAAAAATGGATGAGTGTAAATTTTCACTTTACTGCATGCATTACCAAGTCCACCATGATTTCTGGCATGACTCGAGCTAATTCCAGTGAGCTACTGGAAAGGACGATTGTGATTTAGGGTCTCACCACGGCATAGCATAATCGTGGTAAGCTACTGTCTCACACAAAAAATTCCATAACTTCTCACCTAGGTATCGAATTAGGGCAAAATTGGTATCGTTGGAAGGATGACTCAATTATCTACAATTTGGTGGTTTTGAGCTTGAAAATTTTACATAGATCAAGATTTATACACTTTCAAAGTTGACCTTTGTAGAATCGAACACCAAACTTTGGACGAATCTAAGGTTCTTGGCTCATCTTGGCTCTAAGTGATTTTATGAAAATTCTTCACCTACTAAACACTTCACACACTAGGATAAGAACTTAACTAGGAAAAGTATGGGTATTACAATATATAAATTAGGATAACTACTTTTCTACCCCAAGTTCTTAAGCACTAGACTTTCCAGGAGATGGATGAATTAATTAACTTTCCAATGCCACAAGTCTTGACTTAATCCAAGATTAGGCTAAAAGGTTATGGAAAAATTATGGTGGTAATGTCAAATTGCCAGTGACAATGGTTCTGACCATGACTCATTATGTCACATAACTAGTCGTCAGGAGGACTCATTGCCTTGATAGTGAGGAAGCCCAAACTTTAGTTCTTTGACAACTAGTCCAGGGTATGACTCACTTGTAAGACATAAAGAGACATTATAAGGAGCCCATCATCATAATAGTGAAGATGATATTTTTGATCATCGAGTAATTACTCGTGGTTAGACCTCACAAGTCATTACCTAAGTAGTGACGACTGTTCCCAGATTTTTCCTACATATTTTAATTAGGGTATTTTTGTTATTTTCCTCCCTTCAAACTCTTTTACATGACTATAAACACCCAAATAACCCTTTTTCTATTAGTTATCAAAAATCAAACCTTGCTTTTTCCTCTTTAACTCCCAAGGCAAGAGATATTAGGGTTTCCCAGAGAATTCATCATTCAAGATCTAAGCTTTGATTTTTTTGGAAATTCTTTTGTATTTTAGGCATGTTACTCATGCTCTAACTTGTATTTTCATGTTGTTGCACTTATTTACTCAATATTCATGCGTTTTGACTGATGGGTTTGAACTTATTTTAAGGGTTTTTTGTTAACACTTGAATTGCTTATTCCTTATTTTAATAGGGTATACATGCTTGAATTAATGGATTTTGGAATTGAATGGAGGCATTGACACAATGGTTGTAAATTGATAATTTGGGTTTTATAATTTGGATGAATTTTAGCATGGTAATGACATTAACCTCAACCCACCTTGTAAACCTGATCTTAAATTGGATATTTTCATGATTTAACTTATCTTTTGAATACATTACTTGCATAAAAGGGTAAATTGATAAAAATGGTTTTGGAAGGCCTTGGTAGCCATGGTTTTGGATTTTAAATGGAACTTAGGAGTCTAATGGTTAAATGGACTAGTTTGGCAGAAATGAATTATCTTGCAAAAATATTGGTATAGTGATACCATATTGGAAAATGCCTTAATAAAGACTCCTTGGTTAATGTTTGAGTTTATGTGTAAACTATTTTAATTCAGGCTTAAAGAAAATTATGTAGCATACCATAAAGGTATAGTCTCGGGGGACCAATACTAGAAACTATATTTGCCGATGTGAGGGTCTATGTGACTGTGTGTTTGGTTCACACTTTATATTTTTGATGAATATCGCCTTGGTATATTTATCCTTCCCTTGATTTTTCTTGATATGTGTGACTAAAACGCACTAGGGCCATTCTAGTTGAGGGAGTCAGACCCATATAGGCTATGGGTGCTTCTAGGATGGAGCGAGCTACACAGTTTGGGTTAATGGTTTTAAACTCTTATATTCATGACCATTGTCCCTATCCTTGAATCCTATATATGCATATAGATGTTGTGCATATGGTTTCTAACTGGTTTGTGGCAATGGTATTATTTTATCTATTTTTCCTGAGTTACATGCCCGTTCTCGCCCAACTGAATGCCTTTAGACGGTGCATCATTTCATGATGTAGGTTCGAAGGTCTTTTCTAATGCTCTTGTGTAGCGCTAGGTGGAGTGGTACGTCTGTTGCATTGCTATGAAGTGGTGAGCCTCTATCTTTCTCAAGGCCCTATCTTGTAATTAGATTTCTTTTCATATTTTAGAAATTGTGAATTTATTTTATCATAGTCGGGGGCATGTACCGGCTTCATTTAGTATTCTTGATTTATAGGCTTTTGTGGACAAGTATTGGGTCGATATTTTGTTTTGATTCTTAGAACTATCACTTGGTTTATTTATCCTTCTTATTGCTATTTTGATTGAGTTTCACTGTGTATATTTATGTGTTCTTGAGGTATCGCTAAAGGGGGTTGTCTCCGGCCTATGACGGGTTTGAGATTGCCCGTCACGACCAGGAATGGGTTTAGATCATGACAAGCTTGGTATCAAAGCATGATTTAAGGTCACTGGGTCTCCACAAAGTCATGTTGATTAGAGTCCCTTTTATGAGTATGAAGTGCACCACACTTATTAGGGGGAGACTGCAAGGCATTTAGGAATGTTTTCTTTTCTTATGTTTTATTTTGGGCTATAGAGTCTATGTGCTATAGAACTTCTCTAACTTCTGGCTTAATTAGATTTCAAATTATGTCTCCCTTAAGATATGATGGTCGTGGAAACTCTGTTAGAACCTCTTTCCCATATGGGAAAGATATAGAGGAAAGTCTCCCTATTTATTGGGAGCAGACCTGATCTAGGGTTCTTTTTTCTGATTGTACCCATCTACATAAGGTTCTATAGGTCCCTACTAGTCCTTCTCAGGCTTCCCATACTAGTGATACTGATGCTCAGTCACCTCAGGGGGATATCTCTAATGTGGAGTTCCATCCGTCTATTTATATGTTTGCTCAGCTGGTGGCATCACTGTCACATTATTCTGATCATGTTGGTTCTACTATTAGTTTATTTGAGGTCATTCAATTTGTCCAGTTTATGAAGTTAAATCCCCCAAACATTACAGGATTTAATATTGAGAAGGATCTTTAAGGGTTTATTAATGAGATAGAGAAGATTTTTGGGTTATGCATACTACTAATTCAAAGGTTGTGCAGTTTGCTGCCTATCATCTTAAAGATATAACTTACCAGTGGTATAAGGAGTAGGAAGCAATGAGGGGTAACAATGCTGATTCGACTGTGTAGGATGAGTTTTTAGATGCTATTCGTGATCACATATTTCCTCAGTAGTTGAGGGAAGCTAACGCCGAAGAGTTTGTTTAATTAAAGAAGGGAAAAATGAGTGTTAAGGAGTATGCTCTGAAATTTCAGTAGTTGTCTGGTTATTCCCTAGAGTTGATGTCTAACTTGAGGTACAAAATAAATAAGTTTGCTTCTGGTTTGTCTCGTGATTTGGTGTTGGAATGTATACTGCTATGCCGAATAATGATATGGACATTTCTAGGTTGGTAATTTATATACAGTAGGTGGAGAATGAGAAAAAAAAGTAGGCAGAGATGGAAGAGAGAAAGAACAAGAAGTTTAGATATGTAAAGCATGGCGTAAATCAGCAGAACAGTGGGAGAGATGGTAGACATTGGACTAAGAGGAAGAATTTGGCAAATTCATATTTCACAGCGAGTAATCCATCTACTAAGACTTCAGGTGACCATCACTTTAAAGCTAGCCATGGTCCTAAGGGGCAGTGTGCCCGGTCTCAGGCTAATGGAGCTCTTAGCTCAACCTTACCCTCCTTGCCATTTTTGTGGGTAGCTTTCCCATGGATATTATGAAGGGGGTGAAATCGGTGCTTTAATTGTGGTCAGTTGGTCATATTCAGCGATATTATTCTTTGGCCAGGTTTGCCACTTTTTTATCCCAATACCTTAGAGCATCATATCATGTACCGACAATGAATGAAATTTCCTCTATACACTTACGACTCTTTAGGAATCCAAGATATCTCCGAATATTGTCGCTGGTATGTTATAACTATTTTCCCATGATGTTTATTTTTTGCTTGATTTGGGTTCTATGCTATCTTATGTGACCTCTTATGTGGCTGTGCACTTTGTTTTTTTCCCTGAAAATATTTTTGACCCCTTTTCTGTTTCTACTTCGGTGAGTGAGTTTATTATTGCTACAAAAATATTTAAGGGTTGTGTGGTTTCTATTCTTAATATGGAGACATTAGTGAATTTGACAGAACTTGATATGGTGGATTTTGATATTATCCTGGTGATGGATTGACTTTATTCGTGCTATGCTTCTCTAGATTGTAGGACCCAAACGGTCAGTTTTTATTTTCCTAATAAACCAGTGATTGATTGGGAGGGGAGATCCTTATTACCCAACATGAGGTTTATTTCTCATCTTAGAGATCAAAAAATGATTTCCAAAGGGTGTTTTTATCATTTAGTTTGGGTTAAAGATTCTAACTTTGAAATTCCTTTATAATCTGTCCCTATGGTTAATGAATTTCCAAAAGTTTTTCCCGATGATCTTCTCAGGATTCATCCTGATAGGGAAATAGATTTTGGGATTGATCTTCTATCGGATACCCATCCCATTTCCATTCCTTCTTATAGAATAGCTCCGATTGAACTAAAGGAACTAAAAGATCAATTGAAGGATCTTCTTGATAAGGGTTTTATTCATCCTAGTATTTCTCCATGATGTGCTTTTGTGTTTTTCGTAAGAAAGAAAGATGGGTATTTTTGGACGTGTAAGGACTATTGACAGTTGAATAAGGTTACAATAAGAAATAAGTATCTACTTTCTAGAATTGATGACCGATTTGATCAACTTCTGGGAGCTAGGTGTTTCTCTAAGATTGATCTCCGTTTGGGCTATCACTAGTTGAAAATTAGGGAGGTTGATATTCCCAATACTTCTTTTTGAACCTAGTATTAACATTATGAGTTTTTTGGTTATGTCATTTGGGTTGACTAATGCTCTAGCTGCTTTCTTGGATCTTATAAATCAGGTTTTCAAGAAGTTTCTCAATTTGTTTGTTATAGTCTTCTTTGATGAAATCTTGGTGTATTCCAAAAGTGAGGATGATCATGCCATTAACCTCTGAATTGTGTTGTACACTCTTAAGGACAAAAATTATATGCAAAATTTTCTAAGTGTGAATTTTGGCTGAGTATTGTGACTTTTCTCGGGCATGTTATTTCTAGTGAAAGAATCATGATGGATCTACAAAAAGTTGAAGTAGTTAAGAAATGTCCTAGACCCATGACTCCAATCGATATTATGAGCTTCTTAGTCTTGGTTGGGTATTATAGGAGGTTTGTAAAGAGGTTCTCCTCTATTGTAGCCCCACTGACAAAGTTAACTCAGAAAAGTTTAAGTTTCTGTAGTCTGATGCTTGTGAAGGTAGTTTTGAGAAGTTGATGGATAAGTTGACTTCTACTATAGTTTTGACTCTACTTTTGGGAACTTATGGGTTTGTTATTTATTGTGATGTGTCCCGTGTGAGACTAGGTTACATTTTGATGCAACATGGTAAGGTTGTAGCCTATGCTTATAAGCAGCTTAAGATTTATGAGAGGAATTACCTGACTTATGATCTAGAGTTGGCGACTATGGTTTTTGCTCTAAAAATTTGAGTCCATTATTTGTATGGGGTGGATGTGGATATTTATTCTGACCATAAGAGCTTTCATACATTTTTACCCAAAAGGAACCAAATCTCAGGTAGAGGCGGTGACTCAAATTGCTTAAGGACTACAACAGGAGTTTGCACTACCATTCAGGTATAGTTAATGTTGTTGTTGATGCTCTTACTATGTTGTCTAGGGGAGCTTATCTCACGTGTAGGAGGAGAAAAAAGGATTGGTGAAGGATATTCACAAGTTGGCTAACTTGGGAGTTCATCTCTTGAACTCTGAGGATGGAGGAGTAATTCTTCATGAAGTGGTTAAATCATCTCTTAGTACTGAGGTAAAAGAGAAACATATTTTGGATCCTATACTTATGCAGATTAAGGATTATGTGAGTCAACAAAATGTTATGGCTTTTGAGATTGGAGGAGATGGAATCTTGAGATATCAAGGGAGGATGTAGATGGGCTATGGGAAAGGATTTTGACCTAAGTTCATGAGTCCAGACATACTCTTCATTCGGGATCGACCAAATGTATAATGACTTAAGGGAAATCTACTGGTGGAATAGTATAATAGGTATGCGGTAAATTTTGTTGCTAAATATATGGTTTGTCAGCAAGTCAAGGTAGAACATTTGAAGCCTCTTGGCATGTCCTAAGAGATAGAATTGCCTAAGTGGAAGTGGGAGATGATTAATATGGATTTTGTTATGGGTCTTCCATGGTCTCAAAATATGTATGATTCTATTTGGGTTATTGTGGATGGAATGACTAAGTCTGTTCACTTCTTGCCTATAAGGACTAACTACTCCGAAGAGTATTATGCCAAGTTATTCATTCAGGAGATAGTAAAGTTGCATGGAGTACCGATGTCCATCATTTCAGACTGAGGTACATAATTTTCTTCTTACTTTTGTCATTCCTTTTAGAAAGGTTTGGGTACTTAGGTGAACCATAACACTGCATTCCACCATCAAATGGATGGACAAGCAAAACAGACTATTAAGACTTTGGAGGATACACTAAGGGTCTATGTGATTGATTCTAAAGGTAGTTGGGTAGACCATTTGCCTATTATTGAGTTTGCTTATAATAACAGTTACCACTTTAGCATTCAAATGGCTCCTTTTGAGGCTCTTTATGGTAGAAGGTGTAGGTGTCCTATTGGAAGGTTTGAGATGGGTGCGACTAGTTGTTTAGCCCACACTTAGTTCACTAAGCCATAGAGAAGGTGAAAATGATTAAGAAACGGCTCAATATTGCCCAAAGTCACCAAAAGTATTATATGGATGTGAGGCGAAAGGAGCTGGAAATTGAAGTAAGCGATTGGCTGTTCTTGAAGGTTTCTCCTATGAAAGGAATCATGAGATTTAGGAAGAAAGGGAAGCTTATTACCCATTACATTAGTCCATATCAGGTTGAGAGAAGAATTGGGATTGTTGCTTATGAATTAGATTTGCCAGTGACCTTGGCTTCGACTTACCCTATTTTCCATGTATCTATGCTTAAGAAGTGTGTGGGTGACCCTTATTTGATAGTTACAGTTGTGGATATTTGTGTTGATGATTCGTTGTCTTATGAGGAAGTCCCAATTAAAAGATTGGATAGATAAGTTTATAGATTAAGGACCAAGGATGTATCTTCGGTGAAGGTGCTTTGGAGAAACCAGAAGGTAGAAGAGGCTACATGGGAATCTAAAAAAGACATGAAATCCAAATAACCATTCTTGTTTTTAGTGATGGATGAAATTTCTTAATGTATGAGTTTTATTTCCTTCTTGTCGCATTTTTAAATTGTCCTTGGATTCTTTCTGCGTTCTATCTTTTATCATGCTAAGGGTGCCCTAAATTCTCATTCGGGGATGGATGATCCAAAGAGAGGAAGGAGGGTTATGTAATACCCTAAATTCTTAAGCACTAGACCTTCCAGGATATGATGATTGAATTAGCTTTCCAACACCACTAGTCTCGCCTTAATCTAATATCGGGGTAAAAAGTTATGGCCAAATTATGGTGGTTATATCAAACTTCCAGTGGCAACGACTCTAACCATGACTCATTATGTCACATAAAGAGTCGTCAGGAGGACTCATTGCCATGACAGTAAGGAAGCCCAGGATTTAGTCCCATGACAACAAGACCATGGTATGACTCATTGTGAGACATACAGAGCCGTTATAAGGGACCTATTGTCATAACAGTGAAGGATTAGATTTTTGAACCTTGGGTAACGACTCTAAGACATGACTCGTGGTCATACCTCACGATTCATTACCCAAGCCATGACGATTGTTCTTAGATTTTTCCTGCATGTTTTAATCATGGTATTTTTAGTAATTAGGGTCTTTTTGGTCTTTTCCTCCCTCCAAACTCTTTTCCGCAACTAAAACACCCAAATGACCCTTCTGCTATAAGTTATCAAAAATCAAACTTTTCTTTTTCCTCTTTAATTCCCAAGGCAAGAGATATTAGGGTTTCACAGAAAATTCATCATTCAAGCTCTAAGCTTTGATTCCTCTTCAAATTCTTTGATATTTAATGCATGTTACTTATGCCCTAACTTGTATTCTTACATTGTTCCACTTATTTGATTAATATTCATGTCTTTTTAGTGATGTGTTTGAACTTGATTTGAGGTTTTTTGGTGGTTAACACTTGAATTGCTTATTCCTTGTTTTATGGGGTATTCATGCTTGAATTGATGGATTTTGGAATTGAATGTAGGCATTGACAAAATGGTTGTAAATTGTGATTTGGGTTTTGTAATTTGGATGAATTTTGGCTTGGTAATAACATTAACCTCAACCCACCTTGTAAACCTGATCTTAAATTGGATATTTGCATGATTGAACTTATGTTTTGAAAATATTACTTGTACAAAAGGGTAAATTGATAAAAATGGTTTTGGAAGGCTTTGGTGGCCATGATTTTGGATTTTAAATGGAACTTAGGACTCTAATGGTTAAATGGACTGGTTTGGCATAATTGAATTAGCTTGAAAACATATTGGTATGATGATAACATGTTGGAAAAGGCCTTAATAAAGACTCCTTGGTTAATGGTTGAGTTTATGTGTAAACTATTTTACTTCAGGCTTAAAACGAATTGTGTAGCTTACCGTGAAGGTGTAGTCCCGGGGGGACCAACACTGGAAATCACATTTGCAGATGTGGGGTCTATGTGAAATGAGTCTTGTACTAACTAATAGAAATGAAACCCTACTCCAAATGATCAAACTCATCATGTATATGATCTCTTAAGCTATATGATACAAACCTCTCAAAGAAAGCCTTAGAAAACTGTTCCCCAAGTCATAGCGGGAAAATCTAAAGCCCTACAATTAGAGCAGGACCTCCACCAATCATTAGCTACATCCACTAGCTTATAATTAATATAAGCAATCCAATGAGACTTAACAGATCCAAGATTATGTAACTTCTTTTGGAAGTCAAACAAAAATTCATAGGTATCCTTGCACATCTGTTACGACCCAAACTACGACCTAGCCGTGACGGGTATCTCAAGTCCCACATGGACCGGAGATCACCCCCTTAACCTAACCGAGAATGCACAACAGCTTCAAGTGTTGGATAAATTCTGAACATATAACAAGATGACAAAAAATAAAACTAATAATGATTCATCATAGGTCTATACCATCCACCGGTAACCGTAAAACCATCCATTATCAAAACAATAAACCAAACCACCCAAGTCCACAATAATCCAACAAAGCCTCTACAAAATCAAAATCAATAAAATGTCGGGACATGTCCCGATAGTAGCTAAAACAAATACTAAATAGGGTCTAAGACATAGGAAATAAGGATCCTGAAATGAAGCCTTCCAAAGTATGGAAGCTTACCACTTCAATGTCAATTCAAGAACTAAGTCGAGCACCTAAGCTCTACGCATGAAAAGTAGAAAAAGTTACAATACCTATATTGCATGGGGATATAGCGTCTGAAGATGGTTAGCAGTTGGAGTGTTAGAATGTAACTCAGGGATAGAGGAATAAAATAATTCCATGACAACAGTTCCAAACCAGTACAATCATCCAAAGTATAATATCATATGAAATACATATATATATATATATATATATATATATATATATAAATGACATGCCGAGATAGGGAATAAGGCTTATCATGAACTTTGAAAACCTTAACCTGGGTTGTATATCATAACCGTCATAAGATAATGCACCCACGGGATATATAGGCCAAGCTCTTCCCTAGATGGAAGGGCCCCAATGCGTGTAGCCACACGAACTAGAGAATATCCATTTTCGTTTATGCCTATATGGGAAACTCGAACCTCCCAGCAAAGTCAAGGTGACTTAAAAACCAATGTGTACAATATGGGGAACGCTAAACTCCCATTCATATATTTATTCAGGGGACTCAAACCTTTCGGTCATAAAGACACCCAGACCATCTAGCACGGTCTCCAGTGTTAGTCCTTCAGACTCTACTTTCACGACCCGGTTAAACATCCTATTTTAATGCTCAATTAAAACATTCATTACACACACAACTATTAATCCAGTTACTTTCCAAAGGAATCTAATTGGTATCATCATACCAACCCCACTTGCAAGCGTACAATATGCCATAATCATTATTAAACAACTTGGGACTTGAACTCATTGTCTAAACAAGGACATCAATTTAATTAAACATTTGGGGACTCAAACCCATTTAGTATTTAAAATCAATTTATTTTCATCAAGGCCTTCATAAAACCATTTACCAACCATTAACATTCTTAGGCCAATGCCTTAGTTCAAAACACAATTCATCTTGTGACAAAATCATTCTCATTGGCAATTTCACAAAGAGGTTGAGGGCATACCATTATCAAAACAAAAAACCATAATATTTAGGGTTAAGAATGATCCATTTTTTAAACCACATTTCCCATGTAACCACATGTGAAAAACCATTACAAACCATGTGTAATCATAATTTAAACCAACAGAAATCAATACTCAACTTTATAAATTCAAACCCTCAACCATGGTTTTAAAAACCACCATTAATGAATCATGAAAAATTCTCTAAACATATTATTTTAGTGAACTAAAAATGAGGGAAGAGTCACATGCCTGACTTACAAAGATTCACGAGGAGAATTTGATCTTTAAGCCGTTAGATGACCACTTGAAGAAACCCTAGCCCAATCTTTCTTGAGAAGTTTGAGAGAGAGTTAGGGAGTGTTTTTATCATGTATAGTGCATAATGAATGACCAAAAGGTGTTATAAGATGTGGGGTCTTAAGGGCTTGGGGTGGGAAATGTCTAGAATACCCTCAGCTTAAAAAGCTGTAAAAAGTACGCAGGTGGTCACGAGTCAAGCCATTGAGTCGTTACCACATCTTACGATATGTACCATTGAGTCATCAGTAAGACAGAAAATTGGACACCACACACTATCCAACTTACAACTTCCTAGTCCCACTCGTCACTAGACCATTCGACTCATATGGTATAGTTGTGAACAATAGAACACCAAGGACTTGGACATTGGACAACATACCGTGGACTCAGCTTCCCCTTCTTCCCAAACCACATTACTCCCTTCATGGGAAACACTTTTAAGAATACCCAATCTCCAACCTCAAATTCCAAGTCCCTTCATCTCACATTAGCATAGGACTTTTGACGACTTTGGGCGGTCATTAGACTATCCTGAATCACCTTAACCTTTTCCATAGCTTGGTAAACCAAATCCGGGCCAAACATCTCCGCTTAAACAACCTCGAACCACCCAATTGGTGATCCACACTTCCTTCTAATTAACACCTCAAATGGGGCCATTCCAATTCTTAAATGGTAACTATTGTTATATGCAGATTCAATGAGAGGCAAACGGTTGAACCAACCACCACCAAAGTCAATTACACAGGCTCGAAGCATATCTTCAAGAGTTTGAATAGTTCTTTATGCTTGCCCATCCAACTGCAGTTGGAAAGAAATACTAAGACTCACCTTAGTCCCCAAACCACCCTGAAAAGAGTACCAGAAATGTGATGAAAATTGAGTACCACGATTTGAGATAATTGATACTGGTGCACCATGCAACTTTACAAATTCATGAAGGAACAACTTTGCATAGTCCTCGATAGAATAATTAGTCCTCATTGGCAAGAAGTGAGCCAACTTAGTCATCCTATCCATGATGACCCAAATAGAGTCTCACTGATTCTACAACCGCGGAAGATCGATAACGAAATACATATTAATTAACTCCTATTTCTGCATCGACAGTTCTAGCTCTTGGATTAGCCCACCGGGCCTCATGTGCTGCACCTTCACTTGCTGACACACTATACTCTTAGCCACAAAGTTGGCTACTTCTTGCTTTATGCTATTCCACCAATACACATCCTTGAGATTATGATACATCTTGGTTGAACCGGGATGAACCGTATATCGTGATTAATTGGCCTCGGCCAAAATCCTGCTTTGCAACCCATCAACATCGGGAACACACAACCTTCCTTGGTACCTCAAGATACCATTACCACTAATATCGAAGGCCATCACCTTCTTCTTACCCACATCATCCTTGATTTTCACCAAGAGAGAATCTAACATCTGCTTGTTTTTTTATTTTCAAACCAAGAGATGATTGCGCCACTTGTTGCACAAACATACTACCATCCTCAGAGACCAAGAGATAAACTCCTAGGTTAGACAAATGGTGAATATCCTTTAACAATTTCCACTTATCGTTTTCCACATGCGACAAGCTACCTATGAAAAACCTTCTACGAGTATCAAAAACCATATTAGCTTTACCTGGATAGTAGTGAAGACTCCTACAGAAACTCAATCCACCTTTTTTGCCTAAGATTAATCTCTTTCTGAGTGAACATGTACTGCAAGCTCTTATGATCAGGAAAAAATATTAACATGGACCCCATACAGATAGTGCCACCAAAGTTTGAACGTGAACACCGCAACCGATTTCTCGAAGTCATGAGTCAGATAATTCTTCTTACAAAACTTTAACTATCTAGAGGCATACACAACCACCTTGCCATGCTGCATCAACACACACCCAAACCAACCCGGGATGCATCACAATAGATGACAAAACCCTCGGTACCTTCAGGTAGGGTCAAGACCAAAGCTGAAGTCAACTTATCCTTTAGCTTCTTAAAACTACCCTAGCAAACATCAGACCACAAGAAATTCACCTACTTCTGAGTCAACTTGGTCAATGGTGAAGCAATAAAAGAGAAACTTCTTATGAACCTCCTATAATAATCGGCTAAACCTAAGAAACTCCACCTATCAATTGGAGTTTTGGGTCTAGGGCACTTCTTAACCACAACAACCTTCTGAGGATCCACCATGATCCCTTCACGAAACATAACATGACCCAAAAATGTAACAACGTTCAACCAGAATTCATATTTAGAGAACTTAGCATACAATTGTTGATCTTTCAAGGTCTACAACACAATGGAATAGGGATCGTAATGATTCACCTCACTCTTAGAGTACACAAAAATATCATCAATGAAGAAAATAACAAACAAATCTAAAAACTGATGAAAGACGCTATTCATGAAATCCATAAATACCGTTGGGGCATTAGTCAAACCAAAAGACATCACCAAGAACTCAAACTGTCCATCTTGAGTATGAAAAAACATCTTAGGGATATCCTTCTCCCTAATATTAACTGATGATATTTAGATCGAAGATAAATCTTAAAGAATAATTTGGCACCCAAAGGTAATCAAGGAGATCATCAATTCTCGAAAGAGGATACTTATTCTTTATCGTCACCTTATTTAGATGCTGATAATCATTACACATTCGAAGGGAACCATCCTTCTTATGAACGAATAACATTGGTGCACCTCACGGAGACACTTTAGGATGGATGAAAACCCTTGTCTAAAAATTCCTTTAATTGCTCCTTAAGCTCCTTTAACTCAGTCGAAGCTATTCTATACGGGGGAATAAAAATAAGATAAGTGTTCGGATCAAGTCTATCCCAAAATCAATCTCCCTATCAGGAGGAACACCAGGAAGGTCGTCTGGGAAGACCTTGGGAAATTTATTCACTACCGGGATAGAATGTAAAGAAGGACCCTCCGAGTTAGAATCTTTAACCCGGACCAGATAGAGACACCCCTTAGAGATCAATCTCCAATTTCTAAGATATGATATGAACCTCTCCTTAGGAGCTAAGGAACCACCCTCCCACTCAATAAATTCCCCCACTCAATAACTGGCTTATTAGGTAGTTTAAAGATGATTTTACAGGTCTGGCAACCTAAAGAAGCATAGCACAAGTGCAACCAATTCATCCCCAATAAGACATCAAAATCAACTATATCTAATTCAAATAGATCCACCAAAGTCTCCCGACCACCAGCAGATACCACACAACCCCTATTGAATCTTTTAGAAACTACGAAGTTACCCACCGTGGTAGACATAGAAAAAAAAATTAAAATGCACGCGGGACCAAAGCCAAAATACACAGCCACAAATGGGGTCACATATCAGTACTAGTACACATCATAGGAAAAGAGTTTCAACTTAACAGTAACAACATCGGGAGATGCCTCGGAGTCTTGATGAGAAGCAAGGGCATATAAGCAATTTCGGCCAGTACCGGTACCAAAAGCAGAAGAAGCACCCTTTAGTGTAGTAGCTGATGAAGAGGAAATAGGAACCTTATTGGCCTTAGAAACAACCCTAGAAGGAAAATCATGCTGCATATGGCCACTCTAACCACAATTAAAACCATCGATTTCTCTCTTTCTCATATTAGCCATGGTGCAGATGACCATAAAATCTAAAAGAAGGATATGTTAAGTGGACTCAGCCCCACCAGCCTGAGATTTGGCACTTTGTGCCCTATATACTCCACCATACTGAGAAAAATAATCATCCGATGGCTTTGGGTAAGGAGTACTAGTCGCAGAGGAAGAACCAGAACTCCCCAACTTCTTCTTAGGACACTTTCTCCTATATCTACCACTCAGCTGTTGGCCTCCATCCTAATTAAAAAATCTAAATTTCTTAATCCGCCTCTCACTAATATCATTTTGCCTCTTTTTTCTTCCTCAACCTGCTATATATATACCACAAGTCAAGAAATATCCATATCCTTGTTCAACAAGAAAACCTTACTCTCCAGAATCAACTCACAAGATAACCCAGAGGCAAACTTACGCATTCTATCTTTCATACTAGACACCAACTCAGGAGCATACTAAGACAACTGATGGAATTTCAAGGCATACTACTTAATCATTATCCTACCTTACTTTTGATTAACAAATTCTTTCGTTTTTGCCTTCCTTAACTCCTGAGGAGATAAACGGTCCAAAAGGCACTAGAGAAGTCATCCCACAATGCAGAGTCAACAAAACCTCCCCTAGACTGGTCCCACTATTTTTACCACTGGTACATTATATCCTTTAATTAGTAGGAAGCAAATTCCATACCTTCAATATCTAAAGCACGCATAATCCATAAGATCTTATCTATCTCATCAACAAAAGCTTAAAGATCCTTCTCAACCTTAACATCAATAATAGTTGGAGGAATCAACCTCATGAATTGGATGACCCATATGGCCTCAAAAGATGGAGTACTACGCTTGAAATGAGAAGCTACTAGATAAGACAACATATGAATAGACTAATCAAGCTCAGTATTCGTTGCATATACCTGAGGAGCTCGAGGAGGGCTATTGAGAATCGATGGAACTCTAGGAGGGCAATTGTGAACTGGACCCCTAGACTGGGTCCTTACCCCATTAACAAGGTGTGTCCCATCAGCATTGTCCTTGAGTGGGACTGAGGAGTTTTCATGAGCTTCAGATCATCTAGGAGGCATAATAAAAAAGCGAGCAAATAGGAATTACAGGCATCCAAGACCCTAGACTCTATAGCTCGATGTAAGACAACAAGAAAGGGAAACATTCCTAAATATTTCATAGCCTCTCTCTTATTAGTGTGGTATGCTATATACCATAAAACACTCTATTTGACATGACTTTGTGGACACCCAATTGAATATAAACCTAGACTCTGATACCAACTTTGTCACGACCCAAACCAGGGCCTAGCCATAATGGGTATCACAAGTCCCACGAGGACCGAAGATCATCCCCTTAACCTAACCTAGCCATCACAACAACTTCAAGTGTCGAATAAATTCCAAATATAAAACAAGATGACAAAAATAGAACTAATAATGATTCATCATATGTCTATACTATCCATCAGTAATGCACAACCGTTCATCACTGAAATAATCAACCAAACCACCCAAGTATGTAGAAATCCAACAAAGCCTCTACAAAACCGAAATCAATAAAATGCCAGGACATACCCCACAATAGCCAAAACAAGGTCTAAGACATAGGAGATGTGACTATTAAATGAAGCCTTCTAAAGTATGGAAGCTCACCACTTCAATATCAACTCATGAACTCACTCAAGCACCTGCTGATACTGAGCACCTGAACCTACATTATAAGACAATGTAGCACATAGAAATATATGTGGATCAGTACTTTAAGGATGTACTGACTATATGAGGGTGAATGCATAAGTAAAAATTCATCTCATCATCATAATTTGTAAAAAAAATGCATGCTAAATGTAAATGACTCACACAAACTGGAATATCTGAAATACTGAAATCTAAAATCATGAACAACAAATCATACTTGATAAATCTGGTGAGTCATAACATTTTTTTTCTAAAAGTTGTACGAATGTTCTGTCTGTAAATCATACTATCTTGGTGTAAAAAGAGCTCACTTCTAAATTTTAAATCTAAAAGCTGGAATCTGTAACTTTTATCTTTCTGTAAAGCATAATCTAAGTAAAACTGTAAGCCCTTACACTTAGTTTTCTAAAAGCTTTTCTGTTAATCTTTTACTTTAACTAGCAAGGAATTCTTTTAAAAACTTTTATGTAAGAGAGGTTCTCCTAACTGACATAAATCATATGAGCTAACATGGAGTCCATTGTCTCATCCTCCTAAGAAGGAAACCTCATATTGGGGAGAGATGTCATACTCTTATCAGGGAGTATAACCTGTTGTTCATGTGATCGATCACAATCTAAATCTATCATACATATTGGAATGGAAATAATCTCATAATTTGTACCTACATTGTCTATATAGATCTGTGAAAGATAGGGCACGGTAATCCCACACTTCCCACTCGGTGCAAAATACTACTCCCTTTACTGTGCTATGCTCATTCTATAGGAAATCCACTTTAAAACTAGCATAAGGGTTTATCTAAAATTAGTTATGCATTTATCTGAGTAGATCTAAAAATAAAGTTGTTCTTTATTCTGTAAACTATTCTGTAAATCCCCACAACCTCATTCTGATGGTTGTCCTAAACATTGGCAGCCATAGCTTGGGCCAACTCCTAAAATGCAGTCCTAAACTTATCATAGGACACATTCTCATTCAAAATATCGGCAGGCTGGGGTAGTTGGTTACCATTTCTGCGGGCATTAGCTCGACGAGGAGGCATATTCAACTATCACGTAAGAGTATGAGTTAAAAGCAGATAGAGACACTGTAAGCACAATAGAATATGAAAGGAAGAGATTATTTTCTAGAAATGTCTCATAGCCTCTTGCTCATAAATGTGATACGCTTCACACCCATGATAAAGAATCTACATAACGCGGCTTGTCTGAATCCCTAGGACTCTTAAAACCTTAGGCTCTGATACCAAGTTTGTAATGCCCCAAAACCTGGTCTTAGAATGTCATACGACACTCAAGACTATGAGTAGCCTTAAGCTAACTCTTTCTACCTACTACTGGGTCTGAATCTCATAATAAAGGAAATATAGACATAGAAGTCATACTAAATGTGAAAAACTATTTAAGATAACTGATAATAATAGGAATGTAATGTATGAAAATCAATACTAAAAGTCTGAATCAAATCTAGTAGTCTGAAAAGCCTTTACTACTACTGACTAGAGAGTTACTGAGACAAACCCCCAGCTAACTCAAATTCTCTGAAAAGAATGCTGAATCATAAAGACTATTGAGCTACAAAATCTGAATGGATAAGTCCTCGAACATGAGGACTCACCAACTATCAGATATAGATGGAGATGCTTGAACTACTTACACTGCTGATACTGAGCACCTGAACCTACATTATGAGACAATGTAGCACATAGACATATATATAGATCAGTACTTTGAGGATGTACTGAGTATATGAGGGTGAATGCATAAGTAAAACATCATCTCATCATCATAATTTGTAAAACAATGTATGCTAAATGTAAATGACTCACACAAGTAGGAATATCTGAAATACTGAAATCTAAAATCATGAATAGCAAATCATACTTTATAAATCTGGTGAGTCATAACGTTTTGTTCTAAAAGCTGTACTAATGTTCTGTCTGTAAATCATACTATCTAGGTGTAAAATGAGCTTACTTCTGAATCTAAAATCTAAAAGCTGGAATCTATAACTTTTATCTTTCTGTAAAGCATAATCTGAGTAAAAATGTGAGCCCTTACACTTATTTTTCTGAAAGCTTTTCTATTAATCTTTTATTTTAACTAGCAGGGAATTCTTTTAAAAACTGTTCTATAAGGGAGGTTCTTTTAATCGACATAAACTATGTGAGCTAACATGGATTCCAACGTCTCTTTCTCCTAAGGAGGAAACCATATGTTGGGGAGAGGTGTTATACTCTTGCCAGAGAGAATAACCTGTTGTCCATGTAATCGATCACAGGCTAAATCTGTCATCCATATTGGAATAGGAATAGTCTCATAATCTGTACCTACATTGGCTACGTAGTTCTATGAAAAATAGGGCACGCTAATCCCACACTTCCCGCTCGGTGCTAAATTCTACTCCCCTTACTTTGTTATGCTAATTCTGTTGGAAATCTACTTTAAAACTAGCATAAGAGTTTATTTTAAACCAGTTATACATTTATCTGAGTAAACCTGTAAATAAAGTTATTCTATAAACTATAGAAATTCTATAAAGTGGATTCCATAACTAAACCAATGATCAAAAGATCAAAGCTTTACTGAAAATCTGTAAATAATCTGCTCATAATATGCTTAAAGAATCATCTTTCTTGAAATAATAATATTCAATCTTGGGATAATAAACCATGCATTATTCTTATGTCAAAATATCATAATAATCATGCTTGATAATGAAAACAATGATAATTCATCTTAAAATTTAGAAATTATTGTAATGGGTATGAAAATAGACAAGCAATTCATCTTCATAAATACTTGAAATCTCAAAATCTTACAATTAGCAATAATAGGTATGAACCCTAATTTAAAATCCATGTATAAACATCCAAAATCATATGAATTTGTGATTAAAATCTTAGTTTTGGGCACAAGGATGGAAGAGGATCCTTGTTCATAAACTCCACATACCTTGGTAGATAATTAGATGAAGAATCTTGAATTATGGATTCCTATTTGAGTTCTTGGAGATGAGTTCTTGATTATCTTGCCTTGGGAATCCTCAATTTAAAGCTTTCTTCTAGAAACTATGGAGGATTTTGATTTCTTTGTGAAGAAGCTTTGGATCTCTAGGGTTTTACTTGAGAGAGAATTGATGAATAATGAGCATAATAGGCTTAGAATGGGTTTAATCTTGTGTTATTCACGAATTAGGGGCTTTGGAATTGACCAAAATACCCCTCTTAAACTTCTAAATGGAACTGGAAAAAACAACATTTTCCAAACTGGCAAGCCACCGCAATGCATCACTATCGTGGTGGCTCACTGGATAAGAGACAATTGGAAATTGTAAACTCAACGCGATACGCCACCATTGTGGTGCCCTATAGAAATGTCATTTTGGCCATTGGCGCGATGTGCCACTATCACGTTTGACTACTGGAAATTGACAAATAGGAAATTGGACCTCTCCGCGATGCAACAATATCACGAAGGTCCACTGGAATTGACGATTTTCATTTTTCCCACCTCTGCTGCGACGCGGTGAGAGTCCAGGTGGCACACTACTTTACGAAAATTGTCATAACTTCTCAATCGAGTGTTGGATTTAGGTGAATTTGGTATTGATGGAAAGCTTATTCAATTTCCCATATTATGAAAGGTCGAAATATGATAAATTCTATATGTAACAAAAGTTATTCCTTTTTGAAACTAAATTTTCTGAAATTTTAGGGACAAATTTAATCTAGGAAAAGTATGGGGTACTATAATATAGTATGGGGGACTCAAACCTCCCATTCATATATTCATTTGGGGGACTCAAACCTTCCGGTCATATAGACACCCACACTGGCTAGCGCAGTTTCCAGTGTTAGTCTTTCGAACTCCACTTTCATGGTCCGGCTATACATCTTATTTTAAATCCCAGTTAAACCATTCATTACACATACAACCATTAATTTAGTTACTTTCCAAAGGAATCCCTTTGGTATCACCATACATACCTCACTTGCAAGCGTACAAAATTCCATAATCATTATTAAACAACATGGGACTTGACCCATTGTCTAAAAAAGACATCAATTTAATTCAACATTTAGGGACTCAAACCAATTTAGTATTTCAAATCAATTTATTGCCAATAAGGCCTTCATAAAACAATTTACCAACCATTAACATTCTTAGGTCAATGCCTTAGTTCAAAACACAATTAATCATGTGACAAGATCATTCTCATTGGCAATTTCACAACTAGGTTGAGGGCGTACCACTATCAAACCAAAAACCATCATATTTAGGGTTAAATATGAAATTTTTTAAACCAAAATTACCATGTACGTACATGTGCAAAGACATTATAAAAACACGTCTAATCATAATTTAAACCATGATAAATCAACACTCAACATTATACATTAAAACCCTTAACCATGGTTTTCAAAACCACCATTAATGACTCATTAACAATACTCTAAATATATGATTTTAGTGAACTAACAATGAGGGGAGATTCACATACCTTAGTTACGAAGATTAACGGGGAGAATTTGATCTTTAAGCCCTTAGATGACCAATTAAAGAAACTCTAGCCCAATCTTTCTTGAGAGGTTTGAGAGAGAGTTAAGGAGTGTTTTGATCTTTGTAAAGTGCATAATCAATGACAAAAGGTGCTATGAGACATGGGGTCTTAAGGGATTAGGGTGGGAAATATCTAGAATACACTCAACTTAAATAGTTGTAAAAATTACGCAGGTGGTCACAAGTCAAGCCATTAAGTTGGTAACACATCTTACAACTCATAATATTGAGACATCACCAAGACAGAAAATTGGACACCACACACTGTCCAACTTATGACTTCCTAGTCTCACTCATCACAAGACCATATGACTCGTATGGTCTAGTCGTGACCAATACAGAACACCAAGGGCTTGGACACTAGACAACATATGACTGGACCCTAACCACTCATCACATAATCATATGACTTATGAGGAGTCTCTCGTAACCAGGATAGAACTTGGCCAATAACACACTGGTTTGGTTAAGACATGGGTACCTAGACCCATTACCATACTATACGACTTATATGGTGAGTCGTAAAAAGGATAAAGAGCATAAAGCTTAAGAAATTTACAAAGGCCAAAGTCTGAGGCATTTCACAATCACTCTACTAAACTTGGAAGGAGACAAATAGATAAACCTCTCAAACCTCTTCTGGTCTTCAAAAGAAATCACTGTATGTGAAATAACTGGAGAACTAGTATGTCTGATAGGCATTGAATCCATATTTAAGGGTACCATAAATGATGGTTGTACCCTTGAAGTAGGAATACCATAAGAATATACCGGTACAAATAGCAGAACATCACTCAGAATCTGAGAAACCCTAAGTACACTCAATGGAACACTCTCTAAGAAACACAAAAGGTAAATAAATAAGTCTTGAAGCACTGGGGTATCAACTAAACTCTATCGAACCTAAGCTATCTCCACACTCGATGTTTGATAATTATCCCTAGGATACATAACCTTAGGCTCGGGAGAGGTCTTCCTAGCACGTCTTCTGGCTGGGGAAACTTATCGTACTTGTCTTCTACCTCTTGTTTGAAAACAACTCCTGCTTCATCTTTAGATTGAGATTACCATATTGGGTGTTAGCTCAATATTCCTAGTATCTTCATACCTAGTCGTTACTATCTTCATAAAAAATAAAATACAAGTTTAGAATGTTGGATATGATTAACCCGCATGAAAAGGAATCAAATTAGAGAAGTTTTCCTAAAGATATATTATAGCCTCTCAAAGATAGATACAGATGCCCATAATTGATCCACGAGACTCTACTAAATATTCTACTCTTACAGTTATGATATAGGTGAACCTGGCTTTGATACCAATTTATCACGATCCAAAAAAGGTCATGATGGAACTTATTATGGCCCAGCCTTGATAGGTAATCCAATCATACAAAGATAAAGAAGACCAAAAAAATAATAAAATAAAATAAGGCAAGACTTATAGAACAAAGTCAGACCATAATATAGATAAATATGAAAGTCTAAACAAATATTCCATAGAAATCCCAGAAATAGTGTCTCAAATATACAATATATAATACAAAATTAAATTTGAATAATGCAAAGTCTATCTACAAAATAGAAAAAAAGACAACTAATAGATAAAAGAGGTCTGGAGTCAACTCTGAAAAGCCTATACTGGGATATTACATAAAGAAATCACCATCTCAATCTTATAAATCATCTTCCATGGGTTGTGCTCTTGCTAGGATCTGCATCAAAAGGACACAGTATGAGTGAGTACCATTCACTTGTACTCAGTAGGTATCATAGGCCAAATGAGAAAAAAGCAAATAATATAAGTAAAGAAAGTATTATGAGCATGCAACCTACAAACATAAAAGTTTCCAAATGTTAGTTCACATTGTCCCCACTAATTGTTCAATAATATATATATATATATATAGAGAGAGAGAGAGAGCATAAAAAAGGTCAAGCATACACGAATATATATATATATATAAGCTAATACATGAAAAGTAACACATAAAAAAGAACACATAATATGCAAATGCAATGCAATGGAATGAATGATGAAGTGAATAGTTGAAAGTCATAACATGAATTTTTTTATGCATATAATGCCCCTTCTATTATTCTACATAATTCTCTCATCTAGAATTTCACGCTGTAATTCATATCATATTTGAAGCTATAGATTTCAGGCTATGCTAGTTTTATATGAAATCGGAGTGAGGTATAGTCTAGGTCAATCCAAAAGTGAATTGGGTGAGTATGGTAGTGTTTGACTTGGTTTCTAGTTATCTAAGATAATAAGGAACAATTTTATGGAATTGAATTTTGGTAAGTAGGACTCTCGAAATTGATCTTAGCGCAAAGGGTATTGTTTGAGATATCTTGGATTTAAGGTGTGTTGTGAAATAGGGGATTCTGGGAAGAAATAAAGCATTCTACCTCATCCATGACACTATAGAGACGTACATGTTTCTATGGTGACATCCCCAAAATTGGAGAAAGTCCTACTATAGTGCCAAGTCAATACGGTCAATGAACGCAATAGAAATATCTGTCGCTATAGAAACTTATATCATTATTTTATTCTAACCCTTCCCCCAAATGGTTTATTTAAAAAAAACATGTTATTGGGAAAAGAGGAGGAGATTTTGGGCAAAAATCTTTAGTTGTCCATCATTTTTCTTCTTTAAGGTAAGAATTCCATCCTCGTTAACTAGTAAATTTGGTAATTTAGCCTTAGAGTTGCTAGTTTACATAGTTTAAAGTGGGTGAGTAGCTGGTTAATGATCATTAAATTACCCATGCATATTCTTAATTCACTAATTTATCTATAAAATTGGTAGTTTAAGGTGAATTATGGTAGAAAAGCCTTGGAACGGGAAGGGAATGGTCATGAACTAGGCCTTAGGCATTGAGATTGAGTTATAATCCCCAATGTTGTAGGTTATTTCATTAATTATGTATTTTTATGTATTTCTAGAATGAGATAAAAAGGAAATTATATGAAAAGGCAAGTCTAAAGCTCAGTTGATTTGTGCAAGCTTGAATTAAGGTAGGTGATGGTATTGCAGTTCAATCTAATTTGTGTGATATGTTCATGATAACTAGTTCTTAGTATCTCTCGTTAGTGCATGTTTTTTGGTATGGTTATTTTTCATACGAATTTCATGAATAATTTGAGGATACTATGAGAGTTTCTTGACATTATTTTTGTACGATTAAGATATACTCTATTGTTATTTGGAATGTTTCAATATTTGGACATTCTCATGGTTTATTAGTGGAATAAGGATGAAAGGTACTTGTGTTTGGGTTTTTCATACATGGATAGAATTTGTTTTCTGCAAATCATGAATAGAGGTTGGTTATGATACCCTTAGCATGTATGTACAAGGTACAAGTGAGTTTGATGGTTCCATGATAAGTGTCATTATGTTTATTGTTTGACATGTCTTGACTAGACTTGACTTAAATGTAGTATTCTTGACTTATTATTAGTGAGCCTAAACTGGTTTAATAATTACTTATTATGTTAGGTGTAGATAGGGTAAGAATGTATTATCTTGTACTATGTTTTGGTTAAGTGTTCATAGTCTCATCTTGGGTTGGCCAAATGACCCTACCAGTACACTATTGACTTCTTGTGTGCAGATACTACACCTGCTTTTACTTTTGTTGAGTGCAAAGCTTATTCCAATGGCTCATGTAAGACCTCACTTATGAATCTAGCATGTGCTTTGAATTTCAAGGGAGAGTAGCATATTTGGGCTTCCATGGAATCCTTCATGATGATTTTGTCCTTTGTTTTGGACTTATGAATTCTCCTTAGCTTTTGGGGTTGCATCCCTTTCCTTGATAATCTTTAGCATATTTTGGTCCACCATCTCTCAGATCTTAGGGATGAGCATTTCTTGTAGTACTATGTTCTGCACTTCTGAGTTGTTTTAGACTCAATAATCTTAGAGCTAATATTGGGATGGTTTTCTTATTTTCTATAAGTGTTGGTTAATGCTTTCGGGGTTATTAGATCTCCCATCAAATAATTGGGAAGGTGATACTCACGTCTATTTGGGTCATGAAAATACACCTATCAAGCCTCAATTCTTCCAAAGTAGGACCTATGGGAGGTTTGCAACCCATATACTATCTCAAATTTCCACAAATCTTAGTTTTATGTCTCAATCTACCCAATTGGCACATCCCCCCAGTCTAGTTGTTTTTAAAAGTATCTCATTTTCTTTTCAAAATCAATGTTCCTCAATGGTAGCGATATGTCATGAATGTGTATCTATGCAATAAGGATATAATGTTCATAATTAAATAGTATAAAGATATCTAATCCATTGTATACAAGTGAGCTTAAAAATCAACACAATATGTCAATCATTTATGATATCAGTTCTAGTGGGACACCATTGGAATAAACATGCATGTAAAATATCATTAATATAATATCAATCTTTAACTCTGGCATTTCTATCATGATAAAGGAAAACATGGATCAATAACTCCTATAATGGCTATGCGAGCCCCCACACGGGCATCACATTACGGAATAAGGCTATCAAATGCACAAATAAAGTCAATGATATCAAATAAAGACCTCACATGAGCAACACACAATATATTATATCATAAGTCAACAAAAACAAAAATAAGCCCCAACACGGACATGAAACAATATATAATAACTTGAAAATCACATTCCATAGTTATTTTCCCTAACCCATAGCATGTTTTACTTATTCATTAACTACCTAGTTCAGTCTTAAGAAAGTTAAGCCATAACCTACCTTAAAACGATAAAATCCAAGTCTTAAGTCCTTCAACATGGAGATTTTCCCTTTATGACAACCTCAGATGAACTACAACATTAAAATATAACATCTACACATTAAAAGAATGCTAATGATACCCATATTTTCCTTTTTTAGTCAGATTCAATATGGGTTTGAAAAATAAGTTCAAAAATAAAAAGGTGTAAAACTAGAATTTTATTTTTCAAATTCATTCCCCAAGGTTCAAGGAATCTACACTTGAAAACTCATGCAAACATGATTTAGAAACAAGCTCCAAATCAAAGAAAACCATTTTAATGCTTTTCCAAAATAAAAAATCTCAAAATCCCATGTTAAAACTATGATTAAAGAGTGTTTTGATGATTTAAAACTATTTAAGGTAATGAATTAAGGTATTGGAGCTTAACCAAGCTCAAATGGTTATGAAAACCCTAAAAGTCGCCCAAACCCAAAGCTTAAAGTTCAAAAATATGGAAAAATTACGAAAGGGGGTTTGTATGCAAAGTTTGCAGCTTAAGAGGCTACTTCTAAAGCATACCAAGCTGCTAAAATGGATACCTCTTAAGCGTTCTTGGGTCTCTAAAGAAACCTATGCTTAAGATTTCCTTGTCCACTTAAGTGGATGCACCATCTATCAACTAGTGCTGATGTTGGTGCAATTCGATAATGCTTCAAACAGACCCTCGGGATTTGTCTGGATCCCACCAAAATAAATCATATGTGATATCAGGATAATTTTTACATTCCAAACATAATGGCGACATTGGATTTTTAGAAAAAGATCATTTTCAATAATTTAGCCCCCAGGACCCCTTTAAGTCATATTTCACTAATTTTTAAAATGGATGGTCAAAATACAAACTAAAGGCTCCAAACCTGAACCAACCCCACTATTAACCCAAATTCAATATTCTATATCTAATAAAACTGTCCAAGTCACAATATAGCACTCAAAATATCAAATGTTGATCAAAGTCAACTATGGAACTTTTAAAGCTCCTAAACACCTTAAACTCTTCCAAAGGAATTGGGTGAAATTCAAGAGGGGGTGAATTGAAAATATCCCATGAGTCGACTATTGACTCCTCACAGTCGACTCTCCTACAAATTAGTATGCTTCACAAAACAAGTTAGAGTTGAAATAAACAAGCAAGTAAATGACTAAATTTAAAGTAAGGACATAAATATTTATCCTAGTTCGGAACACCAATGAGGTTCCTACTTCGAGTCCCCTTGGGTTTCAATCGTTACCTTATATCTTTCAATATTTGGCTCGAGTACAATGATTAGAAAAAAGTTTTAAAGAATTATTTTGTTCTTCAGATCTTGTGACACAGTTTCAGTTTGTATTACAAAGTTGACTCGATCCTATTATTTATATAACAATTATCAACTAAGGATTACAAAGTTTTGTGAGACTAAGACTGAGACACTTGAGATTTCCCCTTAAAGTTGCTTGACTTTTGTCTATCCTTAGTCTTCTTCTCTTATAGTCTTCAGCTGCTACTCTTCGTAAGGAAGCCTAAGAGATTTCTTCTCAATTAAGGATTTGAATTGATTCCTTGATTGAGGAATATTACCGTATGGTATGTCCATATCATATATGTCCATACACGTCTTTCACTCATGTCCATAACATATACGTTTGTGATTTTTTTTTCTTTTTCTCTTGTAGTGATTGATGCTTTTTCAAGTTGTTCGTGATATTTTCTTCCTTTTGATTTTCTGTTATTGATCTGATTTGTAGTGATTCTGAGATTGAAATTTTCCTTTATTTTGTTCTTGTTTTGATTGATTTGCTTGGATGTCATAGATCATGATTTGGTGTCCTTCCATTCCTGGAGTCGGCTTTCTTGCTTGCTTCCATTAATTTCCTCTAATCTTTCATATCTTTATGTGAGGCATCTTTCCATCATTATTTATCTCCCAATATTCTTCAAAGATCCACCCATTATTTTTCATTATTAAGATGTAAACACATGAGACTAATAATCTCCCCCTTTTCTTAATGACAAATAAGTGTAAACATCAGTTGACTTCCCTGTCTGTCAGCGTGATCCCCCTGACTTGTACACTTTCTGTTGTTCTAAGTTTCTTGAGTATTAGTCAACTTTTATTTATTGATAGTCGACTTGCTTCCCCTGACTGGTAGGCACTTCCTGATGTTCCTGTCTTTCTCCCTCTTTTAGCATAATAAAAACGATTGCAAAATGAAACAATAGATAAGTAGCAAATATATATAATCTATTAACTTGGTAGAGTAAAAAGTGTAGCAGATAGTGTGTAAAAAAACATCTTACAACTGATCAAAACAAGGTTGGACCCCCTTTTGAATAAAAACAAAATCATCATTGTTCACCATTTCTTGAGAAAGTAGGTCAGAGTATTATGTATGTTATGACAAAAGGTGTCATATGATTTTTCAACATTTTTTAAGAAGGAGGAATATGAGTTCTGGACGGAAATAGTTAGATCATCATTGGAGGAGTGGACTTGGGCCTTGAGGGAATCCATTCGGGTGAACACCCGAGTAAATAATTTTATACCCTCCTACTTGAACCCATTAAGAGCGAACCAAACCACGCATATATCTTTGCAGGAGATTTTCTCGAGGTCCAAAAGTTTTAAAGTTTACTCCTGCAGCAGCGTAACACTTTTCTCGATGGCTTTGAACCGATCCTTAATCTCCTCTAAAACCTTCAAGACAATAATCATAGGGTTAGAAAAAAATTTACTTACCTTGGGAAGTTCAGACTAAACAATATAACAAAGTATAAATATAGACAATTCTGTAAAGTAGATGGATAAATTTTAGAATTTTTATTTTCTTGTCTTAATATCTAAAACTTTTTAGCGACAATTTTAGCTCCATCCAAAACTTTGAAATATTTTCTAAAATAGAGTTGTCTTAGCTCGAGTGGTCACACCATAATTTTCATAGGAAAGGACATCTACTCTCTTTTTTATATTATTACTACACTACCATCATCACTATCGTCATAACATAAGGAATGTCGCTAAGAACTTGCCCGTGTAGAATCCTTCTTGCACCATTCATCTTCAACCAAGACATAGCCCATACTGGCAAATGTCTTAGAGTCATAAGTGGCTACAACCTCCACTATGGGTAAGCAGATAGATAAATAGAGTAATACTAAATAATATGAGTAATGAGTAGGCCATACGGTAAACTGGAAGAGGCATGAACATCAGCGGTACTTTCCAGCATATACTCATAGATCCAAGTTGCCCATTTGATTTTGATTTTCTTAACTAGACAACATAGTACAAAAATATCACGACCGATAATATTATTGAGGGATATTTTTTGGGGAATTAGTGTAGTAGCAATTATGTGAGCCATAATTCAAAACTTGAAATAGAGAGACAGGGGACCAAAATTGGTTGAAACAGAGTCAGGGTCTGATAGAAATCTCTTGGCTTCTTCAAAGCTGACCTCAAAATCATCGGGCTAGTTGTTATTCATAAAATAGATGTTACCATAGAACTTAGTATCAAAAGCATTCTCGAATAGAAAATCATTCACAATGATTCTTGTTCCAAGAACAAGAGTCTCGAGTTCACCACTATCAGAGGAGAGGCAAAGATTCACATAAGATATGTGAACTGGATCCTCATAGACAGAAGTCCACAAAGATGAAAGACAAGGGACAAATCTTAAAACTTAAAGAAGTGATTGACATTACAGAAAGAATATTTTAATTGATAAATATTGATAATGTGATCGGGTACAATAGAGCGACTCTTAAATGCAGAGAATTTATCTTTGTGAGAGCATGTCTAGAACTTGTGCATGTCTTCTGGAGGGAGGAAGTGAAGTGGATTTGAATGAGGTTTCTTGGTTGAGGGGGCTATACTTTAATTAGGATGACGTCTCTTGATGAGAATTGACTGAGATACCATTAAGGATTCATCAGAGGATTTGAAGAGGAGAACAGGGTTGTCGGGGATGTCTTTGAGAAAAGATTTTGATATGTTCTCCATAGAATGGGTTCTGGTCGTGGGAGAGAAGAATAGATGAATTTTAAAAAAAGGTAGACATGGAAAAGAGTGGACGGTTAAGAGGACATGAAGAAGAGAGGGATATATGCAATTGTTTGAACAGATAGAGGAGGAAAAATTAAAGTGGTGTGAGGGGAAAAGGGTGACTGATGAAAGTGAAAGGGTGGTAGTCGAAGGAGTGTTGGGAAGGTAAAGAGGTGCGGAGACAACAAAAGGGGCGTGAAAAAATGGTGAGAGTAATGATGACTTACCTTTTGAAAACCAATTTTGTGGTAAAAAATACTGACAATAAAATTGGAGCAAGTAAAAATAACTTTTATCCAAAAATAAAGCTCATAAATCATTAATACTGAGAATACCAAGTCTTTTTCTAAGGTAAAAAAATCTTTCTTCTAACAGGGGTTTTGTAAAAATATCTGCCAGTTGATTTTCGGAGTCAACAAATGTTAATGAAAAATTGCCATTTTCTACATGATCACGAATAAAATGATGCTTAATATCAATGTGTTTCTCCCTACAATAATGCACAATGTATTTAGATAGACTAATGGCACTGTTGTTATCTCATATTTTGGGAAGTGCAACTAAAGTTTGCTTCTTGTTGTTCCATGAAATCAGGGCATCACCAATAATTTGACAAGTTCCACTAGTGCTTTTTTTATCACTTTTATCACCTACAAAATTAGCATCTAAATATCCAATTAAATCAAAATGGGAAGATAAAGGGTAACATAGTACAATATCTTGAGTTCCTATGAGGTAACAGATGATCTTTTTGACGGCAGTCAGATGAGACTCTTTAGGAGTCGGTTAGAACCTGGCACACTTACATACACTGAACATGATGTCTGGTCGACTGAAAGTCAAGTAGAGTAGTGATCCTATCATTTCCCTATACATTTTCTCATCAACATTCTTCCAGACGAGTACGAATCAAGGTTTGTAGATGGACTCATTAGAGTTCCATAGGCCCTTCCATTTTACATACCAAATTTTTTGATGAGTTCCTTCGTATACTTGGCATAACTAATGAAAGTACCTTTGGGATTTTGCTTGATTTGTAATCCCAAGAGGAATGTGAGCCCACCCATAAGACTAATCTCAAATTCTTCTTTCATCAAATTAGCAAAATTCTCACACAGAGATATTAGAGTAACCAAAAATGATATTATCAATGCAAATTTTCACAATAAGAAGATTTGAATCAAGCTTCTATATGAACAGAGTTGTATCAATTTTATCCTTTTGAAAATTGTTATTTAGTAAAAAAGTACACAATCTCTCATACCAAGACTTTGGAGCTTATTTGAGATCGTAGAGTGCTTTTGATAATTTGAAAACATGATTTGGATATGACGGATTTTCAAATCTCGGAGGTTGTTTTAAAAAACCTTCATTATGAATAAACCATATAAGAAGGCACTTTTGACGTCCATTTGGTATAGCTTAAAAAATTTGAAAGCAGCAAAAACTAATAAAATTTGAATTGATTCTAACCTTTCCACGAGGGAAAAGGTTTCATCATAATAAATACTTTATTTTTGGGAATAGCCTTGACCTACAAGTATGGATTTATTTCTAATAACCATACCTTCTTCATTAATTTGTTTCTATTTTCCCATCTAGTTCCAATTACCAAACAGTTTCTTGGTCTTTCAACCAAAGTCCAAACTTGATTTCATTCAAACTGGACCAATTCATCCTTATAGATTAGTCCCATGATTCATATTTGAGGGCCTTATAGGTTTTCTTTGGTTCAGATTGAGATACAAGAGCGACAAACATTTATGTTTTCAATGATGCTCTTGTTTCCACCCTATATTCTGGATTTTTGATGATGAATTCATTTGGATATATAGAATCATTTTCCACTCTCTTGGAACACTCGGTTTCACTATTTTTTGCTGTAGGAGTTGAATCCAGGGGGTATAGTCGACTTGTCTTGTGATGGCTCAAAGGCTGTGCTATCATTTTCTCCAGATTGTAGATTACTTACCGGTTCTTCATCAACACTTAAACACAAGGGGGTGGGGGGTCATTAGATTCATCAAATACAATATGCATAGATTCTTCAACACATAAAGTTCTTTTATTGTAAGCACGACTAGTGAGAGAATACCCAAGGAAAATACCTTTGTTACTTCATAAATTGATTTTTCCCAATTTATTCTTACTATTGTTGTGGAAAAGCATTTGCATCCAAAAGGATAGAAGTAGCTAATGTTGGGCTTCTCTCCTCTTCAGAGTTTATAAGGCATCTTTTTTAAAATAGGTCTGATAAGGCATCTGTTGATGATGTGACATGCTGTGCTTACTGCTTTTGCCCAAAAGTAATCTGGGAGTTTATGTTCTAACAACAAGGTCCTAGCAGTTTCCTGGAGGGACCGATTCTTTCGCTCTACCATACTATTTTACTGAGGAGACTTAGGTGATGAGAAGTTCTTAGAGTATCTGTTCTGAGCACAATATTATTCAAATGCCTTATTTTTAAATTCTCCTTCGTGATCACTGTGAACATAAGTGATCAGGTGTCCAACTTCTCTTTGTACCTATTTACAAAAGATCTCAAAGTTTGTGAAAGCCTCATATTTATGAGCAAGAAATATTACCCAAGTAAAACGTGAGTAGTCATCAACTATAACAAAAATATCTCTTTCCACCAATACTTGCGGTATTGTTAGGGAAAAATAGATCCATATGGATTATTTGAAGAGGTTTGGTAGTAGTGACAATGCCTTTGACTTTGAATGATGTTCGAGTCTGTTTACCCAATTGGCAAGCATCACAAATATGATCCTTTTCAAACTTGAGTTTTGGCAGACCTTTCACCGATTCTAGTATAGACAACTTCTCAATAATATGCATACTAGTATACCCAGTCTTTCTATACCAAAACCAAATATCATTGGTTTACATAGTGAGGTAGGTTAAGGTAGCAAAGTCAGGAATATTTAAGACATAAATATTATCAATGTTTTAATTGATCCGAGAGTTGTCTCTTTTGTCATGTTTGATGGAGATACTTTTAGCTTTGAAACAGACTCCAAATCTGGCGTCATACAGCTCACTGATGTTGAAAAAGTTATATCTGGGGTTGTCTACCAAATAAACTTCAGTAAACTCAATTGAGGAGTTGAGATTTACTGAGCCGACTCCGATGACGTTGCCTCTAGTATTGTCACCGAATATGACTAATACCATATCTATATTCTTTAAATTAGATAAGTTTTATTTTTTTCCGGTCATGTGTATGGAACATCCGCTATCAATGACCCATATTTACTTCTTATAGATTTTGCGGACATGTTCCTGCAAAATAAGCAAATTAATTTTTTTAGGTACCCAAGTGGTTTTGGGTCCTTGCGGGCTAGACGTGCTTCCTTTGGGCTTCCAAACCCACACACTCTTAGGCTTATGCTTGCAGATGTAGTATTTGTGCTCTTTTTTTCTACAGATGAAATAAATAGATCCTCGAGAGGAGAAAATGGTCTTGGCTGATTTAAATGATTCTGATAAGAAACATGAATTGTTTTTTTAAAGAGTTCTATCTCACAAAAATGTGGCTTGGTGATTTTTTAATTCTATTTAATTGTATTTTACATCATCAAGCTCTTTATGAAGTAAGTCAATTTTAATTTGACATGCTTCGATCTCTATTTGATAGTTTCTTTGTTCCCTTTTGAGTTTTTGTTTAAATCGAGTTTCGCAACTCTTTTTCTCTTGAGAAAGTTTGTTATATTCATCTATAATTTTTTGAAGCTCATTAGTTATCATATCTAAATTTGATTCAAGAATATTATAATTATGACAATCGTGTGGCCTTACCTTGCTAGATTCCCGTGTTGCCATAAAGCACATATTGGCGGCTTCTATTTATTCTTTGTTTCATCTTCATCACTCGAGGATCCAAAATTTTAATTCTTTCGAGACGTTCTTTTTCTTAATTCTGGATAGTTTTTTTGAAGTGGCCAGTCCTTCATCTGTGATAGCAGCAAACATTAGTTCTAGTGGAGTCATTATTCTTGGATCTTGAGATCTTTTTTGTCTCTATCTCTTGGTCTGCCTTACTCCACAGTTTATGAGAGCCATTCCTTTGCTATTAGCATCTTCCAGAATGTCCCCTTCTTTAGTTGGTGTGGCACTGAAGGCTACTGGATTCTTCTTTTTCTCTTTGTGGTACCTATTGTTATAATTTCATTCATATGAAATGAGGTTACCTCGTAGTTTTTCATATGTCATGTTGTGAAGATCTCCATCTTTTAGAATGACAGTCTTGGTTCCCAAATTTTTGGGTGACTTCGAACCAGTTTCTAGACCTATAGGCTATGTGGATAGATCATCCCTAGTCATTTTAATTTGCATACAATCTTGTTGAATCTGGCAAATATTGTTTCTATGTTCTCATTCTCTTCTATTTTGAAAAACTTATATTTATTGACCAGGGCAATGTTTTTTGATTTTTTGACCTTTGCAGTTCCTTTATATGTCACCTTAAATTTGTCCCACATCTATTTTGTAGTATCTTGTTGTATTCTTCTCCACTAAATGCACAAAGAAGTAAACTTATAGCTCGTGCATTAGTTTGAAATTACATCTTGTTGTTCTTTGATGACCACAAAGCTTTCAAGGACTTCTACATCAGTACTGCTCAATTCTTTGTCCTTTTGCTTATATTTTAGTCCTGGGATCAGCTTTGGTCATTTCTTAATAAAAACCTAGGCTTGGAAGTCATTTGATTGGACAAAGATTCTAAATTTATTCTTCCAGTAAGATTAGTGTTGTCCATTAAAGTATGGTGGTCTTGTGGAGGAGTGACCATCTTACAGAAGAGTACTAGGAATTTGATAGTTTTCCATTTGATCTTTGCTCACGTGTGGTTAAAAATCACTGTTAGTGAGACCTACTTTGATACTAATTGAAATTCAAGAGAGGGGATGAATTAAAAATAACCTGTGAGTCGACTATTGGCTCCTCACAGTCAACTCTCCTGCAAATCAATATACTTCACAAAATAAGTTAGAGTTGAAATAAACAAGCAAGTAAATAACTAAATTTAAAGTAAAGACATAGAGATTTATCCTGGTTTGAAACACCAATGTGGTGCCTACTTCTAGTATGCTTGGGTTTCAATCGTTTCCTTAGATCTTTCAATATTGGGCTCTAGTACAATGTTGAGAAACAAGTTTCAAAGACTTATTTTGTTCTTCATATCTTGTGACACAGCTTCAAATTTTATTACAAAGTTGACTCAATCCTATATTTCATTAAACAATTATAAACTAAGGATTACGAAGTTTTGTAAGACTAAGACTGAGACACTTTGAGATTTCTCCTTGAAGTTGCGTGAATTTTGTCTATCTTTAGTCTTCTTCTTTTATAGTCGTCAACTACTACTCTTCGTAAGAAAACTCAAATGATTTCTACTCAATCAAGGGTTTGAATTTTTTCCTTGATAGAGGAATGTTTCCGTATGGTATGTCCATATCAGATGTATTCATACACGGCTTTCACTCACGTCTGTATCAGATTTTTCCACGATCTTTTCTTTCTTTTGCTCTTGTAGTGATTGATTCTTTTTCAAGTTGTTTGTGATATTTTCTTCCTTTTGCTTTGTTGTGATTGATCTGATTTACCGTGATTCTGAGAATGCAATTTTCCTTCCTTTTGTTCTTGTTTTGATTGATTCGCTTGGATGTCGTAGATCATGATTTGATGTCCTTCAATTCCTAAAGCTGGCTTTCTTCCATTAATTTCCCCTGATCCTTCATATCTTTGTGTGAGGCATCCTTTGATTATTAGCAATCTTCCAATATCCTGCAAAGATCCACCCATTAGTTTTTCATTATTAAAAACTAAAAATAGAAGACTAACATTGGATACCATTACAACCATCCTCAAATCCCAAAATCAACATGTATCAAGGGAAAAATAATCAAATTACATCAAAAGTAAAATTTCATAAATCATGTCATTACAGTTAGTGATGTCCAGTTTTGAGAGATGTGTTGTAAAATAGCCTAAAATAGGATGATGTCTTGAGTTACTACCTCGAGACCACTATAGAAGTAATAAGAACTATTTTAGCTGTGAAGATACCACTGCAACAGTGACCATAATTAGCCTACGAGTCACAACAATGGTAACTTTACCACCATAGTAGTAAAAACACAAAAAATTGATTTTTAAAATAAAATTTAAATTATTTTTCATTCTCAATGTTTAAGAAATGACAAGAGGCTTAGCAAGGGGTGATTTTCTATACTTTTGAGGGTTTTCATCTTTGGAGGTAATGTTTCTCTACCTTCTAAACTTAAATTACTTTATAGAATTCTTAGAAACTGCTAGAATCATGTTCATGGTAGAAATTGGGGTTTATCCCTAGTTTATGAACTGAATGTAAGTTGATAGGAATTTGAGTAAATTTAGTTGGTAATGATCCTAAGATGTTAGAAAACATTTTTATTAGTAGAATTATATTTTTTCAGCCTAAAAGATGTAGAATTCATGAGGTTTATAGGGTAGAAACACCTAAGATGATGAACTAGGAAAAAATCATAGTTTAAATCAATAATTGTAGATTTCTAATTATTAGTAAAGATGAAACTATTGAAACGGGTGTGTAAAATTGTTGTTATAGACCAAGAACGGATTGAAAGAAAGAGAGAAAAGGCAAGTTTGTGGCCTTAAAGTTATCCGAATAAGAAATTGAGGTAGGTTGTGGTTTACTTATATAAAAAAGACTTTCTTGACTCTGTGCTTACATGTAAATTAATTTTTTGTAATTACCTATGGGCATTACTCGTAATTATTGTCTGAATTTGTATTTTCATTGATATTGATAGTGGGTATCATGATGTTGTGGAGATGAGTTGGAGATATTGAGATTATGATAATTATGATGTTTATAATGATATTGATGATGATGAGATTATAGATGATGATGATATTGAGGACCTTAAAAGGTGATACGTATATCTTGTATATTTGTATTCATCATATGCATTTCAATGCACATTTACACTTATATGTTGTGTGAACCTTGTTGATGAATTTGACTAAGTGTAAAAGGTGTAATTGTGATCTTGTATCCTTTTTGAAGTTAAGTTTCATATCCATGGCTTGTTTTCCTTAATTATTAGTTTTGTCTTAATTGGCGTTACCGATATTTGATTTGCATATTTGTATAGTGTGGGGTTGAGTCGGTGATGCCTACTAGTACATGTTGATGTACTGATAATACCTGTGCTCTTATGTTTTTGAGTGCAAAGCATGTTCGTATTTGATATAAGACCTCAATCTAGACAGTAGTTGCAAACTTTAATTCAAGGGTAAGCACTATGATCGAGAAACCACTAAATCTTCTAATTTATGTTCATGTCCCTTATTTTGAGATTAAGATATTCTCTTTTTTTCTTTCATATTATGATTTCAAATTTAAAGATAAAGATATTTTGTGAATGAGACTTGTATAGGATTGAATTTTGTTGGTAAGGTTGGTTAGATAGTTATCCCACCATAGGGTTAGGGTGGGTGCTAATAATGACCATTTGGATCGTGATAGATGGTCATCTGATCATACCAACTTATATATGTCCCATAGCTTTTAGTTTTCTATTGCATGTGATTGTATCACCATGTCCATATTTGTATTAACAATGGAGTAAAAGAAGGGAAATCTTTCACATAAATATTTAAACACATTTCGATTGAAGTTATATAAAGTTATTAAATCTTCCCATAATTAAAGTCACAATATATTTTCATTTTGGTCAATGTCCTAGAAACTTAATAAGTTCCTTTTTAGACTTAATATAATCCTAATATCATAGATGAACAATTTTATTCCCCTGAGTAGTAACACATATTCAATAACACTATAGTTGTCGTGAACATCTCATTTAAGGAGATAATTATATGTACACGATCAATGAAATTTTTTTGTAGACACACAATAACATTCACATTGGTCATGGCTGCAACCTTTATATGTAGGAACTATTTCTTTCTTTTCCCCTTCGGTAGTTCATAATAAAAATACAATAATATTAGTGTAAAACTTATTTATTTCTTTTACTCTTAGTAATCCATGATATGTAAGTCATACCACAATATATGTGATTGTCATCACCTGGGCCCAGGCCATGGCTGAGACGGGCATCCCAGGCCCATGAAGGCCGGAGAAGACCCCTTAGCATTATCTCATAGCATAGTCACAATTAAAATGTATAAAAATAGACCCAAACAAAAAGGTTCAATTTAGATAAAATCAATAATCCTAGACTCTGAACATATTATATCAAATCTTTCACTAACATAAGAAAATTTTTCTATGCCAGGACATGGCCCTGGCGATACCATCAAATCAAAACTATCGAGACTTTGAAATGAATGGCCTTCCAAACGATGGGGGGATCACCAACTCTGATGTTTCCCTGAGTAATCCTAATGTTGCATAGACCTACGAGAGGGAGCTTCCAAACATACATCATGAGATAATATAGCCATCCAACGACGATCAATACGTGGAATATATTTTCATGTAGAAAAACCAAAGATAAAATATGCTTTATACAAAATAGTCATGAGTATTTAAGTAAAATCACGAGAATATAAATAAAGACTTCAAATAATCACTTAATACATGTACTCAACTCTTTTCTTTAATTTTGAGGAAGATGGTATTCCCGATATCTCTATATTCCATGGGCTATGTGATTTTGACTTTAACTCATTAACCAAGACCCCAATTCAAGTTTGCCGCAAGTATTAGAGTCTCTTCTCTATAGTATACCAAGGAACTACTCATCAAAATTTTTTCTATAACCCTCACCCCTAACTGAAGAACGTTGCACTGTCCCTAGTGCTACAAAAATAAAATAGAGTAAGGATAAGGGCCATACCTAGGCGCTAAAGGCTCCAGAGCATCAACATCAGGACGTGGGCCCTCAGGTTAGGTCCTACTCTCATTATATACTATCCCACTAATTGGGACTGAATCAATAAATGAGGGTACACCATCAATCCTCTCAGCAACAACAATCAGAGCGCTTGATCCAGCAGCTCCAGTATCCATATCACGGACCATTGCCTTACGGTCCTGCTCATCCTGAATACTCTTGAGTCTGGATTTCTTCTTAGCTTCATTAGCTTCCTTCTTCTTTATCTTTGTCTCTTCTCTAGTCTCCTCCAACTGTACATACACTGGATCTCCCCAAATGTTAGGTACCTCAACTTTGGGAATCATAGTCTCCACAACTGGCTCAGCAATAATCGGCCTCTCAGATAACTCAGTGACCATCTTATTTATCTCAGCAATGTTGGCTCTTACATCAACAATAGTGGGCATCTGTTTAGTACCTAACTTTTGAATAATCCTCAACTCAAATGCATCTAGACGCCCTTGGACTCACCTATCCTATGCCTTAAACTGTCGGTCCTTCCAACTTATTACTCCACCCTCTATATGACCTATATTCACAGTAGGTGTAGCTAACAGGGTCACAACCTCTATCCATGTAGTCTGGTTAATCAACATAACTCCTGGTGACATACCCCTTGTCCTAGGGGTCATCGACTGGGATGGTGTTGGGGAACTAAAAGTACCTATTGCATCTGTGGGTGCAGCCTCAGTCTGTACACCTACCTCATTAGCCTCTGTTGTAGCAGAGGCGTTAAGCTGATCATCTTGTGGAAACAAGCCTATCATAACATCAATTGCCTTCTTCATAGATCAGGACAAAGGGTTGGACGCATCTCAAATTATCTCTATATCAAACGTCCTCTGGGCCTCAATCATCTCGTCAATCCCTGAGAGCTCCATAACTCCTGCTACCAGGAAAATCAAAGTGATCATGCAGGGGCAGGCCAATAATGCCTTCTGCCTCCCAACTATCCTATCTCCTATCTCTAGAGCCAGGAACTCACCAACATCGAATGCATACCTATCTATGAAACCAATAATCATAGCAGCCCGAACCGAGCTCAGAACGTTATCTCCTATAGTGGGACACAACCGGTGTTAGGATAGTGTCCACCAAGACTTGACCTTAAATTTGAGGGTTCCTTTTTTTATCTGTTATGAATCACCAATATCTTTTACAACCGAAGTCACACGCTCACCATGTGCATCTATCCTCTCAGCTATCCATCTAAACATTACAATTTTATCATCAGTACCCAGTGTCCGCTTAGTGATTTTTCTAATTTCCGCCATCTTGTTATCCATCTCTCTTGTATTGGCCGGAGCCTAATATTCTGGCCTAAACAAGAATCTTCATATGGTTTTGGGTAATATATCGACCTAACTTCCATAAATCATCAGGGAGGTAATAGGGTCGCCTCCCCTCCATAACATACCCTATGGATGCTGCCTCTACAGCTTTTCTTATAAGATGTGTAGAACTCATGGATGAGGACTTCACTATATTTCTCAGGTTCCCTTATCATCTACTTAAGCCCGTACTATTCAAAGTTTTCTGCAAACTCGGGCAATTCTTCCATCCCTGTAGTAGTCATTCTTCTCTCTGGATATAGCACTCTCATTATCTTACCTCCTAGAAGATGATATATCCTCAAGTTAAACATCTCCTACATATCGGGGTATCCCCATTATTCTATGAGCTTCATCTGAACTCTCCTCTACTAAACTAGATACCTTTTCATTATCATCGTTGTCATCAGTTGGATGTGGTGTATTAGGAGGAGAAACTGTCACATTCTTTCTTCTCGGCCCCTTTAGTAGTGGTGTTTTAGACGCTCGGGGAATGACCTTCTTCCCCTTTACCTTAGAAGCTTCCTTTACCTTCTGAGCAACTTTCTTTGATGAGGTTCTGTCATATTCTTCTCAGCTGCTTTCAGATATGGTTTCAAAGTTAGAAAAGCTGGTTTCCTCACTCTCAATCGGTGGTTGCTTGTTCACTTTCTTAGTTCTTGGTTTGGAGGATGAAGATTTCTTTGGAGGCATTTTACCTGCAATTACACTATCATTAGTAACTAAGAAAAGAAAATAAAAGAAAAGTAAAAGTTAAAATTAAATTTCAATGTGCCTTGTCTGAGTTGGGTACGAGTGGTGGGTACTGGTCGTACCCATCGAATATAACTCGTATAATCGAGTTGTATCTTAGGAAATGCATGACCTTTGTTCAGTGGTCTACTTACGACTACTTCTACCAGTCGTACTGAACGGGTACGACTCATGACTAACAGTCGTAAGAAAATTGGAAACATTTAGTCTGTTTTAATTTCTCCCCAAGTGGGTACGGCCAAAGTATATGAGTCCTATGTTCTGGATACGACTCGTATGGTTGATTCATATCCATTCCAAAACTTTGAATTTTGTTAGACTTACATGTTATCGGTTGGTACGAGTCTCATGAAAACTCTCTATTGGTGGGTACGAGTCGTAAGAAGTCTCGTATCCACAATAACATAGTAGTCCAACTTCAAAGTTTGACTCTGATTTAATTTCCTAAAATATATACTCATGACTAATTTTCAGCTAGATTCAACATTTCAACACACATAGACTTCATAATCTATTCCTAAACGCTAGTTCTACCTCTATTTTCAAATTTCAAACAAAAATACCTAAACTAGAGCACCAACAAACCAAGAAATGTAGAAATTCTACTTAAACCAAGTTTACAATATCACATAATACTCATTTCAACTTACAATGTAGCAAAAATAAGTTGAGAAACTTGGTCAGTGGACAGTAGCAAATTTCTATTATTTGAGTTAAAATCACACAAAATGACAGATTTGAGGTTATTGGTAGTTAGATTTGGTTGAAAACACTTTGATTTAGTATTTAAGTTGGGAATTTGATTGACAAATGAGGAGGGTATGAGAACTGAAATCGGGTGCCCATCTCTTTTATTTCAATTACATTTTGGGTCGGGTCAACCCGAGAATTAACCTCGTAAGCTTGGGTACGAGTGGTGGACACGACTTGTACCCAAGATTACAAGTAATTTCATTGAATCATGCAGATTAGGGACTTACCTGAGTTCTGGATATGACTCTTAGTCTTGAACCATACCCAAAGGTTTCAACTCGTAATGAGAATCGTATTCATTCCAGAAATTAATTCCTGATTCTGATTTTTCTATCGGGTCAATGTGACTCCTGCTCACGAGTCGTACCGTATAGATATGGCTTGTAAATATTCTGTATGATAACTTTTTTCAACTTCTTTGTCTTTTTTCTGCATTCTTTAGTCTTGCATATTGAACAAACACATTACCCTATAAATGGAATAAATACAAAAACATGGGTTGCCTTCCATGCAGAGGTTGATGTAACATCGCGGAATGATGTGGCTAAGTTAAATACTCATATGTCACCAACTAGCCTCATGGGTTACCTCTCATGAAGCTCTTGATTTAACGTCGTGACACGATGCAATTTCCTTGATTATTCAGACTTCATCAAGGTCAATGTTAGCTACTTTTTCCACCTCTTCTATATTTCCCATATAGTGCTTTACTCTTTGTCTGTTTACCTTGAATGGGCTTGCACCATCCTTCTTTATTTATAATGCTCCATAGGGATAAACCCTTGTCACTGTGAATGGATCATGCCATCTTGACTTTAGCTTACCTAGAAACAAATGGAGCTTGGAATTGTATAGTAGCATTTGGTCACCTTTTACAAAAATCCTCTTCTTAATCTTGCGGTCGTGATGCAATTTCATATTTTCTATATAAATTGTTGAACTTTTATATTCCTAGAGCCAGAGTTCATCCAACTCATTGATATTATTCAACCGTGCTTTTGTTGCACCCTTCCACTCTAAGTTCAGCTTCTTCAACGCCCATAGTGCCATATGTCAAGCTCAATTGGTAAATGGTAAGATTTTCCATACACTAGCTGATAAGGTAAATCTTCTATGGGTGTCTTGTAAGATATGCATTTATCCCATAATGAATCATCTAACTTTCTTTCCCAATCAGTCATATTGGCATTCACAGTTTTTGCTAATATGGACTTGATTTCTCTATTGGAAACTTTAACTTGTCCACTAGTCTGCGGATGATAAGGTGTTTCCACCTTGTGGTTTAATCTATATTTTTCAAGTAGATTCTTGAATAGATGATTGAAAAAATGTGGCCTTCCATCACTAATAATAACATGTGACATACCAATTTGAGAAAAGATGTTCTTTCTAAAAAATATGGTGACACTCCTCGCTTCATTGTTAGGAAGAGCAGTCGCTTCCACCCACTTCAAAACATGGTCAATAGCCATAAGTATGTACTTCATTCCACATGAACTTAGAAAAGGTCTCATGAAATCTATGCCCCATATATCAAACACTTCCAATTCCAAAATAGGAGTCATAGGTAATTCATGTCTTCTAGAAATAGTACCTTGTCGCTGGCATTGATCATAGGCAAGAGCATAGTCATGCGCATATTTGTATATGGTTAACCAATAGTAGCCTCATTGCAGGATCTTATGAGTTGTGTGGGCCCCTCCATGGTGACCCCCAACTGGCAACGAATGACAGGCTTCAAGTATGCTCATCATCTCTACTTCAGGTATGCATTTGCAAATGACTCCATCTTCACAAATTTTGAAAAGATAAGGTTCATCCCAAAAAAAAATTTCTTACCTCGTGCATGAAATTCTTTCTTCGATGATATAAAAGATCTTCTGGGACTAGATCACTTGCTAAGTAATTTGCATAATCTTCAAACCATGTAATTAAATCTTGGGAAGTTCCCAATATATGTTTATCTGGAAAACTATCATTAATCTCCAATCCCTTAGCTACCTTCTTTATAGCTTCCTCCTCTAGTCTAGACAAGTGATCTGTAACTTGATTTTCTGTGCCATTTATGTCTTTCACCTCAAAATCAAATTCTTACAACAACAATACCCAATAGATGAGCCTCAAATATTCATCCTTCTTAGCCATTAAGTACTACAATGTTGCATGGTCTGTGTGCACAATCACCTTGTCCCAATCAAGTAAGATCTAAACTTTTCAAAGGCAAAAAACACTGCCAATAACTCTTGCTCCATCAAGGTATAGTTCTTTTGAGCAGGATTTAGTGCCTTACTAGCATAGTAGATGAGATGAAGGATCTTTTTTCTGTTGGCCTAGTACAATCCCTAAGTCCAGTCTGCTAGCATCACACATAATCTCGAAAGGTGAAGACCAATCAGGAGACACAATGATTGAAGCAGAAACTAGCTTCTCTTTTACTCTTTCAAAAGCCTTCTTATATGCATCATCAAAATTGAATTTTACCTCCTTCTTAAGAATCTTGCAAAGTGGACTAGTAATCTTCGACAAGTCCTTGATAAATCACCTATAAATACCTATATGCCTTAGAAAACTCCAAATTCCCTTCACAAAAATTGGATAAGGTAATTTTTCAATCACCTCAATCTTTGCTCGATCAACATCTATGCATCTCTTCAAAATTTTGTGCCCAAGAACAATTCCCTCTTTGACCAAGAAATGACACTTTTCCCAATTTAGCACCAATTTGTATTCTTCACACATTTGTAGAGACTTTTCCAAGTGAATAAGGAATTCATCAAAAGAATCACCAACAACTAAAAAATCATCCATAAGAGCTTCAATAGTGTCTTTGACCATATCAGAGGAAATAGACATCATACATCTCTGAAATGTGGTTGGGGCATTACATAGCCTAAATGACATCCGTTTGAATGCAAAGGTACCATAAGGACATGTAAAGGTAGTCTTATCTTATTCCTCTAATGCAATAGTGATCTGATTAAAACCAGAGTATCCATCAAGAAAATAGTACCATCCTCTGCCTGCTAACCTGTCCAGGATCTGATCCATGAACGACATAGGAAAATAGTCCTTATAAGTCCATACATTTAGCTTTCATTAATTCATTCACACTCTTTATCCAGTGATTGGTCTCATAGGAACGATCTCATTCTTCTCATTAGGTACGACAGTTATTCTGCCCTTCTTCGGTATGCATTGAACTGGACTAACCCACTTGCTATCAGTAATGGGAAACACTACACTACCATCCAACCTCTTGATGGTCTCTTTATTAACCACCTACTGCATAGGAGGATTGAGCCGATGCTAATGTTTAATAGATGGAACACAATCTGGCTCAAGCTGAATTTTATGAGTACACAAACTAGGCGAAATACCCATAATATCTACGATAGAACATCCAATGGACTTCTTGAAATTCTACAACATTGACAATATTTCTTCTACCTCTGATTATCTCAAATTAGCTGCAATAATAAATGACAAAGTGTTGTTGGCCCCAAAAAATGCATACCTCAAGTGAGATAGGAGGGCCTTCAACTCTAACATCGGTGGTTTCTTAATGGATGGGAGAGCAGGTGGAGTAGTTCGATTCTTTAAATCTAATCAAGTTTCTTTGGTGCATAATTATAACCATCCCCATGCAATGCACCCACTAACTCCTCATACTCCTTGATACCTTTAGAGTCAAAATTCATAATCGTAACTGCAAGAGCTTCGATATCTAGCCTCTTTTCAACATGAAAAATCATATCAAAACCATCATCCCATAGAGTAACTGCATCAACATCATGGAATTAATCTATCTCCTAATCATCTACATCAATCACAGACACCACTTTCAATTCATCAGGTTACTTCATAGATTTGCATACATGAATGTCGTCTGTTCTTCTTTGAGTCGCAACATCAGATGTCCTTTCTCCAGGTCAATCACCTTCCTACCTGTATCTAAAAATGGTCTTCCCAAAATAATCAAGACTTGAAAGTCCACTTCACAATCTAATATAACAAAATCAGCAGGAATATAAAAGAAGGCACTTTTACCAAAACATCATAAAGGATACCAACATGCTTCTTCACTATTTTGTCAGCCATCACTATTCTTATGGTAGTTAGTTTAGGAGCCCCTAACTCTAGTTATTTAAATACGTCTAAGGGCATGATATTTATGCTAGCCTCCAAATCACATAATGCTGGAGTGAAGTTGAAAGACCCAATAGTATAAGGTATTGTGAAAGCGCCAGGATCCTTTTTCTTCTCTACCAAAGATCTAGTGACTATAGCACTATAATGATGAATATTGTCGAATAGCTCATAACTAACTGACCTTTTTTCTTTGTGGTCAAATCCATCATGAATTTTGCAAATCCTGGAATCGGCTCCAATGCCTCTACAAGTGGTATGTTGATAGTTAACTCTTTTAACATAGATAAAAAATTTTGATACTTACATTTTTCTTATTTCTTTCTCAATCTTTACCGGTTGAGAGGAAAGGGTCTTGGAATAGGATTCAGAACAGGCTCTGTAGACCTCTCTTCCCCTTCATTCAGTTTACTGCTTCTAACATCAACTGGTTCATCCTCACGCTTCTGCTCATCAACTGTGGGTACAGGTGGGTCTGAAGTAACTTTACCACTCCAAATGGTAATGGCATAGCATTGACTATCATTTCTGAGATTTACCATTGTATTTCTTAGAAAAGTTCCAGGTTGTCTCTGGTTCACTGTGGCTAATATCTAACCAAATTGCTTCTCCAACTGCTTAATTGTTGTAGCTTGTGACTCAACTTTCTGGTTCAATCTTGACAGATCGGCTTTGATATCCTTCAAACTGTTCTCTTGACTTTTTTGTCCTTTGACCAGCTTGGCTAAAAGTGCCTCTATTCTGGACTCTATATCTCGACTCTCTGGTAAAATATATCTGTCACTTTTCTCCTTATAGTCATCCTTATGCCGCCAATCACCATCTCTGTCTCTACTCTTATCTTTGTATCTATCATTATAATAATTTTGACCTTGATTCCCTTGCTCTTGGGCTCAAAAATCCACCAATCTACAATTAATATACTTTTTCTCTTCTTCAAATTTAATCTCGAATGGTTTGGAGGTGGACCCCTGTGCCACTACTTCATTCACCTTCTTAGGACTCATTACCATAAATTATTTTGTAAGAAATGCAATATCAGTACGAAGTTGTGCAACCTCTTATGCCACCATGTCATTAGCTGCTCCATACGTATTTGTTTCCCCAATAGCATAAGTACCACCACCATATTCCAAATCTTGAGTATACTATCCTCTGTTGGTCACCGCGATATATCTAGAATTTCCTATGTAGCTTCCCAGTGAAGACACATAAATGTTCCTCCTAAAATAGTGTTTATCATAGCTCTTTAACTATCGTTCAATGATCGATAAAAGATCTCAGACAAGTTAGATCCTTTGATTCTATGGTTTGGTACCATGCTAAGCTTCTTTTTGAATCAAAACCACGCCTCATACATAGATTATGCAGGTAGCTATCTGAAATTGTAAATTTTATCCTTCAACTATAACATCCATGCAGGAGGGAAGAATTTGCTCATAAATTGTATCTTCAACTCATGACAAGTAGTGATAGATCCTCTTAAAAGTTCCCCTAGCCATAATGATGCTTTACCTACCAAAGAAAATGGGAACAATCTCAATCTCAATGTTTCTTGATTAACCCCTGGAATATTATAATTTGTACAGATCTCGAGAAAACTTGTAAGGTACATGTTTAAACTTGTAAGGTACATGTTTACGTTATCCTTAGCAGCACCTGAAAATACACCATTTAGATTTAGTGGTTGGATCATAGCACTAGTGATATCAAACTTCACATTTGGGGCTAATGAAGGAGGAATAATGGATCCAAACTCCGTAGGCTCAACATAACCCAGATCTTCTTCATATTCCTCATATGGGTCTTAGTGTTGATATGATAGAATAAATTGAGCCCTGCCTCTCTGAATTTGATGATCAACAACTTGTCTCGGCCATATTAGTCCTCTTTGATGAGCTACTACAACCTCTGCAACAAGTATGGCTTCTTCTACTTTTCTACTTTCTTGATCCAATAGTTGTTGTGTATTTAAGTCTAAAATATTTTATGTATCCAATGGAGCATGCAAGAGTGTTGCATTTGGGTCTACGAGTAGGGGATCTTGAACCCCTATACAAATTTATCCTGGTATCCATTTCGGAGTTTAAAGGATTCTCTCTAGTTCAGGATCAAACAAGAGTAAGGGATTGCCTCTACTCCTCGTACTTGGAAAACACCAACATATGATAAAGAAAAAACAAAAAAATTAAAAACCTGCGAAGTTCACCAATTCAATTTACAACTCAACAGTCTTCTCCGGCAACGATAATAAAATTTGATGTCTCCCAAAACTACACCTCAACTAGAAGTATAATATGGTCGATTGGAAAATATAATAACCTAACAAGGTTGGGTCGATCCCACAGGGACAATGTGAACAGTTTCTTGCCTTGAAGTAATCCACGAGCAGTGCAGGAAAGTAAATGGGATGGGGGATTTTGTTATCAATTATAAATAGTAATCAATTCTTGAGTGCTTTTGATTTAAAATCAATCTGAGATGAATACTAGGTCTGTATTCCCCTTGGCTTATCAAATCCATAAATTTCTCATGATCAACCCAATTATTCTATTATTTTGCATGTAAAGCATACAAGATAAGTCTTATAAACTTCCTGGTAAGCTAGAAGATAAATTTCACCCTTTACTTGGTTATCGTCTCAGGGTGTTTCCTTCTTGCCCTTTTCTATGGCCTCAGTTACACTTGTCAGGGTAGTATCAAGTGATAATATAGAATATGGGGACTATAAGGTGGAGGTATAAATCCCAAATTAATTTATTAATCTTCTTTTCCCAATCGCAAGCTTCTTGGTTATCAAATGGATGTGAATACAGACCATCTCAAGTGTCTGCAGCTACTATGAGTTTAATTATTTCGAAGAAGAATTAAGAAACATGAATAAACCCTAGAACAATTGAGTCTCATACTTTTTCTACATAACTAATCCACCGAGGTTCCCACAACCCTAGCTAAGGAGATTAGCCTCTCATGTTTCTGCAAGAAAACATAATTGTCAATGAAGAACACATAAAATCAATTGCACAAGAATAATATGAATAAACTCCAAAGTCTTTAATTGAGTAAAAGCCTAGAATCTCAAGAACAATTGTAAAATTATGTAAAAGTATGTAATAATGTGTTATAGTGCATAACAATACGTCACAATGTGTAACCTAATAAAATATAAACCCTAGGGTATTTATAGTGTCTCAAAATAACATAAAAATCCTATTAAAAATGGGAAAGGTAAAGTTAAGTCGGTAGTGTTTATGACTCGGTCTTCACTGGTATCCTTAGCTTATGAGTTGTACCCTACTTTGTCGTATCTATTCCAGTGTCTGATCTTCCCAAGGCTTCATTTCTCATTTCAACATATGACTTCCGCTAACAAGTCATACTTGAGTGTGCGACTCGTGTCCTTCATCCGTATTCACCTGGGACTTTATCCTTTTCAAGTCTTGAACACTGGTTTGTGTACGACATCCCTATACGAGTCGTACTCAGACTTCCAACTTGTATACTTTTGACACTTCAACTCTTGGACGGTATCTTGGGTTCTGTTATGCTTACAACTTTGGTATATGACTCGTATCCTATCTTATGACCAGGATACTTGAGTCGTATCTTCCTCACACTTGGATCCTTGTTTTAGCTTTTAGTTCTGTTACTCGTACGATTCAGTATACGAGTCATATCAATTGGTTACGATTCATGAGATGACTCGTATACTGATCATAGTTGACTTTTTCAGATCTTTTTCTTCTCGTTTTGTTCAAATACTGTTGTAGACCTGTTTTACCTACAATTCACACCAAAGTTCTTCATATTTTACAAAATACCCTAAGTTCACGCATAAATTCACAGTTTTAAGTGTTGAAAGTGTCGCATTTCCATGACACATCAACGAAGCAAGTATATAATTGTTATCCATATTTTAGAACATAATTAACCTCGTATCAGCAAAATATGATTTTGAGCAATGATCCTTTTCGACCCATGCCTTCTATTTAAGACTTAGCCTTTTTAAAACATTAGTCAATTTTTGAAAATCATCTCTTTCCCTTAAGGGAATTCTCTTGTTTGGTATTGTCATATGAAGACTTGCAAGTCATATAATTACTCTCTTTTATTTTCTTTAGCCATTTCAAAATTGCATCATTGACCACAAAAGGTAATTTAAGATCAAATAAGAGTTCTCTTTCAAAATTGGTTCAAGGGTTTAGGAAAAACATCTTTCACTCAAGTTTCCTTCATAATTTTTAAAGAGAAATCATCTTTCTCAAACATACATACATAGACATCGAAAACAAGTAATTCTCTCTAAACACATTTACACGAGTAATGAATAATTGGATTAAGAAAGCATTCAAATAAACTCAAGATTTTCATAAATCATAAAGTAAGCCACAATATTAGTTAAATTTGTATTTCTTGGCATCAATAGAGCTCTAAGTACATGCTCTTGAAATAAGTTTAAAATCCATACTCTATATAAAATTAAGAGTTTAGGACACATGGTTTTAAGACCATAAATAGGAATGTAAATCTACATACCTGTTGGCACAAGAAACTCAAGAAAAACTTGAATATTCCTCCTTGAAGCTTGAATCCTTGATGATTTTGTTTCATTATGTTTTGTGGAAGGGTTAAATGGGTTATGACTGATAAAAGTCATATTTAGGGAGTTAGGAACATTTAGAGTAGGTGGGTAATGGTTTTCATATTGTAAAAAGACCCAAACACACTTAAAAATACATGGAAATTAAATCCCGCTAGATAACATAGGGGGTGCGATGCATACCCCATCGCATGGCCCACCCTTGTGCGATGCACGCCCATCATGTAGCCTAGCCTATGAAGCATGGGGATATTCCGTGGGTGAGGTAGTATCTCCTTGTGATGGTCTATGCGATATGGGGTCAATGAACAACTCTTTCCTTGCAATGCACGATCCTATTTTACATCTAAAACCTCCCCTAAACCTCTCCAAACTCACACCAAAAATTTTTCAAATCTTTCTAAGGGCCATTTAGGTTCATTTCTAAGCTAAAAAGACATGGCAACATATGTGGCATTACATTATCCCTCCTTGGGATCATTTATCTCTGAATGATGATAAAGGATAAAATTAGCATAATTTAAGAAATATATTGGAGGATAAGAGTAAGATTTGGAGTAGTACCTTCCATAACTTTGTATGGAGGTATGGAAAATGAGGGATATCTAGCCCCCATATCATCTTCCAATTCCCAAATAGCTTCTTCTTCCTTTTGATTTGTCCAAAATAATTTAATCAAAGCAATTTCTTTGGTTCTCAACTTCTAAACTTGCCTATCCAAGATCTCAATAGGAACTTCCTTGTAAGACATGGAATTATTCACACCAATATCCTCTATGGGTACCACCAAGGTAGGGTTTCCCATATACTTCTTGAGCATAAATACATGAAACATAGGACAAACAGATGTTAAACTCGCAGGCAAGTCCAACTCATAGGCAACATTTCCATTCCTTCTTAAAATCTAATACGGACCAATGTAGCAAGGACTAAGCTTAAAATTTTCCCAAACCTCATTACTCCTTTCATAGGAGAAACTTTCAAGAATACCCAATCAAGAATTTCAAACTCTAACTCTCTTTTCCTTACATCAACATAGGACTTTTTTTTACTTTGGGATATCTTAAGCCTCTCTCTATTGATATTAACTTTCTCCAGTGCTTGGTGCACCAGGTCTGGCAAAAAAAAAACTAGTTTCACCTAATTCAAACCTCCCCGTAGGAGATCTATACCTCATATCATAAAGATCCTCAAATTGTGTCATTTTAATGCTAGAATGATAACTATTATTATTGGAAAACTCTATAAGAGGAAAATGGTTCACATAGAAACCCATAAAATCCATAACACAAACTCTCAACATCTCTTCTAAAGTTTGAATAGTACGCTATGTGTGCCCATCCATTTGAGAATGGAAAGTAGCACTAAGATTCACTTGTGTGCCCAAACCTTTGTAAAAAGACTGCCAAAATTGAGAAGAGAATTGCATACCTCTATTGGATATGATATACACATGGGATCCATGCAGTCTAACTATCACTTGAATGTAAAGTTTAGCATAATCCTCCCCCGAATAGGATGTCCTCATAGGCAGAAAATGGGCTGACTTGGTCATTCTATCCATAATCACCCAAATGGAATCATATATATTGCATAAATGCGGAAGCTCGATGATGAAATCCATATTTATTATCTCCCACTTCCACATTGGAACAACTATGTCCTTGGACGTACCACCTATCCTTAAGTGCTCAACCTTAACTTAATGACAATTAGGACACATACCAATAAAGTTAGCAACATCCCTCTTCATATTATCCCACCAATACATTTTCTTTAAATAATTATACATTTTAGTAGAATTGGGATGAATAATATATCTGGATACATGGGCTTCGATCAAAATCCTCTCTCATATCGTATCAATATTGGGAAAAAATAACCTCTGTTAATACTACAAAACACCATCTCCCTAATCTCGAAGGCCATAACTTTTTTGCTGACCAATATCTTTCTTGATTTGCATAAGTATGGGATTATAAACCTATTTATCCTTAACCTCAAATCCTAGTGATGACTCCACTTTGTGTACAACCACTCCCTCCTGCTCAGAGTCTAAAAGTTGGACTCATACTTTCTTTTCTTCCTTAACATAATATAGAGTCCCCATGGATAACCTAATAAGAACATCAACAACAATATTAACTTTAACTAGGTGATAGTGAAAGATCATGTCATAATCCTTCAACAACTCAAGCCACCTTCTTTGTCTAAGTTTTAGATCCCTCTAGGTGAAAATATATTGTAGACTATTATGATCAAAGTAGATGTCCACATGCACTCCATATAAATAATGACGCCAAATCATGAGTCGGGTTATTCTTCTCATGAACATTAAATTTCTTAGAAGCATAGGCCACAACTTTACCATGCTGAATAAGTACACAACCAAGTCCTATCAAGGACACATCACAATACACAATAAGTCGGTTAGTACCTTCGAGGAACATCAAAAAAGGGATAGAAGTCAATCGATCCTTTATCTTCTAAACACTGCCTCAAAACATCAGACCATAGGAACCTCGCCTTTTTATAAGTCACTTATGTTAATGGAGAAGCTATTGAAGAAATTTTTTTCACAAACCTCTTATAATAAACTTCTAGACCCAATATAATCCTAATATCATTTGGAGTTTTCGACCTAGTCCATTTCTTCACTACCTTAATCTTTTGGGGATTCAGTTTAATCCCTTCACTAGAAATAATATACCCAATAAAAGTCAAAAATCGTAGCTAGAATTCATACTTGGAGAATTTGGCATACAACTTTTGATCCTTAAGGGTCTGCAGTCTCAGTTGGAGATAATTGGCATGTTGCTCTTCACTCTGTAAGTAAACTAGGAAGTCACCAATCAATACTCTAATGAACAAGTTCAGAAATTGCTTAAACACCCTATGCATAATATCTATAAAGGATACAAGGGCGTTAGTGAATCCCAAGGACATAGCTAAAAATTTGTAAAGGTTATTCCAGGTTTAAGAAATGTCTTGGGAATATCATCTTTATAATGGTACTCCAAGTCATTTTTTGATTTTCCAAACCATTTTCTATTTAGACCTTTCCTATGGATACCCTTAGTTATTTTTTACTTGTTGGAGATAAAAGTTTAGTTACCGAGTAGTTCATTTGGTTTTTAGAGCCAATTCCTTATTTTGAAGTCTTCACTTATAAGGATTGGCGACCGAACATAAACTTCAGGTTAACAGGCTCATATGCTAATTTTGAAAGTTCTATCAACTTTGGAATGTCAATTATATGCTAGGGTAACCTTTTGTTTGGGTCCCAAATCTTTTGGACTCATTTCGAGCTATTGGTCAAAATTTGGTAAAAGTGGTCCTTAGGTGTGGGGCCCATATTTCACCAAAATAACTTTGGATAGAAATTTAAATGGCACCATTGATTCTATAATATTGAATATGGTAAGTTAACATATTTCAATTTCATTCAAAATATTCTAAATGAATCCTGAGGGGTTTGTGGGAACTTGGCAAAACCCAAGTTCAACTAGTACATTGACTCCGCTAGTGCATCCTCTTAAGCGAGGCCGTTTTAGTGGACAATTGGTTGCTTAAGTAGCTAATTAGTACTTTATCATTGAGAATGGTCCCACCTAGGCCACTTTAGTGGAGGCTGACCGCTGAAGCGAATGTCGCTCAAACAATATTTTATCCATTTTAGCGGAAGCCAACCCATGCCAAGGATTACTTTAGTGGTACTATGTAAATTTAGGGTAATTGCTTATAAGGCACCTAGGAAAGCATTTTTCATCCCTTACCCAATTTTCTCCTATTTCGCATGAAACACACTAGGTTTTAGTCCCTTAGAAAATTTCTTGGATTTTTGGTTTCTAGATAGGATACGACTAGTGGAAATAAATCATACACTAGTATACGAGTAGTATGGGTTAGTCGTATGCTGACCAGTTTTGGTTGGTGGGTTGGATTTGGTATCTGGAATGGGTACAATTTGTTTGGTATGAGTCATATGGATGGATACGGGTCATTTGGTTTGGGTCTTTCCTTGAATTAATTTTATACTTGGTAGAGTGACTTGGATCTGAGTATGAGTGTCTCACCATGAGCCATAAGCCAAGGTACGAGTTGTAACATGGACTCATATGGTGGGCAGTGTTCAATCCTCTTTAGATTTTATTCTTCCATGGGTACAGATCATGGGTACCAGTCATATGCAAGGATACGACATGGTTTGGGATAATTCGTACCTTGGACAATGTTTTATCCAAGGGAGATGGCCTTGGGTATGAGGGGTAGGTACCAGTACCACTCATATTAAAGGGTACGACTGGTATGGATAGTCGTATCCCTCTGATGGGATTTTGGTGCAATTTAAGGGAGGGCAATCTGGACAGTTCCCCCTTAACCTAATAAGTCCCCAGGACTTTCAAGAAACTTGGGAGGTAATTTTCCCTATTATTCTATTCTTTAACACTTAGAAAACACTCTAATTCTCTCTAAAGTTCTTGGACAAAGAAAGCTAGGGTTTCATCTTAAGGATTAATTTGGGGCTTGTGTTGGTAATTTCTTTCCATCATCTACTCAATTAATGGCATGTTCTCTTCCCTCATTGTTAGTTCCAACTAAAGGCATGGTTTATACAATGTTTTCATGGTTTGATTATTGTATGGTTTTAGGTTTTCAAATATAATTTGGGTGTTTTTCTTATAAATTCTTGGTTATGGTTTTCCCATGTTTTAATTATGCTTTTATATGTTTTATTAATGATGGTTTAGGATAATTGGTTGCATAGGAATGGGTATTTGGTAATTGGCTTTGGTTTGGAAAATACTATGCCTCCAATGTGTTTGATAAAATGCATACGAGAATGTTTTCACTACATTGTTTTATTTTTAATTGAACTTATGCATGGTTTAAACTTGGTAATGGAACCCGAAATGGTTAAATGGTTTGGAATGGTCAAAATGGAATTGTTTTGGGTTTAACAATTATTCTTGTGGGGTAAACTGGAATCCCCTAAGTAATCATAATAATGGAACACTTGTGGGGTACATAGGACTCCCCTAAGTTAATTGAATAATGCAATCTATGGGTTCATGAGAATCCCTTAATCTCAAAAAGGTTTAGATAGGGACAATACTTGCATGTTATAGTCGGTATGATGATACCACTATGTATAGCCTCGGTTAATAACAATGGTTTGGTTGGTTGGAAGTGGTTCTAATTGGGCAATAAAGGTGGGATGTGAAAAGTAACTGTAAAGGTGGGAGTCCAATACATAAACCCTGGAAACTTATGTTTGCCAACATGAGGGGTAGGCCATGGTGACCTGATATGATACTACGAGGTACACAGGAATTCTTTAAGTACATTATACATATATATCATGGAGGGTGAATGGTACTTGGGAATTTCTTACTCTTATGGTTTCTCCGATTCATGTAGCTACACGTATCAGGGCTCGTTTAGGGGGTTACACTGGACCCCTATAGCCCGTGGGTGATTAAGGATAATTAAGATACACATACCTGGGTTAATGGCTTTAAATTCAATCTAAACTCGGTTCTCTTTCTTGACATGGTTATATATATAAATATATGGTTTGTATGCATATGGATAGTTTACTTAGTTTTTTTAAATGACATTATTTTATTGTTATACTGAGTTCATGCTAGCATTCACCCGCTAATTTGTCTTTGGGTGACTGTATCCTTACATGATGCAGGAACCAGTTGTCCTACTCCTCTTAGTTAGTGATCAGAATTCGAGATCAACACTGGATTGAAGTGGTGATCTTTCATCTTTCAAGAAGGCTCTATTTTATGGATGTTATTTATACTTTGGTTTATTTATGGATATTGGTTTTGGCTATGGTTGGGGGCCTGTTTCTATCGAATTTCGGTATTCGTTTGGTTAGAGGCTTTTGTGGAACTACTATGGGTTGGTATGGGCAAATTAGTATTGGTGTTAGCCTTAGTATTTGTATTGGTATTGGGGCTGACACCGGTTGACTGTATTATTGGTTGTTCCATCATATTTTATTTTGGGATTATATATAATTATTATAGAACTCATATGGTTATGGTTTGGATTATGGTTTGGTTGGTATTAGTTATCGATTGGGTATCAGACAGTTGAACTCGGTTGGATGGTCACGGATATACACATATCCCAAAGTCTTGGATTATGAAATAATGCTATCTTGTTAAATATTCAGAATTCAGTTAACTCAGGATATGCATAGGCTGGTTGGGTTGGGTAATGGGACTTGAGATTTCTATTACGATAAGGCCCTAGTTTGGGTCGTGTGACATTGGTATCAGAGCTTTAGGTTCATAGTAAATTGGGAGTCTATAAATTCGTATCTAGTAGAGTCTCTTTTAGGGGTTTGTAGCGCACCACACTCATAAGAGAGAGGCTACAAGGAATTTAGAAATGTTTTACTTTCTTGGTATTCTATTTTCAATCTTGGAGTCTAAGTCCTTGAATTTTCTCTAATCCTTGTTTGTTGGCTTCTCAGATCATGCCTCAACGATTTGGAATGCAAGTAAATTCTTTTGTCCCATTTGGGAATGATATTGATGGGGTATGACCTACACCTGTAGTTCACACTCGATCCCAGTGTCTTATCCCTAAGTTTTTTAGAGTTCCTCCAGTTGCTACTATTCCTTTTCAAGGTGAGGTAATTAATGCAGAATTTCTCCAATCAATTCATGTTATTGCTCAACTAGATATTGCTCAGGATGAGCGGGATGCATCTAGTGTTTTATCTGCTGAGGCTATAATAGTTGGCCAGTTTATGAAAATAAATCCTCCTACTTTTACAAAAGTAAATATGGAGGGTGATCCTTTGGCTTTCTTGGATAAAATGGAGAAAATCTTTAGGGTGATGAAGGCGAAGAATGTAGAAGGGGTAAACTTTGAAGCTTATGATCTCAAGGATATTGTATACCAATGATACGAGGAGTGGGATGGGGATAGAGGTGATGTTGAGGAGTTGTCCTTATGGAAGGTATTTTCTAATACTTTTCTAGATCGCTTCTTTCCTCTGGAGCTGAGGGAAGTGAAGATGGAAGAGTTTATCAATTTTAAATAGGGATGAATGATTGTCAAGGAATATGCCTTAAAGTTTTATCAGCTGTCAAGGTATACTCCATACTTGGTGTATGATATGAGAGTGAGAATGAGAAAGTTCACTTCTGGTCTATCTCAAGATTTGATCCTTGAAAGCAAGACTGCTTTGCTGATTAAGGATATAGATATTTCGAGGTTCGTTGTCCCATATATAGCAAGTGGAAGATGAAAAGATAAAATAGGTAGAGTTTGGGGAAAGGCAGGGTGAGAGGAGCAGGTTCTCTGAGTAGGGTGGTGCTCAGCAGCAGGGTGGTCAAGATAGAGACAAATTGCCAAGAAAAAGTAGAGAAGTTCTAGTTCCTTCTCTACTGCTAGCGATTATTACCCAAAATAGTCGAGTGAGAGGTGTCCACAAGGTGGTGATAATTTTTAGGGACAGGGTTCTTAATCATAGGCGAGTGGGGCTTAGTTGGCTTCTTTGTATCCTTTTTTTTAGTTTTGGGGTCGTATTTATTGAGGCTTTTGCAATGAAGAAAGGGATAGGTGTTTTAAATATGGTCAGCCAGGCCATATGCTCAGAAACTGTCCGATTGGCAAGGGTGCTTCAGAAGCGGTCAAAGCTCCAGTTGCTTCATCTTCTGTTCCTGTGCTTCGATATCTACTCCTACTTCTGGTATCAACACTATCCGGAATAGGTTGTACGCTCTTGCATCTCGATAGTAATCTGAGACATCGCCTGATGTCATGACTGGTACGTTACAACTCTTTTCCATAATGTGTATTGTCTGCTTGATCCATGGTCCACTCTTTCTTATGTGGCCCCATATATGGTTGTATGTTTTGGATTTGATCCTGAGGTTGTTTCAGATTCTTTTACTATTTCTACCCTGATAGGTGACTCGGTTATAGCTAAAAGACACCATAGGGGGTATGTGGTATCTATTGGTAGCAAACAAATCATGGTAGATCTATTTGAGCTGTATATGGTGGATTTTGATGTTATTCCTGGGCTGGATTGGTTACACTCTTGTTACATGCCCTTAGATTATTAGATTCATAAGGTTGTCTTTAGGTTCCTTGGTGAATCGGTTATAGAGTAGAAGGGTGGTTCCCTAGCTTCTAGGGGAAAGTTTATTTCTTATCTTAGAGCTCAAAGATTAATGTCCAACGGGTGTCTTTATCACTTTGTTCGCGTTAAAGATTCTAACTCAGAAAGTTCTTCTTTTCATTCAGTTTTGGTGGTAAGTGAGTTTCCTAAGGTCTTTCAAATGATCTTCCTGGTGTTCCTTCGGATAGGGAGATTGAGTTTGGTATTGATTTGGTTTCGGACACTCGTCTAATATCTATTCTTCTTTATAGAAAGGCTCTGCTCTGACTGAGTTGAGGGAACTCAAGGAGCAACTTAAGAACCTTCTAAATAAGGGGTTTATTCATCCTAGTGTATCCCTGTGGGGTGCACCAGTGTTGTTCGTGCACAAGAAGGATGGTTCCCTTTGGATGTGTATATTATTGACTGTTGAATAAGGTAACGATTAAGAACAAGTATCCTCTTCCTAGGATAAATGATTTAGTTGATCAGTTGCAAGGTGTCTAGTTCTTTTCTAAGATATATCTTCGTTTTGGGTATCATCAGCTAAAGATTAGGGAGGAGGATATCCCTAGGATGACTTTTTACACTTGGTATAGGAATTTTGAGTTCTTGGTTATGTCATTTGGTTTAACTAATGCCTCGACGAAATTTATGGATTTGATGAACAGAGTTTTTAGGCATTACTTGGATCTTTTTATAATTGTGTTTATTGATGACATCTTGGTGTATTCTAAAAGTGAGATGGATCATGCCAATTATCTTCGTGTGGTGTTGCAGACCTTGAAAGAGCTGCAGTTATATGCCAAATTCTCCAAGTGTGAGTTTTGGTTGAACGTTGTGATTTTTCTTGGTCATATTATTTCTAGTGAGAGGATCATGGTGGATCCTCAAAAGGTTGAAGTGGTTTAAAGATGTCCTAGACCCATGACTCCAATAATTATTCAGAGCTTTTTGGGTTTGGCTAGGTATTATAGAAGGTTTGTTGAGAGGTTTTCTTCGATAGCTGCTCTATTGACTATGTTAACTCAGAAGAAGGTAAAGTTTTCTTGGTCACAAGTGTGTGAAGGGAGTTTTGAGAAGCTTAAGGATAAGCTAACTTTGGCTCCAATTCTGACCTTTTTAAAGGTACGGAGGGGTTCGTGATTTATTGGGATGCATCCCGGATAGGACTTGGTTGTGTTTTGATGCAGCACAGAAAGGTGATTGCCTATGCTTCTAGGCAGTTGAAGGTTCATGAGAGAAGTTATCCTGCTTATGATTTTGAGCTATTGGCGGTTGTTTTTACTTTGAAAATCTAGCAGCATTATTTGTATGGAGTGCACATAGACATCTTTTCTGATCATAAAAGTCTACAATATGTGTTCATTTAGAAGGAGCTAAATCTCAGGCAAAGGTGATGACTTGAGCTTCTCAAGGACTATGATTTGAGTCTTCACTACCACCCACGTAAAGCTAATATGGTTGTTGATGCTCTTAGTAGGTTTCCCATAGGAAGTTTGGCTCATGTAGAGAAAGGAAAGTGGGAATTAGTGAAGGATATTCACTGCTTGTCCAATCTTGGAGTTTGTCTTTTAGACTCCAAGGATAGTGGGGTGATGCTACAAGAAGTGGTTAGGTCATCTCTTGGTGTAGAGATCAAGAAGAAGCAAGTGCTAGATCCTATCTTGATGAAAATCAAGAGTGATGTTGGTGGTAAAAAGGTAATGGTCTTTGAGATCAGTGGAGATGGTACTTTATGGTACCAAGGAAGGTTGGTATTCCTGATGTCGATGGTTTGTGACAATGGGTTTTAGCTAAGGCACATGAATCGCGCTATGTTATTCATCCCGGTTTGACAAAATATATCATGATCTCAAGGAAATATATTGGTGAAATGGTATGAAAAGGGATGTGGCTGATCTTGTAGCCAAGTGCATGGTGTGTCAGCAAGTCAAAGTTGAGCATATGAAGCCTGGTGGGTCGTATCAAGAAATTGATTTGACCAAATAGAAATGGGGTAATCAATATGGATTTCGTTATTGGTCTTCCTCGGTCTCAGAACTAATTTGATTTGATTTAGGTCATTATGGATAGGATGGCAAAGTCTACTCACTTCTTTCCAGTGAGGACTACCTTTTTCGGCAGAGGACTAGCGAAGTTATATCTTCATGAGATAAAAAATCCACATGGGGTACCTGTTTGAACTATCTCTGATCGTGGTACACAGTTTTCATCTCATTTTTGGAAGTTTTTCAGAAGGGATTAGGTACCAAGGTGAGTCTGAGTACTGCTTTTTATCCGTAGACAGATGGACAAGCAGAAAGGACTATTCAAACTTTGGAAGATATGCTTCGGGCATGTGTGATTGACTATAGTAGTAGTTGGGTTGAGCATCTATCTTTTGAAGAGTTTGCTTACAACAATAGCTATCATTCTAGTATTGGGATACCCCTTTTGAGGCATTATATGGAAGGAGGTGTAGATCTTTTATTGGTTGGTTCGATCTTGGTGAGGCATATATGTTCGGTCTGAATTTGGTTTATCGGGTTATGGAAAAGGTGAAGGTGATTCGGGATAGGCTTAAGGATGCTCAAAGTTACCAAAAGTTCTATACGGATGTAAGGCGTAGAGACTTGGAGTTTGAAGTTGGGGATAAGGTGTTTCTAAAGGTATCTCCCATGAAGGGAGTAATACGGTTTGGTAAAAAAGGGAAGCTCAATACCCGTTTTATTGGTCCTTATGCAATTTTGCAGAGGGTTAGTAATGTGGCTTATGAATTGGAGTTGCCTTCTGGTTTGAGATTCATTCATCCGGTATTTCATGTATCTATGTTGAGGAAGTGCCTTGGTGATCCTTCTTCCTTCTTTGTTGGTTCCTTTAGGGGGCTTGGGTATCTCAAATTCTCTATCTTTTGAAGAAGTCCCAATCAAGATGTTAGATAGGAAGGTTCGTCGGTTACAAACCAAGGATGTGGCCTCGATTAAGGTTCTATGGAAGAACCATAAGGTGGAAGAGGCTACATGGAAAGCATAAGAGGACTTGAAATCCAAGTATCCGCATTTGTTTGCTTCTTGTGGGATTCGTGCGGAAGGTATGTGTTCTTCAACATACTTTTGTTTTCAAACTTTGTTAAAGGAAAGATTAATATCTTTGCATCTTTATTTTCTAACTTGGTTAAAGGTTAGATTGATATTTGATAATACAAATGAATCCTTCTTGTGGTTACCCTACCTTGCCTGTCATTCGGGGATGAATGTTCCTAGTAGAGGAGACTGAAACACCGTGGATTTATGGACCTTAGAAAATATCCTATATTTCTGGTCGATGGATAGAATATGACTAGGGGAAACAACTCGTACACTAGAATATGAATGGTATGGATTAGTCATATGTTGACGAGTATTGGTTGGTAGGTTGGATTTGGAATCTGAAATGGGTACGATTTTCTTGGTACGAGTCGTATAGATGGAAAAGGGTCATTTGGTTTGGGTCTTTCCTTCACTTTATCTTAGACTTGGTAGACTAACTTGGATCTGAATACGAGTAGCTCACCATGAGCCGTAAGCCAGGGTATGATTCATACCATGGACTCATATGGTGGGAAGTGTTCAATCCTCTTTAGATTCTATTATGCCAGGGGTATGAATCATGGGTACCAGACGTATGCATGGATACGACATGGTTTGGAGAGAGTCGTACCATGGAAAATATTGGGTTAAAAGGAGATGGCCTTGGGTACGAGTGGTAGGTACCACTCGTATTAAAGGGTACGACTGGTATGTAGAGTCGTATCTCTCTGATGGGATTTTGGTGCAGTTTAAAGAAAGGCAATCTGGACATTTCACCCTTAACCTAATAAGGCCCACGACTTTTAAGACACTTGGGAGGTAATTTTCCCTATTATTCTATTCTTTAACAATTAGAAAACACTCTCTATTCTCTCTAAAGTTCTTGGACAAAGGAAGCTAGGGTTTCATCTTAAGGATTAATTTGGGGCTTGTGTTGGTGATTTCTTTCCATTATCTACTCAATTTAAGGCATGTTCTCTTCCCTCATTAGTAATCCAACTAAAGGTGTGGTTTTATACAATGTTTTCATGGTTTGATTATTGTATGGTTTTGGGTTTTCAAATATAATTTAGGGATTTTGGTTATGGTTTTCCCATGTTTTAATTATGCTTTCATATGCTTTAATGGTGGTTTTGGATAATTGGTTGCATGGGAATGGGTATTTGGTAATTGGCTTTGGTTTTGGAAATACAATGCCCCCAATGTGTTTGATAAAATGCCTACGAGAATGTTTTCACTACATTGTTGGATTTTTTAATGGAACTTATGCATGGTTTAAACTTGGTAATGGAACCCGAAATGGTTAAATGGTTTGGAATGGTCAAAATGGGATGGTTTTTGGTTTAACAATTATGCTTGTGGGGTACAATAGAATCCCCCAAGTAATCATGATATTGGAACACTTGTGGGGTACATGGGACTCCCCCAAGTTAATTGAATAATGCTATCTATCGGTACATGGGAATCCCTTAATCTCAAAAAGGTTTGGCTAGGGACAATACTTACATGTTATAGTTGGTATGAAGATACTACTATGTATATCCTCGGTTAATAACAATGGTTTGCTTTGTTGGAAATGGTTTTAATTGGGCAATAAAGGCAGGGTGTGATAGGTAACCGTGAAGGTGGGAGTCCAACGGATGAACACTGGAAATTCATATTTGCCGACATGAGTGGTAGGTCATGGTGACCTTATATGATACTCAAGGTACACAGGAATCTCGTAAGTACTCTGTACATATGTATCATGGAGAGTGAAGGGTACTTGGGAATCCCTTACTCTTATGGTATCTTCGGTTCGTGTAGCTACATGCATCAGGGCCCGTTCAGGGGGTTACACTGGACCCATATTGTCTGTGGGTGGTTAAGGATGGTTAATCTACACATACCCACGTTAATGGTTTTAAATTCATGTGAAGCCCGATTCCCTTTCCCAGCACGATTATATATATATATATACATATATATATATATTGAATTTAATGGTATCACTCAAGAGAAAGCTCATAAACATCTTTACCTTGTTTTTCAAAAAGAAAATGATATTTTGATTTTTCTCAAAATGATTTTATTCCTTGTCAATAACATATTGAAAGAATTTTTGAACTTCTGCCTATTCCAAATCAACTCAAAATACTAGATACTTTACCTAGGATGTTGCCTTACCATATTGGACCCTTAGGGGTTGCACCATAAGTGAGGGACCAGGTCCCTTAGTGTCAATCTCAAGCGATATACCAGTAGAGCAACTATGAGGTACAAACCAACATGGAAAAAACCTCGAATTTCTCTTACAAGCATCAAAGAAATCCACTATAATCAACCTCCTAATTATAGTCTAGATTTCGGCCTACCTCTAGGCTCCTTTCGCTTATAGAAACTCTATTACAAGCTCATCTTGGTAACTTTACCAAGGACTGTCTCTACTTATTAACTCTAATCAGCAACACCGCTTAGAAAACTCTACCCAAGCAAATCTCTCAAAAAGAAAACACTAATATTATAGCATGAGTAGTTCGGTTACAATTCAGTACTCACTCATAAACTATTACAAAGTGTTCATAAAGCTAAGAGCTTGAGAAGTAATGAAATTGGGTTTTGTTTCCTCTCTTTTCTCTGTTTAGAATTTGTAAAAACTGATTGTTGAAGAATCATCTCTTTCCTTTTACAGTTAGGTGATGATTAGAGCTTGAAAGATCATTGGACCGGCTATCCAAGTTAGTACAGAATATCACAAAATTGCACCCGCAAGTTTGTTACACAAGATGACAAAACTCGACAGAAGATGCATGCCAGCTGTACTGTACTTTACACGTCCAGGGACCTAGTCCCTCGTAGTTTAGCTGCTCATTATCAAAGCTACGTATAGCAATTCCCCCCCCCCCCTTTGATGATGAAAAACCAAACCATAAAATTTGAGAATTGGTGCACATTCATCACATTTAATCAGAGTGATTACCACTTGAGGATGAATGTTCCCCCTATCACCAAGCTTCCTCTATTATGCAACATAGGGACCTGGTCCCTTATTGTCATTTTGCAACAAAAATTTCCCAATAACATCATGCACCTTCAATTTGTGCATTAGTATCTTCCCCCTATCATCATGCACCTTCAATTTGTGCATTTTCATTTCTCCAGTTTAGTAAATATACTCATACACTCCTGGTTCTTATATATGAAGTCAGTATTCCCCCTTTTGGCATTATTTTAAAGGATTGACAGTAAACCATAAGTAAGGATAAGTGCAAGGTAATTAACCCATATCCACTGGGGAAATACTAACATGAAGATAACTTAAAATAAGGAGATCAATTGAAGATCATGTAATACCCCGGAAAATTTTTCGTTGAAATTTTGTGCGTAAACGTGTTGGGTTCTATCTTCTAGAATGAATTATAAATTTTCCGTGCGGAATGTCTTATATTATGATCCACCATTGCGTGGAGTATCGAATAATATTTCCAACAATATGTGGATCATAAAAAATGGACACCCGAGCGACGAGTTATGAACATTCCGATCGAACCGTGAATAGTAGTGAATAGTAAAACGTGCAGGAAAAAAAGTACTGAGGCCTGGCGTATTTTTTCTCCAACTTTAAACAATCATAACTACTTGTACATAATGATATGAGTGATCTACTATATATCAAATGAAAGCCCTGTGAGTCCTCTTTCCGATGAAATTGGTTTCATCCAATTTTTCTATCGGAGCAAAAAGTTATGGTCGATCTACTTCAGCCTATCAAAAGTGAATTTTTGGGTCAACTTCAAACGATCATAACTCCTCGTACACAATGATCTGGGTGAGATACTATATATCAACGGAAAGATATGAGAGTCATATTTCTAATTAAATTAGTTTCATCTAATTTGGATAACGAAGTAAAACGTTATGGTTGATCTACTTCAGACTATCAAAACAGTCCACCAAAGGACAGATTCGAGAATTATTTGATTTTTAGGGGAGTTTTGGTCAATCCCCCTCACCCAAAATCCGTCCAAACCCTATATTAAAGCCTATTAGAAGCATTATATGTTATATTTTATCAAATTCCCTCAAAAAGAAAACCCTAAGCTCCTACATCCAACTTCAAGAACCTCCAAAGTTCACCATTAATTCTGCAAATTTATTCAAGATTCCAAGTTCCTAGTTCAAGAACTCCAAGAACCATCATTCAAAGGCACGATTAACATCTCAAAAATGAGTATCGATCTAATGTTCATCATTCAAGGTATGTGGGGTTTTTCAATAAGAACAATCTTTCATTCTTGTGCCCAAAAGTAATTTTCTTTACGAAGCTATGATCTTTATATGTTTATTATGATTTTGGAGCATGAACTTATATTCTATCTTGGTTATCTTGAGATTATGATATTTATGACTTTGAAAAGTCGAATTTATATAAAATTATGACTTAAAGCATGATGCTTGAAAGAAATTTACTATGATTTTAATATTTGGTTCTTGAACCCCAGTTGAAATTGTCTTTGAGAAAATATGTGCTATATGCACGTTGATGTTGAATATTTGAGATGTTTTGAATGATTTGACCTTTTGGTCGTGAATGAGTTATTTTGAACTCGACTATGAAAGAAATCCACGTTTTTATTGATTATGATAAAGGGGTAGCAAATTGGCTCCCGATGAAAATTATTGAAGTGTTTATTGTGTATTTTCTTTAATGTGAGCCTGAGGCTGATTTAAATTTATGAGCTAAGTTCGGGAGTAATCTTTAGCACCGAGTGGGAGGTATAAAGTGACCTTACTTACCTAGAACTACGTGCCCCCATAAGATGTGAGCCTGAGGCTGATTTATATAGTGATCACTAGTGTTTTTGAATTGATACTGGAAGTCCTACTCCGATGGCAAGGATAGGACGGCTCTCCCCAACGTGGGTTGAAAGTTGGACTCCATGTAGCTCGCATGGTTTATGTCGGTTATAGGATCTCCCAATGTGTGTATGTGTACTCTTCTATCTGAGATGAAAACATATTTGCTTAAAAGGCTGAGTTTGAGAAAGTCATTATTCTTAAAAGATTTAAGGAATATATTCTAATGAGAATTGACATGAGATTTGATTGTTTTGATGATTTGAAATTGAGATGAAAGTGAATTGAGAACTTATTGTAATGACTCACTTGTTTTACTTTACATGTATTATTCATCCATGATTTTGATGATTTAATTCGAGCTGAGTGAGTCATCTATATCAGCATGCATAATTTTATAAACTGTGATGATATTAAGATATTATTTTATATATGCATTGCACCCCCATACGCTCGGTATCTTTCCATGGTACTGACCCACATATTCGTATGTGGGCTACATTTTCTCGGAATGTAGGTACAAGGTATAGTTGCACCTTCGGATCCAGTCAGTTCGTGGTATCCAGTCAGCAGGTGATGAGTCCTTTTGATTCAAGGGCTTGGGTTAGTTATGCAGAGTTATAGTGTTGTATTTTCTTTATTCAGTCATATTGAGTTGGGGTAGTTGGGAGTAATGACCCGGCTACCTACAGTCAGTACTAGTAGAGGCTTCATAGACAGTCAATAGAAGTTGATGTATTTTGTTTCAATTTTGGTTGTAAAGGCAGAATTGTAATCCTGTAAAATTCCATTTTTGTATCGATCAGATTCAAAAAGGAGTTAATTTCTGCTGATTTGTATAGATTTGTATTTTTATTCAGTTGCTTATGATTTATGCCAGTAGAAGGGTTAGCTTGGGGTCACTTGTGATCCTAAGCACCGTGTGACGTCTCGGGACCCGATTTTGGGGCGTTACAGATCACAAATAGAATTCATTCATAAGATAAGTTTTAGTACCAGTACAGTCATATTTAAAATAGTTCATAAAACATACTTCCTTTAAGAGCCAACACAAGGAGCAAAATAGGAAACTAACACTGAATAGTTTTGAGGATAGGGATAATAAGACAAGTAGAGAGAGGTTTTTCTAAAAAGGACTTAAGTAGAATTTCCACTCTTGAATTTTCAACATTATGAGCATCCAACAACTATTTGGTTATAGCCTTTACCTCAACATTCAGTTCCTAAACTTCACCACTCAGTTCTACTCCCTTCTCTAGGAGTGTTACATTTTTTGCTACAAGTTCATTTATGGGACCTGGTCGTTAAGAGGACAACTTCTGATTTTGCAACTTTGGGTGCACTATTTCAGCATCTTTGGCAGTCAATTTGATCCTTAATTCCACTATTTCCTTTCCCAACTTTTCTTGAACAGCTAGCAACTCAGACAATTGAGACACAGATCTAAATTTTCCCTCTATCCATTCATTCTCCACAAGTGTTGTCAAGCTGATCATCTGTTTGGCTGTCCCAGGTATTCCCTTAGTCCACAGACTCCATAATGCTCAAATACCTTGTTCAAAATATATCCATATGGCATTCCATGTTTGCCTTTTTTTCATTAATTACCTTATGCATACTCTATCATTAGATATGGAAGGCTTATCAATTCAAACTTGATTAAGGACTCAATTAAGAACAAGTCAACACTAGAGGCGATTGTTCTTTTTTTTAGACCTTGGCAACAGGACCTTGCTGATGAACTCAAATGCTAGCTAACAATCACTTTTTAGGAACTTTTTTTTTACTATTGTTGTTGAGGTCCCGTCTACCTTTGATGCCTCAATCATGAATTCAGTGGTTGGTCATTGATTTAAAACAGTTCTTACCCCTACAACAGGCACATCTAGGATCCTTCCTGGAATTTCTTCATCCAACTTAAGAACTTTTTCTTGCACTTGAGCAGTCAAACTCAATCCATCATCTGAGGATTCCATGGAGTAGCAGAATTCTCTCACCTCTCCTTCGAACACAATAGGAATTGGTTCTTCCAGCAAGTGCAACCAACTCTGATGCCTCACATATTCTACTTGTTCTACCATCCCAGGCTTTTTATAAATTTTTGGATCAAACACTCTTGCTGACAGAAATTTATATATTGTCCGATTTCTAATCCTTTTTTCTTTGAATATATCTTTCCTTTCCTCACTTCTTTCCTTCCACTTGGTCCCACTACTTGGTTCTCCTTTTTTATCAGTCTTTTTATTTTTGGAACCTGGTCTCTTAGAGTCCACCCTTTTCTTGACAACTATATTTTTCTGTCTCATTCCAGTACAACTTCTAATTTTTTACTTAGAGGACCTAGTCCTCTCACCATCCTTAATTTCCAATGTTCTTTATTTAGTAGTTTCAATAGCCACAGACTCAATGTCCTCCTCTTTTCAACCTCCACAACTTCCATATTTTCTTTCTCATCCACCGCTAAGGATTTATTCAGCCATCTTATTTTCATGGTTGAATATCTATTAGCCTTCATGGAATCTTCCATCATTTTCCTTTTTGAACCTCTTTTCGAATTGGTTTTGATTATTTTCTTTTCAGAGCTTGTCATTTTCTTCTTTCCTCTACTTCCCTTAATTTTTTCACAGTCCATCTCAGAGGTACTTTATCCTCATATTTCTCATTTTCTTTATTTGTAAGTGGCAATAGGCCAACTCCTCTATTTACTTCATCAATATTACCTACCTTTTGTCCCACTCTATCAATAAAGATTTATTTGGTGTCATGTGTAAGAAGAAGTAGATTTTCGGCTTCCCAGTTCTCATTTGAAAAAAGATTAACCTTTTTTTACCAGAATTTCTTCACCAAAAAACTGAGCAAAGATAGGATTTGAATCTAAGGGTGTGGGAGAACCAGGTGATTTAAGTGTTTCAGAATAGTCAACTTTTTTAGATGACCCAGCAAATTGGAAGCTTTTAGATGGATTTAAATTTCCTAGAGAAAAAAAAAATCTCAGATTGATAATTTTCTTGGTCTATTGGTGGCCCAAACCCTTGATTTGGCTTATCTTATAGGATTGGTTGATCATAGACTTCCAGGGATAAGGAGGGTTCAATGGAGACCTACTCAATTTTGGGTTCTGAACATTCTAAAAGAGATTCAGTTAGGATAAATAACTCAATTTGCTTTTGGGAACTGGAGGAGATGATTTCTATAGCTCTATTTTTAGAAGAATCAGGGTGTTTAACTCAGGAATATCCAGGTTGACTCTCTGAGGTTTTATTTTACTTTAGGGTCTTTTGTTGGGTTTGAAGAAGTAGTAATGTCATCCATTTTTTATTTTGTGGAGCGAAAGAGAGTAAGGGACCAGATTGATTCAGAGAAGACTAGAGGATTTGGAAGGATGATTCTGACAATTTTTTAGAATAAAGAACAAAAAGGTCTAATTTTTCAAAATGTTTTTTTCTCGGACCAATGTCATTTAAAAATTTCCTCTTGATATGACATGTCCATACCTAAGAAGTGTGATACCTTGTTTTGTACAGAAATATGATGCTTTTATAGGGGAAGACATATATGGCCTTTACAAATAAAATTTTATGAATATTTTGAGCTTCTTGTAAAGGTACTAACCTGAGTGATAGGAACAAGACCCTTCTCCCTTTTTGACTGAATTTTGTACTTGTGATTGCTTTGACTGTTCTCCTCTTAATTTGTTCTCATGAGTATATATCTGCGAGGGTATTGAGCAGTGTTATATTATCAGACACTTATTCTACCAAGGATACTTTCCTCTTTAGCATAGCCAATTCTTAGAGTAACACTTATTCAAATATCGACTAATTTGGATTAATCAATCTATGATTCGACCTCTTGTTGAAACTTCTTCTTTTTAAGAAAAAACTTCTAGGAATCAGGTCTCTTGAAATCAAATAGTTCAAGATATAACACTACCACCTTGGATTGCCTTGAGAGAGAGAACATAGTCAGATCTTCAAAGATTAACCATTGAGCACTAACTTTTAAAGAACATTTTTGACTCCAGTCCTTTTTTTCCAGTCAGGAACTATGATTACATGCTTGATTTTGGAGCCCACTTAAGTGAATTCCCGTTAAGAAGACAATAGTGTGACCAAAAATTTCTTGTCACATCTAGGTAGAGAATAATTCTTTATCTTATTCAAGTACTTGAATCTATTTGGATGTGTATTCTCTTCCCATACATATCTGAATTTTATCATTCTATCACTTTCCCAACTTTGACAAATCCCTTTAGAGTGCCCAATTTTTTATGATTGTCCTTTTTTTCCTTTCCATATTTATTTGTATTGGACTCTAAAGACTTCAAGATCAAGAATCTTTTATTTTCTACTTCTTTTCTTTTCACCCCTGGATTAGTTATAACTGTCATAATAACCAGATCACTCTAGGTATGAACCTTTTAGAGTGAACTCAATCTGACACCAATTATTGGAACCCTTAGAGGCTTCACCACAAGTGAGGGACCAGGTCTCTCAGTGTCAAAATCAATCGATAGACCAGTCGAGTAACTATGAGGTACTAAAAATTAAAGGCAGTGCAGCAAAAGTAAAAACACAAGTTCTTAACGTGGAAACCCAACATGGAAAAAAACACTGCTTTCCCTCAAAAGTATTAAGGAAATCCACTATAATCAACCTCCTGATTACAGTCTAGATTTCAGCCTACCTCTAGGATCTTTTTTCTTATAGCAATTCCACTACTAGCTCATCTTGGTAATTCCTCCAAGGACTTTCTCTACTGATTAACTCTAATCAGCAACAATGCTTAGATAGTTCTACCTAAGCAAATCTCTTAAAAAGAAAACACTACTCTTATAGCATGAGTAGTTCGGATACAATTCAGCACTCACTCAAGAACTAGTACTATTTAAGCTTTCATAAAGCTAAGAGCTTGAGGAGAAATGAAATAAGGTTTAATACCTCTTTTTTCTCTATTTAGAATTTAAAAAAACTAATTATTGAATAAGCATAGCATTCCTTTTATAGTTGGGTGATGATTAAGGATTGAAAGATTATTGGGTCAGCTATCCAAGTCAGTATAGAATAGCACAAAATAGCACTTGCAAGTTTGTTACACAAGATGAGTACTGTACTTTGCACATCGAGGGACCTGGTCCCTCGTAGTTTAGCTTCTCATTATCAAAACTATATATAGCATATCATCCATCATAGGTGAACTAACACTTGGTTCGACAAAGAAATTAAACCAAAATAAAGAAAAAATATTTAAAAAAAGTGAATTTTTTTTTGTTCCTTGGGAAAGAATAGAGTTTTGAAGAAAACCCTTGGAGTTTATTGGGCACGTATATAAGAAAGACGATAAGAGCAATGCACATCAATCTTGTAAGCATCACCCAAAATACACCCTCAATACTAATCCAATCATAATCGGGTATCACATTAATATTAAGCGCATGAAACAATCCCGAAAAGGTCAATCTCCAATATCATCATTAAAATACCCAGCAAGGGGCCCATCCAAAGCAATGTCAATCATGAATAACAAGCCCCACAAGGGCTGAATAAGCATCAAAATGTAAGAACAAATAGAGAATATCTCCATAATTCATCCATCCAATGCCATCATATGAAATCAAAAGGTGCAGACTGTCTAATTTAAATGTAGAATAAGATGCCCCACCCTCACTAAACATCATTTTATTGTCCCTAATGCAAATATTGTCACTAAATGTAGAATAAGATGCCCCACCCTCACTAAAGACTCCCTGTGGTGCACTAGGTATTTGGGTTTATGTCAGTGGATGGTCATACTATCTTACTAGGATCCTCATCAGATTGATCTCCTCTAATTGGTTTCAGGTCTACTACAAAAGGTAACTCATCATCATGTCGGGAGCAATAACTAGGCCCAACCATCCTTCTAGCTCAACCTATGCTTTTTACTTTCAATCCTTGTTGAACTCATTTATAGGTTGATTCTTTACTCTTTTTAGTCATAGCTTGTGCCTTGACCTTATCTAGAGCGGTGCCCTTCTTACCATCCTGTGACAAAGTTATCCTTGGACATATACCTATGAAAAAAAGAACAAAACCAAAGTAAAAGAAAAAGGATAAAACATGTAATTGAGATTTTCATAAATCATGAAGGAAAATAAAGCAAAATAAAAATGTAGAGTGCAACATAACATGGTCAATACAATTCATGAGCCTATTTCATCACAACAATCCACCATTGAGACCAACATTGCCACATTATCTTCATATTTTGCCAATTTTGGCTCATCGAACATCCATGGCATCAATAAAAACAAAAATGACCCTATACCCTTAAGAATGGTGTCACCTGATCTATTATAGGGCAAGGTAAGAATTCATGTTTCTCGGGTTACTCATACTTCACCTATGAATTTTATGGTAAGCATATTTACTAACTAAATGGAAGCAATATTTGTCAACAACTTCAATGAAAACCAACCAACTTTCTACTATTAAGGATCAATTGGACTCATATTTATGCCTTATCAATGAATACATTATCCCTCAATAACATTCAAAATATCCCTCTCTCATTGACGTTTAACAAACATATGGTGTGCATGAAAGATAAGAGCTTGGAAAATAGAATAAAAGCACATGTGAGCAAGACCAATTCAATAATTCATCACAGAACACACCATTGATGCTCATATTTACCCCACTAGATTACCCACCACTCAATTTAGAAAACAAACCTCATATGGATATTCATCGAACACATAGTGTGCACTGAAAGAACTGCCAATTAAGCATGTAAAAAAGATGCACACATTCTATAATCTTCACTTCAAAAGTCACAATTCACAAAAATAAGCTCAAGTAAGTCAAATTTCAAAGCAAAAGGTACCATGGAAGTGAAACACCACTTAAAATTTAAAGAGAATTCAAATAGAAAATTTTCCTTGAGTCGACTGTTGAGCCTTCACAGTCGACTTACCTACAAAACATAATACTTGACAAAGTAGATTATATTTAAACAAATAGATAAGTAAATAAGCACTTTAAAATAATAACACAAAGATTTATCCTGATTCGCAGCACCAATATGGTGCCTACTTCCAATCCCCTAGGGTTTCAAAGTTTCCTTGGATCTTTTCAGAGTAGAGTCTAAGTACAATGATGGTGAACAAGCTCTAAAAACTTTTTTTTTCATATCTTGTGAAATGGCCTCAATCGGTATGACAAAGTTGACTCGATCTTATTCTTGTGTAACTATTGGAAACTAAGAAGTACAAAGCTCTGCGAGACTAACATTGAGACACATTATGATTCTTCTTTGAAGTTGGGAAGTGCTTCGATATTCATTCTTCTCTTTTATATTCTTCAGATTCTTTGGCTTCTATTCTTTATAATAAAACCCAAGAGATTTCTTATCAATCAAGGATTTAAATTGACTCCTTGATTGAGGGATGGCACCGTAAAGTATGTCCGTATGTGGTGTAGCCTTCACATCCGTACATGTCCATATCAGATATGTCTATGTAGAGGGTGTGGTCTTCTTTTCTTTTGCTTTTATTTTAATTGTTTTGTTTTCCATAAATTTGGGAATTCGATGATCTCTGTGATTGATACTCTTCCAATCTTGGTGCTGGTTTTTTTGTGACTGAATCCTTGCTTCCTTTCACGGATATTCTGATTGATTCCTTAGGGATATTTTTTAGCTTTCATATCTTCAATATATCCTGCAAGATATTTATTTATTAGTTTTTCCTTATTAAAACATATAGTGAGAATATGGGTCTAACAATCTCCATTTTTTTTAATAATGACAAATAATAAACATCAGTTAACTTCCTTGTTGGATTGTTGACTTAATCCCCCTGACTTGGAAGCACCTCTGATGCTCCTTCCTTCTTTAAGCATTAGTTGACTCTTATCCTTTGATAGTTGACTTTCTACCCCTAACTTACAAGTACCTCTGATGTTCCTTCCTTTCTTGAGCATCAGTTGACTCTTATTTTGATAGTCAACTTGCTTTCTTTGACTTATAAGAACTTCTAATGTTCTTATTTTCTCCTTCTTTAGACATAATCAGAAAAACAACATAGCATACAAGAAAAAATTAGCAGACATATAGTAGGTAAATATGCAAATGAATTACCAAAAGACTAAACAAAAAGTAAAAAGTGTGGCAGACAATGTGCAAACATCATTTTACAACAAACAAAAGAAGAAACAGGGTCCTCTTTTGAATAAAGCCATCATTTAACACTTGTCCAGGAAGTATGTGAGGGTATTGTGCATGTTATGGAAGAATCGTTCATAAGAGTTTTTAACATTCTTAGAAAAAAAGGAGTAGAAGTTCTGGACGGATATTGCAAGGTCATCATTTGAGGAGTTGACATCAATCTTAAGGGATTCCATGTGGGTAAACACTCTAGTGAACATCTTAATGCCTTCTTTCTTGAATCCGCCAATGGTTATTCGTACCTTGCCTACAACGGTGCTCGTTCTCTTTCAAAGATCCAATATCTTGAAAGTCAACTCCTGAAGCATCATCACTCCTTCCTCAACAGTTTGTAGGCTCTCCTTAAGTTCCTCCAAATCCTTCAATAAAGGAAGCGTGAAGTTAGAAACAAACTTGCTTACATTAGGGAGGTCTAATTTATATCGGGCAGAGTCCTTTTTATACCATTAATTTTCTACCAAAATGTAGCACATGCTGACGATAGTTTTGGAGTCATAAGTAGTAAAGACTTCCACCGGGGGATATATAGAGAGGATAATAGAGTAATATAAGAGAATTCGGGTAATCAATGGTCCATAAGGTAGGCTGGAGAAGGAATGAGCATCGGAATTACTCTCAAGCATATATTCACAAAACCAATCAACCCAATTTATCTGGAGCTTTTTCACTATGCAATATAGGACAAACACATCTAGGTAGGTTATGATGATAAGGGAGCCCTTTCTGGGGATCAGTGTGGTGGTGATAATATAGGACATTATGCAATGCTTAAAGTAGAGAGACAGGGGACCAAACCTAGAAGACATTGTGTTCGGGTCAAACAAGGTCTTTCTCGCTTCTTCAAACCTAACTTTAAAATCATCGGGCTAGGAACCATTAATTAAGGGAATTATCCCAGAGAACTTTGTATCAAACACCTTTTCAAACAAAAAATCATTGAGTATGATCTGTGTGCCAAACAAAAGAGTATAATTTGCCGCTGTCAGGAGAGAGACAGAGATAGGCATAGAATATTCGAATAGGGTCCTCATAAACTTTAAGTTCTCATTGACAAAAAAACAGTGGAAAATCTTAAAATTTAAAGAAGTGACTGACATTGCAATGAGCTTCTTTTAATTGGAAGAGGTTTACTACCCGAATGTGTACCATAGAGCAATTTTTTAAGGTGATGAACTTGTCTTCTTGCAAGTAGGTCTAATACTTATGCATTTAATTTAGATAAAAAAGATCCAGAGGGTTTAAATGAGGTTTATTGATCAAAAAGGTTGGACTACGGGAAGAATGTTATTTTGGTAATAGTTGACTGTCGAGAGTGGCACAAAGACTCATTAAAGGATTAGAAGATGATGAAATAGTTATCAGAGAGAGGTTCTGGAAGGAATTTGAATAGATTTGACATTGAGCAAGTTCTGGTCATTGGAGAGAAGTATTGAATAAGGTTTTTGAAAGGATAGAGATAAAGGTGAAGAGATGGATAGATGAAGAGGGGTGAATCAATTGAGGGGAATATGAAGGGAGGTGAAATGAATGAGGTTACTACTAAGGTAAAAGGACAACAGAAAGATGGTGTTGGGAAGATAAAAGGGTAAAAAGTCTACAAAGGTGGCATAAAAAAGGGAAAATTAATGATGACACTTTTTAAAAAAAGGTTTTCCAAAAATAAAAAGAGTAATAAATAATAAGGCAGTTAAAAAGAATTTGTCTAAAGATAAAACTTAAGAGTCATTAATGTTAATAATACCATGTATTTTCTGAAGGAAACAAAATCTTTCTTCTAACAAGGGTTTGGTAAAATATTTGCCAACAGATTTTCAGAATCAACAAATTTTAGGGAAACCATTTTCTACATAATGTCGAATAAAATGATGTTAAATATCAATGTTCTTAGACCTAGAATGATTATATTTAGACAAGATAATAGCACTGGTATTATCACACATTATAGGTACAAATTCAAAAGATAATTTAAAATCAAGTAGTTGGTGCATAATCCATAAAATTTGAGTACCACAACTTCCAACAGCTATATATTCAGCTTTAGTTGTTGATAAAGCAACTGAAGTTTTTTTCTTGCTAGGCTACGAAACCAAGGAATCACCAAGAATTTGGCATGTTCCACTAGTGCTTTTCCTATCATTCTTATCACTTGCAGTCAACATCTGAATATCTAATTAAGTCAAAATAAGAGAAGCGAGGGTACCATAGTCCAGTATCCAATGTTCCAATGAGATACCAAATGATTCTTTTGATGGCAGAAAAATAGGACTCATTAAGAGCCAACTAGAACCTTGCACACTAACACACACTGAACATAATGCCTGGTTAACTAGAGGTCAGGTATAGGAGTGATCCAATCATTCCCTTATATGTATTTTCATCAATATCTTTCCCAGATGAGTCTGAATTAAGACCTATGGATGCACTCATTGGGGTTCCGTGGGCCTTTCCTTTTTCTATGCCAAACTTTTTGATAAGTTCGATTGTGTATTTGGCTTGACTAATGAAAGTACCTTTGGGAGTTTGCTTGCTTTGTAATCCTAAGTAAAATGTGAGCTATCCCGTGAGGCTCATTTCAAATTCTTATTTCATCAGATTAGCAAACTTCTCTCACAAAGAGATGTTAGGACTACCAAAAATAATATCATCAACATAAATTAGCACAATGAGAAAATTTGGGTCAAGCTTTTGTTTGAATAGAGTTGTACCAATTTTGCATCTTTGGAAATTATTAGTTAACAAGAAAGTATTCAACCTCCCATACTAAGCCTTTGGAGCTTGTTTGAGATCATAGAGTGTTTTTGATAATTTAAAAACATGATTTGGATAAGATGGATATTCAAAACTGGGTGGTTGTTTTATGAAAAATTCTTCATGAATAAATCCATTTAAAAAGGCACTTTTGACGTCCATTTGATATAGCTTAAAGTATTTGAAGGCATCAAAATCTAACAAAAATCATATTGATTCTAACCTTGCTACGGGAGCAAAGGTTTTATCACAATCAATACCTTCTTGTTGGGAGTAACCTTGAGCTACAACTTTGGACTTGTTTCTAATAAATTTACCTTTTTCATTCAATTTGTTTCTATAGACCCCTCTGGTTCCAATTACTGAGTAGTTCTTGGGTCTCTCAATAAGAGTCTAGACTTAATTTCATTTAAATTGGTCCAATTTTTCCTTCATGTCCTTGACCCAAGATTCATCTTTAAGGGCCTCGTCAGTCTTTTGGGTATGATTTGAGAAACAAGGGCAACAGATGCTTTCTTTCTTAATAAGGATCTTGTTTGCATCCTATCATCTGGATTTTTGATGATAAAATCATTTGGATAGCTAGCATAGTGTTTTCATTCTCTTAGAACTATTGTTTTGTCTATTTCAACTGTAGGAGTCAACTCTAGAGAAGATGTAGTTGACTTATCTATTGAATGCTCTAAAGTTTTACTAGCATTGGCTCCAGATTATAGATCATTCATCTATTCTTCATCAATACTCAAACTCATAGGAGGGTAATTAGTTTCATTAAATACGATATGCATAGATTCTTCAACACATAATGTTCTTTTATTAAAAGCTCTATCGGCATGACTGGTGGGAGAGTACCCAAGAAAAATACCTTCGTCTTTTCATGGATCGATTTTTCCTAAATTATTCTTACCATTGTTATGGATTAAGAATTTGTATCCAAAAGGATGAAAGAAACTAATATTTGGCGTATTCCCTTCCCAAGCTCATAAGTAGTCTTCTTTTGAATAGGTCTGATAAGGCATCTATTGATAATATGACAGGTTGTGCTTACTACCTCTGCCCAAAAGTAATCTGGAAGGTTATGTTCTAGTAGAATGGTTCTTGTAGTTTCTTGAAGAGATCAATTTTTTTGCTCCACCACATAATTTTTTTGAGGAGACTGAGGTGTGAGAAGTTTAGAGAGTACCCATTTTGAGCATAGTATTCCTCAAAAGCATTATTTTCAAATTCTCCTCCATAATCATTATGAACATAGTTGATGAAGTATCCAGCTTCCCTTTGTACTTTTCTACAAAATATCTCAAATTTCATAAAAGCCTCATGCTTATGAGCGAGAAACATTACCCTAGTAAATTGGAAATAATCATCAACAATAACGAAAAAATATTTTTTCATGCTAATACTTGTGGTTTTAGTGGGTCCAAACAAATCCATGTGGATTATTTGAAGGGGTTTTGTAGTCGAGACAATGTATTTGACTTTGAATGATGCCTGAGTTTGTTTACCCAATTGGCAAGCTCACAGATGTGATCCATCTCAAACTTGAGTTTTGGTAAACTATAACGCCCTAAATTTGGTACCTGGAATGCTACACGGTGGTCATGACCCCAAAGAAAACCAAGCTAACCCATGACTAATATCTATACCTATATACTGCATGATATACTATATAAATATGGAAACATGAACTGAAAGACCATAAGGTTCAAATATGTATCATAACTGATAAATCATAACATATGGATGGGGTATAAAATACCAAAAACACTGAAATAACTGTCTGAACATACTAGTTTTAAAAGCCTCTAACTGACTGAACTGTCTGAATAAGGAGTTGATGGGATAGGTCCCCAACTAACTCTAACTAATAAATTAATTAATAAGATAATAAAGAAATAATCATGTCCTCTAAGGATAAGGACTCACTGCTAACTGACTGCTGATATATGGAAACTACTAATGATCTGGAGCCGTGCTTCGAAACCTATGGTATAAAACACCATAGCGCAAATGCATCAGTTCTTTGAATGTACTGGTATGCATCTGAGGTAGTCTAAGTGCATGGGGTTCATATACATAAACAATACTGGCTAACTGACTAATATAAACGTGATAATACATGCATGAACACATAGTAACTATATCTGAGATCATGCTAACATGAGTTTACTGATAACTAACATGACTAATAACTGAGTTTTGATAACTGAAATAACTGATAACATAAGTGACTGTAGCTGACAGTCCTGAATCTGATGGAACTAGCTGAGTTTCATACTGTTCTGAGTTGACTGTATCTGATAGTCCTGAATTCTATAATTGAAACTGTTGGAAGTAGTTATCTAACTGGCATACCCCTAATACGCCATTATGGCTGAGTTGGGGTCCAATTTATAACCCCAATTGGAAGGGTGTCAATACCGCGCCATAGGTAAGGACAATCTGTGAGTAACCCTCATATAACAGGTAACTCTAGTGAGAACGGTGGGAACCCATATATAACAGGTTAAGCCACCTCATCTACCCTCATATAACAGGCTATGATGTCTCAACCTACGCTGGCTATGTATCTCTGGAATGCAAGGATTGCTTCTAAGAATCACACCCTCATATAAGAGGTGAGTTCCTAATCCTTGGGTTCACTCGGTGCTAATTCTTACTCCCATCTGAATAGACACTGAAAATGATTAGCTGATTTGGACTACACTGAATTCATGGAGTTTCGTTAACTGATGGAATACTATTGAGATTACTGAATTACTGAGCTTTCCTGATTCACATAATTGACTGATTCTATGGATCATGGCTTGACTGAGGATATTGTGAAAACATGACACTGGCTCTAGGCATACAGCTAACTTGTCAGGTACAAGTACCCCCAGGACTCGATAGAGGGAAATAGACAAGGCATGATATTCTTGAATACGTGACCAATATCAATAATACATAACACAATAATTATAGATATTTCATGGGCATTTGATTATCATAGCTTGGTAAGTGAATAATATAGCATGTATACATGCATAATTTCGTAAGGCTAACACATGAGCAATCCAACAACAATTTCAATACATGAGAATAACGTGGAAGTTATTTTGAACATAAGGTTAAAGCATACATTGTAATTTGGGTAATAATTTAGATATAGTGCATAATTTCTATCCTTTTAGGCATTTTATCAAACACCTTACATGCATAACTTAAGGCATAGGTGAAATCATAAAATTTCACATATCATAAACCACCAAATTCATGGTTTTCAATTTATATGCTAACGTATTTTTCATAATTTCACATAAGGATCCCAACATGGGAATCAAACAACAACCATCACATAACTTGAGCAACCTACAACATAATAATCATGATTCATAATTTAAAATAGGGTTCTTGAGATTTATGGATGAAAGGAATCCATAAATCAACACAACGCATACCTTAGTTCTTGGTTTAGCAAAGATTGACGGAGAGACTTTCTTGAAATTGAATCCCTAATTAAATCCCTAGCTTGTTCTTGAGAGAAAATTGAGAGAAACTAGTATATTTTGGGTAAAGAATGGCTAAATCACGTGTTATTGGGTTTAATTAGGGGTGGGAAATTAACTTTTTTAACCCTGGATGCATCTTTTAAAATTGGTGAAAATTTCCCGACCTTGACCCCTGGCGCGATACGGCGTTATCACATCATGTCACTAGAATTTGACAATTGGGAAATAGGGGAATGGCGCAATGCGGAGCCATCGCATTGCCACTTCATTTGTGACCTGAAAGTTTGGCGCGATGCACCACTATCGCGGACCCCTACTGGAATTTGACAAATTCTATTTTCTCTTGTGGCGCGGAGAGCCACTGACTAATATGGCATTGTTTTACGATGGGAACTTGAAATAGTCATTACTTCTTACCCGGTTATCGAATTTAGGTGAATCTTATATTGATGGAAAGATTATTGAATTTCCCACATAAAATAAAGTGAAAATCTTAAAAATTCCCCATGGAATAAACATCATTTAATTTAAAAGCTAATACTAAACATTCTTGGAATGAAATTAGTTAGGAAACTTCGGGGTATTACAATATCTCCCCTTTGGAAACATTTGTCCTCAAATGAGACTAACTGAGATGGGTGAAACGATGAGATAAAGTACATAATGACCATGAACAACTGAGGCATAACTGATATGTGTAAGATTTATACTGAAGCATGATTTCATGACTTAACTGACTCATGAACACATGACTGAGATTTCTGATAACTAAATTTCTCACTAGGAGAATGCATGTCTAATGCGTGAACACATGGATAATCTGATGCATGATCGTATGATTGAATATGCAGTGGTACTTATTACTAAGTTCACAATGGAAGTCTAAACATGAGACTGATACCAAGTCGTAACTGAAATCTGGACATGAAAATTGATAAGCTTAAGGAAAACTATTGCCTTGAGCTAGATCTAAGTTAGTGGGGAAGAGGTGAGGATACTTGGTACGCATATCTAATTATACTTCCCAAGTAGCTCCCTCTATGAACTGATTTTGCCAAAGAACTTTGACTAGAGGGATTTCTTTATTCCTCAGACTACGAGTCTGATAGTCAAGAATTTCGATTGGAATCTATTCATAAGAGAGGTTGTTCTGAATATCTTTGCTCTGAATAGGGACTACAACTACTGGATCACCTATGCACTTCTTGATCAAGGAGACATGAAATACTGGATGGACTAAAGATAGAATTGAAGTCAATTAGAGCTCATAATCTACCTTGCCTAAGTGACTGAGAATTTTGAAGAGACCTATATATCGGGGACTGAGCTTTTCCTTTTTGCCGAATCTCTTCACTCCCTTAATGGGAGAGATCTTTAGATATACATAGTCACCAACCTCGAACTCGAGTTACTTTGTACACACATCTGCATATGAATTTTGTCGGCTCTGAGCAACTCAAAGTCTTTCTCTGATCAAGTGAAATTTTTCTAAGGCATCGAATGCTAAGTCAGGCCCTATAACTGAAGCCTCATTAACTTAGAACTAACCGACTGGAGATCTGTACCTCCTACCATAGATATTTTCGAATGGAGCTATCTTAATAGTGGAATGATAGCTATTGTTGTATGCAAACTCAATCAAAGGCAAGTGGTCATCCCAACTACCCTTGAAATTAATTGCACACGCTCACAACATATCTTCTAGAGTTTGAATGGTCCTTTCTACTTAACCATCTTTCTGAGGATGAAAGGTTGTACTGAGATGAACTTGGGTACCAAGACCCTTTTGGAATACTTTTCAGAAGTGAAAGGTGAACTGGGTACGTCTGTCAGAGATAATGGATAACGGAACACAGTGCAATCTGACCAACTCTCTGATGTAGAGCTTGGCATAATCCTCGGCTGAATAAAAGGTATGGACTGGAAGTAAATAAGATGATTTGTTTATCCTAACTACAATGACCCAAACTGAATCATATTGATGACGAGTTTGAGGCAAACCCGTCACAAAGTCCATGTTCACTTCTTCCCACTTCCAGGTAGGAATATGAAACTCTTGTATGGACCCACTAGGCTTCTGATGCTCTATCTTAACCTGCTGACATGTAGAGCACTTAGCCACAAACTCTGCAATATCTCTCTTCTCCCACAACACCAATAGATTTCTACAAGTTGCGGTACATCTTTGTGGCACCTGGATGAATAGAGTAGCGCGCACCATACGTTTCTGCAAGAATTCACTGCCTCAAGTCATCTACACCTGGAACACACAAGAGAACCTGACAACGCAATACACCATCTCCCCTTTGGGAGAAAACCTTTACTTTATGATCCTTGACTAACTCTTTTAACTTGACTAGACTGGGATATCTATCTTGCTTTTCTTTCACTTCAGAAACTAGAGATGATTCAGAACTACTCTGAACTCATACATCACCCTTCTATGTAGTGACTAAGCAAACACCTAGTCTGGCAAGATGATGGACTTCCTGAGCTAACTTCTTCTTACTGTCCTCAACATGAGCAATACTACCCATAGACAGTCTACTGAGAGCGTCGTCCACTACGTTGGCCTTGCTCGAATGATAAAGGACACTCATGTCATAATCTTTCAAGAGATCTAACCACTTTCTCTGATGAAGATTGAGATCTTTCTGAGAAAAGACATACTGGAGACTCTTATGATCTGTGACACATCTACATGAACACCGTATAATGTCTCCAAATCTTTAAGGCAAATACTATGGATGTTAACTCAAGATCATGAGTAGGATAATTCTTCTCATAGGGTTTAAGTTTTCTGGAAGCGTAGGCTATGACCTTCCCATGCTGCATGAGGACACAACCCAAACTTACTCTGGATGCATCACAATACACTACGAACCCATCTGAACCATCTGGAAGAGCTAAGACTGGAGTTGAGGTGAGTCGATTCTTCAACTCCTGAAAACTCTTCTCGCAAGGATTTGACCACTAAAACTTGACTTTCTTCTGAGTCAATCTGGACATAGAGGATGCAATAGAAGAAAATCCTTCAACAAATCATCTGTAATAGCCAGCCAAACCCAAAAAACTCCTGATATCTGATAGAGAGATAGGTTGAGGTCAGTTTCTTATGGCTTCAGTATTTTAAGGATCAACCCTAATGCCATCACCGGAAATGACATAACCCAGAATGCAATTGACCTTAGCCAAAATTTGCACTTACCGAATTTGGCGAACAACTGATGATTTCTGAGAGTCTGAAGTACAATTCTGAGATGGTTTGCATGATCACGATCACTACAGGAATAGACCAGAATATCATCTATGAAGACTATGATGAACATGTTCAAGTACTTCTTGAACACACGATTTATCGAGTCCATGAAAGCTGCTGGGGCATTGGTAAGACCAAAGGAAATGACTAGGAATTTGAAATAACCATACCTAGTACGGAAAGCTATTTTCGGAATGTCACATTCTCTGACTCTAAGATGATGATAGCCGAATCTCAGGTCTATCTTAGAGAAATGGATGGCACCCTAAAGTTGGTCAAACAAGTCATTGATTCTGGGAAGTAGATACTTGTTCTTGATCGTGACTTTATTGAGTTGACGGTAATCTATACACATTCTGAGAGAACCGTCTTTCTTGTGCACGAATAAGGCTGGTACACCCCACGAGGACACACTGGGTCTGATGAATCCCTTATCTAAGAGATCCTTCAACTGCTCTTTCAGTTCTTTGAGTTTTGTTTGTGCCATTCTGTATGATGGGATAGATATAGGCTGAGTATCTAGAAGAAGATCAATATCGAAGTCTTTTTCCCAATCGGGAGGAATCCCTGGAAGATCTTCAGGAAAGACATCTGAATATTCACGTACTACTGGGACTAATTCAGGACTGGGAGTTTTGGAACTAGAGTCCTTAACTAGAACAAAATGATAGACACATCCCTTAGATATCATTTTCCTTGACCGGAGGTAGGAAATAAGCTGACCTCTGAAAGTGGATACACTACCCTTCCACTCTAGGACGGGTTCATTTGGAAACTAAAATTGGACTATTCTATTTTTTTAGTCGACTGCGGCATAGCAGGAATGAAGCCAATCCATGTCGAGAATGACATCAAAATTAGTTATCTCTAATTCAACTAAGTCTGCTGAAGTGACTTTTTGAAATATCACAACCGGGCAGTTCCTGTATACCCGTCGGGATATGATGGTTTTACCCACTAGGGTAGAGACTGAAAAGGGCTCTACTAGAATTTTGGGACTGGTTTCGAAATTGCCTGCTATATATGGAGTAACAAAAGAAAAGGAGGCTCCTGGATCTAGCAAAGGTAAACATGCACATGAAAGATCTGTAACATACCAGGAACTATATCAGGAGAATTTTCCTGATCTTTCCGGGAATAGAGAGTATAGAGTTTATTTGGGTGTTTCCCACTAGTAGCACTGGAAGTGGCACACTGCTGATTTGGGCAACAGAACTGAACTGAGGAATGGTTTTGCTACCCCTGAGGACCTGGTTGAGGACAGTCTCTAACTCTGTGTCCTGGCTTGCCACATCCAAAAAAATACCACTGCCAGCTCTGGAAATACCCTGATGGTGTTTTCCATAATTCTTACAAAGAGGATAGGTGCGGGCACTGCTAACACTTCCCTAAGACTTAGAGTCTGGCGCCCTATATTTGTTACCCTCCATGAACTTAGGAACTGGAGCACTGGCTGAGAAAAGAGCTGGAACGGATGACTTAGGATAGACTGAGAATGATTTCCTCCTTCTGACTTGGTCTGAGCAAAGTTGAAACTACTTGTCCTTGCTCTCTTATTATGTTTCTCCCTCATCTTAATCTTTTGATCCTCTATTTGCAGAGCATGAGTCATAAGCCTAGATAAAGTCATATCACTATTCAACATCGCAGATCTACACTCGTTAACCACACTATCATTTACCCTAGAAACAAACTTACTCATCTTGTCCCTACTGTCTGCAACCACATGAGAGGCATATCTGGCTAATTGAGTAAACTTAAGAGAATACTCTTTCACCGTCATGTTCCCCTGCCTGAGACTGATAAATTCTAACACTTTAGCCTCTCTCAGCTCTTTGTGAAAAAACCTATCTAATAATGCAGTGACAAACTCCTCTCACTCTATAAGCCATGCATCATCTGGCTTTTTTGACTTCCACTGTTTAAACCAAGTGTGAGCCACATTCTGCAACTGATATGCAGCTAGCTCAGCACTCTCATTAGGAGTAACCCCTATGATGTCAGTAACCTTCTGAACTTGATCGATGAATTCCTTGGGGTCCTCATCTGACTTAGATCCAAGAAAGGATGGAGGATTCATTCGGGTGAAGTCTAGAATCCTGGCTGCAGCTAAAGTGGCCACTGGGTTGGCTGGAAATGCGGCTGGTCATTCATTCAAAGCAGTAACTGACTGAGCAAGAGTAGTGAATGCAGCTCTAAACTCTGAATGAGAAACATGTTCGGCCAAAGGATCTTTGAGCTGAGGGGATGACTGATTCCCATTTCTTCATTTAGGAGGCATATTCTGTAGAAGAAAGGGAGAAACGGATTAGATTGAGAGATTGACTTGAGATTATGCTCACTAAAATGAAATGAATACTGAAATAAGGGAAACTATTCTTAAAACATCTCATAGCCTCCTGTACATAAATGTGGCGTGCAACACACCCATGTACAAGACCCTACTATATGCAGCTTTCAGACTTCCTAGGACACTATTGAACCTTAGGCTCTGATACCAAGTTTGTAATTCCTCGAATCTAGTACCCGGAATGCTACACGATGCTCATGACCCAGAAGGACCACAAGCTAACCCATGACTGATATCTGTACCTATATACTGCATGATATACTTTATAAATACAGAAACATAAACTGAAAGGCCATAAGGTTCAAATCTATAACATAACTGATAAATCATAATATATGGATAGGGTATGAAATACCCAAAACACTAAAATAACTATTTGAACATACTAGTCTAAAAAACCTCTAACTGATTGAACTGTCTGAATAAGGAGTTGATGGGACAGGTCCCCAACTAACTCCAACTAATAAATTAATTAATGATATAATAAAGAAATAATCATGTCCTTAGAGGATAAGGACTCACTGATAATTGACTGCCGATATATGGAATATACTGATGCTCTGGAGATCGTTCTTCAAAACCTATGGTATAAAATACCATAGCGCAAATGCATCAGTACTTTGAATGTACTGGAATGCATCTGAGGTAGGCTAAGTGCATGGGGTTCATATACATGAACAATACTGGATAACTGACTAATATAAACGTGATAATACATGCATGAACACATAGTAACTATATCTGAGATCATGCTAACATGAGTTTACTGATAACTAACATGACTAATAACTGAGTTTTGATAACTGATATAACTGATAATATGAGTGACTGTAGCTGACAGTCCGGAATCTGATGGAACTAGCTGAGTTTTGTACTGTTTTGAGTTGACTGTATCTGACAGTCTTGAATTCTATAACTGAAACTGTGGGAAGTAGTTATCTAACCGACATGCCCCTAATACGCCATTATGGCTGAGTTGGGGTCCAATCTGTAACGCCAATTGGAAGTATGTCAATACTGCACCACTGGTAAGGACAATCTATGAGTAACACTCATATAACAGGTAACTCTAGTGAGAATTGTGAGAACCCACATATAACAGGTTAAGCCACCTCATCTACCCTCATATAATAGGCTATAATGTCTCAACCTACGTTGGTTACGTAGTTCTGAAATGCAAGGATTGCTTCTAAGAATCACACTCTCATATAACAGGTGAGTTCCCAATCCTTGGGTTCACTCGGTGCTAAATCCTACTCCCATATGAATAGGCACTGAACATGATTAACTGAACTGGACTACACTGAATTCATGGAGTTCCATTAACTAACGAAATACTATTGATATTACTAAATTACTGAGCTTTCCTGAGTCACATGACTGACTGAGTTCTATGGATCATGGCTTGACTGAGGATATCGTGAAAACATAACACTGGCTCTAGGCATACAACAAACTTGTCGGGTACAAGTACCCCCAGGACTCGATAGAGGGAAAATGACAAGGCATGACATTCTTGAATACGTGACCAACATCAATAATCCATAACACAATAATTAGAGATATTTCATGGGCATTTTATTATCATATCTTGGTACGTGAATAAGATAGCATATATAAATAGAATAATTTCGTAAGTCTAACTCATGAGAAATCCAACAACAATTTCAATACATGAGAATAACGTGGAGGTTATTTTGAACATAAGGTTAAAGCATACATTGTCATTTGGGTCACAATTTAGCTATAGTGCATAATTTCTATCCCTTTAGGAATTTTATCAAACACCTTACATGCACAACTTAAGGCATAGGTGAAATCATCAAATTTCACAAATCATAAACCACCAAATTCATGGGTTTCAATTTATATTCTAACATAGTTTTCATAATTTCACATAAGGATCCCAGCATTGGAATCAAATAACAACCATCACATAACTTGAGCAACCCACAACATAATAATCATGATTCATAATTTAAAATAGGTTTCTTGAGCTTTATGGATGAAAGGAATCCATAAATAAACACAACACATACCTTAGTTCTTGGTTTAGTGAAGATTGATGGAGAGACTTTCTTGAAATTGAATCCCTAATTGAAACCCTAGCTTGTTCTTGAGAGAAAATTGAGAGAAACTAGTATATTTTGGATGAAGAATGGATAAATCACATGTTATTGGGTTTAAATAGGGGTGGTAAATTGACCCTTTTAACCCTGGATGCGTCTTTTAAAATTAGTGAAAATTTCCCGACCTGGACCCCTGGTGCGACGCGGCGCTATCGCGCCGTTTCACTAGAATTTGACAATTGGAAAATAGGGGAATGGCGCGATGCAGAGCCATCACATTGCCACTTTGTTTGCGACCTATAAGTTTTGCGTGACGCGCTACTATCGCGGACCCCTACTGGAATTTGACAAATGCAATTTTCTCTTGTGGCGTGGCGCGCCACTGACTAATATGGCTCTGTTTTACGACGGGAACTTTAAATACTCATATCTTCTTACCCGGTTTTTGGATTTAGGAAAATCTTATATCGATGGAAAGCTTATTGAATTTCCCACATGAAAAAATGTGAAAATATTAAAAATTACCCATGGAATAAATATCATTCAACTTAGAAGCTAATACTAAACATTCTTGGGAAGAAATTAGTTAGGAAACTTTGGGGTATTACACAAACCTTTCACCAGTTCCAGTCTAGAGAGTTTCTTAATGATATGCATACTATCATGAGTGTCATTGGTTTACACAGTGAGGTAGGTAAGGGTAGCAAAGTTAGGAATATTTAAAATATAAATATTATCAACACATTCACTAATAAAAGAAATGTCTAGTTTACATGTTTGATAGAGCAGCTTTCAACTTTTAATGAGACTCCAAATCCTATGTTACACAGCTGAATGATACTGACTAGGTTGTGTTTGAGGCTATCTATTAAATACACTTCAATAAGTTTGCACGAGGAGTTGAGCCTTACTGAGCCGACTCCGATGATGTTGCCTTTAGCATTATCACTAAATCTGACTGATCCTCCTTCTATTTTCATCAGAGAACAAAATTTTCTTTCTTTCCAGTCATATTTCTGGAACATCCATTATCAATGACATACATTCCCTTTTTATAGATTTTGTGGATGTGTTCCTCGCTTGATTCACCTTTTTCCATGAAGCATATGTTGGCTACTTTTGTTTTTTCCTCGGTTTCATCTTCATCACTCCAAGCCCCAAAGTTTTTGTTTCTTCTAGATGTTCTTCTTTCTAATTCTGGATAGTTTTGCTTAAAAAGACCTGTCCTTCCAAAGTAATAGCATTGATCATCATTCCTTGTTGATTCATTGTTTTTGGCTCTTTAGTGTCTCTATTGTCTCTATTTTAAGATCTGCCTTATTCCGTGATTTATGAGAGCCATTCCTTAGTTATTGGATTCTTCCAGGAGATCTTTTTTTTCTTGCCTAAGCGCACACACAAGTGTATGTGGCATCACCAAGTAATATAGTGTCCTTTTACAAAGCCGAATATCGATCCCTCAGATACTTGTTTTAAAAACTATCTTATTCTAGCTCAACTATTAAGATTAAATTAGTGCTACAGTAACTAAGAGAGTTTTGAAAGTTATAAACTAAGTGTGAAGTAAACAGCGCGTAAAATAAAAGACTTTAGACAATCAATGGATGAAAGCCCAGGGTTAAGGAACTTCAAACAATCATACTACACTATTGAATTTCATTTATTAGATTTCTTATATTGGTTGTTGATTCGTAGGGTTTATCGCATGATCATGGTCTCCCGACCTCTAATCGTCTACCTAACTTGGACATTATAACTACATCATTGAGCGGGGATGTAATAATCAAATTAGATGCATAAATCTATCATCCTACATATTAACCAAGCAAGGCTTCTAGGTATATCCCTATCCTAGTTTCTTATTCAAATTCCTTATTTTATAAAAGAATAAGAACCTTACTCTATTCATCCCTATGTTTTATCTCCCTATTCCCCCTCCCGAGATTACAAGGTCGGCAATATATGTATTCCAAGGTTAGATACTCCTTAAAATAGTTAAAGCAAAGATGAACAAAACACCAAATATGATAAGCAATCCAAGTAACTCAATTCAAAGTGAAACTAAACATGTTCTTGGCCTTAACCCCGGAAAGGGGGTGTTTAGCCACTAATAGACATAACCATGATTCAAATAATTGAATTCATAATCAAATCTATAAAGAAACTAAAGTTAAAGAATAATTACCATAAAGTTCGTGTTTTTCAACCCCTCTTTTGCTTCCAAGATGTCCAAAAGTAATTACAATGTGTACAAGGTCATATATTTATAGGAGTGTGATATTGTCGTGTGTGGACAAAGCCACACGACGCATTGCTTTCTTCCTAGGGACTAATACATACGATGCATTTATATCCCCCACTGTACTAAGGGGTGTGATGCATTGCTCTCTCTCCTGGAGAATTGTCTGTGACGCCCCTAATTCACGGGGGCTCACTAGAAATTTCCACTTGACGTTTAACTCTCCTTGGCATTTCTCCTTCCACCCAAAGCCTTGTGGTGTTGTTTTGACTTGATTTACAGCTTTTTCAACATACATATATCATAATAATAAACTGACAAAGCATCTTACATCATCACTCACCACGGATTAGATCTCAAAACAACAAACAACCCATACGATGGACTAGAAACTCAAGCTAAGACTAGGCTTGCCCACGTTAATCTTTAACTTATTATTTTGACTCTTGGCTTATTTGAATTGCACTTTGAACATGATAAAAAAGTTGTTCCAAACTTAAATACACACTCAAACCATTAGTAACTCATTCAACACATTAGAATCCAACACGATATACTACACAAACACCTAGCTCAAGATAGTAACACTAGTTTTCTCGGTTGAACTCTAAGTGATCAATTTGAATCCAGACTTGTTTAAAAACACATTTAAACATTATAATCACATACTTAAACACTTAGATGATTATTTATATCACCATTAAGACATTAAGAACACAATTTTCCCTCAAAACAAGGCTAAATACGCAAGGATAACAACACTTAAAGTGCATAAAACCACCTCAGATCACCACCCCACACTTAAAGCCTTGTTCATCATCGAACAATTCTTTACTCTGAGCATAATTATCTAAGGAGACTCAACACTTCTACTATATGCAATACACTCAATATAATACTACAATTACTAAATAGAATACATGTTTCTACACTAAGCATGTTACATACACAATTGACAGTCCAAGAACACTACTCCAAAACATCCTAGCCTCAAGAATAGATTCACCTTGTTGGAAAATCATGCAAATTGTTCAATCAAAGATATCATTTGCAAATTTTTCAATAAAATATATCATACAATAGACCCCACCACTATCAAACATGTTTCCTCACAACAAGAGATTAACCCCTAATCACTCACATAGATGCACTTTATAACCAAATTGGTACAAGAATCAAATTTCACTCACTCTCACAAGGAATTCACAAGTTGACCACAATGAACCATAGGATTTCCCTTAGTGTAGTACTCCACTAATATCAGAATGTTGAAGCTTACGATCAAAAAGGTCTTTACGTGTTGTAATGTAGGCTAAAGGATGGGTAGGAACTATTTTGTCCAAGAATAGTGACTATCTTCCCTAAGATATTCAATACATAACATTTTACAATTAAGAACAATCTCTAACAACCAACTTTTACCACTTTTATCTACCCATATCTTTTTTCCCCATCTCATTAAGATCAATCACAAACACTATGGTAGGAATATTTTTAATGTACAACTGATTTAATTTGAAAGATTTTTTATTCTTTTCATTCCTTAACTCCCAACCACAACACATCCATTTTTACACACCAATAACTATTACCTTGGTTCTTCTCTTTCACCTTTTCTCCTCTTATTTTTTTTAAACTCCTTACTCAATTAATTTTACACTAAAGCACTTAGGAGCTTTGGATTAAATTAAAGTCAATCAAAGAAGGGATTAGGCTACAAATGAGGCTACCAAAGAATAAGCTAGAGGTTCAAAGGGGTTAACTATGATTATGCACAAGAGTAGGTCAAAAAAAGTATAAGCATTGCTATCAAAGAAATTCCTATATCATCTCCTGAACCACACTCTTTATTTTACTTTGCACACACCCCAGGAAAGTTCTAGCATTAAATCAACAAGGAATAGACAATACCTCACACATATATTACATATGCTCAACTCACGTAGGATCATCATAGACTCTCCACCAAACAGTAGCATGAATTCAACATTAAGCCACCAAGTACAAGAGTCATAAACATAAGTCTTGGAGTCTAAAAAATAGTAACTCACACAATCAACATGCTTTTAAAACCAAAACACTTGCATCATGTAGTCAAATATAGCACCAAAATAAGAACATCTTACTCATCCTAAAAAAAAAAATTATCCTAAAATTGGAATTTCCCCACCCCACACTTAAAAAATTACTTTGTCCCCAAAGTATACTTAAAAGTAGAGATAGAAACACTCCCAAAGGCCTCTAGGCCTAGCTAGTAGCATATTTACAAATCAATAGGGTCTGGGGACCCCACACTTAGTCTTCGCCATACTCCTTATCTATGGTTTTCTGGTACTCAGACTTCCCATCAACCTGTGACTCAACAAAAATAAAAACAAGTAAAGTGAAAACTAAAAATACTAAAAATAAAACCTACCATAACTTGGGTTGCCTCCCAAGCAGCGCCTAATTTAGTGTCATGGTACGACCCAATCTTTGACTCATCTATTTTCCTTTATCCTCTTCCTTACACTCGGACACCATCTTCTTATTCGTTTCTGACCTCTTGTGTGTGATCTCTCAAGGTTAACATCGTTCTCAACAATAGCCTTTTCAGGCTCATTAATTTGCATCGTGTCAGGATGCTGCAGTTGTATATTTGACTGTTTAATGAGGAATTCCAAAGAGGTCTTTTGTGGAATAGACTCCACCACCCCACACTTATTCCTTCGACCACAGTAATCATACATAAATCTTTATAATGGGATAGTGTGTTGAGAGTTTTGTATACTTTGAAAGCCGACTCTTCATCATACAACCTCATTTTGAGTGTGCCTTTTCTCATATCTATCAATGCTCCTCTCACTGCTAAGAATGGACGTCCCAAGATAACTGGCACTTTTTTATCTGCCTAAAAATCCAAAACAGCAAAGTTAGTAGGAATAATAAACTTACCAACCTTCATGAGAACATCCTCTATGACTCCTTCAGGACAGGTCATGGTCCCAATTGCTAGTTGCAATAACACAAAGATCAGTATCGGCTTACCTAAGCCCAAAGTGTTAAACAAACAGAGTGGCATCAAATTGATGCTTTCCCCTAAGTCACTAAGTGCTTGGACCACCTTACTATTCCCAATTTTAATGGAGAGAGTGAACTTCCCAGGGTTTTTAAGCTTTTTAGGCATCTTCTGTATCACCACAGAGCTACACTCCTCAGTGAGTACTGCTATCTCAACATTGTATAGTTTAACCTTGTTAGTTACCATTTTCTTTAAGTACTTAGCATACTTGGGCATTCCCTACAAAACATCTAAAGGAGAAAGGTTAATATGAAGCTCTTTGAACGTATTAAAGAACTTCTTAAAGTATTCAGCCTCCTTCGGTATCAGCCTCTGTGGGAAAGGTAGTGGTAGTCTCTTCTTCACCAATTCAGCAACTTTGGTTTTCGAGTACTCAGACTTTCTCGAATTGTCAGCAACTTTGTCTGCAACCTGTTGGGGAGTCAACCCTGCATTTACCTCCTTAGTTTTATTTAGAGGTTCTTTATTAAGATCTTTACCACTCCTTAAAGTGATTGCCATTACTTGTTTAGGAGCTTCAGTAGTACTTAGAAAACCACCCTGAGGCCTGGAATTTTGTGCCTGTTGTATCTGCCCAACCTGCAACTCCAAATTCATTATAGTCACATGCTGACTCTTTATATTTGTTGCCAACTGTGCTTGACCAGCCACAAGTTGTTTCAACATCTCTTCCATATTGCTAGTATGAGTTGTGGCCTGATTCCTTTGAACCCTGTTGTTGCTTAAATTATTGTTATTGGTTGTTCCATGATTGATTTGGTGGCTGAGTCTACCACTTCAGATTGTAGGAGTTTCCATAATTTGTCCTTTGAATATTGCACACAAATATCATGGTCTCGGGATTTGCAGCACATATAGTCACTGAATTCCTAATGTTACCACAAACCTTACACAAACCTGCAGTTTATTGAATTGTATTAACTGTGGCTACAGGATGTGTAACCCCCAACTTTATATTTCTTATCTAATTTTCCAGAAGAGCAATCTAGGCGGATATAAAAGTAAATTATTCCACCTCCAATACACCTGCAACCTTCTTTGTAGCACTTCTTAAGTCGAAATACCACTCAGGATTTCCTTATGCAATTTGATTCAACAAAGTATATAGCTCATCATACGTCAACTCTAAAGCTTGACCACCTGCAGCTAAATCTAGCAAAAATTTTCTATTGTGATCAAGTGCCTCAACAAGAGTGTGAGATAGTACCTCATTGGACTGCTGATGAAGTAGACAGTCCCAAAGAAGACCTTTGAACCGCTCCCAAGCATGATATAAATTCTTATCTGGCTTCTATTTGAAGCCCAAAATCTCACTGCGTAGTCACGCAGTCTTTCCAGATGGGAAGAATTGGATGAGGAATTTTTGGGCTAAGTCATTCCATATTGTGATTGAACTTTCCGGCTCAGCGTTCAACCACTTCTTTACTTCCCCCGATAGTGAAAAGGGGAGTAGTGTCAGCCTAACATAATCAGTTGACTCACCCGTAGGGATGAATGTGTCACTGATCTCCATAAAGTTCTGCAAGTGGACTTTTGGATCTTCATGTGAAAGACCTATAAATTATCAACTACTGAGTAAAAGTTATACCATATTCTTCTTCAACTCAAAATTACCTCCAGTAGCCAGTTTCTGAAAAGGTGAGGTCAAATTTGTCGAAAGTGGGATTGCCACTTCTTGAACTGTCCTGCGAGTTGGTTTATCTTTAGCCATTAGAGCAAGATTGTCTTATTCTTCTTAAATTTGCAAGATACAAGGGAGAAGGATTGCTTCTCTCCTTTATTGATGGAAGCGTTGCTAGAGTTCGAGGATTGGTTCAACCAATTCCCAATCCCTTGCCAGCTTACTAGCTTGTCATCCTGTTTACTGCAAAATCAATCCCAAGACATAGAGTAAAGCACCAAAGAAATCTAAAAAGTAAAACTAAAAAAAATATAATTGCCCATTTACAAGTCCCCGGCAATGGCACCAAAAACTTATTGCGCACATGCAAGTGTACATGACCTCATCAATTAATACAGTGGCCTTTTACAAAGCCAAATATTGATCCCTCGGATACTTGTTTTAACAACTATCTTATTCTAGCTCAACTATTAAGATTAAATTATTCCTAACGTAACCAAGAGAGTTTTGAAAGTTATAAACTAAATATAAAGTAAATAGTGCGTAAAAGTAAAGACTTTAGACAATCAATGGATGAAAGCCTAGGTTTTGAACAATCATACTACACTATTGAACTTCATTCGTTAGATTGCTTATCTTGGTTGTTGATTCATAGGGTTTATCACAAGATCATGGTCTTTTGACCTCTAATCGTCTACCTAACTTGTATATTATAACTACATCATTAAGCGGGGATGTAATAATCCAATTAGATGCATAAAGCTATAATCCTACATGTTAACCAATAAAGTCTTCCAGGTATATCCCTATACTAGTTTCTAATTCAAATTCCTTATTTTATAAATGAAAAGGAACCTTACTCTATTCATCCCAACATTCTATCTTCGTATTCCCCTTCCTGAGATCACAAGGTCGACAATATATGTAGTCTAAGGTTAGCTAATCCTTAAAATAGTTAATTCAAAGATGAACAAACCACCAAATATGATAAGAAATCCAAACAACTCAATTCAAAGTGAAAGTAAACATGTTCTTGGCCTTAACCCTGGAAAGGGGGCATTTAGTTACTAATCAACATAACTATGATCCAAATAATTGAATTCATAATCAAATCTATAAATAAACTAAATTTAAATAATAATAACCCTAAATTTTGTGTTTTCCATCCCCTATTTTTCTTCCAAGACGTCCAAAAGTAAATACAATGTGCACAAGGTCGTGTATTTATAGGAGTGTGATATTTCCGTGTATGGATTAAGCCATGCAACGTGTTGCTTATTGACTAAGGACTAAGCCACACGAAGACTTTATCTAACCACTGGACTAACGGGCGTGAGTAATTTCTCTCTCCCCTATATAATGGACCGCAATGCCCCTAATTCGTGTGGGCTCACTGGAAATTCCCACTTGACGTCTAACTCTCCTTGTACATTTCTCCTTCCACCCCTAGCCTTGTGGTGTTGTTTTGCCTTGATTTCCAGATTTTTCAACATACATATATCATGATAATCAACTCACAAAGCATTATACATCACCACACACCACTAATTAGATCTCAAAACCACAAACAACCCATAACGATGGACTAGAAACTCAAGCTAATACTAGGCTTGCCCATGTTGATCTTTAACTTGTTGTTTTGACTCTTGGATTATTTCAATTGAACTTTGAAAATGATAAAAAAAAAATATGTTCCACACTTACATACACACTCAAACCATAAGGAATTCATTCATCCCATTATAATCCAACATGATAGACTAGATAAACACCTAACTCAAGCTAGTAACACTAGTTTTCTCGGTTGAACTCTATGTGACCAATTTGAATCCAAACTTGTTTTAAAACACCTTTAAACATTGTAATAACATACTTAAAAACCTAGTTGCTTATTTATATCACCATTAACACATTAATCACATAAGTTTCCCTCGAAACAAGGCTAAATACTCTAGTATAGCAACACTTAAAGTGCATAAACCCACCTCAGATCATTCTTCTTTAGTTGACACGGTATTGAATGCTACTGGTTTCTTATTTTACTATTTGTTGTACCTATTGAAATAATTTTTTTCATAGGCAATAAGATTATCTTATAGTTCGTCATATGTCAGGTTGTGGAGATCTCCGTCTTCTAGGATAGAAGCTTTGGTTTCACATACTTTAGGAAGGCTTTATATAAGCTTTTAGACTTGCAGGATATGTGGATAAATAGTACCTAATGATTTCATCTCACATACAATTTTGCTGAATTTGGCAAACATTGATTCCACATTTTCATTTTCTTCTATTTTGAACAGATCGTATTCATTGATCAAAGCAGCGATTTTTTATTTTTTAACTTTAGTAGTTCCCTCATAGGTTACTTCAAATTTGTCTCACATATCTTTTATCATTTCATAGGTCGATATTTTGTCGTATTATTCTCTGTTTACTGCACAAAGAAATAAACTTATAGTCCGTGCATTAGTTTGAATTACCTCTTGTTGTTCTTTGGTGACTTCAAAATTTTCAAGGTCTTATGCATCAGTACTACTTGATTCCTTGTCTTATTCCTTGTCCTTATACTTTTTATTGAGTCTTGGAATTGGCTTGGGTACCTTCTTAATGACAACCCATGCTTGGAAGTCATTTGATTGGACAAAGATTTTGAATTTGTTCTTTCAGTGGGAGTAGTGTTGTCCATTGAGGTATGGTGGTCTTGTGGAGGAATTACCATATTAAAGAATAGCATTGAGAATTTGGTAGTTCTCTATTTTATCTTTATTCATGTGATGTCAAGCGACACTGTTGGTGAGACCTGCTCTAATTCCAATTGAAATTCAAATGGGGGGCAGGGTAAATCGAAAATTTTCCTTAATTTGACTGTTGAGCCTTCACAGTCGACTTACTTACAAAACACTACACTTGAAAAAGCATATTAGATTTAAACAAACAAATAAGTAAATAAGTACTTTAAAATAAGAACATAAAGATATATCCTGGTTCGTAACACCAATATGGTGCCTACTTCCAGTCCCCTTGGATTTCAAAGTTTCCTTGGATCTTTTCAAAGTAGAGCTAAGTACAATGATAATTAACAAGCTCTGAAAACTTATTTTATTTTTCATATCTTGTGATACAGCCTCAATCGGTATGACAAAGTTGACTCAATATTATTCTTGTGTAACTATTGTAAACTAAGAAGTACAAAATTTGTAAGACTAAGATTGAGGTACACTGTGATTCTCCTTTGAAGTTGCATAAGTGCTTCGATCTTTAGCCTTCTCTTTTATATTCTTCAAATCCTTCAACTTCTATTCTTCATAAGGAAACCTAAGATATTTCTTATCAATCAAGGATTTGAATTGATTCCTTGATTGAGGGATGCATCGTAAAGTATGTCCATATCATATATTTCCATATGTGGTGCATCCTTTACAACCGTACATGTCCATGTCAGATATATCCATGTGGAGGGTGTGATCTTATTTTCTTTTGCTCTTTCATTAATTGATTCATTTTCCACAAATCTAGGAAGTTGATGGTCTGTGTGATTGATACTCTTCCAATCTTGGTGTCGACATTCTTATGATTGAATCCTTGATTCCTTTCATGGATATTCTGATTGATTCCTTAGGGATATTTTTTATCTTCATTATATCCTGTAAGATATTTTTTTATTAGTTTGTCCTTATTAAAACATATAGTGAGAATATGGGGCTAACAAGTTATAGTCACGGCACGACATTAATTGATCATTATTTTGGATCCTTGAATAGAAGCAATTCAACGTTAGATGCTCTGGGTCCACCAATATGGTAATTATTCAATATTCACTTATTTATAACAATCCTCTTTTTCACGTGGTCTGCTAATTCAGTTTCTCCACTTGGATAGCCATTTGCGACCATAAAGGGGCCTGACCACTTGGTTTTATGCTTTTTTGTGATAAGTTTCAACCTGGAGTTATAGAGAAGCACATTATCACCAATTCAAAACTCTTGGTTCAAGGTCATAACATCTCTCTATCAATTCATTCTGATTTTCTTTGAGAATCTTCCAGGAGAGTAATGCCTTTGATATCCTCTATGGTCTACCCACTAGCTCAAGTGAACTTTTCACAATAGATTTTGAGGCTTTCAGTTGTTGAGGAAATGGATCACTTGCAACAATGATTAGTAAAGTGTTGTTTTGACCCAAGAAGGCATACCAGTGATATTTAGGCAACGACTTAAGCTCAAGTTGAGGTGGTTCAATAATAAAAGGTTTTGTGGGTGGACTTTCAGGATTCTTCAAATCAAGGTTTGACTTGCAAAGACTTTTAGTATAAAAGCAAATACCCATCAATGAAACAACCACTTTATCATGTTCTTCAATCACGCCGCTCCTTAAGTTTCCCAATACACCCACTAATAAGTCATCCATAATCTGCTTCTATGGTTCTAGACACCTCATCATCAATCACATCAATTATTGAAAAACTTGCAAGTCCTTTGGTTACTTCATGGACTTGCATACGTTGAAGGACACTTCTTTATCATTAACTCAAAACATCATTTTTCCATATTCAACATAAACCAAGGCCTGTCCAATAGCCAAGAATAGACTACCAATGATGATGGTGACCTCATGGTCCATCTCATAATCCAAGACAACAAAATCGGTTGGGAAGATAAACTGGTCCACTTTCACAAGAACATCACATAGCACACCCACAGGCTTCTTAATAGAATGATCATCCATTAAAAGCCTCGATGTGGTTGATGTGGGAAAACCTAAACCTAACTTTTGAAATATGGAAAATGGCATTAAATTAATGCTTGTTCAAGATCACACTATCTTCTTCCAAACTTGTGTACCCCAATAATTCAAGGAATAGTGAATACACTCGGGTCTTTCTTCTTTGCCACCATTGTGGTAGAAATTATGTAACTACAATTGTGGGTTACCACTATAGTTTCAACATCCATGACTCATTTCTTTATAACCAAGTTCTTCATGAATATAACATACATTGCCATCTCTTGTAAAGCTTCTAATAGTGTAATATTCATCGACAGGTTGCTAAATTTTAGATTCTTGAACTTGGTATCATCTTTCTTCTTCTTGAGCCTTTTTGGGAATAGGGAAGGATTTTGATTTGTGACAAAGAAACAATGAAAGTTTCATCCGATATTGGAGCATTACCATCAATAACTTTTGTAGCATCCTTATTTTTAACTCTTTCTTCAACGACCTTTGTCTTTCAATAATTTGTTTGTTAGTCTTTGGAGCTGCATTCTTTATCTTCTCTATCCATTTTGTATTTTTATTGTCTTGCTCATCACTTTCATTTCATTGGGTTCTTCATCAAAATCAACATCTTTACCAAAAGTCCGACCACTCCTAGTGACAATGGCCATGACTTTAGAATCATTCTTAGGATTAGTAATTATGTCACTAGGCAATCCACCCTTTGTCCTTGCATTGAGATGAGTCAATAATTAACCCACTTTAGTTTCAAGTTGCTTGATTGAGGCTGAATGATAACTTACCGTAGGATTGAATTGTGATAAAACACTTTTTGTCTCTCTCACCATCTTATTGGTTCCTTCAACACCCATTAAGATACGAGTAAGGACATCTTTATTTAACCCACTTTAGTTTCAAGTTGCTTGATTGAGACTGAATGATAACTTACCGTAGGATTGAATTATGATAAAACACTTTTCATCTCTCTCACCATCTTATCGGTTCCTTCAACACCCATTAAGATACGAGTAAGGACATCTTTATTTTAAACTTCTCTAGGTCAATGGATCTTGACTCTTTTCCCTTGGGCCTATCATGTGGAGGTATGTACTAGTCATAATCCCTATCCTTATTTCTCCAATTTTGATCTCTATCACTATCTCTATTATGCCAATCTCTATCATGATCCCTTTATTTCCAACCTTGATTCTCACCTTGACTTTAACAGGTAGTCCAAGAACCCCATGATTGGTTTGAAAAGAACCTAGTTTCCTCATCAAGAAACTCTAATTCCTCTTCAACATAAACTTAATAATCTTAGAAGAAAAAATGTTAACCGTCTTTGGAGGATCTCCCATTACATACTTGGTGAGAAGATCAAGTTGTGTCATCACTTTAGCCATGTTCTCATCTTTTTCTCATCATTTTTCCTTTGTTCTTAGATTACAAAAGATGTGGAGGGAGCCCCATAGTCACCTCAGTATCTCTTGTATGCAAACCTTTACTTTGTTTGGTAACTTGATCTATGAAAGTTGCTGCAACACCACAAGATTTTTTGATAATACATCCTCTGGCTGCATTATCAGCTACCGTCTTGTTCAATTGATCCACTAACATGTAGAAGATTTAAGGAATTATTTTTTTTTGAGACCTCATGATTTGGACATTGAATTATCTTATTATTGAATTGTTGCCAAGCCTCATATAACGGTTTGCCATTAAGTTGGCAAAAATTGATGATTTCATCCCTCAGTTACATCATCCGAGAACTAGAAAAGTAACTATCCAAGAATTTTTCTATGATTTCAACCCATGAAGTGATAGATCCCTCAGGTAAAGACCGTAACCATAAGACCGCTTCTCACATTAATAAGAATGCAAAAAGATGCAAATGGATTGACTTTTGAGATATGTGTGATATGTCAAATTGATAACATGCATAAATGAAATTCTTAAAGTATAGATTGAAATCCTCATGTTCTTGACCTCAAAATAAGATCTGAGGTGGATTTATGCTCCTTAGTGCTGTTATCTATGCTTATATAGCCTTATTTTGAGGACTTTTTGTGTGCATAATGATGTAATCTTTGTATAAATAAGAATATAAGTGGTTATTTATGTGTTTATAGCGTTTAAGGTTTGTACATAATTAGTTTGGAGTAAAAACACTAAGTTAAAGTTCAAAATCAAAAAATGGTACTCTTAGCTTGAGCTATGTTCCTTTCAAGTTCGTCGAATTAGATTTCATGTAGTTTTGAGCTCTAATTTGTGGTGTTTGATGTTATAGGAAGTTCAGTGTATTTATCAAGATTATAAAAGGATGATACACAAGCTATAAACCAATAATAAACACCACCAAAAATCTTGGAATAAAAGGACAAACGCATGGAGTGCAATGGAACAAAATCTGGAAAATTTGGGCATATTGGCATGCCATGTTGCCTATATGCAATGATATTGGCTTTCCACGCCCTTGTTTGCATTTTCAATTGGAAAAAAACATTATACCTCTGATATTATGCCATTCTACGGCCCCTAATCCATGCGATAAGGGTGTGGCACGGAGGCTATGTTCAAATCAGCAATTGATATTGGGTGTATTTATGCACTCTAGTGTCACTATTCTAGTCGTTTTAAGCCTTGTTTTGAGGATGATTCTATACTATATGGGTTTATAATGATATAAATGTGTATCAAGGTGTTAATGCATGTGTTTACAATGGTTACAAGTGTTTTCTAACAAGTTTGTACTTCAAAGAGTCAATTCGAGTTCAATCTGAGAAACTAGTGTTACTAGCTTGAGCTAGGTGCTTGTCTAGTCTATCTTGTTGGATTATATTATGTTTAATGTGTACCAAGTGGTTTTAATGATGTTATTTTATGTGGAACAACTTTTTAAAGTGTACAAAGTTCAATTGATTCAAGGAAAGAGTCAAAACATTGAGTGGAAGATCATGGAAAATTACCTAGTCTAAGCTCTTGTTTTTTATTCGTCGTGATGGATGTTATGTTGTTTTAACCTCTAATTAGTGTGGTGTTTTGTTGTAGGATCCTTTTTTAGATTAATATTATGATATATGGATGATATAAAGGATGAAAATCATTGGAAAGACACCACAATACAAGGGATGAAAGGAGGAATGACCAATACTTAACCAAAATTCGGAGGACAACTACCAGTAGCACCATGCGATTAGCACGTGTTTCAAGCTCTATTACTATGGAATAGAGGGTAATTTACATGCTTCATTACATATTAATAGAGGGTGCGATGAATTTTCCACTCCACCCTTGGGCGTTTCAAGCTAAATCAACTTCTACACAGACTTGGCTTACCCTTATGCTATAAATACATATTATATCAAGTTTTTACAAATCTTTTGACATATTTTGGAGAGAAAGGGGATTCTACAACTTCATAATTAGGTTTTTATTATTTTAACTTAGTTCATACATATTTTTAGTCTTTAATTTCAACCTTGTGATTACAATTATGACTATGCATGGCTAAACGCCCTCTTTACGAGGTTGAAGCCAAGAACATGAGTATTATTGTTTTGAATTAAATTCATTTGATTTGCTTATCACTTTTTGTTGTTTGTTTATACTTGTTAGAACTATTTTAAGGATTTTCAAACCTTAGAATACATCTATTGTCAACCTTGTGAACTCGGGAGAGGGAATAGGGAGATATAACAAAGGAATAAATAGAGTATGGTTTGTCTTTCTTTATGAAATAAGAAATTCAAATTAGTATGTAGGAAAGGGATGTACTTAGATGCCTTACTTTCTTCATACGTAGGATGATATCTTAAAGAACTTAAGTGAACTATTACATCCCTGCTCAACGATGTAGTTGTAAGGTTTCACTTAGGTAAAGGATTAGAGGTTGGGAAACCATAATCATGCAATTAACCCTACGAATCAACAACCAAGATAAGTAAGTTAACGAATGAAATTCAATAACATAATATGATTGTTTAAAGTGATTCAACCTTAGGTTTTCTCCTATTGATTGTCTTAAGACCATTACTTTATGTACTATTTACTTTACTTGCAATTTAAAAACTCCAAACTCTATTTTGGTTACTCTAAAATCAATTGAATCTAAAGTGTGAACTAATATCACATCGTTGCCGATTCAAGTCTCTATGGGATTGACACTTGGCTTCTTGAAGGCCATTTTACTACTTGATAATACCACGTACACTTGCGTGTGCTCTTGGGCGCTGTCAATTTTTTGGCGCTATTGTTGGAGACTTGTTATTTGGCAACTGTTTATTTTAGTTTTACTTTTAGGATTATTTGGTTTTCTTATGCTTGGTCTTGGTCTTTTTATTGCAAAATAGGTTTTTAGGTTGATAAGCTGTCAAGGGATCAGGAGTTGGTAGAACCAAGCTTTGAACCCAAGCAAGACTTTTACCAATGCAGGAGAGAAGCAATCCTTCTCCCTAGAATTTCTCAAATCCAAGAAGACTACGAGAATACTGTTTTAATGGTTGAACAACAAGCAGCACGTAGACAGTTAGGTAAGTGGCAGTCCCACTTATAACGAACTTGACTTTCCCAAATCAAAGACCGAAAGCTGGAGGGAATTTTAAGTTAAACACAACATGGTGTAGCTTCTTATCAGCAGAGGATAGTTTGCAGGGCTTTCACACAAGGATCCATATGTCCACTTGCAGACCTTCATTGAGCTTACTGATATATTCATTCTGACTAGGGTGAGTACAGATTATGTGAGGCTGACACTGTTTCTCCATTCACTTTTGGGGGAAGCTAAAAGGTGGCTGAATGCAGAGATGGACAATTCAATCGCATCATGGGACAACTTAGCCAAAAAGTTCCTCATCAGACTTTTTCCATTAGGCAAAACTGTGAGACTTTACAGTAAGATAGTGACCTTCAAATAGAAGCCTAATGAAAATCTATATCACACTTAGGAATACTTCAAGGACCTTCTTCGAGATTGTCCACACCACCAACAGTCTAACAAGGTACTTGCTTATACTTTTGTAGAAGCTTTTGATCACAATACAAAGATTTTGCTAGATTCAGCAGTAGGTGGTCAAGCATTGGAATTGACTTATGATAAATTTTACACATTGTTAAACCGAATAGCACAAGGAAATCCAAAGTGGCTTTCAAATTCTAGAAGTGCCACAAAAAGAATTATGGGTGTATTAGAGATGGACCAATTCACAGCCTTATCAGCATAGGTTTTCGCATTACAAAATTTGATTAACACTCAGTTCAGCAGCATGAATTTGGGAGCAGCACAGCCTACAGCCATAGTCAATGTTATCCAATAAGTTACAGGTTGGTATGAAGTGTGAGATAATAGTGGTCATTCGGTGGCCATGTGTGCTTCAAATTCAAAATCAGTAATGTATGTCGGCATTGTTCAAAGGACAAATTATGGTAATGCCTACAACAAGAAGTGGCAGACTCAGCCATGTAACGCCTAACAATAACAAATTCAGCAACCACAGGCACAAAGGAATTAGTCAACCAGTAATGTGGAAAAGATAATAAAACAACTCTTTAGCTAATCAGACACAGTTTGTTGCAGACTTACAAAATTTGCAAGCGGCCAAAAAAGCTTAGAGTTGCAAATTGGGTAGTTACATCAAGCATTAAATACTAGGCCACAAGGTGGGTTGCCAGCAGATACAAAAAATTCAAAGCAGGTTATGGAAATCACCTTGAGGAGTGGTAAATATCTTCAAAGAGATCCTCCAAAGGCAACTAAGGAGGTAGATGTTGAGTGGTGACCTAATAGGTAAATGAAAATGATGCTAAAAATTCAAAAAAGTATAAATACTTGAAAGAAAAAGTTGTTAAACCAAAAGTGAAGAAGAAACTGCCTCTACCTTTCCCACAGAAGTACATCAAAGCAAAGGCAGATGCTATGTTCAAGAAGTTTTTTGATACATTCAGAGAGCTTTATATTAACTTACATTTAATAGATGTTTTACAGAGTATTCCCAAGTACGCAAAGTACTTGAGGGATGTGGTTGAAAATAAGGTAAAATTGTGGGAGCAATAACACTTATGAAAGAGTGTAGCGCAGTAATGACACAAAAAATCCCAAGAAATTGGGAGATCCGAGGAAGTTTACCTTACCTATACAAATTGGGAGCAAAGTGGTCCATGCATTAAGTAACTTAAGGGCTAAAATAAATCTAATGCCCCTATCTCTATTTGAAAAATTAATCTTGAGAAATCCTAAAGCGACCACCTTGGTTCTACAGCTGGCTGGCGGGTCATTTACATATCTGGAAGGATTAATAGAGGATGTCCTTATAAAGGTTGGTAAATTCATTATTCCTGTTGACTTTGTTGTTCTTGATTTTAAGGCAGATGAATAGGTACCAATCATCTTGGGGCGTCAATTCTTAGCAACTGGAGGGGCCTTGATTGATGTTAGAGAAGGCACACTCAAAATAAGGGTATATAATAAAGAGGTGGTATTTGATGTTTACAAAGCACCCATTGTAAATTCCCAATATAAATATTTGTATGTGATCAATGTTATTACAGGGGAAAAGTGTGGGGTGGTTAATCCACCAAAGAACTCTTTGGATTACCTAATTGAGTAGCCTAAGATTCTACCATCTAAGCATGATATGATGGAAATTAATGAGCCTAAAAAGGCTAAAGTTGAAGAACCTGTTTCTATTGAAATTTCAAACACAAGAGGGGTGAAAATAATAAAAAGATGGAGACCAATCATGAGAAAAAAAAAGGAAAGAGAATGACTAAGTCGTTAGTTGGGTCGTGCCGCGACACTAAATCAAGCGCTGCTTGGGAGGCAACCCAAGGTAATTAGGTATGTTTTCTTTTTATTTTTTAGTTTTTATTTCATGTAGTTTTTTTTGTTTGAGTCACAGATTAATGGAAAGTCTGAGTACCATAAACTTAAGCTAAGGAGCATGGCAAAGACTGAGTGTGGGGTCTCATGGATCTCCTTTATGTGTAAAGATGCTAATATCTAGGCCTATAGGCCTCAAGGAGTATTTCTATATCTTACCTTTAAATTAACTTTAGGGAGAAATTAGATTTTTAAGTGTGGGGTGGGGAAATTCCCAAATTTGGCTCAATTTTAAAATAAAATTGTGTGAGATATTCTTGTTGGTGCTACTTTTTATTACATGATGTAAGTGTGTTTGTTTTTAAAAGAATGTTGATTGAATGAATCACTATTTTTTAGACTCTTAGCTCATGTTTATGACTCTTGTACTTGTTGGCTTAATTTTGAATTCATGTTATTGTTTGGTTGGGAGTCTATGATGATCCTATATGAGTTGAGCATGTGCCATGTGTGTGTGAGAATTTTTGTATATTCCTTGTTATATGTGATGTATAGAACTTTTCTGGTGTGTGTGTGTAAAGAGAAATAAAGAGTGTGGGTTTAGGAGATGATATAGGCATTTCTTTGATAGCCTTGTTTTTACCTTCTATTTATCCTACCCTTTGTGCATTATTCTAGTTAACCCCCATTGAGTCTTTAGCCTTTTCTTTGGTAGCCTTATATGTAGCCTAATCCCCTTCTTTGATAGTCCATAATTTGATCCAAAAAGCTCCTAAGTGCTTTAATGAAAAATTGAATTAGTAAGTAGGTTTAGAAATTGAAGAAGAAAAAGGTGAAAATGATGCTCCAAGGTAAGAGTTATTGATGTTTGTAGTTTATGTGTGGTGGTTGGTATTGATAAAAATGATGTTAGAAATATTCCCATGATTGTAAAAAAAAATGAATTTTTAAGGAATAAACTATGTATCCACCAAGTGTTTGTGAAAATGCTTAAAAGAGATGGGGCAAAAACAAAAGAAATGGGTGGATAAAAAAGTTTAATTCGGTAGTTTAGGATTGGTTTTAAATGTATAATATAGTGTATTAAAGTGCTTAGAGAGGTTAGTTACTATTTCCAAATAGTTCCTACCCATCCCTTAGCCTAAATTACAACCCGGAAAAGTCCTAATTGATCCTAAGCTTTACATTCTGATATTAGTAAAGCATTACACTAAGGGCAAGCCTATGGTTCATTGTGTGTAACTTGTGAATTCTTTGTGAGAGTCAGCGTAATTTGATTCTTGTAGCCATCATGTTATAAATTACTTAATTCTGAGTGATTATGGGTAACTCTCTTGTTGTGAGGGGCACATATTTGATGAATGTGGGTGATTTGTATGATGTCCTTGATTGAGTAATATGCATGATTTTGCCACTAGGTTATTCAATTCTTGAGGCTAGGATGTTTTAAAGTAGTGTCCATGAGATGTCAATTGAGAAATAACATGCCTAATGTAGTAACTTTCATCCTATGTAGTCATTGTAGTGCTAGCTTGGGTGTCTTACATTTAGTAGAAGTGTAGAGTCTACGTAGTTGATGATGATTATAGTTAAGAGTTGTTCAAAGACGAACAAGGTTTTAAGTGTGGGGTGGTGATGTTGGGTGTATTTATGCACTTTAGTGTCACTATTCTAGTCGTTTTAAGCCTTGTTTTGAGGATGATTATATACTATATGGTTGATAATGATAAAAATGTACATCAAGTTGTTAAAGCATGTGTTTACAATGGTTACAAGTGTTTTCTAACAAGTTTGTACTTCAAAAAGTCAATTAGAGTTCAATATGAGAAACTAGTGTTACTAGCTTGAGCTAGGCGTTTGTCTAGTCTATCTTGTTGGATTCTATTGTTTTTAATATGGTCCAAGTTATTTTAATGTTGTTATTATATGTGTAACAGCTTTTTAAAAGTGTAAAAAGTTCAATTGAGTCAAGGAAAGAGTCAAAACATTGAGTGGAAGATCATGGAAATTTGCCTAGTCTAAGCTCTAGTTTTTTAATCGTCGTGATGGATGTTGTATTGTTTGAACCTATAATTCGTGTGGTGTTTTGTTGTAGGATCCTTTTTTAGATTAATATGATGTTATATGGATGATATATAGGCTGGAAAATCATTGGAAAGAAACCACAAGACAAGGGATGAAAGGACGAAGGACCAATAATTAACCAAAATTTGGAGGACAACTTCCAATAGCACCATGCGATTAGCATGCGTCGGATACTATATTCCTATGGAATATAGGGTGTGTCTAATTCTCCATTCCATATTAATAGAGGGTGTGACACATGGTCCAATCCACCCCTGTCCATTTCAAGCTAAATCAACTTCTACACGGACTTGGCTTATCCTTATGATATAAATACATGTTGTATCACGTTTTTACGTATATTTTGACATATTTTGGAGATAAAGGTGCTGATACAACTTAATAATTAGGTTTTTATTATTTTTATTTAGTTCATACATGTTTTTAGTCGTTAATTACAACCTTCTTATTGCGATTATTATTATGGTGGCTAAACGCACGCTTTTCGGGGTTGAAGCCAAGAACATGAGTATTATTGTTTTGAATTAAGTTGATTTGATTTGATTATCACTTTTGGTTGTTTGTTTATTATTTTAGCACTATTTTAAGGATTCTCGACCCTTAGAATACATCTATTTTCAACCTTGTGAACTCAGGAGAGGGAATAGGGAGATAAAACATGGGAATAAACAGAGTATGGTTTGTCTTTCTTTATGAAATAAGGAATTCAAATTAGTATCTAGGATAGGGATGTACTTAGATGCCTTAATTGATTCATACGTAGGATGATAGCTAAAATAACTTAAGTGATTTACTACATCCCCGCTCAATGATATAGTTGTAAGGTTCCACTTAGGTAAAGGATTAGAGGTTGGGAAACCATAATCATGCAATTAACCCTACGAATCAACAACCAAGATAAGCAAGTCAACGAATGAAATTCTATAACATAATATGATTGTTTAAAGTGCTTCAACCTTGGGTTTTCTCCTATTGATTGTCTCAAGACCTTTACCTTACACACTATTTACTTTACTTGCAATTTACAAACTCCAAACTTTATTTTGTTTACTCTAACATCAGTTGAATCTAAATTGTGAACTGAAATCACATTGTTGCCGATTCAAGTATTTGTGGGATCGATACTTGGCTTCTTGAAGGCCACTTTACTACTTGATAAGACCATGTACACTTGTGTGTGCGCTTGGGCGTTGTCAGCAATTCGGTCCTAGTATAAATAAGACACTTAAACTCTTATTTTAACATCTTGGAAAACCTTAGGGGTTGGAGACACAATTGAGAAGTCTGAAAATAGGGTTTTTATTCCTTTATTTTAGTTTATTTATGGATTTTAGCATGGATTCATTGATTATGATTTTGTGTTTATCCATGAGCGGTTAAACACCCTTTTCTGGGGTTAAGCCTAAGAGCATAAGTACTCTTATTTATCCTTATTATAAGTATTTTAAGGATTCACGGCCCTTAGAAAACATGCATAATTCTTTCTTGAGCCCAGAAGGAGGAATGATAGGATAGAACATAGGATAGATAGAATAGGATCCTAATCTCAATTGAATGATGTTATGATTTGCATTTACGATAAGAATATACTAAAGTCCCTATTTGGTTGAATTATGGGAAAGAACATGAATGAATTTAGCTTAGTACTCGCTGCCCCGCTCAATGATGTAATTGTGGGATTAAGTTAGATGATTGATTAGAGGTTCGTAAGGTCGTAGTCATACTATCAATCCCATGAACCAACAACCAAGATAATTAACCTAACCAATGAAGTTATGAAGCTGAGTATGATTGTTCATAGTGCCTTATTTGTGGGCTTTCCCCTATATTTTTCCAAAACATTTAATTTACCATGTTGTTTTAGTTTACGTTTAGCATTAACTTTCAAACTCTATTAGTTACATTTGCACTTTTTTAATCTTAATAATTGAACTAGTCTTGGATAGTTGTTACCATAATTCCCTATGGTATTGATACTTGGCTTTTATAAGGACATTATATTATTTGGGTGGACCACATACACGTGCGTGTACGCCTGGGCACAACAAGGTTTTAGTGTCGTTGTCGGGGACTTGTAATTTGGAAACTATCGTAGATTTAGTTTTCCATTTTGATTTCTTAAGTGCTACTTACTTGATCTTAGCTTATGAATTTACGGTCATAAATTTCAAAGGCTAGTGAGCTGGCAAATGATTGGGAGTTGATTCAGACATATCCCAAACTCGAGAAATGCTAGTATTAGTTTAGGAGAAAAGTAGTACTTCTCTACAGAATCCCTCAAATTTGCAAAGAAGAAGATCATCCTGCACCCATGGATAAAGATCCACCAGCCCACAGGATAGTTTGTGAAGTGATAATCCCACTTGCGACTAATGTTACCTTTAGGAGATTGATTTGAGTTGAAAAAAACATGGTGCAGCTTTTGCATAGCTGATGTTTTGGCTTTTGACGAAACATTTATCATCTTTTTCTTGGAAAAATAACATGTTTTCAAGAAACCAAGGTTGCATTTAATGCTGGTTTTTAGTGTTTCAGGGTAAGGAACTAGATGAAGGAAAAGACTCAGAAAATTAGAAGAAAAACACTTCTGACGGTTAAAATGGTGGACCGTCAGTCTTTCGACGGACCACCAACTCAATCGCCAGGTCCAAACAGAGTCCATACCTTCAGAAGACACAGCAAAAGCCCATGTGGTGAACCGTTAGTCTTCCGATGGACCACCACTTTGGACATCAGCTCTAAACAGAACGAGGCATCTTGAAATACTCAGCAACGGCCAACATGGCGGACCTTCGGTCTTGCAATGGACCACCACTTTGACCGTCACGACAATCCAGAACTTGACTCTCAAGGATCATCAGTGACGGTCAGAATGGTGGACCATCAGTCTTGCGACGGATCACCACTTTGGCCATCAGTGTTATCCAGAACGTGACTCTTCAGGATCAATAGCAATAGTCCAAATGGTGGACCGTCAACCTTTCGACAAACCACCACTTTGACCGTCACTTTCGACGCGGTTTTTATAATTTTGAATTTTAAATCCTTTTTGACTGGGGAACATCTAAATACCCTCTTTTAGGTTTTATTAGGGATCTCTTATCTTTTTTTAGGTTTTCCATACTAAAAATACATTGTTACATAGTATTTCTCTAAGATTCATTGGAGATTTGTGGATCTAGATTCCTTTAACATATTTTCTATTGAAGATTGAAGAACAACAATTGTGACTTTTGTAAGTAAACTTTGAATTAATTTATGAATAACACAATGGTTTCTTCTCTTTCTTGGGTGGAAATGTGTGGTTAAGCCCCCATAACTAGGGTTATGGGAGCCTTGATATGAAAAGTTGATTTTGGATTGTGAATTTAGTAGATTCCTATGAGTAATTGATATTACATAAACTCTTCTTCACTTTAATGATTTTTCTTGGTTGAAAACTTGAAAAGTCAGCCCAAGAACAACACTTGTTCAAATAGAAAAGTGCTTGTTGGAAAAAGAAAGGTTTACATAAATCTAAAGGCTTTAACCTTTGGATGGAGGATAGATGCCTTAATCGGATCAACCCATGTGAGATTATAGTTGAATTAATACTATGTTTCTTAAGCTTGAAAGAATTAAGGGATAAGTTACTCATTTAGGTTGAGAAACTAATGGGTAAACCATAGAATTCAATTACTCTTGCAATAAGAATTGTTTATTGGAAATCCAAAATAGTTCACAACCCTAGCTGCCTAAGCATCTTGGTAACCATAACTCTAGTTTGAATTCTCTTATTGAATTACTATTAGCAATATAACCTAAAGTTGGATTACTTTCTATGACAAACATTTGAGTATAATTGATAAATCAAAATCCCCCTATTTTCTGGAACCTTCGATCAACAATCTAGTAACAACCCCATTACTTGGTGAACATAGTATTCCCTGTGGGATTTGACACCTAACCCAATTGGATTCTATATTTGACAGCGACCATTTTCACTCTCTAACGGGAGTGTTAATTTGGGCGTATCAAATTTTAGCGTCGTTGCCGAGGAATATGGTTGTCAATTAAGTTTATGTTTGTTAATTGACCTTTGGTCAAGTTTCCCAAATTTTACTTTTGTTTGTTGTTTTTGTTCTGTACATGGTAGTTATTGTGTATGCCAAGTACACGAAGATCGGGTGCACCATTATTACTAATACATCAGGAACCTCAGTTAATTGGCAGAATGGAAGAACCCCAAGATACTGAAAGACTAGCTGCTCTAGCTAGAGCTCAACTAAATTAGAAGAATGATGGACAGCAGGTGCGTCATCCTAATCCTGATGATGATGATTTGGGGGATGATGATTTGTTAGATCCTTCAAACCCAAGGAGTGCAGAGAATGTGGTTGCATTATTAAATCGAAATGTAAACAGAAATCGGCCCTTTAGGGCAAGGCAATAGCATCAACCAGCGTAGTTTGATCTGAATGACGACGAAGATGGAATGGATGGAGTAGATTCAAATGGAGCAATAATTCCTCCACCTCTAGCACTTGGAGCTAAATTTAATATTACCAGTACAATGATTCAACTCCTTCATCTTAAGGGGTTTTTCGGTGGTCTTCCTGGAGATGATCTAAACATGCATTTGGTGAACTTTGTCACTATTTTCAAGTCTTTTGATAATCCAGGAGTGGGTCAGAATGGTATCTTCCTGCATTTGTTTCTATTGTTTCTGTCTGGGGAGGCGACACTATGACTAAATGGACTGCCTCCCAACTCGATCACCAACTGGAGGCAGTTGAAAGAGGCTTTCCTAAAAAGGTTTTTTCCACCTTCCAGGAGGGTACAGTTGAGGGGTGAAATTAGTAACTTTTGACAGCTTCCTACTGAAGCTCTTCATGAGACCTGGGAGAGGTTTAAAAATAAGATGATGCAATGACCAAACCATAATATGAAGGATATTTATTTGATGGAGACTCTTTATCAGGCTTTGAACTCTATTACAAAGCTAGTCGTGGATAATGCTGCAGGAGGGTCATTTGTTGACCTTACTTTTCTAGAGGTTTTGGAGATGCTTGATCGGATGACCAAATAGAGTAGAGCTTGGCATACCATGGATTATGTGGTAACAAGCCCTACTATGTCTGGTAGTATTACTAGAAAGCAACTTAAGAAAGAGGAAAACATAACCAGGACATGGCACACTTGAAGACAGATAAATTTGCTGACTAAGCATCTATTGTCTGGAAAAATGGAGAAGTTGAAAACTGTTACATCCCAGGGAAGAGCTGACTCTAATTCGGAAGAAGAGGTAAATTATTTAAATAACCAGGGGGTTTCTGAGGTAATAGCCAAGGAAATAAAGGTCAAAACTATTACGACAAAGCTGGTTATAAGGATAAAGAGCAAGGGAACTAGAAGAGAAAGAATGATAGAAGTGGACTATATGTACCTCCAAGAAGCAGAGATAATGTTACAACTAGTTCTGGCAAGATATCTATGGAGTACATGATGGAGAAATTATTAAAGAGAGTTGAGGCTACCAACTCTGGGGTGACTACCATGAAGAGTGATTAGTCTACCAAGACTCAGTTGGTAAACTCACACTCTACTTCTATCAAATAGTTGGAGCAGCAAATAAGCTAGCTCTCAGCAGCATTGAATCATAGAAAGAGCGGAACATTGCCAAGTGATACAGTTCAGAACCCTCAAAATGATAGCTCTTGCATGGAAATCACCACACGGAGTGGTAAGGTATTACCAGGCCCATCTGCAGGAAAAATAGTGATTGAATATGTGATTCTAAAGGAGATTGAGCATGAAAAAAGTTATCCAGTGGCGTCTGAGAAACTGGATGAAGTTATTGATAATACATCATCCAACCATCAGCAGGTTGATGAGTTGGAGAAGATCAAGGGATAGGAGACTGGAGTGATAGTTACTACGCTCCTAAAAATACCTCTTCCATTTCCCCATAGGTTGAAAAAAAAGGCCGACGACACAAAGTTTGCCAAGTTTATGGCCATGCTTAAGCAGTTGACGATTAATTTGCCATTAGTGGAAGCATTGGAGAAAATGCCCGAGTATGCAATATTCATAAAATACCTTGTCACGAAGAAATAGATAGTTAGCTATGAGCTGATGGATAATATCCATCATTGTGGTGCTATCTCTACAAGGTTTTTGGTGCAGAAGAAGGCAGACCCGGGAGCATTTACTACCCCGTGCACTATTGGGCCTCTTGATTTTGCAAAAGCTCTATGTGACTTGGGTGCTAGTATAAACTTGATGTCACTTGATGTGTATTATAGATTGGGTTTGGGGGATCCTACTCCCACAAACATTAGATTAGTTATGGCGGACAGCTCTGTGAAGCGGCCCGTGGGGATTCTTTATGATGTATTAGTTAAGGTGGCCAGTTTTATATTTCTGGTTGATTTGGTTATTCTTGATTGCGAGGTAGATTTCGAGGTGCTCATAATCTTAGGTCGGCCTTTCCTCGCAACCAGGAGTGTACTTATTGATTTGAGGGAAAATAAGCTACTATTCAGGTTGAATGATGAAGTAGTTCATTTCGATGTATGTCAGTCCATGAAAAATCATAAATACATGAGCATCTTTTCTATTGTGTATGTTTATTATGAGAAGGAGCAGGAAGTACCTATATAAGAAAAATTTGAGGTGGAGACTTTAGATGTTGTATTGATGAATTTTGATCATGACGGTATTTAAGATTATGAGGAGATAGTGTGTGCCTTAACAGGCATGGGTTCTTATTCATATGCACCCAAAAAATTGGATTTGGACTTGAAAAATCGTCCAAGTCCACCTGCTAAGCCTTCTATCAAAGAGCCACCTACCTTGGAGCTGAAGGAGTTGCCTGGTCATTTAAGGTACGTGTTCCTAGGCAGTGGGAATTCACTACCTATGATTAATGTTGCTGATCTGGGTGAGCAACAGGTGGAAGCTCTCATCTCTATTCTTAAGAGATGTAAGAGGAATATTGGTTGGACAATTGCAAACATCATCGGTATCCTTCCTGGTATATGTATACATAAGATTCAGCTAGAGGAGGATTGTATCCCAACTATTGAGCACCAACGTCGTCTAAACCCACCTATGCAAGAGGTGGTAAGGAAAAAAATCATTAAGTGGCTAAATGCAGGAGTAGTATATCCCATTTCAAATCGTAAGTAGGCGAGTTATGTTCAGTGCATGCCCAAGAAAGAGGGCATGACAAGTGTGGCTAACAAGAAGAATGAGTTGATCTTACTCAGGCTTGTTACTAGGTGGAGAGTGTGTATGGATTATAAAAAACTCAACTCGTAGACATTGAAGGACCACTTCCCAATGTGCTTCATGGATCAGATGCTTGATCGACTAGTGGGAAGGGGTTGGTATAATTTTTTAGATGGGTATTCTGGTTACAACCAAATTTCTATTGCTCCTAAAGATCAGGAGAAGAAAACATTCATGTGCCCATATGGCACATTTGCTTTTAAGCGGATGCCTTTCGATTTGTGTAATGCACTCGCCACTTTTCAGCGTTGCATAATGTCAATATTTTCTGATATAGTTAAAGACACCTTGGAGGTGTTTATGGATGATTTCTCATTTGTCGATGATTCTTTTGAGATCTGCTTGCTGAATTTTATTCAGGCATTACAGTGGTGTGAAGAGTTCAACCTTGTCCTTAACTGGGAAAAGTGCCACTTCGTGGTGAAGGAAGGCATTGTTCTCGATCATAAAATTTTTGCTAAAGGAATTGAGGTAGATAAGGCAAAGGTTGAAGTGATTGAGAAACTACCTCCCCCTATCTCAATCAAAGGGGTACGTAGCTTTATTGGTCATGCGAGTTTCTTCCACAGATTCATAAGAGACTTCTCAAAGATTGCAAACCCGTTTTGCAAACTTCTGGAGAAAGAGGCTAAGTTCACTTTTGATGATGACTGCAGAAATGCTTTTGAATGCCTTGAGCTGAAATATATGGAGGCTCCAATTATTGTTGCTCCTGACTGGATGAAACCGTTCGAGATTATGTCTGATGCCAGTAGAGTGGCACTTGGAGATGTTCTTGGACAAAAGAAAGAGAAGTTTTTCCATCTGATATATTATGCAATCAAGGCCTTGAATGGGGACAAAAGAACTATACCATGACTGAGTAAGAACTTCTAGAAGTTTTGTATGCTTTTGAAAAGTTCCAGGCATATTTGTTAGGTACCAAGGTGGTGGTCCACACTGACCATGCAACCTTGAGATATTTGATAGAAAAAAAGGATGCAAAACCAAGGTTAATTAGATGGGTGCTGCTGCTTCAAAAATTTGACTTTAAAGTCAAAGATAAGAAGGGTTGCGAAAACCAAGTTATGGATCATCTGTCTAGGCTGGAAAGTGAACAAGCAGTTAGAGATGAATTTGAGATCAATGATGCATTTCCAGATAAGGAAATCTTGGTTGCTGTTATGGAGAAAATACCTTGGTAAACTAATTTCTCAAACTATGTAGTGAGTGAGGTGATTCCAAAAAATCTTTATTTTCATCAAAGAAAGAAATTTCTTCATGATATGACCCATTATTTTTGGGATGAGCCGTATCTATTTCGTTGATGTGCTGACAATATCATAAGGATATGTGTTCCGGACGTAGATATGTTGAATATACTGGAATCGAGTCATGCTTCCCCAGTTGGAGATCACCATTCAGGTGATCGAACTGCAAGGAAAGTGCTTTAGAGTGGTGTTCAAAGATGCCTACGAGTTCGTGAAGAGGTGTGACCGATGTCAAAGGCAAGGTTCCATATCAAAGCACCATGAGATGTCAATGTCTAAAATGCTAGAGGTAGAATTATTTGATGTTTGGGGCATTGATATGAAGTACATATTAGTTGCCATTGACTACGTGTCAACATGGGTTGAGGCAATGGCTCTAGCAGATAATAAAGGAAAGAGAGTTATTGCATTCTTAAGGAGAAACATCTTCTCTCACTTTAGGGTACCACGTACCATCATCGGCGATGGAAGATCACACTTTTGAAACAAGATGTTCAGAGCTGCCTTGGCAAAATATAGAGTCAATCAGCATAAAGTGGCTACACCATACCACCCTCAAACCAGTGGGCAAGCAGAAATCTCTAATCGGGAAATCAAAGTTATCCTTGCCAAGACTGTAAATGCTAGCAAGAAGGATTGGGCTAGGAAGTTGAATGATACCTTATGGTCATATCGAACGGCTTTCAAGACACCTATTGGCATGTCGCCATACCAATTAGTTTATGGCAAGGCATGTTATTTGCCAATTGAGCTAGAGTATAAAGCATTGTGGGCACTGAAGTTGCTTAACTTGAATTGAAATAAGGAAGCGAATATGAGACTAGGGCAGCTGAATGAGATGGACGAGTTCCGTCTTGGAGCTTATGAATGGGATGATCTATACAAGGAAAGAATGAAGAAGTACCACAACCACAAGATTGAAAAGTGAGATTTTTGAAAAGGTTACTTGGTGCTTCTGTTCAACTCCAAACTCAAATTGTTTCCAGGTAAGCTCAAATCCAAATGGTTCGGCCCATTTAAAGTGAGTCAAGTCTACTCATCTAGAGTAGTGGAACCTGAAAATGAAGACGAAGCGTCTTCAAGGTAAATGGGCAGTGTGTGAAACTATATATCGGTCCAATGGACTCGATAAGAAGTATTGATACTATCCCTCTCGATGAATTCTAAGTAATCGAGATAATTGAGTCGTGTCGCGATGATAAATCAGGCACTGGTGGGAGGCAACCCACATTGTGTTGTTGCAAAGCATTAGTTAAATTTTTTATTGTCCAAGTGCATTTTTGATGTGTTTTTGAAGTGTGCAAGATTTAAAATACAGCAAAAAAAGGAGTAATACAATTGGAAAAAGGGTTGAAAATGTGAGCTACTGGAACAAAAGTGACGGCCGAACTAGTGAACCACCAGTCACCTGACGGACCACCATTTCAACCATCACAAAGAAGCTAAAAAATTCATTCACTGGAAAAAGTTGACGGCCAAAGTGGTGAACCGTCACTAAATTGGTGGACCACTATACTGACCGTCATAATCAAGCTGAGTTGCCCATGTTCTGGTAAGGTGCGACGGCCAAAGTGGTGGACCATCACTTGGACTGTCGAAATTAAACTGAGGTGACCATGTTCTGGTAAGGTGCGACGGCCTAAATGGTGGTTCATCACATTTCTGGTGGACCATCGTAGTAGCCATCGTTGTTACCCTAGCACTGGGTCGGGTAAGGTTAAAATTGAGAGTTATTTAAGTAAGCCGTATTTGGTTAATTTATTTTTAAAAAGGTAAAAGAGCGGTTATATACGTTGTACCCTTTTAAACTTCTTCAACTGACCGAATTCCATTGGATTCAAAGAATCTGAGAGCAGTTGATCTTCTTAGGACTCTCCATCTACTTCTTTTTGCTCTATTTAAGCAACCCTTTTTATTTTCTTTATATTCATCTCAAACATTCTTGAAAGCAATTATAGAGTTTTAAGTTAAGTTTGCTTTCAGTATTTGCAAGTAAGTAAAAGAGAAACTTCTGCAAAACCAAGGTATGAGCACCTCCATGTCTTCTATTTTTGAACTGCTACAACATGAAATGAATAATTGGTTAGTTGATAAAAGTTCATCTTGTTTTTCTTCTTTTGCGTTAACTTGTTTTGAGTCCGGAATGAAAATATACACTATGTGGGTAAATTCTGAGTAACCCTTATGCTCAAAAGTATGAAATTATGTTCATAAATGTGAAGTTGGTGTCAATTTTTGCTAAAAAAAAGTCAGGATTGTATGCTAATTGTTCCACAAAATGTCGAATTGAATCCTGAATCTGAAGAAGGGGGTGCGACGGTTGAAATGGTAGACCGTCAGTTATGTGACGGACCACAAAATAGACCATCGCAAGAACCCCAGAAATGACACCCACTGGTTAAGATGTGACGGCCAAAGTGGTGGACTGTTAACTTTGTGACGGACCACCATTTGGACCTTCACAACTCTATGAATTTTTAGGTTTTCTGGATAAGACCTGACGGCCCACCTGGTGAACCACCAGTGTGGCCGTCAAGTAAAAGTTTTCACTGTTAGGCTAATTTTGTGTTGCGAACTAATTCCTTACTTCTTTTTCAGGCGCTATGGCTCGGAAATTTCCATTAAATAGAGGAGGAAGATTCCAAAGGGGTAGAGGAAAATCTATACTCGCATACAACACCAGGCAATGTGAAAGGGAAAACCCCACGCTCTCCCAGTCTGAAAAGGAGAGCAATAGTAGTACAAGTAGTACCGTCTCAAGCCCAGATGAGGCAACGTTGCTACAAATCAGCCCGAGCCTGTTGAGGGTGGAACAGAGGCTGCTAATGTGGGAGAACAAATAAAATCAATTGATGTGTATACTGAACATGAGGATGCTAATGTTATCAAGCGTAAGGATCCTCAAGTTTGAGATATGATTAGATGGAAGATAGAGGGAGCAAGAGAGAAATTCTATGACGGATTAACACCTACAACAAGAGGGATAAAAAGGCCATTTATGGAGGAACATCAGATTGTGCCAACGGAGTTGCAAGAATATCCTGAGTTGGAATGCCATTTAAATGAGTATGAACTAGCATGGATGTGCAGGCCACCAGGAGTATATCAATCGAATTAGGTAAGAGAATTCTTTGCCAATTATCTTGCATTAGTAGAAAATGACTGTCCAAAGGGGACGCCAGTTGCAAGCTTGCCAAATAGAGAGTCAGTACCTGTCCGATGAGTCACTATTGATATTTCAGCCCAAACAATTCATAGGATGTTGTTTGGGCTAGAGTACGAGGCTCCACATGTTATACCTGATCTTAAGTACAGATGGAGGACTCCATCTACTCAGAGGCCTTGGGTGGCTTCATTATTGACTGATGATGGTAACCCTTCTTGGTTGACCAATCTACGAGAGTGTATTGCAAAATATTCCATTAGCTTCAAGGCTAAGTTCTGGTGGGCCGTTGTTCACTTAAGGCTGATGCCAATAAAAGAAGACAAAAACTTGGATAAACACAGAGTCGTATTGGTGGAAAGCTTGGTTTCAGGGTTGCAAGTTGACTTCAGCCACATTATTTCAGATGAGATGTTTGTAAGGGAAGTTAAAACTGCCAGTGCATTGTCCTTCCCATGCTTGATCACAGAGTTGTTTAGGCAATTAGTTGTACCTCTGATTCATAGAGTTGACAACGCAGTCCAGGCTACACATAGACAAGACATTGAGAAGATGAAAGATGACTTAAAATTCGAGATGCGTGTCACCAAGCCTCCTGCTTACCAAACTCAATCTGCACCAACTCTCGATGCTACCAAAATTCCTGCAAGTATGCCTTTGCCCATCATCATTTATGTGCCACCTGAGTATGTGCCTCCAAGTACATCTGCAGGGTCAGGTTCCGCAACATCTATGGGTGGAGCCGACTTTTCTGAATACAGGTTAACGCAGGGAAATTTTGCAAAATTAATAAAGCTGCAAAAGAGGTTTCAAAAATAGTTAGATAAATGGGCATTATAATTTAAGCCTTTTGTTGATGGAATTGTAGCTGAGGCAATCGGTCCATTCCAAAATTTAGGCTATGATGGATAACATGGAACACCGCATCAACAAACGGCTAGATGCATTGTCTCTCCCTGATCTTGCTAAGCTCATGGTTGAATTTGAGCAGGCAAAGACTGATATAGCAGAGTTAAAGGAAAAAAAGTGATCTTGGGTGTATTTATATGCCTAAGCACCATAACTTATCCATATTTTAGCTAAGTTTAGAGAACAAAGTTCCTAGTTTCTTATGTTTTTACTCTACTTCTATTTAATTGAGCTAACCGATGTGATTAGCATGATTTCAGGTATTAATGAAGTAGATGAAGACATAATGGGACTATGGACTATGGATGGCATATGATACAAGAGACAGTAGCAGGCTGGACCAAATGTGGCGCCTAGAAACTATGTCCAAGACTAGTTTGTCATTTATAATTAGTTCAGGGACTTAGAAAGCAATTATGAGAGAAAAGATTATTAAAAGGCTTAATGCTGAATTTTTATTCATAATTCATTATTCTGTACTATTTGGAGAGAGGAGAGTGGCGGCTTAGCCTGGGTAAAGAGAAAAACATTTTCTCTCTTGTTTTCACTATTTGCACACCAAGATCGTCTTCTAGTTTTTGGTATGATGAATATATTTATGGTGATTTTTGTTTTATTCAAGAGTAGATAAGTTTATTAGTTAGGGTTATGGAAGCCTTGTAGCATACAATCTATCACTTCGGGTTTTGAATTTATTATGCATTGATTTATTTATACCATACTCTCTTCGCTTATCTTGAATTCTCGTGGTTGCAAACATAGAGGATATGCCTTAAAATGCAACTTGTTCGAAAGAAAGGTTGATGTTCGAAAAAGAGAGTAGTGACAAGAAAATAGGATTACCAACCCCTATTTCATAAGTTAATGCCTTAGCAGGATTAACTACTTGGAGATTTTGTATTGTTTTTGGTAAACGCTTTTGATTCGAGAGAACTAAAGTGAATTAGTCCTTGATGGTTGAGAAACACTAGGATTATGTTATTAAATACAATATGTTTCTCTTTAAGCATGATGCATGTATGAATTCATAAAGCCCATAGTTAAAAAGTATTAAAAACTACAAGGTGGACATAAACCTAGCTTGCTATTTCTCTGAATTCGAATACTACTACACATATTTCATCTTGTTAAACTGAAACCATTAATTTGTGAACTGAATCAAATCCCCCTATTTATTTTACGAAAATGAATGATTAAAAGTCAACTAATCTGCATACAACTTAATTAGCACCATATTCCCTATGGGATTCGACCCCAACCTAGTTGGGTTATATATTTGACAATGACCGCTTACTCTCTCGTAAGAGAGGTATAATTTAGGCGTATCAGGCAGCCACAGTAGACTATTTTTAACCCAGCCTTAGTGGTGAGTGACGATGATGAAGGTATTGTGGACCTAATGGGAAGACCTGTAAAAGACAAAGAAAAGCAACACATGGATGAATGAGCTGCAAAGAGAGATGAAAAGAGGAGAAAGAGAGCAGAAATAACACCGGAGGAATAGGAATAGCATGATATAAAGAGTGCTTGAAAAGAAACAAAGAAAGATGAAGAAAAGAGAATGAATAAAGAGAAAAATGAAACAGCAAGAGTATCTACTAGAGCTGCCCCAGCAAGGGGGCAAAGTTCAGCATCAGTCCGAGAGATGATTCTTCCGATCCAAAAGGGTGAGGTTTTGAGTGCCCCTACCACCATAGGTGGCAACATTGGACCGGGTGATAACACAGGGTCCTCACCACACTTCATAGATGCCTCAGATGAATAAGAGGCAAAATAAGTATACCCATTCCTTTGTACTTTAATTTAATACTTTGAGGATAATGCATATGTTTTTATGTGGGGGTGGTGTACTTGTATCTTAGGGGGGTTATGTAGTCGATATTCTGAACCCTACCATGTGCTATCTAGGAGAATCGGCATGTCTAGGATCATGTTAAGTTTGTATTTTTATTTTCTAGGTTTAACTTCAGATTTGCATTTTTCTTGTTTTTAAGTCTTGTTATGTTGTTGATGTTGGTCCATAAAATAAAAGTGTTGTTTGTGTTAGTATTTTTTTGTAAATACGATGATGAATAATGTTGGCATCAAGCTATGACTATTTCCATTTGACTGTTTACTTTTGTCTCCTAGGATATGTGATCAACTGTTAGTGAATCTGCAGTTGGCATTAATCTTTAAATATACATGACATGTGATTCACATCTTAAGAACATTAGAATGAGTTTGACTCAGTTGCCACTGTGTGTGGAAGTATTTGTATTAGTTCTTACATAGTATAGTACCTAGACCTTGCCTGGTTCAATTGATGTTGTTATGTATTTGATGGGATAAGAAGTGATGGAAGGCCACCTTGTGCTTTTAGTCCACTTAACCAAAGTAATTAACCCCACCAAAAATAATTTTCCATGTTTGAACCCTTCTTTGAGCCTTTATTTAACTCTCTTTCAGCTGTTGACTCCTAGCTCTGGCCCTGGCCTAATAATGGGCAATGTGTACCTAAACTTAGGCAAAACACCTGTGATGAGGATGGATATTGTACGACAGTTAACTGCCTAATGAAAAGTTGGTCTAGAATTTGAATTAGAGCATTTGGCCCTAGTCTAGTTAAGATAATATGCACCTTGACTTATGGAATCAACCTAAGTTGAGGGTGGTTGATGCTTGTGTGTGTGTGTGTATATATATATAAGGGTTTATTGTGGTAAATCATGAATGAATGAGAAAAGGGTAAGTGAGCTAGCAAACCAATGACCATAGTAATAAGAATTTGAAGGCAAAGAGAGTTAAAGCCTAGTTCTTAGTCACTTTTGCCCAAAATTCCTTCCTGACCTAGCCTGATACCTTATTGCTAGCCTAGAAAAGACCTGTTTGATCTTGGAACTTAGCTATGATGGGGGCGTTGGGGGTATAAAGGCAAGCTTATGGGTGCATGTGCTATGTTGGTTACTTCTTTGATGAGTGAGGGGGTTTTGATTTGTATCCAAAAAATATGCTAAGTGGTAGATCTCCTTGTCAGTGAGGGCAACCTGAGTCATAATTAATTTGGCTGATCTCTGTAGATTTTTTATCCATGTTGTGTAGATGAATTGAATTTGAAACAATGCCGGTTATAGACTCTGACATGTTAAACCATAGATTTGGATGACAAGTAAATGGTTGTGAGAGAATTGGTTCAGTAGTAAATGCCCGTCATTGTATTGTTCATATTTTCAATTTGGTGCTGAGTTGCTTGAGGACAAGCAATTATCTTAAGTTGAGGGTGTTGATGTTCCGACTTTTGATGGAATATTTTTCATCTTTTTCTTGGAAAAATTGCATGTTTTCAAGCAACCAAGGTTGCATTTAATGCTGGTTTTTAGTGTTTCAGGGTAAGGAGTTAGCTGAAGGAAAAGACTCAGAAAATTAGTAGAAAAACACTTCTGACAGTTAAAATGGCGGACCATCAGTCTTTCAATGGACCACCAACTCATCCGTCAGGTTCAAACAGAGTCCATAACTTCAGAAGACCCAGCGACGGCCCATGTGGTGGACCGTCAGCCTTGCGATGGACCACCACTTTGGCCGTCAACACTAAACATAACTAGGCATCCTGAAATCCTCAGCGACATCCAACATGGTGGACCATTGGTCTAGCGACGGACCACCACTTTGACCGTCAGGACTATCCAAAACTTGACTCTCAAGGATTATCAGTGACAGTCAAAATGGTGGACCGTCATTCTTGCGACCGACCATAACTTTGGACATCAGTCTTATCTAGAATGTGACTCTCTAGGATCAGCGGCGACGGCCCAAATGGTGGATCGTCAACCTTTCGATGAACCACCTGTTTGACCGTCACTTTGGATGCAGGTTTTATAATTTGGAATTTTAAATCCTTTTTGACCGAGGAATATATAAATACCCACTTTTAGGTTTTATTAGGGATATCTTATCTTTTATTAGGTTTTCCATACTAAAAATACATTGTTACATAGTTTTTCTCTAAGATTCATTGGAGATTTGTGGATCTAGATTCCTTTATCATATTTTCTATTGAAGATTGAAGAACAACAATTATGACTTCTGTAAGTAAACTTTGAATTAATTTATGAATAACACAATGGTTTCTTCTTTTTCTTAGGTGGAAATGTGTGGCTAATCTCCCATAACTAGGGTTATGGGAGCCTTGATGTGAAAAGTTAATTTTGGGTTGTGAATTTAGTAGACTCCCATGAGTAATTGATATTGCATAAACTCTTCTTCACTTTAATGACTTTTCTTGGTTGCAAACTTGAAAAGTGAGCCCAAGAACAACACTTGTTCAAATAGAAAAGTGCTTGTTGGAAAAAAAAAAGGTTTACATAAATCTAAAGGCTTTAACCTTTGGATAAAGGGTAGATGCCTTAACCGGATCAACCCATGTGAGATTATAGTTGAATTAAAACTATGTTCCTTAAGTTTGAAACAATTAAGGGATAAGTTACTCATTTAGGTTGAGAAACTAATGGGTAAACCATAGAATTCAATTACTCTTGCAATAAGAATTGTTCATTGGGAATCCAAAATAGTTCACAACCCTAGATGCCTAAGCATCTTGGTAACCATAACTTTAGTTTGAATTCTCTTATTGAATTACTATTAGCAATATAACCTACAGTTGGATTACTTTCTATGACAAATATTTGAATATAATTGATAAATCAAAAACCCTCTCTATTCTGGAACCTTCGATCAACAGTCTAGTAACAACCACAATACTTGGTGAATAGAGTATTCCCTGTGAGATTCGACATCCAACCCAGTTGGGTTCTATATTTGACAGTGACCGCTTGCACTCTCTAACGAGAGTTGTAATTTAGGTGTATCAATAGCAGCGGGAAATTTAGTGGCTTTTCACACGAAGATCCACAGGTATACTTGCAGAATTTTTTGGAGATCAGTGACTTATTCTTACCCACAGAGTTATCCACTGATTATGTAAGTCTGACACTATTTTCCTTCTCACTTTTAAGGGAAGCAAAGAAGTGGTTGAACATAGTGTCGATAGGGTTTATCACTACATGGGATGATTTATCCCAAAAATTCCTCATCCATTTCTTTCCATCCGGTAAGATTGCATGATTATGCAATGAGATTTTTGAGCTTAGAGCAAAGGCTGAATTAGAACCTGTATCATGCTTGGGAAAGATTCAAGTCACTTTTTGGGACTTTCCACATCATGAGTAGTCCAATGAGGTATTAGCTCACACTTTTGTTAAATCTTTTGACCATAATACAAAAATTTTGCTATATTCAGCTGTAAGTGATCAGGCTCTGAAGAAGACTTATGATGATCTTTATACCTTGTTGAACCGTATTGATCAAGGGAATTGAGACTGGTATGGTGACATGTCCATAATCTTAGTGAAAAAAGGTTGCGGGCATGATTAAAGTTGATAGCATCACAGCCTTAGCCACCCAATTGTTAGCTATGCAGAATTAGATGATAACTTAATTCAGTAAATTGGGTATAAACCAATCTTAGGCTCAAGTGAATGTAGTGCAGTAGAACCCATCATGGTGTGAGATATGTGGAAATAGTGGCCACTCTGTAGACTTCTGTGTAGCAAATTCATAATCTGTGAACTTTGTAGGCAATGCTCAAAAGCCAAATTATAGTAATGCCTACAACTACAAGTGGTGGATTCAGATAAACTACTCTTGGGGTGACAATCAATATCAATAATTTCATCAACAATAGAAAAATACATAGGTCAGCAATATTGAGGAAACTTTCAAGAAGATTCTGGCAATGCAAGAAAAAAAAAGGCTACTGAAATCAAAAATCAGCAAGTGGCTCAGAAGTAACTAGAGCAACAGTTGGGGAAACTAGCCCAAGAATAAAATATCATTCCTCAAGGTGGTTTGATAAGTGATAATGTAACTCTGAATAAAGTTATGGAAATTACTTTAAGGAGTGGTAAGGATCTTAATGATAGAACTCTAAATAAAAAGAAGGAGGTGGGTGCGGCGTTAGTTCTTCAACAGGTTGCAAGAAAAGATACTGATAATCCAGAAAGTTTATGCACCCGAAAGCTAAAGTTGTTGAGAAAGTGTAGGAAATACCACCACCATCATTCCCATAGAAGCTAAAAAGTCCAAGAAGGATGCTTGTTTTAAAAAGTTCTTTGACACGTTCAGATAACTTCACATTAATTTGCTTTTGTTAGATGTTTTACAGGGAATGACAAAGTACGCCAAGTACTTGAAGGATGTGGTAACTAATAAGGTGAAGTTGTAGGACATTCAAATGGTGTCACTTATGAAGGAGTACAGATTTATGGTGACAAAAAAAATGCCCAAGAAGCGTAAGGACCAAGGAAGTTTCACCCTTCCAATACAAATTGATGACAGCGATATGGTACATACCTCGAGTGATTTAGGAACAAGTATAAATTTGATTCCCCTATTAGTGTTCAACATTCTTGGGTTGGGTAAGACGAGGTCATGCTTTGTGGTACTCCAAATGGCAGACAGAACCAAACTCAGGCCTGAAGGAATTATTCTGGATGTGCTCATAAAGGTTAGTAAGTTTATAATCCATACTAACTTTATTGTTCTTGACTATAATGCATATGATAGGTTACCAATCATATTAAGGCATACATTCATAGCGATGATAGGAGTACTGGGAGATGTGAGAGAGGTCACTCTCAAAATGAGGTTGGATAATGATGAGGTAGTCTTCAAAGTTATAAATCACTTAATGCACCTTCCAACTACAAATATTTGTGTATGATTATTGTGATGGAAGTGGATGAGTGTAGGGTGGTGGAGTCAAAACCACTAAACACATCTTTAAACTATCTCATTGAGTTGCCCAAGCCACCTCTTAAGCCAGATGATGACTGAGGAGCCTGAAAAGGCTAATGTTGAGAGATATGATAACCTTGAGAGTTCATACTCAAAAGGTCAGAAAAAAGTGAGAAGATGTCCTCCTAATAGGAGAAAAAGGATAAAGTAATTTGATTGAGTACTGAGTTGGGTGGTGTCACGACACTAAATCAGGCGCTGCTTGGGAAGCAACCCAAGTTAAGGTAGGTGTTTATTTTTCAGTATTTAAGTTCTTGTTTCACGTAGTTTTTGTTATTCATTGAGTTGAAGGTTAATGGGAAGTATGAGTATCGGCGACTTGAGCTAAAGAGCATGGAAAAGACTAGTGTGGGGTCCACCCAACCTCACCAATATTTAAAGATGTTGCTAGCTAGGCCTAGAGCCCTCAATAAGTAGTTTTATCCTTACTTTTAGTTGTACTAAGGGGAAAAAGTATGTTTTTAAGTATGGGGTGAGGAAATTCCCATGGTTTCGGGTGAAGTGACGCTATAGGATCTTAGTTCATAGTTATTTTCTAGTTTTTTCTTAAATTTTAAAAAATATTACAAAAAAAACTTTGCTTTTTAGTTTTTAGTCTTAGGGGGTGTCAGTTAGTAGGTGCATACTTCACCCACCCCGTGGTTGTTCTTTTTGATTCTTTTCCATGGGGGCGCCCTTTGAAATCTGTATCTTTTTTCTTTTTTTAGGAGTAAATTTTAAATTTTTTGTGTTAGGAATAAGTAAGATGTTCTTGGTGGTGCTATATGTGATTGTATTATGAAAGTTTGTTTTTATTGCAAAGCATGTTGGTTGTGTTGAATAACTACTTTTGAGATACCTAGGCTCATGTTTATGACTCTTGAGCTTTCTTGGCTTAATGTTGAATTTATGTGATTATCTGGTTTAGAGTCTATGGTAATCCTACTTGGGTTGAGCATGTGACATGTGTGTGAGGTTGTCTGAATATTCTTTGTTACATTTGATGTCTAGAACTTGTCTGGTGTATGAACAAAGCAAAATAACAAGTGTGGGTTTAGGAGATGATACAGTCATTTCTTTGATAGCCATATTTCATACCCTTTTTTACCTACCCTGTTGCATAACCTTAGTCAGCCTCGTTGAGACTTAGCCTATTCTTTTGGGTAGCCTCACTTCAGCTTGTATCCCCTTCTTTAATTGAAGTTAATATGATCCAAATGTCCTAAGTAATTTAGTAGAAAAATTAATGAAGTTAAGAAGTGTGAAATTAAGAAGGAAAGAGGTAAAAGTGAAGCCCCAAAGAGCAGCTAGTGATGTAAAAATTTTGTGATATGGGTGGGAGTGATGTAATAAAAAGGAGAAAAATTGAATTATGTGTTGATGTAAAATACTCCCTTGTACTATATGTGTAAACTAGCTTTAAAAGATGGGGCAGAACAAAAGAAAGTGTGAGGTAGATGTGGGGAAGTTTGGTTCTTAAGTAAAGATCATAATGTATAAAGTGATGTATTAAAGCGCTTAGAGAAGATAGTCATTGTTACTAGCTAGAATAGTTCCTACCCATCCCTTAGCATACATTACAACCCTTAAAGTCTTATTTGATCATAAATCTTAATAGTTTGATATTAGTAGAGTACTATGCTAAGGGAAATACTATGGTTCATTTGGTGTAACTTGTGAATTCTTTGTGAGAGTGAGCTTAATTTGATCCCTAAACCTATTCCTATGATAATTGCATCTATGTGAGTGAATTTGGGTAACTCTCTTATGGCGAGGGAATATATCTGATGATAGTTAGGTTATTTCCATGATCTCTGTGATTGAGTAATATGCATGAGTTTTCCAACTTGGTGAGTCAATTCTTGAGGCTAGGATGTTTTGGAGTAGTATTCCTGAGTTCTCAATTGTACAAGACATGTTTGTGTGTGAAACTTGCTATTTGTGTAGTCATTGTAGTGCTAGCTTGATTGTCTTTCTTATAGGAGTAGTATTGGAGTCTTTTCATAATCGTGATGCTTAAGTGAAGAGTTGTTCGAGGACGAAAAAGGCTTTAAGTGTGGGGTGATGATCAAAGGTGGATTTGTACACCTCAGTGTTGTTATTTATGATTATATAGCCTTGTTTTGAGGACTTCTTCTGTGTATAATGATGTAATTATTATATAAACGAGCACCTAAGTATTTAGTTATTCTTATAGTGTTTGAGGTTTTTCATAATTAGTTTGGAGTCAAAACACGAAGTTAAAGTTCAAATGCGAAGACTCGTACTATTAACTTGAGCTACGTTCCTTTCTAGTTCGGCGTGTTAGATTCTATGTTATTTTGATCTTTAATTTGTATTTTTTGATGTTATAGGAAGATTGGTGATTTGGTAAAGATAATAAATGGATGATACACAGGATGGAAATAAATAAGAAACACCACCACAAAGCTTGGAATGAAAGGACAAATGCATGGAGTGCGATGGAACAAAATTTGGAAAATTGGGACACATTGGCGTGCCACGCTGCCTAGATGCCGTGATAATGGCATGGAACGCCATTGATTGAATTTTCAATTGGAACAAAATAGTATCCCTCCATGATTAGGACATTCTATGGCCCCTAATCCATGCGATAAGGTCATGGAATGGAGGCTATGTTCAAATCGGCAATTTGGTCCTAGTATAAATAGGACACTTAAACTCTTACTTTAACACCTTGGATGACCTTAAGGCTTCGAGACACAATTGAGAAGGCTGAAAATAGGGTTTTTATTCCTTTAATTTAGTTTGTTTATGGATTTTAACATGGATTCATTGATTGTGATTGCGTGTATGTCCATGAGTGGCTAAACACGCTTTTTTGGGTTAAGGCCAAGAACATGAGTACTCTTGTAATTAGTTAAATTGGTTTTGGTTATTATCATGGTTTATTGTTTGTTCATCTTTGTTATCACTAATTTAAGGATTCTCAACCCTTAGAATACATGCTTAATTCTATCATGAGCTCGAAAGGTGGAATGATAGGATAGAATGTGGGATAGATAGAATAGGATCATAATCTCAATTGAATGATGTTATGATTTGCATTTAGGATAGAAATATACCTAAACGCCTTATTTTATTCAATTACGGGATATAATATGAATGCATTGAACTTAGTATTCATATCCCCCCTCAATAATGTAGTTGTGGGTTAAGTGAGATGATTGATTAGAGGTTCGAAAGGTCGTAGTCATACTATCGACCTCGTGAACCAACGACCAAGATAATTAACCTAACCAATGAAGTTATATAGTCGATTATGATTGTTTGTACTTCCTTAGACCTGGTTTTCCCCCTATAATTGTCCAAAACCTTTATTTTACTGTATTTTTTAGTTTACATTTTGCAATAACTTTCTAACTCTAGTGGTTACGTTTGCACTTGTCTAATCTTAATAGTTGAACTAGTTCTTGGATAGATTTTAACACGAGTCCCTATGGGATCGATACTTGGCTTTTCTAAAGTCATTATATTACTTGGGTGGACCACGTACATTTGTGTGTGCGCTTGGGCACCACAAAATAACCCTTTCATTTGAAACAAATGAAGCATCACGCTAGTAACATGAAACACTCCATTTCTTTCCGTCGATGGAATATGAATAGAACTAGCTCGACCCACATCTCCAAGGTGATACTCATCCTTGAGATGCCTATCAAAAGTACTGATATTACTACCGTGTTGGCTCATAGTATTGTGTATGCTATTATTTTCACCTAATAAATAACAAAAACAACAACAAAAAATACTACGGCTAATCCACAGTGACTAAAAGCACTACAAAAATAAAAACTATGTTTCACTCCCTGGCAACAACACCAAAATTTGATGACGCTCAAACTATACCCTTGAGGTGTAAGCGATTGTCATCAATATAGTAACCCAACGTACGTTGGGGTCGAATCCACAGGGAGTGACAACAATGATTTTAATACTCGATAGTATTAGAAGCCAACTAGGAGTTGACCCTTAATGCGTTGTAAATAAACATGAAAGTAAAAATGAGGGGTTTGTTTAAATGATTTTGAATTTAACAATTTTGTAGTTTTGAGTATACCATTTCAAAGATAGAAATAATTAGAGATTAATCAAGTGTTGATGGTACCTTAGGTTATGTCTTCCTAGGTGTGGGTTCATGCATGGTCATATTTGATTATTTGTCCAAATTTATCTAGAAGTCATGAGTAGGCTAGACCTAGAAGTTTTGGTGTTAATTTGTTAATAAAACACCACATATCATAAATTGGTTCTGCCAATAACCTCATAAGTGTACCAATTTCACCAATCTATGGCCTCAATTAATATCCTTATGTCTAAGAGATGCTATTAAATGAACTAATTCAAGTTATTGTTTACATCCGTTCCTCACCCATCACCCATTTGTCAAGGATGATATGGGTTCCAAGGTAATTGGGTTTTGCAACCCACAATTCTTAAAACATGGAATGAATGTAAAACCCATATCAAATAGCTATTAGGAAGACAAATAAATAAAACCCATTCACTAATCACAACATATTCAAGCATAACCCCAAGATGAAGAATTAGCTACTCATAGAGAGAGAAAGTAGAGATATACCCAAATTTCCTTCAAACTAATCCATAAAAGGTAAAGAAAATACAATATACAAGCTTTAGTTTCAATAGATATTCAATAAAAACTATTAATTCCTTACTTGAAAGTCACTCTAATATTTCTTAGCTCAAGAATAGTTCAACAATAGTGCAATAATGGTGGAAATGAGCTGAAAACCCTCTTTTTAACCCTCATTTCCCCTTTGCCTAATATTACAAAATTGCCACCGCACTATTGATCTTCTTGAGCAAATCTAGAGTAGATTGGGCATAGGTAGGGCGCAAATAGGGTGCACCTTGGGCGCAGATAACACTATTTCAAGCGGGTTGCCTCCCAACACATCTATGTGAACTTTAGGGATTTTTTCTTTCATATTTGACCTCTCATTTACTTGAATGGCTTGTTCATCTTCATTTTTAACCTTTGCCTACACAAATGAGCATTATACATGAGACTAACACCAAATCAAAGGAAAATTATGATAATTTAAGCTTAAAAAGTGCTAACAAGTCATCAAATTGATAATTTTTCAATATACCAAGTCATGAAGCAATTATACAATGATTATCCATATTTCGGAGAATAATCAACCCCGCATTGACAAAATATGCCTCGTATGTTGCCATATCCTTTTCATCTTAGAAACAAACCTACGTGACCCTTAGAACGAGTAGAAAAGATTTTGGGGTGAGTTTGGAGAGCTTTGGGGGAGGTGTTAGAATTAAAATAGGACCATGCATCACAAAGGGAGGTCCTTGTATTTGCCCCTTGCATAGACCATCGCAGAGGCGGTACTGCCTCACCCGTGTGATGGCCCCACACTGCATGGACTAGGCCACACGATGGGCTTGTGCTGCACGGGGATGGGCCATGCGATAGGGTGTGCGCCGCACCCCCTATGTTAACTGTCGGGATTTTGTTTTTATGCTTTATTTTTTATGGTGTTTGGGTCTTTATCCAATTGTTCGTTACTCACATAGATGGGTTTGGAGAGTATTGTTTACTTTAAATATTGCTCTTGTTTTCTGTGTAATTGTATGTATGTTTGAGAGAGATGATTTAACTTTAAAGATTATGAAGAAATCTTGAATGAAAGATGTTTTTCCTAAACTCTTGCACCAATTTTGAAAGAGAACTCTTGTTTGATCTTAAATTACCTTTTATGGTCAATAATGCATTTTTGAAAGGGCTAAGGAAAAGAAAAAAGAGGGCTTATGTGACTTGTAGCTCTTGGTGTAACGATACCAAACCAGAGAATGAATTGACTAATGTTTTAAAGAGGCTAAGTGAAAAGAAAGCCGAAATTATGAAAAAACAGATAGAGTTTTTAGGAATACAAATAGATAAAAGTGGAGTAAAAATGCAACAACATATAGTACAAAAAATAATAAATTCAAAAGAAGAATTAGATACAAAAAAAAAAACTACAATCATTTTTAGGATTAGTAAACCAAGTAAGAGAATATATATCAAAATTAGCAGAAAACCTAAAGCCTTTACAGAAAAAACCTAAAGCCTTTACAGAAAAAAACAATAATAAAGAGTTGGGAGGAAGCAAAAATAGTAGTTACCCTAAGAGCAAGAATAAAATTTTTACAACAATGGTATAGAAAACTATGTGAAAAATATAGAGAAGAAATAAAAATGGAAAAAAACATTAATAAGAAATTTAGCATGTTGCAAAGATAAAATAGGACCTCAATTTGGATGTGAAGAAAGATATTATAAGAAAAGAAAAAGACATAAGAAATATAAGAAATACAAAAAAAAATATAAGTATAAGAAATCAAGAAAAAGATATTATGTAAAAAATTATAAACATAAAAGACCATATAGGAAAAAGAAATCTATAAAAGAATGTACTTGTTATTATTGTGGAAAACTAGAACATTTAGCTAGAGATTGTAAACTATCAAAAAACCCAAAAAAGAAACAAATATCAGAAATAAAAATAGAAAATACAGAATATATGCAGATAGATTATATAGATTATGAATTAGAAAGTGAAGATAGTATATATGAAATTTCGGAGAATGAAACAGATAATGAAATAGATAGTGAATTAGATAAATCAAATAACTGAAGAAGATATAAAAATGAACCAAACAACTGAAGAAGGTATAAAAATAATAACAAAGGAAGAATATTTAAATGAAGAAGGAACGGATCAAAAAATAATATTTGACAGTAATATATTTGACGAAATAAAAGGAAAAGAGTTAGACTTAAGTGTAGAAAAAATATTTGAAATACCAACAATAAAAAATATATTTAGTAGAAAAAAGGAAGAATACTATGTAGTAAGCCAAAAAGAACATGTAATAGACTGTAGATATGCAAAAAGAAGAGCTATTATACCACTAGTAACAAAAAGAATAATTAATAAAGAAATAAACGATATAAAAAGTAAAGACCCAATAAAATATGTACACCTTGGAGGAACAGAGATATTAATAAAAGCATGTTTTAGAGAAGAAGGAATAGATACACCAATAGAATTATATTTAGTAGATGATAGAATTATAAAACCTATAGAAAAAGTATAATAACTACCATAAAAGGAAATTTAATATACTAAAAATTTAAATTTATAATAAGTGCGAATTATTCAGTAGCAATAACAGATAAATATATAGATAAATTATTAGTATTATATTGGAAAATATCAATAATAGAACTAACCCCAGGAAGTAAAATATTTACAGCAAGATGTAAAAATCTATATGTATTAACAACAAAACATAAAATAACGGGAAAAAATAAAATTAATAAAATACAAATAGAAAGTCCTTTCAAACAATTTGTAAAAACAATTGATAATAATGATTATAGTTACAAAGACATAAATATAGAAGAAGATTTAGAAATAATAAATGATAGAATAAGCACAACAAAAAAAATAGCTCATGAAAAACTAGAATCATCAAGCTCATAAAAAAGAACATGTTATGAAACAACTTCAATAGTTAATTTAAATCAATATTATATAACAGGAACAATGAATGAAAAAGAATATTTAATACTCTTAAACACAGGACAAGAACAAAATTATATAGCAAAATATCTAGTAAAAAGTGAAGAAATAAAATCTAATAGTAATATATGCCCAGATCTACCAAGGAGTCTAATAAACATTAAAGATACGGCAGAAAAAAAATAGGAGTCAGAAAAATAAAAATAGAATTTGAAATAAAGGAAGATATGCAAAAAGCATACATAATATTAGGAATAAAATGGTTGAAACAAGTAAAACCATACAATATAGAACATACACAATTATCTATAACATATAATAATGAAAGATTATTCATAAAAAGAGCTTTAACATGATATGAAAATATATGTACTTGTAAAAATAATAGTAGAAGGATATTATAATAGGTATTATACACCTATGATAGATACATGAGCAGAAGCAAACTTATGTAGATAAAAATGTTTACAAGAAAGTAAATGGGATAAATTAAAAACTTATTTTCGATTTTTCTATTATATCTGTAAATTGTTCTAATAATTTTAAATGTTTCTCTTTAGTTTTTGTATATAGTAGTATATCATCTATGTATACTATACAATTAGGTAATTGTTTAAAATAACTATCCATAAAATGTTGATATCTACATGGTGCATTTTTATATCCAAATGGTAATACGTTCCATTCATAAAATCCTTGTGGTACCGTAAATGCGGTTAATTCCTTAGAATTTTCATCTAACTTTAAGTGGTAAAATCTAGATTTACAATCAAATTTACTAAAATAATTATATCCTTGTATTTGTCTTATTTTTAGTATCTTATTTGGTATTGGATAATTATATGTCATAGTTTAAATCGGGTAACTTAAATAAATCTATTATAGCTCTAATGGATCTATTTTTATTTTTGCGTGGATATTTCTTAAATTTTCTAAATATTTTTATTTTTTGTTTTAATTTTATTAATGTTCATATGTTGGGGGTGATTAAATGGTAATTGATTAAATGTTTTACTGTAATATTCTTTAGTTTTTTCTGTTAGTCTTTGCGATTCTTGTGTTTTATTTTGAAGGTATTCTAAATATTCTATATCTTTTGTTTCAAATATTCAATTAGATTGTCTTTCATAAGTATTTTTATTAATCTTATTTCTTTCATATTGTCTCCAGTATTTTAAATACTCGTAGTCTATCATTTTATTCTAAAGTAGTTGCTTGTTTACTAATTTATGTGTAATATTCTATTCTGGTTGTACTATAATTTATATATGAATTAAGGTTATTAATATTATTAATTATCTCTCTTTCTTCTTCTCTTAATGAGTTTTTTATGTTATATAAACTATTATCTGTACTTTTTTCTAAATTTTCTAAGGTTTCTTTTATCCATGTTAATTTTTCTTTTTAGATTTTCCATTATTTCTTTGAGTCGGTTTCTATAATTAATTTCTTCATATAGGTCATTTTGGTTTTCTCTAATTTTTCTAATATATTCTAACATTTCTAATCTGTATAATATCCATCTGAATAATAACTATCTGAATTATTTCTACCAAAGAAATCTATATTTTTTAATTCCTCTTCTATCCAATTAGTACTTAGTAAGTCATCTTCATAACTAAATATTTTTTCCCATATTATTTTCTTTATATCTTCTAATTCTATGTCTTTTATGATATATTAAACAAGTATCTTAGTTTCATCAGATATATATCTTTTTATATTATTCATATTATGCTAAGGTTTTTACGAATAGCTTGGATAACTTGAAATTGACTTCTACTAATTAAATATTTTATCATGGTATTTATTAGTTGTTTGTTTTAATCTTAATAATTTCTCTATATTTTCATTAAGGAATTCTATATATTTTATATCTTTAGTTTCTATATATTTTTCTAAATTTGTTTTCATTGGTTTTTCTATTGATTGTATATTTTTCATGTTCATATTCCAATATTCCAAATATACGTAATTTATCATGGTTGATGTGTAGGTTTGGTATGTAGGTATTTGTAAGAGTAGTTAGGTAAGTGTGGTATATAATTTATTCTAGTCATAAAATATTTATCAAATATTTCTTCCAATATGATTTTTCTTATATCTACAATTTATATATCCTTAAGTACATACAAAACAAGTATTTTAAATTTATTTACCATTTCGTCAGATAAATAAGTATTCATTTTTCATAAGATGCTTTTTCAAAATATTCCCTTCAATCACACATATAACAAAATATGATCATTTTAGATTACTATATACTAGATTATTCTTAAATAACATGTTCTTTGGTCACTATTAGCATGGTAATCTGGATACTTTTCCCTTAAACATCGCCTCTAGTCTGGCTACTCCCCACCATGGCTTTCTTGTCTTGCCGGTTTCACCTTTAGGATGGCATAGTTCTTAGAGATTTTTATCCTTTTCTACTTTGCTAATAAACTTCTTAACATGCTATTTTTCGAATAATTCTACGATAAAGTAACTAACATGAACTTATTTTATCATATCATGATTGTCAAGAATTTATGAATTTAGCTATTCATAATCGTAAATAAATATACCTGTTCTGGTAGGTTTGATAATTCTGGGCTTTGTTTATCCATAGATTTTCCTTGGAAATATATCTTCTTTTTATTAAATATTCAAAAGTTTGTTTACAAAGGAGGAGGCTTGCTTTCAACACATGAAAGTCTTTACTTTTAGCTGAGCAAAATGCTCTCTATTTATAATCCTAAGAAAGATAAAGAAAACGTGTATTCTATCTCTATACTGTTCCTATTTTACACGTATCCTATATAATTTACAAAAAGTCTTTACATTCTGAAAGGAAAAGACTTAAAGTTAACTAGAAAACAAAACCTAATAATAGTCTTTTGTTCAAAAAGTCAAAAAGCCTATTAAATGAAAAAAAAAAAGTCAAAAGGGTTATTAAAGCTTTACAATAATTTAGGTAGGAAGTTTAGTTTTTTCTCCATATGTCATTTTCCTATCTTCAATACTTTGTCTTCTTCTATTATTGCTCCATTGATTTTTATCTTCTAGCTGGCGTCCTTATCTTCTTGGTTGATTTTTTTTTATTCTAGCTGGACTTCTGGGATAATATTATCTCCTCCATTACATCTCAAACATTGATGGTCTAGATATTTGTGTCCAATTATCTTGCAATATCTTGTTAATAATCCGTCTGAAATAAATCCTTTCCTAATTTCTCTTGCAGTAAATTATTTTCCTGGATTAAGTAACATCATTATCCATTGTCTAACATCTTTCATATCTATCTGTCGTAGTTCTCTTGAATTTGAATAAATCATTTGATGATCTCTTAAATAATAGCTCCATATTGGGTTTTCATCGATATAATTATTTGCTAATTCTTGAATAATTGTAGCTATTCCTATAAGTCGTTTATTTACATAAAAATCAGGTATCTCAATTTTGGGTATCTCTGGCTACTGCACAATATCTTCCGGTATAATCATATCTCTGGTTAATCCTACTTTTACAACTTGTATAACTGGTTTGATCTCGTTGTATAATATCTCTGCTGGTGCAGTATAAAACTTTATACAAAATAAATTTCCTTTAGTTACTCTTTTATAGGTGGTGAATATTTTATGTAATTCTTCTATAGTTGTTAGTTCTTCTCCATCTTGGGTATATACGGTATTTAATAATCCATAGTCGAAACAAGTTTTTATTAAGCTTGGGTTGGTTTTGGGTAGTGCGATTAGCTTGTTGTAACCTTGCAATTTTTGGGTTATATAGTTTGTGTTTGGTTCTTGGATATTTGTAGCTCTGGTGTTAAGGTTTAGAAAAGTTTGTACTTTGTAAATATTTTCTATATATCCTCGAAACTAAATGGTTCAAGTAATTTACTAAAATATAATCTTCTTATTTCTTTACTTTCTTCTATATTATATGTTCCTTTATAATAATATTCTTTAAATGCGCACGTATACTCATCTATATAGCACATATTACATATTGCTAGTTTTAACATTAAATTTCTATTTATATCTTTTTCTTTATTTTTCTCTTCTTCTTCTGTTGTTACACTACTAAATTCATCTCTTATAGCTATTTCATATTTTTTCAATATTTCTGTTGGTAGTATTTTAGTAGTTGTTGATGTTCCTTCTGTTTTATTATCAGATGTTAATACTTTTTTACTTGCTTCGGCTAGGTTTAAAAACCATAATTTTACTGTTCCTATTAATGTCTTTTCTATATATTCTGGTGTGTTTGTTGTATCTATTTATTATCTAATAATTGTTTGTACATATATCCTACCCATAGTTGTATTATTTTATTTGTGTCTATTACACAGTCTAAATCTAGAAAATTGTAACTAATTATTTGTTTTGGTGTCCATTTATTATATTCATCCTTTGGATTATATCCTTTAAACTTACTTTTGTAATTATATGTTGGTTTTCTTATTTCTGATGTACTAGGCATTATATTTTTATCTAGAGTATTTACTTCTGTATTTATTTGTTCTAGATTTTCTTTATTAATTACTTCTTGTTTTTCATTAATTTCTAGTTTTCCTATGTTTTCTAGAATTTTTGTATATGTTTCGCTATCTTCCGAATAATAATTATTTGTTTCTTCAGCATCTATTGCATTTATTTCTAATTCACTGGTTTGTGGTTCTTTATTTTTTATTTTTTATTTTTCTTTAAATTGATTTATCTTGTTAAATAACTTTTGTTCTTTATCTTTTTCTTCTTTTTCTTTCTGTTTTTTTTTTCATACAAATCTTTTAGCATTTGTAGTTCTTTTTCTAATTCAGCAATCCTACTATTTTTAGTTTCTTCTATTTTTCGTATTTCTTCTGTATTAGTCTTTAGCTTTTCTATTTCATTACTCATACAGTCCACTTTCATTAAAAGCGTAGTTAGGGTTTTGAGTATTTTTTCTAAAGCATCATCTTCTATTATATCAGTTTGTGTAGCTTTTTCTTGATATGTAATCTGCAATAACATTTTTGTTAGTACTAATTACTTCAATTGTAAATGTAAAATTTAATATATTTAATACTAGTCTCTGAATTTCTTTCGTTGTAACTGAATTTTGTATTTTCTTTGTTAACCACCAACGTACCTGTGTATAATAACAATAGAAGAAATCTATAATTATGAACTAGCATCAAAAGATATGCTTTTAGGAATGCCATTTTTTACCCACATATAATAACTAAAATAGATTGGTGGTTTACAACACCATGTAAACAAAAAGTAAGAGAAAAAAGAGTTATTAAGAAAATAAGAAAGAAAACTGATTTGATAGAAAAAAAGTGAAAAAATTACACAAAAGTTAGAAAATATAAAGGAATACAGAAGACACAGTAGAACTAATTGTATTTTCGATAAATAAAAAAGAAATAACTATATTTTCAATAGATAAGATAGAAATAATAAAGAAAAAATTAAAACAAATATATAGTGAAGATCCATTAAAAGGATGAAAAAAATATAAAACTACTATAAATATTGAATTAATAGATAAAAATAGCATAATAACTTAAAAGCCATTAACATATAATTTTGACGATTTAAAAGAATTTAAAATGCATATAGATGAATTATTAGAAAAACAGTATATACAAAAAAGCAATAGTAAACACAATAGTTCAGCATTTATAGTAAATAAACATAGTGAACAAAAAAAGGAAAAAGTAGAATGGTTATTGATTATAGAAACCTAAATGCAAAATCTATGACATATGCAGTATATATTTGGATTTATTTGATTAATTTATTAATTATGATAAAATTAGATTTAGATATCCACCAAAATATTATAAATATTATTTAGATGAATAATGTACAGAAATTACAAAAATATAAAGAATTAAAACAAATAATATCTGAAAAACGTAAAGAATTAAAAATAAGGATAGAAAGACTACAGTATAACATAATTGACAGAGTTAGTAAAAATTTAATAAATGCACAAAAAGAACAAATATCAAATGTAGAATCAACAATAGATAGTCTAGAATATATATATATATATATATATATATATCAACATAACTTATATACATTTAAATAAAATGAACAAAGAAGAATTTATAATAGATGAAAAAGCATTTGGATTTATTTGATTAATTTATTAATTATGATAAAATTAGATTTAGATATCCACCAAAATATTATAAATATTATTTAGATGAATAACGTACAAAAATTACAAAAATATAAAAAAATAAAACAAATAATATCTGAAAAAACGTAAAGAATTTAAAATAAGGATAGAAAGATTACAGTATAACATAATTGTCGGAGTTAGTAAAAATTCAATAAATGCACAAAAAAAACAAATATCAAATTTAGAATCAACAATAGATAGTCTAGAATATATATATCAACATAACCTATATACATTTAAATAAAATGAACAAAGAAGAATTTATAATAGATGAAAAAACATATGAAAATCACGAAGAATTAAAAATAAAAATAGTATTCTCTAATTTAGGAAGAAGATATAAGGAAAGAGGTGAACATTTATATTTAATGTTAGAAAAAGAAGAATTAAAATTAGAAATAAGTTGGCAGCGATGATAAGAATAGAAAGAGAAAACGAACAGATAGACAGAAAAAAGGAAATAGATAAAATAAAACAACAAACTACAGAAGAAATACGAAAAATAGAAGAAACTAAATACTAAAAGATTTGTATGAAAAAAGACAGAAAGAAAAAAAAAAGATAAAGATAAAGAACAAAAGTTATTAAACGAGATAAATCAATTTAAAGAAAAATTAGAAATAAAAAATAAAGAGCCAGAAACCTGTGAATTAGAAATAAATGCAATAGATGCTGAAGAAACAGATAATTATGATTCGGAAAACAGTGAAACATATACAGAAATTCTAGAAAACATAGGAAAACTAGAAATTAATGAAAAACAAGAAGTAATTAATAAAGAAAATCTAGAACTAATAAATACAGAAGTAAATACTCTAGATAAAAATATAATACCTAGTACATCAGAAATAAGAAAACCAACATATAATTACAAAAGTAAGTTTAAAGGATATAATCCAAAGGATAAATATAATAAATGGACACCAAAATAAATAATTAATTACAACTTTCTATATTTAGACTGTGTAATAGACATAAATAAAATAATACAACTAAGGGTAGGATATATGTCAAAACAACTATTAGATAATAAAATAGATACAACAAACACACCAAAATATATAGAAAAGACATTAATAGGAACAGTAAAATAATAGTTTTTAAACTAGCCGAAGCAATAAAAAAGTATAAAGATCTGATAACAAAACAGAAGGAACATCAACAACTACTAAAATACTACCAACAAAAATATTGAAAAAATATGAAATAGCTATAAGAGATGGATTTAGTAGTGTAACAACAGAAGAAGAAGAGCAAAATAAAGAAAAATATATAAATAGAAATTTAATGTTAAAACTAGCAATATGCTATATATGCTATATAGATGAGTATACGCGCGCATTTAAAGAATATTATTATAAAGGAACATATAATATAGAAGAAAGTAAAGAAATATGAAGATTATATTTTAGTAAATTACCTGAACCATTTCGTTCAAAAATAATAAACAGTTGAGATGAAGCAAAAATAGTAGATACCTTAGGAGCAAGAAAATAAATTTTACACCAATGGTATAGAAATCTATGTGAAAAATATAGAGAAGAAATAAAAATGAAAAAAACATTAATAAAAAATTAGCATGTCGCAAAGATAAAATAGCACCTCAATTTGGATGTGAAGAAAGATATTATAAGAAAAGAAAAAGACATAAGAAATACAAAAAAATAAAATATAAGTATAAGAAACCAAGAAAAAGATATTATGTAAAAAATTATAAACATAAAAGAGCATATAGGAAAAAGAAATCTATAAAAGAATGTACTTGTTATAATTGTGGAAAACTAGGACATTTAGCTAGAGATTGTAAACTACCAAAGAATCCAAAAAAGAAACAAATAACAGAAATAAAAATAGAAAATACAGAATATATGCAGATAGATTATATAGATTATGAATTAGAAAATGAAGATAGTATATATGAAATTTCGGAGAATGAAACAGAAAATGAAATAGATAGTGAATTAGATGAATCAAATGACTGAAGAAGATATAAAAATGAACCAAATAACTGAAGAAGATATAAAAATAATAACAAAGGAAGAATATTTAAATGAAGAAGGAACAAATCAAAAAAAAATATTTGACGAAACAAAAGAAAAAGAGTTAGACTTAAGTGTAGAAAAAATATTTAAAATACCAACAATAAAAAATATATTTAGTAGAAAAAAGGAAGAATACTACGTAGTAAGCCAAAAAGAACATTTAATAGACTGTAGATATGCAAAAGGAAGAGCTAGTATACCACTAGTAACAAAAAGAATAATTAATAAAGAAATAAACGATATAAAAAGTAAAGACCCAATAAAATATGTAAACCTTGGAGGAACAGAGATATTAATAAAAGCATGTTTTAGAGAAGGAATAGATACACCAATAGAATTGTATTTAGCAGTGATAGAATTATAAAACCTATAGAAAAAAGTATAATAACTACGATAAAGGGAAATTTAATATACCAAAAATTTAAATTTATAATAGGTGTGAATTATTCAGTAGCAATAACAGATAAAAATATAGATAAATCATTAGTATTATATTGGAAAATATCAGGAATAGAACTAACCCCAGGAAGTAAAATATTTACAGCAAGATGTAAAAATCTATATGTATTAACAACAAAACTTAAAATAACAGGAAAAAATAAAATTAATAAAATACAAATAGAAAGTTCTTTCGAACAATTTGTATAAACAATTGATAATAATGATTATAGTTACAAAGACATAGATATAGAAGAAGATTTAGAAATAATAAATGATAGAATAATTACAACAAAAAGAATAGCTCATGAAAAACTAGAATCATCAAGTTCATCAAAAGAACAAGTTATGAAACAACTTCAACAGTTAATTTAAATCAATATTATATAACAGGAATAATAAATGAAAAAGAATATTTAATATTCTTAAACACAGGACAAGAAGAAAATTATAGAGCAAAATATCTAGTAAAAAGTGAAGAAATATAATCTAATAGTAATATATGCCCAGATCTACCAAGGAGTCTAATAAACATTAAAGATACGGCAGAAAAAAGAAATAATAATAAGAGTCAGAAAAATAAAAATAGAATTTAAAATAAAGGAAGATATGCAAAAAGCAGTCATAATATTAGGAATAAAATGGTTAGAACAAGTAAAACCATACAATATAGAACATACACAATTATCTATAACATATAATAAAGAAAGATTATTCATAAAAAGAGCTTTAACAAGCTATGAAAATATATGTACTTGTAAAAATAATAGTAGAAGAATATTATAATAGGTATTATACATAGATACAGGAGCAGAAGCAAACTTATGTAGATACAACTGTTTACCAGAAAGTAAATGGGATAAATTAAAAACACCAATAGTAGTCAAAGAATTTAATAATGAAGGAAGCTTAATTACATATAAAGCTAAAAATGTAAAAATACAGATATGTGATAAAATAATAACAATAGAAGAAATCTATAATTATGATCTAACATCAAAAGATATACTTTTAGGAATGCCATTTTTTACCCACATATAATAACTAAAACAGATTGGTGGTTTACAACACCATGTAAACAAAAAGTAAGAGCAAAAGGAGTTATTAATAAAATAAGAAAGAAAACTGATTGGATAGAAGAAAGTGAAAAAATTACACAAAAGTTAGAAAATATAAAAAATACAGAAGATACAGTAGAACTAGTTGTATTTTCGATAAATAAAAAAGAAATAACTATATTTTCAATAGATAAGATAGAAATAATAAAGAAAAAATTAAAACAATTATATAGTGAAGATCCATTAAAAGGATGGGAAAAATATAAAACTACTATAAAAATTGAATTAATAGATAAAAATAGCATAATAACTCAAAAACCATTAACATATAATTTTGATGATTTAAAAGAATTTAAAATGCATATAAATGAATTATTAGAAAAACAGTATATACAAAAAAACAATAGTAAACACAATAGTCCAGCATTTATAGTAAATAAACATAGTGAACAAAAAAGAGGAAAAAGTAGAATGGTTATTGATTATAGAAACGTAAATGCAAAAACTATGACATATAATTATTCAATACCAAATAAGATACTAAAAATAAGACAAATACAAGGATATAAGGATTTTATGAATGGGACGTATTACCATTTGGATATAAAAATGCACCAGGTAGATATCAATATTTTATGGATAGTTATTATAAACAAGTATCTAATTGTATAGTATACATAGATGATATACTACTATATACAAAAACTAAAGAGGAACATTTAAAATTATTAGAATAATTTACAGATATAATAGAAAGATCGGGAATAAGTTTAAGTGAAAAGAAAGCCAAAATTATGAAAAACTAGAGATAGTTTTTAGGAATACAAATAGATAAAAGTGGAGTAAAAATGCAACAACATATAGTACAAAAAAATAATAAATTCAAAAGAAGAATTAGATACAAAAAAGAAACTACAATCATTTTTAGGATTAGTAAACCAAGTAAGAGAAAATATACCAATATTAGCAGAAAACCTAAAGACTTTACAGAAAAAAATTAAAAAAGGATATAGAATATAATTACAACGAAGAAGATAAAAAAAAAGTTCAGAAAATAAAAATAGTTTGTAAAGAGTTATCAAAATTACAATTCCCAGACAAAAATAATATATATATATATATATATATATATATATATATATATATATAGTAGAAGCAGATGCTAGTGAATATAGTCATGGAGGAGTGCTTAAATATAGATATGATGAAGAAAAATTAGAACATCATTTTAGATACTACTCAGGTACGTTTAATGAAATAGAAATAAAATGGAAAATAAATAGAAAAGAATTATGTTCATTATATAAATATTTATTAGCATTTGTGCCATATATTGTATATAACAAATTTATTGTACGGACAGATAATACACAGATACGTTGGTGGTTAACAAAGAAATTACAAAATTCAGTTACAACGAAAGAGATTCGGAGACTACTATTAAATATGTTAAATTTTACATTTACAATTGATGTAATTAGTACTAACAAAAATGTTATTGCAGATTACATATCAAGACAAAGCTACACAGACTTATATAATAGAAGATGATGCTTTAGAAAAAATACTCAAAACCCTAACTACACTTTCAATGAAAGTGGACAGTATGGGTAATGAAATAGAAAAGCTAAAGACTAATGAAGTTAAATAAAGTCTAAAGCTATGAATCAGCTAACTCAGCAGTGTGCAGAGCTATGTCAATCGAAAGATAATAAAATGCCAGAGCTAAAAGGAGACGTTGGGACACTCCATAAAACCCATAACGCTTACCAATCTACAATTGCAGGTACAAGCAAAGGAGTTAGTGGACAAAGATACCAGAACATGAACATGAATAAGATATTTGAAAAACCATTTATATCAAAAGCACAAAAAGACCCCTTGTACAAACCCCAACAAATTACCACATATTGAGATAGTTTGAACCAAAATAAAAAAGCTTATAACCATATAGCCCGAGGATAAATAAAAAATATCTACAAAGTACGAACTTTTCTAAACCTTAACCCCAGAGCTACAAATATCCAAGAACCAAACACAAACTATATAACCCAAAAATTGTAAGGTTACAACAAGCTAATCGCACCCAAAAACCAATCCAAGCTTAATAAAAATATGTTTCGACTATGGATTATTAAATACCGTATATACCCAAGATGGAGAAGAACTAACAGCTATAGAAGAATTACATAAAGTATTCACCACTTATAAAAGAGTAACCAAAGGAAATCTATTTTATATAAAGTTTTATACTGCACCAGCAGAGATATTGTACGACGAGATCAAACCAGTTATACAAGTTGTAAAAATAGGATTAACCAGAGATATGATTATACCGAAAGATATTGTGCAGCAGCCAGAGATACCAAAAATCGAGATACCTGATTTTTATGCAAATAAATGTCTTATTGAAATAGCTACAATTGGTCAAGAATTAGCAAATAATTACATCAATGGAAATCCAAAATGGTGCTATCATTAAAGAGACCATCAAATAATTTATTCGAATTCAAGAGAACTACGACAAAAAGATATGGAAGATGTTAGACAATGGATAACGACGTTACTTAACCCAGAAAAATAATCTACTGCAAGAGCAATTGGGAAAGGATTTATTTCAGGCAGATTATTAACAAGATATTGCAAGATAATTGGACACAAATATCCATACCATCAATGTTCGAGATGTAATGGAGGAGATAATATTATCCCAGAAGTCTAGCTAGAATAAAAAAAATCAACCAAGAAAATAAGGACGCCAGCTAGAAGATAAAAATCAACGGAGCAATAATAGAAGAAGACAAAGTATTGAAGGTAGGAAAATGACATATGGAGAAAAAACTAAACTTCCGACGTAAATTATTGTAAAGCTTTAATAGCCTTTTTGACTTTTCTTTTCATTTAAAAGGCTTTTTGACTTTTTGAACAAAAGACTATTATTAGGTTTTGTTTTTTAGTTAACTTTAAGTCTTTTTCTTTCAGAATGTAAAGACTTTTTGTAAATTAGATAGGATACGTGTAAAGTAGGAACAATATATAGATAGAAATACACATTTTCTTTATCTTTCTTAGGATTATAAAAAGAGAGCATTTTGCTCAGCTAAAAGGCAAAACTTTCATGTGTTGAAAGCAAGCCTCCTCCTTTGTAAACAAACTTTTGAATATTTAATAAAAAACAGATATATTTCCAAAGAAAAGCTATGGATAAACAAAGTCCAGAATTATCAAACCTACCAGAACAGGTATATTTATTTACGATTATGAATAGCTAAATTCATAAATTCTTGACAATCAGGATATGATAAAATAAGTTCATGTTAGTTACTTTTTAGTATAATTATTCGAAAAATAGCATGTTAAGAAGTTTATTAGCAAAGTGGAAAAGGAGAAAAATTCCAAAGAACTATGTCATCCTAAAGGTGAAACCGGTAAGGCAAGAAAATCGTGGTGGGAGTAGCCAGAATAGAGGCGTTGTTTAGGGAAAAGTATCCAGATTACCATGCTAATAGTGACCAAAGAACATGTTATTTAAGAATAATCTAGTATATAGTAATCTAAAATGATCATATTTTGTTATATGTGTGATTGAAGGAAATATTTTGAAAAAGCATCGTATGAAAAATGAATACTTATTTATCTGACGAAATGATAGATAAATTTAAAATACTTGTTTCGTATGTACTTAAGGATATTGAAAGTGTAGATATAAGAAAAATCATATTGGAAGAAATATTTGATAAATATTTTATGACTAGAATAAATTATATACTACACTTACCTAACTACTCGTACAAATACCTACATACCAAACCTACACATCAACCATGATAAATTACGTATATTTGGAATATTGGAAAATGGATATGAAAAATATACAATCAATAGAAAAACTAATGAAAACAAATTTAGAAAAATATATAGAAACTAAAGATATAAAATATATAGAATTCCTTAATGAAAATATAGAGGAATTATTAAGATTAAAACAAATAACTAATAAATACTATGATAAATCATTTAATTACTAGAATTCAATTCCAAGTTATCCAAGCTATTCGTAAAAACCTTAGCATAATATGAATAATATAAGAAGATATATATATCTAATGAAACTAAGATACTTGTTTTATATATCATAAAAGATTTAGAATTAGAAGATATAAAGAAAATAATATGGGAAAAAATATTTAGTTATGAAGATGACTTACTAAGTACTAATTGGATAGAAGAGGAATTTGAAAATATAGATTTCTTTGGTAGAAATAATTCAGATAGTTATTATTTAGATGGATATTATACAAATTAAGAATGCTAGAATATATTTAAATAGTTAGAGAAAAACAAAGTTGGCTATACGAAGAAATTAATTATAGAAACCAACTTAGAAGAGGAAGAGAACAACTAAAATAAAGATTAATTTGGCTAGATAAAACTAGAAAACAAGTAGAATTAAAAGACAATTTAGAATATGATTTAGACATGGAATTATTCATAGACGAAAAAGACAGGATAATTAACGAAATAGATAACCTAGAATTTAATATCAGATATAGTATAATTAGAATAAATTATTACAAAGAAATTTGCAGTATCACAACTACTTTAGGATAAAATGATAGACTATGAGTATATAAAATATTGGAGACAAGATATGGAAGAAATAAGATTAACATAAATACTTATGAAAGAGAATTTAATTGAATATTTTAGAACAAAAGATATAGAATATTTAGAATACCTCCAAAATAATTTACAAGAATTACAAAGACTAAGAGAAAAAACTAAAGAATATTACAGTAAAGCATTTAATCAAATACCATCTAATCACCCCCCAAGATATGAACATTAATAAAATTAAAATAAATACACCAAAAATAAAAATGTTTAGAGAAGTTGAGAAATATCCAAGCACAACTAAAAATAGATCCATTAGAGCTATAATAGATCTATTTAAGTTACCCGATTTATCCGTACCCCCTACAATTGGTATCAAAGCTATATTGTTTAAAGTTATCGGAAGAAGTATATATTTGAATTTATTTGATTAATTTATTAATTATGATAAAATTAGATTTAGATATCAACCAAAATATTATAAATATTGTTTAATTGAATAACATACAGAAATTACAAAAATATAAAAAATTAAAACAAATAATATCTGAAAAACGTAAAGAATTAAAAATAAGAATAGAAAGACTACAGTATAACATAATTGCCGGAGTTAGTAAAAATTTAATAAATGCACAAAAAGAACAAATATCAAATTTAGAATCAACAATAGATAGTCTAGAATATATATATATCAACATAACCTATATACATTTAAATAAAATGAACAAAGAAGAATTTATAATAGATGAAAAAACATATGAAAATCATGAAGGATTAAAAATAAAAATAGTATTCTCTAATTTAGGAAGAAGATATAAGAAAAGAGGTGAACATTTATATTTAATGATAGAAAAAAAAGAATTAAAATTAGAAATAAGTTGGCAACGATGGTAAGAATAGAAAGAGAAAACGAAGAGATAGACAGAAAAAAAAATAGATAACATAAACCAACAAACCACAGAAGAAATACGAAAAATAGAAGAAACTAAAAATAGTAGGATTGCTGAATTAGAAAAAGAACTACAAATGCTAAAAGATTTGTATGAAAAAAGACAGAACGAAAAAGATAAAGAATAAAAGTTATTAAACGAGATAGATCAATTTAAAGAAAAATTAGAAATAAAAAATAAAAAACCTGAAACCAGTGAATTCGAAATAAATGCAATAGATGCTGAAGAAACATATAATTATGATTCGGAAGATAGTGAAACATATAAAGAAATTCTAGAAAACATAGAAAAACTAGAAATTAATGAAAAACAAGAAGTAATTTATAAAGAAAATCTAGAACTAATACATACAAAAGTAAATACTCTAGATAAAAATATAATACCTAGTGCATCAGAAATAAGAAAACCAACATATAATTACAAAAGTAAGTTTAAAGGATATAATCCAAAGGATGAATATAATAAATGGACACCAAAATAAATAATTAATTACAACTTTCTAAATTTATATTGTGTAATAGACATAAATAAAATAATACAACTATGGGTAGGATATATGTCAAAACAATTATTAGATAATAAAATAGATACAACAAACACACCAGAATATATAGAAAAAACATTAATAAGAACAATAAAATTATGGTTTTTAAACCTAGCCGAAGCAAGTAAAAAAGTATTAAGATCTGATAACAAAACAGAAGGAACATCAACAACTACTAACATACTACAACAAAAATATTGAAAAAATATGAAATAGCTATAAGAGATGAATTTATTAGTTTTACTACAGAAAAAGAAGAGCAAAATAAAGAAAAAGATATAAATAAAAATTTAATGTTAAAACTAACAATATGTAATATGTGCTATATAGATGAGTATACATGCGCATTTAAAGAATATTATTATAAAGAACATATAAATAGAAGAAAGTAAAGAAATAAGAAGATTATATTTTAGTAAATTACCTGAACCATTTAGTTCAAAAATAATAAGGAGTTGGGATGAAGCAAAAATAGAAGATACCCTAGGAGTAAGAATTAAATGTTTACAACAATGGTATAGAAATCTGTGTGAAAAATATACAGAAGAAATAAAAATGAAAAAAACATTAATAAGAAATTTAGCATGTTGCAAAGATATAATAACACCTCAATATGGATGTGAAGAAAGATATTATAAGAAAAGAAAAAGACATAAGAAATATAAGAAATACAAAAAATCAAAATATAAGTATAAGAAACCAAGAAAAAGATATTATGTAAAAAATTGTAAACATAAAAGACCATATAGGAAAAAGAAATCTATAAAAGAATGTACTTGTTATAATTGTGGAAAACTAGGACATTTAGCTAGAGATTGTAAACTACCAAAAAACCCAAAAAAGAAACAAATATCAGAAATAAAAATAGAAAATACAGAATATATGCAGATAGATTATATATATTATGAATTAGAAAGTGAAGATAGTATATTAGAAATTTCAGAGAATGAAACAGATAATGAAATAGATAGTGAATTAGATGAATCAAATGACTGAAAAAGATATAAAAATGAACCAAATAACTGATGAAGATATAAAAATAATAACAAAGGAAGAATATTTAAATGAAGAAGGAACATATCAAAAAATAATATTTAACAACAATATATTTGACGAAATAAGAGGAAAAGAGTTAGACTTAAGTGTAGAAAAAATAATTAAAACACCAACAATAAAAAATATATTTAGTAGAAAAAAGGAAGAATACTATGTAGTAAGCCAAAAAGAACATGTAATAGACTGTAGATATGCAAAAGGAATAGCTAGTATACCACTAGTAACAAAAAGAATAATTAATAAGGAAATGAACGATATAAAAAGTAAAGACCCAATAAAATATGTACACCTTGGAGGAACAGAGATATTAATAAAAGCATGTTTTAGAGAAGGAATAGATACACCAACAGAATTATATTTAGCAGATGATAGAATTATAAAACCTATAGAAAAAAGTATAATAACTGCCATAAAAGGAAATTTAATATACCAAAAATTTTAATTTATAATAAGTGCGAATTATTCAGAAGCAATAACAGATAAAAATATAGATAAATCATTAGTATTATATTGGAAAATATCAGGAATAGAACTAACCCCAGGAAGTAAAATATTTACAGCAAGATGTAAAAATCCTTATGTATTAACAACAAAACATAAAATAACGGAAAAAAATAAAATTAATAAAATACAAATAGAAAGTCCTTTCGAACAATTTGTAAAAATAATTGATAATAATGATTATAGTTACAAAGACATAGATATAGAAGAAGATTTAGAAATAATAAATGATAGAATAAGTACAACAAAAAGAATAGCTCATGAAAAATCAGAATCATCAAGCTCATCAAAAAGAACAAATTATGAAACAACTTCAACAGTTAATTTAAATCAATATTACATAACAGGAACAATAAATGAAAAAGAATATCTAATACTCCTAAACACATGACAAGAAGAAAATTATATAGAAAAATATCTAGTAAAAAGTGAAGAAATAAAATCTAATAGTAATATATGCTCAGATCTACCAAGGAGTCTAATAAACATTAAAGATACGACAGAAAAAAGAAATAATAATAGGAGTCAGAAAAAAAAATTGAAAGAAAGGAAGATATAAAAAAAACAGACATAATATTAGGAATAAAATGGTTGGAACAAGTAAAACCATACAATATAGAACATACACAATTATCTATAACATATAATAAAGAAAGATTATTCATAAAAAGAGCTTTAACATGATATGAAAAGATATGTACTTGTAAAAATACTAGTAGAAGGATATTATAATAGGCATTATACAGCTATGATAGATACAGGAGTAGAAGCAAACTTATGTAGATACAACTGTTTACCAGAAAGTAAGTGAGATAAATTAAAAACACCAATAGTAGTCAAAGGATTTAATAATGAAGGAAACTTAATTACATATAAAGCTAAAAATGTAAAAATACAGATATGGGATAAAATAATAACAATAGAAGAATTCTATAATTATGAACTAACATAAAAAAATATGCTTTTAGGAATGCCATTTTTTACCCACATATAATAACTAAAACAGATTGGTGGTTTACAACACCATGTAAACAAAAAGTAAGAGCAAAAAAAGTTATTAATAAAATAAGAAAGAAAACTAATTGGATAGAAGGAAGTGAAAAAATTACACAAAAGTTAGAAAATATAAAAAATATAGAAGACACAGTAGAACTAGTTGTATTTTCGATAAATAAAAAAGAAATAACTATATTTTCAATAGATAAGATAGAAATAATAAAGAAAAAATTAAGACAATTATATAGTGAAGATCCATTAAAAGGATGGGAAAAACATAAAACTACTATAAAAATTGAATTAATAGATAAAAATAGCATAATAACTCAAAAACCATTAATTTTGATGATTTAAAAGAATTTAAAATGCATATAGGTGAATTATTAGAAAACCAATATATACAAAAAAGCAATAGTAAACACAATAGTCCAGCATTTATAGTAAATAAACATAGTGAACAAAAAAGAGAAAAAGGTAGAATGGTTATTGATTATAGAAACCTAAATGCAAAAACTATGACATAATTATCTAATACCAAATAAGATATTAAAAATAAGACAAATACAAGGATATAACTACTTTAGTAAATTTGATTGTATATCTGGATTTTACCACTTAAAGTTAGATGAAAATTCTAAGGAATTAACCGCATTTACGGTACCACAAGGATTTTATGAATGAAACGTATTACCATTTGGATATATAAAAATGCACCAGGTAGATATCAATATTTTATGGATAGTTATTTTAAACAATTACATAATTGTATAGTATACATAGATGAAATACTACTATATACAAAAACTAAAGAGGAACATTTAAAATTATTAGAATAATTTACAGATATAATAAGAAAATCGGGAATAAGTTTAAGTGAAAAGAAAGCCGAAATTATGAAAAATCAGATAGAGTTTTTAGGAATACAAATAGATAAAAGTGGAGTAAAAATGCAACAACATATAGAACAAAAAATAATAAATTCAAAAGAAGAATTAGATACAAAAAAGAAATTACAATCATTTTTAGGATTAGTAAACCAAGTAAGAGAAAATATACCAAAATTAGCAGAAAACCTAAAGCCTTTACGGAAAAAATTTAAAAAGTATATAGAATATAATTACAACGAAGAAGATAAAAAATAAGTTCAAAAAATAAAAATACTTTGTAAAGAGTTATCAAAATTACAATTCCCAGACAAAAATAAAAGATTTATATATATAGTAGAAGCAGATGCTAGTGAATATAGTTATGGAGGAGTACTTAAATATAGATATGAAGAAGAAAAATTAGAACATCATTGTAGATACTACTCAGGTACGTTTAATGAAACAGAAATAAATGAGAAATAAATAGAAAAGAATTATGTTCATTATATAAATATTTATTAGCATTTGAACCATATATTATATATAACAAATTTATTGTACGAACAGATAATACACAAGTATGTTGGTGGTTAACAAAGAAAATACAAAATTCAGTTACAACGAAAGAGATTCAGAGACTAGTATTAAATATATTAAATATTACATTTACAATTGAAGTAATTAGTACTAACAAAAATGTTATTGCAGATTACATATCAAGACAAAGCTACACAGACTGATATAATAGAAGATGATGCTTTAGAAAATATACTCAAAACCCTAACTACGCTTTCAATGAAAGTGGACAGTATGGGTAATGAAATAGAAAATCTAAAGACTAATGAAGTTAAACTGAAGTCTAAAGCTATGAATCAGCTAACTCAGCAGTGTGCAGATTTATGTTAATCGGAAGACAGTAAAATTCCAGAGCTAAAAGGAGACGCTGGGACACTCCATTAAATCCATAAGGTTTATCAATCTATAATTGCAGGTACAAGCAAAGGAGTTAGTGGACAAAGATATCAGAACATGAACATGAATAAGATATTTGAAAAATCATTTATACCAAAAATACATAAAGACCCTTTGTACATACCCCCACAAATTACCACATATCGAGATAGTTTGAACCAAGATAAAAAAGCTTATAACCATATATCCCGAGGGTATATAGAAAATATCTACAAAGTAAAAACTTTTCTAAACCTTAACCCTAGAGCTACAAATATCCAAGAACCAAACACAAACTATATAACCCAAAAATTGCAAGGTTACAACAAGCTAATCGAACTACCCAAAACCAATCCAAGCTTAATAAAAATATGTTTCGACTATGGATTATTAAATACCGTATATACCCAAGATGGAGAAGAACTAACAGCTATAGAAGAATTACATAAAGTATTCACCACCTATAAAAGAGTAACCAAAGGAAATCTATTTTATATAAAGTTTTATACTGTACCAGCAGAGAGATTGTACGACGAGATCAAACCAGTTATACAAGTTGTAAAATAGGATTAACCAGAGAGATGATTATACCGAAAGATATTGTACAGCAACCAGAGATACCTAAAATCGAGATACCTGATTTTTATGCAAATAAATGACTTATTGGAATAGCTATAATTGTTCAAGAATTAGCAAATAATTACATCAATGGAAACCCAATATGGTGCTATTATTCAAGAGACCATCAAATGATTTATTCGAATTCAAGAGAACTACGACAAACAGATATGGAAGATGTTAGACAATGGATAATGACGTTACTTAACCCAGAAAAACAATCTACTGCAAGAGCAATTAGGAAAGGATTTATTTCAGACGGATTATTAACAAGATATTTCAAGATAATTGGACACAAATATCCAGACCATCAATGTTTGAGATGTAATGGAGGAGATAATATTATCCCAGAAGTCCAGCTAGAATAAAAAAAAATAACCAAGAAGATAAGGACGCCAACTAGAAGATAAAAATCAATGGAGCAATAATAGAAGAAGACAAAGTATTGAAGATAGGAAAATGACATATGGAGAAAAAACTAAACTTCCTACGTAAATTATTGCAAAGCTTTAATGGCCTTTTTGACTTTTCTTTTCATTTAATAGGATTTTTGACTTTTTGAACAAAAGACTATTATTAGGTTTTGTTTTTTAGTTAACTTTAAGTCTTTTCCTTTCAGAATGTAAAGACTTTTTGTAAATTAGATACGATAAGTGTAAAGTAGGAACAATATAGACATAGAATACACGTTTTCTTTTTCTCTCTTAGAATTATAAATAGAGAGCATTTTGCTCAGCTAAAAGGTAAGACTTTCATGTGTTGAAAGCAAGCCTCCTCCTTTGTAAATAAACTTTTGAATATTTGATAAACAACAGATATATTTCCAAGGAAAAGCTATGGATAAACAAATCCCAGAATTATCAAACCTACCAGAACAGGGATATTTATTTATGATTATGAATAGCTAAATTAATAAATTCCTAACAATCATGATATGATAAAATAAGTTCATGTTAGTTACTTTATAGTAGAATTATTCGAAAAATAGCATGTTAAGTAGTTTATTAGCAAAGTGGAAAAGGAGAAAAATCCCTAAGAACTATGCTGTAGTACCCCGCATATTTCTAAGCTAGGAAGTGAATAAGTTTTCCTACGTATGAAACCTCCTATCCTGTGAGTAGAATTTTAGTGCATGACTTACAATGAATATCCTAGCGATAGGATAGCTTGCGATGTCTTAAGCATGCTCATATGAGTCGCTTAGAGTGATGCAAGCTAAGAGTTTTTGAATCCATCAAGTCTTTGTGTTCGATTTTGTAAGGGTCATCTTTGAACAAGAATATCGTGATTGATATGTTATATTTTGGCAGATTTAGACCCACCAAATTGTAGAGAATAGAATTATATTTCCAATGATACCAATTTCATCAAAATACGACACCCGAGCAAGGAGTTATGGCCTTTTAACGTAGAATACGTCGCCTAACCAATCGCACATGGCCACTTAAAAACATAGGCGATATCATATGCGGCGCCTATGTAAATATAGGCGATATCATATGCGGCGCCTATGTAAATATAGGCGATATCATATGTGGCGCCTATGTAAATATAGGAGATATCATATGCGGCGCCTATGTAAATATAGGCGATATCATATGTGGCGCCTATGTAAATATAAGAGATATCATATGCGGTGCCTATGTATGATTTCAGCCATGAAAATACTTAGTTTTTGAGTTATTTCGAGGGTAGTTAAGTCTTTTAACACTCCTTACATGTCCCTAAACCTAACCTCACGAAATTTATAGCTTCTAAACACATTAAAACCCTATTAACATCTCAAAGTTCATTATCCAAGAGCACCATAGGAGAAAAACAACTAGGGTTGCACAATCAAGCTTGAAGATCAAATTTCAAGGAAATTCCTCCATCAATCATCAAGAACCTCCCTTCCAAGGTATGCGTAGTATTCATCGACGGATTCCTTTCGTCCGTAGAGTTCAAGAATCAATCTTTAAAATACAAAAGCTTGGTTGGTTGTGGTGATATGATCATACCCATGTTGATGCTTGTTTGTTTTGCTATATAATAGTATCGTGACTGTATATCTCATGAAAGTTATGTTGTTAGTTGAAAACATGATCTTTAGATGGATTGATAGAATGCAAGAATGAAATCCACCTATGCCTTAAAGAATGCATGCAAGGTGTTCGATAAAATGCCTAGTATGTTAGAACTTCATATTTACATGATTTCATGATATCTAAATAACAAGTTCATGTTAGTCATACACTCCAATATGAGTTTCCATGCAAATTATGTGTTGTTATTGTTGTGGTATAAAACATGTATGATAATGGAGATATAAATTTTATACACAAAATATATCCATGCTTTTCCTATCATGTTTGAAATGTTGAATAAATACATGAAGTATACTATTCCCTACTTATAATATTGTGAATTGTAGACTCAAATCTTGTGATCAAGTCATGTCATGTGTGTCAGTTTCCTCCTATCGAGTCCTGGGGGTATTCATACTCGAAAACTATAGCTGTGTGCCTAGAGCCATGTCATGTTTCACGATATCCAAACTCAAACTATGATTCCATAGACTTCAGTCAGTCATGTGACTCAGGAAAACCTCATGATCTCAGTCAGTTGTCAGATATCAGTAACATTCTGCCAGTCAACGAAATTCAGTAAGATTAAGTCATGTATAGTCAGTTATTCATGTCCAGTCCCTCCAGATGGGAGTAGAGGTTAGCACCGAGTTAACCCAAGGATGGGAACTCACCCGCCAATTCAAGGTGTGATTCTTAGAAGCAGTCCTTATGTTCCAGAACTATGTAGCCAACGTAGGTTGAGACATCTTAACCTGTCAGATTAGGGTTGATGAGGTGGTTTAACCTGTTAGTTTAGGGTTCCCACCGTTCTCATTGAGTACCTTCCAGATAAAGGTCACTCACAAGCTGTCCTTACCCGTGGCACGATATTGACACCCCTCCAGTCGGGGCAGAGATTGGACCCCAGCTTAGCCATAACGGCATACATGGGGTATGTCGGTTAAACACTACCTCCCACAGTTTCAGTATTAGTCTCAGTAAAAGAACTCAGGGCGTTCTTCAGATTTCAGTATATATAAGATTGTCAGATACAATCGTTATGTTCTTCAGATTTTAGTATATACAGGACTGTCAGATACAGTCGTCCATGTTATCATCTTGCAGTATCAGTCATGAAAGTTATCAGTAAACCATGTATTAGCTTACAGGTCTTGCTATCACGCATTCACGGTCCCAGTTTTTATATATGCATGTTTGCACTACCACGTTCATATTAGTCAGTCAGTGTTGTTCATGCATGAAACCCTTATGTTCAGCCTACCTTCCTCGTATACTCAGTACTCCAGTTGTACTGACGCATTTGCGCTATGTTGATTTCTTTTCATATTACACCATAGGTTCTGAGACACGAGCTCCAGCCCAGCAGTAGCGGTAGCATATAAGTCGCAGAGACACAGTGAGTCCTCATTGATTCGAGGATAATATAATTTGATACATTTATTTATTTCTTCAGTTCAGTTTTATGGAGTTAGTTAGAGACATTTTCCTTCAACTCCTTATTCAGATAGTTTAGAGGCTTTCAGATTTATGTTCAGATTTACGTTCAGACTTGGCTTTCAGATTGAGTTATTTTGGGTATTTTCACCCACATAGACGTTATGCTTTTCAGACATGGTTTTATTCAGTTAAACCTTATGGCCTTACAATTTTACGTATTCTACATTATTATGTCATAATTTGCAGTATACAGGTACAAATATCAGTCATGGGTTAGCTTGTGGTCCCTCGGGGTCATGAGGACCGTGTAGCGTTCCGGTTCAACAAATTGGGGCGTTACATATGCCATCCTAAAGGTGAAACTGGTAAGACAACAAAGCCGTGGTAGGGAGTAACCAGAGTAAAGGCGTTGTTTAAGGGAAAAGTATCCAGATTACCATGCTAATAGTGACCGAAGAACATATTATTTAAGAATAATCTAGTATATAGTAATCTAAAATGGTCATATTTTGTTATGTGTATGATTGAAAGGAATATTTTGAAAATAACATCATATAAAAAAGCATGACTACCTATTTATCTGATGGAATGATAGATAAATTTAAAATACTTGTTTTGTATGTACTTAATGATATAGAAATAGTAGATATAAGAAAAATTATATACGAAGATCCATTAGAGCTATAATAGATATATTTAAGTTACCCAATTTATCCGCTCTGATACCAATTGTCGGGGGTGCGGATAAATCGGGTAACTTAAATAGACCTATTATAGCTCTAATGGGTCTATTTTTAGTTGTGCTTGAATATTTCTTAACTTCTCTAAAAAAAATTATTTTTGGTGTATTTATTTTAATTTTATTAATATTCATATCTTAGGGGGTGATTAGATGGTATTTGATTAAATGTTTTACTGTAATATTTTTTAGTTTTTTCTCTTAGTCTTTGTAATTTTTGTATATTATTTTGGAGTTATTCTATATACTCTATATCTTTTGTTCTAAAATATTCAATTAAATTCTCTTTCATAAGTATTTCTGTTAATCTTATTTCTTGAATATCTTGTCTCCAATATTTTAAATACTCATAGTCTATCATTTTATCCTAAAGTAGTTGTGATACTGCAAATTTCTTTGTAATAATTTATTCTAATTGTACTATATCTGATATTAAATTCTAGGTTATCTATTTCGTTAATTATCCTGTCTTTTTCGTCTATGAATAATTCCATGTCTAAATCATATTCTGAATTGTCTTTTAATTCCAGTTGTTTTATAGTTTTATCTAGCCAAATTAATCTTTCTTTTAGTTATTCTCTTCCTCTTCTAAGATGGTTTCTATAATTAATTTCTTTGTATAGCCAACTTTGTTTTTCTCTAACTCTTTGAATATATTCTAGCATTCATAATCTGTATAATATCCATCTGAATAATAACTATCTGAATTATTTCTACCAAAGAAATCTATATTTTCTAATTCCTCTTCTATCCAATTAGTACTTAGTAAGTCATCTTCATAACTAAATATTTTTCCCATATTATTTTCTTTATATCTTCTAATTCTAAATCTTTTATGATATATAAAACAAGTATCTTAGTTTCATCTGATATATATCTTCTAATATTATTCATATTATGCTAAGGTTTTTACGAATAGCTTGGATAACTTGGAATTGAATTCTAGTAATTAAATGCTTTATCATAGTATTTATTAGTTGTTTGTTTTAATCTTAATAATTCCTCTATATTTTCATTAAGAATTTCTATATATTTTACATCTTTAGTTTCTATATATTTTTCTAAATTTGTTTTCATTAGTTTTTCTATTGATTGTATATTTTTTATATCCATATTCCAATATTTCAAATATACGTAATTTATCACGGTTGATGTGTAGGTTTGGTATGTAGGTATTTGTAAGAGTAGTTAGGTAAGTGTGGTATATAATTTATTCTAATCATAAAATATTTATCAAATATTTCTTCCAATATGATTTTTCTTATATCTACAATTTCTATATCCTTAAGTACATACAAAACAAGTATTTTAAATTTATCTACCATTTCGTCAGATAAATAAGTATTCATTTTTCATATGATGCTTTTTCAAAATATTCCCTTCAATCACACATATAACAAAATATGATCATTTTAGATTACTATATACTAGATTATTCTTAAATAACATATTCTTTGGTCACTATTAGCATGGTAATCTGGATACTTTTCCCCTAAACGGGGCCTCTACTCTGGCTACTCCCCACCACGGCTTTCTTGCCTCACCGGTTTCACCTTTAGGATGGCATAGTTCTTAGGAATTTTTCTCCTTTTCCACTTTGCTAATAAACTTCTTAACGTGCTATTTTTTGAATAATTCTACTATAAAGTAACTAACATGAACTTATTTTACCATATCATGATTGTTAGGAATTTATGAATTTAGCTATTCATAATCGTAAATAAATATACCTGTTCTGGTAGGTTTGATAATTCTGGGCTTTGTTTATCCATAGCTTTTTCTTGGAAATATATCTGTTTTTTATTAAATATTCAAAAGTTTTTTGTTTACAAAGGAGGAGGCTTGCTTTCAACACATGAAAGTCTTGCCTTTTAGCTGAGCAAAATGCTCTCTATTTATAATCCTAAGAAATATAAAGAAAACATGTATTCTACCTCTATATTGTTCCTACTTTACACGTATCCTATCTAATTTACAAAACGCCTTTACATTCTGAAAGGAAAAGACTTAAAGTTAACTAAAAACAAAACCTAATAATAGTCTTTTGTTCAAAAAGTCAAAAAGCCTATTAAATGAAAAGAAAAGTCAAAAAGGCTATTAAAGCTTTACAATAATTTACGTAGGAAGTTTAGTTTTTTCTCCATATGTTATTTTCCTATCTTCAATACTTTGTCTTCTTTTATTATTGCTCCGTTGATTTTTATCTTCTAGCTGGCGTTCTTATCTTCTTGGTTGATTTTTTTTATTCTAGCTGAACTTCTGGGATGATATTATCTCCTCCATTACATCTCGAACATTGATGGTCTGGATATTTGTGTCCAATTAGATTATTACATTAGTGTTCATGCCAATATAGTACCTTTGGAACAATGATACATCAATAGGAATCAAGTAATAGACCTTCTATACAATAACGATGTTATAACGACTCATTGGTACATCAACAATGTGTTTCAGAATCATCAATATCACAACAATGAAATAGGAGCCTTTTGGTATATCAATGAAACATTTTTACACTTTATAGAATGGAAACAACTTCGTTGGTAATGTAGAACAATACATGTTTTTGGACAACCTCGGAATCTTATTTGATGGAACATTGGTGTTTTCATGCCAAAGAACATTGTTAGAGTATGCTTTACATACCTCGTTGTAGATTCGGATACCAATTCAACACAACTTCCCGCCTTTACAAATCACTTATCTACAATGAAATGTTTGGCATCTAGTATTAGCAACCCAACACCACAATTCTCTTCCATAATTCCATACAATCAATATTTGCAAAACATTCCAAAAACCAACTTGAAAAATAGGTTTATGTGTGTATATATATCCAAATTGGAAGATCTATGCATTGCATATAGCCTCCTGGCTTTTGATGTTCCACTTTAACTCGTTGGCAATTTGGACATTCAGCTACAAATTCTGCGATGTTCCTTTTCATGTCATTCCACCAATATACATCCTTCAAATCTTGATACATTTTGGTTGACCCTGGATGAATAGAATACCTTGAGAAATGTGCCTCAGTCATAATTCTTTTTCTTAGCTCATCAACAATAGGCACACATAGCCGATTTTGGCATAGAAGTACTCCTTCTTGCGAAAGCTCAAATACCTTCATCGCACCATTTTGAACATTCTCCTTGAGTTGCAATAAAATAGGATCTGCATCTTGCTTCTCTTTCACCTCAGCTACTAATGAGGATTCCGCGGCATTATGCACAATAAGCTCCTCGTCCGGAGTTTCGAGAAGATGAAATCCTAGACTAGCTAATTGATGAATATCTTCAATCATCCCTTGCCTTTCTACAGGTGCCATCATTGACTTACGACTCAACGCATCAGCTACTATATTCGCTTTCCCTGGGTGATACAAAATATCAACATCATAATCTTTTAATAGTTCCATCCACCTTTGTTGCCTCAGATTTAGATCCTTCTGACTGAAAATATATTGTAAGCTCTTGTGATCAGTATATATATCAACATGAACCCCATATAAATAGTGGCACCATATTTTTAAAGCAAAGATAACCGCTGCCAGCTCAAGATCATGTGTGGGATAATTTTTGTCATGTGGCCTCAATTGCCTTGAGGCATATGCTATCACCTTACCATGCTGCATTAATACACATCCTAAACCAATTCTCGAAGCATCACAATACACTGTATACCCTTCTGTACCTTCTGGAAGTACCAACACAGGTGTAGAAGTCAACTTATTCTTCAATTCTTGGAAACTCTCCTCACACGCATCATTCCATTGGAACTTGGATGCTTTATGCGTTAGCTTAGTTAAGGGTTCTGAAATAGAAGAAAAACCCTCAACAAACTTTCTATAATAACCAGCCAACCCAAGAAAACTACGAATCTCCGTAGGCGTTGTGGGCCTTGGCCAATTCTTCACAGCTTCTATCTTTTGAGTATCAACCTGTATGCCTTCATTTGATACAATATGGCCCAGAAATGCCACTGACTTTAGCCAAAATTCATAGTTAGAAAATTTTGCAGACAGCTTGCAATCACGAAGAGTTTGCAATGCTTGTCGCAAATGATTAGCATGATCCTCTTCTGATCTAGAATAAACTAGAATATCATCAATGAAAACTATCACGGATACATCTAGAAATGGCTTAAACACCCTATTCATTAAATCCATGAAAGTTACAGGTGCATTAGTTAGCCCAAATGACATAACTAGAAACTCATAATGACCATACCTTGTTCGGAAAACTGTCTTGGGTATATCTTTTTCTTTGAGTCTTACTTGATGATAACCTGACCTCAAATCAATCTTAGAAAAACATTTGGCACCCTGTAACTGATCAAATAAATCATCAATTCTTGGAAGAGGATATTTATTTTTAAGAGTCACTTTATTCAGCTGCCTATAATCAATACACATTCTCAATGTGCCATCTTTCTTGCGCACAAACAGCACTGGTGCTCCCCAAGGGGAAATACTAGGCCGAATGAACCCCTTTTCTAGCAAATCTTTCAATTGCCCTTTCAATTCTCGTAATTCTGCTGGGGCCATTCTATACAGAGGAATTGAGATTGGCTTAGTGCCTGGTATCACATCAATACCAAATTCTACTTCTCGTTCAGGAGGTAAACCTGGAAGATCTTTAGGGAATACATCAAGAAATTCACTTACTACTGGTACAGTGTGAAGATCTGGTGATTCCGATTCCGTATCCTTTACTCTAACTAAATGACATATGTAGCCCTTGGAAATAATTTTTCTCGCTTTGAAATAAGAAAGAAATCTACCTCTTGGTGCGCCAATCTTACCTTGCCATTCAATAACTGCTTCATTAGGAAAATGTAAATACATCTTTTTTCGTACAACAGTCAATTTTGTCATAACAAGACGCCAACCAATCCATACCCACTATAACATCAAAATCTACCATTTCTAGTTCCACAAGATTAGCCATCGTGTCTTGACCACACACAGTTACTACACAATCTTTATAAACTCTTCTAGCAATAATAGATTCCCCAACCGGGGTAGACACATCTAACGGCTTATCTAACAATTCGGGGGTTCTTTTGAACTTTCCAGCAACCAAAAGAGTAGCATATGATAATGTAGAACCGGGATCAATTAGAGCATATACATCAAATGAAAATATGGACAACGTACCCGTGACCATATCTGGGGAAGCCTCTAGTTTCTGTCGATCCGCTAAAGCATAAGTGCGATTCTGAGTCCCGCTGGAACTGGCGACTCTTTTTTCATTTCTAGCGTGACCCGCAGGTTGTGCGCCCCTACCAGAATAAGATACCGGTGACGATGATGCAACAGCTGATCCCAAAGGTCGTGCTACGCCACCTTCGCCTCTTCGTGGGCATTCTCTCATCATATGTCCCGTCATACCGCACAAAAAACAAACATTTGTTCCCATTCAACATACGCCCATATGATGCTTTCCGCATCAATTACATAGCTCTCGAGAAGGTCTCGATTGGCTCATGTTCCCTTGCCCATGATAACCCACTGATCGCGAACTATGACCCTCACTTCTTTGCCCAAATTGACTGCCTCTGAACCCCTGATGTTGTGGTGGAGCACTAGCTGCAGAATAAGAAAATAATGGCCTAGGTGGTCTAGCAGAAAATTGAGGTCTAAAACCTCCCTGTGGCGCTATAAACTGCCCTGTAGATCTGGCCCTCTTAGAAGATCCACTTTCAAATTCCTGTGTTCTTTTTCTTTGCCTCTGATCTTCCATTTTCTGTGCAAATGCTTGGATCCTAGCTATATCCATGTCTTTATTCAGTGCAACAATAGTACAATCCCTAACCAAATACGGATCCAATCCATCCACATACCGATGAACTCTGTCATCCATAGTAGCTATAATATTAGGAGCATATCTAGACAAAGAATTAAATCGAAGACTATACTCCCACACACTTGTATTACCCTGTCGAAGATTTAAGAACTGATCCGCACGGGCCTGACGAGTCTCATATGGAAGATAATGATCAATAAATGCCTGTTTGAACTCTTTCCAAGTAGCTGGGGGTGCATCAATTCCCCTTGATCATTTCCAGTCTTCATACCAATATATAGCCTCACCTTTGAATCTATACGCGGCTAACTCCACTGTCTCTCTGCCCGATACATACATCACCTCTAGGGACTTTTGGATCTGATCAATAAAGTCCTGTGGATTTTCATTAAGATCGGATCCGGTAAAAGTAGGCGGATCCATCTTAAGAAAATCTTGTGTTCGAAGACTAGCCGCCCTATCAATACCGCTAGAACCCGCGGCAGGAATAGCTTGCCCTTGGACTTGACCGGCAACAATCCGGGTCAACAGTTGTACTGCATTCCTCATATCTTGATCAGCAGCATTAACAAGTGGTTCTGTGAATGTGGTTCGTCTCCCACTTATTTCATCTGGAGTGGAAGACATTTCAGATACCCGCTCAGCTTGAGCTTCACTCTGATTAACTTGTATAGGTGGTGACTTACTAGTCCCTTCTCCGGCAGCCACATCTACCCGCTCGCCGGTATTCTTACTTCCGGTATCCGACATTCTTACTGTAATAAGAGAAACAAATGGATTCAGTGGTCAACTATGACTTCATTTGCTATTTAAGATCTATGGCACGATCTATGATCTGAAGGAAAGAAACAATTTCCTAAATGTCCATAGCCTCCTGTTTATAGATGTGGTGCACAACACACCGATAAATAAGACTCTACGTAGACACGGCTTTGTAGACTCACTAGGACGAACCGCTCTGATACCACTTTTATCATGCCCCAAAATCCCATCGGGACGGACTGGCACTCGAAGTCGAGAAGGCCCGGGAGAACCCGTTCAAATACATGTACTTTCACTTACATGTCACCAAAAATTTGGACAGCACTTCGTTGCATATAGAAGGGTCTAATTACCTGTATCAGCACAACACGCACAAATATATATATGTAATACTTGGCCGTCGGGGCCACCATATATACAAATATAACATCACTATATAAACTTCCATGACTTTACCCTTCCTTATGTCTACAAAGCCTCTAGGATATACATGACATAACTAGGGTCGGGACAAACCTCCCGCCCACACATGACTCCTGTACAATAACAAAACATAAGGAACCGACTCGAAAAGCTCCGAAGCAAACTGGAGGTCACCAACAATAGTTGTATGACCTGGCTCTTATCTATGCTGTGTATGAGATGAAGCACCAGTGCCTGCAGCATGAAATGCAGGTCCCCCATGAGGGACGTCAGTACGAAATATGTACTGAGTATGTAAAGCTGTAAATAATCATATGTGATATGGAGGATCAAGAAAATCGGACACAAGTGAATAAATTATAATAGAAGTGAACCACACTTCATAAACACTTTTAGGATCATGTACATTATCATTAATATGAATTGGGTTCTTGAATTCAAACACATTTGTGGAACGGTATACATTCGTTCATTTCATTCTTTACAATTATCATTCGCCATTACCTCCTCCTCCCGAACCTCCAATCACCTAACAATAATCAATACCGTACCGTACTGTGACCATTAGGTTGTCCCCAGTACATATCAACTGTAATCATATCAAATATCGGGATCGGCCCATGCTAGGCTTAAGCCCCTGAGCTACCACCCACACGTATATCAAGTAACACACATAAGAGATCTTTCCAATAACTTAGTTCAAAAGCTTTTGAGATTATTACATTAGTGTTCATTCCAATATAGTACCTTTGGAACAATGATACATCAATAGGAACCAAGTAATAGACCTTCTATACAATAACGATGTAATAAAGACTCATTGGTACATCAACAATGTGTTTCAGAATCATCAATATCACAACAATGAAATAGGAGCCTTTTGGTATATCAATGAAACATTTTGACACTTTATAGAATGGAAACAACTTCGTTGGTAACGTAGAACAATACATGTTTTTTGGACAACCTCGGAATCTTACTTGATGGAACATTGGTGTTTTCATGCCAAAGAACATCGTTAGAGTATGCTTTACATACCTCATTGTAGATTCGGATACCAATTCAACACAACTTCCCGCCTTTACAAATCACTTATCTACAATGAAATGTTTGGCATCTAGTATTAGCAACCCAACACCACAATTCTCTTCCATAATTCCATACAACCAATATTTGCAAAGCATTCCAAAAACCAACTTGAACAGTAGGTTTATGTGTATATATATATATATATAATCATCATTTCAATACCACATCATCACACCAAATCCCTTCACAATTCAACATAATCCAACCATGCACAAGAATAATCCAACATCATTTCCAATCATCTTTCAACAACAATCAAATAACATACTTCTTATGCTCACATGCATATATATACATATCCATATAAATAACACCAACATAATTTACATCCTTACCATAAAATGGCCCTTTTGATTTTGAAGTCCTATTGGCACAAATAAGGGGTGCTTCTCGAAGCCCTCGAGACGGTGAACACAACTACAGAATCAATTTGGATTTTCTACGGTTGAATCACAAGATAATTGGAGTTGAAATTAGGCTAGGGTTTCTTATTCTTCAATAATTTGGATGATAAATGATGTATATGAGGCTAAGTATATGTATATAATGACCAATTTTCGTCCATGAGGTGATGGAAAATGACCATATTGCCCTTAAAATTTAAGTAAATCCGAATCTGTCCATGGTGGACTATTTTGTTAGGCTAAAGTAAATCGACCATAACTCTTTGCTCCGATAATGGATTTGGGTGAAACAAATTGCATTAGAAAGAAGATTCTCGGGACTTCTCATTGATATATATCAGCTCACACAGTTAATTTTGTACAAGGAGTTATGATCGTTTAAAGTCTACCCAAAAATCTATTTGGCTGCAGTACTTTTGTGTGCAGAAAATTTTTGCACATTTACTGTTCATTGCGTCTACCGTTTTCAAGTTTCGAACATGCTCGCTTATATCCGATACTCATCTGTTTTCAGAAATCTTTATATCGTTGGAAAGCTAACTCGATAAACTTCGCATAAAAACTTCAACGAGCAAATTCCGGTATAAATAAAGTCGATTCCTATACACATATAATCAAACTATACCCTTGAAACCATCTCAAAATAATCAATACTCATACTTAAACTCATATATACCTAACTTATGATCAATACATATACTCCAACACATATAACCATGGTTAATGCATGTAATTAAGTACGGGGTGTTACAAATATCTTGTTAATAATTCGTCTGAAATAAATCCTTTCCTAATTGCTCTTGCAGTAGAGTGTTTTTCTGGATTAAGTAACGTCATTATCCATTGTCTAACATCTTCCATATCTATTTGTCGTAGTTCTTTTGAATTTGAATAAATCATTTGATGATCTCATGAATAATAGCTCCATATTGGGCTTCCATTGATATAATTATTTGCTAATTCTTGAATAATTGTAGTTATTCCAATAAGTCGTTTATTTGCGTTAAAATCAGGTATCTCAATTTTGGGTATCTCTGGCTTCTACACAATATTTTCTGGTATAATCATATCTTTGGTTAATTCTATTTTTACAACTTGTATAACTGGTTTGATTTCGTCGTATAATATCTCTGCTGGTGCAGTATAAAACTTTATATAAAATAGATTTCCTTTGGTTACTCTTTTATAGGTGGTGAATACTTTATATAATTCTTCGATAGTTGTTAGTTCTTCTCCATCTTGGGTATATACAATATTTAATAATCCATAGTCAAAACAAGTTTTTATTAAGCTTGGGTTGGTTTTGGGTAGTGTGATTAACTTGTTGTAACCTTGCAATTTTTGGGTTATATAGTTTGTGTTTGGTTCTTGGATATTTGTAGCTCTGGGGTTAAGGTTTAGAAAAGTTTGTACTTTGTAAATATTTTCTATATATCCTTGGCCTATATGGTTATAAGCTTTTTTATCTTGGTTCAAACTATCTCGATATGTGGTAATTTGTGGGGGTATGTACAAGGGGTCTTTTTGTGCTTTTGGTATAAATGGTTTTTCAAATAACTTATTCATGTTCATGTTCTGGTATCTTTGTCAACTAACTCCTTTGCTTGTACCTGCAATTGTAGATTGATAAGCGTTATGGGTTTTATGGAGTGTCCCAACGTCTCCTTTTAGCTCTGAAATTTTATTGTCTTCCGATTAACATAGCTCTGCACATTACTGAGTTAGCTGATTCATAGCTTTAGACTTCAGTTTAACTTCATTAGTCTTTAGCTTTTCTCTTTCATTACCCATACTGTCCACTTTCATTGAAAGCGTAGTTAGGGTTTTGAGTATTTTTTCTAAAGCATCATCTTCTATTATATCAGTCTGTGTAGCTTTGTCTTGATATGTAATCTGCAATAACATTTTTGTTAGTACTAATTACTTCAATTGTAAATGTAAAATTTAATATATTTAATACTAGTCTCCGAATCTCTTTCGTTGTAACTGAATTTTGTATTTTCTTTGTTAACCACCAACGTACCTGTGTATTATCTGTCCGTACAATAAATTTGTTATATACAATATATGGATCAAATGCTAATAAACATTTATATAATGAACATAATTCTTTTCTATTTATTTCCCATTTTATTTCTGTTTCATTAAACGTACCTGAGTAGTATCTACAATGATGTTCTAATTTTTCTTCTTCATATCTATATTTAAGTACTCCTCCATAACTATATTCACTAGTATATGCTTCTACTATATATATAAATTTTTTATTTTCGTCTGGGAATTGTAATTTTGGTAACTCTTTACAAAGTATTTTAATTTTCTGAACTTTATTTTTTATCTTCTTCGTTGTAATTATATTTTATATCCTTTTTTAATTTTTTCTGTAAAGGCTTTAGATTTTCTGCTAATTTTGGTATATATTCTCTTACTTGGTTTACTAATCCTAAAAATGATTGTAATTTCTTTTTTTGTATCTAATTCTTCTTTTGAATTTATTATTTTTGGTACTATATGTTGTTGCATTTTTACTCCACTTTTATCTATTTGTATTCCTAAAAACTCTATCTGGTTTTTCATAATTTCGGCTTTCTTTTCACTTAAACTTTTTCCCGATCTTTCTATTATATCTGTAAATTGTTCTAATAATTTTAAATGTTCCTCTTTAGTTTTTGTATATAGTAGTATATCATCTATGTATACTATACAATTAGGTAATTGTTTAAAATAACTATCCATAAAATGTTGATATCTACCTGGTGCATTTTTATATCCAAATGGTAATACGTTCCATTCATAAAATCTTTGTGGTACCGTAAATGCGGTTAATTCCTTAGAATTTTCATCTAACTTTAAGTGGTAAAATCCAGATTTACAATCAAATTTACTAAAATAATTCTATCCTTGTATTTATCTTATTTTTAGTATCTTATTTGGTATTGGATAATTACATGTCATAGTTTTTGCATTTAGGTTTCTATAATCAATAACCATTCTATTTTTTCCTCTTTTTTGTTCACTATGTTTATTTACTATAAATGCTGGACTATTGTGTTTACTATTATTTTTTTGTATATACTGTTTTTCTAATAATTCATCTATATGCATTTTAAATTCTTTTAAATCGTCATAATTATATTTTAATGGTTTTTGAGTTATTATGCTATTTTTATCTATTAATTTAATTTTTATAATATTGTTATGTTTTTTCCATCCTTTTAATGGATCTTCACTATATAATTATTTTAATTTTATCTTTATTATTTCTATCTTATCTATTGAAAATATAGTTATTTATTTTTTATTTATCGAAAATACAACTAGTTCTACAGTGTCTTCTGTATTTTTTATATTTTCTAACTTTTGTGTAATTTTTTCACTTTCTTCTATCCAATCAGTTTTCTTTATTATTTTATTAATAATTCTTTTTGCTCTTACTTTTTGTTTACATGGTATTGTAAACCACCAATCTGTTTTAGTTATTATATGTGGGTAAAAAATGACATTCCTAAAAGCATATCTTTTTATGTTAGTTCATAATTATAGATTTCTTCTATTGTTATTATTTTATCCCATATCTGTATTTTTACATTTTTAGCTTTATATGTAATTAAGCTTCCTTCATTATTAAATCATTTGACTACTATTGATGTTTTTAATTTTTCCTATTTACTTTCTGGTAAACAGTTGTATCTATATAAGTTTGCTTCTACTCCTGTATCTATCATAAGTGTATAATACCTATTATAATATCCTTCTACTATTGTTTTTACTAGTACATATATTTTCATATCATGTTAAAGCTCTTTTTATGAATAATCTTTTTTTATTATATGTTATAGATAATTGTGTATGTTCTATATTGTATGGTTTTACTTGTTCCAACCATTTTATTCTTAATATTATGTCTGTTTTTTGCATATCTTCCTTTATTTCAAATTCTATTTTTAGTTTTCTGACTCCTATTATTATTTCTTTTTCTGCCGTATCTTTAATGTTTATTAGACTCCTTGGTAGATCTGGGCATATATTACTATTAGATTTTATTTCTTCACTTTTTACTAGATATTTTGCTATATAATTTTCTTCTTGTCCTGTGTTTAAGAGTATTAAATATTCTTTTTCATTTATTGTTCTTGTTATATAATATTGATTTAAATTAACTGTTGAAGTTGTTTCATAACTTGTTCTTTTTTATGAGCTTGATGATTCTGTTTTTTCATGAGCTATTCTTTTTGTTGTACTTATTCTATCATTTATTATTTCTAAATCTTCTTCTATATCTATGTCTTTGTAACTATAATCATTATTATCAATTGTTTTTACAAATTGTTCGAAAGGGCTTTCTATTTATATTTTATTACTTTTATTTTTTCCCATTATTTTATGTTCTATTGTTAATACATATAGATTTTTACATCTTGCTGTAAATATTTTACTTCCTGGGGTTAGTTCTATTCCTAATATTTTCCAATATAATACTAATGATTTATCTATATTTTTATCTGTTATTGCTACTGAATAATTCACACTTATTATAAATTTAAATTTTTGGTATTTTAAATTTCCTTTTATGGCAGTTATTATACTTTTTTCTGTTGGTGTATCTATTACTTCTCAAAAACATGTTTTTATTAATATCTCTGTTCCTCCAAGGTGTACATATTTTATTGGGTCTTTACTTTTTATATCGTTTATTTCTTTATTAATTATTCTTTTTGTTACTAGTGATATACTAGCTCTTCCTTATGCATATCTACAGTCTATTACATGTTCTTTTTGGCTTACTACGTAGTATTCTTTCTTTTTTCTACTAAATATATTTTTTATTGTTGGTATTTTAAATATTTTTTCTACACTTAAGTCTAACTCTTTTCCTTTTATTTCGTCAAATATATTACTGTTAAATATTATTTTTTGATCTGTTCCTTCTTCATTTAAATATTCTTCCTTTGTTATTATTTTTATATCTTCTTCAGTTATTTGGTTCATTTTTATATCTTCTTCAGTCATTTGATTCATCTAATTCACTATCTATTTCATTATCTGTTTCATTCTCCGAAATTTCATATATACTATCTTCACTTTCTAATCCATAATCTATATAATTTATCTGTATATATTCTGTATTTTCTATTTTTATTTATGATATTTGTTTCTTTTTTGGGTTTTTTGGTAGTTTACAATCTCTAGCTAAATGTCCTAGTTTTCCACAATTATAACAAGTACATTCTTTTATAGATTTTTTTTTCCTATATGGTCTTTTATGTTTATAATTTTTTACATAATATTTTTTTCTTGGTTTCTTATACTTATATTTTGATTTTTTGTATTTCTTATATTTCTTATGTCTTTTTGTTTTCTTATAATATCTTTCTTCACATCCAAATTGAGGTGCTATTTTATCTTTGCAACATGCTAAATTTCTTATTAATGTTTTTTCTATTTTTATTTCTTCTCTACATTTTTCACATAGTTTTCTATACCATTGTTGTAAAAATTTTATTCTTGCTCCTAGGGTATCTACAATTTTTGCTTCATCCCAACTCTTTATTATTTTTGAACTAAATGGTTCAGGTAATTTACTCAAATATAATATTCTTATTTCTTTAGTTTCTTCTATATTATATGTTCCTTTATAATAATATTCTTTAAATGCGCACGTATACTCATCTATATAACACATATTACATATTGCTAGCTTTAACATTAAATTTCTATTTATATCTTTTTTTTTATTTTGCTCTTCTTCTTCTGTTGTTACACTACTAAATTCATCTCTTATAGCTATTTCATATTTTTTCAATATTTCTGTTGGTAGTATTTTAGTAGTTATTGATGTTCCTTCTGTTTTGTTATCAGATCTTAATCCTTTTTTACTTGCTTCGGCTAGGTTTAAAAATCATAATTTTACTGTTCCTATTAATGTCTTTTCTATATATTCTGGTGTGTTTGTTGTATCTATTTTATTATCTAATAATTGTTTTGACATATATCCTACCCATAGTTGTATTATTTTATTTGTGTCTATTACACAGTCTAAATCTAGAAAGTTGTAATTAATTATTTGTTTTGGTATCCATTTATTATATTCCTCCTTTGGATTATATCCTTTAAACTTACTTTTGTAATTATATGTTGGTTTTCTTATTTCTGATGTACTAGGTATTATATTTTTATCTAGAGTATTTACTTCTGTATTTATTAGTTTTAGATTTTCGTTATTAATTACTTCTTGTTTTTCATTAATTTCTAGTTTTCCTATGTTTTCTAGAATTTTTGTATATGTTTCACTATCTTCCGAATCATAATTATATGTTTCTTCAGCATCTATTGCATTTATTTTCAATTCACTGGTTTCTGGCTCTTTATTTTTTATTTCTATTTTTTCTTTAAATTGATTTATCTCGTTTAATAACTTTTGTTCTTTATCTTTTTTCTTCTTTTTCTTTCTGTCTTTTTTCATACAAATCTTTTAGCATTTGTAGTTCTTTTTCTAATTCTGAAATCCTACTATCTTTAGTTTCTTCTATTTTTCGTATTTCTTCTGTGGTTTGTTGTTTTATTTTATCTATTTTCTTTTTTCTGTCTATCTCTTCGTTTTTTCTTTCTATTCTTGCCATCGCTGCTAACTTATCTTCTAATTTTAATTCTTTTTTTTCTAACATTAAATATAAATGTTCACCTATTTTCTTATATCTTCTTCCTAAATTAGAGAATACTATTTTTATTTTTAATCTTTCGTGATTTTCATATGTTTTTTCATCTATTATAAATTCTTCTTTGTTCATTTCATTTAAATGTATATAGGTTATGTTGATATATATATTCTAGACTATCTATTGTTGATTCTAAATTTGATATTTGTTCTTTTTGTGCATTTATTGAATTTTTACTAACTCTGGCAATTATATTATACTGTAGTCTTTCAATCCTTATTTTTAATTCTTTACGTTTTTCAGATATTATTTGTTTTAATTCTTTATATTTTTGTAAATTTTGTACGTTATTCATCTAAACAATATTTATAATATTTTGGTGGATATCTAAATCTAATTTTATCGTAATTAATAAATTAATCAAATAAATCCAAATATATACTACTTCCGATAACTTTAAACAACATAGGCACCTATCGGGTAACTTAAATATCCCACATAGGTGAGTTTTGATATTTGCTCAACCATATATAAGCACGTTTTACACACACCAATTTTTACCACATTCAAAAAGTTCACTTTCAATAATGGGTTGGCATTTTTAATGTTTTTCATAAATCACATTCTCTTTAAGAATAGACTAATTCATTGTATGTGCACCACGTAAAAAAATAATTTTAGTATCTCAAAAATACTAAACTAATCATATTATTTATTTATTTTTACGTATAAGTAATGGTTAGCCATATTTCTTATTCTTTGGTACCTATAGTTATTGGTCTTTAAACCACCTTTTAACACAAATAGTACATTCATATGTTGAATGTTATATAGTAATTTGATTTGTGTCTATTTCTAATTAAGTAGTCATTATGAGAAATTCTTTGATGAATTTTAATGACTAATTATAGACCCATAATACGGGTCAAACATTGCTACAGTTTTGGTGCTAATGGTTTCTATATATATATATATGTGTGTACATCTTTTACCAAGCCTAGAGAAGATAGAGAGTAACCAAGATAAGAAAATTTTCTCCTCTCAACTATATATTTTAGAAAAAGTGTGTGTATGTGTGTGTATACATCTTTTACCAAGCCTAGGAAAGATAGAGAGTAACCAAGATAAGAAATTTTTCTCCTCTCAAATATATATTTTATATAAAGTGTGTTGGTTTTTCCTTGAGAAATAAATCTTTGTTAGTTTTTGGATCTTAGTTTAATACTAGAAGAGCTTATTAAATCCTGAGGAATACATCTTTACCGGTGAAATATCCTTAAGGACAGTCACAGAAGCACGCCTCAAGCTATCCTTAAGGACAGTCACAGAAGCACGCCTCAAGCTAGAGAATTTTTGCGATTGTTAAATATTTTAAGAATATCTTAAAGATATTTCTATGAATCATGAAAAAAGAAAAATCATTTGAGAGATGATCCAAGAAAAGACCGTAGTTTACTTGTTCAATTATCAGTGGCTCATGAAAAATGGAGGAGCAACGACGGTTGAGGGAGGAGCAATGAGGGAAAGTGCAGCGAGAAGCTGTGTTGCTTCAAATACAAGATTTTGTAGCTCCGCGTTAAGGAGATAGATAGTCTGGTTTTCGGGGGTAATTTATATAATCTTTGCTTTGATATAATCATAGCAGTAACGTTCAGGAATGGTGAGTAAAACAAAAGAATGAGTTGAACAAGTGGAGATTAATTTGATAGGGGTAAGAGAAGATATCAGAAAACTGAAAGGATAGTTTCAAGAAATGAGAGAGTCTCTTGCAAGAATTGAAGAACAAGGAAAAACTGTGATGGCAGAAGAATCTCCTTCTCAATCCAAATCCTTTGAAAACCACGAAGAGGGAAGTAATGTCAACGTGGTTGAAAGGATGGGAAGAAGTTTAGGAAACTACAATTACAAGTTTTCAAAGGAGAGGATCCTTTAGGATGGATTTTCATAGTGTAACAATATTTTGCAGTGATGAAATTTCTAAAACTGAAAGATTATAGGTAGCTGGTATTTGTTTGGAAGGAAAAGCCATAAATTGGCATTATTGGATAAAGTATTGGCAACCAGTATTAACCTGGGAAGACTTCAAAAGAGAGTTGTTGAACCGATTCCATCATTCTAAAAAAATCAACCGATATGCTATCATAATGGAGCTGAAGCAGATTACCACAGTCACCACATTTCGTAAAGAATTTGAAAGATATCAGTATCTATGAAGGAAAAGTATGATGGTATATTATCTTGAGTGTTTTGAATGGTAAAAAAAAAGGAAATTCGAGCAGAAATAATGCTTTTATTGGCTCAAACATTGCGGGAGATAATGGAGATGCTTCAAAAGATGGAGGATCAAAATTTTATTTTGAGTACGCTCAAAGTTTTAAATTTAAACCAAATATAAGAAGTTCATGTAATAAACTAGTTAGGTTTAGACCCAATTATCCTCAAGTCGCAAACATAGTTGAACACGTGACTCAAGATCCAGAACAGCAGGAAATAACATTGATTCACTAGTGCATACAGTCGCAAAGTCGACTACTTCGATAGAAAAATCAGAGGGATAATTTAGAAGGTTGTCTGATTTGAAATTTACTCAAAAAAACACAACAAGGGTTAAGTTTCAGATGTGATAAATTTTTTTGCCCCAATCATCATTATAAAAATAAGCAGCTTAACCTATTGATTATTTTAGAGGCACTATAATGACTTCCAAGTTATTTTCTTAATTTTTGCATATTTTCAACATTTTGAGGCCTCCCATAAAGGCTATAGGTCATTTATGACTTACCGGAACTATCAGTTTGATTATCGAATAATTCATTTGGGTTTTAGGCTCATTTTTCTGTTTTGGAGCTTTCGCTGTTAAGAAATTGGTCTTGGACCAAAACTCCAAGTCAATGGCCTTTGATAAGAATAATGTCACTTCTATTAGCTCTAAAATTTTGATTTGAAGGCTAAGGGAACCCTTCGTCCGGGGCCCAATGCTTTCAGAACTATTTTGAGCTATTGGGTGGATTTGATAAAAAATAAAACTATGGCATAAAACCCACATTTAATCAAATGACCTTGGATGAAATTTTTATGTTTTCATTATGTCCAAAATATCAAATTTAGTATAGTAGCATAGTTCATTTTGCATGCATAGGGTTCTAAACAAATCTCGAACACCCAATCGGAGTTCATATGAACTTAGCCAATTTTGATGCATGATATTTGGTGTGCCCGCTAAAGTAGTCTAAGAGTCGTTTAAGCGACCTTGAACTGCTTTAGAATCCTTGGATACTTGGCTGAGACTACTTTAATGGTCAAGGTCCGCTTTAGCAGACATTGCTTTAATGGCCAGAATATTACTTTAACGATCCCCTATCTCCTTACTTGGCCCTTTTACGGTGTCACGATCCAAAAATCAAGGGTCATAATGGCACTTGTCGCAGGGAACTTTGACAAGTAAGCCGTTCACCCAAACTAATAAAGATATGGAAAATAACACCAAAACCCAAGGTAAGGCTTCTATAATGAAGTCAAACCACACAATTACAAAAATAGAAAAAATACATAACAACAATACCATATATAATGCCAAAATATGGTGTCATCATGTAAGAACCAACTAAATAAAACTCGAGTCAAAATATACATCCGATGTCCAAAAAGGAACAAACTATGTCTTTAACTATAAAATAAGACATAGTCCAGATAAGAAAAGATAGAAGGTCAACTCTAGATGCATAGGTCGACCGCTATCTCGAATATGACTCCAAGCACTGCCTGAATCAGCCACCGTGTGGCGCACTCGTCCCTGGATCTGTACCGAAAGGATACAGTAGGGATGAGTACAATCTATTTATATTCGGTAGGTATCATAGGCTGACTGAGAAAAGTAGAAAATAAAGCATATAAAATACACACCGTGGGCACATCACCTGCAATCAGAAAATGTCTCAAATAGTAGCCCATACTATCTCTACTAATAGTTCTACAATATACACCTATAGCAAAGTATAGGTACAAGAAAAAGCACAAATAAAGAGATATCACATCAAGAACAAAAATACAACACAGAATGTACACAGTAAATGAAATGCAATGAAGATGATGATGTGATGTCCGAGGTTGTCGCACAACCTCCATATACACCAATCGAGTTGTGCTTCCAAGTAAGATCCATGGGGGTCGTCAACCCATTTACAATCCAATATCTAATACCAATATTCTTAACTCCTCTCCAGCACATCCATCGATAGCGGTATTTCATGAATGTATATGATATGAGCATGTAATTCTCACGCCAACCAGAATGAGAATTTCCAAATCCAACCAATATACTAAATATGTGAGACAAAATCCAATCAATATTCCAACCATTAATGAATCCAATGCCATATGCCAATAAGTAAAAATACACAGTAATATGCCATTGACACCACATAAACTCCAATTTAGGATTTTTCATCAGAAAAGATACAATAAAATATACATACACAAGGCCAACAACATCATATAAGACCCGACACAGTCACACATAGCAAATAATGTCTCAAAACCACCAAATAACAATAATATAGGCCCCCACACGGGCATAACATAATAATAGTCATTTTTATGATTAGTTCCCACACCCATAACATGCTTTTACACCAATATTAACTACCCAACCCAGTCTGGAGAAAGTTAAGCCATAATCTACCACAAATGCCGAAAATCAATCCAAAAAGCCTTTAACATGGATATTTCTCCTACTGAATAGACTCAAAATCAACTAAAATATACAAATATAGAATCTACGCGTTAAAAAAAATGAACGATACCCATATTGCCCAATACTAAGTCGAGGTCAAAACGGACCCTCAAAATGAATTTTCTCAAAAGAAGGGTAAAACTAAATTTTAGTCCCAAAATATATTTCTCATGATTAAAGAAAGCCATAAAAGAAACCACAAGTAAAGCCAGGTTGAAATTGGGGTTTAATTTGAGGAACTATTAATTTAGGTCTTCCGAGCTAAAATCCCCAAAATTCAATTTTAAATTCAAGTTTTAACAAGATTTAAATGACAAGAATCAAAGAAAATTAATTAAAATAGGGAGTTGGAGCTTACCCAAGCTTGAAAATGGAAGAAATCACCCAAAAACTCAAAACTCCAAGCTCCAAAACTCAAAAATGATGAAAATCATGAAAAAAGGGTATTTATATTGCCCGGGTATTGCTTAAGCGAACACCGGGTCGCTTAAGCGGCCATCGCTTAAGTGAATAGGTGTTGCTTATGCAATACCCACTTGGCATGTGAGTATTGCATAAGCGACCAGTGTATCACTTAAGAGACAATTATTTAAGTGAGCCTATCATTGCTTAGGCGACACTTTACAGTCAAGCCAAGTCGCTTGCACCAATTGAGTGGTGCACTAGCTGGAGACTTAGAGAATTCCATGTCTCCGCAGACCCCATAGGGTTTATTTGAAATACCAAGAATGCAAATAAACTTTGCTACTGTCACGACTAAAACCAGGGTCTGGACATGACGGGTATCTCAAGTCCAAATGTAATGCCCCGAAAAATCCTCTTCCATTCTGAGCCTTAGAGTATATTTGGTAAAGCGAAAATCCGAGTCAAAATATTTCAAAAATATCCTCCAAAGTATGAAATACTTTGAATCGTATAGGAATCTATTTGAGCATTAATTAAGATCATAGAGGTCCCCTAACTCATGGTCGAGTTGAAAACTTTCCTATCGTTCAAGTTTTAATGACCGTCAAAATTTGGGTCAACTTCAATCAATAAATAACTCCTTGTATATATCTAATTAGAGGACCTACTATATATCAAATGAAATCTCTTTGAATTATCTTTCCAACGATATCAATTTCATCAAAAACCGATATCGGAGCAAAGAGTTATGCCCATTTTACTCCAGCATGTCAATGTGGAAAAGGGTGACGACGTTTCTGACGGCCTGTCACATTTCTGATGACGTCGTCACATTTCTGATGATATTTCTGATGACATCATCAGCCTTAGGCAGAAAATAAAAAATTCAATCTTTTTTTGACGACATTTCGTGATGGCCTATCACGGGTCTGACGGCCTGTCACGGATGTTGTCAGCTATTTTTTTTATGCAATTTAGAGACATTTTTGCAAGGATATTTTGGTCATTTTTCACCTTTTATGATCCTCTATAAAGATTAGAACCCTCATTCAAACCCTAAATTCATCATTTTTCTCTTCCAATTCTCTCAATAATATCTATCTAGGGTTTTATCAAGAACCTTAATCCTTTTAAAAAAATCATCCATAAATTCTTCAAGGTTTCTTCAAGAATCAAGTTCCTCATAGTGTGGGCTTCAAGGATTATTTATTACAAGTGTGGATAGAGTCTCAAGTATTAGGATTCATCCAATTTCAAAGGTTAAGGTATGTAGACGTTGATTCTTGAGTCCCTTTTATCCAAGAAGCTCAAGAAACCTTTTTAAAACTAAAAGATAATTATGTTTATAAGTTTTTAATGATTTGTATGAGTTGAAATTGGTGCTTAATATGTTGTTGAGTTTTGATTTATGTGTGCCTGCAAAATTTATGAGCTTTGACCCTAGTATATGGAATTCATGTGATGTTTGTGATAGACCCTCTTGAAGTTGTTTTTCCATGTGATGTGTTCATGAATTTTGTGTGTAGAAATGGTTGAATAAGTGAAGAATGTTCCTCATAGGTTTGATAAAGAGCTTAGGTGAAACATAAGAGCCATTATAGTATTTTGAATGTGAAACTCCAAATTGTGATCTAGTCCATGCATGCCTAGTGTTTGATAAAATGTCTTAGTGAGTGAAATATGCCAAGATAGCATGAAATCCCCAAGTAGGTGTAAAAATCGGTCATGTCTAGTGGTTGTTGAAAGACTCTAGTGAACAAGTCGAGATATGATGGTAGTAAATTCTCCGATTATGTGCTCTTTGATATATGCTAAGTTTTTAATACATGTCAAGTGGTTAGTAAGTAAGTTGTAACATGATAGTATGAAGTTTCCCCAAGCCATGTGATGCCCAAACAGGTGTCAAGACTGATATAGGTATGAAGTACTTGATGTAAGACCTTCTTGAATAGGGTATAATCTAATAGAATGTTTTGTCTACGCTAGTATATGTTGATGATTTCTAAATGCTTGAAGTGACTCTGTAGTAATTGTGGTGATGAATAGAGGTTTGCGATCCTTAAATGCTTGAGGTGATGTCTTAATGAACGCTTGTGATGATGCATAAATGATTGTGATAATACATGAATGATTGTGATGATGAATGAATGATTATGCTTTACTTTTACGCTATCGAGTTCTGGGGGTATTTATACCCGACAATAGAGCTGTTGTTTAGAGCCCGAGTCAGTTTCTCGATAACTCCAGTCGATCCATGATTCTCAGAACTCAGTGAATTATAGAACTCTGTATCTTCAGACAAGTGCAGAACTTAAGAAAGCTCAGTAATCTCAGTTATCTCTGTAATCACTGTATTGCTAGTAATCTAGCCTCAGTCCTATAATTAGCTCAGATCTAATAGTATTCAAGTGATTCAATTTTAATCTCAGAAGCGATTTGAGTAATCTATTCAAGCTTTGCATCGTCAGTCAGATCTTTTGAGAAATATGATCAGTATTAGATTCAGTTCAGTTATGATCAGTTAAGATTTCAGTTCAGAGTCTTTCAGTTAGGAGTAGAAGCGAGCACCGAGCGAGGGATGGGATGGCGACTCTCCCATCAAAGAGGACGAGTCATTAGGAGAAATTCTTGAACTCCAGAACTGCTTAGCCAGCGCAGGATGCAGGAGTCTTCTTTCAGTAGAGGCTGTCACCATCAGAGAGGTTTGACTATTATATTGCCTCAGACCGACTTCCTGTGAGGGTCATCCCGTCAGAGAGGCTTGACCAGAGAGGTCTTTACTCATGGCACGGTATTGACACCCTTCCAGCTGGGGTCACAGGTTGGACCCCACCTGTGGTAGGTTGGGTCATATCGGTTAAGTAACTACTTCCCACAGTTGTAGTTTCAGTATCTATCATCAGAAATCAGGACTGTCAAATACAATTATCCATATCTATAAAAAAAACTTAGATAGTTCCATTGATTCATGGACCATCCCATCAGATAGGCTTGGTCTCATAGACAGATGCTTATTATCATATCGAGAGATTTCCCATCAGATAAGCTTGATCTCAGTCTCAGACCATGTTGAGTATTATTATTATCATATCTAGAGATCTACCGTTAGATAGGTTTGATCTCCATCTCAAATCCTTTATTCTATTAAGTATTCTTGTTGTTAGATTCGTACATGATCATACCTCTTATCATTGATAATCATTTCCGAAATAATCTGTTAGCAAAGTTGATCTCTAATTCTGTCAGTCGAAAGAAGTAAGCTCAGAGTTCAGTCCTTGATATAAGCACATCCAGATCCTCAGTTATCAGTATCAGATAAGTCAGTGATTCAGTATCTCAGTGTCAGTAGTAAGTTCAGTCTGCAGTAAAGTGGTATCCGAGTTTCAATATCTAGAGTTGCAATAATTGTGTTCATGTTCTGTGCATTCATGTATGTGTTGTCATGCGGCATTTTCATAATTATTCAGTTTAGATATTGTCCATGAATGAACCCTTGCATTAGCCTACCCCGTCTACATACTTAGTACATTCATGTACTGACGCATTTGTGTTATGGTGTTTTATTTGATACCATAGGTTCAGAGGCAAAGGATCCAGCGTATCCTCAGCAGTTCAGACCCAGTCAGCGGCAGTAGCAGTGAGTCCTCTTCTTCCGAGGATGAGTCTCAATTTACTATTATTGTTTCAGACTTTGCTTATTTTTAGTTGACGGAGTTAGTTGGGGACATGTCCCATCAACTCCACAGATCAGATAGTTTAGAGGATTTTCAGATGGACGTATTAGTATTCAGTTTTTTATATTATTAGTATTCATAGATGTATTGAACCTTATAGCTAGTTTCGTATTTATTTCTGATAGAATGCAGTATACAGGTATAGATATCAGTAAAGGGTTAGCTGTGGTCCTTCGGGGTCATAAGCACCGTGTGACATCTCAGTATGGGATCTCGGGGTGTTACAAGCTTGGTATCAGAGCATAAGGTTCAAGAGTATCCTAGGAAGCCTGAAAAGCTGCATCTAGTAGAGTCTTGTGCATGGGTATGTAGCGCTCCATATTTATGTACAAGAGGCTACATGATGTTCTTAGGAGCAGTTTCCCTTCTTTCAGTGATCATTTTGTGCAAGTGAGCATGAGCTCAAGTTGATCCTCAGTCTAATCCACTTCATTCTTTCATTTATAGAGTATGCCTCCTCACAGAGATTTTGTCCGTGGGGTCAATGATCAGCCCCTTCAGCCAGTAGATCCTGATAATGAGAGCGTGTCACATACAGATTTTCGGGCTGCTTTCTAGGCGCTAGCCCAAGCTGTGACTATTATTCATGGCAATCGTCAGGCATCAGTACCACCTCAGCAAGATGGGAATTCTACCGCAGCCAGGATTAGAAGCTTCATGAAAATGAACCCGCCCAAATTCCTTGGGTCAGTAGTAGGTGAGGATCCGCAGCTGTTTCTAGAGGAGGTGAAGAAGATCACCCAGATTATACATGTTTCTGAGGAGGAGAGTTTTGAGTTAGCATCTTATAAGTTGAAAGATATTGCTCATGATTGGGTAGTGATGTGGGAGAAAAATAGATGGGAGAATGCAGCTCCCGTGACTTAGTTAGAGTTTCAGAGTGCCTTTCTAGATAGGTTTTTCTCGCTAGAGATGAGATAGTCTAAGTTAGAAGAGTTCATGAACCTAAGGCAAGGTTCCATGACCATGAAAGAGTATTGTCTTAAGTTTAACAAATTAGCTAAGTATGTTCCCGACTTGGTAGCTGACCCTAGAGCGAGTATGAGTAAGTTTTTATCTGAGGTATCGAGTTATGTATTGAAAGAGTGTAGAGCATATAGGCTCAATAGAGATATGGATCTTTCTAGGCTAATGATGCATGCACAATAAATTGAGGCAGATAAAATAAAAGAAAGAGAGAGAGTGAGTAAGAGAGCAAGACAGGTAGTCGTGGTTTCTCGTAGTCAGGGTCTCAAGGTGGTAGTAGTTCTTAGTATGGTCAGATATTTTTAGTTCCATCTCCATCTTCATCTAGTGTACTCACACCTGTGTTTGGGGGTGTCAGATCTGAGAGAGCGCCAAGCTCCAAAGCCCAGAGTAGTGTTAGTGGTGTTCGTACCCATCCGCGTTGTGGAGAGTGTGGAAGGCGCCACCAAGGTGTGTATAGAGCTGGTAGTGATGTATGTTTTGGGTGTGGTGAGCCAATCCATAGAAGGCGAGAATGTAAGGTGTTGACTCAAAGGGGTAGACTTCATGCGTTTCAGACTCGCCTTGATCGGGAAGGATTCCCTAAAGTAGACCCGGGTATGTTATGAGCCCTTCATCTTTATGACATGCATTGATAGATCCTTTTCTCCCATTTTGGTCTTATATGTTAGAACGAGTCAAGCATGAGTTTTTGATCTTGATTGATCAATTACGACCTAGTTTGTAGGTGCCCCGCACACCGCTCCAGTATTTTAGCGAAGTGTGTTTAGAGGGACATAAAGTCCCAAGGGGGAGATACCCCATAGTATTATGATGTTGCATTTCATTAGATTTATCCTGATGTATGTTCAGATTTTCTTTATGAAGTTAGCATCAGACATTGTCACATTGTCAAGTCATGCTTTCAAAAGTCAGCTTAGCCGGACATTCATGCATTAGATATGCACATTTAGTAGAAAGAGTTCAGTTTATCAGCGTGTGTTCAGTCGTGTATTCATGAGATCATCCCAGTTATGATTCCATGCATCAGATATGTATGTGTATTATGGGAATTCAGCTATGAGTATCATCAACCGAGTATTCCATGCATCAGATATGCATGCCCAGTGTGAGAACTCTATAAGTCAGTTGTTCCAGTTGCGTAGTCCTGATCTGAGATGTTTCCATTTCTTGAGTAAGTTCTATTGATCCGTATTCTCAGTATATCAAGTGATATTCGAGGACGAATGTTCTCAAGTGGGAGATAATGTAATGCCCTGCAGAATCCTCTTCTATTCTGAGCCTTAGAGCGTATTTGGTAAAGCAAAAATCCGAGTCAAACTATTTCAGAAATATCCATCCAAGTATGAAATACTTTGAATCATGTGGAAATCTATTTGAGCATGAATAAATATCATAGAGGTATCCTAACTCATGGTCGAGTTGAAAACTTTCCTATCGTTCAAGTTTTAGTGACCGTCAAAATTTAGGTCAACTTTAATCGACCATTACTCCTTGTATATATATCGAATTAGAGGAACAACTATATATCAAATGAAATATCTTTGAATTATATTTCCAATGATACCAATTTCATCAAAAACCAATATCGGAGCAAAGAGTTATGCCCATTTTACTCCAGCATGTCAATCTGGAAAAGGGTGACGATGTTTCTGACGGCCTATCACGTTTTTGACAACATTTCTGACAATGTTGTCACATTTCTGATGATATTTCTGACGACATCATCAGCCTTAGGCAGAGAATAAAAAATTTGACCTTTTTTTACGACATTTCGTGATGGCCTATCACATGTCTGACGACCTGTCACGGATGTCATCAGCTATTTTTTTCAGCAATTTAGAGATGTTTTTGCAAGGATATTTTGGTCATTTCCCACCTTTTGTGAGCCTCTATAAATATGAGAACCCTCATTCAAACCCTAAATTCATCATTTTTCTCTTCCAATTCTCTCAAGAATATCTATCTAGGGTTTTATCAAGAACCTTAATCCTTTAAAAAAATCATCCATAAATTCTTCAAGGTTTCTTCAAGAATCAAGTTCCTCATAGTGTGGGCTTCAAGGGTTATTTATTACAAGTGTGGATAGAGTCTCAAGTATTAGGATTTATCCAATTTCAAAGGTTAAGGTATGTAGACATTGATTCTTGGGTCCCTTTCATCCAAGAAGCTCAAGAACCCTTTTTAAAACTAAAAGATTTTTATGTTTATGAGTTGTTAATGATTTGTATGAGTTGAAATTGGTGTTTAATGTGTTTTTGAGTTTTGATTTATGTGTGCCTAAAAAATTTATGAGCTTTGACCCAAGTATGTGGAATTCATGTGATGTTTGTGATAGACCCTCTTGAAGTTGTTTTTCCATGTGATGTGTTCATGACTTTTAGGTGTAGAAATGGTTGAATAAGTGAAGAATGTTCCCTATAGGTTTGATAAAGATCTTAGGTGAAACATAAGAGCCATTATAGTATGTTGAATGTGAAACTCCAAATTGTGAGCTAGTCCATGCATGCCTAGTGTTTGATAAAATGCCTTAGTGAGTGAAATGTGCCAAGATAGCATGAAATCCCCAAGTAGGTGTAAAAATAGGTCATGTCTAGTGGTTTTTGAAAGACCCTAGTGATCAAGTCGAGATATGATGGTAGTAAATTCCCCAATTATGTTCTCTTTGATATATGCTAAGTTTTTAATACATGTCAAGTGGTTAGTAAGTAAGTTGTGACATGATAGTATGAAGTTTCCCCAAGCCATGTGATACCCAAATAGGTGTCAAGACTGATATAGGTATGAAGTACTTGATGTAAGAACTTCTTGAATGGGGTATAATCTAATAGCATGTTTTGTCTACGCTAGTATATGTTGATGATTTCTAAATGCTTGAAGTGACTCTGTAGTAATTGTGGTGATGAATAGAGGTTTGCGATCCTTAAATGCTTAAGGTGCTGTCTTAATGAACACTTGTGATTATGCATGAATGATTGTGATAATACATGAATGATTGTGATAATACATGAATGATTGTGATGATGAATGAATGATTATGCTTTACTTTTACGCTATCGAGTCCTGGGGGTATTTATACCCGACAATAGAGCTGTTGTCTAGAGCCTGTGTCAGTTTCTCGATAACTCCAGTCGATCCATGATTCTCAGAACTCAGTGAACTATTGAACTCTGTATCTTCAGACAAGTGCAGAACTTAAGAAAGCTCAGTAATATCAGTTATCACTGTAATCTCTGTATCGCTAGTAATCTAGCCTCAGTCCTATAATCAGCTTAGATCTAATAGTATTCAAGTGATTCAATTCTAATCTCAGAAGCGATTCGAGTAATCTATTCAAGCTCTGCATCGTCAGTCAGATCTTTTGAGAAATATGATCAATATTAGATTCAGTTAAGTTGTATTCAGTCAAGATTTCAGTTCAGAGTCTTTCAGTTGGGAGTAAAAGCGAGCACCGAGTAAGAGAAGGGATGGCGTCTCTCCCGTCAGAGAGGCCGAGTCGTTAGGAGAAATCCTTGAAATCCAGAATTGCGTAGCCAGCGCAGGATGCAAGAGTCTTCTGTCAGTAGAGGTTGTCACCGTCAGAGAGGTTTGACTATTATATTACCTCAGGCCGACTTCCTGCGAGGGTCATCCCTTCAGAGAGGCTTGACCAGAGAGGTCTTTACCCTTGGCACGGTATTGACTCCCTTCCAGCTGGGGTCACAGGTTGGACCCCACGTGTGGTAGGTTAGAGCATGTCGGTTAAGTAACTACTTCCCACAGTTGCAGTTTAAGTATCTATCTTCAGAAATTAGGACTGTCAGATACAGTCATCCATCTCAATAAAGAACTCAAATAGTTCCATTGATTCATGGACCATCCCGTCAGATAGGCTTGGTCTCATATACAGATGCTTATTATTATATCTAGAGATCTCCCATCAGATAGGCTTGATCTCAGTCTCAGACCATGTTGAGTATTCTTATTATCATATCTAGAGATCTCCCGTCAGATAGGCTTGATCTCCATCTTAGATCCTTTATTCTATTAAGTATTCTTGTTGTCAGATTCGGACATGATCATACTTCTTATCATTGATAATCACTTCCGGAATGATCTGTTAGCAAAGTTGATCTCTAATTCTGTCATTCGAAAGCAGTAAGCTCAGAGTTCAGTCCTTGATGTAAGCACATCCAGATCCTCAGTTATCAGTATCAGATGAGTCATTGATTTAGTATCTCAGTGTCAGTAATAAGTTCAGTCTGCAGTAAAGTGGTATCCGAGTTTCAGTACCTAGAGTTGCGATGATTGTGTTCATGTTCTGTGCATTCATGTATGTGTTCTCATACGGTATTTTCATGATTATTCAGTTTAGATATTGTGCATGCATGAACCCTTGCATTATCCTACCCCGTCTAAATACTTAGTACATTCCTGTACTGACGCATTTGCGCTATGGTGTTTTATTTGACACCATAGGTTCAGAGGCACAGGATCCAGTGTATCCTCAGCAGTTCAATCCCAGTCAGCAGCAGTAGCAGTGAGTCCTCTTCTTCCGAGGACGAGTCTCAGTTTACTATTATTGTTTCAGACTTTGTTTATTTTCAGTTGATGGAGTTAGTTGGGGACATGTTTCATCAACTCCACAGTTCAGACATTTTAGAGGCTTTTCAGACGGATGTATTAGTATTCAGTTTTCTGTATTATGAGTATTCATAGATGTATTGAACCTTATGGCTAGTTTCCGCATTTATTTCCAATATTATGCAGTATACAGGTACAGATATTAGTAAAGGGTTAGCTGTGGTCTTTCGGGATCATAAGCACCATGTGACGTCTCGGGATGGGATCTCGGGGCGTTACACCAACAAGAACTGGAGACCACCCTCAATACCCAAACAACCAACCACCATACACCCCATGTCGGATGAATTCCGAACATATAACAAGATAAGAAAATTCAATCTTAAAGACATTATAATAGTATATAACCAAAACCAACCAAACCATCCCAAGTCCATAGTAGTCCAAACAAAGCCTCTACCAAATGAGTACCAATAAAATATTTGGACATGTCACTGACTCTAACAATGACAATCACAATGATAATGTTAATGTGAACTCTTCACTTCTAAATTATGAAACAAAACGGATGAAATGATTAAGTCTTCTGAAGAAATGAAAGCTCACCACTTCATGACCAAAGACCAACGAACCGAGCTGATCCAACTAACTCTGCACAGGAAAGGTAGAAGTTTCTCTGGTGCCTACACCGCGTGGGGATGCAGTGTTCGGAGATGATTAGTGGGGTGAACACTAATATGTACTTAGGGATAAGGATAAAGTAATGCTATCAATTCAAAATCAAGTCAAACCAATGCACATACCTCTACCAAATGAGTACCAATAAAACATTTGGACATATCCCTGACTCTAACAATGACAATCACAATGATAATGTTAATGTGAACTCTTCACTTCTAAATTATGAACTGAAACTAATGAAATAATTAAGTCTTCCAAAGGAATGGAAGCTCACCACTTCACGACCAAAGACCAATGAACCGAGTTGATCCAACTAACTCTGCACAGGAAAGGTAGAAGTTTCTCCGATGCCTACACCGCGTGGGGATGCAACGTTCGGAGATGATTAGTGGGGTGAACACTAATATGTACTTAGGGATAAGGATAAAGTTATGCTATCAATTCAAAATCAAGTCAAACCAATGCACATAACCATATGCAATTACATATATATATATATATATATATATATATGTATATATATCGCATACCGGAATAGAAAATAAGGCTTAACATGTTTTTCAGAACCTTAACCTGGATTGTTTAGCTCAACCGTCATATAATAGTACCTACGAGCTATATGGGCCCCATCTCTCACCTCCTGGTCAGGACCTAGTACGTGTAGCCACACGAATCAGAGAATAATCTCATATATATGCACATAGGGGACTTGAACCCTCCAACATATACCAAGGTGACTTAAGAACCCGATCATATAATGATTTACGCGGGACTCGAACCTCCCTAATCATAAATAATAATAAGGGGGACTTGAACCTCCCTGGTCACTTTGACCCCTGCGTCAGCAAATGCGATTTCCAGTATCGGTCACTCGAACCTCCACTTTCACGACTCAGCTACACAACCCTTATTATAGCCCAATTAAAACCAGTATCACACATTACCATTCATGTAACGACATTCCACATTAAGGCATACAATGTTGATATCGGCATACCAACTATACTTGCAAGGTAACATATCATGACAAAACAATTTCCATTAACTTGGGGAGAACAACTCCCTTTATTCATTAATATGCATTGGAGAAACACCGACTTTCTTTGTTCATTAAATCATACCATTGTATTTCAAATACCCTTTTTATATCATGCAATAGCTCAAGACTAGTTCAATTTCACAGATTCCCACAGTTCTCATAACTAAAACCAATTTCACGTTTTAGGGTTGGGGACATAACCACTTCAAAAGTCACAAATTTGGGAAAATCACAATTCCCTAGTTCATTCACCATCCCCATACACCCACAAGTTCAAAACCACATTTAAAGCATGAAAATCATATATAAACCATGAGAAACATTGTTCAATTTATAAATATTCAAAACACCCAACCCGTGTTTCAAAACCATAATAATAATTTCATTGACAATACTTTGAATCACATACTTTTACAAAATTAACAATGAGGGAAGAGTAACCTGCCTTAATCACCAAGAAGTATGAAGAGAAATCACCTTGAAAGGCCTAATTGATTACCTTAATGAAACCCTAAGTGTTCTTGACCTTGAGGATTTAGGAGTGTTCTGAGAGGTTATTTGATGTGTTTATGATAGCTAATGATGCCCTAAGGAAGTTATAAGACGTGGATTTTAAGTTGGACAAGAGGAGAAATGTCCAAAATGCCCTCAACTTAAAAGCTGGAAAAAATGCCTTTGGTTACGAGTCAACCCCTTAACTCGTACGCATACCTTACGGCTCGTGACCACGAGTCGTAACCAAGATAGTGAATAAGACCCCAATACACAACCCACCTTATGACTCCACCAACCCACTCATAATGAGATTTTACGAATCGTAAGGTCTAGTCGTGAGCAACACAAAATCAAAATAAATTGAACACTGGACATCCTACGATTTAAACCTATGACTCATAACATATCCTCACGGGTCATATTAAGCTACTCGTACTCAAAGAAGAACTTTGCCACTAAGTTTCTGATTTGGTTACGACCAGGGTCCTACGACCCGTAGCCACATCTCATGACTTGTCACCATGAGTCGTGACCAAGAAAGTGAGCCCAAAACTTAAGAATTTTCAAGGGCCAAAGATCTGAGGCATTATAGCTACTAGACTAAATTTGATGCTTCGGACTCAATGGTGATATCAGATTTTTAAAAAAATATTATTTTAACAATGTTGACCCCTGAAACCTAATTTCACAACATTTTGAATTGAGGGTCAAAATAAGATATAAAAGCCATAAAACTACATCCACCATATGACCAACCCAAAATCAACGTTTTGGATTTGTTGGAGCATTCTGTTTTGCCATCTGACACACAGATCAATAAATGTTGACCAAAGTCAACTATAAGGCCTTTTTAACCACCAAAAATCACAAACTCGCACAAATCACATCAAAATTCATTGGGAAGCATGCCAATCATACCACATCCCAAAATACCATAAAGTAACCACAGGGAGGGGTAAATGATCAAATTACATAAAAATAAATATTGCACAAAAATCAAGTCATTACATCATCCACCACTAAAAATCATGTTCGACCTCTAACTAAAGGTAGGGGAAAATACCTGAATCAGCAAAAAGCTGGGGATAACTACCATACATATCCGACTCGACATCCCAAGTAGCCTCATCTATGGGTCTATGTCCCCATTGGACCTTAACTACTGGAATATCTCTGGAATGCAACTGCCTAACACCCCTATATAAGTTGGAAATGGGATCCTCAACAAAAGACAACCTCTCATCTAACTGAACTAAATCCAACTAAATGATATGAGACTCATCTGGAGTGTAATACCGAAGCATGAAAATGGGAAAAATAGGATGAACAACTGATAGGTCTAGTCGCAATACTGACTCATAAGCCATATCCCTAATAGTCCAAAGAATATCAAAAGGTCCAATATACCTAGGGCTAAGCTTACCCTTCTTCTAAAACCTTATCATACCCTTCATGGGTGACACATGAAGGAAAAATCAATCACCAACACTAAATCTCAAGGCACAAAGTCTACGATCCGTATAGCACTTCTAACTATTCTAAGTCGCTTGAAGACTATCTTGAATGGCCCAAACTCTATCCAAAGACTCATGAAGCAAGTTCTACCTTAAGATATAATCTCAGAAACCTCAAACCAACGAACTAGAGAGCGACAACGCCTTCCATACAAAGCTTGAAAGGAGCCATCTCAATACTGAAATGTTAGCTATTATTGTATGCAAACTCTGCCAAAGCTAGATGTTGCTCCTTCTAACCTCCAAAGTCTATAACACAAGCACGATGGATATCCTCTAAAATCTAAATAGTCTGCACTAACTGATCATCGATTTAGGGGTGAAATATTATACTAAGATCAACTCGGGTACCTAATTCCTCCTGAAAAGTCTTTCAAAATTAAGATATGAACACTGAACCTCGATTCAAGATGATAGACACTGGCATACCATGAAGTTGTACTATCTCATGAATATAGATATAGGCCAATTTCTCAACACTGAAAAAACCTGAATTGAAATGAAATGAGAAAACTTGGTTGATTGATCCATTATGACCCAAACGCTATCAAAACTAAGAGAAGTACGAGGCAACCCAATTATGAAATTTACAGTGATCCATTCCCATTTCCACTCGAGAATGGGTAACCTCTAAAGCAAACCATCATGCCTCAAATGCTCGACCTTCTTCTGCTAGAAACATAGACAACAAGCTATAAAATCTGCTACATCCTTCCTTATACCACCCCACCAGTAATGTTGTCTTAAGTCACGATACATCTTAGTCACTCCCGGATGGATAGAATACTTGGAACAATGAGCCTCCTCAAAAATTAATCTAATCCAATCACCTACTCTCATCATACAAACTCGGCCTCCAATCCTCAAAACACCATCAAGATCAAGCAAGGCTTCCTTAGCCTCACCACTCAAAACCTTATCCCGAATCACTCTCAACCCAATATCATCTAACTGATGAGCCTGAATCTACTCCATGAAAGAAGACCTAGCCTCAATAAATGCCAAAACACACCCAGGTATAGAAATATCAAGCCTAACTGTCTATTTAGCCAAGGACTAAAACTCTATGGCCAAAGGCCTCTCATGGGTCAAAAGATAAACTAAGCTAACCATGATAGTCGACTTCCAACTCAAGGTATGTGCATCAACATTAGCCTTGCTCGAAAGATAGAGAATAGTATGGTCATAGTTATTAAGTAATTCAAACCAACGACAATCACTCATATTAAGATCTTGTTGGGTGAAGAAATAATGAAGGATTCAATGATATAAGAAAATCTCACAACAAACTCCATAAAGGTAGTGCCTCCTCAACTTTAAAGAAAATATAACTGCGCACAACTCCAAATCAAGAGTAGGGTAATTACTCTCATGGGGCTTCAACTAACGGAAAGCATATACAATCACCATACCCTCTTACATTAATACCACACCTAACCTAACACCTAAAGCATCACAAAATATGGTAAAATCCACACCCTTCTTGAGCAAAGTCAAGAAGGAGATGAAGTCAACAAATCCTTGAGCTTATGAAAGCTCTCCTTACAAGCATCAGACCACTGAAAAAATATTCTTCTTAGTCAACTTGGACAATGTAGCTGCAATAGATAAAACACCCTCACCAAAATATCGATAGTAATAGACTAAACCAACAAAACTCTAAATCTCAATAGGAGAAGTAGACCTAGCCTAATCAGAACTGCTGTAATCTTGGTCGGATCGACCATAATATCATCTTTGGTTACCACATGACCCAAGAAAGACACAGACTCCAACTAAAACTCACACTTGGAGAACTTAGCATATAACTTCTCATCCCTCAATCTCTAAAGTACAATTGGCTGATGTTCCTCATGATCGGCCTCACTCTTGGAACAAACCAAGATATCATATATAAATTCCATAACAAAGGCATCAAGATATGGTTGAAACACTCCTGTTCATCAACTGCATCAATACGGCTAGGGCATTGGTGAATTTGAAGGACATGACCAAGAACTCATAATGACCGTATCGATTCCAAAAAGTTGCCTTTGAAATATTTGAAGCTATAATTATCAACTGGTGATACTCGTACATCAAATCAATCCTCAAAAATACCAAAGCACCCTGATGTTGATCAAATAAATTATTAATACAAGGAAGAGGATACTTAGTCTTAACTTTTTCATTATTCAACTATTGATAAACAATACACATATGCATAGACCTATTCTTTTTCATCACAAATAAGACAGGTTCACCCCAACGTGATATACTAGGTAGGATAAATTCCATATCCAACAAATCTTGTAATTGATCCCTTAATTCCTTAAACTCTACGGGGGCCATCCTATAAGAAGGAAATAAAAATAGGCTTGGAGCCCGGCTTAACATCAATGGCAAAAAAATATCATGATTCGGAGGCATACTAGGCAAATCCATAGGGAACACATCATGAACTCATGGACAACACAAATGAAATCACAGGAGACAGGAAAACAACACTAGTATCATGAATATGGGCCAAGAAAAAAAACCCTTTATCTACCAAATGATGAGCCTGAATAAAATATATACTCTCTTGGAACCCAAATGAAGCGCACCCTTTCAAGCTATCATTGGCACACCTAGAGAGATAAAGTCACGATCTTGGCATAACAATCTAGGATAACATATTAAGGAGATAACTAATCCATACCTAAGATAACATCAAAATCTACCATATCTAAGATAATTAAATCTACCCAAGTCTCATGCCCAGCAAAAGACACACATAAGATTGGTACACATGATCCACCACTAACAAGTCTCATATAGGGTAGATACACGGATAGGCATGGCAAGAGGATCACTATCAGAGTCAAAACCCAAATCAAAATATGCAGACACATAGAAGAAAGTCAACCCCAGATCAAATAACATAAATGCAAATCTAAAACAGACAAGGATGACACCTGTGATAATGACATTAGATGCCTCTGCCTCTAATTTAGTGGGTATAACATAGAACTATCCATGACCACCACCTGACTGAGTAGCCCCACAACCACAAGCACTACTACCTCTACCTCATGCACCTCTAGTAGAAACTTTACCTCTCACTAATGATATAGGAGTAGCCTTACAAATACAATGGGGATCGCCCTTGGTCAACTAGCCAACCTTATCACACACAAAGCAAACCCTGCATCCCAACTGTATATAAAGAGGTACGGTTGAGCTAAAATGACTACTCAAAGCTTCTAAACTAGAGGACCCACTACCTGAACCCTGTAAGGCTGCCTGCACTAGTCTACCATGATACTCATGAAAAACTCTACCTTTTCCTCGAGGAGTATGACCTCTAAACATGCCTTAAAGGTGCACTCTCTTAGTGCATCCCTAAGATTCTCAATGAATATATTCATTCATCTGAGCATGATCCACTATACTATGAAATAATTCCTTTAACACTACCATTGAGACAGTAAAAATCTGAAGAGAAAAATCCAAACCCTTTATGAACTTTCAAATCTTCTAAGACTCTGTGGAAATATTGTTATAACAATATCTAGACAAGGCAAGGAAACGTGCCTCAAACTCTGCAACAGTCATGGAGACCTTCTTTAGGAGATCAAAATTATATCTAATATGATCCTTCAAACTATATGGAACAAACCTATCCAAAAAGGCCTCTGCAAACTGAATCCAAGTCATCTCTGGTGAACCAAAAGATCTGCACCTAAGCAGTGACCTCCATCAATCCTTAGTTGTATCTCTCAGTTGGTAAGTAGTTTAAGGAACCCCATACAACTCAAGTAATCCAATATTATGAAACTTCTCATGATGATCAATCAAGAAATCATAGTCATCGTCGTCCATATCACCACTGAATCTGAACAGATCTAACTGAGTGGATCTCTTAAATCTCTTCTGATCCTCAGAAGACATAACTGTGCTTGCAATAATAGGAGGCATTGTGAATTTGGTTGGCTAAAATACTTCCTGAAGAGGTAATACAGATGACGACTGAACTCCTAATCCTAGAATACCATACTTAGATACAAGCAATGAAGGAGAAACAACACTCGGAGTCTATAGAGTACCGCTAAAGGATCCAAACTCAGAATTGAGAAACACCACAGGTAGACTCTGGAACCGCTAGAGGAACACCAAGTGCACTCAAAGAGCATCAATACATCAGCAAGCGAATCAATAACCCCTCTAAAACTGGGGTAGAAAAATTTTGTAGGATCGAACTAGGACCCATAACTCCAACATGCTCAACCTGAGGCTCGGGGGAGAGTCCCCTAGTACTTCCCCTCAATGGGGTAGATACTCATGCCCATACTCTTTCTTGAGCCTATCTATGACTCGCAACTAGTCCTCCCAATTAGGATATCTTCTCGGATGATGGCTCTGCATCTCTAGCATCATGAGATCTAGTCCTTACCATCTGTGCAAAAAAGAGTGAAACCTAATTTATAGCACAAGGTATGAGATATTTACACGATATAGAATGAATTAAGAAAAAATTCCTAAAGATATCTTATAGCCTCTCAAAGATAGATACGGATGTCTACGTACCAATCCGTGAGACTCTACTAGACACCCTGTTCTTACACTGACAAGACCAATAAACCTGGCTACTTTGATACAAATTTGTCACAACCCAAAAACCAAGGGTCATGATGGCACTTGTCGCGACGACCCTTGTAGAGTAAGCATATCACCCAAACTGATATAGAAAGGGAAAATAACACCAAAACCCAAGGTAAGTCTTGTAGAATAAATTGAACCACACACATACAATAATAGCATAAATACATAACAGCAATACCATAAATAACCCTAAAATCTGGTGTCACAGTGTAAGAACCAACTAAATACAGCTAGAGTAAAAATATACATCTGATGTCTAAACAGGAACAAACTTTGTCTATAAATATAAAATAAGATAGAGTCTAGATAAGAAAGGATAAAAGGTCAACTCTGGATGCATAGGTTGACTGCTAGCTTAAATATGACTCCAAGCACCACCTAAATCAGCTATTGTGTGGCACACTCGTACCTAGATCTACACCAAAAAGGAGCAGTAGGGATGAGTACAGTCCACTTATACTCAGTAGGTATCATAGGCCCACTGAACAAAGAAGAAAATAAAGTATATAAAAAATACACTATGGGTACATCACCTGTGATAAAAAAAATATCCCAAATGGTAGCCCACATCGTCTCCACTAATAGTTCTACAATATAGACATACACCAAAGTATAAGTACAAGAAAAAAGAACACATAGATAGATATCACATCAAGAAAAAAAATACAACACAGAATGTACACAGTAAAAAAAGTGTAATGATGATGATGATGATGTGATATCCGAGGTCATCGCACAACCTTCGTATACACCAATCAAGTCGTACTTCCGGGTAGGACCCATGGGGGGTTCGTCAACCCATATACAATCGAATATCCAATATCCAATATATAAGACCAATATCTATAACTCCTCTGTTAGCATATCCATCTATAGAGGGTTTTTAAAGATGTCACATTTTCTGTCAAAAAACCAGTATTATCAATATTTACATGGTGGTACTAAAGTTTCATGAATGTAAATGATATAAGGATGTAATTCTCACAACCAACAAGAATGAGAATTTCCAAATACAACCAATATACCAATTATGTGAGACAAAATTCCGTCAATGTTCCAACCATCCATGAAACTAAGGTAATCCATATACCAATATAGCAAAATATACAGTAATATTCCATTGATACCACATAAACTCCAATTTAGGATTTTTCATCAAAAAAGATACAGCCAAATGTACATGCACGAGTTTATACTATCATATGTGACCCCACCCAGTACACATAGCAAATAATGTCTTAAAACCATCAAATAACAATAATATAGGCCCCCACATGGACGCGACATAATGATATAGACATTTTCATGATTGGGTACCACACCCATAATCTTTTTTTACACCAACATTAACTACCCAACCCAGTCTGAAGAAAGTTAAGTCGCAACCATCCTTAAATGTCAAAAATTAGTCCAAAAAGCCTTCACCGCAAACCTTTCTCCTCTCGAAAGGATGTGAAATCAACTAAAACAAACAAATATAAAATCTACATGTCAAAAAATCCAACGATGCCAATATATTTCCCAATTCCAAGTCGGGGTCAAAATGGATAAAACCAGAGTTTTAGTAAAAATATATTTCCCATTACTAAAGAAAGTCATAGAAGAAAACCTTAGAGAAAATAGGTTGAAATTGGGATTTAATTTAAAGAATTACTAATTTAGGCCTTTCGAGCAAAAATCCCCAAAATCCTTTTTTAAATTCAAGTTTTAACAAGATTTAAATGCAAGAATCGAAGAAAATTTGTTAAAATGGGGATTTGGAGCTTACCCAAGCTTGAAAATGGAAGAAATCACCCAACAACTCAAAACCCCAAGCTCTAAGTCTAAGAAATTGTGAAAATTGCAAAAAAAAAGGTATTTATATCACTCAAAAAATGCTTAAGGAACATCGGGTCGCTTAAGCGACCATCGCTTAAGTGACCAAGTGTAGCTTATGCGATACCCGCCTGGAACGCGAGTGTCACGAAAGAGACCAGGCTATCACTTAAGCGACAATCACCTAAGCAAGTTTGTCGTCTCTTAGGTGACACTTTGGTTGTCAGGCCAAGTCTCTTAAGCAACCAAAGTGTTTCTTAAGCGGTGCACCAGCTAGAGACCTGGCAAATTTCAAGTCTCTGCAGATCCCTCGGGATTCATCCAAAATCCCGAATACAAATGAACTATGCTACTAGACTAAATTAAATGCTCTGGACTCAATGTTGATATTAGATTTTTGAAAAAATATTATTTTCACAAATTTAATGCCCGAAAACCTATTTTATAATTTTTTGAATTGAGGGTCAAAATGAGATATAAAATTGATTAAACCACAGAAACCATGTTACCAACCCAAAATTGATGTTTCGAATCTGCTAGCACAGTCTATTTTTCATCTGATGCACAGATCAATGAATGTTCACTGAAGTCAGCTATAAGGCCTTTTTAATCGCCAAAAATCATAAACTCACACAAATCCCACCAAAATATATTGGAAACTGTGTTAATTATCTCCATATCCCAGAAATACCATACAACAATCATGGGGAGGGGTAAAATGGCCAAATCATATAAAAATAAATATTTTACAAAATTCACCAAAAATTAAGTCATTACATACGGTTATTTGTCGCTTAAGCGACAGTCACTTAAGTAACTCAGTGGTCATTTAAGTGGTCACTCGTGTTGATAAATCTCTCTCTTTCACCCAATTTACCCTTATTTCCCTAGGAATTTTCCTTTATTTTTGAGAGAAAATCATCCATTGAAGCTAAGGTAAGCTATTTCAACACTCCCTGGTCACTTTTTATTACTTTTCCCATCAAATTCCATATTTCTTCTTTGTAAATTTCCAGAATTTAGTTCTTGAATTTCCAAAATCTAGGGGTCGTTTAAGCCCTAATTTTCACACCATTTGTTCTCAACTTTTCAGCATACATTTCTTATCCTTCGAGGGACCTCACGATGAGTTTAATTTTGAGATTCCACTAGCAGCCCCAAAAACCTTTTTTGACTCTATTTTAGGTTTGGAGTTCTATATTAAAATATGGATATCTTTACTTCTATTAATGCATAAATTATGATTTTGACAGTGTGATGACATTTCAAAGTAGTGGAGCAAAGATGAGTGATTTGTTGATGGTTGGGGAATGTGGTTCGACACGAGGTAGGCTTAGGTATACTTATCTCTATAAGATTGTATATTGTAAATTTCACAATATAGTTAGGTATTATAGGTTATGTTTATACATAGATATATTATGACTAGAACTAATTATGGGATCTAGAATAGTAATGTGACTGAAACCTTAGTCTAGAGTACTTGTAAAGGCTATAGGATCCTATTAAAACTAATGATAGACTTGATTAAACATAGATTTGCATAAGGAATCCTTTAGCATAAGACTTATAACATTACTTAGTAAGTTAACAATATTCCTCGATTAGGCCATTCTAGCAACCTTATGGCCTTGTTTATCTTAGTTTTCTTATTTATAGTATTAATATCTTTTTGAGTTATATATTGGGCTCAAGGTCGTGGTTATGATACTAGTTGGACTCCAGGTGAGTATTTTATCTATAAAAATGGCATGCATCTAGTTTATAGATGCTTAGGTGCTATGGTTGTATTATTTGGATACTACTGATGGAATGCATACTTTTAGGCGCATTTATGCTCACTTAATGGTACAATACCATCCAAAACCTTGATTTCACTACTATTTTCTAAAAAGGGTGTCATTTCTACTTTTCACTTTCAAAACAAATTCTTTTTACAACAGGAGGCATACCATTTTATTGAATAAACTGTGAGATTTTGGAACTAAATATGCTATTTTTAAAACTTGACCGGGGTTGATTCTTGTCCATTACTAATTTAATTTTTTACCACTGCTATGTACTTTGATCGAGAGATATTCTGACCCTTTCTACACTATTATATTGATTTAGTCTCAAACTCAATCTTGGGCAATGAATTTTTAGGGTTATACTTAATTAGCCTCGATTCGAGTTCGAGCAGTTATTATACTTTATGTATCTGTCCAATACTGGATGGAGTATATTGATTATAAAGGTTAATGTAAGTCCTATTTTAATATCAGATAGTGTATATGAATATCTTGAGTCACCTATAGGATCCTTCATCCGTAATCCATAATACTGGAGAAGGATGGTTGTCGTAGGTCTTTCCTTGGTGAGCTACAAAACTGGAAGAGGTGTATATACATGGTAATTATGGCACTTAATTTATTGATAGTACTGGATTACACTTGCATTCTTCATTCATATTCATCTCTTATCACCAGTATAATTATTTGGCACTTATATCTATTAATCTTATGAGAGTTGTATAGGTATAAGTTGTGGTTAATGTTGTTGAGTGTGTGATTGAACCCTTCAGGCTTATGGGGTCCTGGTTAGGTTATTCTTTGTCTAAACTAGTTTGTTACTTTATTTTTGGTTATTATGGTTAGTACATGGAATGATGATTATGGACTTTTTTTAGGGTTGTCGGTATGTTTCTAAGCCTTTATTCCTTTGGGAGTAAAATTTAGCACTGCTAGGTTACTTTATGATTATTTACTTTGGTTAGAGGCCTTGAGTATGCTATTATTATCTCCCTTACTTGGCTATGATCCTCAAGATATTAGGTTGGTTCCCTCATATTATTACCTTTGAGTTTAGTCCTATATATGTATACATATATATATGGTATTATCATATATCCCTCTCTTTTCTTACGTATTCATATTGTATATGTATCATTTGACCTTGTATTACTACTATATATCCTTCTTTCACTCTTCATTTATCTATTGGCTAGTGATATACAATATTCCAATTTAGTCTTAAATACTGTTAAAATAGGAACTTACCCTTATTGCTCTAATAGCATTATTATGTTTAGTTTTTGGTATAGTTATTTGTAGTTTATGTTCCTACTTTACAAGTTATTTATGCTTACATTATATTTGAAGCTCAGTCGGTCTATGCCTACTAAGTACAACCAGTTTGGTACTCATACGATATTTCTACAGCCTGCATATCATAGTATGAGTTCATATTATTAAAGTATGCATCGGTGGATAAACCATCAATCAAAGATTTGGGGTAAGCTCTTGGCATTTAGAGCATTACCGCACCCTCTCTTCTCGTTAATCTAAATTTTGTATTCAAATACATCTTTGTATATATATTTATTTTGTATTTCACTTATATTTCTATTGTATTAGAAGCTCTTGTACCGACTCTACCAGGTTTTGGGATCATTTTTATATTAGTATCTTTATTAGATTCTTTTCCATAACTTTTTAAATTTATTTTAATAGTCCATTACTAACATTTCCTGACTATGGGTTGTCTTACCTACTGGTGGGTTATAGTAGGTGTTATTATGACCTAAAAAATTAGGTCGTGACAAATTAGTATCAGAGATAGGTTTATTGGTGTTATTGGTACAAGATCTAAGTGCCTAGTAGAGTCTTACAGATTGGTGCAGAGACGCTTGTACCCTATCTTTGGAAGGTTATAGGGAATTCTTAGGAAATTCAATTATTGACTCGTTATCGTGTATCCATACTTCTATGAACCTCTAAGCACTTCTTTTAACTTCACTCTTTCTCAGGTGGATAACATAAGGTTTTTGATAGATGTAGATGGGATTTCTACGCATATTGCTAGAGTTGTAGCTTAAAGTCAGACTAGGGAATTAGAAGTGGATATTGTGGATATTTAGCATTAGCGAGAGGGTTTAGGGCAATCTCAATTCAGTGTTAAGGCTTTTGAGTCTCTTCATAGATATGTCACATCCAGTGTTGGTGCCCGAAACATCAAGTGGTTCTCAGTATAGAGTTGGGATTATTGGTATTCAACAGGATTCTTTATAAGTTTTAGAATATGGGATTGGGTTTCTTGAGTGGGCTAAACATATTCCTATGTTATTTTTTATAGAGCATGAGCTGGTGTATGGATTTGTCAAAAGATAGATGTTACTACTCCATTAGGAGATGGAGAGAATTTGATAGCAGCTGAGTCTATTTTTTATTAGGTTGTTCATTACGCAAAGACTATAGAGAGGGCATATATTGATACATATGGAGGTGGTAGTTAAGGGCCTTATAAATAAAATAGTGTTAGTGGTATTCCACTTGGAGGTAGGGATCCTCCCAGTAGAGGTTAGATTAGTTGCAGCCTATCGGGTCCATATAAGTAGCACCTCAAATTATAGGTAGCTCTCAGATAAATCATGATGGTCTCGATAGACAGAGTTCTTATCAAGCATTACGAGTTATTTAGTCTTGGTCTTTAGGCCATGGCAGCTATTCTGGGTTAGCAGGTATAGTGCATCAGAGAGTCCCAGAGGCATGTTTTAGTTATGGTGAGATTAGTCACTAGTCTAGGAAGTGATCCAAGAATGAGTCGGTTATCTAATTAGGGTTAGCTCATGTTTCTCAGCAGGTTAGAGCTTTAGCAGTTTGTTAACACTGTAGATAGACTGGTTATTGATCCAAAGAATGTCTCCAGCATGAATTATTGAGAAACCAATGTAGTTATATTAGTCTCTTAGAGTTGTGGAACCTTTATCTAGAGGTAGTGCTTTTGGTATTTTAGTTGGTTTTTTAGATGCTCAGTCAAAGGTCAGATGCATTTGGATTCATACTTCTTCAGACAGTCAGGTACCAAGACTCCAAATTCCATCGTTATAGGTGCCCTTTTGATTTTTATCTTTTAGTCACAATTTGGATTTTGTTGGAGTTTCCATAACCATCAGTGGTTACATGCTTTGATGTTATTACATTAGTTATTATAACCTCGATGTAGATTTTATGCTTATGTGGATACCCTCGTAGAAGATTTCTTTTAGTAGTGGATTGAGTTGATCAGTATTGTGATTTCCATGGGGTGTAGCATTTGGGTTAAAGTTTTTTTCCATTGGCATATTGGCCATGGTATGATATTTGAGTGGCGTTGGTTGTATTTTTTATTTTCTTGTGCAACTTGCACTTTATATTGTTGTTGTTAGTGATATTATTTTGAATCTAATTGATTCTAACATGATAGACATCTAGACTAGTGTCATCTAGTTAGTGTTACCCTTCTTTTAATTTTTGTCTGTTTGTCTTAGATGACTACCTTGGTTGGTTGGTTTTTCTTTTTGTTAGCAAGGTAAGATCAGTTGTTAAGAGGGTTGTGAAAGTGAAGGTAGCTCGGCCTTCTATGGTTTCATTATGATTCTAGTAATTATGATTCTTTTCTATAGCCCATTTTTTAGGTTGGCAGGTTTGAGGTTTGATATTATGATTTGATGGGTTCACTTTTTGGTAGTAGTCTTGATCTTGGTGTTGGTGTTGATTTAGATACTTTGTTTGTGATGTGATGTAGTTTATGGTTCAGTTAAGTTAAGGTTGTTTTAGATGGGGGAATTCAAAATTTTTCTTATTTTGAGGTTTGTTCAGCCTAAGTACTTCGTAAAATGCTTCTCTTTGGTGATATATGCTTGAGTATCAGTTGTCAGTGACTAAGGCGGAGGCTGATTAGGAGTGAGCATTTATTGCCATAGTTTTGGTGTTAAGTTAACCAAATTCAGGCTAAGATCATATTTTTCTAAGTTGTTTGTGTTTTGGCTACCATTGGTACTCATTGCAGCCTTAGTGAGTGCTTAGTTGTGCCCTGATGTGATATGCCCATGGTGAATGTGGGTTTGATTGCCCGTATCTTTAATATGTGATTTTCTTCAATTGTGATTATACTATTTAGCAATGTTTCACTTTTAGCCCTTACGAGAACTGTTCGATATATTCTTAGTCTCTGAAGTTGGGAGTTGCAGTGGATTTTGATATATGAATGCTTGCTCACCAACAGGATTGGTTTATCTAGTTTAGGTCGAGTAGTTTATCTTTAGTATTGATATTATAGCTATAGATTGCTTAACTTGGTTTCAACCTCATTTTGAGGTTTCAATGCAGCTGAACATTCATAGACAGGCTGACTAAGATAATTTTTTGCCTACAGGTTCAGTTTTCTCTGGTTCAAATAGATTGACTTTGATAAATGCTTGGAGAATGGCCTATTGGCACATGGTATTGATTTCTACTGCTTTTGGCCTTGGTTCTTATATTTTGTTAGAATTTGATTGTTTTCTCAGCAGAAGAAGTGTACTCAAGTTGGGCATTATTCACATTCTAGTTCGTGTGAATTTTAAATAGGTCAACTTTAGATTTTGAGGTTAGTATGATGTGATTATGCAGGAAAGACTCAAAGGATTATAGTGAGATTTGGTGCAGTTTAGAGTAGACATCAGTTTTGGAAAGACAAGAGCATATTTAATTTAGAATTTAGAGTTTGTTGTATTGGTCATGCCTTGGGTTTACTTTAGCTTGGTTGATTATCTACTTGGTTATGCTTGTGTTGGTGTTATGCCAACATGCTATGTTTTGGATTTGTGTATTTCAATCATGCTTGACCCCTCTCGAAGAGTAATACACAACAATAAAATAAATAATAGCATGAAAAAAATCTTAGACCATCGCACAATAACACTAACCACCTCATCAATAATTTTTGGCATTCATCAATAATTTTCTGCATTAAATAACAAACACAAATTAAATTCATTTATCATCTATTATTGTAGAAGATATAGATCAAATAACCAATATTCTTGTTTCAATTAAAAGGTGTTATGCATTAAGGAGTATATGTCGTTGGAAGAATTTTTGTATTTTAGAAAACAAATACAACATATACAACCTTAATCACCTTGACATTGGACCATTACATGTAATTAAGCTTAGTAAAACTCATTCAACAATGTAAGCTTAAATAGTTCTCCAATTACAGAAAAATTATCGTGCAAAACACCTATCGATGTGTTGCTTTTTTCCCTTATCAATGTGGTTTTTTTATATATATTTTAGGACTCTTAATTGCATTTTTTTATATTTATATAATTTAGGGATCTTAATTATATTTTCATGTATTTATATATTTTAGGACTCTTATATTTATTTCTTTCCATATATTTATTTATTAATAAATATATCAAGGTTGAAAAGACAAGTTCTAATACATCACATCAAATAGTGTATAAAAAATAATGTTAGCATAAATAATATCAGTATTACTAATACAAGCATTATTAATGCAAACATTACTAATACATTCTATTCAAAATTATTTATATACACTCTAACAAATGACTCCTACGTTTCAATGAAAGTAACAAATACAAAAGTAAAGTTCGATAAAATATTTTCATAAATATGTTTTATCGTGTTCTCAAAGTCAAACAACTTAAATTAATATGACAGATGTTAACTTATAGTTTTTCTTTTGTAATTTTCAAAACACTTAAAATTTAAATTTAAAATATTAATTTAATTTAACTTCGAAAAATAAGTTGACAAATAAAAGAGAAGGAGAAATGAAAGCAAAGGATGTTTATGTTGGCTTAGAAGAGGAATACTATATAATTTTGGGTTACTAATTGGGGAAAGTATGCCAAAAAGACTCTTTTCCAAATCTATTTTGCCAAATACCCAAAAGTTTAAAAAAATTGGCCATATACCCACTTAATTCCTCCTCACCACCAACTTTTCCAACTTAATAATTTCAGCCACAACTTTTATAATAATTCACTTTAACCCAATACTTTCAACTTAATAAATTCACCCACAAGTTTCTAATAATACACTTCAACTCACTCCATAATCCACCATTATATATACAAAAATATCTAGGTTTTCCAAAAATATTAAAAAAAAATATCAAAAAGGTAAAAATAGAAGGTGGTTATTTTTTCCTCCAAAAAGTTCCAATTCCGGCCACTTTTCTGGCGTTATTTTCCGGCGATCAGTTATAAATTAGTCCACAAACATCATAATCTTGTTCATTGCATCCATTGTTACCCCATTTTTTTCTTATCTTCTCAAACACACTTTCCACCATTGTTAAAAAGCTTTAAATCACTCAGATTACTCAAAACCACTTTAGAAAGTGCATTACAGCATCTCAGGCGCCTCCAAGTTCATTTCTCTATTCCATACATCCAACAATCATTGATTAGGAGTAATATTTGCAATTTTTAGTTTTTGTACGGATATCTGCGCAGCCATTGACCCGTCATCATTAGTCATCAACTGTGCATACATCCTGACATAGACCCTAAGCATAATCTACCATCAACCAAAGCTTAATTCTAGGATGTCTATTATAGAATTTATTCTGGTTTTTGGTGATTTCATGGGAGAATGGGTGGAGACTCCCAAATGTTGGAAATGGAGATCATTCACCAAGGTGACAATTCCCGTTCCTGTTCGCCACAACAGTTCGTATGATAAATTCATTGTAAGCGTAATGCAGAGTGGGGATCTAGATTGCATACTGAGAGATGTGGTGATTAGTTATCTAATGCATTCGAAAAAAAAGGTTAATCCTACGACCATAAATAGCGATGAACGTGTGCTAATGTACATAATGGATGCTGGTGTTAATAGATTTAGGCCTATTTTGAGGATAAATATGGTTAAGAGGTCCTTTGAAGGACCGCTGAATTCATCAGCACCCCCACCACGACGCTCAGCAGTCGACGATGATTTGATCAACGATGATTTGAATAATTACGAGAACAATGACGATCATCTAATTAATATGGAAGATGATTCTATGCATATGGAAAACTTTTCATCGGAATCGCAAGATGATAAAGAAGATCATGGAACAGGATCACAACCAGAACACTCTTTCACCGACGGAACCAATTTCTGTTATGGTCAAACATTTGCCAATAAGAAAGAGCTGAAAATGTTACTAGACGCGGCAGCGGCGAGGTAGTCTTTTGATTATTATATGAAGAAGAGCTGAACAAAATTCATTAAGGCGAAATTCTTATCTCGTGGTTGTGGCTGGTTATTGCGGGCAAAAAAGTATAACACCTCAAACAGATTTCGTATATACAAGTATGTCGGGTTGCACACGTGCGGTATTGAATACGCCAACCGCAGGCACAAGAAAGTCTCATTCGAATTGATTGCATCAGTATGCGTAATTCATTTTTGGGATGGTAATAGTCCAAGCATAAGATAAATTCAAAGGATTGTGTTTAAGGAGTTGCGTTGCAATGCAATCTATTGGATGTGTTGTAAAGAAAGTGTAATTGTGAAGAACATCATTAGGGGACACCAGAGCACGAATATGCTTGCTTGCCGGCTTTTTCCCACATAGTGGAGTTATTGAATCCCGGGTCTTCTTACTCTATCATGGTAAACTGGATGGATGGATCATTCATGTAATGCTCTGAAGTTTTTCTTAGCTAAATTTTGTTCCTAAAATATAAAGTTCAATGGGTTCTAGAATGATTTATATTTATTTTCCTATGGGATTCAATAGATTTCAACTTTCATTACGTAGATGACTGAATAGGCTTTCCGTCGATATAAGATTCGTCCAAAATGGACACTCGGTGAAGAAGTTATGGCTATTTTATGTGTTAGTCGTAAAATATCATCATTTTGGTATTTAGCGCATCGCGGAGATGGTTTAATTAGAAATTGTCAAATTCCAGCAGGACCTCGCGATAGTGGCACGTCGCAGAGGATCCCAATTATGCATTGGTCAATTTCCAATGAGCCACCGCGATTGTGGCGCGTTGCGGTGGCCTATAAAATCGGGCACCAATTATATTTTTACTCCGTCTCATTAAGGTTAAAATGGTACTTCTCCAACCCCTTATCATCTCTAACATGGTATTTAATCCCAAGAATACCAAAGTAAGATTATTTTCATCAAAATCTCTCAAGAAACTCCATTAGGGTTTCAAACTAAAAATCCTCGTAACTCAAGATTCAACCGTGAGTTTTTGAAGATAGTTTGAGATTTGGAATCCCCAATCCGTAAGCTTTAAGAATCATTCATTATTCTTTAAAATAGAGGTACGTGGGCTTGAAATTTTTAAAGCATGATTTAAAGGTTTTGATGCATGTATTTTATGGGGTTTTTGAAAACTATATTATTGATTATGCTTTTCGGAAGTTTCAATACTACTATTGCTTTGGCCTTGTGGTCTTTTTCCCTAAATTGATTTACATATATATGTATATGTATGAATTTGAGATTTAAGATTGTTGAGAGCATAAATTATGAACTCCCTCTATTGTTTTGATTTAAAGAATTATGGTTTTGTGATTTGAAAGATGTTTTTGCTATATCCTAGCATTTAAACATGATTTGGAATTGTTGAGAGGGTGTTTCTTGATATCAATATGTTCTTATGTGTATGAGAAAGAATTGCATGTGTTTACATGAGGTTTGAGAAGGAAAAGATTCATTGAATTGAATTATTAAAATATTAGTCTCAAAACTTGTGTTTTGAATACAGAGATTTATGATAGACTAATAATGGCTCAGAGATTTGACTTGCAAGTCAATGGTATGACAATACCATATGTATTTATTCCATAACAGATTATGTTTTCAGACCATGTTTTCAGAGTATGTTTTCAGAGACTGTATGTTTTGATAGAGTTTTAAAAATAGGCTTAAAGAGGATTAGGTGGTTACCCGAAGAAGGCGCGAGTTCAAGCAAATCTTAGCCTAAAACCGTATTTGCCGATATGGGTAGATTATTATTGTACGCTGGCGACGATCGTGTGGCATAGTAGATTCAGAGACTCCGACCCTTGCAGCACACTTGGGTTGGGAGATTTGCTGCCGAGTTAATGGAAGTTTCCATATATCCCATGGAATTTTTCAGAGTTATAGGGTATACCACCTAGTGCAGAAGTAACACAGATTTCTCAGAGCTGAGATGATTTTCACCGAGTCTTTAAAATGCCCATGTGAATTCTTACTACATGATATACTTATGAACTGTTTTAAATTGCTATCATATATGTTGATTTATAAATGATTCTTTTGGATATGCTCTGCATACCAGTACATCTATATTGATTCTCTCCCCCTCCAACCTCTCAACTTCTGAGGTATAGTCTAGGGGTCTAGATAAGCAGTAGATAATTCAGACAGCTGATTAGATTATGCAGTGATGAGCCTTCTCTATTCCAGAAGGCTTGTCTTTTCATATTATGTCACTTATTTCAAATTTGGTCTACTGGGGGCCTTGTCCCAGTTTCAGACAGTTGTCAGATTTTCATATAGTAGAGATTTCACAGAATGAGTCAGATGTTATTTAGATGTTGTTGAATTGCAGTTTCCATAATTATGTTGAATTTAGAACTGACCATGTTTCCGTAGCAGATTATGTTTCCACATTTTTTATTATATGAATATTGTGCATGATTACCAGATAGAGAAGGTCGTTCTGGGTCTTCATGGTTTGGGATGTCCGTCATGGACAAGCCCTAGTTTGGGTCGTGACAAACTTGGTATCAAAGCACGGTTCATGGTCCCAGGGTGTCTGCAAAATTATGTTGGGTGGAGTCTTATTTATGGGTGTGTAGTACGCCACACTTATAAATAGTGGGCTACTAGGCATTTAGGAATGTTTCTCTTCCTTGTGATTTAGTTCATGCATCATAGTCTAATCTGTCCCCTAATCAATGATCTCTTGCTTTTCAGAAAGCCAACTATGCCTCCCCGTCACACAACCATTAATGCTCAGGATGATGAAGTCCGTCCCACCCATGGAATGTGGACCCGTAACAGAGCTCATACCCTAGAACCTGTTCCTACTCTTGAAGTACCTCATGTACCAACCAGTCCTCCCAGAGCTCCCCATACGGGGGCCAATCGCACTCAGCCCTGTGAAAGAGAGGTGTCTAATGTTGAATTCATACAGTCTATTCACATTCTTGCACAGCTATTAACCGTACAGAGTTAGAGGTCGAAGGATATGGGGTCAGCGTCTGTTACTTCTGAAGTTACTAGAGTGGGCCAGTTCATGAGAATGAACCTGGCCAAGTTCTCTGGCACTAAGGTAGAAGAGGACCTGCAGGAGTTTATAGACTAAATAGAGAAGATTTTCAAAGTAACGCATATTGATCAGGTGGAAGGTGTTGAGCTAGCAGCATACCAGCTAAAGGATGTAGTGAATCAATGGTACAAGGAGTGGGAAGATGCGAAGGGAGACAGTGCTGAGCCCACAGTTTGGGACAAATTTGTGGAAGCTTTTCTTGATCGATTCTTTCCTCTGGAGCTGAGGGAAGATAAAGCAGAGAAATTCATGAACCTTAAGCAGGGTAAGATGAGTGTTCAGGAGTATACTTTAAAGTTTAACCAGCTGGCCCGTTATGCTCCTGAGGTGACGATAGTATGAGGCCCCAAATGAGAAAGTTTGCTTTTGGGTTTTCAGATGATCTGGAGCTTGAGTGTCAGGGATCTATGCTGAATAGGGATATGGACTTTGCTAGACTGTCAGTCCACATACAGCAAGTTGAGGAGAAGAAAAAAAAGAAGATAGCCGAATCTAGGGAAAAGGACAGGCAGACAAAGAGAGCCAGAGCGACAGACCAGAGTCATAGTCAGCAGCAGAGCAGAAATTGGGGCGGCAAATGGAAAAAGAAGAAGAATTGGGGTAATGCACAATTGGCAGCTAGTGCTCCAGTGTCCAGACCCACAGCTGAGCAGCGCACCCAGAATTTTTAGTCTAGTCAGGGGCTGAGAATGCAGGGTACGCAGTCGCAGGGAAGTGTATCCCAGACCTCTCGGTCCTATCCTCGCTGTGGGAGATGCGGGAGGAATCATCCAGGGAGATGTTAGTTTGGCGCTTTGGTGTGTTATTCATTCGACCAGCTAGGCCATATCCAGAGAGATTGTCTGGCAGCAAGGATTAATGTTGGAGGAGCCAAGTCGCAGGCGAATTCATCTGCACCACCACCTCAGAAGGGTGCCATTTCAGCCGCCGAAAATGGTCGAAATCGGTTGTATGCTTTAACCAACCGTCAGGAAGGAGAGGCCTCACCAGATATAGTCACTGGTATGTTACAAATATTTTATCGTGATGTATATGTATTACTTGATCCTGGGTATACCTTGTCTTATGTGACCCCATATATGGTTGTTGGTTTTGGGTTTGGGCCTGAGGTGATGGCTGAACCTTTTTTGGTTTCCACCCCGGTGGGAGATTCTGTAGTGGCTAGAAGGGTGTATAGAAATTGTGTTGTGTCTATTTTCAGTCGGGATACTGAGGCAGATCTCATAAAACTTGATATGGTTGATTTTGATGCCATCTTAGGGATAGATTAGCTCCATTCGTGCTATGTTACCTTGAATTGTAGGACCCGAAGAGTCACCTTTTCTTTTCTGAATGAGTCAGTGATAGAATGGGAGGGACATTCTCTAGCACCTAGAGGGCATTTTGTATCTTATCTCAGGGCCCGTAAACTTATTTCCAAAGGTTTCTTGTATCATCTTATTTGGGTTAAAGATTCTAGTGCCAAAATTCTTCCTCTTCAGTCTATCCCCGTAGTGAATGAATTCCCAGAAGTCTTTTCAGATGATCTCCCAAGAATACCACCAGATAGGGAGATAGATTTTTGTATTGATTTATTGCCAGATACCCGTCCTATCCCTATTCCGCCATATAGGATGGCTCCTGCAGAGCTAAAAGAGTTGAAAGAACAGCTAGCAGACCTTCTAGATAAAGGTTTTATCTTCCCCAGTGTGTCTCCCTGGGGTGCACTTGTACTTTTTGTGCAAAATAAAGATGGTTCCCTACGTATATGCATAGATTGCAGTCAGTTGAATAAGGTCACAATTAAAAATAAAATCCCCTTCCTAGAATTGATAAATTTTTTTACCAACTTCAGGATGCTAAATTTTTTTCAAAGATAGACCTTCGTTCGGGATATCACCAGTTGAAAGTTAGAGGGTCCGATATTCCCAAAATAGCTTTCCAAACCAGATAAGGCCATTATGAATTCTTAGTCATGTCCTTCGGGTTGACTAACGCCCCTGTAACTTTCATGGATCTAATAAATAGGGTTTTCCGTCAGTTTCTGGACCTGTTTGTCATTGTCTTCATTGATGACATTTTGGTATATTCTAAGAGTGAGGAGGACCATGCCAATCACCTCCGAATCATCCTTCAGACTCTTAAATAACATAAGTTGAATGCAAAATTTTCCAAGTATGAATTTTGGCTGACTTCTATTGCGTTATTGGGGCATATTGTGTCCAGTAAGGGGATTAAGGTTGATCCCCAAAAGATTGAAACAGTGAGAAAATGGCCTAGACCCACGACTCTAACTGACATTCGGAGCTTCTTGGGTTTGGAGGGTTATTACAGAAGATTTGTAGAGAGTTTTTCTTCCATAGCTGCACCACTTACTAAGTTGACTCAGAAAAAGGTGAAGTTTTTGTGGTCGGACTCTTGTGAGGATAGTTTTGAGAAGTTAAAAGATAAGTTGACTACTGCTCATGTTTTGACTCTTCCGGAGGGTACAAAAGGTTTTTTTGTATACTGTGATGCATCCTGAGTGGGACTTGGGTGTGTTCTTATGCAGCACGGTAAGGTAGTGGCTTGTGCATCTAGGCAGTTGAAGTTGCCTGAGCGAAACTACCTTACTCATGACTTGGAGTTAGCGGCTATGGTTTTTGCACTTAAGATCTGGCGGAACTATTTGTATGGGGTACACGTTGATATATTTACTGACCACAAGAGTTTACAGTATATTTTCTCACAGAAAGAATTGAATCTCTGGCAGAGGCGATGGTTGGAACTTTTAAAAGACTATGACATGAGCTTGCACTATCATCCGGGCACGGCGAATGTGGTAACCGACGCCCTCAGCAGGTTATCTATGGGCAGTCTTTCTTATGTAGGGAAAGAAAAGAAGGAGATGGTGAAGGATATTCACCGACTTGCAAATCTAGAAGTTCGGCTTTTGGATTCCGAGGATGGAGGAGTGGTGGTTCATGAGATAGCTAAATCTTCCCTTTGTGCAGAGGTTAAAGAGAAGTAGGTTGAAGATCCCATCTTAATGCAGATCAAGAAAGATGTGGGTCAACAAAAGGTATTGTCTTTTGAAATTGGTGGTGATGGTGTTTTGAGATACCAGGGTAGGTTGTGTATGCCAGATGTAGATGGTCTGAGGAAGAGAATCCTTGATGAAGCTCACACGTCGAGGTATATTATTCACCTTGGCTCTACTAAGATGTATCAGGATTTGAAAACCATTTATTGGTGGAATAATGTGAAGCATGATGTGGCTAATTATGTTGCCAAGTTTTTGAATTGTCAACAAGTTAAAGTGGAACATTTGAGGCCGGGTGGTTCTTCTCAAGAGATAGCTTTGCCTTTGTGGAAGTAGGAGATGCTTAATATGGACTTCATCACAGGACTTTCGAGGTCCCGAAACTAGTATAATTCTATTTGGGTGATTGTAGATAGGTTGACCAAGTCAGCTCACTTTCTACCTGTCAGGACAAATTATTCGGGAGAGGATTATGCCAAGTTGTTCATTGTAGAAATAGTTCGTTTGCATGGGGCACCTGTTTCAATCATATATGATAGAGGTACACAGTTTTCTTCATAGTTTTAGAGATTGTTTCAAAAGGGTTTAGGTACCCAAGTGAATTTGAGCATCATTTTCCACCCTCAAATGAATGGGCAAGATGAGCGCACCATCCAAACCCTTGAGGATATGTTGAGGGCCTGGGTGATAAAATTTAAAGGTAGTTGGGTAGAGAACTTTCCATTGATAGAGTTCGCATATAATAATAGTTTCCATTCCAATATTAAGATGGCTCCTTTTGAAGCACTATATGGGAGAAGATGTAGATCTCTGATAGGATGGTATGAAGTAGGCAAGATGCAGATGTTTGGGCCTGATCCTGTTCATCAGGCAATAAAGGATGTGAAAGTCATTAGAGAACAACTTAAGACAGCTCAGAGTCGCCAGAAGTCCTATGCCGATGTTAGGAGAAGAGATATAGAGTTTGAGGTTGGCTATTGGGTGTTTCTCAAAGTTTCTCCCATGAAGGGAGTCATTCGATTCGAAAAGAAAGGTAAGATGAGTCCTTATTATATAGGACCATATCATATTGTGAAAAGGATAGGTGGAGTTGCATATGAGTTGGAATTGCCAGCTAGTTTGGGTTTCTGTACAGCCGGTGTTTCATATATCTAAGTTGAAGAAGTGTATTGGATTCCATTCTTTAGTGTTGCCTGTCGAAGAAATCAAAGTGACAGACTCCTTATCCTATGAAAAAGAACCTGTAGAGATTTTGGATCGCCAAGTTAGAAGATTAAGGAACAAAGAGATAGCCTCAGTTAAAGTGTTGTGGGGAAACCAAAAAATTGAAGAAGCGACTTGGGAATCAGAAGTTGACATGAGAGTTAGATACCCAAACCTTTTTTACCCAATGGATGACGAAATGGAAGGTACAATCCTTGCCTAATTCTTTCTATGCCTTAGTATGCTTGAAATTATACTTGTATGTATCCCGCATCAACATTCGGGGACGAATGTTCCCAAAAGGGGGATATTGTAACGCCCCAAAGTTTTTCTTAGCTAAATTTTATCCCTAAAATATCAAGTTTTGTGTCTTCTAGAATGATTTACACTTATTTCCCTGTGGAATTCCGTAGATTTCAACTTTTCATTATGTAGATGACTGAATAACTTTTTCGTCGATATAAGATTCGTCGAAAATGGACACTCGGTGAAGAAGTTATGGCTATTTTATGTGCTAGTCGTAAAACATCGTCATTTTGGTATTTAGCGCGTCGCAGAGATGGTTTAATTAGCAATTGTCAAATTCCAGTGGAACCTCGCAATAGTGGCACGTCGCGAAGGATCCTAATTTTTTATTCGTCAATTTACAGTGAGCCACCATGATAGTGGCGCGTCGCGGTGGCCCATAAAATCGGGCACCAGTTATATTTTTACTCCATCTCATTATGGGTAAAATGGTACTTCTCCAACCCCTTATCATCTCTAACATGGGATTTAATCCCAAGAACACCAAAGTAAGATTATTTTTATCAAAATCTCTCAAGAAACTCCATTAGGGTTTCAAACTAAAAATCCTCGTAACTCAAGATTCAACCGTGAGTTTTTGAAGCTAATTAGAGATTTGGAAATTGGAATCCCCAATCCATAAGTTTCAAGAATCATTCATTATTCTTCGAAATAGAAGTACGTGGGGTTTATCCTAAAAACCTACATGGGCTTGAAATTGTTAAAGCATGATTTAAAGGTTTTGATGCATGTATTTTATGGGGGTTTTGAAAACTATATTATTGATTATGCTTTTCGGATGTTTCAATGCTACTATTTCTTTGGCCTTGTGGTCTTTTCCGCTAAATTGATTTACATATATATGTATATGTATGAATTTGAGATTTAAGATTGTTGAGAGCATAAATTATGAACTCCCCCTCTTGTATTGATTTAAAGAATTATGATTTTGTGATTTGAAAGATATTTTTTCTATATCCTAGCATTTAAACATGATTTGGAAATGTTGAGAGGGTGTTTCTTGATATCAATATGTTCTTGTGCATATGAGAAAGAATTGCATGTGTTTACATGAGGTTTGAGAAGAAAAAGATTCATTGAATTGAATTGTTGAAATGCTGGTCTCAAAACTTGTGTTTTGAATACAGAGATTTATGATAGACTAATAATGGCTCAGAGATGTGACTTGCAAGTCAATGGTATGACGATACCATATGTATTTATGCCATAACAGATTATGTTTTCAGAGCATGTTTTTAGAGTATGTTTTCAGAGACTGTATGTTTTGATAGAGTTTAAAAAAGGGGCTTAAAGAGGGTTAGGTGGTTACCCGAAGAAGGCACGAGTTCAAGAAACTCTTAGCCTGAAACCGTATTTGCCGATACGGGTAGATTATTATTGTACGCTGGCGACGGCCATGTGGCGTAGTAGATTCAGAGACTCCGACCCTTGCGGCACACTTGGGTTGGGGGCTTCGCTTCCAAGTTAATGGCAGTTTCCATATAGCCCATGGAATTTTTCAGAGTTGTAGGGTATACCACCTAGCGCAGAAGTAACACAGATTTCTCAGAGCTGAGATGATTTTCATTGAGTCTTTAAAATGCCCATGTGAATTCTTACTACATGATATACTTATGATGTTGTTTAGATGTTGTTGAATTGCAGTTTCCATAATTATGTTGAATTTAGAATTGACCATGTTTCCGTAGCAGATTATGTTTCCACATCTTCTTTTATTATATGAATATTGTGCATGATTACCAGATAGAGAAGGGCGTTTCGGGTCTTCATGGTTTGGGATATCCGTCACGGCCAGGCCCTAATTCAGGTCATGACAGTTTGTTTACTACTTCTTAGCATTCAGAGCTTGCATACGGGGATATGCCCACATGAGAAATGTAATTGTCGTTGATGGCACACATTTGTATGGCAAGTACGGGGGCATTCTGCTGAGTGTCGTTGCACAGGACACTGAAAATTATATCTTTCCGATTTCCTTTTGTGTCGTGGATAATGAGAACAATGTTTCTTGGACCTTCTTCTTCGAGAAGCTAAAGTCTATAGTAGAAGATGAACCATATCTATGTATCATCTTCGACAGAAATATTAGCATCGCCAATGCCTTCTCCCATGTATACAGTCGCGCACATCACAGATTTTGCATTAGGCACCTCGCTGAAAATCTTTGCGTAAATCAACACTGCGGAGAACATCTTTATCTATTCTACGCCACGGCAAAGTCTTATTCCTTTGATGAGTTTAGCGATAATTTTGCAAAATTGAAGAGTAATTGCCCCGAGGCAGCACATGTCCTTGAAAATATACTTGGTTTTGAAAAATGGAGTAGAGCTCACTTTCCAGGCAATAGGTACGACGTGATGACCACAAACATCACCGAGTCGCTCAACTCAATTTTGATGGATGAATGGGAGTACCCCATGCCATACATATTCAATTCAATTTCTAGAAAATTTGGTGAAAAGTTAGAGAGCGGAATGCCTTTGTCGATGGTAAAGAGAACAAATTTGTACCTTATGCAGAAAGGATCCTAAGGGATAATAAGAGTGCGAGTGATTCCTTGTATGTGAGTAATCCAAATAGGGTTCTCGACCAGTACACGATGTTCGACAACGGCGTTACTGCCAAGGTCAATCTCTTGGAGAGAAGTTATTCTTGTCAAAAATTTAACTTGGTGAAAATGTTGTGTGAACATGCGATGGCAGCTTTACGAGCAAAGTATGGCGATGGCAAAGGTTATGGTAACTCTATCTATGAGTACTTTTCGCCAATTTATAAAGCTAAAACTTACCTCCTCGCATACTCGGAAGCAATTAACGTTGTCCCTCCGGAGGCCGAACGGACTGTACCACAGAAATTGCTAGACACTAAAATTTCTCCACCCCCTACAATTCTAAACTCGGAAGAAATAAATTCAATGCACTAAGGGCATCAGTGAGACATTCAAGTCCAAAAGGAGGAATAGGTATTCAATATGCAAGAAATCCGGGCACAAAAGAACCACGTGTAGAATGGCCATCAAATCATAGATAGTCTTTTTTTAGCTTCAGTTGTAAAGATACTGTTTTGGTGGCTAAATGTGCATTTCTATAGATTTTAACGTTCAGTTGAAATCGACTTAAAGCATTGTCTACGATAGACTACGTAAAGTCTATGGAGTATATTTCACAAGGTCTACAAAATATTATGTATTGATTATATTATTGCTTATCAAACACGCTATCTTGGTCATTTTACTTCATAATCTCTCCAATCGATGCAATGAATCATTGTTTTCCGTTCTCATTTAATGAAAAACTGCAAAAATATCTGTTCACGAGAAAAACAACTAGTATACGCAAACCAAACATTTTCTCTTCTCACACATGTCGACTGACCATTGGGTGGATAGATGAAAGGACGCCATCTATAGGTCTATAAGTACAGTGCATATTTCAACGCAACCCTTCACTTGTCCCTAAACCCAAAACATCAAAAACCCTCTTCTTCTTCTTCTTCTTCTTCTTCACCCAAATGAAAAAATATGCCTCCAAGAAGGATACCCCTACGCCCTATCAGACGTGTTCCCCCAAGACACTACGACCTCCTCCTTCTTAGAAATGATTTTGACCTTCTATTCTATGGCATGGGTCAAGACCGCATCTACCTAGAGCAGGAACTCCGTCGAATTTTCCGTTTCTTGAGGGAAATTCTTGAAAGGCTTGGAAAGGACCGCCCTGACTACATCACCCCCCAGCATCCCCGTGAAATCTATTTTTTTGTTTTTTTTGTTTTATATTTATAAGTTTTTATTTTGTGTTCATTGCAGAAGAAACTTTCTTGTAGAATTGTTGTTAGAAGAAAGCTTCTTCATTTTTTGCTTATTTTAGTTGTTCTGGCCAATGTGCCAATGTTGAAAATGTAAAAATCGTATGATTATGCAATGAACAAAGTATTCTATTTTCAAATTTTGTTTTCCTCTTTTTGGTTATTGTTATTTTTGGTATTTGCATCTGTAGTGAATGGGGAGCATATGAAAATCCAGATCACATAAATAGTCTAACGTCGATCACATATATAGTCGATCATCGATCGTATACTCAATCTGTCATCAACATAACATAGTAGTTGATCGTCGATCATGTGAATCGATGGGCCATCAGTTAAATTAAAATAAATAATAACAAGTTTTGGGGCTGGTGGAATAAAATAATTAAATTAAAAATAATATAAACAGATAATAACATGTTTTGGGGCTGGTGGAATAAAATAATTTAATTAAAAATATTTAAATAGATTATCACGTGTTTTGTGGCTGGTGGAAGAAAATAATGAAATTAAAAATAATTTAAATAGATAATCATATGTTTTGGGGCTGGTGGAAGAAAATAATTAAATTAAAAATAAATTTAAATAGATAATCACATGTTTTGGGGCTGGTGGAAGAAAGTAATTTAATTAAAAAAGATTTACATAGATAATCTTGGACTGGTGGTGACACTTAATAGACCGTCATAGATCATGACCTATGTCAGCCATTAATTAGTCTAGTCTACCATAGACTTACACCTTTAGTAGTACATCGATTGATATCATGATTATGCGTAGACCACGATGATCTATGTACACTGCTATAGACCATCACTTGGATGTAGTTCAAAAATGAATAAATAAGTTAAAAATAAATGTAGTGTGGATTTCTACACATGTGAAGGAGTGTAAACAAGTCACATAATCATATTAGAGCTTAAACAAATTAGGGGGTGAATTAAGGAGTGTCCGGATGGGTAGTGGTTGAATGTTCAATATCCTAAGAGTAATGTTTGTCAAAGCACAAGTATGTATTGAGGATATATATTGTATTGAGGATGATGATTGTTCTACCACTATCAATTCCATACACGTTTTTGATTTAGGGGTGGTGATGGAAGGAGTATGTGGAATGTGTAGTCATCAAATACAATACATATCCTCAAAACATACTTGTGCTTTGACCACTACCCATCTACACACTCCTTAATTCACCTCCCCCCCCCCTAATTTGTTTAAGCTCTAATATGATTATGTGACTTGTTTACACTCCTTCACATGTGTAGAAATTCATACTATATTTATTTTTAATTAATTAATTTATTTATTAACTACATCCAAGTGATGGTCTATAGCAGTGCACCTAGATCACCGTGGTCTACACATAATCATGATATCAATCGATGCACTACTAAAGGTGTAAGTCTACGGTAGACTAGACTAATCGATGGACCCTCAAAGCACAAGTATATTTTTTACATGAATTTGACATGGGTCAACATCGATGGGAGTCTATAAGTGTCACCAACAGTTCAAGATTATCTATTTAAATCATGTGATTATCTATTTAAATTATTTTTAATTTAATTATTTTTTCCACCAGCCACAAAACATGTGATTATCTATTTAAATTATTTTTAATTTATTTATTCATTTTTTAACTACATCTAAGTTATAGTCTATAGAAGTATACATAGATCACCGTAGTCTACACATAATCAGGAGATCAATCGATGCACTACTAAAGCTGTAAGTCTATGGTAGACCAGACTAATCGATGGCTGACATAGGTCATGATCTACGACGGTCTATTAAGTGTCACCACCAGTTCAAAAAAGAAAAATTACTTTTCTAATGGTAATAAACGACTACTTTTGTAAGCCATCAGTGTTAACACTTCATTTTTACTTCATATATATGGTGTCCATCCCTCATTATTTTATTTCATTCACTTTGTTTTATTTTTAAAAATTCTACAATGTCGCAAGAATCTCAAACATCAAATTCTAAAAATACTCTAATTTGTCATTGTGGGAATGCGGCTGTCTTGAGTACATTACGCACAGATTCAAATTCAGGTCGCAAATTTTATAATTGTGCAATTGCGAAAGTGAGCTGTGTTTTTTTTTTAAAAGTTAAGTTAATCGTTATGTAATTATTTTTTTTCTAGGATAATGGCACATGGTCATTTTTTAATTGGCTTGATGAGCTATCACCTCCAACCAGTCCATCAACGTTGAGTTTGGGACTCGAGACATCAAATTTTCAAGGCTTGGCAAAATTTAATCTACTACAAAGGCTCCAACAATGCGAAGAAAATAAAAATTTTCTCATGACTTTGTTCAAAGAAGCCGAAGAATAGAGGGATCACTTTAAACTATTGCTACATGACACCCAAATAGAGAGGGATCAACTCAAACAAAAATTGATTTTGGCCGAAAAAAAGGAGAATGTCCTAAAAATGATGTTTTCTGCTATAATGCTAGTATTCGTTCTTTGGAAAAGTATAACATGGTCGTAGTGATGTTGAATAAATAATAATACATCTATTTTTTCTATAATGTTAATACTATTTTTGATAGAATCATACTCGATTAAACAACACGTCAACATAAATTCGACCAGCAGGGTAATGATAGACTATGCATACGGTATATGAAAGATTAAGTATGCATTCTATGATATCAAGCATGAACTGTACCAACTATGACCACACCCAGCATATTCAAATTCCATGCCACAATCAGTTTGATAGAAACAGATTCAGTGAAGAATCATAACAAATTTTATAAAATAAAAGAATAATTGTCATATCCTACCACCAGATCCTTCAACCTTCATATTTGTGAAATAAAAAAAAATTCATATCCTAACAACTCATCATTCAACAACACATTAAACGGCTTAGGATTCCTATGTATTTTTTCCTATGTTCCTCATCAACACAAGTGTTACTATTGATTTCAGCAACAATATCCATGACCACATCTTTTTGGTCAGCTTCAACTCCTTTTTTCTCAACAGTTCCAGCTGCTTCTTCATTCTCACCTTCTTCTCTTTTTTTTTTCAGTATCTGCAACAGCTGGTGCTTCTTCATTTTCCTTTTCTTCCACAGCTTCTTCTCTTTCTTCACCCGCAGCAACTGTTTCTTCCTCAGCTTTTTCTTTTCATTCACCTGCTACTTCTTTCTCAATTTCTTCTTTGTCAGCTTTGTAAGTTTCTTCTTCATCAGCTTTTTCTTTTTCCTCGCCTTCTTGTTCATCTACTGCCGCTTCTTCTTCTACTTCTGTAGCTGCTACTTTTCCACCTTCTTCTTGGCTCTTATCTTCTTCTATTTCTTTTTCTTCATCCTTCTTTTCTTTTTGTTTTCCTCTTCTGCCACAACAGAGGTCAACTCATCCATTTTGCTCATTTTTTCTCCTTCTTCATTCCTCTTCGATTCAAGAAGGTCCATATGCACTATATCATCATATTACAAAGTGTTACTGATATTTAAAGTTGAAAATTCATTAACAACATCAATTATTGAATGAAGTTACCTCGCTCATGTTGTCGCTCATTTTTTTTCTTTTTCTTTATTCTTTTCTCTCTGATATGGGCAGCAATATCCAACACCGCTTCCTTGAGCGCAACAACACGCTTATGAAGATTCCTGAAGGATGAGGTTCCCGCTGCATCTTTGAAGGTGCTCGGAGAATCATCATCACTAACGCGTACTCCAATGGGGTTACCACCCAAATCTCCGTCATCATCACTGTCATCGTTTGAAGTAAGGATAGTCACCCATTCTAACTCTTTCTTCAAGCCATCGAGGACGTTATTCTTCACCTCGTCCGTATATGGCTCAAACATAATCATGTAATTCATCTTCATCTCACGAACAGTAGGGATGATGTACGAGTGCACATTCTACAAAATATCAATTAACAATTACATAATATTCGATACAACGGTAGTATTATTGCATAATAGAAAATAAGTTCATACCTCGGTAACTTTTTCTTTATACTTGAATGGGTTACCTTTGATTATCTTATCATTTTCTGTAGTGTGCCATCTGAGGATGCGAGAAATGGGAAAGGGCTTATCCATTGATTTTCCAGCAAATTCTCCAAGATGAGGAAAAGCCTCAGAAATCCAAATCTGTAAGCAGTACAACAGTGAAAAGAATAAATCAGATTCTATGAAAGAGTATAAATAAAAAGAGAATCTACGATAAACTCACTAAAGGGTTTATGGTAGATACCATGAATGCCCAGGGAAATCCGAATAGAGCATAGGATGCCTTCCGTTTCTCATCAAATACTTCCCTTTGCTTCTTCAGGTCACTTTTCTTCTTCAGATAGTCCATGGCCAGTTGAAATGTTTCTTTCCCCCCCTGATACTTCTCGAAGAAACTCAAAGAATCGACCATTCGAATCAGTTTTGTGTCGACAACCTTCGTCGAATCTTTTGCAAGCGACATGGTGTGCAAGAACCACAGTAGACAGCACTTAAACTTCTGGTCCTCGTTCAGCTTATTCCCTCTGATCAGGTGTAACAAGTTGACCACCGTGATATTTTTGTTTTTCGTCACCTTAAAACAAAAATTGTCCCCCTTTGCTAACACCTTCTTCATTTTTTATTCAATGGGGTATGATGAGCAGTTCAGCCCCGTGATCAAACAAAACTCTTTCAAGCCAAAACAGGCAGGCTTGTTGTTAACGCAGAACCACATCTCATGACGCATTTTATCGTTCTTGACGCATTGCAATAACAAATAATGGACCAACTGTCCATTCAACTTGATATGTTCCGACAGGTTTCTCAGGTGTCCAAAACAGGACCACTTGAATCTTTTCTTCAATTCCTGGTCGACAAGAACTTGCTTAAATTCTTGATAAGCAGTCATTCATGATTCGATCGATATCATTGTCGGAAAAGATCCCACCCCGTCAATTATCGTTCGAAGGTCATACCCCTCGACGGAAATGCACCTTGAAAGATATGGCACGGACAAGGGATCATTATCCCCATCATCACTATTTCTCCTAATTCCTTCACTCTATTCACTGTCACCACTGACGCTGCGCTTGGCAACATCTTCACTAGACTCGACGTAGTCGCTTATCTCCTTTAACTCCGAATTTGATTCGGACACTACCTCTAGAACTTTCTTCCTTTTTGAGACATTTTCAATTGCCTTAGATTTTCTTTTTCTACTACTACCAGCAAAATCAGAAGCGGTACCGTCTTTGCATTTAGGAAGGATGGTTTTTTTAGCCATTTTCAACACAATCTACACCTGCAGAAAAAATTTCCTATTTTCAGTTCATAGACCACAAGTTTATCATCAAAAATAACTCAATGCTCAAATGAAAACCCCCACAAAAAATTAAGAAACACCCCACCATTAAATAGTTCACTACACAAACATACGATAACTGAACCAAAATCCAACACGCAATATCAAAACACAACAATAGCTAGAAATCAAACTAGTGCACCTAATCAAACTAATTAGCTATTAATATTTCAATTTTCACTATTTCAGCAATCATGTTTTAAAAGAATTTCATACGTCTAAAAATTGATTTCAATTTAGGGCATTCTCATTTCATAGACCAGGGGTCTAAGGATAGACCGTGGGTCTACGAACAGAAATAGGTCACTGTTCAGATCAAAATGCCAAAATAACTCTTCAAATAGCAATTATTCCACCATTCAATACTTCGTTGCTAAAAAACCACAACTAAACCAAAACACCTAAACAAAAGTTTCAAAATTCAACACCACGATCGACAAAAAAATCTGTCAAAAAGGACGCATAAAACCTCAAACATTGCTTCAAAATCAAACTCATTACCTATAAAATTCTCATTTTTTAACCACTTAATCAACCAAATTCGAAAAAAAAATTCCTACATCACTACGAATCGATTAGCAAAGAAAACCGTTTAAATGGATCTAGAAATGATCAAAACTTGATTTTAACTAACCCTGTGAAACAACAACGACCCCTTAGCAGCTGGAGAAGAAGACGAAATGAAAATGACATTTTTGGGAGAAGAAGTTTCAAAAGCGGGAGTTGAGAATTGAAGAGGAGAGAGAAAGAGGTTTTTTCTTTATATTGGAATAAGTGGAGGGTGTTAGGAGTATTATATTAAAGTTGTAAAAATGATGAATTAGTCCCTTGGCCCACGTGTGGGCCCCACTTTTTCTATTTTCCCTACTTTTTACATCCTAAACCTAAAAAATAAATCAAAAAAAAATTAAGTGGGCATGTGGCAAATTAGTTTTGGCAGGTGCCTTTTTTGCCAATTATTCCCTACTAATTGCAATCCACGTGTGGTGTAATATGCAATGTGCATTGACTAGATAATCTTTTATCTTTTTCAATAATCATAATCTATTTTATACAATAGGTGTCAAATCTTATGCATCAGTTTTAATTTCATATTTTATACTTAATGTAGCAAATCTCAGTCATATAATTAAGGATCTAAACTTCTAAATGCATCGAATTTTGTTATTTATATGAGTAAGTTATACATAATTATCTTGTAAGATAATTTGACTCCTTGAAAAATACACTCAAATAGTTAATATGTTTTGTATATTCATGTTTTATAATTCATAATTTAAATTGTCATCAATCTAACTTATCGTACATAATCAAAATATTTTAATGTCACGGGTCATGTTCCTCTAGTATATATTACAAGAGGAGGTTTCGACATGTATGCTTAGGGCCCGTTTGGCCATGAAATTTTTTTTCGGAGTTGGAAATTGTGGTGTTTGGCCATGAAAATTCAAAAAATAATTTCGAAAATTTTTTCTGAAAAGGGAAAACAGGTTTTTGTTGTTTTCACAATTTTCCAATTCCAACTTTTATTATTATTACATATAACCCCCAATCTTTTAAATTTTTACATAAAACTCTCCTTATAACATTACTTTTTCAATATTACGTATATAGCAGTTTTAAAGAATAAGATAATTATAATTTCAAACTTAATACTATCCTAATTAATATATATCTCTTTTTCTCTCTCATCATTATTTTTATCCCTTATTTAATTTTCTCCCTTATTTAAGACATTATTTTACTGCTAATTTATATTGATACCCATAAATATATAAAGTATTATATTTATAATAGAAATATACAAAGTATGTTCAATATAAAGTTTATACCATGTATATACCATATACACACATATATAAATATACAAAGTATTAAGAAACATACTAAGCATATTTATAATATAAATATACAAAGTATGTTATATATGAAGTTTTTACCATGTATATACCATATACACACATATATAAAAATACAAAGTATAAAGAAACATACTAAGCATATTTATATATTTATGGTATATGTTATAATATACCATAAATATGCAAAACATATTTTACATAGAAATAATTTATTCACACACAGTAAAATCTTTCATGTATAAGAAAATTAAAGAAATAAATTAGCGTCACCCTAAAATTTAATAACAACTCATCATTTTCTATTTTTTAGGAACGAAAAATGAAGGAAATAAATTAAATAAATTCCTAAAAAAATAAAATTATTTGAAAGATAATATTTGTTACCTAAAAAATAGGAATCAGTGATTTGTTAATATACATCCATATTTAAAAATTTTAAATATGAGAAAACGGCTATTAATGTAAATATTATATATGTCATAATTGAAATTCATTAAATATAACCATGTATATGTAATTATTTTTATAATAGTGGTTAATTGTGTTCTTTTTTCATTAGTAGGTAAATTTTAGTTGAGTGATTTTGATAGTTTGTAAAAGTTAGGACATAAAATCATGTTTAAAAAAAAATTCAAAAGTCAAAAAAAAATTCAAAAAAGACATCAAACACAACTTCAACTCCAATCTCAATTCCAACTTTAACTCCAACTTCGAAAAATTTTAGTTTTCATGATCAAACGTCTACTTAATGTTAAAAAAAAAAAAGTAAGGCAAACGTCTACTTAATGTTAAAAAAAAAGTAAGGATATTTTCGTCATTTACTCTGAGCTGATACATATCGGTTTACCGCACTTGTCTTGATACTACTAATTTGAAATAGACACGTAGTGCTTTTTCAGATTATATTAACGAAAGTTTTGATCTCTATCATCTCTTCTCTGTATATATTTCGGATTTTTCAGATCTTATTTAAAGTCAATTTATATATCTTCTCTCTGTTTTGTAAAAATAGGATTTCGATTTTACATTTCAACTATAAAATTACAGCCTCAGATTCATAGATTAGGAAAAGATTGTATTTACTTTTGAAGTTGATGTTCAGATTATTTTGAGGAATTCAAGAAGATGGAGCTTTCTTGCAGGAGATTAAGGTTTTTTGATGTTTTGAAAAACATAGTGTTTTCCCATTCTTGGTTTAGATTCCACGTAGACGACGAGCTTGAAGAAGAAGATCAGTCGGCGCCGAATTTTGCTTGATGCAATCACATTCCATCGACTGCTTCATTATCTCTGCTTTGTCTTTTTGTGCTTCACTGTGTTTATTGAGAAAGCAGAGCGATTGTGAAGTGGAAAATGCATGGAGTTCATGAGGCTGCGGCGGCGGCGGTGAGAGGAAGTCGCCGCCTCCGCCTTTCCTGCGCAAAGACGTCTGATATAGTGGATGAACCATCAACGGATTCTGTGGTATCGTGGAGTAAGAGTAACAATATCTTCGTTGTTTGAAACGTACCGAAGTTCGCTAGAGATATTTTGCCCAAGTATTTCAAGCACAATAACTTCTCCAACTTACCAAACAGTTCTTGTCAATTTTCTGTAGGAATAGTTGTAGAGCAGTTCCATTTGAGTTAATTTGCCACGGTAAAGTACTCTTTTTGGCGCTATTTTTGTGTGCACATTCAATTTAATGTACTACAATTGTCTTGCAAGTATATCTGAGCAGTCTCTACGAGATTTTCTCTGTTTACTTGTAAAGCTTTCTCTTTAATCATCTCTTTATTTCTGTGCACATTCAATTTAATGTACTACAATTATCTTGCAAGTATATCTGAACAGTCTCTACGAGATTTTCTCTGTTTACTTGTAAAGCTTTCTCTTTAATCATCTCTTTATGTTCATATATGATATGCAAATGGTACTGAGCCACTACTGGTTGACAATAACAACAACATACCGAAAATGAGGTATGAGGATGGTAAGTGTACGCAGTCCGACTGAGGTAAACTGATTGAAGTTGATGAAATTTTGTGGACACATAAAATTTATTGGGTTTAAATTTATTTTGGATTTAAAAAAATAATAAGCCTATTGTATTCCTCGTCAAGATCCATTTCAAGGTGAAGCCCAAACTCATTAAGTGAAGTGGCATCCCAATCAAATTCAAGACCAATGAGATGCCGTCATATGTACAAATGATGTGAAAATTTTATTCAAATTCAACAATCAGTCAAAAGACGCTAAGTGGTAAAGTGACATGTTTCGGTCAATCACAAATAATTAGGCCTACCCCTACAACTATAAATAGGAGCGTAACATAACATTCTAAAGGGAAGAAAAGAAAAAGGAGGACATTCTGCAAGCATTGGAGGAAGTTTCTGCATTAACTACACAGTTTTTCAATGAATTGACTAACAGAGTTTTGTTTGGAGATCAACTCGACAAGATGAAATACTGTCAGACAATTCCTGGAGATCCAAATATATTTCTAGGAGGCTCAAAGCATTCTACATTCGAGATTCACGCTGCAAAGGCCCTCGAATCACGGAAAAACTTAGGAGAGAAGAATCGAGAAAATAACGAAATTGTACTCGCAAAATTCATTTATATAAAATTATTCTTTTTTGTTTATTTTATTTTTGCTTGCAGTTAATTTTCAGTGTCGACGAAAATTTATTGCGAATAAATTGGCACGCCCAGTGGGACCAGTTTTACTCTTCATCTCTTCCTCTTACAAGTCAAAGGAAATCACATATTCAACTACTACAATGGACTTTAGAAAAATCAATGAAGTTTCGTGCAAAAAGTCTACTACTGCCATGTCTACTGAGATCAAACTTGTTGGCCCCATCAATCGACGCAATCTCAACGCTTGTGCTTTGGATGGATCCCAATACTTCACCATTTTGGAGATGAAAAAAAGGAGAAAATCTCAAATTTTGGCAGTAACTACAACCCCTGGGGGAAACTTTACATCTATTTTATCAGATGAACCATCTGAAACTGGCTGCAACTTTGGAAAATCTGAAAACTTAATGAATTCTCCAACTTCAACGAAAGTCAACACCTTCATGGTTGATGCAATTGACTTGGACGAGAAGATTGCAATGATGGAGCAAACCATTGAAGCCTTGAAGAAGTCCGTTGATGAGAAAGATCATCAAATCGCCCGACTTATGAGCAAGTTAGATCTCTACAATCTTGGAGAGTCAAATTATAATCTAACAACGCAAGAAAAAGTTGATGGTGAATCTCTTATCAAGACAAGTGACAATTACTGCGATGATCGATCCGCTTCAGTGGCTACTCTAACAGTTCAACAACTGCAAGATATGATTGCAAACACCATCAAAGCACAATATGGTGGTCCGTCACAAAGTTTCGTAGGATACTCAAAGCCGTATTCTATGCGAATCGAGGGCTTACCGATGTCAATTGGATATCAACCGCCAAAGTTTCAACAATTTGATGGAAAGAAAAATCCAAGGCAACACATCGCTAATTTTGTTGAGACTTATAGCAGTGCTGGTACACATGGCGATCTTCTTGTCAAGTAATTTGTTCGCTCCTTGAAAGGCAACGCTTTTGATTGGTACACAGACTTGGAGTCTGGATCAATTGATTGTTGGGAGCAACTAGAAAGTCAGTTCCTAAATCGCTTCTACAGTACCCTTCGTATGGTCAGCATGACAGAGTTGACAAACACAAGACAAAGTAATGATGAGCCTGTACAGGATTACATAAATCGCTGGCGAACATTGAGCTTTGATTGCAAGGATCAACTTTCTGAAACTTCCGCAGTTGAAGTTTGCATTCAAGGGTTGCGTTGGGGCCTTGTGTATATCCTCCAAGGAATTAAGCCTCGAACTTTTGAAGAATCAGCTACGCGCACTCATGATATGGAGCTAAGTATTGCAAGTCATAGAATGACGTAACCTATTTTTGATCCTAGGAAGGAAGTCACGAAATTCAAAGACTCATCTGAAAACCAAATTGGGGAATCTATGACGACAACTATGAGTTTTACGAAGTCCCCTACAAGACAAAAGTTAAAAGAGGAAGCTCCAAAGAAACAAATGCGAGAGGTGAAAAATCAACCAACCTTGAAAGAGTTACAAACAAGGGTATATCCTTTTCCCGACTCTAATGTTCCTGAAATTCTTGACGAGTTGTTAGCCAAAGAAGTCATTGAACTTCCTAAGTCAAAGCGATCCGAAGAATCAAATAAAGTCGATGATCCTAAATACTGTAAATTTCACCGCTTTGTTAGTCATCACACCACAAAATGCTTCATCCTGAAGGAAAAAATCATGACATTAATGCAAGAGGGAAAGATCATCATTGATGAAGGCGATATAGTTGACGCAAATCATGTTAGCGCCAAACTGCACCATATGAAAGGTTCAATTTCAAAAGCTCTACAAGCCATGCGCTCTGTGGAATCACCAAAAGTTGTAGAAATCATCATGCTACAATTTGAGAGTTTTGACCCATTTGGGGTTCCAGCCTTGAAGAAAACAACGGGAAAATCCATGCAAAATAACTTCTCCAATAGTAAGAAGAGTGATACTTGGACATCGATCACTTGCAAAAGAAGAAAATGTCAAAGGACTTCTAAACTCCAACTTTCAAAAGTCGACACAAGATCAAGTGCAAATCTGCTTCAACCAATGAAGACAATAAATACCAAACTGAAGTGCAACAATACTCCATTACAAAAGGTTGGGAGGAAAGTTACATTGCAAGAATTCCTCCCCAAAATACTCCTAGATGCATGATCCTAAACTGCAAGTCAAGACGCTCCTCGACGCACGAGCCTAAACTGCAAGTCAAAACGCTCCTTAAGGCACGAGCTTAAACTGTATGACACTCCTGGCCCGCATGAGTCTAAACTGTGAACGGATCTAAAAAAAAAAAGAAAAAGTATGAAGCTTGAATGCATATTTGGAGTCCTTTGAAGATGTCGTCTTAAAGCAAAAGGATTCTTCATTATCTCCCAAGCAATAAAGTCTTCTCGACAAGAAAAAGACTTGTGGTACTTTAAATATTGCTCTAGTCTGGCCTTAAACATATTGCGGAAGTTATGCGGCCCAAAACTTGAAGTAGATGATGAAATTCATGAATATCGAAAATCTGAGGAGAAATAGAATATCATAAGATTTAGGCTGCAAATTTGGAAAAGTACCTGAGAAAATATAAAGGTTATATGCTGATGGATTTCACGCTTAACGTAGATCTGCGAGTCTACTTTCCAATTCAAAAAATGGAACCTGATTCTGATACTTCCACGTCAAGATATGGAATTTATCGTGACGCTGCACAAAGCTGAAATAACCAGTGAACCAAGATTAGAAGGCTATTTTTGGAGCGATATCTAGGACGATTCGGATGCAACCTAATTGTGGTTTCCACGTGATACATATCTCTACGAGTCTACTTTCCAATTCAAAAAATGGAACCTGATTCCGATACTTCCACGTCAAGATATGAAATTTATCGTGACGCTGTGCAAAGCTGAAATAACCAGCAAACCAAGATTAGAAGGCTATTTTTGGAGCAATATCTGAGATGATTCGGATGCAATCTAATTGTGGTTTCTGCGTGAGACGTAGCTCTGCAAATCTATTTTCCAATGCAAAAAAACGAAACCTGATTCCGATACTCCCACATCAAGATATAGAATTTATCGTGACGCTGCGCAAAGCTGAAATAACCAGCGAACCAAGATTTGAAGGCTATTTTTGGAGAAATATCTGGGACGATTCGGATGTAATTTGATTGCGATCCCCGCGTAAGATGTAGCTCTACGAGTCTAGTTTCTAATGCAAAAAAAAAACCGTCTCCTGATTTCGATACTCCTACATCAAAATACAAAATTTATCGTAACGCTGCGCAAAACTAATAAAATAGGACATTGAATTCCATTTTTTATGAATCAAACAACTCATATTTTGTTCTCCCATCAGAGAATAAATATTTTGTGGATGTGTGCCTAGTACTTGCTCACCAAAGTCAGAAAAGGCTACTCCATGTGTCAATATTATCAAGTTGGATGACACCACGTACGTGCTCCTTGAAAAGAATGGGATGCTCTTACTCGAAGCCTCTTTATCGCCGAGCCCCACGGATGAGATGCACCACATGCTTGATTGTTGCTTTGCAACGATGGACTGCAGACACTCAGAACTTCATCATCACAAGGTCGCAAGAATGACACCAAGTACATGCTCACTTAAGCTAAAATAGAAAACTTTCAGTGTCGTCAAGGATAAAATCAGATCATTCCAAATCACTTTCTTATCAAGCAGTAAGGAAGTAGTGCACTAAATGGTTCAACATCAATCATGTCGACTTTTTTAGTCTGACATCAAGACCAATTGCATAAACCTGCACAAAAAAAATGAAGATGTAACACATCTACACTGTTGACCGGATGAAGCTTCTCAGTTCTATGCGGATTGATGCCAACTACGTGAAACTTCAATCTGGCGATAAGTGTCGGTACCAAACGCACGATGATTCAATTTGACATGATCAACATTGGGAGAAACAAATACCTTTGAAATCACGAGAATGAAAACACATTAATGAGTACTTCAAGTCTCGCTGCCAAGTTTCGGCAAGCCTACACGTCAACCAACCTTGAAGTAGGGGGCATCTGTGGACACATAAAATTTATTGGATCAAATTCATATAAAATTTAAATTTGATCCATATTTTATTGGGTTTAAACTTATTTTGGGCTTAAAAATATAATAAGGCTATTGTACTCCTCATCAAGGTCCATCTCACCTTGAAGCCCAAACTCATCAAGTGGCGTGGCATCCTAGTCAAATCCAAGACCAATGAGACGCTTCCACATGTACAAATGATGTGGAAATCTCATTCAAATTCAACGACCAGTCAAAAGGCGCCAAGTGGCAAAGTGACATGTTTTGGCCAATCACAAGCAACTTGGCCTACCCCTACAACTATAAATAGGGGAGTAACATAACATTCTAAAGGGAAGAAAAGAAAAATGAGGACATTCTGCAAGCATTGGAGGAAGCTTCTGCATTGACTATACAACTCTTCAACGAATTGACTAACGGAGTTCTACCCAAAGATCAACTCGACAAGACGAAGTGCTGTCAGACAATTCCTAGAGATGCAAACACATTTCTAGGAGGCTCAAATCATCCTACATTCGAGAATCACGGTGTAAAGGCCCTCGAATCACTGAAAAACTTAGGAGAGAAGAATCGAAAGAATAACGAAATTGTACCTGTAAAATTCATTTATATAAAATTATTCTTTTTTTTTATTTTATTTTTGCTTGCAGTTAATTTTCAGCGTCGACAAAAATTTGTTGCGAACAAATTTATCATCTTGCTTGACCCGGTTCCCCAATCTTTTACAAGTATAATCCTGTAAAAATATTTACACTCTGCATGTTTGTAAATATCAGCCTGTGCTTTGAAGATTTCACTGGCTTTTCAACATTATTATCACTTTCTATTAGCTCAAGAAGTTTTCTCTCAAATTAGAGCTCTCTTAGGTCGAGGACAAAACTGAGATTTTTTCCAAACAGTGGAGCAAAATTAGACTGGAAGGCTTGCAGAAAGCAAAAATGGTGTATTTCAGATAGTACACATACAAATTTGACCATTGTTGTTCATCAATTTATTTTAGTTCTTACACAACATAAAAAAAAAAAAGTTCGATCTGATACACTAAAGCTCCCACTATGCGCAGGGTCTGGGGAAGGTCCACCACAAGGGTGTATTAGAGTGTATTGTATGCAGTTTTACCAGGGTGCAGGGAAGGTCCACCATAAGGGTGTATTAAGGTGTATTGTATGCAGCTTTACCTTACCCAATATATTAAGGAAAAACTTTAATGAGGGATCTTAGGCCAAAGACAGGTGTAATATTGTAGTTTTTCCCATTGGTTCTCAGTTCTCTTCCTCTGAGTAAAACCATCATTAGTACATCAAATATGAGCTTCACTTCATCTTCATCTCTATCTAATACCATGTCATTGATAAGGGCCTTCTCTCTTTTTCCTTCATTTTTATCCTTGATAGTTTCTCTGCATGTCTTTATTATCTTCAGACAATCCTCATCACTCCAATTATGCATGACATGCTGCAAAAAAATGTCATATTTTCTCAAGCATAGGACGCAGTTTTGTGACTGTCTTGTTGGTCATTGGCATGAGCAAGAAAGCAGACAGGAGGAAATCGAATCGCCTGTTTTTCTTCTTCCAGCAAGATAAAATAAACTGAACTAAACAGACATTATAAACATCACAAACTGATGACATATAGCCTTTGATGCATAAATATACAGTACTAATTGAAACACTACATAAGAAATATGAACTGTTGAAATGTGCGGTTAAAGTTATTTACTTAATTATGTCTTCAATGTGCCCTCTAATGTGATAATTCTGTTGAGGAAGGTAGCAATGAGCTCAAACCTAGGATCTTTGTCTTCAAAGTGTGTAACACTTTTATTTACTTAACTATATGTTCAGGAAGGTGCAAAAGTATCTGACCGACCAAGTCACGATATTAAAACCCAGTGCTTCCATGAATTAGCATTATGTCATTCCTACATTGACCAAAATTTGTACCAGCTATTTTAAACAAAAGAAACAAAAGCTAGAATCCTGTTACCTTGAACAAAAGGGCATCAGCAGAAAATGATGTCCCAATTACAAGGCGACTGAGTGTGACTTCCATCAGTACACTCCCTAAACCATCTGACATATTACTGTTTAATTTGCAGAACTTATTTCTGTACGGATATGGTGCTACATTCAACTTTGTAGCCATTCTTGGGATTGTTGTATTTAAAGGTAATGGGTTGACTTGAGGCTCACTGGACTTTACTGGTTTCACAGTTTTGTCAAAAGAATGACATTGTTAATTTACTATCTTAATATCGTTATAGTTCTTACATCGTTGCTTTCATGAAGTATCTAATAAGTCGTTTGGTTGGGAAATTGTTATCCCGGGATAACTAATACCGGGATTAGTTATTCCGGGATTACCCGGGATAACTTATTCCACCATGTATATGGGATAAGTTATTCCATCACTATGGGAAAAATGGTTATCCCACCATGCATTAATCTCTCCAACCAAACAAGGGATTTAAGTGATCTTTTATTTTATCTCGGGATAACTTATCCCTTGGATTACTTATACCTCACACCAAACGACTTATAGAGTTATAAATACCACACTATTACACCTGCCCTGGATTAGAATGTACCTCCAGGCGAAAACTTACAAAATTACAAATTACATCACTGCTCCGTCTTAGTGTAAATCGTGTTACTGTAATGTCATAGCGGTTGAAATCTTATCAAAAATCATATCTCTTAATGGTAAAATACAAATGTTTTATAGTTGGGGAAGCTACCCGTTGTATATATATCTTCTATGATAAGAGTGGAGTGGTGAATGCATTACGAGAAATATTAATAGTGGCTAACCCTATCAATTTGTACAATTTCACAATGATGAATCCTTGATTGCGTAGTTGCCTGGAACACAAACGTGTAATTTTGATGCGCTACTTAATTTGAAGTTCATCTTATGTCTCATCTTTTTTTTTATATCTTCATTTCTAATGATGATAAAGGTTGATGGTCTTATTTAGCTGATGGAGGGTGATAATACTAGATCAATTAACATCGGGAATTCAGGTTAGATTCCTGTTGATTTGGTCCTTGGCATGTCCGATCAAAACTCATTCTTCCAATTTTATTACTTAACTAAAACAACTCATGTTTTATCGGTCAGGTGAATTCACAATGCTTGAACTTGCTGAGAATGTGAAGGAGATAATCTACTAAACTTTGTCTCTAATTTTAGTTTTTCTCTTTTGAAAAATATGTTCTAGAATAGATATCTTAGTTCATGTTTTGATACCTTGTTAATTTTAATTTTAATTTGGCAAAATATTCTTTAGATGATGGTATTAGCACCCAAAAATAAACCATAAGAGAGTGAGGGTGTCTACTTTTGTAACTAGGGCCACATTTGTTTGTACTTAATGGAGGTTTGAATCTGAATGATTCAGACTTCATACCATTAAGTACATTTGTTTTTCATTAAGATTTTAGCTTTTAATAGGTCTGAATAGGTTTTATCATTCAGATCTGGAACTAAGTCTTAATCATTAAGAGGTATTCTTGTGTTGGATAATATTCACCACCTCTCTATAAATATCATCAGTCACCACCACTAACCACATCTTCCACCACTGCCATTGTCAACCACCACCTAGCCACCAATCACCACCACCACCAACCACCTCTACCATCACAACCACCATTCATAATAGTAATTACTATTAACCACTATTTTTAGTCGCTACAATATCTACCACCTCCATTATTTTAATTATATATGCAGTTATCACCACCGTCAACGCCAATACCAATGCCAACGCCAACACCACCAACACCACCATCATCATCAACCATTATCGGCCAATCTCAACTACTAACCAACTCATCTATCACAACTAGCGTCACCACTAACTACGACTAACATATCATCAGTATCCACATACACATTCTTCGGCCACCACCATTGTCACCGTGTCGCCACTTCTACCACTGCTTCAACCACCATCATCGCTACAATATATCTCTACTAATTTTCATCTTCACCATCACAACTAATAGCATCTCCAACAACCACGAACACCTCGTCAACCATCATGCATTCATTTTTAAGCTATCATAATTAACTAAATCTGTCAAACGGGCCAGTTCGGTCCGTTCCGGCCCGTTTAACTTGATCAAACCGATGGGCTCGGCCCGGTCAACCCGTGGGTTGTAGGACCGCCGGTCCCAGGCCTGGGTCGGCCAAATATTTTGATCCGGTATATCGGCCCGATTAGAAAACCGGGCCAGGCTCACAGTTAACTGCACCGGGTTGGACCGGTTCGTTTAAAAAAGTTTTTTTTTAATTGGACTAGCCGTTGGGTATTTGGACCAAATGGAACGTTGGGCCTCCAACGGCTATAAATCCGTTGGCCTCAACGGCCATTTGGCCATTTACCCATTTTAAAAAAAAAAAAATTAATTTCAAAAATTTAGTATAAATACCCCTAACTCGAAATTCATTTTTCACACAATTCTAATTCTCTCAAATCTTCTAATTATCTCCTAAAGTGCTCAATTTTATTTTTTAATTTTGCAATTACAAATACAAGGGGAAGTTTCTAAAGTCGCAACTTTCGGATACTTTCAAAATTTGATATTATCGTTCCATCTCTTAACTTTGATTTTTAATTATTGTATTAATTATTGAATATTTATTTTCATTATTTGTGTGCATTTGAAATATTTTTTAGTTTATTTTTTAAAATATGGATAAAATAAGAAACCTCGATAAAAGTGTCAAAATTTTGTCCCTGAAGTGGTAGTGGTCGTAAAAAAAATGAATTGGTGGTTGTTCCGGTAGAGGGAGTTCAAGTAATAGATATACTCGTGTGCCTCTGGTATCAGTTAGTCAATCTTTTGAGGAAGAAATAGGTGTAGGTGCTCGCGATATGGATTATGCAGAAGTTCAGGAAAATTATGATATAGAAGAAGAAAATGAAGTAGATGCAGTTAATTTAGATGAAGACTATGATAATATTGGTGAGACACCCGCAGTAGGAAATGTTAATGTTAGATCTGAATCGGTTAATTGTCCTCCCCGTGCCCCAAGAGCTCGTAGAAAAACTAGTATTGCATGAGAATTTTTTTCAGAAATAGAAGGAGAAAGTAAGGTGCAATGCAATATTTGTGAAATAATATATAAGCATAAAATCGGAGGAAATAAAGGGGTACAGGTTCGTTGATGAGACATTTAAGAGATAGACACTCTAGAGAGTTATTTATTACACAAGGTGGTGAGTCTGTTGGTGGGCCAACACAAACTAGATTGAACCCAACAACCAGTCAATTAATTAAAAAATATAATAAAATGAAGGACCGGGAAGAAATAACAAAAATGATAGCCGTGGGTTGTTTGCCTTTCACTTTTGCTTCTTCTGATGCTTTTATTCATTGTATTCAAGCAATTTATAATCCTATGTTTAATAGTGTTCCTAGAAGTACTTATCGGGCCGATATTTTTAGGCTCAATGCACAATATGTTTATTATTTATCTACATGATTAAAAAATATTCAATGTAAAATTGCTCTAACTTCTGATCTTGGTCGTGCCGTTAATAAAAATGATTATTTAACCATTTCTTGTCACTGGATAGATAGTAATTTTGTTATGCAAAAACGTATTCTAGCCTTTTTGTATGATGAAGATCGTAGACATACTGAAAAAATTATTTCTTAATCTATTTCTAAAATCGCAGAATATTATGGTATTGAAAAAAAAATTATGTATTGCTTTTGATAATGCATCTAACAACAAGGCTGCTATTGAGAAGTTAAAAGTTGACCTTTCTCTGTTGTTACCTGAAATTTTTCATGTTAAGTGTGCTTGTCATATATATAACTTAGTTGTAAAAGATGGTCTTGAATTTTTTAGCTTTATATTGAAAAGGTTCGGCTTGCTGTTGGCTTTATTCAAGAAAATAATCGAAGAGGTAGAGTGAGAGATTTTAAAGTTAAATGTGAATAAAATGGACTCAGACCTATATTAATGCCTGAAGAATGTGATATTAGATGAAATTCTACCTAGACTTATTTTAAAACTTGTCTTGCTTATAAAGTTCCTATTACTATAACTTTTAATCAATTTTGTGGTTTTTTTTCTGAGTGTATGCTACATGATTCTGATTGGACTGCAATTGATGATCTTGTTAAATTTTTGAAAAGATTTTATATAGCTACGATTGAATTTTCAGTACTTATTATCCTACTGTTTGCAATATTTTTGCTTATTTAGCCGACATTTCTTGTTTGCTTAAAGATTATAAGGATAGAGAAGGTTACAAAGAAGCTGTTGGTGCTATGTTTGCTAAATTTAAAAAGTATTTTTTTCCGCTTTTCCCAATTTACTTGGTTGGTACTTAATAGACTACATATATAATTATTAAATACATCTGGGTTATTCTGTAATTAGTTATTCTTCAGTTCTCTATATATACAGCTGTAACCCCTTCAATATTAATAGAGATCAATTATTATTAAATCTGTATCATGGTATCAAAGCTAGGGTTTCTTCTTCCGCCCAAACCCTAATCTCTCCTCTTTTCCGACGTGTGTGCGCCGCCGCCACCGTCTACACCACGCCGCACGGCCTCCCTCCTCCGCCGTAGGTCGGCGCCATGGACAAGGTTATTGATCCTCTGTCAAAATTACCGTCTGGAGTAAAATTACTGCTCAGGAATCTCCACAATCTCATCCCCGAAAAATTATCTGACAACAACTACCCGGCCTGGGCACTTAACGTCCGCACCGCCCTCGCAGCCAACTTGCTGCTCGGATGGATTGACGGTGCGGAGAAGCCGCAGCCCGAGACAGCCGAGAAGGACGGCGTCAAGCTCCCAAATCCCGACTACCTTCCGTGGATGATCGTAGACACTCAGATCCGAGCCTGTCTTCTCGCAGTTATTAGCCCTTCTGTGCACAAACACGCCCGGGGTTTTCTCACATCGGCTTCACTTTGGGACGCACTAGCCACAAGGTACAACTCTGTGTCCACGGCTCATATTTTTCAGTTGCGTGACAAATTGCATACTCTTCGGAAGGGAACGAAGACGATGACTCAATACCTTGATGATGTGGCCTCTATTCTGTCTGACCTAGATGCTGTGAACGAGATTATTCCTGAACGAGACGTGGTGAATGTCGTGATACGTGGTCTTCCGGCTGGCTATTCCTCTCTCAAACAGCATATTCGCCTCTCGCCTGTCGAAATCACTCTGAATCAACTGTCTGGATGGCTTAATGCAGAAGAATTGAATCTAGACATGGAACACAAATTACTGCTCGGAGAAGCCAGTTCCACCCCTGGCGTCACGCCACCCCTGGCGATTGGTATCTAGACACAGGTGCTAACACCCATGTGACGTCGGATTATTCACAACTTCAAGCTCCTCATCCGTATCATGGCTCAGAAACTATTACAGTAGGCAATGGTCAATCCCTTCCCATCACAAACACCGGCTCTGGGTATGTCTATACCCCAAATGGTAAATTTCATCTCTCAACCCTTCACCACGTCCCTTCCCTCACATCCAATCTTTTATCTGTTTATCGCTTTACTAAAGAAAATAACTGCACCCTCATTTTTAATGACACCAATTTCCAGATAGTGGACAATACCACGAACCGGGTGCGGTACACGGGCCGCTGTGAGCATGGGCTATACACTCTTCCATCCAGGTCTCCGTCTGTTGTGAGTCAAGCCATTCTCTCGTCAACCTGGCATCGCCGGCTTGGGCACCCATCATCCGCCATCATGATGATAGGCGAATTTACGCGCCTATATCAATATATTTTGCCCATATTTTAGCCTAGTTTTGAGAACAAATTATATATTTCATGCACTTTTAGTCCCTTTTCCTGTAAGTGAGCTAACGAACATGATTAGTAAAGTTTCAGGTATAAATGATGCATAATTCAGCATTTTATGGCTTACTTGACGCTAAAGAAAGCTCACGAAGGAAGGGAAGGGAGTTTTCACGCCTAAGGACCAAAACTGCTGCATGGAAAATCTGTCCCGGGCTAAAACAGCATTTCTGAAGACTTTGGGGGACCAAAACTGCTGCATGGAAAATCTGTCCCGGGCTAAAACAGCAATTCTGAAGACTTTGGGGACTTACAGACATAAAGCTGGATTTTGACAATGATACATTAACCTAGTACAATTAGGTTATGTATTTCATTATTTTATTTGGATTATGATAATGTTACCTTAACCTAGTACATTTGGGTTAAGGATTTCATTAGTCTACTAGGATTTGGTTATTTATTTCATTAGCTTAGTAGGATTAGGATATGGGTATTATAAATACCCTATCATGCTAGAGATTTTGGAGAATAAGGAGGGAGGAAGGAGGGAGAACACAATACTTCCTTCCATCCCTCACATCTTCTATCATCTTTATACACCTTCTTACTTGCTAATCATCTTTCTACAACTCTTTTAATCTTTCCATTAATTCTATTTTCGTCTATTCTTCTATTCTTAAATTCCGCAACAAGAGAAACGTTACTCTGCAAGAAATCACACCTAACGCCTACCACTCTTGTGCTACACGAAATTGATCATTATTGTGGTATAATAACAATGTCAATTGTGGTTTTCTTCGCATTCATGGGTAACTAAACTTCTCTGTTGGGGTTATGGAAGCTGAATGAGTTACTATCTATTGCTGTGAGTTTGTGAGTTCGAGACACGTATATTGATTATATCATTATTCTCTTCATCTTAATCTACATTCTTTGCGGTTGCAAACGCAAGAATACGCCAGTCTAACATTTAACTTGTTCGAGAGAAAAGTTATTTGTCTGGAAAAGAGATAATGTCAAGGTAGTAGGACACCCTTTCCTATTAAAAAGCTAGTGCCGTAACTGGACTAACCTCTTGGAGAATTCGTACCGTTAGACACGCTTTAAGCTCGAGAGAGTTAAAGTGAAATAGTCCTTGTTTAGGTCGAGAGACGCTTGGATTTACCATCGACTACAATCCTCTATAAGCAATTGCATGTCAGAATTCTACACACTCATAGCCAATAGAGACGTATACCTCAGAAGGTGGACATAACCCCAACGCTTCAATTCTCATTGTTTACAACCAACGTAACAATCTCTCTCTTTTTACTTTATTATTTTCAGCTTTTGTTTACATTACTTTCAAAACAAGAATCCCCCCTTCTTACGAGACTTGAACCAAAAGTTTAGTAATTTTACTTACTTGTTGGCCAAGCTATTCCCTGTGGGATCGACACCCAACCCAGGTTGGGTTCTATATTTGCTAACGACCGCTTTACACTCAAACGAGAGTTGTAGATTGAGCGTTATCACATCACCAAATCCATTTTATCTTCCTTAGGTTTTAATTTTTCAGAAAAATTACATTGCGAGTCCTGTTCAGTGTCTAAATCTTGTCGTTTACCTTTTTCACTGTCTGAACACAAGGCCACTGCGCCATTTCAATTAATTCATTCTGATGTTTGGGGTCCAACCTCAGTTCCTTCTGTTCAAGGTTTTCGTTATTATATCTGTTTTGTTGATGATTACAGTAAATTCACTTGGCTTTATCCTCTAAAATTTAAATCCGAAGCTTATACTATTTTTGTAAACTTTGACCGAATGGTTCAAAATCAATTTAATGCCAAAATCAAAATTTTTCGAAGTGACAATGGCAAAGAATTTGTCAACAATGCATTTGGTGTTTTTCTTCAAAATCTAGGGGCTCTTCATCACACTTCATGTCCATATACCCCTGAACAAAATGGCGTTGCTGAGCGCAAACACCGTCACCTAATAGAAACAGTTGTTGCGCTCCTCCATGATTCCACCTTACCTGTTTCCTTTTGGGTTGATGCCCTTGCTACTGCCAACTACCTCATAAATCGCATGCCCACTCACACTCTCTCCAACTCCACTCCATATGCCCGTCTCTACAATCATCCACCCGACTATATCCATCTCCGCCCGTTTGGGTGTCTAGTTTATCCCTGGTTGCGTCCGCACACTCAACATAAACTTCAACCTCGGTCCACCCCTTGTGTCTTTCTAGGCTATCATCCCACTATCAAAGGTTACAAATGTTTCGATCCTGTATCTCAGAAAACATATGTTTCCCGTCATGTTCGTTTTGTGGAGGAACAATTTCCTTACACAAGTCTTTCCTCTACTCCATACTCCCCCAATCCACTTGGCGTTGTGCCATTATTTCCGTCCTTTTCTCACGCTCATGCTCCGGCTCACTCGGCACCTAACCCGGTACCCCACTACACCACTACCCACCCGAAACCCCAAACCTCCCACCCGAACACCCAGCCGACTGCCACACAACCCACCACTTCCCTACATCATACTCCTAACACACATACAGCCACCCCATCCACCGCTGCACATCCCAGCTCCCACGGCAGCCCCACCCAACCCCCGCCCACACATCATACAACTCCACCACCCCTTCCTAATCACCCTCCACTCAACACTCATCCTATGACAACCCGAGCCAAGGCCGGTACCTTCAAACCAAAAGCCTACCACACTCAAATACCCTTTGATGCACATCCCACAACTGAGCCTACTACCTACAACCAAGCCTCCAAAAATAGTTTCTGGTGCCAAGCTATGGATGAGGAATTTCAGGCTCTGAATGAACAACGTACATGGGATTTGGTACCTCTGCCTAGTAACCGAAAGTCTATTGGGTGCAAATGGATGTTTCGCATCAAACGAAATTCAGATGGATCTCTTTCTCGCTATAAAGCACGTCTGGTTGCAAAAGGGTATCATCAGGAGTATGGTGTGGATTATAAGGAGACCTTCAGCCCTGTTGTTAAGCAACAGACTATTCGTCTGGTCTTGTCTCTTGCTCTTCACTATGATTGGCCGCTTCATCAGCTAGACGTCAGCAATGCCTTTCTTCATGGTCATCTTGAGGAAGAAATCTATATGGTTCAGCCACCGGGATATGTTAATCCCAACCGTCCTCACTATGTTTGCAAGCTTCGCAAATCACTGTATGGCCTGAAACAGGCCCCTCGTGCCTGGTACACACGTCTCTCTACTTTTCTGCAGGGTCTTGGTTTTCGCACCTACCATCATGACAACAGCCTCTTCACCCTTCACTGTTCTCGAGGGACAGTCATCATTCTTATCTATGTGGATGATATTGTTATTACAGGCAGCTCGTCGTCACTCATCACTGAAATTACTGAAGCTATGCATCGTGACTTCAAACTTAAGGACCTCGGTCCTCTGGAGTTCTTTCTTGGCCTCGAACTCATCCGCAAATCGGGAACCATATTGATGCATCAGACAAAATATACCCTTGAACTTCTAAATCGGGCTGGAATGACAGACTGCAAACCCGCGGTTACTCCCATGGCAGTCCGCCAATCCCCAGGGCCGAATACTCCCTTTGCCGATCCTACACTATATCGGAGCCTCGTCGGTGGACTTCATTATCTTGCTGTTACTCGTCCGGACATCCAATATGCAGTCAATCGAGTCTCCCAATCAATGCATGCTCCCACAGAACAACACTTTCAGGCCTTGAAACGCATTCTGCGCTATCTTCAAGGTACTCTTCACTGTGGAATTTTATTTCAAAAGGGCTCGTTTGATATATCTATTTTTTCTGATTCGGATTGGGCTAACGACAAAGATGATCGAAAGTCCACTACTGGATATATTGTTATGATGGGACCGAATCTGATTTCCTGGTGCACCAAGAAGCAAACGCGAGTGTCCCGTTCCTCCACAGAAGCAGAATATCGTGCCATGGCTGCGGGTGTTGCTGAAGCCATGTGGTTACGATACCTTACGGATGCACTTGGCATTCCCCCGACGAAACCACAGATTTATTGTGACAATCAGTCCACTATTTGTGTTACCAAAAATCCAGTCCTTCATGATCGTATGAAGCATGTTGGGTCTGACTGTCACTTTGTTCGCGATGAGGTACTTGCAGGAGCGATGGCCACGCACTATGTCCCATCTACTGACCAGCTTGCTGATATTCTCACCAAGCCTCTTCCGTTACAGCCTTTTCAGTCTCTCTGCTCCAAGCTGCCCCTCGTTACCGCTGATCAGCTTGCGGGGGGATAATAGACTACATATATAATTATTAAATACATCTGGGTTATTCTGTAATTAGTTATTCTTCAGTTCTCTATATATACAGCTGTAACCCCTTCAATATTAATAGAGATCAATTATTATTAAATCTGTATCAGTACTATACTAAATTCATGCATGAAATATAATATTATGTGCGACTTTAGTACTGTTATTTATAATTCCTTAGAGATAGTACCTCAAGAAAAAATAAATTTGTTTACGGCTATGAGTGATGCGAACATTTACTTAGAAACATTATATAATTATTATGCCGATTTAATTGATGTAGCTGTACCGACAAATATCACTCCAACTATCGCCCCTCAAGCTCCCGAGGAGCCATCATCTTCTAAAAGGCTGGCACATAGTGGTTTTCCTGATTACTTTTATGATTTAAATATTTGAGACAGGGTTTCTCCGTCAACAACATACACAATAAATTATTGGGAAAAACTTAGGCATTATCTTCGACAGCCGACAGAGGATAGTAGAGCAAGGATCAACACATTGGATTGGTGGAAGAATAATGAAAGACAATATCTTAAGTTTTCAAAATTAGCTAGAGATATATTGAATGTTTCAATGTCAACCGTTATATCAGAGAGCGCTTTTAGTCAGGGACGACAACAGCTTGGAGACAACCGACATTCATTGGGTAGCAATACTATGAATGTTCTAGTTTGCCTTAGAGATTGGATGAGAGCAAAATGAAGAAACCAAGGAATGGAGGTGGAGCCAAAAGACAACAAAATATTAAAAAAAAATTGACTTCAAGGGAGAACTCAGTACAATCAAGTCCAATGTATGATTCCTCCACCCCCCCCCCCCCCCGCCCCCATTAATTTTGATTATCCTATGGCAGTTTCCGTTAATATTAACATGAACGAGTTAGAAAAAATGATGCAAAATTTGTAATTTTTCATTCATATAAATTATAAGTTTTGAATCATTTTTCAATCAATAAAATACAACATTCATTCACTCCTTACTTTGAAATTTTTTCATTTAAATTGAATTTCTTGTTTGAATTAAATACTTTTAATATTTAATAATTTAACATATTACTATTAAACTTTACACTATGTAATAACCATAGCAAACATATATACACATATATTCTACATATATAAACAAGTGGTATATATATATATATATATACATATACATAGTGTATATATGTTGTATGTATATTGTTTCAACTTTCGTGGTATTTTAAATTGTATATATTCTACATATATGTCTATATAGCATATATTTTATATAGACTAAAATAATATATATTTAATGTGTATAAGTTTCTAAAGTAGTATAATACTATAATATGTAATGTATAATACGTTACTTTTAATATATTACTATCAAACTTTACACTAAGTAATAAACATAACAAACATATATACACATAGTAAAAAATAAATATCTTTTTAAGTTCATACTTCAAACTAACAAAAAATATAGGTTGTATGTATATTATGTAGACTAGTATATATATTGTAGTATATATTTAGTATATATATTTCTTATGTATATTCTGTAGACTCGTATATATATTTAGTGTATATATATCGTATGTATATTATGTAGACTAGTATATATTTGCATATATTTCCTATGGAATCTAAACTAGTATCTATTTAAAGTATACACAGGTATATCATTTCTAAAGTAGTATATATTTAGTGTATATATGTTGTATGTATATTATTTAAAGTAGTAAATATATTGTATTGTACGTATATATGTGCATATTTTCCTATAGAATCTTAACTAGTATCTACTTAAAGTATACACGCGTAATTATTTTCTAAAGTAGTATATATTTAATGTAAATATATCGTATGTATATTATGTAGACTTGTATGTATATTTAGTGTATGTATGTTGTATGTATATTATTTAAAGTAGTAAATATATTGTATTGTACGTATATATATGCATATATTTCCTATAGAATCTAAACTAGTATCTACTTAAAGTATACACGTGTAATTATTTTCTAAAGTAGTATATATTTAGTGTATATATATCGTATGTATATTATTTAACGTTTTTAAAATGTATATAGGTGTGTATATATAGAAAAAAATATGAAAATGTAATTTTTTTTTAAATTTTGACCGATTTTGATCGGTTTGGACCGATAAAACCGGATAAATTATAAGTGGGCCGATTTCGGTTTGTTTGAGAGAATTTTACTGTTTGGGCCTAGATCGGACCGGCCCGTTAACATTGAACTGGAACCAGAACCGGAACCGGCCCCAACCCGGTAAAACTTAATGAGCTGGTGTCGGGTTGAACCGGACCGGCCCACTTAACAGATTTATAATCAACACCTCCAACTACTAACATCAACCAACTTCATATCACAACCACCATCACTAACAATCGACGTCATCATAATAATCAATACAATACCAAACATCTCTACCATCACAACTATCACCACCAACATTACTAATCACTAACATCAATCATTACCACCACCACCACCATTACAAATTATTTACATCATCACTAATAAATATAAATATTTTTTTCAATCAAATAATAATTTTATTGTATTAAATCAAATATTTTCTATTGCATAATTATTTTTTATTTGAATTGTATTTTTTATTATATATGCAAATAAATAAATTTTGAAATTCAGATATTGAAAAACAAATAGTTTTAACCATTCAAGTTTTAGATCTGAAGACGATATCTTAATCATTCATATATGCATTCAGATTAAGACGTCTGAATCTTAATAAAAAAAATTCAACCTAAGTTAAAGGTTATTCTTGTGGCTCGTGAACGACTACCATCGGTTTTATTTGGGTGTCGTGTGATTTCTATATTCATAAGAAAATTTGTGCCTACATGTGTTTCTTTTTACGCAATAACAGTCTTTTCCAAATGTAAGTTTATTATGCATAATTCATGTTCATAGCTTCTAAAATTTCACGTGTTTGAGTTGCAAGGATTGTCTATCTTTTTAGAAGAAACCGCTTCTCTCCTATTTTTACTCATACTTATTTTGATAGACTTGAAAGTAAACAAGTTGCAATGCTTACTACATGCATGTGCTTTTAAATAGTTGTAAATCTTTTATATATGTTTGCACGTATCATTTCAGTTAACTACAATTCAATCCATTCTCCGATCAATACTAATCTTTCATCCTCCTTTACCTTTCATGACATGTCTCAATCATATCGTCTTAGTACTTATTTGGTGGAGATTACTCCAGCTTTCATAAGACTCTTTCACCTAAAGATGCCAACTATGAAGGTAAAGATTAAAACTTTACTATATCCTGAGCATGCATTTCTTGTTTGCCCATGAAAAATGCAAATTTTGAAGCGCAAGTTTATTAGTTTAGTATAAACCTGTCAAACGGGCCGGGCTGGCCCGGCCCGAACCGGCCCTACATATCAAACCGGACCGGTTTGACCCGGCCCGGTAAGCCCTAGGGCTTTAGGGGTCCGGGTTCCGGTCCGGTTTTTTTTTTTAAACTGGGCCCGGTTAACCCGGCCCGGACCAACCCGATCCAGGCCCGCCGGTTAACCGGCCCGGCCCGGCCCGGCATTAAAAAAAAAAAAAAAAAATTAATTATTGGGCCAAACTAGCCGTTGGCCCAACGGCTATATTACCGTTTTTGGGTCCAAACGGCTAGTTTGGGCCCATTAACTTAAAAAAGAAAAAAAAAATATTTTTTAATCCCCAAAATAAATCTATAAATACCCTACAACTTCAAATCATTTCTCACACAATTTTTCACTCTCTCAAATCTCATTCTCTCTCAAATCTCAATTCTCAATTCTCAAATATTCAATATATTTAATTTCTTAAAGTGTTCAATCTAAATTTTTAATTTTTCGTTTACAAAGTACGAGCGGAAGTTTCTAAAGTCGCAATCTTCGGATACTTCCAAAATTTGGTATTGTCGTTCCATCTCTTACGTTTAATTTTTATTTATTGTATTAATTGTTTAATATTTAATTTTATTATATTTGTGTATTTTGAATATTTTTAGTTTAATTTAATTTATATTATGGATAAATTAAAAAACCTCGCTGCTAAAGGTGTTAGAAATTTTTGTCCCGGAACCGGAAGCGGTAGTGGTAGTAAAAAGCGAATTACTAGCGGTAGAGGTAGTTCAAGTAATAGATATACCCGTGTGACTTCGCCTCCAGTACCGCTTGGTACACCTTTTGAGGAAGAAATAGGTGTAGGTGCTCACGATATGGATTATGTAGAATTTCAGGAAAATTACGGTATAGAAGAAGAAAATGAAGTAGATGCAGTTAATGTAGACGAAGATGATGAAAATATTGCTGAAACACCCGCAGTAGGACATGCTAACGTTAGATCTGAATCAGTTAATCTCCCTTCCCGTCCTCCCAGTGCCCCAAAACCCCGTAAAAGAACTAGTATTGCATGACAATTTTTTGAACGTATATCAGATATTGAGATGCAGTGCAATATTTGTCAACAAAAATATAAGCATAGAAGTGGCGGTAAGCAAGGGGGTACGGGTACGTTAATGAGACATATAACTGAAGATCACACTAGAGAGTTCAATATTGCAAAAGGTGGTGGGGATGTTGGTGGGTCAACGCAAACTAGAATGGACCCAACAACCGGTCAAGTAGCGAAAAAGTATAATAAATTGAGGGACAGAGAAGAAATAGCTAAAATGGTAGTTGTGGGTTGTTTGCCTTTTAGTTTTCCTTCTTCTGATGCCTTTATTCGTTATATACAAGCAATTTATAATCCTATGTTTAATGGTATTCCTAAAACTACTTGTCGGTCTGATATTTTTAGACTCCATTCACAATATTGTTTTTATTTATCAACATTCTTAAAAAATATTCAATGTAGATTGTCCCTAACTTCCGATCTTGGTCGTGCTGTAAATAAAAATGATTATTTAACCGTTACTTGTCATTGGATGGATAGTAATTTCATAATGCAAAAACGTATTCTTGCTTTTTTATATGATGAAGATCGGAAACATACTGGACAATTTATTGCTGATTCTATTATTAAAATTGCCGGATATTATGGTATAGAAAATAAAATTTTATGTATTGCTTTTGATAATGCTTCTAACAACAAGACTGCTATAACAAAAATAAAATCTACGCTATCTCCGCCCTTTCCTGAAATTTTTCATGTTAAGTGTGCATGTCATATATATAATTTAATTGTAAAAGATGGTCTTGACTTTTTTGAGGTTTATATTGAAAAAATTCGTCTTGCTGTTGGTTTTATTCAAGGAAATAATCGTAGATCTAGAATTAAAGAATTTAAAGTTAAATGTCAAGAAAATGGACTTGCACCGATTTTGATGCCTGAGGAAATTGATATTAGATGGAATTCTACGTATGAATTTTTAAAAACTTGTTATAAATATAGAATTCCTATTACACTAGCTTTTAACCAACATTGTGGTTCATTTGCTGATTCTGCTGATTGCATGCTACATAATTCTGATTGGGTTATAATTAATGATCTTGTTAAGTTCTTAGAAAAATTTTATGTAGCTACGGTTGAATTTTCCGGTGCATACTATCCTACTGTTTGTAATATTTTGGCATATATAGCCGATATTTCTGGTTTGCTCCGACAATATAAAGATAAAGAAGGTTATAAAGAAGCTGTTGGCGCTATGTTTACGAAATTTAAAAAATATTTCTTCCCGATTCCCCCTATTTACTTGGTTGCTGCTATGTTAAATCCGTGCATGAAATATAATCATATGTGTCACTTTAGTACTCTTATTTATACTAACTTAGAAATAAATACTAACCATGATTCTGAACAAGTACAACCTGATTTGTGGACGGCTACGGCTGATGCAAAGGATTACATAGAAAAATTATATAATCACTATGCTGATTTATTTGATTTAGCCGTACCTACAAATATCACTCCAACTGTCGCTCCTCATCCTCCCGAGGAGCCATCAGCTTCTAAAAGGCCGGCACATAGTGGTTTTCCTGATTCGTTTTATGATTTAACTTGTTGGAACAGTGTGGATGAGAGAGCTTACACATCAACTTATCGAGAAGAGCTGAAATATTATCTGCGGACGCCATCAGAGGATCGCAGACGACGGATCAACACGCTGGATTGGTGGAGGAATAATGAATCACAATATCCTGTACTTTCAAGATTAGCCAGAGATATCTTGAATGTTCCTATGTCAACCGTTGCATCAGAGAGCGCCTTCAGTCAGGGACGACAGCAGCTTGGAGACAACCGACACTCATTGGGAAGCAACGCAATGAATGTTTTAGTTTGCCTCAGAGATTGGATTAGAGCAGAAAGAAGAAACCAAGGAATGGAACCAGAGCCCAACGACGACCTCAAACTTGAAGAAATTATGACTTCACGGGAGAACTCAGCAGAATCAAGTCCAATGCATGGTTTTTCCCCCGTTGACTTCGACTACCCTATGCAAGTTCCAATTAATATTAACATGAATGAGTTGGAAAAAATGATGCATAATTTATAGATTTTTCATTCATGTAAATTATAAATTTTGGATCATTTTGCAATCAATAAAATTCCACAAATTCATTCACTCCTTAGTCGTTGTTTTTATTTTTTTTTATTTAACGATTTATAATTTTAATATCTTCTATACAAGTGTATATTTAATGTATACATGTGTATATGTTTATATATCTTATATAGAAGTGTATATTTAATGTATACACGTGTATATATCTTCTATAGAAGTGTATATTTAATGTATACATTGTGTATATAGCGTATATAGTGTATATTTGACCGGTTTTTAACCGGGTTTGACCGGGTTTGACCGGGTTTTAGTGGGTTTGACCGGGTTTGACCGGGTTTTAGTGGATTTAAAGTATTACATATACATAGAATAGAGTGTATATATGTGAATAGATCTTCTAAAGATGTGTATATTTAACGTATACATGTGTATATATTTTATAAATTAGTATATAACTATACAAATATATGTTGTAATGTATATATATTGTAGTATATCTCATGTAACGTATTACATATACATAGAATAGAGTGTATATATGTGAATAGATCTTCTATAGACGTGTATATTTAACATATACATGTGTATATGTTTTATAAATTAGTATATAACTATACAAATATATATTGTAATGTATATATATTGTAGTATATCTCATTTAAAGTATTACATATACATAGAATAGAGTGTATGAATGTTAATAGATCTTCTATAGACGTGTATATTTAACGTATATATGTGTATATATTTTATAAATTAGAATATAACTATACAAATATATATTGTAATGTATATATATATTGTAGTATATCTCATTTAAAGTATTACCTATACATAGAATAGAATGTATATATGTGAATAGATCTTCTATAGACATGTATATTTAACGTATACATGTGTATATGTTTTATAAATTAGTATATAACTATACAAATATATATTGTAATGTATATATATTGTAGTATATCTCATTTAAAGTATTACATATACATAGAATAGAGTGTATGAATGTTAATAGATCTTCTATAGACGTGTATATTTAACGTATATATGTGTATATATTTTATAAATTAGAATATAACTATACAAATATATATTGTAATGTATATATATTGTAGTATATCTCATTTAAAGTATTACCTATACATAGAATAGAATGTATATATGTGAATAGATCTTCTATAGACATGTATATTTAACGTATACATGTGTATATGTTTTATAAATTAGTATATAACTATACAAATATATATTGTAATGTATATATATTGTAGTATATCTCATTTAAAGTATTACATATACATAGAATAGAGTGTATGAATGTTAATAGATCTTCTATAGACGTGTATATTTAACGTATATATGTGTATATATTTTATAAATTAGAATATAACTATACAAATATATATTGTAATGTATATATATTGTAGTATATCTCATTTAAAGTATTACCTATACATAGAATAGAGTGTATATATGTGAATAGATCTTCTATAGACATGTATATTTAACGTATACATGTGTATATGTTTTATAAATTAGTATATAACTATACAAATATATATTGTAATGTATATATATTGTAGTATATCTCATTTAAAGTATTACATATACATAGAATAGAGTGTATGAATGTTAATAGATCTTCTATAGACGTGTATATTTAACGTATAGTCGTTGTTTTTTATTTTTTTTTATTTAACGATTTATAATTTTAATATCTTCTATACAAGTGTATATTTAATGTATACACGTGTATATATCTTCTATAAAAGTGTATATTTAATGTATATATTATGTATATAGTGTATATTTGACCGGTTTTTAACCGGGTTTGACCGGGTTTTAGTGGGTTTGACCGGATTGGGTTAAGTGGGCCGGTTCCGGGTGGGTTTTAATATTTTTACTGTGCAGCCCGGCCCGGTCCGGCCCGATTAAGGCCAAACCCGGACCGTAACCGGCCCGAAACCCGGTAAGAATGAGAGGGCCGGTTCCGGGTTGAACCGGCCCGGCCCGTTAGACAGTCTTAGTTTAGTATGGTAAAAATTAAAACTTCACTAAAAGATTTATTGAAGTTATTATGGTGTAACCAGTTGCAACATTGATCTTCATGAAGATCAAAATGAGAAATGGAGATCATATGTTGAATGGACGGAATGTAAATTATGTTTACCCTTTTTGTTTCAATTTCTATATTTAAGAAAAAAAAGGTGTGCCTGCATGTGCAAACTTGAGCAAAAAGTGATAATTTTACTTAAATTTGTGTCTTTTACTTGAGTTGATATACACTTTCTTTCACACAGACACATATATATGCTAGTTTTATGTACGCGCTTTGTGCATGTATTCATGTTAGAGTATACAATATTTGTAAAAAAACTTGTTTGACATTGCCATTAGGGGCTCTAATTGTAATAGATTATACAAATATATTTTATATGGAGTATCATTTAACGTAATATTGAGAGGTGCTTGACATTCTTATCAAATTCTTAAATTTTTCTATCAATTGATAGTATATGTCAATCTATTCTTTTGTTTGTTGGCATGAGTAGTTGTACTGAATTGGTGTTCATTCAGTAATATACAAATGTGATTTAGCTAGTTTTATACAAAAAATAATTATTCACCATTAAAAGATCAAATTCTTCAGTTCTTGTCGTCACTTAATTAAAATGCCACAAACAAAATGAAATATAATTAGATTTTCTTGATCAAAATAAATTTATTAATTGAGTGTTATCATAGAAGCAAACATAAAATTTTGAGCCCTTTGGAGACTAATTATAAGCTCTTGCATGTAGAGGTATATGGCTATGAAAGTATACTCCTAGTTACTTTATTTTGTCCCATTTTGTAATATCATTAATATACATCAGTGAAAATATAATTTTCGCGAAACACTTGTGAACCTTAAAGTTTGAAGATAGATATTGACCTCATTCTGTAGAGTCCTATTTTAAATTCAGTAAAAAATTGATCTTTACACCTATATCAATGCATTTTTATTAAAGTGACATAAATATGTTTAAACAATATGTTTGAACTATAAAATAGAATTGAAACATGGCAAGTTACTAATAAAAATAATTAATGTTGATTGTGCCAAATATTAAGTGATACTCAAAATTTTTGTTAACTTTAATCATAATTGTTTAAATGTTGAAAATCTATGTTATTATATACTCCCTTTGTGTTATTTTAATCAAAAAAAATTGTACAAAATAATTATCATCTTAGAAATTCAAGATAATAATTAATAACTTTTTTCAATAATATCATATATTAAAAAAATATTTCTTAATAGTGAAGTTAACTAACATACTTGGAATAAAGCACGAACTAATTAACATTAAAAGGCATTAGTAAAAAATAAATACAGAAGAAGTAGATTAAATAGTTGAACTTCATTGGATCTTAAATAAATGTGTGCAAGAAGATTTTTAATGGTTTTTTAAAAACATTTTAATGGTGTTTAAAAACATCCTCTTGGACTTTGTTTTTGCATATTCTATCTGGCAAAGAAGACCTCGTGTTTTCTTTGATTTTTTTCCTTTTTGCTTTTACTTTGATTGGTGAATTCTAACTATTTTATTTAAACTTTGATGAATTAAAATATTTGGTTCTCTAGCATTATTTACTCTATCTATTTCAATTTGTTTTTTTTTGTTATTTGTTCAATAGTCATTTTCTTAGCCATAATTTTTTTGGATACTAATTAAATATTCTGAATTGCTAACTAATGAGACTTATAGTACTTTTTTATGTATTTTTAAATATATATTTTTTATTTTTAAAAATTGAAGATTCTATTTTCAAGTTCACATTGAACATTAGTTAGTTCTTTTGACCTCCCACCAATGTGATCCCCATTACTAATGGATAAATCTGTTTGGAAACAAAGCTCTTTTATCTCGGAATTAGACCTGCTATTAACATCGGCTTATATATCAGTCGCGTTGGGTCTGTCGCTCAGTTGAAAATTAGGAAACAAGTCTGCATAGTTCAAAATTGAAATTGGCCTTCATACTTCGAATGAAGCCATATAAATAAAACAAAACACCTTACTAATTCGTTGAGGTCTATCCTGCAGAGGTACGCAAATTGGATTAATGATCGACTTCTAGGTTTCGTCGTAAACCTAATTTGTTATTTCATGTTCTCTACATTGTCACCATCTCTCAAACTACACTAAATTTAAACAAACAAAAAATGATTTAAGAAAACAAAAGCAAGAAATTTTGTAGATGGAGATTGAGGGTAGCACATATTTGGGTGTTTTGGTGTTATCTCCTCAATTCAACTAAATTTGAATTAATAACTACTAATTAACTTCTTTAATTTCAAAGGCAAAACATGCTAAAGCTCATATATCATTCCAACTTTTAACATGTGTCATGTTAAAAACTTTGCTACTTTGCCTCAAAAAATAAAAAGTATAATCAATCCCAAATCTCTTTGCAATAGTAGATTTGCCTGCAATCACATCTTGTTCCCCTATAAAATGAACAACTCCAATATGATAAGTTTTCTCCACCACTTCTATATCTCTCTCCACTAAAATCGTGGTAGCATCCTTTTATATGTGATAATCATTTTCATATTTCATATTGCCCTGTTCTTTTAATATTTTGTTACTTTTTGCTACATTTATTGAAATCATGAAATCGTCTCGTATAAATTTCTTTAACATCTCTGCCAATAATCTCTCCAATGGTTCTTCCTCGTTGTGCACATTATTGTGTCTGTTTCTCATCACGCATTGAAACACGTAAAGAGCACACACTTCACCCTCTGAAAGACAAATTGTTCTTCTATAGTCACTTTATTTATTATATGAAGTTATTTGATGAAAACAAACACAAATAGAGTGTACACAGACACATTTTTCACATAATGCTAAACGATTGATGGAACTTTATGGATAAATTCAGAGTAGAAAATTTGCTCATCCACCATTTCTTTTACTTATAAGGGAGAGATTTTGTATTCTAGCTCAACATGGTATTTCTTTTGATGCATAATTCCATACATACAAGATAAACATTAGGAATATAGCGAAAACTTGTGCAAGGTAACCGCTTTCATTGAACTTGTAAAGGACCTAGCTTAAATACACAAGCTCAAATGTGCCAATGATCATTAGAACATAAATGATTACAAAAAGAATGTGAGTTTTTTAAATCATGATCATAGCCAGCACAAGGAAGCACAATGTTAGTGTCATCACAAACACCATATGTATGGTAATTTCTGACCCATTTTATGGTATTTGCGGCAATGTTAGCGGCTATCGTTGCAAGTCGAGCCTTGATTTCAAGGATTTTTGCTATAATCTAGCAATCCCTGGCTAAGCTACATTCTTGAAATGAATAACCTTCTCATGTTGACTTGTGTATTTTGTTGTCACTTTTGCATTCAAAGTCACTTAAAAACTTAGCTATACTTATGATAAAGATTACCAGGAGTTCCTGCAATTTTCCCAGCAAATTTAGATAGCTTTTGTTACGTGTGTTGCACGTGTGCTTCATGTCAAGACATCAATCGACATAAAATATATAGAAGAAAATAATTTATTAAAAAAAGTTAAAGATCGAAGATAGGTAGCTTTATGTATTCAGACATGCGTGAAGTGCTAGTATCTTGAGTGTCTCCTACGACGTGAACTATCACAAAACAGATGATAACAAAAATAATAGACTATAATAGATCAGAATCTATAATAAAACAATATGATTAAACCTAAACCTTTACATAAAAATTCTTCAAAGCCTGATCGCTATTTATCTATCACTGATAAATTATATAACAAAATAATACATTAATCAAGATATTAGAACAATGCTATTAATGTCTAACCTTTACAAAAAAAATCGTCAAAGCCTGACTAAATGTTCATCTACCACCTGTATTAAACAGAAAAAACTACAGATAGTAACAAAACAAAAGCTACAATAATCGATACATTAGAACGACATTATTAAAAACCTAACCTTAACATAAAAAATTTCTTAAAGTTCGACCTAACATTCATTATCTACAATATAGACTTGAACAGAACAAAAACTACAACAAAACAATATGATAATTGAGATATTAGAAAAGTATGATATAGACGACACCTTCAGAGCTCATAAAAAAAGTAGTTAGAAGAATATACCTGATGCTATTACGTTGTTGTAGGGGAAAACTCAATTTATAGAAACTATTTTAGAAATAAACGTAAAGAGTTCTTGGTGCCAAGCTTCAACTTGTTAATAATTTCAATTGAAGATCTTTGAGATCAATTCCTATTAAAAAGGTGATTAATTTACTAATCTGTAAAAAAAAATAGAGACTAAAAGGGATCAGTCACCAAGAAGATGGATTTAAGAATTACCATACAACGTTAAATCTGTTCAAGCTTTTCATGCAACTTGTGTGAGAAAAATTATCCACTGTTCTTCAATAAAAATTAGGACTCATGGTCATCTGCAACACTGAAGATCAATGAAAAACTTCATCAAATCATTCATCGTTAATTACAATGATAAAAGTAAAATCAGAATCTAAAATTCAGAGACATGAAGAAGTGCATGTTATGTGCAATTTATTGAAAATAAAAAATAAAGACATCAAACAGGGACAATGGACAAAATCAAAATCATATGCATGTTATAGGATTTTATCAAGAGATATATAACTAAATCACATGTAAAACTTATAAATTAGAAAAAAAATAAAGAAAAGGAAGAAGAAGAAGAATGATCTTTTGGTTTGTTCCGTTTTTATGTACTATTCGTCCATGAATATATATATCAAATTAGGAAAAAGTAAGAACACACCTCCCATATATTTTAGGACTCTTAACTTTAAATAAAAATATATGTATATACTAAATTAGAAAAAGTAAAAACACCCTTCCCGTGTATTTTAGGATTCTTTTCATATATTTTAGGACTCTTAACTTTAAATAAAAATAATTAAATAATTAGAGAAAATAAGTGAAAAGACAATTTTATCTATTGCGAAGTATTATAATGAAGGGCAAAAAGTTCAAATCATATTTCTAAGGGTTTTCACACTTTTAATATATAATAGCTATAGATTATAGCTATATATATATGGGCGGATGCACAACATAAAGTGTGGGTTCCCGGTAACCCATAACTTCCGTCCGGTTCTTGAATTTATATTGAAAAAACTAGTAAATATATAAGAATTATAAGTTGGGAGCCCACAAATAAAGTGTGTTATTGATTTAGTGGTAAAAATTATAAGTTGGGAACCCACAACCTTTAAATTCTTGATCCGCCTCTCTCTCTCTATATATATATACACGACCATTTTAACTAACTACGATTTAATTTCTTTTTTCAATCACATAATTCTATAAATACTAATTCTACATCTTCTCTACCTTTTGTATCATATGTCAATCTTATCATCAACAATCAAAATAACCGACTGCACGATGCATCACACTTTCTTATCATGTAGAAAAAAATTTGTACATAACTATCTTGTAAAATTTAGCTCCTTCGCAAGTACCATTAAATAGTTATTATATAAAAATACTGTTTTAAGTCAATGTATATTTATATTTATTACATTTTGTGTTTTATGATGCATCTCATGAGTGTCAAATTTTGATGTTCAAAATGTTTATAATATTGGGCTAGTACTGCCACAGGCCATGCACCTCTTGTCTATAAATAGATGAAACTGTGTCAAGTTGCATGTAAGAATAACACAATACTAAATCTGCATTAGTAAGTTATGAAATCTCACAATTTCCAGAATGATTAGTTTGAAAGTCCACAATACAACATTTCTAGTACGTCGTCACTACTACTTTTAAAGGCAAACGTACGGCTCCTTATATCTTATTGCTCAAATGTACATTTGATAAAGTATATTTTTTTTTTGTAATTTTTTCTATTATATTTTGTAAATAACAATTATTAATATAATTATACCAAAACTATACACTACGAGTAGTATTTATTATCACATAAATAACAAGCAATGAACTGAAAACTTCACTAAAAATTAAATATTGATGGACGAATCTTTAAGATTCCAACAAAAGATAAAAAACCGCACTACCTATACACATTAACATCATCAAGCATAGAATAGCCTTGTTAAAACATAGGCCAATACATCGTCGGGTCACTCAATTTGGCACGAATTTTTACTTTGACACTTAAAGTAGACGTTCATTTTAAGCACCTAAATTAGTTACACACTATATCATTTTGACACTTTTTTGCCTTAGCTCTTGCGCGTGAATTGCATTCGCTTTTGACATGAATTAAACAACCAATTGATTTGTGTCAACTCATTTTAAATTGCCACATCATTATATATATTCACAATTACTTTTTTTTTTTTTTTTTTAAAAAAGATCAAAATCGTCTTCTTCTTCAAGCTTAACCTCCATTAATAGAGGTTGAGTTATTCAGGGATGATAAACATGTCTCATCATTCCCTTTATGAGCTTTTTTAAATCTTTTTATGCTTGAACTTTTTTTAATCCCTTTATTCCCTTTATGAGCTTTTTCAATTGGGGTATTTGCAGTCATGGTGTCATCAGAATTTTTTGGCGTCGCCGGAATCTCTTTTGCTTGAACTTTATTGACATATCTGAGCCTTAATTTTTTAGAAAATTAACCTTAATTTCTTGGAAAATTAGAAAATTAATTAACAAAAGAAAACATGGGTACTGTTGGAAGTTGAATTTACAGAGGTTGGGTGTTTGGAAGTGATTTTGCAGACCAAAATTGTATGTTAATAATATTCTTTAAGAGTTAATTATCATATTGATTCAATATATTACTCTTCGTGTTTGAATTAGTAACTCAATTTTTTTTTTTTGAGGATATATTTTTAGATAATATTTTATTTTCTTCACTTTTTAAATAATATTGTTAGAAGTGATATGGAAAAACATTCAAATAAATTATTCTCTAAGAGATAGAGGAGGTTTGGGAGTACCATCAAAGGAGTTTGAGCATGAAAAAAATGATAGAAGATAGTGAAATAAAAAAATGTGAAAGAAAATGATAAAATTAAATTAAAAATGGGCTAAAATAAGGCTGTCACGCGCCCAAACGCAAGTGTAGAAACTCACTTTGCCATGTTAGTGAAAGGTGACAAAGTGACACAGTTTGTAACTAATTTGGGTGCTTAAAATGAACAACATCCACTTTAGATTCTAAAGTGAAAGATTGTGCCAAGTTGAGGGACATATCGATGTGTTTGACCTAAAACATAATGATTACATAAAAAGTTAGGATTTTGACCAATACAACATTACTAGAATAGTTTAAAGTGTAATAGTTAATTATGTATTGGATTACCTTTGTTTGGGATATGCCTAACGGTAGAAAGTTTATACTCCTTTCGTTTCAATTTATATGTGATAATTTGACTTGATACGGAATTTAATTAAAAAAAATTAGAACTTATGATCTAAAATAAGTTATAGATATTTGAATGACTACAAATCATTTTATTAAGACAAAATGGATATTTTAAAGCTAAAGTATTAGTAAAGTTAGAAATATGTCATTCTTTTTTGGAGTGACTATAAAGGAAAGTGTGTCATATAAATTGGATAGCGAGAATAACAGAACTAGTAATTCCTACTTTCCCGAACAGAAAAATCACACAATCTCAGTAGTACTAATACCTTAACTTGTTTCGAACAAAAAAATAAACACAATTATGAAATGGTAAATTGGTTAGAATTTCATGTTGATAACATGTTTTACACCTAAGCTAAAAGAGACAATACGAAAGAAGAAAGTAGACAAGAAATAAAAGATCAAGAAACAGGAGTTTTTTTGTTCTTCCAAATATCAAAGTTTATACAATATGAATTCTTATGCCTCAATTTATAATGTTACTTAAAGGCGTACAAAAGGTGAGAAATTTTATTTTGTAAGTCACATAACAAACACTACTTATGAGAGGCTATTTTAATTCTTGACAAGTGGACACTTTCTTATTTTAAGCATAAAATAAAAAAGGCAATGTTATATTTATATATATACTAGTTTAGGTGTACGTGATTTACACGTGTATATAGCGTTAATTAACAATAAATGTATATCAACAAAAAATGTAAATAATGAAGAACATCATATACATTTTCTAATATCTCCTTTAAATATTATAGCCTTAAGTTATAGACATGTGAAATCTATTAAAATATACTTGAACCATGTAACTTGAAATATGCTATATGAAAATTTCTCAAATAGAGTATTTAAAAAGGAGAAGAAATATTATTTTTCAAAACGAACTAAAAATAAAAAATAAAACAAACAACTAAAATTCTTGTATCTCTTTCATGTGCTAAAAAGGTAGGATATTGGTATGCTGGGTATTTATATATATATATATGAAAAGATATTTTTTCATGTAATTTTCCTCGCACTTGTTACTGATTGAGCTAACAAGTACTTTTTATTTTGAGAAATTTTTAGGTTTAATTCCTTACAGAGTTTTAAAATAGTACTCCTCCTTTTAATTAAGGTGGGAAGAGTAAGGTCAAACATGAAGTGACGGGAGAGCAATAGTAACCAGACTTATTTAAATAGCCCATTCATAAAACTATGCTTCAAATGCCATAAACCATGCAGGTCACTTAAACATAAACCATGCAAGCACTTTGTAAAAAAAATTCATGCATATAATTAATGGGCCGGTACACATGAATTTAGTAGTTCATCTATTCCTATCTTGTCGCATATTATGTCTTTGATATTTTCACTCGGTTCACCCAACAAAGATATAATTCTTGATCATAATATAAGTTACTATCACTTTATTGTACTACACCTCAATTTCTTGACAATCTTAGAATTGAACAATAAGTCCCAAGTCAAATTTGATAGAGAGCACATAACCTCTAATATGAGAGTTTTTTTATGTGAATTCAGATCCAGTCGAACTCCAATGCAGATACCAAACACTTTAAATTATAATACAAATAAATAAATAAAGAGAGGGTATATATACAGATTTACATTAAAATAAGAAAAGTTTCTCAAGTTTACCTCAAATCACAAGCAACAATTCTCGAAATTATTGATGGACTCTTTGTACCTAAGCAAACACCAATAACCAATGATGAAATATTTTTAAGGCAAAATGGTTCGGTGGACCCTTGTACTATGCCTATTTTGTAATGTGGATACTTCTACTTAGACATTTATCATCTGGACCCTTTAACTCAATAAAAATGAATATTTTAAACCCTTTTTTTGACATGGCATCCTATGTGGAATAAACCACATGGGAGCATGCAATGCAGGCATAAAAGACGCGTCCAGACCCCAACATCCGACTTTTTAAAAGAAAAATTAATTAATAAAGAAGAAAAAATTAATTTTCCTTTTCATGAAATGCATCAAAATGGCATTTGACATTATTTCTTCCCATTTTCTTAAATTAAGATTTTCCTTTTCATTTAAACTTAGTTTATTCTTTCACTGTTATAGATTAAGTATTAAACAAGTACAAGTTACTAATTGCCAAGAAACGATGGATAAATTCTTAATCACCTCTACCGCCGTCACCGTCGCTGCCACAACTGCCGTGGTCCCAAAAGGAGCAACATTGTGCGATTTATTTGCAGTGATTTAAGGATGATAATTTTATAAGAAAATTATCCTATTGTGGACATTTATTCCATGTGAATTGTGTGGATAATTGGCTAATGAGGTTTTGGAATTGCCCAATTTGTGGTGTTTGACTTGAATTGATTCGGGTGATTCAGATTTGATTGAAAGTGATGATAATTAAAAAAAATGGTGAGTTATTGGTTAAAAATTTCTGCGTTTGGAGCTGTAAGTTCTTGAAAGAGCCATGGTGGGAATGATTTTTTTGTGGTATATATCTTGGTGTGTTTGGATGGAACCAATATCTGTCTGCTTCGCTGGAGCTCAGGTGAGCTTTTCCGGCGAAGCTCTGACAGTGAAGATGGGAGTGAGGCTGTTAATGGTGTTTCGGTGGTGGTTTAGTGGTTGTCTTGGTCGGATTTTAGAGATAGTGGCCGGATTTTATGATGGAGCTATAATTTCGACAAACATCTCACCTAAAGAAACTTATTTTTCTCTATTTTGTTTACTGATTTTCTTTCTATTTTCCTCTCTCAATTCAAATTCTTAATTGTTGTCTTGTATGTTGTTAGTGTTACAAAGGTAAGGAAGGAAGATAGGAGTTGGAGTGGTTGTTTGTTGTTTTGTTTGTAAAAAATAGACGAAAACGATGAAGAGTTGGGGATGGTTGTTGTTACTGGTGCGGGGCGGGGGTGGAGGGTGGAGGGTGGGGACGAGGTAAACGGGCTCGGGAACTGGTAGGGGAGCTGGGGTATGGGAAGGGGGAGAGGGACTGGGGGGTGGGGGAAGGGCGGAGAGGGAGAATGAAGAAGAAGGTGAAAAATTATTTATTTATTTATTAAATTTATAATTATTCCAAAAAAAATATTTTAAAGGTAATTTTTTTTTTTGATTTTTTAAATATTTAATTTCGTATGTGGCATTTAATGTAGTATTTAAAATAACATGGAAGCTGATGTATAATTTAATACAATAATTAAAAATGAGGTGGCAGCTGACGTGGAGACGAGTGTGTACACACACCAAAATAGGGTTTAAAATATTGCTTTTTAATGGGTTTAAGGGTTCAAATGACAAACATGTAAGTAGGAGTATCTACATTACAAAAGGGACATAGTACAAGGGTCCACCGAACCATTTTGCCCTTTTTTTAATGATAAGTCAGACAACTAATAAATAAAAAACAAATCTCCTAAAAATCTAATCCGGAGAATAATCCTCAGAACATAGTACATATAATTTTTAACCTTAAAGTATAGATAAAGTAAATATTAAATTAATAAGATTACTAATTATTACGAATTCAGAATGACCTACCAATTTTTCGTGAATGTGATGATTCAAATAATTGGTCCAAAATTATAAATAAGACAATTTCATTATGCGACGATCCAAATAATCTGTCCAAAATTATAAATAAGCTAATTTTAAATTATTAGTTGTATATAAAATACTATAAAGAAAACTAACAAAGAAGTTTCTCAATTTGCAATTATCTATCATAAATACATCATTTATTATTGTAAACTTCAAAATCAGTCTAAAATTTTAGAAAAACATACCTCTATAAAAACTCACTTCAAGAACCTGCAATTTTAATAAAATATATGAATAATATATTCCTGGTGAAAAACATAATCATGAATGAGATTGTTCAATAACATATATATATATATAGAGAGAGAGAACACTCTAAACCAAAAAAGGGAATAAAAAAGTCAATATTAAAGAATTCCTACACCTAAAAGAAAGGAAAAAACATGATAAAGTTTGAAAGAAAAAGAAAAATAGACTCTTACTTAAAGAAAAAAATATTACGTAAATAACATGAAAAGAAATTTTTTATGAAGAAGTGGGATCTCAATACACAAAAAATTGGCATGGACAACAAAAATTAAAAAAAAAAACACTAAAAACTATGCGAGTAATAAAAAGAGAAACTAAATCTTTATTTTGGAAATTTAGTATATTTATTGAATTAGGATTCGATATATATCCTACTGATTATTTCTTTCCATATATATCAAAAGTCCTTAATTTCTATCCCATATATTTTAGGAGTGTTTAAATTGTATCCATATATTTTTAGGAATCCTTAGTTTGATTAAATAATAAATTGAGAAAAAAAAGTGACAAGACAATTTTATCTATTGCGAAAACTTTTAATGAAAGGTAAAAAGTTTGAATCACTTTTCTAAGGGTCTTCACACTGATATCATCATTGTCCTTTTCCTTCGCAATCGAAACAGACGTATCATTCTTTTGTGCTGCCAGATAGGCTTGCAATTGCTCGTATAATGGGTTGTCTTCTAAAATATCATCCAGATGGATCGATTGTGATGATGAAGATTCGCCTGTTTGTGGTACTTTGGAGTTTATCAAACTCCTATTTCCATTTGTATAACTGGGGAATTAGACGAGGATCCCTATGACGATCCTGAATATGATCTTTTTATTGGGGATGATCTTCTCCTTCCTTCGGAGGCGAATCTTCCTCCTGATCTATCTTGTCTTTTTTCTCTGGCTATTTTCCATGGTGGGTCAGTAGTCATACTGCAAAGAGGACAATTAATCAAATATTTCCAAATTATACCAATCAATATCTCTAATTTTTTCATAATTGAAGACAAAAAATTCTTCTTCAATCATATCATTGATGATTTTATCAATTATGAGATTTTGAATGTCTCTGTATAATGGAATTACCTTTAAAATGGTGATCAAATTTTTTTCAGGAAGAAAAGATGTATAAAAATTTATTTTTAATTTAGATATTCTCTAAATAAGAAATCAGGGAGGGAATTATAAATTCCTTTTTTATATTGAATTTCAAAATCAAAGGGGGCTAACTAAGCTTGCCACCTTGCAAATATTAATTTTGAAGCATTATATTTAAAATCTTTATCAAACATATATTTTACAGATTGAGCATCAGTTTTTATCAAAAACTTTTGATTATAAAGATCATCCTGAAATTTTAGAACACATTTAACAATGGTTAGCATTTCATGAGCTACCGTAGCATATTTTTTCTGACTATCAGTTCATTCTTTTCACGGTTAGAATCGCTAGACACATGGGCTCAATTAAAGTATGTATTAACTTCTGACATGTCCCTTGCTCGGGTAAAAAGATTCAATCTTCCATAAAGTCAATAAGCTATATGAAATTCTTATATATTTTGGTTGGTTTTCCGGTAATAACTTATAGGTCTGTATGGCCGCGCGAATTACCGCCAGCCTAGGCCGCGGATAGTAATAAGTTTGCATGCGAGGTGAATCGGTATATCTTTGATTCTTACCCGGCTGTTTTCTAATTATTCCTTTGATCTTATTAAGCTCTGATTTAGTTTGATTTTTCAAATCAGGAGTGGTTTCTAGACTATCAGCAAAGGCATTAGACAAATCAATGGGTCTAATATTTAGACCAGAAAGCTTTTTATCAAGAAGTTGTTCTAAATCATGTAAAGGTGATTTATATTTAAATCCCTCAATATCAGGGGGTCGTTGAATACCAGTTTTAGTCATCAAATCTCCTGTCTTGCTTTCGAAAGAGGAAACAATATCAACAGAATTTGGGCTAATATTCAGTTTCTTTATCAAATCAATTAACTCATTGAGTTTCTTACCGAGAGAGGAAATATTTTCTCCTAAAACTTTCACATATAAGCTCAAATAATTATTTTGAGAAATCAAATTATTAATTTCTGCAATAGTTACCATAGAAACTTCATTATCACTGAATTTTTGAAATCCAGAAAATGTAATACCCATATTATTCGGCAATATAAAAGGAGCTTGGGGAGGGTAAACAGTTTTAACAATATTACAACTATTATCTTGATATGATCATTCAAGAACCTTAACATATAATGGTAAATAGGTGGTTATAAACCAAGGTAAAAAGTACATAATTTGATTATGCAATGCATAAGTTTCATAGGACTTGATATCTTCATTGTCCTTTTCCTTCGCAATCGAAACAAACGTATCATTCTTTTGTGCTGCCAGATAGGCTTGCAATTGCTCATATAACGGGCTGTCTTCTGGAATATCATCCAGATGGATCGACTATGATGATGAAGATTCGCTTGTTTGCGGTAATTTGGAGTTTATCAAACTCCTATTTCCCATTTGTATAACTGGGTAATTATATTGAATTTCAAAATCAAAGGGGGCTAACGGAGCTTGCCACCTTGCAAATATTAATTTTGAAGAATCATGTTTAAAATCTTTATCAAACATATATTTTACAGATTGAGCAATAGTTTTTATCAAAAATTTTTGATTATAAAGATCATCTTAAAATTTTAGAAAACATTTAACAATGGTTAGTATTTCATGAGCTACCATAGCATATTTTTTCTGACTATCAGTCCATTTACTTGAATGAAATCTTATTAAGAATTCAGTTTTATCATGGGGATTAACTTGTTGCAGTAACTATTTATGATTATGGTTGGTTTGATAAAGTTCTTTCTAAACAAATAATAAAGACGACTGAACAGTCTTTGGCATTAAATTCGTCAGAACAGACGATTCGATTGTTAAATAAACACGATATTGATTTATATGTAAATCATTATAACTTTATGCATATTGGAATGGTTCAGATTGCTTTTAAACCATTAACTCTTAAAGGGTTACCCAAGACATTTTTAGCAGCTCTTAGGGATGCTAGAAATATGAATTTTAGATAATATTTAATGGGTAAGATTGAATCCACCGTGGCCTATGATCCAGTTTATTTCAATACTCAGCCAAATTTACAATTAGCTTTGACTGATGCAAATATACTTGATGTTTTGACATTAACTATGAAAACGCATGGTTATAATTATGCGCCTAGATCTGACCTAATTTGTCTGTCATACAGAATTTATTTTAGATTATTAACTACCTTGAATCCTCAATGTAGGATATACGATACATCGGATCAGACTATATTAGTCGAAACTAATTTTGCTAAATCTAAGGTCACCACAAAAAGACCTATTAAATGGGATGAGATTGATTTTTTCACTACATGGACCTTAAACTCAGTTATATCTCCAAATCAAGTCACTCATGATTTAACTAATAGTGAATTATCGCATGTGACTCAAAAATTAGATCTCCAGCATAGATATGAAAATTATCTAGCCGAACATAGTAACGGTCGGAGAGAGAGGGAAAGAGTAAATAATTACAAATAAAATAAAATACCTTTAATAGCCAAATGCAAGGCTGAAATAGTAATAACGACAAGCTTTTATTCCACAATTGAGATTATTTTACAAGAAAGAAGAGAGAGCACTCTAAGCTAGAGAGAGAAATGAAAAAGGGAAGATAAAAAGAAGAAAATTTTCTGCCTTCCCTAACAAATGAAGGTATCTATTTATAAGAAGAAAAAGGTATCTACAAATAATATTATTGGTCCCACATCCGGGTCCTATGTACAGTGGATCTACTATGTAGGAATAGTACTAAGGGTCCCACATCCGGGTCCAATGCACAGTAAATATACTGTGTGTATTACACTTTATTTTTTATTTTTAATTTTCTAAGAAATTCTTCAGTTCTTGCAATGGCTTCATAAGATAGCAGTTTATCTGAAGAAACAGGATGAGAATCCCGAACTTCTTCATCGACGATATCATCGTTGGTTATGCTCTTCATGAAAGTAGCTGAATTATTATGATTATCAACTGTTTTCTTCAGTTTTCTTCGAACTTCTTCCAAATATTTTTTAATTATCTCGATCCTATCTCTGTCATAGATATAGATTCTTCTAGCAATATGCTTTAATGATTTATCCTCGATAATATCTTTTCGAGGGTTTATAGAATATTCCTGAATCACTTTTCTAATAGTATCCAGGAGTTCTTGTCCATACAATATTTTTATTTTGGGATCCTTGTGCATCAGTTATTCCCAAAAATTATTATAAAATACCCTATATAAACAAGGGATTTGTTCTTTAGTGAATCCTAGTTCTGGAGTCCATTTATGAATCCAGGGAATAGAAAATTCAATAAAGAAGTGCATTTGATCAATTTTATCAAAATTACAGATATGATCTACATGATATAATTCGTTCAAATGTGGGGATAAATTGGTCCATTCTTTGTATAACTTGAGGAATGAATCAGGTAATATCTGGATGGTTGGACCATGATAAGACCACCAATCTATAAACCAGTTAGGGATAGGTTCTGCAAATATCTTTGCGCATATCTTTATAAACCAAGTATACTTATGCCTGTTGTTATTTTAATAAAGAGCTTTAGAGAAAGCTCAATGTAGTCCCAATAAGTGAAATTGATCTTTGAACCTTTAAGCAATATCTGTTTCTCAGTCATTGAGGTCACTCCCCAATCTTCTATGGATATGATCCGTCTAATAATAATTTTAGAGAAGTTATAAACATTCTCTTTACTGTTCTACCCAGAGAAATGTTCAAATTCTCCACTCCTTGTGGTAATGAGAACTGTTTAATAATAAGTACGGGTTTTATATGACTTACCCAAAAATATAAATCATTTATCAAATATTTGTGGAGTAACTCCCACGGTCTATTTTGTCTTGGAATCTCAGAGTTTTTGACAAAAAATATTATTTCTTTATTTTTAATTTGTTCATAGGACTTGATATCATTATTTTCCTTTTCCTTTGTAATCGAAACAAACATATCATTCTTTTGTGCTGCCAAATAAGCTTGCAATTACTCGTATAACGGGCTGTCTTCTAGAATATTATGCTGATAGATCGACTGTGATGATATAGATTTCCCTGTTTGTGGTACTTTGGAGTTTATCAAGCTCCTATTTCCCATTAGTATAACTGGGGAATTAGACGAGTATCCATATGAAGATCCTGAATATGATCTGATTGTTGGGAATGATCTTCCCTTTCCTCCGTAGACTGATCTTTCTCCGGATCTACCTTGTCCTTTTTCTTTCACTATTTGCCATGGGGGTCAGTATCCATGCTGCAAAGAGGACAATTAATTAGATATTTCCAAATCATACCAATCAATATCTCTAATTTCTTCATAATTGAAGACAAAAAATTCTTCTTTAATCATATCATTGATGATTTTATCAATTATGAGATTTTGAATGTCCCTGTATAACGGAATTACCTTTAAAATGGTGATCAAAGTTTTTCAGGAAGAAAAGATGTATAAAAATTCATTTTTAATTTAGATATTCCCTAGATAAGAAATCAGGGAGGGAATTATCAATTCCTTTTTTATATTGAATTTCAAAATCAAAGCGGGATAACTGAGCTTGCCACCTTGCAAATATTAATTTTGAAGCATCATGTTTAAAATCTTTATCAAACATATATTTTATAGATTGAGCATAAGTTTTTATCAAAAACTTTTGATTATTAAGATCATCCTGAAAATTTAGAACACATTTAACAATGGTTAGCATTTCATGAGCTACCGTAGCATATTTTTTCTGACTATCAGTCCATTTACCTGAATGAAATCTTACTAAGCATTCAGTTTTATCATGGGGATTAACTTGTTAAAGTATTCCTCCATAACCAATATTCGACGCATCAGTCTCAATAATTTTTTGCTAAGTAGGATTGGCTAAAGTTAAACAGGATAAAGATTCAACACGCTGTTTAATACTTTTAACAATATTGGTGAGATTATCGGTCCAAGAGCCTTTATAATCTTTTTTATCCTATCATATAATGGGGAAAAATTGCGAGATAAATTCTCATAAAAGGGGGAAATATAATTCAGGATTCTCAAAAATCTCTATAATTGAGTCCTGTCAGTTATAACATCAGGAAATTTAGAAGCAAAATCAATGGATCTTTGGATGGGAGTAATATTCCCTTGACAAATATTATGTCCTAAGAATCTAACATTTATTTAAAATAAACTCATTTTTGGTTTAGATATCACCAAACCATTCCGTATCACAATTTTCTTAAAAATATCAAGATGCTTGATATGTAATTCAAATGTTTTAGAAAATACAAGAATGTCATCAATATAAACGATGATGAAATCCATATAAGGATTAAATATATCATTCATTATTTTCTGAAATTCTGATGGGGCATTTCTTAAACCAAAAAGCATGACATTCCATTCATATTGCCCAAACTGAACATTAAAAGCAATTCTATAAGTATGCTCTTTGAAAATTTAAATTTTCCAATATTCAAATGTTAAATTAAATTTAAAAAATATATTGGCATCGTATAATCGGGATAATAAATCCTTTTTTATTTGAAATAGGATACCTAATCCATTTTAAATATTTATTCTAAGATTTGTAATTTATTACCAACCTGGGAACACCACGTTCCTTTTCTGCTGTGTTATTAACATAAAAAGCAGTACATGACCCAGGAGATTTTGAAGGTTTTATCAAACCCTTTTGTAACAAATTATCATTCTTTTTTTTGTAGAATTCAACTAATTCAACATTCATTTGACAAGGTCGCAATTTTGTTGGGATATTATCCTCACAGAAATTATCATCATAAGGAAGAGTAACAATATGCCTTTTGCGATTCCAAAAAATACTGGGGTGATTAATACAAATATCAATAGCCATTTTTTCAGAAATCAATTTAATTTTTTCCTGTACCTTAGCAAATTTCATTGTATCACAAATATTCATACTAAGTAATTCAAGCTGTAAAAAATTAATATGTCTTTTCTTCATATCAATTAAAGCATTTATATCCCTTATATCACCCCGTATTTTCCTAGCATAATTCAAGTCCCAGTGCATGAGTATTCATATATATTTCTGAAACACTCATTATTTTTTAGTTTAGAGCCTGCCATTGCGTAGGAAATTCAATTAGCTTTTCAACGATATAAAATTCGCTCAAATTCGATAACCGGATAGGATGTTATGGCGATTTTAAGTTTTAGTTGTTAAGCACTGTCATTTTAACCCTCAGCACGTCGCATAGGCAACCCAAATGACAATTTTCAATTTTCAGTGTGACTCCGCGATCATGGCGCATCGCGGAGCAAGCAAAATTCCTGTTTTTCAATTTCCAGTGGGTTTCCGCGATGCTGACGCATCACAGAGATGGCTAAAGTGGCATTCAAAGCTTTACCACAATGGCATCGCGCCACGATGGTTGTACAGGTCCCTTTTGTCCATTTTCTAGTGGCTTGGCGCGATAGTGGTGCATTGCACCAAGGCCAAAAATTGGATTTTTCAGTTTTCAGCTTCCGTTTTTAAATTCGTCCAAGGGTAATTGGATTTTTTTACACGACCCTAATTAACCTAAAACACAAAATTTAACCTCTAAACACCCTAAGTAGTCATCATTATTCAATTTTTCTCTAAATTAAAGATCCCCTTTTAAAAAATAAGAAACCCTAGCTCTCAAATTCAAGGCAATTCTTCAAGAACTCTCCATCAATCCTTTTAAATTCATTAACCCAGGTATGTTATATGTTCATCTATGGATTCCTTTCATCCATGGAACTCAAGTAACCTTTTTAATTATAAAGTTATGATCTTTTCAAGTTATTTGATTTTTAAATCATGATTTCATCCATTAATCTCCATGAACTTTAATTTAATACCATGTTTTAACGAAGTTATTGTTTTTATTCGATTCCTCGTGTTTTAGCGTTATCATTTATTGAATTAAATAATGACTTAGTGTTTACCATGATAATTTCATGTCAATTATACCAGTCTTTTAGTAATTCTATGATTATTTTAAACCATGAACTGTAAGTGTTTGATAAAATGCGTACAAGAGCAATTGATTTAAGAAGAGTCTTCATGCTATGTCCTTCAATGTTTTAGTGTCATGCTACTACTATTGTTTTGAGTCCTGGGGGTATTGAATACCTGAAACTGTAGTTGTTTATTTAATGTTGTCTCAGTATCTTCCGAATAACTTTAGATTATATCATGAGCATTATCAGAACTGTCAGCTAAACTCAGAATAGTTTAGAGTTTCAGTGTTATTCAGTTGGGAGTGAGATTTAGCATCGAGAGAGTGTAGGGAAGGCAGCTTCCCCGTCAGATAGGAAAAGTCATTAGTAGCAGTCCCTATACTCCAGAACTATGTAGCTAGCGTAGGATATGAGTAGTCACCCATCAGGTTAGGCTTGACTATCTCGTAGGGGTCACCCATCAGTTCAGGCTTGACACCCTTAGTCCTTTGTACATGATATCAGTTTAGTGGATCCACACAGCCAACGTTAGTACCCATGGCATGGTATTAACACTCTTCCAACTGGGGTTATAGGTTGGACCCCTATTAGCTCAAATTGAAGAATGTTGGTTAGATGATATCTCCCACAGTCTCAGATATAGTCTCGGTTACAGTTCTAGTTCAGTTCTTCAGTCTTAGTATTGTTTGACCAAAGAATACAGATTTCAGTTAATTTTAGTATTTTAGTTTACAGATTTTACTCAGTTCATGTCATATGATTGGTCATGCATCCTCAGTGTCTACATATTTTCATGTATTTTAGTATTTTTCAGACTTTTATGCTTGTTTAGTATCTACAGATTTCGTGCTCTCTATTCAGTATTCCATGCTTTATATGTATATTCAGATAGATCATTACTCCTATTCATGAAACCTTGCATGTTATCCTACCTCATTTAGCATACCAATTCATTCAAAGTACTGATCACATACCTTTCTTTTGTGCTATGATATCTCATATCATAGGTGCTGATGCTCAGTTCCCAGATCACACTTAGTCCCTTAAATTTTCAGCAGTACAGTAACAGTGGTGAGTCCTCATAACCCGAGGACATACTATCTTATTTCATGTCTTTATTTAAGTAGTCAGTGGAGTTAGTTGGGGGCTTGTCCCATCAACTCTCAGTCAGTTAGTCTTAGAGGTTTTTTAGATATTACAGCCAGTTAGTTGTTCAGTTTATCAGTACTTTATCAGATTCAGACAATCATTTTTCCTAGATTTATATTTCAGTTTGAATTCAGATATTTAAAAACTTATGATACTTCAATTATTCTTCCGCAATTCATAATTATATTACCTAGTTCTCCCAGCAGGTACCAGCTTATGGGTTAACTTGTGGTCCCTCGAGACTGTAAACACCGTGTAACGACTAGGGGGTAGTCTTAGGTCATTACAAACTTAGGTGTGTAGCATGCCACACTTATGGACGAGAGGATATGAGATATTTTAGAAAAAGTTTCCCTTCTTTTAGTATTCATGTCGTGCGAGTGAGCATGAGCTTAAGTTAAACTCTCTGTCTAATCCGTTTTCTCCTTCTGTTTACCGAACATGCCTCCCAAGAAGAATGGAAGAAGAATAGGAACTCATCCAGCCCCTCAGTCCGTACCGCAAGATCCTCTGGACGAGCATGTTTCTCACGCAGAATTCAGAGCTGCGTTTACTACTCTAGCAAACTCCATAGCAGCACAGAATAAACGTCCATCCGCTGTTTCGACCAATCCAATGGCCAATACTGCTGCAACCAGAATTCAGGATTTCACCCGAATGAATCCTCCTTATTTCACGGAATCCAAGTCTAAAGAGGATCCACAATAATTCTTAGATATGGTTCAGAAGGTCACGACTACTATGAGAGTGACGTCTAGTCAGAGTACCGAGTTGGCTGCATAACAATTACAGGATGTATCCCATACTTGGTTTAAGTAGTGAAAAGTTGATAGAGGTGTTGATGTAGGGCCTATATAATGGGAGGAGTTTGCCATGACTTTCTTGGACAAATTCTTTTCATTAGAGTTGAGGGAGTCCAAAGTGTTAGAATTTATTAATTTGAGGCAAGACAGCATAAGTGTGAGGGAGTATTCTCTCAAGTTCACTCAGTTAGATAGATATGCTTCTCATGTGGTGGCTGACAGTAGGTCCAAGATGAGTAAGTTTGTGTCTGGCGTGTCTGATAGTGTGGTCAGGGAGTGTAAGACCGCAATGCTGATTATTGACATGGACTTGTCTAGACTGATGGTTCATGCTTAACAAATTGAGGAGCAAAAGATTAAGGAGAGGGAGAGAGGAAACAAGAGAGCTAGGATAGGTAGTTTTAATTTCAATCAACCAAAGTCAGAAGGTGGTAATAGTCCTCAATTTCATTAGAGGTCTTCATCCCCAGTACCTTCTTCAGCTAGTTCCCCAGTACCCAAATTCAGAAATGACAATAGGGATATGGCACCATGCTCTAAGTACCAGGTTAGTGTTAGTAGTGCTCATACTAATCCTTTAAGTTAGAAGTGTGGAAAACACCATCAGGGTGAGTGTAGAGCAGGTTATGATGTGTGCTTCGGGTGTGGCAAGCCAAAACATCAAATTTGGGAGAGTCGGGTAGCTGCTCAGAAAGGTAGGGATGTGCGCCAATAGGGCCAGTCCCATCAGTCGTCAGTTCCATTCAGCTGCCCAACTCTGCAGGGTGCCACTTCCAGTGCTACCAGTGGTCAGCATCCGAACAGATTATATGATCTTCCGTCTCGCCAACATTAGGAAATTCTCCTGACATAGTTACTGGTACATTACAGGTCTTTCACTTGCATGCTTATGCTTTACTAGACCCTGAAGCTTCTCTTTATTTTGTAACTCCATATATAACTGTCAATTTTGAAGTTAGTCCCAAAACTCTTCCAAAGCCCTTTTCAGTGTCTACCCCCGTAAGTGTTTCTATTCTAGCCAAATAGGTATACAGGAACTGTACGGGCACAATATCTTAGAAAGTTACCCCAGTTGATCTCGTGGAGTTAGAGATGATGAATTTTGACATCATTATCAACATAGATTGGCTCCACTCATTCTATGCCTCAGTTGATTGTAGAAACAGAATAGTTCATTTTCAGTTTCTAAATGAACCAGTCCTTGAATTGAGGGGTAGTTTCACAGCTCTTAGGGGTCAGTTGATTTAGTACCTTAGAGCCAAAAAGATGATATCGAAGGGGTGTATTTACAATCTAGTGCGAGTCAAAGACTCTAACTCAGAAACTCCTACTCTTGAGTCAGTACCAATAGTAAATGAATTCTCAGATATGTTTCCTGAAGATCTTCCTGGAGTTTCTCCCGAAAGGGAAATCGACTTCAAAATAGACCTTCTCGCAGATACTCAGCCTATATCTATTCCGCCATATAGAATGGATCCATTTGAGCTCAAAGAGTTGAAAGAATAGTTAAAGGATCTCTTAGAGAAGGGATTCATCAGACCCAACATCTCCACATGGGGCGCACCTATTCTATTCCTGCGTAAGAAAGACGGTTCTCTCAGAATGTGTATTGACTATCTTCAGTTGAACAAGGTCACAGTCAAGAATAAATATCCACTTCCTAGAATCGATGAATTGTTTGACCAACTTCAGGGTGCCAGTTATTTTTCTAAGATAGACCTCATATCAGGCTATCATCAGCTCAGAGTTAGAGAATGTGATATTTAGAAAACAACTTTTCAAACTTAGTATGGTCACTTCAAATTTCTAGTCATATCCTTTGGTCTTATAAATGCCCCAGCAGCCTTCATGGACTTGATGAACCGAGTGTTCAAGCAGTACTTGGACATGTTCATCATAATCTTTATTGATGACATTCTTGTCTATTCTCGTAGCAAAAATGAGTATGCGTACCACCTCAAAGTAGTACTTCAGACTCTTAGAACCCATTAGTTGTTCACTAAATTCATTAAGTGTGAATTCTGTCTAAGATCAGTAGCATTCCTTGGTCATATTATTTTTGGTGATGTCATTATAGTTGATCCTCAAAGACCTAAGTAGTAAGAAACTGGACTAGACCCATCTCTCCATCAGACATCAGGAGTTTCTTGGGTTTAGATGGCTATTACTGTCGGTTTGTTAAAGGGTTTTCTTCTATTGCATCCCCCATGTCCAGATTGACTCAGAAAAAAGTTAAGTTTCAGTGGTCAGATTCATGCAAGAAGAGTTTTTAGGAGTTAAAGACTCGACTCACCTCAGCCTCAGTTCTTACTCTACCAGATGGTTCAGATGGTTTTGTTATGTACTGTGATGCATCCAGAGTAGGTTTGGGTTGTGTCCTTATGCAGAAAGGTAAGGTCATAGCCTACGCCTCCAGAAAACTTAAGCCCTATGAGAATAATTATCCGACTCATGATCTTAACCTAGCAGCAGTAGTATTTGCCTTAAATATTTAGAGGCATCACTTGTATGGGGTGCATGTATATGTGTTTACATATCACAAAAGCCTTCAGTATGTGTTCTCTCAGAAAGATTTGAATTTGCATTAGATAAGATGGTTAGAGTTATTGAAGGATTATGACATGAGCATTCTGTATTATCCGGGCAAGGCCAATGTAGTGGCTGATGCTCTCAGTAGAATGTCTATGGGTAGTGTAGTTCATATTGAGTATGGTAAGAAGAAGTTAGCTTAGGAAGTTCATCAGCTTGCCTAACTAGGTGTTCATTTACTCGATTCAGCAGAAGTTAGTGTATGGGTGCAAAGTAGCTCAGAGTAATCTATAATTTTTGAGGTAAAGGAAAAATAGGATAGAGATCCCAGTCTAGTTAAGTTGAAAGATTCAGTCAGATATCAGAAAATGGAGGTTTTCTCCCAAGGGGGAGATGGTGTTTTGCGTTGTCAGGGTAGATTGTGTGTGCCTGGTGTAGATGAGTTGAGGCAACGAATTCTTGCAGAAGCCCATGGTGCGCATTACTCTATTCATCCAGGGTCTACTAAGATGTACAATGATTTGTGGAAGGTTTATTGGTGGAGTGGAATGAAGAGAGATATTACAGAGTTTATAGCTAAGTTTTCTACATGCCAGCAAGTTAAGATTGAGTACCAAAAGCCTAGTGGGTCCATGCAGGAGTTCAGTATTCCCATGTGGAAATAGGAGGAAGTGAACATGGACTTTGAGACAGGTTTGCCTCGTACCCGTCATCATCATTACTCTATTTGGGTTATCATAGACAGGATGACCAAATCAACCCATTTCTTGCCAATCCATACCTCTTACTCAGTCGAGGACTATGCCAATCTCTATTTCAGAGAGTTGGCTAGGTTTTATAGTGTTACCCTATCTATCATCTCAGATAGAGGTACCCAGTTTACCTCTCATTTCTGGAAAGTATTCCAAAGGGGTATTGGTACCTAAGTCTACCTTAGTACAACCTTTCACCCTCAGACAGATGGTCAAGCAGAAAGGACCATTCAGACTCTTCGGGATATGCTGAGAGCATACGTTGTTGATTTTAAAGGTAGTTGGGATGACCATTTTTCTTTGATTGAATTTGCATACAATAACAACTATCATTCCAGTATCTGTATGGCTCCACTTGAGGCTCTCTATGGTAGGAGATGAATATCTACAATTAGTTGGTTTGAAGTAGGTGAGGCTACAGTAGTAGAGCCTGACTTAGTGTTTGATGCTTTGGAAAAGGTTCAGTTGATCAGACAAAGACTTAAGGATACTAGATCCAACAGAAATCCTATGCAGATGTGAGGAGAAAGGATCTCAAGTTTGAGGTTGGGGATCTTGTGTTCTTAAAAATCTCTCTCATGAAGGGGGTGAAGATATTCGATAAGAAAGGGAAACTCAGTCCCCGATATGTCGGTCCCTTCAGAATTCTCAATTGTTTTGGAAAGGTAACTTACGAGCTAAAGTTGCCTTCAGATTTAGCCTCAGTACACCCAGTGTTCCATATCTCATTGTTGAAAAAGTGTATCGGTGATCCAGCTGTAGTTGTTCCTTTAGAAAGTATAGATATTCAGAACAGTCTTTCCTTTAAGAAAGTTCCAGTCAAAATTCTTGATCATCAAGTTTGTAGACTAAGGAATAAAGAAGTTCCACTAGTCAAAGTTCTTTGACAGAATCAGTCCGTTGAGGGAGCCACTTGGGAAGAAGAAGCAGATATGCGGACCAAGTACCCTCATCTTTTCTCCGCAAACCTAAATTTAGTATAAGGTACCAAATCTTTTTAAGATTTTTCTCTATAATGCTTAGTTTCAATTGCATATCATGTTCATGTCAATCGTGCATTCATGAATCAGTTCAGTCATGCATTCCATGCATCAGACATGTATATTCAGTATGTAAGCTTAGTCCATCAGTCCCTCAGCTCAACCAGTTTTATTTGGGGATGAATGATCCCAAGGAGGAGATATTTCTGTCATGACCCGACCCGAGGACCTGGCCGTGACGGACATCCCGAACCACGAAGGCTCGAGAGACCCCTGTAACTCCCCAAACCACTAGTGATATTATCCGCTATGGGACCAGGCCCACATGTCTTTAAAATGCATCACTAGGGAGTAAGGCTTTCTTACTTATATACCCAGCATCCCTCCTGTGTTTTGTCGATGTGGGACTCCTTCCTAAGTTGGGGTATTATATACACCCCACTTATGGACTCAGCGTCCTCGCAGAGGTTTGCCCCACCGAATGGGATTTACCTACACCCAGGACTGATGTTTTCTCCATCTTACTAGGATTTTCTTACACTCAGTTTGAGCTCTGGCTCACATCAACAGGGCTAACACAGGAGCAGCTCTGAAACCATTTTGTCCCGACCCGACCCTAGGCCCTGGCTATGACGGGTATCCCAAACCACGAAGGCTCGAGAGACCCTTTTAAATCCCTAAACCACTAGTGATATTGTCCGATCTGGGCTCAGGTCCACACGGCCTTAAAACGCATCAATATGGAGTAAGGCTTTCTTACTTATATACCCAGCATCCCTCATGTGTTTTGCCGATATGGGACTCCTTCCTAAGTTGGGGTGTTACATCATTATAATCAAAATTTTTTGATAAAAACTGATGCTCAATCTATAAAATATATGTTTTTTAAAGATTTTAAACATGATGCTTCAAAATTAAGATTTGCAAGGTGGTAAGCTCAGTTAGCCCCCTTTGATTTTGAAATTTAATATAAAAAAGGAATTGATAATTCCCTTCCTGATTTTGTATCTAGGGAATATCTAAATTAAAAATAAATTTTTATACATATTTTTTCCTGAAAAAACTTTGATCACCATTTTAAAGGTAATTCCGTTATACAGAGACATTAAAAATGTCATAATTGATAAAATCATCAATGATATGACTGAAGAAGAATTTTCTTTCTTCAATTATGAAGAAATTAGAAATATTGATTGGTATGATTTGGAAATATCTGATTAATTGTCCTCTTTGCAGTATGGTTACTGACCCACCATGGCAAATAGCCAGAGAAAAAGGACAAGGTATATCAGGAGAAAGATCAACCTCCGGAGAAAGGGGAAGATTATCCCCAACAATCAGATTATATTCAGGATCGTCATATGGATCCTCGTCCAATTCCCCAGTTATACAAATAGGAAATAGGAGTTTGGTAAACTCCAAAGTACCGTAAACAGGCGAATCTTCATCATCACTGTCGATCCATCTGGAATATATTCCAGAAGACATCCCGTTATACGAGCAATTACAAGCCTATCTAGCAGCACAAAAGAATGATACATTTGTTTTGATTGCGAACGAAAAGGACAATGATGATATCAAGTCCTATGAATAAATTGAAAATAAAGAAATGATAGTTTTTGTCAAAAACTCTAAGATTCATAGGAAAATTAGACCGTTGGAGATACTCCACAAATATTTGATAAATAATTTATATATTCCAAGTAAGTCATGCAAAACCTGCACTTATTATGAAATGAATCTCATTACCACAGAGAGTGCAGAATTTGAACATTTCTCGGGGTACAATAGTGAAGAGAACATTTATAAATTCTTTAAAATTGTTATTAAACAGATCATATCCATATAATATTGGGGAGTGACTTCAGTGACTAAGAAGCAGATATTTCTTAAAGGTTCCAAGATCAATTTAACTTATTGGGACTACATTAAAACTTTCTCTAAAGCTCTTTATTATTATAACGACAGACATAAGCATACTTGGTTTATAAAGATATGTGCAAAGATATTTGTAGAACCTATCCCTAACTGGTTTATAGATTGGTGGTCTTATCATGGTCCGACCGTCCAGATATTGCCTGATCCATTCCTCAAGTTATACAAAGAATGGACATAAGTATCCCCGTATCAGAACGAATTATATCATGCAGATCATATCTATAATTTAGATAAAATTGATCAAATATACTTCTTTATTGAATTTTCTATTCCCTGGATTCATAAATAGACTCCAAAACTAGGATTCATTAAACAACAAATCCTTTGTTTATATAGGGTATTTAATAATAATTTTTGGGACAAACTGATGTGCAAGGATCCCAAAATAAAAGTATTGTATGGACAAGAACTCCTGGATACTATTAGAAAGGCGATTCAAGAATTTTATATAGCCACTTGAAAAGATATTATCGAGGATAAATCATTAAAGCATATTACTAGAAGAATCTCTGTCCATGACGGAGATAGGATTGAGATGATTGAAAAATATTTGGGGGAAGTTTGAAGAAATCTAATGAAATAAGTTAATAATCATGATAAGTCAGATACTTCCATGAAGAGCATAACTAGTGATGATATCACCGGCGAAGAAGTTCAGGATTCTCAGCCTATTTTTTCAGATAAACCGCTATCTGATGAAGCCATTGCAAGAACTAAAAAATTTCTTAGAAAATTAAAAGTCAAAAATAAAGTGTAATACACACAGTATATTTACTGTGCACAGGACCCGAATGTGGGACCCTTAGTACTATTCCTACACAGTATATCCACTGTACATAGGACCCGGATGTGGGACCAATAATACTATTTGTAGATACCTTTTTCTTCCTATAAATAGATGCCTTCATATGTTAGGGAAGGTAAAAAATTTTCATCTTTTTATCTTCTATTTTTCATTTCTCTCTCTAGCTTAGAGTGCTTTCTTCACTCTTTAAAATAATCTCAAGTGTGGAATAAAAGCTTGCCGTTATTACTATTCCAGCCTTGCATCCGACCATTAAAGGTATTTTATTTTATTTGTAATTATTTAATCTCTCCCTCTCTCTCCGCCCGTGACTATGTCCGGCTAGATAATTTTTATATCTATGCTGGACATCTAATTTCTTTTGTATAATAACCATGAAAGATCTAGACTCTATCAAAATATAAAAGAATTTTTCTATAGTCTCTTGGCTTTGTTCCGAGAAGGTGGTATAGTCGAAGTTAGTACTGCTTTTGTTGGCTTTGTCTTAGTGACTACGTCTAGCAAGCTGTGACATTTAAGCCGATTAAAGATGAAAAAGGGCCTCCTCTTTTCACGATTAGAATCGCTAGACACATGGGCTCAACTAAAGTATGTATTAACATCTAACAAGCCCCTTGCTCGGGTAAAAAGATTCAATCTTCCATACAATCAATAAGCTATATGAAATTCTCATATATTTTGATTGGTTTTCCGATATTAACTTATACGTCTGGATGGCTGCGCGGATTACCGCCAACCCTCAGATCTTGTTGACTGGTATCAAAGCCTAGGAACTTTTGCAGTTATTATGTAATAGATTTGAACTTTTCAGCATAGATATGAATTTTCAACTCATGGAAATGAGAGATGTGAGTACTAAGAGTACTCGGCTTGAAGAGGTAGATATACCTCAAAACCTTGACTTGTTAAACAAGTGGACTATTCCAAAGGTTGATATTAAAACCATTTATTATTATGGTTGGTTTGATAAAGTTCTTTCTAAACAAATAATAAAGATGACTGAACAGTCTTTGGTATTGAATTCGTTAGAACAAATGATTCGATTGTTAAATAAATGCGATATTGATTTATATATAAATCATTATAACTTTATGCATATAGGAATGGTTCAGATTGCTTTTAAACCATTAACTCATCCAGTTCCCCAGTTATACAAATGGGAAATAGGAGTTTGATAAACTCCAAAGTACCACAAACAGGCAAATCTTCATCATCACTGTCGATCCATTTGGAAGATATTCCAGAAGACATCCCATTATCTGAGAAATTACAAGCCTATCTAGTAGCACAAAAGAATGATACATTTGTTTTGATTGCGAAAAAAGGACAATGATGATATCAATACCTATGAACAAATTGAAAATAAAGAAATGATATTTTTTGTCAAAAACTCTGAGATTCAGAGGCAAATTAGACCATTGGAGATACTCCACAAATATTTGATAAATAATTTATATATACCTGGTAAGTCATACAAAACCCGCACTTATTATGAAACGAATCTCATTACCACAGGGAGTGCAGAATTTGAATATTTCTCTGGGTACAATAGTGAAGAGAACATCTATAACTTCTTTATAATTGTTATTAAATGGATCATATCCATATAAGATTGGGGAGTGACCTCAATGACTGAGAAACATTTATTGCTTAAAGGTTCCAAGATCAATTTAACTTATTGGGACTACATTGAAGCTTTCTCTAAAGATCTTTATTATAATAACGACAGACATAAGAATACTTGGTTTATAAAGATATGCGCAAAGATATTTGCAGAACCGATCCCTAACTGCTTTATAGATTAGTGGTCTTATTATGGTCCAACCTTCCAGATATTGCCTGATCTATTCCTCAAGTTATACAAAGAATGGACCAAAGTATCCCAATATCTGAACAAATTATATTATGCAAATCATATCTGTAATTTAGATAAAATTGATAAAATGTACTTCTTTATTAAATTTTCTATTCCCTGAATTCATAAATGCACTCCAGAGCTAGGATTCACTAAAGAACAAATCCCTTGTTTATATAGGGTATTTATAATAATTTTTGGGACAAACTGATGCGCAAGGATCCCAAAACAAAAATATTGTATGGACAAGAACTCCTGGATACTATTAGAAAGGTGATTCAGGAATATTCTATAGCCCCTCCAAAAGATATTATCGAGGATAAATTATTAAAACATATTCCTAGAAGAATCTTTGTCCATGATAGTGATAGGATTGAGATGATTGAAAAATATTTGGAAGAATTTTGAAGAAATCTGATGAAATCAGTTGATTATCATGATTAGTCAGATACTTTCATGAAGATCATAACCAGCGATGATGTCGCCGACGAAGAAGTTCAGGATTCTCAGCCTGTTTCTTCAGATAAACCACTATCTGATAAAGCCATTTTAAGAACTGAAGAATTTCTTAGAAAATTAAAAGAAAAAAATAAAGTGTAATACACACAATATATTTACTGTGCATAGGATCCGTATGTGGGACCCTTAGTACTATTCCTACACAGTAGATCCACTGTACATAGGACCTGGATATGGGACCAATAATAATATTTGTAGATACCTTTTTCTTCCTATAAATAGATGCCTTTATTTGTTAGGGAAGGCACAAAATTTTCAACTTTTTATATTCTCTTTTTCATCTCTCTCTCTAGCTTAGAGTGATCTTTCTTCTTTCTTGTAAAATAATCTTAAGTGTGGAATAAAAGCTTGCCGTTATTACTATTCAAGACTTGCATCCGGCCATTAAAGGTATTTTATTTTTAATTACTTACTCTCTCCCTCTCTCTTCGGCCTTGACTATGTCTGGCTAGATAATTTTCATATCTATGCTAGACATCTAATTTCTTTTGTATAATAGCCGTGAAAGATCCAAACTCTATCAAAATATAAAAGAATTTTTCTGTAGTCTCTTGGCTTGGTTCCGAGATGGTGGTACAGTCGAAGCTAGTACTACTTTTACTGTCTTTGTCTTAGTGACTACGTCTAGCAATCCGTGACTTTTAAGCCCATTAAAAATGAAAAAAAGGGCGCCTCATTTCATGGTAAGAATTGCTAGACACATGGGCTCAACTAAAGTATGTATTTACTTCTGATAGGCCCCTTGCTTGGTTAAAAAGATTCAATCTTCCATTCATTCAATAAGCTATATGAAATTCTTATATATTTTGGTTGGTTTTCCGATATTAACTTATAGGTCATGATGGCCGCGCGGATTACCACTATCCCTCAGATCCTGTAGACTGGTATCAGAGCCTAGGAACTTTTATGGTTACTATGTAATAGATCTGAACTTTTTAGCATAGATATGAATTTTCTACTCTTGGAAATGGGAGATGTGAGTACTAAGAGTACTCGGCTTGAAGTGGTAGATATACCTCAAAATCTTGACTTGTTAAACAAGTGGACTATTCCAAAGGTTGTTATTAAAACCATTTATGATTATGGTTGGTTTGATAAAGTACTTTCTAAACAAATAATAAAGATGACTGAACAGTATTTGGCATTAAATTCATCAGAACAGATATTGATTTATATAAAAATCATTATAACTTTATGAATATTGGAATGGTTCTAATTGTTTTTAAACCATTAAATCTTAAGGGTTACCTAAGACATTATTAGCAGATCTTAGAGATGCTAGAAATTTGAATTTTAGATAATCTTTAATGGATAAAATTGAATCCACCATGGCCTATGGTTTAGTTTATTTCAATACTCAGCCAAATTTACAATTGGCTTTGGACTGATGCAAATATACTGGATGCTTCGACATTAAATGTGAAAACACATGGTTATAATTATATGCCTGGATCTGAACTGATTTGTCTGTCATAAAGAATTTATTATAGATTATTAACTACCTTAAGTCCTCGATGTAGGTTATATGATACATCTGATCAGACTATATTAGTAGAAACTAATTTTGCTAAATTTATGGTCACCACAAGGAGACCTACAAAATGGGATTAGATTGATTTTCCCACTACATTGATTTTTCCACTACATAGACCTTAAACTCAGTTATATCTTCGAATCAAGTCACTGATGATTTAACTAATAGTGAATTATCGCATGTGACTCAAAATCCGGATGGTAGGATTTGTATTTAATTTGATGAAAGATCTACTATTTATAACAAAAATTCTTTGTCCATGCCTAAATTGTTGCCTGGTATGGATCATATTTCTCCTATAGAACAGTTATACGGTCCATCTAGAAGTCGTGCAACTTCTTTGCACACAATTGACTCAACTTCTAAAAGATTTGTAGAGAAAGTCAAAGTCAATCCGCGAACAAATATTGTTCAAGATAGTGATAATATCTCTGATACCAGTCTACAGGATCTGAGGGCTGGCGGTAATCTGCGTGGCCATCTAAACCTATAAGTTAATATCGGAAAACCAACCAAAATATATAAGAATTTCATATAGTTTATTGACTGTATGGAAGATTGAATCTTTTTACCCGAGCAAAGGGCCTGTCAAAAGTTAATACATACTTTAGTTGAACACATGTGTCTAGCGATTCTAACCTTGAAAAGAGGCACCCCTTTTTTCTTCTTTAACGGGCTTAAAAGTCATGGCTTTCTAGATGTAGTCATTAATACAAAGACAACAAAAACAGTACTAACTTCGACTGTACCACCATCTCGGAACCAAGCCAAGAGACTATAGAAAAATTCTTTTATATTTTGATAAAGTCTGGATCTTTCATGGATATTATATATAAGAAATTAGATCTCCAGCATAGATATGAAAATTATCTAGCCGGACATAGTCACTAATGGAGAGAGTAAATAATTACAAATAAAATAAAATACCTTTAATAGCCGGATGCAAGGCCGGAATAGTAATCAATTGCAAGCCTATCAGGAAGGAAAAAAGAATGATACATTTGTTTCGATTGCGAAGGAAAAGGACAATGATAATATCAAGTCCTATGAACAAATTGAAAATAAAGAAATGATATTTTAAAGAAAATTGTGATATAGAATGGTTTGGTGATATCTAAACCAAAAATGAGTTTATTTCAAACAAATGTTAGATTCATAGGACATAATATTTTTCAAGGGAAGATTATTCCCATCCAAAGTTCCATTGATTTTTCTTCTAAATTTCCTGATGTTATAACTGACAGGATTCAATTATAGAGATTTTTGGGAAGCCTGAATTATATTTCCCCCTTTTATGAGAATTTATCTCGCGATTTAGCCCCATTTTATGATAGGCTAAAGAAATATTATAAAGGCTCTTGGACCGATAATCTCACCAATATTGTTAAACGGATTAAACAGCGTGTTGAATCTTTACCCTGTTTAACTTTAGCCAATCCTGCCTGGCAAAACATTATTGAGACTGATGCGTCGAATATTGGTTATGGAGGACTACTGAAACAAGTTAATCCCCATGTTAAAACTGAATGCTTAATAAGATTTTATTCAGGTACATGGACTGATAGTAAGAAAAAATATACTACGGTAGCTCATGAAATGCTAACAATTGTTAAATATGTTCTAAAATTTTAGGATGATCTTTATAACCAATTTTTTTTTATAAAAATTGATGCTCAATCTGTAAAATATATGTTTGATAAAGATTTTATATATGATGCTTCAAAATTAATATTTGCAAGGTGGCAAGCTCAGCTAGCCCCTTTGAATTTGAAATTCAATATAAAAAAGGAATTGATAATTTCCTCCCTAATTTCTTATCTAGTGAATATCTAAATTAAAAATGAATTTTTATACATCTTTTCTTCCTGAAAAAACTTTGATCACCATTCTAAAAGTAATTCCGTTATACAGAGACATTAAAAATCTCATAATTGATAAAATCATCAATGATATGATTGAAGAAGAATTTTCTGTCTTCAATTATGAAGAAATTAGAGATAATGATTGGTATGATTTGGAAATATCTAATTAATTGCCTCTCAGTTAAGCCACCAAGATTCCATTCATAAATATCATCTCCGCTATAAGACGTATTAGTCTGATTCCAATCCCTAAAAGATTCAATCTTCCATACAGTCAATAAGTTATATGAAATTCTTATATATTTCGGTTGGTTTTCCTATATTAACTTATAGGTCTGTATGGTCGCGTGAATTACCGCCGGCCCTCAGATCCTGTAGACTGGCATCAGAGCCTAGGAACTTTAGTGGTTATTATGTAATAGATCTAAACTTTTCAGCATAGATATGAATTTTCTACTCATGAAAATGGGTGATGTGAGTACTAAGAGTACTTGTCTTAAAGAGGTAGATATACCTCAAAACCTTGACTTGTTAAACAAGTGGACTATTCCAAAGTTTGATATCAAAACCATTTATGATTATGGTTGGATTGATAAAGTTCTTTCTAAATAAATAATAAAGACGACTGAACAGTCTTTGGCATTAAATTCATCAGAACAGATGATTCAATTATTAAATAAATGCGATATTGATTTATGTAAACTCCATTATAAATTTATCCATAATGGAATGGTTCAGATTACTTTTAAACCATTAACTCTTAAAGGGTTACTCGAGACATTTTTAGCAGCTCATAGGGATGCTAGAAATCTGAATTTTGGACAATCTTTAATGGGTACGATTGAATCCACAGTGGCCTATGGTCCAGTTTATTTCAATACTCAGCCAAATTTACAATTAGCTTTGACTGATGCAAATATACTTGATGCTTTGACATTAAATGTGAAAATGCATGGTTATAATTATGCGCCTAGATCTGAACTATAATTAACCGAAATATATAAGAATTTTTATCAAATTATATGAAATTCTTATATGAAATTTACAATGCATGATGTGATCTTTTAAGGTGCTTGAAAGATCACATCAATATAATAGTGGTAACATTGTTAAAACTATTTACCCTCCCAAGCTCCTTTTATATTGTCGAATAATATGGGTACATTTTCTGCATTTAAAAAATTCATAGATAATGAAGTTGCTAAGGTAACTATTATAGAAATTAATAATTTGATTTCTCAAAATAATTATTTGAGCTTATATGTGAAAGTTTTAGGAGAACATATTTCCTCTCTCCATAAGAAACTCAATGAGTTAACTGATTTGATAAAGAAACTGAGTATTAGCCTAAATTCTACTGATATTGCTTCCTATTTCGAAAGCAAGACAGGAAATGTGAAAATTAAAATCGGTATTCAATGACCCCCTGATATTGAGGGATTTAAATTTAAATCACCTTTACATGATTTAGAACAACTTTTTAATAAAAAACTTTCTGGTCTAAATACTAGACCCATTGATGTTTCTAACTCCTTTGCTGATAGTCTAGAAACCACTCCTGATTTAAAAAATTAGACTAAATCAGAGCTTAATAATCTCAAAGGAATAATTAGAAAATAGTCGAGTAAGAATCACAGATATGCCGATTCACCTCGCATGCAAACTTATTACTATCCGTGACCCACTCCTCAAGATGTTTTGATAAAGGAAAGGGATTAGAATCAGACTAATACGTCTTATAGCGAAGATGATATTTATGAATGGAATCTTGATGGATTAACTGAGAGACAATTAACGATCCTCGTACACCGCATGATGATGTATTCAATGGTGTACAAAGCCACTGGTAATGTAAATAATAGAACATATAAAGTTATCTGTAAAATGATAGTTGTTGGTTTTACTGGCCAACTTCGTGGCTGGTGGGACAATTATTTGACTCGAGATAAAAGAGAGTCAATCTTTAATGCTATAGCTACTACTCAAGGGACTGATAATCTTGAAAGAACCCTCCCTACAAATAGGGAAGATGCTGTTTATACGCTCGTTCTTAAAATTTTAGAACACTTTAATGGTAGATTTACCAACCAATATATAAATATTCATACTCTCTTAAATGGGCTTAGATGTAATACCCTAGGATAATTTAGATGGTATAAAGACACCTTTTTAAGTAGGGTTATGGAATTACCCAAAAATAGTTATGAACATTGGAAGGCCAAGTTTATAGACGGACTTCCTCCTTTATTTACCGAAAGGGTTAGAAAAGCTCTTAAAGGATCCTATGGTGAAATTCCTTGGGGAAACTATATCTATGGTCATTTGATAGCAGCTTGTACACAAAAAGGGTTAAACCTGTGTAATGAGTTAAAATTGACTAGACAAATTAAGCTTGATAAGCTTAGAGAAAAATCTCAGATAAGAGATTTTTGTACCCAATTTGGTATATCTAAACCCGCTTCCACTTCTAGGAAGAAAGAAAATAGATATTCAAAAAATGACCAGCCTTATAGAAAATGGAGAACTAGATACAGGCCTAAAGAAGAACGTGAAACTAAAAAAACCTATAGGAAATCTACTAGATTTTCCAAAAATAGGTCTAAGTGAGTCTTGCTAAGATTATATGTTATTGATGTGGTAATTTTGGGCATATTTCTCCAAATTGTAAGCTCCAGAATCTTAAATCTTTAGGTTTTGTTGATGATGTGTATGATCAAGTTTATGGTTTATTATACATCTCAGGTTTGAAATCTGATTATAATACTGAATCTGAATCAGAAAATGATATTGAATTGCCTGATTCTCCGGATAATGATAATGTTAATAATTGTTCCGATTTCCAACGTGATACCTTCACTTGTGATGACACATTTTATAATTTAAAATCTCAGTTTGAAGAGTTAAATGTTCAAACTATTACTTCTGAAAAATATGTTAGAACTTCTGAAAGAAGTTTCGGATGAGAAAAAACGTGAAAAGATTATTAACTTGTCTACTAGTTCAAAACTTAGTACTTCTAAACATGCTGGTAGCAATACCTTTACTCCTAAAATTGTTGATAGCAATAATTTTAGGACTTTTTCTTTAATAGAAGTTAATAGACGACTTGCTATAAGTTATACTCCAGGAAAAAATACTTCTTTTGATGATTTAAAAATTGAAGTTGAAAACTTGAAAAAGGAGATTAAATCTCTTAAACAAAATCAAATGATTTGTGATCACAGAATTTCGCAAATCGAGAAAGATATTTCTCATACTAAAAATCCGAAAGGCAAAGAAAAGATTTCTAAAGAAAATGATAATATTGATGATATTCAAAATACCCTTGACTTGAAAAATGATTAATTTTTAGGTATGATGCAAATTGTTACTGCCCATAAATGGTATATTAAATGTACTATTTTGATTAATAATCATTTCTCTGTAACTAATATTGCTATGATTGATAGTGGCATAGATGTTAGTTGCATACAAGAAGGATTAATTCCCACAAGATATTTTCAAAAAACTACTCATATAGTTAAATCTGCATCTAGACATGCTCTTGATATAGAGTATAAATTGCCTAATACTCACATTTGCCAAAATGAAGTGTGTATTACACATTTTTTCTTTTTGGTGAAAAATCAGTTATACCCTCTAATTAAACTTGGAACTCCTTTTATAAATTTTGTTTATCCTTATACTCATATTAATGCAAAAGGATTTACTGCTACATACAAGAGTAAAGAGATATCTTATTCTTTTGTTACAGATCCGGTAACTAGGGATATAAATAATTTAATTGATATGAAGCAAAGACATTATTTTTTTACAGCTTGAATTACTTAGCATGAATATTTGTGATACAATAAAATCTGCTAAAGTACAGGAAAAAATAAATTAATTTCTGAACAAATGGCTGTTGATATTTGTGCTGATCACCCTAGTGATTTTTGGAATCGGAAAAGGCATATTGTTACTCTTCCCTATGATGATAATTTATGTGAGGATAATATCCCAACAAAATTGAGACCTTGTTAAATGAATGCGGAATTAGTTGAATTCTACAAAAAAGAGATTGATAATCTGTTACAAAAGTGTTTGATAAAACCTTCAAAATTTCCTTGGTCATGTACTGCTTGTTATGTTAATAACGCAACATAAAAGAAACTTGGTGTTTTCAGGTTGGTAATAAATTACAAATCTCTGAATAAATATTTAAAATGGATTAGGTATCCTATCCCAAATAAAAAATATTTATTATCCCGATTCTACGATGCCAATATATTTTCTAAATTTGATTTAAAATCTGGATATTGAAAAATTCAAATTTTCAAAGAGCATACTTATAGAACTAGTTTTAATGTTCCGTTTGGACAATATGAATGAAATTTCATGCCTTTTGGTTTAAAAAATACCCCATCAGAATTTTAGAAAATAATGAATGATATATTTAATCCTTATATGGATTTCATCATCATTTATATTGATGACATTCTGGTGTTTTCTAAAATATTTGAATTACATATCAAGCATCTTGATATTTTAAAGAAAATTGTGATATAGAATGGCTTGGTGATATCTAAATAAAAAATGAGTTTATTTCAAACAAATGTTAGATTCTTAGGACATAATATTTGTCAAGGGAAGATTACTCCTATCCAATGATCCATTGATTTTGCTTCTAAATTTCCTTATGTTATAACTGACAGGACTCAATTACAGAGATTTTTGGGAAGCCTGAATTATATTTCCCCCTTTTATGTGAATTTATCTCGCGTTTTAGCCCTATTATACGATAGGCTAAAAAAAGATTATAAAGTCTCTTGGCTTGATAATCTAACCAATATTGTTAAACGCATTAAACAACGTGTTGACTCTTTACCCTATTTAACTTTAGCCAATCCTTCTTGGTAAAAGATTATTGAGACTGATGCGTCGAATATTGGTTATGGAGGAATACTGAAATAAGTTAATCCCCATGATAAAACTGAATGCTTAATAAGATTTCATTCAGGTAAATAGACTGATAGTCAGAAAGAATATGCTATGGTAGCTCATGAAATGCTAACCATTGTTAAATGTGTTCTAAAATTTCAGGATGATCTTTATAATCAAAAGTTTTTGATAAAAACTGATGCTCAATCTGTAAAATATATGTTTGATAAAAATTTTAAACATGATACTTCAAAATTAATACTTGCAAGGTGGCAAGCTCAGTTAGCCCCCTTTGATTTTGAAATTCAATTTAAAAAACGAATTGATAATTCCCGCCTTGATTTCATATCTAGGGAATATTTAAATTAAAAATCAATTTCATCTCATTTAATAGATCTCCTTGTGGTGACCTTAGATTTAACAAAATTAGTTTCCACTAATATAGTCTGATGTGATATATCGTATAACCAACATCAAGGATTCAAAGTAGTTAATAATCTATAATAAATTCTGTATGATAGATAAATCAGTTCAGATCCAAGCGCATAATTATAACCATGCGTTTTCACATTTAATGTCAAAACATCAAGTATATTTGCATCAGTCAAAGCTAATTATAAATTTGGCTGAGTATTGAAATAAACTAGACCATACACCACGGTGGATTCTATCGTACCCATTAAAGATTGTCTAAAATTCAGATTTCTAGCATCCCTAAGAGCTGCTAAAAATTTCTCGGGTAATCCTTTAAGAGTTAATGGATTAAAATCAATCTGAACAATTTCAATATGCATAAAGTTATAATGATTTTTGTATAAATCAATATCACGTTTATTTAACAGTCAAATCGTCTGTTCTGATGAATTTAATGCCAAAGACTGTTCATTCGTCTTTATTATTTGTTTAGAAAGAACTTTATCAAACCAACTATAGTAAAAAATGGTTTTAATATCAACCTTTGGAATAGTCCACTTGTTTAGCAAGTCAAAGTTTTGAGGTATATCTACCTGTTCAAGCTGAGTACTCTTAGTACTCACATCTCCCATTTCCATGAGTAGAAAATTTATATCTTTGCTGAAAAGTTCAGATCTATTACATAATAACCACACAAGTTTCTAGTCTCTGATACCAGTCTACAGGATTCGAGGGCTGGCGGTAATCTGCGTGGCTATCCAGACCTATAAGTTAATATCGAAAAACCAATCAAAATATATAATAATTTCATATAGCTTATTGAATGTATGGAAGATTGAATCTTTTTACTCTAGAAAGGGGCCTGTCAGAAGTTAATACATACTTTAGTTGAGCCCATGTGAATAGCGATTCTAACCGTGAAAAGAGGCACCCCTTTTTTCATCTTTAACGGGCTTAAAAGTCATGGCTTGCTTGACGTAGTAACTAAGACAAAGCAAATAAATCACTATTTTAAAGGTAATTCCATTATATAGAGACATTCAAAATCTCATAATTGATAAAATCATCAATTATATGATTAAAGAAGAATTTTCTGTCTTCAATTATGAAGAAATTAGAGATATTGATTGGTATGATTTGGAAATATCTGATTAATTGTCCTCGTTGCTGTATGGCTACTGACCCACCATGGTAAATAGTCAGAGAAAAATGACAAGGTAGATTAGGTGGAAGATCAGCCTCCGGAGGAAGGGGAAGATCATCCCCAATAATCAAATCATATTTAGGATCGTCATACGGATCCTCGTCTAATTCCCGAGTTATACAAATGGGAATAGGAGTTTGATAAACTCCAAAGCACCAAAAATAGGTGAATCTTCATCATCACAGTCGATCCATCTGGATGATATTCTAGAAGACAGCCCGTTATACGAGTAATTGCAAGCCTATCTGGCAGCACAAAAGAATGATATGTTTGTTTTGATTGCGAAAGAAAAGGACAATGATGATATCAAGTCCTATAAACAAATTGAAAATAAAGAAATGATATTTTTTGTTGAAAACTCAGAGATTCAGAGATAAAATAGACCGTGGGAGATACTCCATAAATATTTAATAAATAATTTATATTTTCTGGATAAGTCATACAAAACCCGAACTTATTAAGAAATAATTCTCATTACCATAGGGAGTGCATAATTTGAACATTTCTCTGGGAACAACAGTGAAGAGAACGTTTATAACTTCTCTAAAATTGTTATTAAATGGGTCATATCCATAGAAGATTGGGGAGTGACCTCAATGACTGAGAAACAAATATTGCTTAAAGGTTCCAAGATCAATTTCACTTATTGGGACTACATTAAAGATTTCTCTAAAGATCTTTATTATAATAATGATAGACATAAGCATACTTAGTTTATGAAGATATGCGCAGAACCTAACCTTAGCTGGTTTATAGATTGGTGGTCTTATCATGGTCCGACCGTCTAGATATTGCCTGATCTATTCCTCAAGTTCTACAAAGAATGGACCAAAGTATCCCCTCATCTGAACGAATTATATCATGCAGATCATATCATTAATTTAGATAAAATTGATCAAATGTACTTCTTTATTGAATTTTCTATTCCTTATATTCATAAATGGACTCCAGAACTAAGATTCACTAAAAAACAAATTCCTTGTTTATATATGGTATTTTACAATAATTTTTGGGATAAACTGATGCGCAAGGATCCCAAAACAAAAATATTGTATGGACAAGAACTCCTGGATACTATTAGAAAGGTGATTCAGGAATATTATATAGCCCCTCAAAAAGATATTATCGAGGATAAATCATTAAAGCATATTGCTAGAAGAATCTCTGTAATTGAGTCCTGTCAGTTATAACATCAGCAAATTTAGAAGCAAAATCAATAGATCTTTTGATGGGAGTAATCTTCCTTTGACAAATATTATGTCCTATGAATCTAACATTTGTTTGAAATAAAATTATTTTTGATTTAGCTATCACCAAACCATTCTGTATCACAATTTTCTTAAAAATATCAAGATGCTTGATATGTAATTCAAATATTTTAGAAAACACAAGAATTTCATCAATATAAACGATGATGAAATCTATATAAGGATTAAATATATTATTCATTATTTTCTGAAATTCTGATGGGGCATTTTTTAAACCAAAAGGCATGACATTTCATTCATATTGCTCAAACGGAACATTAACAGCAGTTCTATAAGTATGCTCTTTGAAAATTTGAATTTGCCAATATCCAGATTTTAAATCAAATTTAGAAAATATATTGGTATCGTATAATCGGGATAATAAATCTTTTTTATTTGGAATAGGATACCTAATTTATTTTAAATATTTATTCAGAGGTTTGTAATTTATTACCAACCTGGGAACACCACGTTCCTTTTCTGCTGTGTTATTAACATAAAAAGCAGTACATGACCAAAGAGATTTTGAAGGTTTTATCAAACCCTTTTGTAACAGATTATCAATCTCTTTTTTGTAGAATTCAACTAATTCAGCATTCATTTAACAAGGTCGCGATTTTGTTGGGATATTATCCTCATAGAAATTATCATCATAAGGAAGAGTAACAATATGCCTTTTGTAATTCCAAAAAGAACTGGGGTGATCAACACAAATATCAACAACCATTTTTTCTGAAATTGATTTAATTTTTTCCTGTAGCTTAGCAGATTTCATCGTATCACAAATATTCATACTAAGTAATTCAAGATGTAAAAAATTAATAAGTCTTTGCTTCATATCAATTAAAGCATTTATATCCCTAGTTACCGGATCTGTAACAAAAGAATAAGATATCTCTTTATTCTTGTAAGTAGCAGTAAATCCTTTTGCATCAATATGAGTATAAGGATAAATAACATTTATAAAAGGAGTTTCAAGTATAATAAGAGGGTATAAATAATTTTTTACTAAAAAGAAAAAAATGTGGAATGCACACTTTCCTATGGTCATTTGATAGCAGCTTGTACACAAGAAGGGTTAAACTTGTTTAATGAGTTAAAATTGACTAGACAAATTAATGGGTCTAATATTTAGACCAGAAATCTTTAGTCAAGGTTTTGAGGTATATCTACCTCTTCAAGATGAGTACTCTTAGTACTCACATCTCCCATTTTCATGAGTAGAAAATTCATATCTATGCTGAAAAGTTCTGATCTACCAAATTGGGTACAGAAATCTCCTAGGTGATACCGCACTTGTGATGCCGCATTTTATAATTTGCAATCCCAGTTTGATGATTTAAATGTTCAAACCATTACTTCTGAAAATGTGTTAGAACTTTTGAACGAAGTTTCAGATGAGAAATTACGTGAAAAGATTATTAACTTGTCTACTAGTTCAAAACCTAGTACTTCTAAACATGCTGATAGCAATACCTTTACTCCTAAAATTGCTAATAGCACTAATTTTATGCCTTAATCCTTAGCGGAAGTTAATAGACGACTTGATGTTAGTTATACTCATGGAAAAGATACTTTTTTTGATGATTTAAAAATTGAAGTTGAAAAAATAAAAAGGAGATTAAATCTCTTAAACAAAATCAAATAATTTGTGATCACAGAATTTTACAAATCGAGAAAAATATTTCTCAAACTGAAAATTCTAAAGGGAAAGAAAAGATTTCTGAAGAAAATGATAATATTGATGATATTCAAAATACCCTTGACTTGAAAAATGATTATTTTTTAGGTATAATGCAAATTGTTACTGCCTATAAATAGTATATCAAATGTACTATTTTGATTAATAATCATTTCTCCGTAACTAATATTGCTATGGTTGATAGTGGCGTAGATGTTAGTTGCATACAAGAAGGATTAATTCCCACAAGATATTTTCAAAAAACTACTCATATAGTTAAATCGGCACCTGGACATGCTCTTGATATAGAGTATAAATTGCCTAATACTCATATTTTCCAAAATAAAGTGTGCATTCCACATTTTTTTTTGGTAAAAAATCAGTTATACCCTCCAATTATACTCGGAACTCCCTTTATAAATGTCGTTATCCTTATACTCATATTGATGCAAAAAGATTTACTACTACTTATAAGAATAAAAATATATCTTATTCTTTTGTTACAGATCCGGTAACTAGGAATATAAATGCTTTAATTGATATGAAGCAAAGACATATTAATTTTTTACAACTTGAATTACTTAGCATGAATATTTATGATACAATGAAATCTACTAAGGTACAGGAAAAAATTAAATTGATTTTAGAATAAATGGTTGTTGATATTTATGCTGATCACCCCAGTGCTTTTTGGAATCGCAAAAGGCATATTGTTACTCTTCCTTATGATGATAATTTCTATGAGGATAATATCCCAACAAAATCACGACCTTGTAAAATGAATGCTGAATTAGTTGAATTCCGCAAAAAAGAGATTGATAATCTGTTACAAAAGGGTTTGATAAAACCTTCAAAATCTCCTTGGTCATGTACTATTTTTTATGTTAATAACGCAGCAGAAAAGGAACATGGTGTTCCCAGGTTGGTAATAAATCACAAACCTCTGAATAAATATTTAAAATGGATTAGGTATCCTATTCCAAATAAAAAAGATTTATCATCCCGGTTATACGATGCCAATATATTTTATAAATTTGATTTAAAATCTGGATATTGGCAAATTCAAATTTTCAAAGAGCATACTTATAGAACTTCTTTTAATGTTCCGTTTGGGCAATATGAATGGAATGTCATGCCTTTTGGTTTAAAAAATGCCCCATCAGAATTTCAGAAAATAATGAATGATATATTTAATCCTTATCGGGATTTTATCATCGTTTATATTGATGACAGTCTTGTGTTTTCTAAAACATTTGCATTACATATCAAGCATCTTGATATTTTTAAAAAAATTGTGATGCAAAATGGTTTGGTGATATCTAAACCAAAAATGCGTTTATTTCAAACAAATGTTAGATTCTTAGGACATAATATTTGTCAAAGGGAAGATTACTCCCATCCAAAGATCCATTGATTTTGCTTCTAAATTTCCTGATGTTATAACTGACAGGACTCAATTATCGAGATTTTTGGGAAGCCTGAGTTATAGTTCCCCCTTTTATATGAATTTATCTCGCGATTTAGCCCCATTCTAGGATAGGCTAAAAAAAGATTATAAAGTCTCTTGGAATAATAATCTCACCAATATTGTTAAATGTATTAAAAAGTGTGTTGAATCTTTATGTTGTTTAACTTTAGCCAATCCTTCTTGGTAAAAAATTATTGAGACTGGTGCGTCGAATATTGGTTATGGAGCAATACTGAAACAAATTAATCCCCAAGATAAAACTGAATGATTAATATGATTTCATTCAGGTAAATGGACAGATAGTCAGAAAAAAATATGCTACTGTAGCTCATGAAATGCTAATCATTGTTAAATATGTTCTAAAATTGTAAGAACGAGTGTATAAACAACATCTTCCCTATTTGCAGGGAGGATTCTTCCTAGATTATCAGTCCCTTGATTAGTAGCTATAGGATAAAAGATTGACTCTCTTTTATCTTGAGTCAAATAATTGTCCCACCAGCCACGAAGTTAGCCAGTAAAACCAACAATTATCATTTTACAAATAACTTTATCTGTTCTATTATTTTCATTACCAGTGGCTTTGCACACTATTGAATATATCATCATGCAGTGTACAAGGATCGTTAATTTCCTCTTAGTTAAGAGATCAAGATTTCATTCATAAATATCATCTCTGCTATAAGACATATTAGTCTGATTTCATTCCCTTTTCTCTATCAGAACATCATAAGGAGTGGGCCACGGATAGTAATAAGTTTGCATGCGAGGTGAATCGACATATCTGTGATTCTTACCCAGCTATTTTCTAATTATTCCTTTGAGCTTATTAAGCTCTGATGTAGTCTGATTTTTCAAATCAGGAGTGGTTTCTAGACTACCAGCAAAGGCATTAGACAAATCAATGGGTCTAATATTTAAACTAGAAAGCTTTTTATCAAGAAGGTGTTCTAAATCATGTAAAGGTGATTTAAATTTAAATTCCTCAATATTAGGGGGTCGTTGAATACCAATTTTAGTCGTCAAATCTCCTTTCTTTCTTTTGAAAGAGGAAGGAATATCAGTATAATTTAGGAAAATACTCAGTTTCTTTATTAAATAAATTAACTCATCGAGTTTCTTATCAAGAGAGGAAATATGTTCTCCAAAAACTTTCACATATAAGCTCAAATAATTATTTTGAGAAATCAAATTATTAATTTCTACAACAATTACCTTACAGAAAATGTAATACCCATATTATTCGGCAATATAAAAGGAGCTTGGGGAGGGTAAACAGTTTTAACAATGTTACCATTATTATCTTGATATGATCTTTCAAGCACCTTAACATATAATGGCAAATAGGTGGTTATAAATCAAGGTACAAAGTACATAATTTGATTATGCAATGCACAAGTTTCATAAAATTCTTGAGAAATATTATTCATCTCTTCAGGACTATAAGTCTAAAAAAATCAAGTTCTAAACTGGTTCCATTTTTCATTAAAAAAAATTCTTTTTTTATTTAATTTCTTGCCTGGGATCCAGGACTAAAATTAATTTGGTGCGAAATCTTTAATTATCATTTGGACCAAAGTTCATTTCAGAAGCAGTAGGAATATCTCTATCAGAGATATTATCATTATCTTGAACAATATTTATTCGCGGATTGACTTTGACTTTCTCTACAAATCTTGTAGAAGTTGAGTGAATTGTGTGCAAAGAAGATGCACGACTTTAAGCACCGTATAACGGTTCTATAGTAGAAATGTGATGCATAGCAGGCAACAATTTAGGCACGGACAAAGAATGTTTGTTATAAACTGTAGAGCTTACATCATATTGAATACAAATCCTACCATTCGGATTTTGAGTCACGTACGATAATTCACTATTAGCTAAATCATCAGTGACTTGATTCGGAGATATAACTGAGTTTAAGATCCATGTAGCGGAAAAATCAATCTCATCCCATTTAATAGGTCTCCTTATGGTGACCTTAGATTTAGCAAAATTAGTTTCGACTAATATAGTCTGATCAGATGTACCGTATAACCTACATCAAGGATTAAAGGTAGTTAATAATCTATAATAAATTCTGTATGACAGACAAATCAGTTTAGATCCAGGCGTATAATTATAACCATGCGTTTTCATATTTAATGTCAAAGCATCAAGTATATTTGCATCAGTCAAAGCTAATTGTAAATTTATCTGAGTATTGAAATAAACTGGACGATAGGCCAGGGTGGATTCAATCGTACTCATTAAAGATTGTCTAAAATTAAGATTTCTATCCTCCCTAAGAGCTACTAAAAATGTCTCGAGTAACCCTGTAAGAGTTAATGGGTTAAAAGAAATCTGAACCATTCCTATATGCATAAAGTTATAATGATTTTTTATATAAATCAATATTGCGTTTATTTAAAAATTGAATTATCTGTTCTAACGAATTTAATACCAAAGACTGTTCAGTCGTCTTTATTATTTATTTAGAAAGAACTTTATCAAACCAACCATAATAATAAATGGTTTTAATATCAACCTCTGGAATAGTCCACTTGTTTAACAAGTCAAGGTTTTGAGGTATATCTACCTCTTCAAGCCGGGCACTCTTAGTACTCACATCTCCTATTTCCACGAGTTGAAAATTCATATCTATGCTGAAAAGTTCAGATCTATTACATAATAACTGCAAAAGTTCCTAGGCTTTGATACCAGTCTACAAGATCTGAGGGCTGGCGGTAATCCGCGCAGCCATCCAGACGTATAAGTTAATATCGAAAAACCAATCAAAATATATGAGAATTTCATATAGCTTATTGATTGTACAGAAGATTGAATCTTTTTACCCGAGAAAGAGGCCTGTTAGATGTTAATACATACTTTAGTTGAGCCCATGTGTCTAGCGATTCTAACCGTGAAAAGAGGAGGCCCCTTTTCATCTTTAATGAGCTTAAATGTCACGGCTTGCTAGACGTAGTCACTAAGACAAAGCCAAAAAAAGCAGTACTAACTTTGACTGTACCATCTTCTTGGAATAAAGCCAAGAGACTATAGAAAAATTCTTTTATATTTTGATAGAGTCTAGATCTTTCATGGTTATTATATAAAAGAAATTAGATCTTCATCATAGATATGAAAAATATCTAGTCAGACATAGTCACGGGCGGAGAGAGAGGGAGAGAGTAAATAATTACAAATAAAATAAAATCCCTTTAATGGTCGGATGCAAGGATAGAATAGTAATAACGACAAACTTTTACTCCACACTTGAGATTATTTTAAAGAGTGAAGAGAGCAGTCTAAGATAGAGAGAGAAATGAAAAATAAAAGATAAAAAGATGAATTTTTTTTGCCTTCCCTAACATATGAAGGCATCTATTTATAGGAAGAAAAAGATATCTACAAATAGTATTATTGGTCCCATATCCGGGTCCTATGTACAATGGATCTACTGTGTAGGAATAGTACTAAGGGTCCCACATCCGGGTCCTGTGCACATTAAATATACTGTGTATTACACTTTATTTTTTACATTTAATTTTCTAAGAAATTCTTTAGTTCTTGCAATTGCTTCATCAGATAGTGGTTTATCTGAAAAAATAGGCTGAGAATCCTGAACTTCTTCACCGGTGATATCATCACAGGTTATGCTCTTCATGGAAGTATCTGACTTATCATGATTATCAACTAATTTCATTATATTTCTTCAAACTTCCTCCAAATATTTTTCAATCATCTCAATCCAATCTCCGTCATGGACAGAGATTCTTCTAGTAATATGCTTTAATGATTTATCCCCGATAATATCTTTTCAAGTGGCTCTATAATATTCTTGAATCGCCTTTCTAATAGTATCCAGGAGTTCTTGTCCATACAATATTTTTGTTTTGGGATCCTTGCACACCAGTTTGTCCCAAAAATTATTATAAAATACCCTATATAAACAAGGGATTTGTTCTTTAGTGAAACCTAGTTCTGGAGGCTATTTATGAATCCAGGGAATAGAAAATTCAATAAAGAAGTACATTTGATCAATTTTATCTAAATTATAGATATGATGTGCATGATATAATTCTTTTTGATACGGGGATACTTTGGTCCATTATTTGTATAACTTGAGAAATGGATCAGGCAATATTTGGATGGTCGGACCATGATAAGACCACCAATCTATAAACCAGTTAGGGATAGGTTCTACAAATATCTTTGTGCATATCTTTATAAACCAAGTATTCTTATGTCTGTCGTTATTATAATAAAGAGCTTTAGAGAAAGTTTTAATGTAGTTCCAATAAGTGAAATTGATCTTGGAACCTTTAAGCAATATGTGCTTCTCAGTCATTGAGGTCACTCCCCAATCTTCTATGGATATGATACATTTAATAACAACTTTAGAGTAGTTAGAAACGTTCTCTTCACTATTGTACCCAGAGAAAGTTCAAATTCTGTACTCCCTATGGTAATGAGAATCGTTTTATAATAAGTGCGGGTTTTGTATGACTTATCCGAAAAATATAAATTATATATCAAATATTTGTGGAGTATCTCCCACGGTCTATTTTTCCTCTGAATCTCAGAGTTTTCGACAAAAAATATCATTTCTTTATTTTCAATTTGTTCAGAGGACTTAATATCATCATTGTCCTTTTCCTTCATAATCGAAACAAACGTATCATTCTTTTGTGCTGCCAGATAGGATTGCAATTGCTCGTATAATGGGTTGTGTTCTGGAATATCATCCAGATGGATCGACTATGATGATGAATATTCACCTGTTTGCGGTACTTTGGAGTTTATCAAACTCCTATTTCTCATTTGTATAACATGGGAATTGGACGAAGATCCGTATGACGATCTAAAATATGATCTGATTGTTGGGGATGATCTTTCTCCTGATCTACCTTGTCCTTTTCCTCTGGCTATTTGCTATAGTGGGTCAGTAGCTATACTGCAAAGAGGACATTTAATCAGATATTTTCAAATCTTACCAATCAATATCTCTAATTTCTTCATAATTGAAGATAGAAAATTCTTCTTCAATCATATCATTGATGATTTTATCAATTATGAGATTTTGAATGTCTTTATATAATGGAATTACCTTTAAAATGGTGATCAAAGTTTTTTCAGGAAGAAAAGATGTATAAAAATTCATTTTTAATTAAGATATTCCCTAGATAAGAAATCAGGGAGGGAATTATCAATTCCTTTTTTATATTGAATTTTAAAATCAAAGGGGGCTAACTGAGCATGCCACCTTACACATTAATTTTGAAGCATCATGTTTAAAATCTTTATCAAACTTATATTTTATAGATTGAGCATCAGTTTTTATCAAAAACTTTTGATTATAAAGATTATCCTAAAATTTTAGAACATATTTAACAATGGTTAGCATTTCATGAGCTACCGTAGCATATTTTTTCTGACTATCAGTCCATTCTTTTCACGATTAGAATCGCTAGACACATGGGCTCAACTGAAGTATGTATTAACTTCTGACAGGCCCCTTGATCAGGTAAAAAGATTAAATCTTCCATACAGTCAATAAGCTATATGAAATTCTTATATATTTCAGTTGTTTTTTCGATATTAAATTATAGGTCTGGATGGTCACGCAGATTACCATCAGCCCGGGTCGTGGATAGTAATAAGTTTGCATGCGAGGTGAATAGGCATATCTGTGATTCTTACCTGACTGTTTTCTAATTATTCCTTTGAGCTTATTAAGCTCTGATTTAGTCTAATTTTTTAAATCAGAGTGGTTTCTGGACTATCAGCAAAGGCATTAGACAAATCAACGGGCCTAATATTTATAGTAGAAAGCTTTTTATCAAGAAGCTGTTCTAAATCATGTAAAGGTGATTTAAATTTAAATCCCTCAATATTAGGGGGTTGTTGAATACCAGTTTTAGTCATCAAATCTCCTATCTTGCTTTCTAAATAAGAAGCAATATCAGTAGAATTTGGGCTAATATTCAGTTTTTTTATCAAAAAAATTAAATCATCGAGTTTCTTATCAAGAGAGGAAATATGTTCTCATAAAACTTTCACATATAAGCTCAAATAATAATTTTGAGAAATCAAATTATTAATTTCTGCAATAGTTACCTTAGCAACATCATTATCAATGAATTTTTGAAATGCAGAAAATGTAATACCCGTATTATTCGGCAATATAAAAGGAGCTTGCGGAGGGTAAACAGTTTTAACAATGTTACCACTATTAGCTTGATATGATCTTTCTAGCACCTTAACATATAATGGAAAATAAGTGGTTATAAACCAAGGTACAAAGAACATAATTTGATTATGCAATGCACAAGTTTCATAAAATTCTTTAGAAATATTATTCATCTCTTTAGGACTATAACTCCCTTGTTTATATAGGGTATTTTATAATAATTTTTGGGACAAACTGATGTGCAAGGATCCCCCCAAAAAATATTGTATGGACAAGAACACCTGGATACTATTAGAAAGGCGATTCAGGAATATTCTATAGCCCCTCGAAAAGATATCATCGAGGACAAATAATTAAAACATATTGCTAGAAGAATCTCTATCCATGACAGAGATAGGATCGGGATGATTGAAAAATATTTGGAAGAAGTTCAAAGAAATTTGATGAAATCAGTTGATAATCATGATAAGTCAGATACTTCCATGAAGAGAATAACCAGCGACAATATCACCATCAAAGAAGATCAGGATTCTCTTCCTGTTTCTTCAGATAAACCGCTATCTGATGAATCCATTGCAAGAACTGAAGAATTTCTTACAAAATTGAAAGGAAAAAATAAAATGTAATACACACAGTATATTTACTGTGCACAGAGACCTATTAAATGGGATGCGATTGAATTTCCCACTACATGGACCTTAAACTCAGTTATATCTCCAAATCAAGTCTCTGCTGATTTAACTAATAGTGAATTATCACATGTGACTCAAAATTCGAGTGTTAGGATTTGTATTCAATTGGATGCAAGCTCTACTATTTATAACAAACATTCTTTGTCCATGCCTAATTTGTTGCCTTCTATACATCATATTTCTCCTATAGAACCATTATACAGTCCAGCTAGAGGTCGTGCAGCTTCTTTGCACACAATTGACTCAACTTCTAAAAGATTTGTAGAGAAAGTCAAAGTCAATCCGCGAATAAATATTGTTCAAGCTAATGATAATATCTCTGATAGAGATATTCCTACTGCTTCTGAAATGAACTTCGGTCCAAATGATTTTTAAATATTTTGCACCAAAGTAATTTTAGTCCTGGATCCTAGGCAAGAAATTAAATAAAAAAAGAATTTTTTTAATGAAAAATGGAACCAGTTTAGAACTTATTTTTTTGAGACATATAGTCCTGAAGAGATGAATAATATTTCTCAAGAATTTTATGAAACTTGTGCATTGCATAATCAAATTATGTGCTTTGTACCTTGGTTTATAACTGTAATACCCCAAACTTTCTTTAAGTCAAATCTAGTATCTAGAAGATTTAATGATGACTTGTTAAATGATTAATGTTTAAATGAGATAGAATTTCACCAATTTTGAATCTTTATAATGTGTGAAATTGAATTAGCTTTCCAATGATACTAATTTTGTCCAAATCCAGTATCGGAGTAAAAGGTTATGGACATTATATAGAGATCTGTCAGAACTTCCCAAAAGCGACGGTCAGGCCAACAGACCGTCGAGCTAGCGATAGACCATCGACCAAGACGTCGCAACTAAGGTAGTGAACCCGACTTTTGGTCAAGTGCGATGTCCAGGACCGACGAACCATCGAGCTAGCGATGGACCATCGTCCAAACTATCACAGACGAGGCAGAAAGTTCAGGTTCTGGCCAAGTGCGATGGTCAGGACCGATGGATCGTCAAGCCAGTGACGGACCATCGCCCAAACGTCAACACTTTCGATCAACAATTTTAAGCCGGTTTAAAAAAGGGTATTTGGGTCTTTTTCCACCAATTTTAACCCCTAATTATACCAGACCAGAGCTCATAACTTTATGATTCATCTATAACACCAAATTAGGGTTTCACTCAAAGATAAATCCCCAAGAACAAGAATTCCTAGTTGTTTAATTCCAAGTCAAGAATTTAAGCTTTCCTCCACCAATCTTTAAGAAATCATCAACCCAGGTATGTCAAGTGTTGATTCATGGGTTCCTTTCACCCATGAAGCTCAAGAAACCCTATTTGAAATATAAAATTTGGATTCCATGGTATGAATTGAATTATATCCATATTTATGTTGTTGTTTGATTTCCAAGTTGAAGTCTTTAATGACTATCATGAAAATATGTTAGCATGTGCTTGAATTTCTTGCATTGGAAGTGTAAAATATTGCCATGATGTATTATTTCAATATTCATGCCTAAGCCTAAAGATATCCATGCAAGGTGTTTGTTAAAATGCCTAAGAGAATAGGAATTATGCCTTATGACTCATTTGTGACCCAAATTGGTGAATGCATATTTCTCCCTTATGTTTGATATGACTCCCACGTTATTGTTATGCTTTGTAATGGATTGACGTAATGCTCATGATATTAGGCCTATGAAATTATAATATGTTTACATGTATTCCTATACATGTGTAAGCTTATAACATGCGAATACTTTATGTAAATCCCCAATGATTGTACTATGAATTGTTGACTATGGTCATGTGTCAAGAAGTGTCATATCTTGTCAGTTTCATGCTATTGAGTCCTATGGGTACTGGTACCCAACAATTTAGTTGTGTGACTAGAGCCAGGGTCATGTTTTCCAGATACTCTCAGTCAAGCCATGATTCATAGAACTCAGTCAGTCACGTGACTCAGGAAAACTCAGTAAACTCAGTAATATCAGAAATCTCAAAAATTCAGTAATCTCAGTAGTGTTCCGTCAGTCAACATAACTCAATGAACACAGTTTAGTTAATCATGTTCAGTATCTATTCATATGGGAGTAGGATTCAACACGGAGTGAGCCCAAGGATGGGAGCTCACCTGTTATTAGAGGGTGTGATTCTTAAAAGAAGTCCTTGCACTCCAGAACTACGTAGCCGGCGTAGGTTGAGACATCAAACCTTCTAGTTGCAGGTAGATGAGGTGTCTTAACCTTTTATATGAGGGTCCCATCGTTCTCCTTAGAGTACATGTTAGATGAGGGATTACTCACAGCTTTTCCTTACTAGTAGTGCGGTATTGACACCCTTCCAATTGGGGTTACTAATTGGACCCCAACTCAATTATATTATCTTATTTTGGGAATGTATACTTCCCACAGTTACAGTCTCAGTCTCAATAATAGAACTCAGATAGTTTTACAGAATTCAGGACTATCAGATATAGTCACTCAGCTCAGTACGGAACTCAGCTAGTTCCATCAGAACCTAGACTATTAGACTCAGTTGCTCAAAATTAGTTATATCAGTTATCAGAAATCCATGTTATCAGTATTCAAACTCAGTAATCAGTTTTGTCACAATCTCATTTGCAGTTATGTATTCATACATGTATTCCCACGTTCATGTTACTCAGTTAGTATTGTTCATACATATGAACCCTTGCATTCAGACTACCTCACTTGTATACCAGTACATTCAATCGTACTGACATATTTTCACTATGGTATTTTTATACCATTGGTTTAGAAGCACAAGCTCCAGATCATCAGTAGCATTCCAGTTTCAGCAGTCAGACTAGCAGTGAGTCCTCATCATTTGAGGATGTTATTATTTGATTTTTTTATTATTTTATTACTTAGTTTATTTCAGCAGTTAGAGTTAGTTGGGGACATGTCCCATCAACTCCTTATTCAGACAGTTTAGAGGCTTTCAGACTGACAGTTATTTCATTTTTGTTTTGGTATTGATATACCGTATTTACAAATGTTATGTTTTATCATATATTTGAACCTTATGTACTTTCAGCCTTTTTATGCATTTATACAGTATATTATGCAGTACCTAGTTACAGATATCAGTCATGGCTTAGCTTGTGGTCCTTCAGGTTTATGAGCAACGTGTAGAATTTTGGGTACCAGATTTGGGGCGTTATAAACTTGGTATCAAAGACTAAGGTTCAATAGTGTCCAATCAAGTCTGAAAGTCGTATCTAGTAGAGTCTTGTGCATGGGTGTGTTATATGCCATATTTACGTACAAACGGCTATAAGATGTGTTAAGAACAGTTTCCCTTCTTTTAGTATTCATGTCATACCTATGAGCATGAGCTCAAATTTAACTCTCAGTCTAATTCGTTTCTACCTTTCTTCAATAGAACATGCCTCCCAAGAGAAAAACAGAAATCAGTCAGCCCCTCAGTCTGTCCAAGCAGATCACTTGGACGAACATGTTTCTCATGTAGAGTTCAGATCTATATTCACTACTCTTTCTAATTCAGTAGCTGCCCAGACTGAATGACCATCTGTTATTCTGGCCAACCCAGTGGCCAATTCAGCTGCAACCAGGATTTGGGGCTTTATCGAATGAATACTCCATTATTTTTTGGGTATAAGTCAGACAAGGACCCTCAGGAATTCCTTGATCTGGTTCAGAAGGTTACAAATATCATGGGGGTTTCAGCCGTTGAGAGTGCTGAGCTAGCTGCATATCAGTTGTAGGATGTGGCTCACACATGGTTCAAACAGTGGAAAGCAAAAAGGGCTGGTGACGCAGGGCCTATAGAATGAGAGGAGTTTGCCACTACTTTTCTTGATAGATTCTTTCCCCTAGAGCTGAGGGAAGCTAAGGTGTTAGAGTTTATAAACCTCCGGTAGGGCAACATGATAGTGAAAGAGTATTCTCTTAAGTTTACTCTATTAGCTAGGTATGCTCCTCATGTAGTGGCAGACAACAGGGCTAAGATGAGTAAGTTTGTTTCTAGGGTGAATGATAGTGTGGTCAATGAGTGCAGATCTGCAATGTTGATTAGTGATATGGACATATCCAGGCTTATGATCCATGCTCAATAGATAGAAGAGCAGAAGATTAAGATGAGAGAAAAGTAGAATAAGAGAGCAAGGACAGGTAGTTTCAACTTTGCTCAGACTAAGTCAGAGGGTGAAAATCGTTCTCAATTCTGTCCAAAGTCATCCATTCCATCTCCTTCCTCAGCCAGTGATCCAGTGCCAAAATTTAGAGATGGCAACAGAGATAGGACTCCAGGCTCTAAGTCTCAGGGTAGTGTTAGCAGTGCCCGAACCTATCCTCTTTGTCAGACATATGGAAAGCACCATCATGGTACTTGTAGAGCTGGCAGTGATGTTTGCTTCGGATGTGGCAAGCCAGGCCACAGACTAAAAGATTATCCCCAGCCAGGTCTTCAGGGTCAGCGTAATCATCCTCCAACTCAGTCCAGTTGCTCGAATTAGCAGGGTGCCTCTTCCAGTGCTACCAGTAGGCAATGACCAAATAGAATCTATGCTCTTCAGTCCCGACAGGATCAGGAAAATTCTCCTGATGTAGTTACTGGTAAGTTACAGATCTTTCATTTACATATTTACGCCTTGCTAGATCCAGGAGCTTCTTTGTATTTTGTTACTCCCTCTATAGTATTTGATTTCGATGTTAGTCCTGAAATTCTAGCAGAGCCCTTCTCAGTTTCTACCCCAGTGGGTAAAACTATCGTAGCCCAACGGGTATACAGGAACTGTCCGGTTATGGTATCTCAGAAAGTCACTTTAACAAACTTAGTCGAATTAGAGATGACTAATTTTGATGTCATTCTCGTCATGGATTAGCTTCATTCTTGCTATTCCACAGTCGACTGCAGAAATAGAGTGGTCCAGGTTCAGTTTCCGAATGAACCTATCCTAGAGTGAAGGAGTAGTACTTTAACGTCCAGAGGTCAGATTATTTCCTACCTTCAGGCATAGAAGATGATATCTAAGGGATGTGTCTATCATCTTGTTCAAGTTAAGGACACTAGTTCTGAAACTTCCAGTCTCAAATCAGTCCCAGTAGTGAATGAATATTCTGATGTCTTTCCCAAAGATCTTCCCGAAATTTCTCCCAAAAGGGAAATAGACTTTGGCATAGACCTTTTTCCAGATACTCATCCCATATCTATTCCGCCATACAGAATGGCACCAACAGAACTCAGAGAATTGAAAGATCAGTTGAAGAATCTACTTGATAAGGGTTTTATCAGACCCAGTGAGTCTCCGTGGGGCACACCAGTCTTCTTCGTACGCAAGAAAGATGGTTCTTTCAGAATGTGGATAGACTAACGTCATCTCAATAAAGTCACGGTTAAGAACAAGTATCCACTTCCCAGAATCGATGACTTGTTTGACCAAATTAAAGGTGCCAACTATTTTTCTAAGATAGACCTCATATCAAGCTATCATCAGCTCAGAGTCAGAGAATATGATATTTAAAAACCAACTTTCCGAACTCGGTATGGTCACTTCAAATTCTTAGTCATGTCCTTTAGTCTTACCAATGCCCCAACATCTTTCATGGACTTGATGAACCGTGTGTTCAAGAAGTACTTGAACATGTTCGTCATAGTCTTTATAGATGATATTCTTGTTTATTTCCACAGTGAGCGTGATCATGCAGACCATCTCAGAATAGTATTGTAAACTCTCACAAATCATCAATTTTTCGCCAAATTCAGTAAGTACAAATTTTGGCTAAGGTCAGTAGCATTCCTTGGTCATATCATTTCCGGTGATGGAATTAGAGTTGATCCTCAAAAGACAGAAGTAGTAAAAAACTGGCCTCGCCTTATCTCTCCATTAGATATCAGGATTTTCTTGGGGTTGGCTGGTTATTACAGATAGTTTGTTAAAGGATTTTCATCTATTGCATCCCCTATGTCCAGATTGACTCAGAAGAAGGTTCAGTTCCAGTGGTCAGATTTATGCAAAAAGAGTTTTCAGGAGTTGAAGACTCGACACACCTCAGCTTCAGTTTTAACTCTTCCAGACGGTTCAGATGGATTCGTAGTGTACTGTGATGTATCCAGAGTAGGTTTAGGTTGTGTCCTCATGCATCATGGTAAGGTCATAGCCTATACCTCTAGACAACTTAAATCCTATGAGAAGAATTATCCAACTAAAGATCTTGAGTTAGCAACCATAGTTTTTTCCTTAAAGATTTGGAGGCATTACTTGTACGGTGTTCGTGTAGATGTTTTCATAGATCATAAGAGCCTTCAGTATGTCTTTTCTCAGAAAGATCTTAGCCTCCATCAGAGAAGGTTGTTAGAGCTCTTGAAATATTATGACATGAGTGTCCTTTATCATTCGGGCAAGGCCAATGTAGTGGTTGACGCTCTCAGTAGACTGTCTATGGGTAGTGTTGCTCATGTTTAGGACAGTAAGAAGAAGTTAGCTTAAAAAGTCCGTTAGCTTTCCTGACGATTTAATAGAAAGTAGTATATGGGTTCCGAACAGTTCAGAATCATCTCTAGTATCCGAGGTGAAAGAAAAGCAAGATAGAGATTCCAGTCTTGTTAAGTTGAAAGAGTCAGTCATAGATCAGAAGGTAGAGTTTTTCTCCCAAGGGGAAGATGGTGTTCTCCATTGTCAGAGTCGTCTGTGTATTCCAGGTGAAGATGACTTGAGGCAATGAATTCTTGCAGAAGAGCATGGTGCACACTACACTATTCATCCAGGGGCCACTAAGATGTACTACGACTTGTGGGAGATATATTGGTGGAGTGGGATAAAAAAAGATATTTTAGAGTTTATGACTAAGTGCTCTACATGTCAGCGGGTTAAGATAATGTATCAGAAGCCTAGTGGGTCCATGCAGGAGTTCAGTATTCCTACTTGAAAGTGGGAAGAAGTGAACATGGACTTTGTGACGGGTTTACCTCATACTCGTCATCAACATGATTCAGTCTGGGTCATTGTAGACAGTATAACCAAATCAGCTCATTTCCTTCCAGTCCATACCTCCTATTCAGCCGAGGATTACGCCAAACTCTATATTAGGGTGTTGGTCAGATTACACGGTGTTCCATTTTCTATTGTCTCAGATAGAGGTACCCAATTCACCTTTCATTTTTGGAAAGTGTTTTAAAAGGGTCTTGGTACCCGAGTTCATCTCAGTACAACCTTCATCCTCAGACAGATGGTCAAGCAGAAAAGACCATTCATACTTTTGAAGATATGCTTCGAGCATGTGCAATTGATTTTAAGGGCAGTTGGGATGACCACTTTCCTTTGATTGAGTTTGCATATAGCAACAACTATCATTCCAGCATTCGAATATCTCCATTCGAAGCTCTCCATATTAGGAGATACAGATCTTCAATCGGTTGGTTTGAAGTTAGTGAGGCCTCAGTTATAGGGCCTGACTTAGTATTCGATGCCTTAGAAAAAGTCCAGCTGATCAGAGAAAGACTCCGGGCTGCTCAGAGTTGGTAAAATCTTATGCAGATGTGCATAGAATGGATCTCGAGTTTAAGATTTTTGATTATATGTACTTGAAAATCTCACCCATAAAGGGAGTGAAGCATTTCGAAAAGAAAGGAAAGCTCAGTCCTTGATATGTCGATCCCTTCAAATTCTCAGTCGTTTTGGTAAGGTAGCTTATGAGATCGAATTGACTTCATATCTAGCCTCAGTTCATCTAGTGTTCCATGTCTCCTTGCTAAAAAAGTGCATAGGTGACCCAGCAGTTGTAGTCCCGGTAGAAGGCTTAGACATTCAGAACAATCTTTCTTTCGAAGAGATCCCAGTCGAAATTCTTGACTACCAGACTCGCAGACTGAGGAACAAAGAAGTCCCTCTAGTCAAAGTTCTTTGGCGGAATCATTCTGTTGAGGAAGCTACTTGGGAAGCGAAGTAGACATGCGAACCAAGTATCCTCACCTCTTCTCTACAAACTCAGACTCAGCCCAAGGTAATAGCTTTCCTTAAGCTTATTCAATTTCATGTTCAAATTTAAGTTATAAAATTGGTATTAAATACCCTTGCATATCCATTCATATATTTATGTATCATGTTAGTTACGTATTCATGCATCAGATATGCATTCTCATCACAAGAAACTCAGCTTCTCAGTAATTCCAGTCATGAATTTATGAAGACTATCCATCACATATCCATGCATCAGACATGCATTTTCAATATGAGATTTCAGTATATCAGAAGTTCCAGTCATATAGACATATTCAAATGATCACGTTCCTAAATTAAGATCAGTCTATCAACTTTCCCTGTCTAGTCAGTCCCATTCGAGAACGAATGTTCCCAAGGGGGAGATATTGTAATACCCCAAACTTTTTTTAAGTCAAATCTAGTATCCAGAAAAGTTAGTGATGACTTCTTAAATGATTAATGTTTAAATCAGATATAATTTCCCCAATTTCAACTCTTTATAATATGGGAAATTGAATTAGCTTTCCAACGATACCAATATCGTCAAAATTTGGTATCAGAGTAAAAAGTTATGGACATTTTTTACAGAGATTTGTCGGAACTGCCCAGAAGCGATGGTCAGGATGATGGACCGTCGAGCTAGAGAGAACCATCGCCCAAGTCGTGACTAAGGCAGTGAAACCGACTTCTGGTCAAGTGCGATAGCCAGGACCGACAGAACATCGAGCTAGCAACGGACCGTTGCCCAAACCGTAGCAGATGAGGCAAAAAGTTTAGGTTCTGGCTAAGTGCGATGGTTAGGACCGACGAACCATCAAGACAGTGATGGACCATCACCCAAACCGTCTCCTCTTCTGATCAGCAATTTTAAACCGATTTTAAAAAGGGTATTTAGGTCTTTTCTACCCGTTTTTAACTCCTAATTATACTAGACCAGAGCTCATAACTTTATGATTTATCTATAACACAAAATTAGGATTTCTCTCAAAGGTCAATCCCCAAGAACAAGAAACCCTAGGTGTTTAATTCCATGTAAAGAATTAAAGCTTTTTTCCATTAATCTTTAAGAAATCATCAACCCAGGTATGTCAAGTGTTGATTCATGGGTTCCTTTCACCCATGAAGCTCAAGAAACCCTATTTGAAATATAAACTTTGGATTCCATGGTATGAATTGAATTATATCCAAATTTATGTTGTTGTTAGATTTCCAAGTTAAAGTCTTTAATGACTATCATGAAAATATGTTAGCATGTGGTTGAAGTTATTGCATTGGAAGATTAAAATATTGCCATGATGTATTATTTCAATATTCATGCCTAAGCCTAAAGATATGCATGCAAGATATTTGAGAAAATGCCTAAGAGAATAGGAATTATGCCTTATGACTCATTTGTGATCAAAATTGATGAATCCATGTTTCTCCCTTATGTTTGATATGACTACCATGTTATTGTTATGCTTTGTAATAGATTGACGTAATGCTCATGAAATTAGGCTTATGAAATTATGATATGTTTACATGCATTCCTATTCATGTGTAAGCTTATAGCATGCGAATACTTTATGAAAATCCCTAATGATTGTACTATGAATTGTTGACTATGGTCATGTGTCAAGAAGTGTCATATCTTATCAATTTCATGCTATCGAGTCCTGGGGGTACTGGTACCCAATAATTTAGCTGTGTGCCTAGAGCTAGTGTCATGTTTTACTGATACTCTAGTCAAGCTATAATTCATAGAACTCAGTCAGTCATGTGACTCAGGAAAACTTAGTAATCTCAAAAATCTCAGAAATTTAATAATCTCAGTAGTGTTCTGTTAGTCAACGAAACTCAATGAATGCAGTCCAGTTCAGTTCAGTTAATCATGTTCAGTGTCTATTCATATAGGAGTAGGATTCAGCACCGAGTGAGCCCAAGGATGGGAACTTACCTGTTATTAGAGGGTGTGATTCTTAGAAGCAATCCTTGCGCTCCAAAACTACGTAACTAGTGTAGGTTGAGACATCAAACCTTCTACTTGAGGGTACATGATATGGCTTAACCTGTTATATGAGGGTCCCACCATTTTTCTTAGAGTACTTGTTAGATGAGGGATTACTCACAGCTTGTCCTTACTAGTTGCGCGATATTGACACCCTTCTAATTGGGGTTACAAATTAGACCCCAACTCAATTATATTATCTTATTTGGGGTATGTCAGTAAGATAACTACTTCCCACAGTTACAATCTCAGTCTCAGTAATAGAACTCAGATAGTTCTATAAAATTCAGGACTGTCAAATACAGTCACTCAGCTCAGTACAGAACTCAGCTAGTTCCATCAGAACCTAGACTGTCAGACTCAGTCGCTCAGTATCATTTATATTAGTTATCAAAAATCCATGTTATCAGTATTCATACTTAGTAATCAGTGTTGTCACAATCTCATTTACAGTTATGTATTCATGCATGTATTCCCACGTTCATGTTACTCAGTCAATCAGTATTGTTCATGCATATGAACCCTTACTTTCAACCTACCTCACTTGCATACCAGTACATTCAATAATACTAATTTATACCATAGGTTCAGAAGCACGAGCTCCAAAGCATCAGTAACATTCCAGTTTCAGCAGTCAGACTAGCTGTGAGTCCTCATTATTCGAGGATGCTATTACTTGATTATTTTATTCTTTCAGTACTTATTTTATTTCAGTAGTCAGAGTTAGTTGGGGAAATATCCCATGAACTCCTCATTCAGACAGTTTAGAGGCTTTCAGAATATATAGCATGTTCAGACAGTTATTTCAGTTTTATTTTGTTATTGATATACCGTATTTTCAGATGTTATATTTTATTAGATATTTGAACCTTATGGCCTTTCAGACTTTTTCTGTATTTATACAGTATATTATGTAGTGCCCAGTTACAGATATCAGTCATGGGTTATCTTATGGTCCTTTGGGGTCATATGCACCGTGTAGCATTTCAGGTACCAGATTCAGGGCGTTACAATAACCACCTATTTGCCATTATATGTTAAGGTGCTTGAACGATAATATCAAGATAATAGTGGTAACATTGTTAAAAATCTTTACCCTCCCCAAGCTCCTTTTATATTGCTGAATAATACAGGTATTACATTTTCTGCATTTCAAAAATTCATTGATAATGAAGTTGCTAAGATAACTATTGCAGAAATTAATAATTAGATTTCTCAAAATAATTATTTGAGCTTATATGTGAAAATTTTAGGAGAACATATTTCCTCTCTTGATAAGAAACTCGATAAGTTAATTGGTTTTGATAAAGAAACTGAGTATTAGCCCAAATTCTACTGATATTGCTTCCTCTTCTGAAATTAAGATAGGAGATTTGAAAATTAAAATTGGTATTCAATGACCTCCTGATATTGGGGGATTTAAATTTAAATCACCTTTACATAATTTAGAAAAACTTCTTGATAAAAATCTTTCTGGTATAAATATTAGACCCATTGATTTGTCTAATGCCTTTGCTGATAGTCTAGAAACCACTCCTGATTTGAAAAATCTAACTAAATCAGAGCTTAATAAGCTTAAAGGAATAATTAGAAAATAGCCGGGTAAGAATCACAGATATGCCGATATGCAAACTTATTACTATCCGCGACCCACTCCTCAAGATGTTTTGATAGAGGAAAGGGATTGGAATCAGACTAATACGTCTTATAGCGGAGATGATATTTATGGATGAAATCTTGATGGCTTAACTGAGAGGTAATTAACGATCTTCATACACCGCATGATGATGTATTCAAAGGTGTACAAAGACACTTGTATTGTAAATAATTGAACAGATAAAGTTATCAGCAAAATGATAGTTGCTGGTTTTACTGGCCAACTTCATGGATGGTGGGACAATTATTTGACTTAAGAGAAAAGAGAGTCAATTTTTAATGCTATAGCTACTACTCAAAGGGCCTGTCATAAATTAATACATACTTTAGTTGAGCCCATGTGTCTAGCGATTCTAATCGTGAAAAGAGGCGCCTCTTTTTTCATCTTTAATGGGATTAAAAGTCACGACTTGCTAGACGTAGTCACTAAGACAAAGCCAAAAAAAGTAGTACTAACTTCGACGGTAATAAATTACAAACCTCTGAATAAATATTTAAAATGGATTATGTATCCTATTCCAAATAAAAAAAATTATTATCCCGGTTATACGATGCCAATATATTTTCTAAATTTGATTTAATAACTGGATATTGGAAAATTCAAATTTTCAATGAGCATACTTATAGAACTGCTTTTAATGTTCTATTTGGGCAATATGAATGGAATGTAATGCCTTTTGGTTTAAAAAATGCCCCATCAGAATTTCAGAAAATAATGAATGATATATTTAATTCTTAGATGGATTTCATCATCGTTTATATTGATGAGATTCATGTGTTTTTAAAACATTTGAATTACATATCAAGCATCTTGATATTTTTAAGAAAATTGTGATACAAATAGGTTTGGTGATAGCTAAACTAAAAATGAGTTTATTTCAAACAAATGTTAGATTCTTAGGACATAATATTTGTCAAGGGTAGATTACTTCCATCCAAATATCCATTGATTTTACTTCTAAATTTTCCGATGTTATAACTGACAGAACTCAATTTCATAGATTTTTGGGAAGCCTGAATTATATTTCTCCCTTTTATGAGAATTATCTCGCGATTTAGCCCCATTATACGATAGGCTAAAAAATATTATAAAGTCTGTTGGATCGATAATCTCCCCAATTCTGTTAAACGTATTAAACAACGTATTAAATCTTTACCCTATTTAACTTTAGCCAATCCTTCTTGGCAAAAAATTATTGAGACTGATGCGTCGAATATTGGTTATGGAGAAATACTGAAACAAGTTAATCCCCATGATAAAACTGAATGCTTAATAAGATTTCATTCAGGTAAATGGACTGATAGTCAGAAAAAATATGCTACGGTAGCTCATGAAATGCTAACCATTGTTAAATGTGTTCTAAAATTTCAGGATGATCTTTATAATCAAAAGTTTTTAATAAAAACCGATGTTGAATCTGTAAAATATATGTTTGAGAAAGATTTTAAACATGATGCTTCAAAATTAATATTTTCCAGGTAGCAAGCTTTGTTATCCCCCTTTGATTTTGAAATTCAATATAAAAAAAGAATTGATAATTCCCTTCCTGATTTCTTATCTAGGGAATATCTAAATTAAAAATGAATTTCTATACATCTTTTCTTCCTGAAAAAACTTTGATCACCATTTTAAAGGTAATTCCGTTATATAGAGACATTCAAAATCTCATAATTGATAAAATCATCAATGATATGATTGAAGAAGTATTTTTTGTCTTTAATTATGAAGAAATTAGAGATATTGATTGGTATGATTTGAAAATATCTGATTAATTGTCCTCTTTGTAGTATGGCTACTGACCCATCATGGCAAATAGCTAGAGGAAAAGGAGAAGGTAGATCAGGAGGAAGATCAGCCTCTGAAAGAAGGGGAGGATCATCCCCAACAATCAGATCATATTTAGGATCGTTATACGGATCCTCGTCCAATTCCCTAGTTATAAAAATGGGAAATAGGAGTTTGATAAACTCCAAAGTACCGCAAACAGGTGAATCTTCATCATCAAAGTCGATCCATCTAGATGATATACATTATACGAGCAATTGCAATCCTATCTGGCAGCACAAAAGAATGATACATTTGTTTTGATTGCGAAGAAAAAGGACAATGATGATATCAAGACCTATGAACAAATTAAAAATAAAGAAATGATATTTTTATTGAAAACTCTGAGATTCAGAGGCAAAATAGACCGTGGGAGATACTCCATAAATATTTGATAAATAATTTATATTTTTTGAGTAAGTCATACAAAACCCGCACTTATTATGAAGCGATTCTTATTACCACATGGAGTACAGAATTTGAACATTTCTCTGGGTACAACAGTGGAGAGAACGTTTATAACTTCTCTAAATTTTTTATTAAATGGATTATATCCATAGAATATTGGGGAGTGACCTCAATGACTGAGAAACATATGTTGCTTAAAGGTTCCAAGATCAATTTCACTTATTGGGACAATATTGAAGCTTTCTCTAAAGCTCTTTATTATAATAAAGACAGATAGAAGCATACATGGTTTATAAAGATATGCGCAAAGATATTTGCAGAACCTATCCTTAACTAGTTTATAGATTAGTGGTCTTATCATGGTCTGACCGTCCAGATATTTCCTGATCCATTCTTCAAGTTATACAAAGAATGGACCAAAGTATCCCCGCATCTGAACGAATTCTATCATGCAGATCATATCTGTAATTTAGATAAAATTGATCAAATGTACTTCTTTATTGAATTTTCTATTCCCTGAATTCATAAATGGACTCCAGAACTAGGATTCACTAAAGAACAAATCCTTTGTTTATATCGGCTATTTTATAATAATTTTTGGGATAAACTGATGTGCAAGGATCCCAAAACAAAAATACTGTATGGAAAAAAACTCTTGGATACTATTAGAAAGGCGATTCAGGAATATTCTATAGCCCATTGAAAAGATATTATCGGGTATAAATCATTAAAGCATATTGCTATCTCTGTCCATGACGGAGATAGGTTGAGATGATTGAAAAATATTTGGAAGAAGTTCGAAGAAATCTAATGAAATCAGTTGATAATAATGATAAGTCAGATACTTTCATGAAGAGCATAACCAGCGATGATATCACCGACGAAGAAGTTCAGGATTCTCAGCCTGTTTCTTTAGATAAATCGTTATCTGATGAAGTCATTGCAAGAACTGAAGAATTTCTTAAAAAAATAAAAGAAAAAAATAAAATGTAATATACACAGTATATTTACTGTGCATAGGACCCGGATGTGGGACCCCTAGTACTATTCCTACACAGTAGATCCACTGTACATAGGACCCAGATTTGGGACCAATAATACTATTTCTAGATACCTTTTTCTTCCTATAAATAGATGCCTTCATTTGTTAGGGAAGGTAGAAAAATTTTCATCTTTTTATCTTGTCTCTTTCATTTCTCTCTCTAGCTTAGAGTGCTCTCTCTTCTCTCTTGTAAAATAATCTCAAGTGTGAAATAAAAGCTTGCCGTTATTACTATTCCGGCCATGCATCCGGCCATTAAAGGTATTTTATTTTATTTGTAATTATTTACTCTCTCCCTCTCTCTCCGGTCGTGACTATGTCCGGCTAGATAATTTTCATATCTTTGTTGGAGATCTAATTTCTTTCGTATAATAACCATGAAAGATCCAGACTAAATCAAAATATAAAAGAATTTTTCTATAGTCTCTTGGCTTGGTTCCGAGATGGTCGTACAGTCGAAGTTAGTACTGCTTTTGTTGGCTTTATCTTAGTGACTACGTATAGCAAGCCGTGACTTTTAAGCCCGTTAAAGATGAAAAAAGGGGCGCCTCTTTTCACGGTTAGAATCGATAGACACATGGGCTTAACTAAAGTATGTATTAACTTCTGACAGGCTCCTTGCTCGGGTAAACAGATTCAATCTTCCATATAGTCAATAAGCTATATGAAATTCATATATATTTCACTTGATTTTCCGATATTAACTTATAGGTCTGGATGGCCGCGCGGACTACCGTTAGCCCTCAGATCCTATAGACTAAGTATAAATAAATATATAGATTACATTTCTATAGTGATTGTTAATAAATGGTAATTGCATAATTAATCAAATAATTAAAATTTTAGAAAAAATAGTTTATGTTGATCTTTGATTAGAAATAAAATAGTGAATTTTTTTTATTTTTTTTTAGAAATGTTGGAATGAAAGTCAATATTATTAAGGGTACGGACAATAATAGTCATTCAGTGGAAACTATTCCCAATCAAATGGTCAAGAACTTTGATATGCCATTTTTTAGCCATGAAGTCTTTCGCTACTTTAATTGTTGTTTACTCTCTTTGCTTTTTTATTTTTGTTTTGCTTTTATTTAAAAAGTTTTATGGCAATTTTTTTTTTTTTAAAATGAACATCACCGCTCTTGCTTTTTTCACTTCTTTTTATTCCGCTCCTTTTTTATTGCTCTTGTTTAAGCAAATGAGTGTATAATTATTTCTGTGTAATAAATATATAATCAATGCATAATATATAATATATATATATATATATACACACACATACATTAATTGTATGATGTATATATAGGCATACACTAATTAGCATATATTTTCCACAATCAAATAAGAAAAAGAGTGTATTTTCAATACAATCAAATACAAATTAATAGTTATTTTTTTAATTAATTAAATACTAAAAAAATATTTTTATTGATTATACAAACAACATATTTTATACAATAATGATACAATTTGTATACACCCCTTACACAAATACATATTCTATACAATAATAATACAATTTTTGTACACATAATAAACAAAATACATATTCTATTCAACAATTATATAATTTATATCCACATTTTATATAATCTTTAGTTGCAATAATTATTGAGATATGTATTTTATACAATACTATATTTTTTGTACACATCCTATACTTTTTATATATATTTTATACTGATACATCTTTTGTACAATAATGATACCGTTTCTACATACATATTATCTAGTTTCTATACATATATCAAATATACATACATATTCTTTACAATAATTATACAATTTCTATGTAATTGTATTTAGTTATTTTAGAAAAATAAAATCAAATTTTTTAGCCCCAAAAAAGTTGTAGAGAAACAAGAGAAAAAAAAGGATGACTGAAAAGAAAAATGAAAAATTTACATAACTATACACCCTAAGTTTTCATTATTATATAAAATCTCAGTCATCAAATTAATTACAAATATCTTATTTTTTGCACTTTCTCTCTCCAAAATCTATATACATATCACAACTTCACTTTTATTATGGCTAATGCTCCACAATCTGTGACTAAAATAAAGCAATCATAATCAGACGATTTAAGATTTGAATTTACAAACGTTATCTTATCAAATTGCTCAGCATCATCATCTTCTTCAATTTCTTTTGGAGTTTAGTTTAAGTTCTCACTTTTTTTAACTTTACTAAATAAAAAATCGAGTTACTTTGGTGAGGAAAGTTGTTCGTACAAAAATAGATCGAAACATCCAAATGATCCCACCAAGATGAAGAAGTTGAGGAAAGTTGCCCATACAAGCTCTAAAAAGCCCATTCTAGATCCGCCTCTGATAAATTATACCATAATTATAATAGTGCAGAAAATATTAAGTTATTTAAGAAGTTAGTTTACAATCCAAAAACATGATATTAAATTTTATTTATGTAATGAATTTAAAATTATGAAAGCTATGGAAATTCTGACAAAAGTAGAAGTAAAAAAAAGATTTTTCGATATGAATTCGAATTTAGCCGGAGTTTAATGTGACCGGACACCAAAAAATAAAATAAAAAGACTAATTGTCACGTTTTCTTCACGTCTTTATTGAAAAACAAATCATAAGTTAATAAATGAAGACACGGAGAAAGACACAAAGGGTCATGTATACTTGCACTTTAATTTCTAGCCTACTGTGCGGAAAGATGAAGAGGTGGGACCATCAACGACATTATTAGTCATTTTAGAAAAATATCTACATCGTTTACTTATGTTTTAAGCTTCAAAGCTTGGGCATAAATCTAAATGACAAAAAAGCCAAGCCTCTTTCTTTAAATGTCAATTATGTCCAAGTGATGTCACATAGACCTACGTTTTCCTGTTGTAATTCTCCTTAAATGCTTTGTCACAATTCAATTTCTCAAATCGTGATGACGCCTACCTTAATACATCAGTAGGCAAGCTAAGTCATAGCCCGAAATAGTACGTAACGGGATAACAGGCAGAAACCAGAAAAGATCACGTATAATGATAACAACAATAATAACAAGTGAAAAACAATAAGGAAACATATATAATATATCAAAAAGAGAGGAGAAAAAAAGATTAAATATACAAACGAATCCCTTCAAGTCCCAAGATCTGGCAAGGTCAGTACTAGAGCCATTACTAAAATATACCCAGAGTACTAGACATAATTCAAAATATACTTAATATATACAAGCAATCTCGAGTACAAAAGACTAAACTGGGGTAGATAGAGGAGGATCAGCCTCGGACGACACTAAGCTCACCCTGCCCCAAATCAGTACTGAAAGGTAGGAATCCCATCAATGCCGACTGCTACTACTCGAATCTACATCAGAGAAAAGATGTAGAAGCGTAGTATGAGTACCAAAGAAACAAGTATTCAGTAGGCATCATCAGTTGATTGAGCCCAATACAAAAAAAGTATAACTACAATACGAGGGTGTAATCAAAGTCAACAGTAAACAGAGATAGAAAGGTAAATAACTACCAAGCTACGTAAATGAGGTAACGAAATAAATATAAAAGATACAGAAACTAAATAACTCAGTAATGACAAACAAATCAAACATAACCTAACTGGTCCACCATAAGCCTGCTAGGCAAACTGAAGAAGACAATTAACCCAACCATGCCCCATAAGCCAGTGGAACACACAAGAAGTAATTAAAGAAAATAAACATAAGAAATCTGTAACTGAACTGATCCCAAGAAATCATAGTAGTCATACAGATGTGCATCGGGCTTGAATCGACACCAATGGTAGTAACGATAGGCCAAACGTCGAATTTGAACCGAAAGTAGTGGGTAATAACGAGAGTCCACATATATGATATACAACATAACTCATAATCAGATGTCGGAATCGAACAAAAACTCAGTGAAACCACAACTCCCAAAACAACCATAATTAGTACTGGAACTTCCAAACCATCACAACAAGATGCCAGACTCGAATCGAAACTCATAGTAACCATACCCAATTATAATATTAACATCCAAATCATACCATAACCAATACCAAAGTGGTACCAAAATTCACAATTAATGAAAAAAATAAAGTATATCCTAAACCTAAACAGGAACTAAAATACGTTTAATTAATCATTCACTCATCTTAATTAAAAAGGAGAGAAAAATAAAGATCTTACAACTTAATTCCATGTCCTAAAGGGATAGATTCTATATCATACTAAAAGACAAAATATCAAAATTTACTAGAACGGGGTCCTAATCTTGATAAATAAGGCATGTTATATATATCAAATGGTATGCAACTACAAGTACTTATCTAAAACTGACATAATAATACATAATTTAAGTAAATAAGCTCAATCTAAATATAGGATAAGCCTAATCTACCTGGACGCCAAAGCTAAAAACCTGTCCGAGAAGCCTCCAAATAGTGTCCTACTAGAACTTGAGTTTGAATAATTTGATGTAGATAATTGATTTTCTTTCGATATAATACATCATAAAAATATTTCCCCACATCATTCTCTTCAACGTCTACCAAAATAGGAGTAACATTCGTCCAGGTTAAGGTCTAATTGAGGTTAAAATTTGTCTAAGTACACTACATTAGCTATTTGGAACAGATTCTAAAAGTTTCTTAAGTTCATATCCTAAGTGTTAGGCAAATTAATTTTATACACACACACACACACACACACACATATATATACATATATTGTAATTAATATCACTTAAGATAGGCGTTACATAATGCACTTTGTGCAATTGCTAAGTGGCAATACTAGCTGCCAACATTCCCCACTTCCACGAGGGAGGGGGAGGGGGAGATGTGAATTTTAAAAAATATTTTTTCCCATTGTATATATATTTGGGTTTTTTTGATAAAATAATTACAATATTTTGAATATACCATAATTAATAGAAAATTATTTTCAATAAAGCCTCTATTATATAATAGTAATATAATAAGGTAATGGTCTTAGAAAAATAATTCAAGATGACATGGTAAGGAGATAACCAACCCATGCCTAAAATAACATGAAAATCTACCATATCTAGGACAGTGAGGTCAATCTGAGTATCAAGCTCCCAAACAATCACCACACAAGATCTATATACTTGATCTACTACTAAAGAGTCACCCACAAGGGTAGCTACACATAATGGCACAAATAAGGACTCCAAACATAAACCCAATCGTGATACAAAATAAACAGAACATATAAAAATGTGGAACCAGTATCAAACAAAGTAGAAGCTGGTTGATGGCATACAAAAATTATACCTGTGATCACAACATCCGAAGCCTCAACCTCTAGTCTACCTGGTATAACATCAAAATGACCCTGTCTACTATTGGACTGGATGCCTACCCAACCACCTATCCTACATCCCTGCAGACAACCTCTAGAACCCTGGGGACCATCCCCATGATCCTGCGCACCACCCTTACCTAACAATGACACTGTTCTGATTAGCTGTGCAGTTAAAACCGAGGGCTTAATAATCCTACCTAAGGACAATCACGAGCGAAGTGACCAAAAAATCCATAGTAATAACATGCCCCAATCATACTACTCTATTTGAAAGATCCAATAATTCTAAAATGATCACTCAAATTCGATGTTCCCGACTGAACACCCCTCTGAGGATGGATGCTGCTCTGACCACTGAAACCACTATAATGAGGCTGAACCCTATCTGATATTTGAAGCGATGACTGGACTGGTCAACTAGCCTGACCCTGATGCTGAGAAGGCTATTGTTGGGGGTTCCTACTGCAAAATCCTCGGCTTGCTGTATCTGCCCTGGTAATGTGATCTCTTATTACTGCCCCCTTACGCCTCACAATCGATCTTCTCTATAGAATAAAAATGCTCAACTATCTCATAAAAAGACTTTCCTAAAGTGACCAAACTCTGTGTAACCCTACGAAGTGATAATCTCAATCCCCTGACAAAGTATCAAATCTGCTTATACTCCGTCGGAAGAATCATAGTGGCGTGTTTGGATAACTCATGAAATCTTGCCTCATACTCAGCCAAAGACATAGAACCCTGTCTCAGTGATGTAAAATCATCCCAAAGACGCTCGCACATGCTGTGAGGCATATACTTCCTCAAGAAAGCCTAAAAAAACTGAGTCCAAGTCACTGGTGGAGATCCAGCTAGACTGGAATCAAGATAACCTCTCCACCACTTTCTCGCTGTCGTGTCTAGCTGATAAGAAACAAAGTCCATTCCTGGTGAGTTAACCAACCCTAAATTATACAATTGGTCTTTGCAACTAGATAGGTAATCATTAGCATCCTCTCCCAGGGTCCCAACAAACCTAGGTGAAGTGAATCGCAAAAAGATAGGCCCAACATCTCTACTCCTCTGAAGACAAAACTAGCTGGGATACTTTTGTATGCAGGACTACCGGTGCTGGCAAAACCTTTACCCTAGGTTCCGCGGCCCTAGGATATGCTTCCTCGATCGGTGGACTACCAACTAACCCCAATAACTATGCCAATTCATTTTGAAGGACCGAAAAAGATATTAAATTGGATGAAACCTGGGCTATCCCCTGGCCCACCTACTACTGTTGCAGAATACCTGGACATCTCTCAGCCTCAGAAGCTATGACAAGATCAGATAATGGATCCCTGGCCTAATCTCAGATAGGCGTTACTACTGTATCCTTTCCCCAACCTCGGGGTCAACCTCAACCCCTAATTGGATCTCTAGCAGCGGGCTCGGGGTCTTGATCCCCGGCTCCCATTTCCCAAAAAATGCTTCGTAGCCTCTTGAAGATAGGATCCAGATATCTTCGTATCGATCTGCGAGACTCTACTAAACATTAGCTTTAGTACCAATAGTACCAGTGAAATCTAGGCTCTGATACCAAGCTGTCACAACCCATTTTCTCGAGTCGTGATGACGCCTATCTTAATCCACCAATAGGCAATCCAAGCTATAACCCAAAATAATATATTACGGGCTAACGTGCAGAAACCAGAAAAGATCACGTATAATGATAACAATAATATTAATAAGTGAAAATCAAGAAAAGAATATATATAATATATCAAAATGAGAGGAGAAAAAAGGACCAAATATATAAATAATCCCTCCCAAGACCTGGTAAGGTCAGTACTAGTGCCACTACTAAAATTGTAACACCCCGTATTTCGGGATAGAATAAAAACCATTGTTTCTATGCATAGATGATCCAAAAGCCATAAATCCTATGCAAATTTGGCATGTTAATCAACTATATAGTGTGTTAACCTATTTAAGCATGAATTGAGATCATAGAGGTCCCCTAACTCAAGGACGAGTTGAAAGCTTTCCTATCATTCGAGTTTGAGTGAGCGTAAAAACTTGGGTCAATTTCAATCGATCATAACTCTTTGTATATAATGAATTAGAGGTCCTACTATATATAAAATGAAATATCTTTGAATTATATTTCCAACTATATCAATTTTGTATAAATCCGAAACCCGAGCAAAAAGTTATGGCCATTTTAGTGACTAAGACAGTAGCATCATGCGATAAGCATGCGACGCACACCCTATTGCACATACTAAAATTTCAGGTTCTGTTTCTGCATTTTTAAAGGCAAAATGGGTATCTTCCACCCCTTATCCAGCTATAACACGATATTAAGATCCCAAAAAACCAAAATATGATTCTTTGTCCTCAAATTCATCAAGAACTCACCCTAGGGTTTCAAACTAAAAACTCAAATATCTCAAGATTTAATCGTGGGTTTTTCTTAATTCTTCAAGATTCGGAATCCCCATTGTGAGGGCTATAAGAGGCACCCATCAATCGTACGTATAACATCCCAAAAACTAGAGTTCATTCAAAAGCTTCTAATTTAAGGTACGCAGGGTTTTCCTAAACTCTCATGGGTAAGAAAATCTTGATTTTAAGAAATGATTTTTTAGATTTATGAATATATTCATGCTTTAGAAGTATTAATGATATTGTTTTTGCCTTTAGGCTTCCCCCCAAATTGATTTAAAATTATATATATATTGTAAACATGTGTTTTAAGGTTGATGATTGAATTGAGAGCATGATCCATAAAAAAATCTCTCTCTTATGATGATTTTCATTTACTTATGATATACTATGAAATAGTTTAAATGCATCTTGAAAAGCATATTATGAAATGTCTTGAATAATATTATATTTGGATTATGATTTTGATTTCAAAAGAGAGAGGGTTATTTATGTTGATTAATGTTGAACATAATTATATAATGAGAAGGGTTGCATGGTTTGTTAAAGATTACATGACCACCACTTGTTTATTGAAAGGATGAGAATTTTGCATAGTTTTGCCTTATGTTTTCGGAGCATGAATTCCCTTTGTTAAATTGCATGTTTGGGTGGTCTGAACTATGTTTTAATGAAAGAATCATGTATGATGCATTATGCCTCAGAAATAGGACTTGCAAGTCTTGGTCACATCAATCCAGATAATGCCATGGTAATTCAGAAAAAAATAGAATGCATGTTTGAAGCAGATTTTTCAGATGTTGAAACTAGAATAATGCATGATTCAGAACAGGATAAAATTGGTCATAAAGAGAGCTTAGGTGGTTCTACGAAGAAGGCATGAGTTCAGACAACTCATTTCTCAAAACTGTGATTTATCGATCTGGGTATATTATTATACGCTGGCCTAGTGCCCTGTGGCGTATCAGACTCAAACACTCCAACCCTTGCGGAACACTTGGGTTGGGTTTTTTCCCGCTGAGTCAATGGAGGATTCCATATAGCCCGTGGAATATCAGACTTGTAGGGGAGTGCCACCTAACTCAGAAGTAATACAAAGATCAGAAACTGCTTTTGACAGAAAGTTTTTTATGTTTTTTTAAGAATGCCCATGTGTTTTGAAAATTATATCTTTCATGATGTTTATGACTAGATCTTAACTATTTTATTTATATAAAAGCTTTATTTTGGATTACTCTGCATACCAGTACATCTGTATTGACCCACCTACCCCAGGTTCTGAGGCACAGTCTAGGGGTCTTGATAAGCAGTAGATTTCATCAGACAGTAGTGAAGAGTACCAGTTGATGAGCCTTCTATATTTCAAAAGGCCTAGTTTCTTTCAGACAGTTATTATTTATTATACTTTTGTTCTACTGAGGGCCTTGTCCTAGTTTTCAGATAGTTGTTATTTGATCATGTAGTAGAGATTTTGCAGATGATTTTTAGACGGTGTTTAGTTGATATTGGATTTTATTCCTCATTGTTGAACTTAATTTAGATTATGACCATGTTTCTGTAGCATATTTTATTTTTGTATTTTTTATTTATATATGAATGGTGTATATGATTACAAGTTAGAAGTGCTCTCGGGCCTTCATGGTTTGGGATGTCCTTCACGGCCAGGGCCCTAGTTTGGGTCGCGACAAACTTGGTATCAAAGCACAGTTCATAGTCCCAGGGTGTCTGCGAAATCACATCGGGTAGAGTCTTATTTATGGGTGTGTAGCGCTCCACAATTATAAGCAAGAGACTACTAGGCGTTTAGGAATATTTCCCTTTCTTCATGTTCTAGTTTATGCTATTGAGCCAGAATGTTTCTCTTTCATACTCTAATTTGTGCTATGGTGTCGCCCATACGAAAGTAAAGCTATCCCAATTCTTTCCTAACTTTTATTTGCCTAGATATGTCTCGTTATTAGGGTGATTCAAGTGCAGAAGTTTAGAGTCTAAATGGTATGGTCCTTTCTGATTGAGCCATCTATGAGTTTAAAATTTTTGCAAGGACTTGATAAGAGTCCGTTAGTGCTTCAGAGTGTATTGATTTTTGTGTGAACTTTGATTTTGATGAAATCATGCTTTTCATCCTGCGGTATTAAGAGTATTCCGTCTCTTTTCAAAAATTTATGTTGCAAATGTCATGATTCAGAGGGAATGATATGTAGAAGAATGTTGGAACTGTATTTCTATCCGATTAATAGTATAAGTTAAAGTGTCGGTGTCATGACCTATTGGTAGTGAGATTAGACCAAGAGTTTGGTCATATGAAGTCACAAAGTTAGAAGTAAGAGGGTGACTTTTGTGTGAATAAATATTTTAGTTGAATAACCGATGTTTGAGGATGATTTATGACTTTATAGTGATAGACTAATGTGGTAGCTAGTAGCATGTATAGATTGTATGGTAGTCTGTGGGGGAAAGTTTATTACTCAGATTTTTATTTATACAGAGTAAGATGTATATCCTTAGATCATTGAATATTGTGTGTCAATTTTCTATCTCTTGTAATATGTAATCTTGTTATCATAGTGTTTTTGAAAAAAAAATCAAAGTCTAGTGAAGCCGTGTGGGGCTCTTTCGATTCACTAGCATAGTTTCTTTGTTATTCATTTCATTTTCTTATTTAAAACACAAAAATCAAAGTCTAGTGAAGCCGTGTGAGGCCTATTTCGATTCACTAACAACTTGTTGATCTTGTGTTGGTTGAATATATGTATAGTCGAATCTTTTCACATGAGATTGAGTTGGTAATGAAGTGATACATCCTTGTGTGTTAGTTTAGTAGAAGGTAGAGAAGGAGTTATTAGTTAAGGTGAATTATTGTCTGCTTGAAGTATGAAAATGGCTAGATGAGCCAATAAGTTATAATTATAGACTCATGGTTGTTTGTGAAATTTGAAGGTAGTCTAAATGTACGCTTGGGTAAGTAAGTGTGATATGAGAAAGCCGTATAAGTAGATAAGATTGTATGGGGTTATAATATAAGATTAAGGTTGACCATGTCTATTATGTGACTTTACCACCCTTGACCTTCTTTTCGTTGGTAGTTGTAAGCTAGTACTACTTGTGAGAAGGTATGTAGTAGATTTTTGAGGTATTTAGATAGAATATCCCAATTTTATGGACTAGTATATTATGTTGCCTTCTTCATTGGTGGTAGATAATTGATGCTAGACTATTGGCTTAAATTTAATGTAGGATGTTGATGTAAGAATAGTGGCTTAAGATTAATGATGAATGTTTTGTGAGAATTGTGTATCAGGTTGGGTTGTAAATTATGCTTAGCACTAGACATTAAGTTTGAACAATTGATGTCCATAAAGGTGGATGTGATGATTTCTTGGTTAATGATACTAGTTATATAGAAGTGATCTAATAGGCTTGAATGGTGCATACAATAGATTAAGTTTATTTGATTAGTAACAAAGTATGATGTTGTATGTATGAGGTAGAAGTATGCCCAAGGTGATATGGAGTTGCGACATTTTCTAAGACTATTACATATTGTATGTGGCTGGTGGACATAGTAGTACCGTTGAGTTGCTAGGTAGAGAAAGACTAGTAGTATGATTCATCAAAGGCTTGGTGATATCCATGATTAAGTGTTATAATCTAAGTTTGAATTTTTGAAGGTTGAACCGACATAAATAAGAGTTGAAGCGCTATAGGGTATGTACTCCGACTATGGGAATACTCATGAGGATTCAAAGTTGGTAAGTTTTCAAGTATTATGTGATTGACTATTGGGGCTATAGAAAGGTAGAGTGTGTCTCAGAAGGTAGGATTAGCAGTGGGTTTTCCCCTTATAGGTGTAGCCATTCGGGTTAAGTTCTATTAATTATGTGTATTGTCGTATTCCAGACCCCAGAGTTCAGTGAGTGTAATTCAGTTTAGAGTCTAGTAAGGTATCTCTCGAACTTAAGATGATGACTTAAACCTAAGGGGGAGATGATAGAACAAGTAACCAAGTCAGGCTCTCAGATTCTAGTAGTGATATCAGTATGATATAGAATATCAGAAAGTGAGGGTAATACTCAAACCATTCTTATCTCAGTATTTTTTAGTGATCCCAATACCTACTCATGCCTTACGTTTCAGTTCCATGATCATAGTTTATTTTCATGTATATGATAGAGAATCACGTGCTTTTCCAGTTCTAAAATGAGGAGTTCCAGTTCATTCAGTAGTTGGAATCACATTCCATATGTTATGAACTTCTAATTTAAGGTCATGCAGCTCATAACTCATGTACTCACGCTTTATAGTGTGCTCAGTTCCCATAATTCATGCTATACTCTTTATGATTGACGAGATTTAGCTTATAGTCAGGTATGCCCCAATTCACATCACTTTGATAAATCCCTGATGTTGATTTGCTATTCCTTCGGCCTCAGTTAAGTGTCAAGTCTCGTATAATATCCTCCTATGCTTCAAGGTCTTATGTTCTAACCTTTTAGTGACTCCTCCTTATGTGATGATAGTGGTGATGAGTAAATGTTTCTTGTTAATAGAAGATCATAATATGCTTGTTTTAGATAAGGCCATAAGTGTGAAGTAAGATCTGGGGCCCAGTCTTTGATATATGTGATGGTTAGTGCAAATTTGTGCGTGCATGTTCTTGGGGTAGCGCGTGGGAGTTATATTGATAGTGTATTAGAGAATATGTGAAGTATGTCCTTATGGGTGTTTACCTTGGAGTTCATATGTGGTTATAAAGATAGGATTGAATGACATGTTGAGATTTAAGTGGAGGAACACAATATGCACTAGTAAATCCATAGTAAGAGATCAGAGTTAGTCATTGAAGAGGTAAGGAACGATATTCTTAAGGCGTTATCTCTAAATATATCTATATATATAAGATTGAATCATATGGTTTAAACTAGTATCGTGGTGTGGCATGGTGTATTTTATGATTTGAAGTTAGGCTTGATCATGGTAAGAGGACTTATGTTACTTTAGGAATTAGTAGAATGATTTATCAATGCCCATATAAGAATTCTAAGTTGAATCAAATGAGTATGGTATTTAAAGGGAATAATATAGTTAAGGGAGTATTCGAGAAGTGCGTTAAGCTTGAAAGTAAGAAGTTGCATTGCCTAAGGCCTGGTAATTCTATCCTAGTTTATGAGTTATATATCTATATTCCATGCTATAGAGTAGTGTCACTATTGTGATTCCTTAGTTGGGTGTCTTGTGTAACTCATGCCCAAGATTCTTTGCTCCGGGATGCTACTAGAACTTCTTTAGAAAGAGTGTGTTTATGAGTTATATATCTATATTCCATGCTATAGAGTAGTGTCACTATTGTGATTCCTTAGTTGGGTGTCTTGTGTAACTCATGACCAAGATTCTTTGCTCCGGGATGCTACTAGAACTTCTTTAGAAAGAGTGTTGAAAAGATACTCCAATTAAGGATAAGTTTCTAGTATAATTCCGCCAGTATAACCAACAGTTCAGTTTAACAGTCAGACAGACAAGTTACTGTGGTTTTCCATCTTTAATCCCAGTCCTGCTATCTGAAGTCCCATGTGTATGACCATCCCAAGAGATAATCTATTCCATCCATGTAAATTGCGAATTCAGTTCAGTCCGAATATCATGTTTCAGATTCAGCTATTTAGTCATGACTCAGTTCATAAGACTTCAGCGCATAGTCTCGATTCTCTCTAGGCATTTTAGCTCAGACAGTGTAATACCTTTGTACGATCTAAATCTTGTTGTCTCAAGATTCGTACTTACATAAGTTATCACTTCTCAATTCGATATGTATGATTGGATCATGAACACCTCAAGGAAATCCTAAATTCTCAGCATGAATCAGCTTCTTAAAGTAAGTAAGGGCAAGTTAGCTCAGAATTCAGTTTCATGATGGAAATTTAAATGTTTCAGATCAGTATATTCTTTCTTAGAAGACATATCATGTCCATGTTATTTCATACCTTTAACACTTCAACATTTCTACCCATCATTCAGGGATGAATGATCCCAAGGGGGAGATAATGTAACACCCCGCATTTCAGTCTAGAATAAAAATCATCGTTTCTATGCATAGATGATTCAAAAGACATAAATCCTATGCAAATTTGGCATGTTAATCAATTATGTAGTGTGTGAACCTATTTAATCATGAATTGATATCATAGAGGTCCCCTAACTCAAGGATGAATTGAAAGCTTTCCTATCATTTGAGTTTGAGTGAGTGTCGAAACTTGGGTCAAGTTCAATCAATCATAACTCTTTCTATATAATGAATTAGAGGGCCTACTATATATCAAATGAAAGCTATTCTAATTAACTTTCCAACGATATCAATTTTGTCTAAATATCCTGAACAAAAAGTTATGGCCATTTTAGTGACTGAGACAGTAACATCATGCAATAAGCGTACGACGCACGCCCTATCGCATGCACCAAAATTTTAGGTTCTGTTTTCGTGTTTTTAAGGGCAAAATGGGTATCTTCCATCCCTTATCCAGAAATAACACGAGATTAAACTCCCAAATTACCAAAATATGATTCTTTTCTCTCAAATTCATCAGGAACTCACCCTAGGGTTTCAAACTAAAAACCCAAATATCTCAAGATTCAATCGTGAGTTTTTCTTAATTCTTCAAGATTCAGAATCCCCATTTTGAGGGATATAAGAGGCACCCATCAATTGTACTTATAACATCCTAAAATCTAGAGTTTATTCAAAAGCTTCTAATTTAAAGTACGCGAGGTTTTCCTAAAATCTCGTGGGTATGGAAATCTTGATTTTAAGAAAGGGTTTTTCAGATTTATGAATATATTCATGCTTTAGAAGCATTGATGATATTGTTTTGGCCTTTAGGCTTTCCCCCAAATTGATTTGAATTATATATATATTGTAAGCATGTGTTTTAAGGTTGATGATTGAATTGAGAGCATGATTCATGAAAAATCCCTCTCTTGTGATGATTTTCATTTACTTATGATATACTATGAAATCGTTTGAATGCATCTTGAAAAGCATGTTATGAAATGTCTTGAATAATATTATATTTGGATTATGATTTTATTTTAAAAAAAAGAGAGGGTTGTTTATGTTGATGAATGTTGAATATAATTATATAATGAGAAGGGTTGCATGGTTTGTTAAAGATTACATGACCACCACTTGTTTATTGAAAGGATAAAATTTTTGCATAGTTTTGACTTATATTTTCGGAACATGAATTCCCTTTGTTAAATTGCATGTTTGGGTGGTATGAACTATGTTTTAATGAAAGAATCATGCATGATGCATTATGGCTTAGAAATAGGACTTGCAAGTCTTGGTGTGACGACTCCAATCAAGATAATGCCATGGTAATTCAGAACAGAATAGAATGCATGTTTGAAGTCAGATTTTTCAGATATTAAAACTAAAATAATCCATGATTCAGAACAGGATAAAATTGGGCATAAAGTGAGCTTAGGTGATTCCACAAAGAAGGCATGAGTTCAGACAACTCATTTCCCAAAACCGTGATTTGCCGATCCGGGTATATTATTATACGCTGGCCTAGTGCCCTGTGGCGTATCAGACTCAGACACTTCAACCCTTGCAGCACGCTTGGGTTGGGGTCTTCCCCGCCGAGTCAATGGCGGATTCCATATAGCCCGTGGAATATCATACTTGTAGGGGTGTGCCACCTAACTCTGAAGTAATACAAAGATCTAAAACTACTTTTGACAGAAAGGTTTTGTATGTTTTTTCAAGAAAGCCCATGTGTTTTGAAAATTATATCTTTCATGATGTTTATGAATAGATCTGAACTATTTTATTTATATAAAAGTTTTATTTTGGATTGCTCTATGTACCAGTACATCTTTATTGATCCCCCTCCCTCCAGGTTCTGAGGCACAGTCTAGGGGTCCTGATAAGCAGTAGATTTCATCAGATAGGAGTGAAGAGTACCAGTTGGTAAGCCTTCTATATTTCAGAAGGCCTAGTTTATTTCAAACAGTTATTATTTATTATAGTTTTTGTCTACTGGGGGCCTTGTCCCAGTTTTCAAATAGTTGTTATTTTGATCATGTAGTAGAGATTTCACAAACGATTTTCAGACGATGTTTAGTTGATATTGGATTTTATTTCTCATTGTTAAAATACATTTAGATTATGACCATGATTCCGTAGCAGATTTTATTTCTACATTTCCTATTTATATATAAATGGTGTATATGATTACAAGTTAGAAGGCTCTGGGATTTCATGGTTCGGGATGTCCATCATGGCCAGGGCCCTGGTTCGGGTTGTGACAAAAATATACCTAGAATACTAGATATAATTCAAAATATAGCCAATATATACAAGAATTCTCGAGTACAAAAGACTAAACTAGAGTAAATAGCGGAGGATCACCCTACCCCAAATCAAACTGAAAGGTAGGAATCACGTCAATGCCAGCTATTGCTACTCCAATCTGCATTTGAAAAAAGATGCAAAAGTGTAGTATAAGTACTAAAAAAATGGTTACTAAGTAGGCATCATCGACCGGCGGAGCTAAATACTGAGAAAGTATAACTACAATGCAAGGGTATAATCACTAAGTCAATATTAAGGATAGAAAGATAACCAACTACCAAGCTACACAAATGCGGTAAAAGAATAACTATAAGTGATACAAAAAATAAATAACACATTAATAATAGACAAATAAATCATAACCTAACTCCCCCCCCCCATAATCCCGCTAGGCACACTGAAGAAGACAATTAACCCAACTATAGCCCTATAGGCCATGGGACACAGAAGAAGTAATTAAAGAAAATAAATGTAAATAATTCATAACAGAACTGATCTTAAGAAATTATAGTAATTATCCAGTTGTGCACCAGGCTTGAAGCGACATCAATGGTTTAATACCCCAAACTTTTCTATCTTAAATTCATTCCTAAAATATTAAAGGATAGCTTCCAAAATAAATAATATTTATTCCATGTGGAATTTTCAAGATTCCGAATTTTTATTGTGTGGGAAATTTAATAAGATTTCCATCGATACCAAATTCACCTAAATCCAACACCCAATTAAGAAGTTAGAGTATTTTTAAGTTGACAGTGTGCCACCTGGGCATTTGGAACGTCGCAAAGAAGGCAAAATCTGTAATTGTCAAATTCCAGTGGCCCTCCGCGATAGCCCCGCATCGCAGAGAAGCCCATTTTCCCAATATTCCTATTCTATTGAGACTCCGCGATGCTGGAGCATCACGCCAAGGGCCAAAATGGCAATCCAAGGGGCACCGCGATTGTGGCGTATCACGATGAGAGCCCAGTTCCCATTCGTCCTTTTCCAGTGAGCCACCACAATAGTGGCGCATCGCGGTGGCCCAGTAAATTAGGATTTTTGGGTCATTTTTCCAGTTCTGTTTAGGAGTTTAAAAAGGGTATTTTGGTGAATTACCCAGCCCCCAATCCATCCAAAACACACCGTTAAGCTTATACCAAAGCATTTTATGATTATTTTATCACTTTTCTCTCAAAAGAAAACCCTAAATCATCAAAGCTCCTTCTCTAAGAAATTCAAATTCCTCTATTAATTCTCCAAAGAAATTCAAGATTAAGGATTCCCAATATAAGAACTCTAAGAATTCATCTTCAAAGCACCAATAGAGATCCAAGATTCAAGTTTTAGCATCTAAGATCATCAATTGCAGTATGTGGGTTTTGAACAAGGATAATTCTTTCATCACTGTGCCTAAAACTTTATTTTAATTATAAATTTACTGCAATTTATGAGATTTTCCATAAAATTTAAGTTAGGGTTTATACCCATTATTACTATTTGCAAGATTATGAGATATTCCATGATTTAGAAGTTGAATTATATGATTATATTATATTTCTATGCATTGTGCAGTAATTTCAGATTTTATGATGAATTATGAGTGTTTATATTATCAAGCATGAATTTTTAGATGTTTTAACGTGAGATTGATGCATGGGTCGTTAAGCCCCAATTTAAGATTGTTATTTCAAGATTATTTATGCTATGAGAATCCTCAGATAAGATTACTCATAGATTTTGACAAAGATTTGACCTTTTGGTCCTAAGCTATGATAAGAATCCACTTTGTTCAGATAACTTGAGATTTAAAGAAAGAAAAGAATAATTGGTTTCCTTGTAAACCATTGTTCTATTTTTGAAGTGGATTTCTTAAGATTTTGAGCATAAGAATAGGAGTAGTATTTAGCACCAAGATGGGTAGGTTACTATGATTTCAGACCCCAGAACTACGTGCCAATGTAGGATTCAAAGTTATTCCCACTTCTACGTGGATGTCTCAGATTGTGATCGCTAAGATAGAAGTTCTATTCAGATGGAAAGGGTAGAACAACCCTACATAACGGGGGCTAGACGTGGGACTCCATGGATGCTTACATAGTGTATGTCGGTTAGAAGAACCTCCCAACAGATGTCCCCCACTCTTCAACAGTCTATTGATTTAAGGATTTAAGATAAAAGCATATGTTTTGGAAGTTATGATTTTTAATGTCTTAAGCCCTAAGATAAGGTATTTTCCAAATTTTATAAAACTAAGTGTAAAGGTTCACAAGTTTTACTCAGATTATGCTTTACAGAAAGATAAGAGTTACAAATTTCAGACTTAGAAGTGAGTCCTTTCTACACTTAGATAGTATGATTTAAAGACAGAGTATTAGCACAACTTTTAGAACTAAATATTATGTCTCACTAGATTTACAAGTATGATTTGTTTCTCATGGTTATTATTTTCAGTCTTTCAGATATTTCAGCTTATGTGAGTCATTTATATTTTGTATGCATTGTTTTACAAATTATGATGATAATATGATGTTTTACTTATGCATTTCACCCCATATCCTCAGTAAAACCTCTAAGTAATGATCCACATACATGTCTATGTGCTACATTGTCTCATAATATAGGTCATAGTTTAGTTATAGCTCACATACCATATTCAGACAGCTTGCAGATTCTAGCCAGCAGATGATGAGTCCTCCTATTTTGGGGACTTAAGTTGGATGTTATATATGTATTTTATTCTCTCATGTATTGATAGTGATAGTTGGAGTCGTGTTCCAGCTATCTATATTCAATATAGTAGAGGTTTCACAGATGTCAGTTAGAGTCAGTTATGTATTTTAAGTCCCTCTTTTAGACTTTATCAGAATGTAAAAGTTATATCAGTATTGTATTTTTCTCAGATTCCACTATTATTATGTTTTTGCACAGTAAACTCAGTCGTTTATGTATATCATTCAATTATTTATAATTCATGCCGGTAGAAAGGTTAGCTTTGGATCACTTGTGGTCCTAAGCACCATGTGACGTCTTGGGGCAGATTTTTGGGGCGTTAAAAACTTAGTATCCGAGCATAAGGTTCAAGTGTCCTAGGGTGTCTGTGAAGCCGTGTCTAGTTAAGTCTTGCGGAACGGTATGGAGACGTCTGTACTTTTCTTTGAGAGGCTACGAGGCATTTAAGAAAAGTTTCCTTTCTTTTCTACTCTAGATCGTGCAGTAAAGTTGATTTCTCAAATTTTTCTGTCTATTCATGTGTTACCCCAAAATTCTTCATCTATGTATTATTCTTGAGATAATATGATTAGAAAGGTCTAATTCCTCCCTAGGTAATGCTCTAAGATTTGCTAGCAGAAGTTTCAGAAGTCACACAAGGGGCTTGAGAACAGATCCCTAGTGTATTGAGTTCCTTATGTTAAAAGTTTATGTTCTCATCCTTATGAGTTGTTCAGTTGAGACCGAATTAGATATGCACTCAGATTCCTTATTATTCCTTCAGTATAGATTATGCTCATGAGTGGACATGGTATGCACCTAGACTGTTAAATATAGAGTGCATTTGAGGGATATTATGAACTTCAGGGTTATGATTTATGAATAGTAGAACCTTAGTATAGGTTGAATTATGGGTATAAAAGAGTAGTGGCAAGAATAGTGAGCATGACGATTGATAGAAAGTATAGGGATAGACTTATACATATTATCGAGTAGTGTTAATGTAATATGTCATTGTGTGTTAGTTTGGTGGAGGATAGAGAAAGAGTTATTAGTTAAGGTGGATTGTTGTTTGCTTGAAGCACGGAAGGAGTTATTAATGGAAATTATGGTGTTTGAAAGGTATAGGATATTAATGAAGTTTTTGGTGGTTTAGTATCATTAATTTAGGTTTCCCTTGAAGTTGCAAAAAGGAGTTTAGCTGAAACTTAGAGAGCTATGATAGTAATTTAGATGTATAGATGGGTAAATGGTAATGATGTGTAGAAGGAGGATGTGTTAATGGATTGTAAAAAAGATAGTCCATATGTTTATGATCGATTATTGTTGTTATGAGACTCTAGTGGACTAGTGTTTCTTGATGTTTTATTTCATAGATTCCAAGCGAGAATTGTATGCGAGGTTGGGTTGTTGAAGTATGTTTAGCACTAGACATTAAGTTTGAACAACTGATGGTCATTGACAGCGCCCAAGCGCACATGCAAGTGTACATTGTCTTATCAAGTAATATAGTGGCTTCAAGGAAGCCCAAGTATCAATCTCTCAGGGACTTGCGTTCACCGCCTATCTAATTGTAGTTTAACTAATTGAGAAAAAGTAAACAAGGAGAGAGTTTGTAATTTTGCAAATTAAAAATAAAATAAATAATGCATAAAAATAAAATACTTGGGACAATCAATGGAAGAAAACCCAGGGTTGAGGCATTTTGAACAATCATACAAATCTTTATTCCTATAGCAGTTTAGTTGGTTATCAGATTGTTGATTCGCAAGGTTTATGCTACGATTTTAGTCTCCCGACCTCAAATCTTCTATCTAGTAAACATTGTACCTACAACTCTCGCAGAGATACAAAAATTCTTCTAGATTCATGAAGTTGTCATCTTGCAAGTGAACCAAGCAAGGCTTCTAGGTATATCCCTAACCTAGATGCTAATTCAAATCCCTTATTTTATAAAAGAATAAGAACCTTGCTCCCTAATTTCTTCATTCTATCCTATGATTCTCCTCCCCGATTCACATAAAAATATATGTTTATTCTAATGGTAGATAATCATTAAAATAGTAGGCTCAAGAAATTAAGAACAACCCACATAATAATCCAAAATTAAACTACAATAAAGAATATTAAAAAGTATTCATGTTCTTGGCCTCAATCCTGGAAACAGGGTTTTAGCCTTTAATGGAAATATTCATCATCCAATCCCTTGGAATGATGATACAAAACCATAAAAAAACTAAATTAAAGAATGACAAAACCTAAAAATAAGTTGTGGTATCCTCCAATGATGTTTCAAGTTGATCTAGGGTTTCCAAGAGGTCTCAAGATGATCAAAACGAAGTTTGAGACGCTATATTTATAGTATACAAGTCATAAACCGACTTGGATTGGTTTCCACGCTATTTTACTTCAGCTGGGCAGAATTATCCCAATTTTTGGCATCAGCACGACGCGGAGACATGCAAATTCATAATTGTCGAAAAATGTGTCAAATTACAGTAGCTGTTCGCGATTTCAACGCGTCGGCGGGCCTCCAGAAACTACAAATTAAGCTACACGCGCCATATTTCCAAAAACTTGAGCATCATTTAAATAAAGTGATGTTTTGAAATCCTCCATTAGCCACCTGTACAGTTCACACTCGCCCAATACTTTTCAGGGGTCCAACTTGCATCCAACTTGCGTCTTGTGCTTTTGTTGAGCATTCCGAGCCTTATTGAGTTGTTTCCACTTGATTTGAAGTTTGTATATCCTTAATATATCATCATAATCCATGCACCAAGAATCCTAAATCATTAAACACATCAATTAAGATCTCAAAACAACACAACATCCTCACCGATGAACTAGAAACACGAGCTAAGCATAGGCTAAATTCAAATTGAGCTTTAACTCATTGTTTTCACTCTTTTCTTGATCCAATTGACCCTTGAACATTATAAATAAGTTGTTTCACATATAAAAGCATACTAAAAACCTTAGTAACTCATTAAAATAAATTAGAAATCAACATAAGAGACTAGACAATACCTAGCTCAAGCTAGTCGCACTAGCTTTCTCGGTTGAACTCTAAATGGTCGAATTGAATCAAAACTTGTGTGGAAACACCATTAAACATTGTAAACACATAATTGGACACATAATTTCTCATTTATATCATTATTAACACATATAGCATAATAATCATCCTCAAAACAAGGCTAAATAAGATAGAATAGTAGCGCTAGAATGCATAAATTCACCCAACATCACCACCCCACACTTAGAGCCTTGTTCGTCCTTGAACAATTATTAACAATAAACCCCATGATCTGAAGAGACTCCACACTTTTACTACATGCAAGACACTCAAGCTAGCACTACAATGACTGCACGAATGCAAGTTTACAGCACTAAGCATGTTATACACAATTGAAAGCTCAAGAATCCTACTTCCAAAACATCCTAGCCTCAAGAATGGAATCCACAAGTAGAAAACTCATGCACATAATTCAGTTAAAGACATCTTACAAATCTCCCATATTCATCAAACATGTGCCCCTCACAACAAGAGAGTTACCCACAATCACTCAAAATAATGCAATTTATAATGTAATGGGTACACGAATCAAATTACGCTCACTCTCACAAAGAATTCACAAGTTACACATAATGAACCATAGGATTACCCTTAGTGTAGTGTTCCACTAATTTTCGAATGTAAATCTTACGATCAATTAGGACTTTTCCGGGTTGTAATGTAGGCTAAGAGATAGGTAGGAACTATTTTGGCCAAGAATAGTAACTGACCTCTCTAAGCACTTTAATACACTACATTATACATTTAAAACCAACCTCCAACAATCAAATTACACCACTTTTGTCTACCCATCTCTTTTAAGTATTTTCACAAACACTTGGTGGACATATAGTTTATTACCACAAGAATCAATTTTTCTCTTTTTCACAATCATGGCAATATTTTTAGCATAAATCATATCACATCCACCCACCATAAATCAATTACAAACACCAATAACCATTACCTTGGGGAATCAATTTTACCTTTTTATTCTTCAATTTCTCAAACTCCTTTCTCAATTATCATCAATTTTTTTTTCAATTAAAGCACTTAGGAGCTTTTTTGGATCAAATTATGGTCTATCAAAGAAGGGATTAGGCTACTTATGTGGTAACCAAAGAAAAGGCTAAAGTCTCAATGGGGTTTAACTAGGATAATGCACAAGGGTAGGTAAAACATACGGTATAAAATAAGGCTATCAAAGAAATGCCTATATCATCTCCTAAACCCATATTCTTTAATTCACTTCACACACACACCGGACAAGTTCTAGACATCACATGCAACAAGAAATATAAAAAATACCTTACATGCACATGACATATGCTCAACTCAATAGGATCATCATAGACTCTCAATCAAACAATAACATAAATTCAAAATTAAGCCACAAAACTGGAGTAAAAAACTTGAGCCTAAGAGTCTCAAAAATAGTAACTCACACAATCAACATGCTTTTACCAAACAAAACACTTGCACCATGTAATAAAAAAATAGAACTAACAAGAATATCTCACTTATTTCTAACCTAATTTTTTTTTTAAATTGAGTCAAAATTTGGGAATTTTCCCACCCCACACTTAAAAATCTACTTTGTCCCCAAAGTGAATTTAAAGGTAAGAGATAGAAATACTCCCTGAGGCCTCTAGGCCTAGCTAGTAGCATCTTCACATAAAGAGGGGATCCATGGAACCCCACATTCCATCTTTACCATGCTTCAAGCTCAAGTTTACGGTACTCAGACTTTCCATTAACCCGTGACTCAACCAATAACAAAAAAACTACGTGAAATAAAAACTAAAAACTGAAAATAAAACCTACTTACCTTGGGTTACCTCCCAAGAAGCTCCTAATTTAGTGTCACGGCACGACCCAATCAAATTTTTCCTCCACCTTGAGGATATGAATTTCACCCCAAACATCACATTCATATTTTTGCCTCGATCATATGGAGGTGGTACAGAGATTAATGAACTAAGTAATGGATGATGCATGATGAACCACTCGGCCTTGAGGTGAGGTGTATTTTTATATTGCTTATCCGGCGTAAAATCAAGAATATAAGATTCTTGTTCCTCATCTTCACACTCTTCCACTAGTTTAAATGATTCCACAAACAAGACATCATCTAAACATAATGTAGAAAAGTGCTTCGAGTGAGGCCCAACCAATCCTACAATTTACACTATCCTCAATACCTTCACTTTTATTCACCTTCTCAATTCCAGTCTCAAGATCAAGATGACAATCGAGTGGCTGTGATTCTTGTGTTTGTTCCACAAGTTGGCTAATATCTTTCTCATAGTCTTCTCCCCTTAGCCACTGTATACATGGTGGCAGTGGTAACTCCTTAAGACATTCAATAATTTCAGTTTTCGAGTACTCAGACTTCTTCAAATTATCAACAACTTTCTTTATGACCGGTTGGATATACTTTTGATCTATAACTTCCCAATGGTTATTCAGATCTGCCAACAACTGTGTTTGAGACGCTAAAAATTATTTAAACATCTCTTCCAAATGGATCGTTTGAGTTATGGCCTGCATGTTTAGTTGTTGTTGCTGAAACTGCTGTTGGTTGGTCTGTGATTGAATTTGTAACTGAGTTAACCCCATTCGATTGTAATAGTTTTTATAATTTTGCAATTGATCATAGCCCATAAACATTACTGAATCGGGATTTCTAGCCCACATATCTTCTAAGTGATTACTTTGACCACAAGACAAATACCAACTTGCATTTGGACAATAAGCCTCATGATCTAGTTCCCTACAAAGACAACAAGAATTCACATCACTCAAAAACCATCTATCCCTGGATGATATCTCAAGAAGAATATGAGAAAAAAATTAGAAATAAAGAATAATAAAATAAAACTAAACAAAAACTATGTACAACTCAATATAAAAAAACTAAAAATAAGATAAGTTGACTAATAACAAGTCCTCGGCAACGACGACAAAAACTTGACAGCGCCCAAGTGCACACGCAAGTGTACATGATCTTATCAAGTAATATAGTGGCATCAAGGAAGCCCAATTATCGATCTCTCAGGGACTTGCATTCACCTCCTATCTAATTATAGTTTAACTAATTGAGAAAAAGTAAACAAGGAGAGAGTTTGTAATTTTGCAAATTAAAAATAAAATAAATAATGCATAAAAATAAAATACTTGGGACAATCAATGGAAGAAAACCTAGGTTTAAGGCATTTCGAACAATCATACAAATCTCTTTTCCTATCGCAGTTTAGTTGGTTATCGGATTGTTGATTCGCAAGGTTTATGCTACGATTTTAGTCTCCCGACCTCAAATCTTCTATCTATTAAACATTGTACCTACAACTCCCACAGAGATACAAAAATTCTTCTAGATTCATGAAGTTGTCATCTTGCAAGTGACCAAGCAAGGCTTCTAGGTATATCCCTATCCTAGATGCTAATTCAAATCCCTTATTTTATAAAAGAATAAGGACCTTGCTCCCTAATTTCTTCATTCTATCCTATGATTCTCCTCCCGGATTCACATAAAAATATACATTTATTCTAATGATAGCTAATCATTAAAATAGTAGGCTCAAGAAATTAAGCACAACCCACGTGATAATCAAAAATTAAACTACAATAAAGAATATAAAAAAGTATTCATGTTCTTGGCTTCAACCCCGGAAAGAGGGTTTAGCCTTTAATGGAAATATTCATCATCCAAGCCCTTGGAATGATGATACAAAACCATAAAAAAACTAAATTAAAGAATTCAAAAACCTAAAAATAAGTTGTGGTATCCTCCAATGATGTTCCAAGTTGATCTAGGGTTTCCAAGAGGTCCCAAGATGATCAAAACAGAGTTTGATACGCTATATTTATAGTATACAAGTCATAAACAGACTTGGATTGGTTTCCACGCTATTTTACTTCATATGGGCAGAATTATCCCAATTTTGGGCATCGGCGCGACGCGGAGTCATGCATATTCACAATTGTCAAAACATCTGTCAAATTCCAGTAGCTGTTGGCAATTTCAATGCATTGCGGGGCCTCCGGAAACCCCAAATTAAGCTACACGCGCCATATTTCCAAAAACTTGAGCATCATTTAAATAATGTGATGTTTTGAAATCCTCCATTATCCACCTGTACAGCTCACACTCGCCCAATACTTTTCAGGGGTCCAACTTGCATCCAACTTGCGTCTTGTGCTTTTGTTGAGCATCCCGAGCCTTATTGAGTTTTTTCCACTTGATTTGAAGATTTTATATCCTTAATATATCATCATAATACATGAAACAAGTATCCTAAATCATTAAACACATCAATTAAGAGCTCAAAAAAATACAACAGCCTCACCGATGAACTAGAAACACGAGCTAAGCATAGGCTAAATTCATATTGAGCTTTAACTCATTGTTTTCACTCTTTTCTTGATCCAATTGACCCTTGAACATTATAAATAAGTTGTTTCACATATAAAAACATAATAACAACCTTATTAACTCATTAAAATACATTAGAACTCAACACAAGAGACTAGACAACACCTAGCTCAAGCTAGTCACACTAGCTTTCTCGGTTGAACTCTAAATGGTCGAATTGAATCAAAACTTGTGTGGAAACACCATTAAAAATTTTAAAAACATTCTTGTACACATAATTTCTCATTTATATCATTATTAACACATATATCATATTAATCATCCTCAAAACAAGTCTAAATAAGATAGAATAGTAGCGCTAAAATGCATAAATTCACCCAACATCAGTCATCAAAGTGGATGTGATGATTTATTGGTTAGTGATTCTAGTTATATGGAAGTCATCTAGTTAAGTTGTTTGATTTGTAATTAAGTATGATGCTGTATGTATGGTGAAGAAGTATGCCCAAGGTGATATGGGGTTGCATTATTTTCTAAGGTTATTACGTGTTGTGTATGATTAGTAGTACCATTGGGTTTCTAAGTGGAAGGAGACTAGTTGTATATATATATATGATGTTCTTAATAGATAAGTTAAGGAGTTTCGATTGATGATGTCAAGCCTTCTTGATATGATCTTGATTCTCATGGTTTAGAGATATAAGTTTAGAGATGTGACATTAGTAAGCTATGACAAGAGTAGTTTAGTTTATTAAAGGTTGGTGATATCTGTGTTAAGTATTAGGATCTAATCTTGAATCCTTGAAGATTGAGCAAATAGAAATAAAAGTTGAAAGCTCTAGATGGTGTGAACTCAGGATATGGCGATACCCATGAAGATTCTAAGTTAGTAAGTGTTCAAGATATTATTGATGACTAGTGGGGCTATAGAAAGATAGAGTTGTACCTCAAAAGGAAGTATTGGTAGTGGGCTTTACACTTTCAGGTGTAGTCTTTCAGAGTAAGTTTATTATTTGTGTGTATTGTTGTGTTCCACAGACTTAGAGTGATGGTTTAAAGCTAAGGGGGAGATAATGCCAAAGTCAAACTTCCAGATGCTAGTAGTGATGCCAGCATAGTGTAGTACATCAGAAAGTGAGGATGTGGCTCAACCCATTCTTATTTCAGTATTTGTTTTTCATTCATCCCAATATTTACTCATGCCTAACGTGTCAGTTCCATGATCATAGTTCATGTTCATGCACATAATAGAGAGTCATGTACTCTCCTAGTTCCTAGTAAGAGGAGTTCCAGTTCATCCAGCAGTTGGAATCATATTCTACAAGTTATGAACTCTAAATTCAGGCCTTACAGTATGTTCAGTTCCAGTACTCATGCAACACTCTTAACGATCAGGGAAATTTAGATTTATATCATGTACGTACTCAGATTAGATCTCCTTAATAAATCTTTGTCATGAATACTTTATTCCTCCGGCCTCAGTGAGGTGTCAAGTTATGCTTAGTATCCCTTCATGTTTTAGGCCCTAGTATTACAACCTTTCAATGACCTCCCCCTAGGTCAAGGTAGTGAAGATGAATAATTGTGTAAATAAGAGAGAGTAAATATGTTATGTTTGGGAACATTATCCTATGCTTGTTTCAAGTAGGTATATGAATGAAAGAATATGGATGTGAAGCTTTCTGGTATATGACTTGGTTAGTTGAGAATATTTTATGTGTGCCTTATTAAGATTAGTATATGGAAGTTGTTATTGATAGAGGTATTGGAAAATATGAGAAAGATGCTCTTATTGGTATTTGTTTATAAGTGCATGTGTGGTTATGAAAATAGGATTGAATGTTATGTTGGTAACTAACAGGATAGGTGTTGTGCATTAAAAGATTTCAAGTAAGAGGTTGAATTTAGTTGTTAAGGTGATAAGAAGAATCATCCTAGAGTAAGAAGTTATGATAATACTTGGGGTATTAAATCCATGGTTCAGACTAGTGTTATGGTGTTATGTGTAGTACCTCATGACCCCGAGTTAGGCTTGACCTTGATGAGAGGATTTAGTTCAGTTTAGACTTTGTGTATCATCTCAGTCTTTTCTTAGTATTTCAACCAAATTAATTTTATTCGGGGACGAATGATACCGAGGGAGAGATATTATAATACCTTGAGTTTTCATGTCATAAACCTCTCATTTTTTTCTCACGAAATCATATCCAGCCTAAAGAAATTGTTACCCCTAAGTTGATTCTCTCATTTTGATCTCAGCCATATAGCTATTTTTTCATGAAAGCTCATGCACTCACAGATAAGTTCAGTAGCCCACTACGTTGGGATTCAGTCATACATTTTATTTCAATTGTGCATGATAGTTTATAGCCTCAGATTCCTCAGTGATTATAGCCTAATTAGCCACATTCGAGGACGAATGTTCCCAAAGGGGAGATATAGTAATACCCCAAACTTTTCTAGCATAAATTCATTCTTAGAATGTTAAAGGATAGCTTCCAAAATAAATAATATTTATTCCATATAGAATTTTCAAGATTTCGACTTTTTATTATGTGGGAAATTGAATAAGCTTTCCATCGATACTAAATTCACCTAAATCCGACACTCGGTTGAGAAGTTAGAGCATTTTTCAGTTGACAGTGTGCCACTTGGGCACTTGGCGCATCGCGAAGAAGGCAAAATCCACAATTTTCAAATTCTAGTGGCTCTCCGCGATAGCCCCGCATTGCGGAGAAGCCCATTTTTCCAATTATCCTATTCCAGTGAGACTCCGTGATGCTGGCGCGTCGCACTAAGGGCCAAAATGGCAATCCAAGGGGCACTGCAATTGTGACGCATCGCGGTGAGCGCCCATTTACCGTTCGTCCTTTTCCAGTGAGCCACCGCGATAGTGGCGCGTCACGGTGGCCCAGTAAATCGGGATTTTTGGATCGTTTTTCCAGTTCCATTTAGAAGTTTAAAAAGGGTATTTTGGTTAATTATCCAGCCCCCAATCCGTCCAAAATACATCATTAAGCTTATACCAAAGCACTTATGCTTATTTCATCACTTTTCTCTCAAAAGAAAACCCTAGATCATCAAAGCTCCTTCTCCAAGAAATCCAAATTCCTCCATTAATTCTCCAAAGAAATTCAAGATTAAGGATTCCCAATACAAAAACTCTAAGAATTCATCTTCAAAGAACCAATAGTGACCCAAGATTCAAGTTTTAGCATCTAAGATCATCAATTGAGGTATGTGGGATTTGAACAAGGATAGTTCTTTCATCCTTGTGCCCAAAACTTTATTTTAATTACAAATTTACTATAATTTATGAGATTTCCCATAAAATTTAAGTTAGGGTTTATACCCATTATCACTATTTGCAAGATTATGAGATTTTCCATGTTTTAGAAGTTGAATTACATGATTATATTATATTTTTATGCATTGTGAAGTAATTTCCAGATTTTATGATGAATTATGAGTGTTTATATTATCAAACATGGTTTTTTTAGATTTTTTAACGTGAGATTGATGCATGTGTCGTTAAGCCCCAATTTAAGATTGTTATTTCAAGATTATTTGTGCAATGAACACCCTCAAATAAGATTACTCACAGATTTTGACAAAGATTTGGCCTTTTGGTCCTAAGATAAGATAAGAATCCACTTTGTTCGGATAACTTGAGATTTAAAGAAAGAAAAGCATAATTAGTTTCCTTGTAAACCCTTGTGCTATTTTTGAAGTGGATTTCTTAAGATTTTGAGAATAAGAATGGGAGTAGTATTTAGCACCGAGATGGGTAGGTTACTACGGTTTTAGACCCCAGAACTACGTGCCAATGTAGGATTTAGATTTATTCCCACTTTTACGTAGATGACTCAGATTGTGATCACTAAGATAGAAGTTCAATTCCGATGGCAAGGGTAGAACAACCCTACCTAACGGGGGCCAGTCGTGGGACTCCATGGATGCTCAGATGGTGTATGTCTGCTAGAAGAACCTCCCAACAGATGTCCCCCACTCTTCAACAGTCTATTGATTTAAGGATTTAAGATAAAAGCATATGTTTTGGAAGTTATGGTTTTTAAGATTTTAAGCCCTAAGATAAGGTATTTTCTCGATTTTAGAAAACTAAATGTAAAGGCTCACAAGTTTTACTCAGATTATGCTTTACAGAAATATAAGAGTTACAGATTTCATTTTTCAGATTTCAGACTTAGAAGTGAGTTCTTTCTACACTTAGACAGTATGATTTAAAGACAGAGTATTAGCACAACTTTTAGAACTAAATGTTATAGCTCACTAGATTTACAAGTATGATTTGTTTCTTATGATTATTATTTTTAGTATTTCAGATATTCCAGCTTATGTGAGTCATTTATATTTAGCATGCATTGTTCAACAAATTATGATGATAATATGATGTTTTAATTATGCATTTCACCCCCATATACTCAGTACATCCTCAAAGTACTGATCCACATATATGTCTATGTACTACATTGTCTCATAATGTAGGTATCAGTTCAGTTGTAGCATGCATACCATATTCAGACAGCTTGCAGATTCTAGCCAGTAGATGACGAGTCCTCCTATTTTAGAGACTTAAGTTAGATGTTATTTATGTATTTTATTCTCTCATGTATTGATTAGTGATAGTTGGAGTCGCATTCCAGCTATCTATAGTCAGTATAGTAGAGGCTTTACAGATGTCAGTTAGAGTCAGTTATGTATTTTCAGTCCCTCTTTCAGACTTTATCAGAATGTAAAAGTTATATCAGTATTGTATTATTCTCATATTCCACCATTATTATGTTTTCGCATAGTAAACTCAGTCATTTATGCATATCATTCAGTTGCTTATGAGTTATGCCGGTAGAAGGGTTAGCTTGGGATCACTTGTGGTCCTAAGCACTGTGTGATGTCTCAGGGAAGATTTTCGGGGCGTTACAAATGGGTAGTAATGAGAGGCCAGACGCTAGATTCAAATCAGAAGTAACGGGTAATAACGAGATGACTCATATGTGATACACAACAAAATTCATAATCAAATGCTGGACTCGAACCAGAACTCAGTGAAACCACAACTCCCAGAACAACCATAATCAGTACTAGAACTTCCAAACCATCACAACTAGATGCCAAACTCGATCCGAAACTCATAGTAAGCATACCCAACTATAATATTAAAATCCAAACCATACCATAACCAATGCCAAAGTGGTACCGAAATTCACAATCAATGACAGAAATAAAGTATATACTGAACCTAAATCAAAACTAAAATATATTTAACTAACCATTCACACATCTTAATTAAAAAGGAGAAAAAATTAACGGTTTCTCAACTTAATTCCAAGTCCTAAAGGGATAGATGCTATATCATATCAAAAATAAAATACCAAAATTTACTAGAACGAGGTTCTAATACGAATAAATAAGGCATGTTATATATATCAAACCGTACACAACTACAAGTACTTATCCAAAACTAGCATAATAGTACACAATTTCAGTAAATAAGCTCAATTTTAAAGTAGGATAATCCTAGCCTATCTGGATGCCAAAGCTAAAAACCTCTCCGAGAAGCTTCCAAATAGTGCCTCACCAGAACTTGAGTTTGAATAATTTGATGTGGATAATTGATTTTCTTTCGATCTAATACATCATAAAATATTTTCCGACATCATTATTTCAACGTCTACCAAAATAGGAATAATGTTTGTCTAGGGTAAGGTCTAATTGAGTTTAAAATTTGTCTGAACATCTGCACACTACATTAGCTATTTGGAACAGATTCTAAAAGTTTCGTAAGTTCATATCCTAAGCGTTAGGAAAATCAGTTTTATATAACACACACATGCACACACACTTAAGGTAGGTGCCACATAATGCACTTTGTGCAATTGCTAAATGGCAATACTAGCTGCCAACATTACCCACTTCCACGGGGGGTGTCGTTTGAATTTAATTTTTTGTCTCATTGTATATATATTTGGATATTGCATAAATTCATGATAAAATAAATACAATATTTTAAATATATCATAATTAAAATCTCTATTATATAATATTAATATTTTAATATTCTAGATTTGCTATCTCTGCTTAAAATATTAATAGACTACAAAAGCTATTATAAGGTAATATAAATATACCATAACTTAAAGAATTTTATACTTATCAAAAATATTTTAGAAGGGTAATAAATTATATTGCTACTAAATGCCAATTTAAGTTAAATGTTCTACAATATATTTGGTATTACTAAAATTCTCAAACAAAACGTCCGAAACCAAACTATCAGTCCCAGCAAGTCATAAATAACTTAGGACAGTTATAGAAAAGCTTTAGACCCTAAAAATGTATGAAAATAAGGTAAATAACCGTGAGGGTTATTACATGCTTTGACCCACATTTCCTATTTTGAGGAAAATGACACTTATGAAATACTCTCTATTTCTAATCACTTTTGGATTTGTTTATTCCAATATCTAGAGAGAAAACAGAATAATTTTTAATTTACACATTCTAGTATTCCTTAGAATTTTTTTGTAATAGAATAAAAAAGATTTTATAAATATTTAAAAGGTATTCAGTTTCAAATTGAAAACTTTCATGTATTTGGGGGTTATGTTACAATTAATATCATTTGTCATCTATAGAAAGTATTGATAAAAGTAGGATTTGTAATTTTAAAGTAAGACACAATATTTTGAGGGTCTACTGGAAATAACCTCTCGACATCTGAAATAGTGGTATAGACTGCGTACACTTTACCCGTTACAGACCTCGCTTTGTGAGAATAAATTGGGTATGATGTTATTGTTTAAGACATAATATTAAAAAAGACAGTTCGGTTCACTAAAGTAACCAACTAACTAATCTACTACGATTTTTCTCTCCAATTTAGTTAAATTCAAGTAACCAACCAATTGGTCTATAAAGATTTTCTTACTGAAATGAGTATTAAAATGCGTATGGAGTTATTTCGTAGGATATATTAAAGAAAATAATGCATGTATTAATTTTGGTGTTATTTATAATAATGTTAAGTTTTTATGAATGATTTTGTGATTGATTACATTTCAGAAATTTAAGAAAAAAAAATATTCTGACGAGTCCTTGTTAATGCTTAAAAAAGAAGAAGTACTTCAAAAGATATTTCACAAAAGAAAGAAGGATCGCTAGATTTATTGGAATGCTTGATTCATGGGATCCCGTGTCTCTTTATGTTTTGTATAGATTTACTTAGTTAGATTTTTCTTTTAGTCTTTACTTATTCTTGGAACTTGAAAATTCATTATCCATTTATCAAAGAAGAAAAATCTTTTGGGTTGCCCTCTATATCTATCTTCCGACAACAAGTAGTTATTCAATCACTACTATATAAATATTGGAAGACAAAGGAAGAGACATACTTTTGTCTCAACCTTCTCTAGTTCTTTGCTCTACTATATTCAAGCATTGTATTCTCTTAAGGTTAACCGTGTATTCAAAAAAAGAGGAGAGAAACACATAGGGTGTGAGGCGTTTTATCAAAGTTAGAAAGAAAGAGTACGAGCCATAGCTAAAAAGCCTGACTCAATTCTTGTACTTTGACTATACACAAAGAACTAGTAGAATCTTGCAATCCAATGGGATAAGAGTAAGACGTATTAGAGGTCCCAATCAGTATAAAATATCTGATATTATTAATTTTCAACACTTTATTTCATGAACTTTACATTACTTCTCAATAGTCGACTGTTTGTCCACGAAAGTCGATTGTCTGATTGAAAAAGAGTAATTTACCCCCCTCTTACTACTTTCAATTGGTATCAGAGAAATGACTCATGATTATTTGCTTAACATTAAGTGATAAAAGATCATGGCACAGACTATTACTCGAGCTTTATTTTTTGAAGGAACATCCCAAACTAGAACTCATTATTTTAATGGGAAACATTTATCTCATTGAAAAATAAAAATGAAAACTTTCATCAAGTCTTATGATATCAAAGTATGAAAGGTGATCAAACTTGGCGATCTTCTGCTTATCTCTACAAATAAAGACATTTATGAAAAGAAATAAAAAAATAATGAAACATCCACTGATAGCATTCCATCTCTAAAGGATACATTAATGAACAAATGGAGATCATTCAAATCAATTCTAAGGCAAAAAATATATTGTACAATGCAATCAATGGTGAAGAGTATGAAGAGATCTCCTGCTGTAAGACTGCCAAAGAAATGTCAGATAAATTGAAAGTGACATATGAATGAATTGAGAAGAAGATAAACTTTTTAAGATGAAGGATGGGGAATATATTGAAGAAACATTTGTCAGGTCTAGAAAAATTATTGGAGAACTCAAAGGTGTAGAAAAAACCTATCCTGTAGCAGATCAGATCACGAATGTTTCTTTACTAACTTTAGTAATTCAATCAAAAGGAGCAATCACAATTATAATACCTATTGCAACAGGTATTATAGTTTTGATAGATCTCAAAGATCTATGAACTCAAGTCAGTTGACTAGGGAAATTAGTCACAATTACAATACCTTATAAAATCACTGAAAAATACTATAATTCTTGCTATCACTTTGGCAAACCTTTTCATAAATACTACAATTGCAAATTTCATTCTAGAAATCCAAAAAGATAGATTTGGAGATCAAAAATTGAGTCAACAAATCCAAGGAATAACCATGATGGACCCAAGAATACTTGGGTACATAAAAATAATTATTACACTTATTTTGTAGAAACTCTATTCAAAATCTAAAGAAAAATGGTATCTTGATAGTGGATGTTTAAATCACATGACTGAATGTAAAAGTTTGTTTGAAATAGTAACTGATTTTGATTGAGGTGAGATTAGATTTGGGGATAAATCTAAAGAAAAAGTAATAGGTATTGATACTATATCCTTTAATAATTCATGTGATATTACTAATGTATATCTGGTTAGAAACTTAAAATATAACCTATTGAGCATTAGTCAGCTATATGATGTTGGGTTGGAGGTAAGATTTAAAAAGGATTGGTGTATAATTCAAAAATATGAAAGACAAATTCTTGTTGAAAACAAACACAAAAATATGTATGTTCTAGATTCTATCAGAAAGATAGAAGGACATCTATATCGTGTCTCTATCTCTGAAAATCTCTGGATTTGACATAGAAAACTTAGACATGCAAGGATAAGGCATATCGAAAAGCTATCCAAGCATGAAATTGTGACTAGCCTTCCAAAGCTTGATTTAAAAAAGACTCACATTTATGATGCCTTTCAACTTGGTAAGCAAACTAGAAATTCTTTTCTTATTAAAAATATCATGTCTACAACTAAACCATTACATCTACTTCATATGGATTTATTTGATCCCACTAGAAATGCTAGCATTGTTGGTAAAAAGATATGCCTTTGTGATTATTGATGATTATTCTAAATTTATATGGGTTATGTTTTTATCTAACAAAGATGATACCTTTAAGAATTTTGAATTTTTCTGTAAAAAGGTTCAAAGTGAAAAATGCTACTACTTTTATGCCATTAGAAGTGATCATGGAGGAAATTTTAAGAACAAAGGCTTTAATACTCATTGTTACACTCATAAATTATCTTCTCCAAGATCTCCTCAATAAAATGGTATGGTTTAATGAAAAAATAGAGCTCTTCAAGACGTGGCTTGAACTATGATCTGTGTGCACTCTTTACCCATAAATTCTGGGTAGAGGTTGTTAATACCGCATATCATATTTTGAACAGGTGTCTTATTACACCAATGCTAAAGAAAACTCTGTATGAGCTTGGAATAACAAAAGACCCAACATTGAATACTTTCATGTATTTATCTCAAAATATTATGTTCATAACAATGGGGAGGACAACATTAGTAAGTTTTATCCATGAAGTGATAAAGGTATTTTATGGGATACTCTAACTCTAGTTGATCTTATAGAATTTTAAATAAACGCACCCTTTGCATTGAAGAATCTGTACATGTTATTTTTAATGATGCTAATAGCATTGTGAAGAATGCTAGTTTCGTAGATAATGAGATTGAACAGGTAAACGATAATAAATCCCCATATACTGAAGTTGATTCCACCTTAAAGTCAACTGTTACTAAAATTGATCAGTTTGCTACTGCATCAAACAATCAATTTATACTTGAAACAATTCTAAATGAATGAAGAAGTGAACCTGATTATCCAAAGAATTTCATCATTGACGATTCAAGAGAAGGAATGTAAACAAGGGATTCCACTAAAAGAAATATGAACATAGACCTCATAGCTCAACTTGAATAAAAGAAAGTCGATGAGGCATTAGAAGATGACAATTGGGTCAATGAAATGAAAAAGAACCTGAGAAATTTGGCAAAAATAATGTATGGACTCTTGCTCCAAAACCAGAAAATGCATCAATCATTGGAACAAAATAGGTTTTCAAAAAAAATGGATGAATTAGGTAAAGTTGTGCGAAATAAAGCCCATCTAGTCACGCAAGGCTACTCACAGCAAGAAGGAGTTGATTAGGACAAAACTTTTGTATCTGTTGCAAGGTTATAAACCATTCAAATTTTACTTGCTTATGCTTCTTATAAAGGCTTCAAACTATTTCAAATGAGTATGAAAAATGCTTTTTAAAATGGATTCATTAATGATTATGTTTTTGTGAAACAACTCCCAAATTTTGAAAATCTAAAATTTCCTTATTATGTGTTTAAACTCTCAAAAACTCTCTATGATTGCAAACAAACTCCTCAAGCTTAGTATGATAGACTGAAATTTTTTTTAATCAATCATGATTTTTTAAGAGAAAAAATTGATACAACTCTCTTTATAAAAAGAACTTTCTCTAAAAATCATTAAATTTATATTGATGATATTATCTTTAAAAGTGCTAATGTTGTGTTGTGTAAGGAATTTTCTGAACTAATATGAAGTAAATTTTTAATGAGCATGATGGGACAATAGCGAATTTGAAATGAGCATAATGAGAGAATTGATGTTCTTTCTGGGATTACAAGCCCATCAGTTAGCTGAAGGCACTTTCATCTTCCAAGGTAAGTACAATAAAGAACTCACTCAAAAATTTGGGATGAAAAATGCTAAACCATCTAGTACTCCCATATATGTGTTCTTGAATCAAACAATGATGGTAAGAATGTCAATTAAACCAACTATTAAGGTATCATTGGTTCACTATTATATCTTACTGTCAGTCGACCAAACATTTTATTTAGTGTCTATAAATGCACCAACTTTCAGTCAGCTCTTAAAGAAGCTTATTCGACTGTGTAAAGTACATCACTAGATACCTTATTGGTACTAATTTTTATAGCTTATGGTATCTTAAATATAATGAATTTGATCTAAAATATTTCTCAGATGTAGATTATGTAGGTTACAAATTTTATAGAAAAAACACCAGTGGCACTTGTCAATTCATGAGAAAATCTCTTGTCTCATAGAAATAAAACTATATTTCTCTATCTACCAATGAGTCTAAATATATTGATATTGATTTGTGTTGTGCTTAAATTATTTGTATATCCCATCAAATCAATTATTATGATTTATGTTTCAAATATGTTAAAATATTCTGTGATAATTCTAGTGTTATATGATTATCAAAAAATTATGTGCATCATTCTAGAGAAAAATATATTAATATTAAATATTATTTTATTAGAGATCGTGTTTTTAAAAGGTTATATTAAATTTTCCTTTGATAGCATTGATTTTCAATTAGCTCACATTTTTATTAAACCTTTATTGAAATAAAGATTTCATTCTCTTACAAAATCTCTTGGAATTATTAAAAAAAACTTTTTCAAAAGAAAAAAAATATTTCTTTCATAGCTGCTTTAGTGAATATGTGTAAAAGTGTCTATTTATTAATAATGATTTGAATGATGTATATATCCCTTGATTTTTTTTTCCTTTCTCTTCATCTGACACAAGGTTTCATTTAAGGCAATTATGGCGTCTCTTCGTGTTTCTAGGCAACTCTTCACTATTCTCTCACATCGGTTCACTTTTTTTGAACTTTTATAATATTTGCCTTTTCTCTTTTTCTCTATATTCATCTTCTCTCTATCTCAAAATATGGATAAAGTTTCTAAGTTCTCCTCTTAAGACAATAGAAAAAGCTCTCATTTCAAAGGGAAAGAAAAAATCTCCTCCTTAATTTTTCTTGACTCTGACTTCCCAGATTAAAATATTTCTCAATTCTTTTATAATTATTCTCGCTTTGTTAAGTGTTCTTTTGTCCTGATGACTTCGAATTCTCTAAAGAGAAAATGAAGTTCAATTTTGACAGCTCTCTTAACATCAAAACTGATTTTTAAAGACCCACGAACAAAATTTTCTTTCACCCATGAAAGGATTATCTCTTATTCATGGTTGGATAGTTGATTTAGACCTTTTATAATATCTGTACTATCTCATCAAATATTCATATGAATTTCAAGGTTGGGGAAGCATATTTGCTTTCTCTCCTAAGCATTCCTTTGAGCCCCTTATTCGTTTGTTGTACGTAAATTTGCATTCTATTAGGTCTGGTGAGTTTAAAACCCTTGTCATGGTGAAATGTATATTTCTTGATTATTCTATGTTTGATGCTATATTTGAAATAAATTTTTCTGGATTTACTACTATAATACCCTAAATTTTCTAAGATTGAGACCTCTTAAAAGATAGGCAATGAAGTTAGCTTTCAAATGCTTCAGCCTCGTCTTAATCTGATGATGTGGAAATAAGTTACTGAATTTTTCCCTTTATGGGCTGATTCACTGTTATGAGCACGACTCAAGGTAACGAGTCATAACCACTCGTGATGAGTCATCACGAATGAGTCATAGTCACTTTAGTAGATCTCTCAACTGTATCCAAGTAACTATGACTTCTCATTATGACCCTTAATCAATGTCTATAAGTCGTATGTAATGATTCATAGTCACAACAATATCTAATCCAAAAATTCAACCTAGTAGTTACGATGTCCAACATATGACACGTATCCTAACATTACGAGTCATTATGAAGAAGCATAGCTTGACCAGTAAAGGATCCAAGAATAAATCCTTATTTTTTGGTAGTTTTACAAGTGACTTATACATATATTATGCCCCAAAATATCTTCTAACTTATAGACAAGTCGAAACATCCCTTAGTAATTAAATTCTTATGAAGAATATAACTATAATCAGATTCAAATTGGCATAAGTTTTGGTATACTAAGACTTTCTGATCTCAAGACCCAACAACAGATAGATAATTTAATTAGCTTTCCAACGATATAAATTTTGGCTTAATCAAATATCAGGGAAAAAAGTTATGGAAAAATTACTTAAGCACTGTCAAAGCTGCTAGTGACTACGACTCCTGATGACAACTTAGAGTCAGACCCTACGAGTAGTTAGGAGAACTCATCATCATGGGAGTAGGGGTCAAAATCTTGGTTCCTGATGATGACTCAAGCCACGACTTGTGGCTGAACTCGTAGGGACAACTTTCAAACATTTTCCAGATGATTTTAAGGGTTTTTTGGTCTTTTCACACTCTTTTAAACCAAAAACTATGTTGTTTCACCTCCAAACAATGGTTATCAAGTATAAATATTACCCTACACAGAAATTATTCACCACAGAGAAAAAATAGGCAATTCCTTCTCCCCAAAACCAACTAGGGTTCTTCAAGTTCAATTTCAACTCCAAAAAATTTATCCAAGGCTTCTACATTTCGGTATGTGGGGTATTCATCAATGGGTTCCTTCCACCCATTGAGTCTCAAAAATATTTTTTATTCAAGTATGAAATTTTATCCTCTTTTATGAAAATATCAATGTCAATCATGAATTTAACCCATGTTTTCTTAGTAATTTGAATTCAACCATGTCAACATGTGTTTCCATGTGATTTAGGTTATTTCATGTATTGAATTTCAATTACCCATGTTAAATTAAATTTATTTCATGATAAATCATCAAGTTATGAATTAAACCATGTGAATGTTTTGTTTTCTAAAGTTTAACATATACCCATGTTCAAATTCATGCTTCTCACTCATTTATTGAAATATCTTATGCTTTAGGTCTTTGAACTATGATCTTATACCACCTTTTTAAGCATTGTTATCATATTCTTTAATCATTTAGTGATGGAGGGTTATGAACACCCAATACCTATCTCTTTATGCGTGTCTTTATTTTCAAGTTACAAGTTAGTCGGACCATGATTTCACTACTATATTTAGAACATCATGTTCATGCTGAGAACTTATCAGTACAGTATCATATCATGTTAAACCAATAATAATACAGTGTCAGTTTAGTTGAGAGTAGGATTTAGCATCGAGTGAATTTAGGGATGGCGGATCCCACGTCAGCTTAAGTAGAGTCGTTAGTAGCAGTCCCTAAGTTCCAAAACTATGTAGCCAACGTAGGTTATAAGGGGTCACCCATCAGTTTAGGCTTGACACCCTCTCAGGGGTCATCCATCAGTTTAGCCTTGATACCCTGTTCCTTTGGGACAATAAATTAGTAGATCTACACAGCTAGTGTTAGTACCTGTGTCAAGGTAGTGACACCCTTTCAACTAGGGTTACAAGTTATACCCTAATTTGCTCAGATTGGGGCATGTTAGTTACATGATAGCTCCCATAGTTTCAGTCAGTACTTAGTCTATATCATCTCAAGTTTGATTAACCAAGTAATCAAATTTTTAGTTATTCAGTTAGTCAGTTTTATAGATTTATTCAGTGTATGCTTTACTTGGTCTTGCATTCTCAGTTTTGCATGTTCATGCATCTATGTTCAGTTTGCTTAGATATTTTAGTTAGTCCTTACCTCACATTCCAGTACATTCAAAGTACTAATCACATACTTTTCTTTTGTGTTATCTTTTCTTATAACATAGGTTCATACGCATAATTTCCAGACCATTTTTAGACAGCTCAATATTTCTCGACAGCAATAGTGGTGAGTCCTCATCCATCAAGGATATGATATGTTATTATAGTTATTTATGTATTTCCTTATGTTCATTTATCCAGAGTTAGTTGGTGGTTTGTCCCATCAATTCTTTATGATTTTAGAGGCTTTTAGACAGTTAGTCTAGTGTTCAGACTTTCAAACTTGTTTCAGTTTCTTTATCAGTTGTTCAAACATGCTAGTATTTCTTATTAGTATTTCATCAGTTTATCTTCTGTATATGTTGTTTTAGTATTATCTTATTCAGTGCTCATAACAGGTACCAAATCATGGTTTAGCTTAGAGTTATATGTGGCCTTAAGCACCGTATCACGACTAGGGGGTATTCTCCGATCGTGACAAAACTCAGTATTAGAGACTAAGGTTTTAAAGTATCCTAGGATATCTAAAAGTTCCATTGAGTAGAGTATTATACGTGGGTGTGAAGTGCACCACACTTATGGACAAGAGGTTATGAGACGTTTTTAGTAAAGTTTCCCTTCTTTCAGTATTCTTGTCGTAAAAAAGAGCATGATCTCTATTGAAATCTTTTTTCTAAGTCATTATTCATTCAATTTACAGATAATGACTCCCAGAAGAAATAATAAAATAAGGAACGAGGATCATCCCACGCCACTACCTGTGTAGGAAGATCCCCTGAATGACTATATTTTTTACACTAATTTTAGGGTTACTTTTACAGCCTTGGATTATTCTGTAGCTACTTAGAATAACCAACTGGCTGTTGCTCTAGGGAATCTTGTGTTGAATACAACTGTAGCTAGGATTTGAGACTTCACTATAATGGATTCCCTTTTGTTTTCTGGATCTAAGTCTGAGGAGGACCCGGAAAATATTTCTGGATGGGGTATAAAAATTGATAGACATCATGGGTGTCACTTATATTAAGAGTGATGAATTAGCTGTGTATACGTTGTAGGGTGTATCTCACACCTAGTTCACACAGTAGAAGGAGGACAGGGGTGTTGAGGCAGTACCTATAGAGTAGAAGGAGTTTGCCACGACTTTCTTAGAAAGGTTGTTTCCCCTAGAGCTGAGGGAGGCTAAGTTTTAGGATTTTATAAATTTAAAAAAGGGTAGCATGAGTGTGAGGGAGTACTTGCTCAAGTTCACTTAGTTGACGAGGTATGCTCCAACTGTGATGGTTGACTCTAGGTCCAGAATGAGTAAGTTGTATCTGGTGTATTTGATAGTGTAGTTAAGGAGTGTAGGAATGCCATATTGATTAAGGAGATGGAACTTTCTAGGATAATGGTTCATTCTCAGCAAATTGATGAGGAGAAGCTCAAAGAGAAAGAAAGAGAGAATAAGAGGGACAGAACAAAAAGCTTTAACTTTTCTTAGCCAAGGTTGAAAGGCGGTAACTGTTATCAGTTCTATTAGAAATTTTTACCTCCATCCATATCTTCAACCCATGCACTAGTGCCTAAGTTCAGACAGGACAGTCAGGATAAATTGTCAGGCTCTAAGTCCCAGGGTAGTATGAATAGTGGTCGTACAAATCCGCTCTGCAGAAAGTGTGGTTAGAATTATCATGGTGAGTGCAAAATAGGTAGTGATATATGCTTTGGGTGTGGCAAGCCAGGCCATAGGATCATGTAGTGTCCAGTGGTTGCTCACAAAGAAAGGGATTCACGCCAACAGGGCCATTCCAACTTTTCATCAACTCCAGTAGGTCACTCGACTCAGCGGGGTGCCACCTCCAGTGGCAGCGCCAAAATAGATCATATTCCCTCCAGACATAACATGATCAAGAAAGTTCTCCTGATGTTGTTACAGGTATGTTACAAGTCTTTCATCTTCATGTATATTCATTATTAGACCCTGGAGCTTTACTTTTCTTTATGACTCCTTATATAGCTGTAGACTTTGATGTCAATCCCGAAACGCTTGGAGAGCCTTTCTCAGTGTCTACCCCTGTGGGTAAGTCTATTGTATTCAGATAGGTATACAGAAATTACCCGTTCACAGTGTTTCAGAAAGTTACTTAAGTTGACCTTGTAGAGTTAGAGATGACTAATTTTGATTCCATTCTCAGCATGGATTGGCTCCACTCGTGCTATGCCTTAGTTGACTGTATAAATAGAGTTATTCAGTTCTAGTTCCCTAATGAACCAACTATTGAATGGATGGTGGTACGTCAGTGCTTAAGATTAAGTTTGTTTCCTATCTTAAGGCAACAAAGATAATATCCAAGGGGTGTATCTACCATCTCGTTAGAGTCAAGGACTTAAAATCTAAGACCCCGAGTATTGAGTCAGTTTCGGTAGTAAATGAATTTCTTGATGTGTTTCTTAAAGATCTCCCCAGAGTTTCTCCCGAAAGGGCAATTGACTTCAAAATAGATCTCTTCCCAGATACCCAACCTATCTCTATTCCAACTTACAAATTAGCTCTAGCTGAGCTTAAGGAATTAATAGAGCAGTTGAAAGATATCTTAGATAAGGGTTTCATCAGGCCTTGTGTCTCCCTATGGGGTGCTCCAGTCCTCTTCATGTGCAAGAAAGTCAGTCCTCTTAGAATATACATCGACTATCGTTAGTTGAACAAAGTCACAATCAAGAATAAGTATCCTCTTCCCAAAAATGATGACTTATCCAACCAATTTCAGGGTGCAGGTTATTTCTCTAAGATAGACTTCAGATCCAGCTACATCAGTTTAGAGTCAGAGCATGTGACATTTCAAAGATAGCTCTCAGAACTCGATATGGTCACTTTGAATTTCTAGTTATGTTCTTTGGACTAACGAATGCTCGTACAATTTTTATGGACTTGATGAACAAGGTGTGCAAGCAGTACTTAGATATATTTGTCATAGTCTTCACTGATGATATCCTTATCTATTCCCGTAGTGAGAGTGATCATGCAGACTATTTGAGGTTTGTATTGCAGACCCTTAAGGATCACTAGTTATTTGCTAAGTTCATCAAGTATGATTTCTAGTTAAGATCAGTAGCTTTCCTTGGTCACATCATTTTTGTTGAACCTCAAAAGATCAAAGTAGTGAGAAACTAGCCTAGGCCTATCTCTCCATCGGACATCGAGAGTTTTTTGGGTTTAGCTATCTATTATAGATGGTTTATTGAAGGATTTTCTTCTATTTCTTCTCCCATGTCTCGACTAACCCAGAAGAAAGTTAAATTTTAGTGGTCAAAGTCCTGCGAGAAGAGTTTTCAATAGTTAAAGACTCGACTCACTTCCGCTCTAGTTTGACTTTAACAGATAGTACAGATGAGTTTATAGTTTATTATGATACTTCTAGAGTTGGTCTTGGTTATGTGTTAGTGCAGTAAGATAAGGTTATAGTCAATGCCTCTAGACAACATAAACCCCATAAGAATAATTATCCAACCCATGACCTTGAGTTGACAGATGTGTTTTTTTCCTTATAGATTTGGAGGCATTACCTTTATGGGGTTCGTGTGGATGTGTTTATGGATCATAAGAGTTTACAGTATGTGTTCACACAGAAAGATCTGAATCTTCATCAGAGAAGGTGGCTTGAATTGTTGAAAGACTATGATATAATTGTGTTGTATCACCTGGGTAAGGCCAATGTAGTGGATGATGCCCTTAGTAGATTGTCTATCTAAAGTGTTGTGCATGTTGAGGATGATAAGAAGAAGTTAGTCCGTGAAGTTCATCAGCTTGCTAGGTTAGGTGTTTAGTTGGTTGATTCGGCCGAAGGTAGCATATGGGTTTAGAATAGTTTGAAATCTTCATTAGTGGCTAAAGTGAAAGAAAAGAAAGATAGGGATCCTATTTTGGTCATGTTGAAGGAGGCAGTTAGGGACCAAAAGGTAGGGGTTTTCTCTAAAGTGGGAGATAGTGTGCTACGTTGTCAAGGTAGACTATGTAGTGTTGATGGTTTGAGACATCGAATATTAGCTGAGACGTATAATGCAAAGTATTTTATTCACCCTAGGGCCACTAAGATCTACCGTGATTTATGGAAAATCTATCTGTGAAGTGGCATGAAAAAGGATATTGCTGAATTTGTGGCTAAGTGTTTGAATTATCAGCAAGTTAAGGTTGAGCACCAAAGGCCTAGTGGTACATTTTAGGAGTTTAGAATCCCCACTTGGAAGTGGGAGGTGGTAAACATGGATTTTGTAATCGGGTTGCCTCGTACGTATCATTAGCATGATTTGATTTGGGTTATTATGGATAAATGACCAAATCATCTCATTTCTTAATGGTTCATACTTCGTATTCAGCTTAGAATTATGCTAGTCTCTATCTCAGGGAGTTGTTCAGGTTTCATGGGGTTCCATTGACTATTATTTCAGATAGAGGTACTCAATTTACCTCTAACTTTTGAAAAGCTTTTTATAAGGTTCTCGGTACCCAAGTACATCTCAGTACAACTTTTCATCCTCAGAAAGATGGTTAGGTAGAGAGGACCATTCAGACCTTAGAGGACATGTTAGGGCTTGTGTTATCAACTTCAAGGGTAGTTGGGATGACCACATACATTTGATTGAGTTTACCTATAACAATAACTTTTACTCCAGTATTTAGATGGCTCCATTTGAGTCTCTCTATTGGAGGAGATGTATATCTCTTATTGGTTGGTTCAAAGCAGGTGAGTCCACTTTCATAGGTCCAGATTCAGTGTTTGAGGCAATAGAGAAAGTTTAGTTGATCTGTGAAAGGTTGAAGATATCCCAGAGTCATCCAAAATCTTATGCAGACGTGAGGAGAAGAGATCTTGAGTTTGATGTTGGTGACTTGCTTTATTTCAAAATTTCACCCATGAAAAGGGTGAAGAGATTTGGCAAAAAGGGGAAGCTTAGTCATCATTATGTGGCCCATACAGGATATTGAGCCATCTTGGAGAGGTAGCTTATGAGTTTGAGTTGTTTGTAGATTTGACATTGGTACAATCGGTGTTTTATGTCTCGTTGCTAAAGTAGTGTACTGGTGATTCAACTTATGTTTTCCCCTTAGAGAGTGTGGATTTAAAAGATAGTCTCTCATACGAAGAAGTCCCAGTTGAGATCTGTAACACCCCGTACTTAATTACGTGCATTAGCCATGATTATATGTGTTGGAGTATATGTATTGATCATAAGTTAGGTATATATGAGTTTAAGTATGAGTATTGATTATTTTGAGATGGTTTCAAGGGTATAGTTTGATTATATGTGTATAGGAATCGACTTTATTTATACCGGAATTTGCTCGTCGAAGTTTCTATGCGAAGTTTATCGAGTTAGATTTCCAATGATATAAAGATTTCTGAAAACAGATGAGTATCGGATATAAGCGAGCATGTTCGAAACTTGAAAATGGTGGACGCAATGAACAGTAAATGTGCAGAAATTTTCTGCACACAAAAGTACTGCAGCCAAACAGATTTTTGAGTCAACTTTAAATGATCATAACTCCTTGTACAAAATGAACTGTGTGAGATGCTATATATAGATGAGAAACCCCGAGAGTCTTCTTTCTAATTCAATTGGTTTCACCCAAATCCATTATCAGAGCAAAGAGTTATGGTCGATTTACTTTAGCCTAACAAAACAGTCCACCATGGACAAATTCGGATTTACTTAAATTTTAAGGGCAATATGGTCATTTTCCATCACCTCATGGACAAAATTGGTCATTATATACATATACTTAGCCTCATATCCATCATTTATCATCCAAATTATTGAAGAATAAGAAACCCTAGCCTAATTTCAACTCCAATTATCTTGTGATTCAACCGTAGAAAATCCATATTGATTCCGTAGTTGTGTTCACCGTCTCGAGGGCTTCGAGAAGCACCCCTTATTTGTGCAACATGACTTTGAAATAAAAAAGGGCCATTTTATGGTAAGGATGTAAATTATGTTGGTGTTATTTATATGGATATGTATATATATGCATGTGAGCATAAGAAGTATGTTATTTGATTGTTGTTGAAAGATGATTGGAAATGATGTTGGATTATTCTTGTGAATGGTTGGATTATGTTGAATTGTGAAGGGATTTGGTGTGATGATGTGGTATTAAAATGATGATTATATATATATATATACACATAAACCTACTGTTCAAGTTGGTTTTTGGAATGCTTTGCAAATATTGGTTGTATGGAATTATGGAAGAGAATTGTGGTGTTGGGTTGCTAATACTAGATGCCAAACATTTCATTGTAGATAAGTGATTTGTAAAGGCGGGAAGTTGTGTTGAATTGGTATCCGAATCTACAACGAGGTATGTAAAGCATACTCTAACGATATTCTTTGGCATGAAAACACCAATGTTCCATCAACTAAGATTCCGAGGTTGTCCAAAAAAACATGTATTGTTCTACGTTACCAACGAAGTTGTTTCCATTCTATAAAGTGTCAAAACGTTTCATTGATATACCAAAAGGATCCTATTTCATTGTTGTGATATTAATGATTCTGAAACACATTGTTGATGTACCAATGAGTCTTTATTACATCGTTATTGTATAGAAGGTCTATTACTTGGTTCCTATTGATGTATCATTGTTCCAAAGGTACTATATTGGCATGAACACTAATGTAATAATCTCAAAAACTTTTGAACTAAGTTATTGGAAAGATCTCTTATGTGTGTTACTTGATATACGTGTGGGTGGTAGCTCAGGGGCTTAAGCCTAGCATGGGCCGATCCCGATACTTGATATGATTACAGTTGATATGTACTGGGGGCAGCCTAATGGTCACAGTACGGTACAGTATTGATTATTGTTAGGTGGTTGGAGGTTCGGGAGGAGGAGGTAATGGCGAATGATAATTGTAAAGAATGAAATGAACGAATGTATACCGTTCCACAAATGTGTTTGAATTCAAGAACCCAATGCAGATTAAGGATAATGTACATGATCCTAAAAGTGTGTATGAAATGTGGTTCACTTCTATTATGATTTATTCACTTGTGTCTGATTTTCTTGATCCCCCATATCACATATGATTATTTACAGCTTTACATACTCAGTACATATTTCGTACTGACGTCCCTCATGGGGGACCTACATTTCATGCTGCAGGAACAGGTGCTTCAGCTCATACACAACATATATAGGATCCAGGTCATACAACTATTGTTGGTGAGCTCCAGTTTGCTTCGGAGCTTTCCGAGTCGGTTCCTTATGTTTTGTTATTGTACAGGAGTCATGTGTGGGCGGGAGGTTTGTCCCGACCCTAGTTATGTCATGTATATCCTAGAGGCTTTGTAGACATAAGGAAGGGTAAAGTCATGGAAGTTTATATAGTGATGTTATATTTGTATATATGGTGGCCCCGACGGCCAAGTATTACATATATATATATATTTGTGCGTGTTGTGCTGATACAGGTAATTAGACCCTTCTATATGCAACGAAGTGCTGTCCAAATTTTTGGTGACATGTAAGTGAAAGTACAGTTATTTGAACGGGTTCTCCCGAGCCTTCTCGGCTTCGGGTGCCAGTCCGGCCCGATGGGATTTTGGGGTGTGATAAAAGTGGTATCAGAGAGGTTCGTCCTAGTGAGTCTACAAAGCCGTGTCTATGTAGAATCTTATTTATCGGTGTTTTGTGCACCACATCTATAAACAGGAGGCTATGGACATTTAGGAAATTGTTTCTTTCCTTCAGATCGTAGATCGTGCCATAGAGCTTGTATAGAAAATGAAGTCATAGTTGACCACTGAATCCATTTATTTCTCTTATTACAGTAAGAATGCCGGATACCGGAAGTAAGAATACCGGCGAACGGGTAGATGTGGCTGCCGGAGAAGGGACTAGTAAGTCACCACCTGTACAAGTTAATTAGAGTGAAGCTCAAGCTGAGAGGGTATCTGAAATGTCTTCCACTCCAGATAAAATAAGTGGGAGGCGAACCACATTCACAGAACCACTTGTTAATGCTGTGATCAGGATATGAGGGATGCAGTACAACTGTTGACCCGGATTGTTACCGGTCAAGTCCAAGGGCAAGCTATTCCTGCCGCGGGTTCTAGTGGTACTGATAGGGCGGCTAGTCTTTGGACGCAAGATTTTCTTAAGATGGATCCGCCTACTTTTACCGGATCCGATCTTAATGAAGATCCGCAGGAGTTTATTGATCAGATCCAAAGGGCCCTAGAGGTGATGCATGTATCGGGTAGAGAGACAGTGGAGTTAGTCGCGTATATATTCAAAGGTGAGGCTATATATTGGTATGAAGACTGGAAACGATCAAGGGGCATTGATTCACCCCCAGCTACTTGGAAAGAGTTCAAAGAGGAATTTATTGATCATCATCTTCCATATGAGACTCGTCAGGCCCGTGCGGATAAGTTCTTAAATCTTCAACAGGGTAATACAAGTGTAAGGGAGTATAGTCTTCGATTTAATTCTTTGTCCAGATATGCTCCTAATGTTATAGCTACTATGGATGACAGAGTTCATCAGTATGTGGATGGATTGGATCCGTATTTGGTTAGGGATTGTACTATTGCTGAACTGAATAAATACATGGATATAGCTAGGATCCAAGCATTTGCACAGAAAATGGAAGATTAGAGGCAAAGAAAAAGAAAACAGGAATTTGAAAGTGGATCTTCTAAGAAGGCTAGATCTACAGGGCAGTTTATGGCGCCACAGGGAGGTTTTAGACCTCAATTTTCTGCTAGACCACCTAGGCCATTATTTTCTTATTCTGAAGCTAGTGCTCCACCACAGCATCAGGGGTTCAGAGGCAGTCAATTTGGGCAAAGAAGTGAGGGTCATAGTTCGCGATCAGTGGGTTATCATGGGCAAGGGAACATGAGCCAATCGAGACCTTCTCGAGAGCTATGTAATCGATGCGGAAAGCATCATATGGGCGTATGTCGAATGGGAACAAATGTTTGTTTTTGGTGCGGTATGATGGGACATATGATGAGAGAATGCCCACGAAGGGGTGCAGGTGGCGTAGCATGACCTTCGGGATCAGCTGTTGCATCATCGTCACTGGTATCTTATTCTGGTAGGGGCGCACAACCTGCGGGTCACGCTAGAAATGAAAAAAGAGTCGCCAGTTCCAGCGGGACTCAGAATCGCACTTATGCTTAAGCGGATCGACAGAATCTAGAGGCTTCCCCAGATGTGGTCACGGGTACGTTGTCCATATTTTCATTTGATGTATATGCTCTAATGGATCCCGGTTCTACATTATCATATGTTACTCCTTTGGTTGCTGGAAAGTTCAAAAGAACCCCCGAATTGTTAGATAAGCCGTTGGAAGTGTCTACCCCAGTTGGGGAATCTATTATTGCTAGAAGAGTTTATAAAGATTGTGTAGTAACTGTGTGTGGTCAAGACACGATGGCCAATCTTGTAGAACTAGAAATGGTAGATTTTGATGTTATAATGGGTATGGGTTGGTTGGCGTCTTGTTATGCCAAAATTGACTGTTGTACGAAAAAGATGTATTTATATTTTCCTAGTGAAGCAGTTATTGAATGGTAAGGTAAGATTGGCGCACCAAGAGGTAGATTTATTTCTTATTTCAAAGCGAGAAAAATGATTTCCAAGGGCTATATATGTCATTTAGTTAGAGTAAAGGATACGGAATTGGAATCACCAGATCTTCACACTATACCAGTAGTAAGTGAATTTCTTGATGTATTCCCTGAAGATTTTCCAGGTTTACCTCCTAAACGAGAAGTAGAATTTGGTATTGATGTGATACCAGGCACTAAGCCAATCTCAATTCCTCCGTATAGAATGGCCCCAACAGAATTACGAGAATTGAAAGGGCAATTGAAAGATTTTCTAGAAAAGGGGTTCATTAGGCCTAGTATTTCCCCTTGGGGAGCACCAGTGTTGTTTGTGCGCAAGAAAGATGGCACATTGAGAATGTGTATTGATTATAGGCAGCTGAATAAAGTGACTCTTAAAAATAAATATCCTTTTCCAAGAATTGATGATTTATTTGATCAGTTACAGGGTGCCAAGTGTTTTTCTAAGATTGATTTGAGGTCAGGTTATCATCAAGTGAGAGTCAAAGAAAAAGATATACCCAAGACAGCTTTCCGAACAAGGTATGGTCATTATGAGTTTCTAGTTATGTCATTTGGGCTAACTAATGCACCTGCAGCTTTCATGGATTTAATGAATAGGGTGTTTAAGCTATTTCTAGATGTATCCATGATAGTTTTCATTGATGATATTCTAGTTTATTCTAGATTAGAAGAGGATCATGCTAATCATTTGCGACAAGAGTTGCAAACTCTTCGTGATTGCAAGTTGTATGCAAAATTTTCTAAATGTGAATTTTGGCTAAAGTCAGTGGCATTTATGGGCCATATTGTATCAAATGAAGGCATACAGGTTGATACTCAAAAGATAGAAGCTGTGAAGAATTGGCCAAGGCCCACAAAGCCTACGGAGATTCGTAGTTTTCTTGGGTTGGCTGGTTATTATAGAAAGTTTGTTGAAGGTTTTTCTTCTATTTAAGCACCCTTAACTAAGCTAACGCATAAAGCATCCAAGTTCCAATGGAATGATGCGTGTGAGAAGAGTTCCAAGAATTGAAGAATAAGTTGACTTCTACACCTGTGTTGGTACTTCCAGAAGGTACAGAAGGGTATACAGTGTATTGTGATGCTTCGAGAATTGGTTTAGGATGTGTATTAATGCAGTATGGTAAGGTGATAGCATATGCCTCAAGGCAATTGAGGCCACATGAGAAAAATTACCCCACACATGATCTTGAGTTGGCAGCGGTTATCTTTGCTTTAAAAATATGGCTCCACTATTTATATGGGGTTCATGTTGATATATATACTGATCACAAGAGCTTACAATATATTTTCAGTCAGAAGGATCTAAATCTCAGGCAGCGAAGGTGGATGGAACTATTAAAAGATTATGATGTTGATATTTTGTATCACCCAGGGAAAACGAATATAGTAGCTGATGCATTGAGTCGTAAGGCTATGATGGCACCTGTATAAAGGAAAGGGATGATTAAAGATCTTCATCAATTAGATAGTCTAGGAGTTCATCTTCTCGAAACTCCGGACGAGGAGCTTATTGTGCATAATGCCGCGGAATCCTCATTAGTAGCTGAGGTGAAAGAGAAGCAAGATGCAGATCCTGTTTTATTGCAACTCAAGGAGAATGTTCAAAATGGTGCGACAAAGGTATTTGAGCTTTCGCAAGAAGGAGTACTTCTATGCCAAAATCGGCTATGTGTGCCTATTGTTGATAAGCTAAGAAAAAGAATTATGACTGAGGCACATTTCTCAAGGTATTCTATTCATCCAGGGTCAACCAAAATGTATCAAGATTTGAAGGATGTATATTGGTGGAATGACATGAAAAGGAACATCGCAGAATTTGTAGCTGAATGTCCAAATTGCCAACGAGTTAAAGTGGAACATCAAAAGCCCGGAGGCTATATGCAATGCATAGATCTTCCAATTTGGAAGTGGGACATGATCAACATGGATTTTGTTACAGGTTTGCCTTGTGCAGCTCTAACATTTGATTCTATATGGGTGATTGTGGATACGCTTACTAAATCCGCACATTTCTTACCCGTTAAGACCACTTACACAGTTGAAGAATATTCGAAGCTATATGTTAAAGAAATAGTCCGATTACATGGAGTGCCAACTTCTATTATATCGGATCGGGGAACTCAATTTACCGCAAACTTTTGGAAGTCTTTCCAACGGAGTTTGGGAACACAAGTGAATCTGAGTACAACTTTTCACCCTCAGACGGATGGACAAGCAGAGAGCACCATTCAAACACTTGAAGATATGCTACGAGCATGTGTTATAGATTTTAAAGGCAGTTGGGATGATCATTTACCTCTTATTGAGTTTGCCTACAATAATAGCTATCATTCAAGTATCAAAATGGCACCATATGAAGCTTTATATGGGAGGAAGTGTAGATCACCAATAGGATGGTTCGAAGCGGGTGAAACTCTTATGTTCGGACCGGATCTTGTGTATCAAGCCATAGAAAAAGTCAAGGTGATTCAGCAACGGTTGAAAATAGCCCAAAGTCAACACAAGTCATATGTGGATAGTAGAAGAAGAGGGCTAGAGTTTTCGTTAGGCGATTGAGTATTTTTGAAGGTATCGCTAATGAAAAGGGTGATGAGATTTGGCAAGAAAGAAAAGTTGAGTCCACGATATATAGGCCCGTATAAGATTATTCGAAGATGTGGGCAAGTTGATTATGAATTAGAGATACCCCAGGAACTCTCATCAGTGCATCCAGTATTTCATGTATCAATGCTTCGAAAGTGCATCGGAGATCCGTCCCTTATTACTTCTACTGAAGATGTGCAAGTAACAGAAGATCTTACCTATGAGGAGATGCCTATTGCTATATTAGATCGTCAAGTTAATAAGATGAGAAATAAAGAAGTAGCATCGGTGAAAGTACTTTGGAGAAATCAACAAAGGGAAGAGATTACATGGGAAGCGGAGGAAGCAATGAAATCCAAATACCCTTATTTGTTCAAAGGTGAAAAAGAAGTGCAAGGAGTGGAACTGGGAAACTAACAAGTAAGTTTTTATATATGCATAATATCTATATTATGACGTGAATATCAATTATGAATTCGAACTTGTTTCGGCTAAATAACTACATTCACATTCGAGGACGAATGTCCTTAAGGGGGGAAGGATGTAACACCCCTTACTTAATTACTTGCATTAGCCATGGTTATATGTGTTGGAGTATATGTATTGATCATAAGTTAGGTATATATGAGTTTAAGTATGAGTATTGATTATTTTGAGATGGTTTCAAGGGTATAGTTTGATTATATGTGTATAGGAATCGACTTTATTTATACCAGAATTTGCTCGTCGAAGTTTCTATGCGAAGTTTATCGAGTTAGCTTTCCAATGATATAAAGATTTCTAAAAACAGATGAGTATCGGTTATAAGCGAGCATGTTCGAAACTTGAAAATGGTGGACGCAATGAACAGTAAATGTGCAGAAATTTTCTGCACATAAAAGTACTGCAGCCAAACAGATTTTTGGGTCGACTTTAAACGATCATAACTCCTTGTAAAAAATGAACTATGTGAGCTGCTATATATAGATGAGAATCCCCGAGAGTCTTCTTTCTAATTCAATTGATTACACCCAAATTCATTATTGGAGCAAAGAGTTATGGTCGATTTACTTTAGCCTAACAAAACAGTCCAGCAAGGACAGATTCGGATTTACTTAAATTTTAAGGGCAATATGGTCATTTTCCATCACCTCATGGACGAAAATTGGTCATTATATACATATACTTAGCCTCATATCCATCATTTATCATCCAAATTATTGAAGAATAAGAAACCCTAGCCTAATTTCAACTCCAATTATCTTGTGATTCAACCGTAGAAAATCCAAATTGATTCCGTAGTTGTGTTCACCATCTCGAGGGCTTCAAGAAGCACCCCTTATTTGTGCCAACAGGACTTCGAAATAAAAAAGGGACATTTTATGGTAAGGATGTAAATTATGTTGGTGTTATTTATATGGATATGTATATATATGCATGTGAGCATAATAAGTATGTTATTTAATTGTTGTTGAAAGATGATTGGAAATGATGTTGGATTATTCTTGTGCATGGTTGGATTATGTTGAATTGTGAAGGGATTTAGTGTGATGATGTGGTATTTAAATGATGATTATATATATATATACACATAAACCTACTGTTCAAGTTGGTTTTTGGAATGCTTTGCAAATATTGGTTGTATGGAATTATGAAAGAGAATTGTGGTGTTGGGTTGCTAATACTAGATGCCAAACATTTCATTGTAGATAAATGATTTGTAAAGGCGGGAAGTTGTGTTGAATTGGTAGCTGAATCTACAATGAGGTATGTAAAGCATACTCTAACGATGTTCTTTGGCATGAAAACACCAATGTTCCATCAAGTAAGATTCCGAGGTTGTCCAAAACAACATGTATTGTTCTATATTACCAACGAAGTTGTTTCCATTCTATAAAGTGTCAAAATGTTTCATTGATATACCAAAAGGCTCCTATTTCATTATTGTGATATTGATGATTCTGAAACACATTGTTGATGTACCAATGAGTCTTTATTACATCGTTATTGTATAGAAGGTCTATTACTTGGTTCCTATTGATGTATCATTGTTCCAAAGGTACTATATTGTCATGAACACTAATGTAATAATCTCAAAAACTTTTGAACTAAGTTATTGGAAAGATCTCTTATGTGTGTTACTTGATATACGTGTGGGTGGTAGCTCAGGGGCTTAAGCCTAGCATGGGCCGATCCCGATACTTGATATGATTACAGTTGATATGTACTGGGGGCAGCCTAATGGTCACAGTACGGTACAGTATTGATTATTGTTAGGTGGTTGGAGGTTCGGGAGGAGGAGGTAATGGAGAATGATAATTGTAAAGAATGAAATGAACGAATGTATACCGTTCCACAAATGTGTTTGAATTCAAGAACCCAATTCAGATTAATGATAATGTACATGATCCTAAAAATGTGTATGAAATGTGGTTCACTTCTATTATGATTTATTCACTTGTGTCTGATTTTCTTGATCCCCCATATCACATATGATTATTTACAGCTCTACATACTTAGTACATATTTCGTACTGACGTCCCTCATGGGGGACCTATATTTCATGCTGCAGGCATAGGTGCTTCAGCTCATACACAACATAGATAGGATCCAGGTCATACAACTATTGTTGGTGAGCTCCAGTTTGCTTCGGAGCTTTCCGAGTCGGTTCCTTATGTTTTGTTATTGTACAGGAGTCATGTGTGGGCGGGAGGTTTGTCCCGACCCTAGTTATGTCATGTATATCCTAGAGGCTTTGTAGACATAAGGAAGGGTAAAGTCATGGAAGTTTATATAGTGATGTTATATTTGTATATATGGTGGCCCCGACGGACAAGTATTACATATATATATATTTGTGCGTGTTGTGCTGATACAGGTAATTAGACCTTTCTATATGCAATGAAGTGCTGTCCAAATTTTTGGTGACATGTAAGTGAAAGTATAGGTATTTGAACGGGTTCTCCCAGGCCTTCTCGGCTTTGGGTGCCAGTATGGCCCGATGGGATTTTGGGGCGTGATAAGATCCTTGACCGTCAGATTCGTAGGTTATGGAATAAAGAAGTTCCCTTAGTTGAGGTTCTATAGAGAAATCAGTCCACTGAGGGCGCTACTTGGGAAGCAGAGTCCGATATGCGAGCCAAGTATCCTTATGTTTTCTCTATGAATTCAGATTTAACTTAAGGTAATGTTTTCTCTTAAATTGACTCTCTTGTTCTCTATTTCGTCTATATAACCATTCCCATGTCATTGAATGCATTAATGAATTCATCTCAGTCCATGTATCATGTTTCAGACTTAGTTAATTTAATCATGATTCAGCTCATAAGTATTCAGTGTGTGATCTCAGCTTTTCTAATATCTCAGCTTAAAAAGTTTCATTCGAGGATGAATGATCCCAAGGAGGAGATATTGTAATATAACAAATTTTCCTAGATCTTGACCTCTTAAAATATAGGCCATAAAGTTAGCTTTCCAATGCTTTAAGCCTCGTCTTAATATGATGTCGTGGCAAGAAGTTACAGAAGTTTTCCCTTAATGGCCCGATTCACTGTTATGACTACAACTCAAGGTAATGAGTCGTAACCACTCGTGATGCCACTCATGACTAGTAATCATGAGTGAGTCATAGTTATTCCAGTTGATCCCTTAGCTGTATCCAAGTACCTACGACTCCTTATTATGACCTATAATTAGTGGCTACAATTCGTATGGAATGATTCGTGGTCACAACCTTATGTAATCTAGAAATTCAACCTAGTGGTTACGATGTCGAGCATACAACTGGTATCCAGACATTACGAGTCATTATGAAGACTCGTAACTTGACCAGTAAAGGATCCAAGAATCAGGACTCATGTTTTGGTAGTTTTACGAGTGACTTAGAAATATATTATGACCCCAAATAGCTCCCAACTTATAGACAAGTCGAAACATTCCTTAGCAATTAAATTCTTATGAAGATAATAACAATGGTTAGATTCAAGCAAGCAAAAATTTTGGTGTACTAAGAATTTTTGAGCTCAAATCCCACTAACAGATAGATAATTGAATTATCTTTCCAACTATATCAATTTTGACTTAATCCGATATCGGGGTGAAAAGTTATGGCCAAACTATTGAAAGCACTGTCAAAGCTACCAGTAACTACGACTTCTGATGATGACTCGTAGTCAGACCCTATGAGTAGTCAGGATTCTTCATCGTCATATAAGTAGGGGTCATAATCAGGGTTCCTGATGATGACTCAAGCCATAACTTGAGGCCAGATCTTATGAGTCGTGGCCAAACTTATCGAGACAACTTTCAAATATTTTGTAGACGATTCCTAAGTTTTTTTTGATCTTTTCACACTCTTTTAACCCCAAAACTACATCATTTAACCCTCCAAACAATAGTTATCAAATATAAATATCATCCTAAAGTATCATAATTCAGAAATCATTCATCACAGAGAAAAAATAGGCAATTTCTTTCTCCCCAAAACCAACTAGGGTTCTTCAAATTCAAGTTCAATCCCAAAAAATTTATCCAAGGCTTCTACATTCAGGTATGTGCGGTATTCATCAATGGTTTCCTTCCACCCATTGAGTCTCAAAAATCTTTTTTATTCAAGTATGAACTTTTATCCTCTTTAATGAAAATATCAATGTCAATTGTGAATTTTAACCTATGTTTTCTTAGTAATTATAATTCAAGCCATGTCAATATGTTTTTCCATGTGATTTAGGTTATTTCATGTTTTGAATTTCAATTACCCATATTATATTCAATTGATTTCAGGATAAATCATCAAGTTATGAATTAAACCATGTGAATGTGTTGTTCTCTCAAGTTTAACACATCCCTATGTTCAAATTCATGTTTCTTACTCATTTATTGAAATGTCTTATGTTTTGGGTTTTTGAACTATGATCTTATATCACTATTTTAAGCATTTCTATCGTATTTTATCATCATTTAGTGCTGGAGGGTTATGAACACCTAATACCAATCTATTTATACATGTCTTTATTTTCAAGTTACAAGTCAATCAGACCATGATTTCACTACTACATTCATAACATCATGTTCATGCTGAGCACTTATCAGTATAGTATCATATCACATTAAACCAATAATAATACCAGTCTCAGTTCAGTTAAGAAGAGGATTTAGCATCAAGTGAACCTAAGGATTGAGGCTCCCCCGTCATCTTAGGAGGAGTCGTTAGTAGCAGTCCCTAAGTTCCAGAACTACATAGCCAACATAGGTTATGAGGGGTCACCCGTCAGTTTAGGCTTCAAACCCTCTCAGGGGTCATCCATCACTTTAGGCTTGTCACCCTGGTCCTTCAGGACAATAGATTAGTGGATCCACACAACTTGTGTTAGTACCCGTGGCAAGGTACTGACACCCTTCCAACTAGGGTTACAAGTTGGACCCTGATTTGCTCAGATTGGGTCATATCGGTTACATGATAGCTCCCACAGTTTCAGTCAGTACTCAATCTATATCATCTCAGGTTTGCTTGACCAAGTAATCAGATTTTCAGTTATTCAGTCAGTCAGTTTTACATATTTATTCAGTGGATGATTTACTTGATCATGCATTTTCAATTTTACATGTTCATGCATCCATGTTCAATTTCTACAGGTATTTTAGTTAGTCCTTACCTCACGTACCAGTACATTCAAAGTACTGATTGCATACTTTTATTTTTTGCTATGTTGTCTTATAACATAGGTTTGGACGCACAGTTTCTCGAACATTCTTAGACAACTCAACATTTTTTGGCAGCGGTAGTGGTAAGTCCTCATCCATCGAGTATGTGATATGTTATTAATGTTATTTTAGTACTTATTTATATTCGGGTAAGTTAGAGTTAGTTTTTTTTTTTCCATCAACTCCTTATGATTTTATAGGCTTTCAGACAGCCAGTCTAGTGTTAAGACTTCCAAACTTGTTTTAGTTTCTTTATTAGTTGTTCAGATATGCTAGTATTTCATATCAGTATTTTATCAGTTTATCTTCTATACATGTTATTTCAGTATTATCTTATTCAGTGCTCATAGTAGGTACCATATCATAGGTTAACTTGGGGTCACATGTGGTCTTAAGCATCGCTCACAACTAGGGAGTAGCCTCGGGTCGTGAAAAATACCTCCTCAAAAAACCCTTAACCATTTGATTTTAATGTCTCTTTTAAAGTTGCTAAGCATGCTATTTCTTTAGATAATTGTGTTTCTCTTTCATTTGCTCTTGATCCTAAACATCTCTCTTTTGAAGTTCGTGTAATTACTCATATTGTGGCTACCACTTTGTTTCCTCAAGTTGGATCTCTCTCCACTCTCTCTTAATATGATAATTTACTCATTTTTTCATTGTTACTCAATGTAACATTAATCTCTCATCTTTCATTCCTAATTACATGATTGAGGCTTCTCTTGATCCAACAAGTCTTCCTTATAGGTTGATCATAACCCAGATTTTAGAAGCCTATTATGTGTCCCTCGATGTTGTTCCTTCTATTTCTGTTAAACAATGCTATAATGCAATTGCCTTTGCTAGTATGGGTTATATTTTAGTTGGTGATGTTTGGGTTCACGAATATGAAAGTTGTTCTATTAGGATTCCTTTCTCTCCCAAGTCGCACTCCTCTTATTTTCCTCATCCTTATGGTACTACATCTGTGGATGTCAAGCTGCAATTATTGGAAATTGATTCTAAACTTGACAACCTGAAGGATCTCTTGATCGCTACTCTCTTTCAACTAGACAAAATCAAGGATACAAGCAAAGAGACTAGAACGGATATTTCTCGTCTTCATGTCAAATTGCATTAGGTCATCAAGGAGGTAACAAAAATTGTAGCCAAAATTGAAGCTGCAACAGATTCTCTCTCTACCACTATTGCCACTTAGTTCATGAACCTGAAGAATACTACTACTCAGACCCTGACTTACTTTTTCCAACGTCATACTCCTACTGCTAATTGATCTCTCTTACGGACAATGTTTTTTATTTTTGGTTTAAAAATGGGCATAAGCCCATGATTACTTTTATTTTTTCATCATGTTAGTGGTTCCCTGGTTTTTATCTATCTACATTTCTTTCTTTTTAATAGATGTCCAAAGAGGAGAATACTATGAGGTCTAACTATACAGGACAAGCTCACGAAGGATTCACTTATTTAGGGGGAGCTAATGCCAATGCCTCAAGGGAGTATAATAGAGAAGTTATCTGCTTGCTTAATTTTTGTCATTCATTAAAAAGGGAGAGATTAATAATGTTAAGTTTTGATGAATGATTTTGTGATTGATTATATGACAAAAATTTAGGAGCAAGAATATTCTGATGGCTCCTTGTTAATGCTAAAAAAAGAAGTACTTCAGAAGATATTTTACAAAAAGAAGAAGGATTGTTGTGTTTATTAGAATGCTTGATTCATGGGATCCCGTGTCTCTCTCTCTTTTGTATAGATTTTACTTAGTTATATTTTCCTTTTAGTATTTACTTATTCTTGAAAATTTAATATTCATTATTTATTTTCCTAAGAAGAAAAATCTTCTGGGTTTCCTTCTATACCTATTTTCCAACGGCTAGTAGTAGTCCAATCACTACTATATAAACATTGGAAGACAAAGGAAGATACATACTTTTGTCTCAACATTCTCTAGTTCTTTGCTCTACTTTATTCAAGCATTGTATTCTCTTGAGATTTACTGTATACTAAAAAATAGAGGAGATAAGTATATAGTTGGTGAGACATTGAATTAAAGTGAGAAAGAAAGAATGTGAGTCATAGCCAAAAAGCTTGACTCAATCCTTGTACTTTAATTTTATTTACAAAGAACTAGTAGAATTTCTTGCAACTCAAGGGGATTGGAGTAAGACCTGTTATAGGTCCAAACTAGTATAAAATATTTGGTGTTATTATTTTTCAGCACTTTATTTCCTAAATTTTCCATTACTGCTTCAATAATCGTCTGTCTATCTAAGAAAGTCGACTATCTGATCGAAAATGAGTAATTCACCCCCTCCTTTTACTGCTTTCAATTTGGTCTACTGTTTGATTATCTTTCCAGTCTATGTATAACTAATACATATTATACATAGAAAATCATGACATTATCAACATTACACAGTACCTTTCTATCAAATCAACTCTATTTAGTGCCATTTATATTCATCTAATATATCAAGTTAAATAGTTGATGAGAAATAATGTCATCAATATATAGACACTAATACACCATATTAATTACTCTTCTTATACACCCAACCAAACCTATCCAGAATCTTTTGTGTTAATTGTGGTAACTTATACAAACTTTAAGTTATTGTTTAATTTTATGAAAAAAATAGAAAAGATAATTTATTATAAAACGTTATCCCCATTATAATTTTTATCATGATTAGCGGGATATATTGACGATTAGGTTATACTTTAGCCAAAGATTTTGGGAGATTTTTGAAAAATAGTTCAAAATATCTTTTGGGGACAAATTTGATCTTCAAATATTTTTAAATTCCTAAAAGACTAGCCCCAATTGATTTTTCATTTTTAGGACTTTGACTAATTTTTTCAACTAAACTATATACGTAAACATAATTCAAATTCAAACATCATAAATTCAAAAACTCAAATTTCATATTTTCAACTATAAAAATGATCTACTTCACTTTCTCAATTATAAGTCTTTGATAAATGTCAATATGGAAAACCTGCAATATTAAAGTTATAATACTGGGCCCGTAAGCAAGCCCTACCATATCTAGTTAATTTAAAAAAGAAAATACAAAATTAATTTGATTTTCCAGAGAAATTAAATGGAGTACTAGATCACCATGTTTGCTCACCAACTTCGTAGAAACATCTGTATACAAAAGAGGGCGACCTATTTTTTGTTTTTTTCCTTTTTGTAATTGATCACGCCTAACTCTAGTAGTAGGATAGGTTGTTGTAAATATGATTTGATTTTTAAATTTGGAGTCAAATTTCAACTGAAATAAACGTTAGTTATTGTAACGTGCTAATTGACAAGCACCTCACTGTAAAGTCTAAGAAGCTAGGGATTGAATAACTTCTGAACAACAATACAACAATATTCAAAAACAAGAGAGAATATGAGATATTATTTAATGACTTTCTAATCTCCCTTTACATTGTGTGATCTCGGAGAGTATATATACTAACTTCTGCTAACTGTCTGTGATTCTCCTTTATTTCTGTCACTAACTACTCCCCAACTACTTAACTAACTTCAACAACTTGCTTACCCAACTGACAGTAGGAATTGACTAAAATACCCCCTTATCCTTTTTTTGGCGCGTAACAATACTTTCCCCCATAAGAAGTCCTTGAACTTAAGGACAAAAATGAGGAAACTGCTGTTGTAAAGTGTAGGCCTCCATCACGAGCTGTTCTCCGAAGGACAATTAAACCACTTCACTAAGTGTTGGCTGACATCCTTACCCCCTTTATGAAGTGTCCTGGTCTCCAGTATAGATTCAGGATCCAACACCATATAACCATGAGAAGAGAGTGCGACTGGTAGATCAGGAACAACAGGTTTGTCCCCAATGTGCTTCTTTAACTTAGAAACATGAAAGGTGTTATGAATTCTGGCCTGAGGAGGAAATTATAGTTGATAAGCTACTGAACCAACACACTTGAGCACTACAAAAGGACCAAAGTACCTGGGATTCAACTTATGATAAGCATGATTCTTCAAAGAGAGTTGTCTGTAGGTCTGCAACTTGACAAAAACTCTAGCCCCCACCTCAAATACCCGATCACACCTATGTTTGTCAGCCTGAGACTTCATTCAGGATTGGGCAAGCATGAGATGGTGCTTGAGTAATCTAATAGTACTTTCCCTTGCTTGCAGACTTCTATCTACTGTATCTACCAAGGAACTGTGAGAAACATAGGGCAAATGAGTAGGAGGCTTATGACCATAAAAAACCTCAAATGGAGTCATTTTAATAGCTGAATGGTAGGTGGTGTTATACCACCATTCCACAAGCGATAATATTGGACCCACTCTTTGGGCCTATCACTGCACATACATCATAGGTATCTATTCACACACTTATTGACAACTTCGGTTTACCCATCAGATTGAGGATGATAGGCTGAAGAATAATGCAACTGAACCCCTTGTACTACAAATAGGGCTTGCCAAAACTTGCTGAGGAACACCACATCTCTATCACTTACTATAGTGTGAGGCAATCTATGGAGCTTATATAAATTGTCTAAGAAGGCCTGTGCTACAGTAGATGCTGTATACGGATGGCCTAAAAAAATTAAATGAGCATATTTACTGAGTCTATCAACAACCACCAAGATGATAGGCTTATTGTGAGCCTTGGGTAGACCCTCAATGAAGTCAAGGCTAATGTCTTGCCATACTTTCTCTGGAATGGGAAGTTGCTGCAATAGGCTGGTATAGTTGACATACTCCCCTTTATATTTTTGACAAATCTCACACTGCTTCACATACGAATACACATCTCTCTTTAATTTTTTCCAATAATAAACCTGATTGATTTGGAAAAGAGTAGCAGACACTCCTGAATGGCCCCCTATTGCACTATCGTGCATGTTGTGTAGTATCTCTTTCCCCATCCCTTGATCTTCCCCCACAACTATCCTTCCTTTTCTATACAACACCTCATCTTTCAACAGGTATAATGGGTGACTCAGAGGTTTAGTCAATAATTGTTGCCTCAATTCCGACAGTTGGTCATCATTAGCATAGAAAGTCTTGACTCTTTCCAAAAAATAAGAGAAAATAGTGGTGAGAGTTAGTAGGTGCACCTCTTGAGATACGGGACATCTAGATAAAGCATCTGCAGCCAAATTCTCTTTGCCGCTCTTATAGGCTATGGTGTAGTCATACCCCATAGAGTAGATACTCTTTGCTCCAAAAGGTATTTCAAAGGTTGGTGATCCGTCTTTATAATAAAATGTCTCCTGATCAGGTAGGGTCTCCATTTATCAATGGCCTTCACTATTGCCAGCATTTCTTTCTCATAAACTGATAAATTAAGGTGTTGCTGACTCAGGGCTTTGCTCATATAAGCTAAAGGGTGGTTGTCCTGCATTAACACAACTCCAATCCCCTATCGACATGCATCAGTCTCTACCACAAATTCTTTGGAAAAGTCAGGAAGTTCTAAGACAGGGGTGGTGCTCATCTTAGTCTTGAACTTCTCAAATGCACTGCCAGTAAGAGCAGACCACTCAAACTTCTCCCTCTTTAATAAGTCAGTTAGAGGTTTGGCCAACACTCCATAAGCTCTCACAAACCTCCTATAATATCCAGTCAAACCAAGAAACCCCCTGAGTTGTTTGACAGTTCTGGGAATAGGCCACTCCATCATGGCTTTCACCTTACTAGTATCAGCTGACACCCCATGTTGTGTGATAATTTTCCCCAGATAATCTACTTCACTCTTGGCAAAGGAGCATTTGCTGAGTTTAATAAACAAGTTATGAGTTTTCAAAACCTCAAAGGTCTACTGCATATGATCCAAATGTTCATTCCAAGAAGAACTATAGATTAAGATATAATCAAAGAAAACCAATATAAACTTCCTTAAGAATGACTGAAATATAGTGTTCATCAAGCTTTGGAATGTGGAAGGGGAGTTAGTTAGGCCAAATGGCATAACTACAAACTCATAATGCCCGTTGTGAGATCTAAATGCAGTTTTCTCAATATCTTGCTCGCTCATTCGAATCTGATGATATCCGGATCATAAATCCAGCTTTGAGAAGAACTTGGACCCTCCTAATTCATCCAGTAATTCCTCTATGATAGGTATGGGAAATTTATCCTTCATAGTGCTAGCATTCAACTTTCTATAATCAATACAAAGTCTCCAAGTTCCATCTATTTTCCTAACCATCACAATAGGGGAAGCAAAAGGACTCACAATTAGTCTAATGACCCCTAATTCTAGCATCTCGGATATCATCTTCTCTATTTTATCCTTTTGACTGGATGCATATTGGTAGGGCCTTACATTGATGGGATTAGTTCCTTCCTTTAAGATGATCCTGTGATCATAACTCCGGTGGGGAGGTAACCCCTTAGGAACCCCAAAAAAGGATTCATACTTCTTTAAAATGGTCTGTACCTCCATTGGAATCTCCTCTGATGATTTTTGCGTACTATCATCTGGAGCTACTTGAACGAAATCCATGGATATCATGCTCAAATGGCTTGGTTTATTTAGAATTTTTAACATCTTGACATCTGCAATCACTTTAAAAGTTCCTGGCTGACTACCTCTCAACGAGATTTTTCTGTGTCCCATCTGGAATTTCATTTTCAACTGATTGAAGTTCCATATTATGTGACCTAAAGTAATTAACCATTGGATCCTTATACAACATAAGCCCCTCCTAAGGGAATAACCAACATATCCGCTCGAAAATCTACACCTTGCCTTTTCCAGTGTACTTCTCTGCTCATGAAAGAACTGTGCACTTTACTCCCATCTCCGACCGAAACTGCAAAGGGATGTACCTCCTCCATCCTACAACCCAACCTCTTAGCCACAGTTAAATCCATGAAATTATGTGTCGACCCCGAATCAATGAGGACATGTACCATCCTGCCCTTAAGAGATCCCTTCACCCTCATGGTCTTATAATCACTAGTACTATTGGGTGCATGCATAGACACTTGATCCTGGAAGGATGAATCCTCTCCTTGTTCACCTCCTTAGGTCGCATTTTGCTACTTTATATCTTCATCATCTTCTTCTTCCATCTCCAATATAAATAATTTCTTCTTTTTGCTGCACTTATGGTTGATGTTGTATATCTCCTTGCACTAGTAGCATATTACTTTAGCCCATTTTTCATCTATTTATGCAGTAGTAAGACTCCTTGTGCCCTTGAATGATGGCTTTCTTCCATTCCCCACTTCTTTGGGATTTCCCATCTACTTATTGTTCACTCCTTGATGTACATTCCCTCCTCTTGATTGATTTACCCATGAACTCTGAGGATTCACAAGAAACGGTCTGGAATTTCTCACCAGTGTTTGTGTATGACCATGTTGTAACGTCAATGATTGTTCTGCTAATTTTGCTCGGTTGTAAGCTTTCATCAATGTCCTATGCCCCAATATTCGCACCTGTACCTCTACTTCTGGGTTCAAATTGGCTAAGAATATGCTAATCAACTGCTTTTCTAGTATCTCCACTTGATTCAATAACTCATCAAATTTATCCAAAAATTCTTGCACGCTACCTGTTTGTTTGAGAGCCACTAGTTCCCCCAACGGATCAGCATGTTCGATATCCCCAAATCGAAGATGTACTGCCCTAATATAATCGCTCCAACTGGGAATCGCACCCAACGCATCTCCCTGTACCCGTAACTGCTCATACAATTCATCGACCTCTCACCGAAGTTTGCCATTCCTAGAGTTCGCTGGAGCATCTGGCATGGTTATCAGTCCAAGAACCGACTGCTCTGATAACAATGTAACATGCTAATTGACAAGCACCTCACTGTAAAGTCTAAGAAGCTAGGGATTGAATAGCATCTGAACAACAATACAACAATATTCAAGAATAGGAGAGAATATGAGATATTATTTAATGACTTTCTAATCTCCCTTTACATTGTGTGATCTCAGAGAGTATATATGCTAACAAATTCTCAATGTTTTCTCTCTTTGCATGTTCTAGCCTCCAAAAATGATGTATCCCCCCAAAATTATGTAATAATTTGCTTATATAGTGTAAATTAACTTGAATGATTCTTCCCGTTGTTTTGGACAAGTTTGAAAAAGCGACACTCTCAACACTTATTTGGAGAAAAAAATACAAGTTTTCAAAAATTAAGAAAAGAGACACTTCTTAAAAAACACTTTAAAAAAAGAAGATCCTATTACTAAAGTTTTAAAATACATAATTTAACTACTGACCTTACCTCAACCCCCAACTATTACAAAATATAAATTAGTCCATTCCACAAATTTATAAAATCAAATTTTATTAAAAAAAATATAAAATAAAAAAATTCTTCAAAAAGCTTCAAGCTAGCTATCTCGATCAATCAACAATATATTGATGCTATTTTTTGCAATTTCGAGAGCTTCATTAATGATTTTTTCCTACTAATATTGGAAACTCACACCACCACTGTTATAGTTCTCCCATTTTCATTGTTAAAATCTTTTCACTGATTATTTCCTCCATTGTTGCTAATAAAGCTTTCAAATTAGTCCACTTCCTCAGAAGACATTTTATCTTCATTCCAACAGATTTCAACACTCTAGGTGTTCTTCCATAGCTATAATCCGCTTCATTTTTTCATTTGTAGTTGAAAAGGAAATTAGGTCAGCGACGTTTTCATTATTGTTTAGAGATCTCGTCAATCCTCGACAAATGTAATCTAGATAGTTTTGCCATCCATCAATTATAAAACAGTTAGTCTATTGTTTATTGTCATTTAGATCTAAAATATCTATTGCAGAAATTATTGTTGGTGGTATTGATATCATGGATCATTAGGAGGAGACCCCTAAATATTGGAACTAAAAATCTATGAGAAAGGAGACAATTAACCTTTATCACAATGATTCATATGACGATATGGTCGCAAGAATAATAGATTGCAAGGACATAAGTTGCAATTGAAACGACTTGGTCATTGGCTACTTAATGAATGGAAGGGGGAAAATACATCCAAAATTCACAAAGAATGATTGACACATGAAATTCTACATGATTATTGTTGGCCTTAATAGTTCTATGACTATTTTGAGAGTTAGCATAGTCGAAAGGACTTGAGAGGAGGCTTAACCATCTACCCCACCCCCAGCCTTATTTGTCGATGATAATTTTGTGGAAGACAAGGGCATGGTGGGTGATCATGCAATGGATATGGACGTGAAAGATCATCTAAATATCAAAGAAGAAGAGTGTGGTGGTGTCACGACCCAAACCAGGGTCTAGTTGTGACGGATATCTCAAGCCCACCATTGGCCGGAGATCACCTCATAGCTAACCACCTTAGAATAATAAAATAATAGCAAAAGCAAAACCAAATAATAAGAATGATATATAAACCAATAGGAAGGTTCTAAGAATCCAAAACAAATAACCAATACATACATTGTCCACAAAACCTCTAAAATTAGAATACCAAATTAGGTCAGAACATGACCCCGAACATGACAATGGAACTCTTCAATTCCCAAAATCAGAAAAGAAATCTAATGAAATGGTAAAAATTTTCAGATGATGGAGGCTCACCACTTCACAATAACTAAACCGCTATCCGCTCCACCTATGACTGCACACGAGTAAACAAAGAATCCTAGGACCATACATAATGAAACAATGCAGCATCCAAGGACGGTTAGTGGGATAAGCACTAACATGTAACTCAGAAAAGGGATAAAATAATTCCAAGTCCAAAACCACTCAAAATCACATGCACGTATTCATATGTATGTATGTATGTATATATATATAAATATATATTTATATATATATAATACCGGGGTAGGGTACAAGGTTATAAACATCAGATTTAAAAACTATTAACCTGGACTGTGTAGCTCTAAATGTTTTAAGTGCACCCACGGGCTATATGGGTTCAACTCTCCCTACTGAAAGGGTCCCAACATATGTTAGCCACATGAACTAGGAAAATTTGAGGAAGGTCTAGAGACACTCAGGCTCTAGCCATTCCAACATATATACTGTGTGTGAACTATGCACACAGTCATAAAGACCCCACGCTGGTAATCGTGGTTTCCAATATTGGTCCCCCCGGGACCTCCAGCTTCACAGCGAGCTACACAACCACCTTTAAGCCTAAAATAAAATATTTTTACATAATCCCATCCATTAACCCAGGATTCATTATCAAGGCATTTACCGTTGGTATCACTCTACCAATTATACTTGCAAGCTGAGTCCAATTATGCCATTCCAATCCAATTAAACAACCTGACTCCCAAGTTCCATTTTAAAACGTACCATGGCCACCAAGGTCTTTAAAATTCATTTTAATCCATTTGTCTATTAATATAATGCAATATTCCAAAAGTGAGTTAAACAATGCAAATTCCACATTTAAAACCAAGGTTCATGAAGATGGGTTAAGGATAATACCATTATTAAGATGAAATCCTACACGTTGGGGAGACCTATGTTCCCCATCTCAAATCCACATAACCATGCACCCATTCAATTTAAAAACCATAATTTAAAGCATGAATATCATATTCAAAACATGGGGAAAATAGTTCCAATAGTAAACAATCCAAAATCCTCGACCCAGTTACAAACCTATTAAATTCATATGAATAATAATTAAATATATGTCCTTATATAAAAATAAAGTTAGGTAGGAGAGACATGCCTGAAATACCAAGAAATTTAAAGAGGAAACCACCAATTGAAGCCTAGATGATTAATCCTTTGAAACCCTAGCTTCTCTTGAATTTAGAAGTTTAAAAGGAGAGAATAATGTTTATGGGTTGGTAAATGATTAAAATGGGACCCTTGGGGGTGTTTTTAAGTTGTGGGATAATAGTTGTATGGGAGGAAAGGAAAAAAATACCCTTGATAAAAACATGTAGGAAAACTGTCGCCAGTCATTACGGGTTAGGTAACAACTCGTGGTAAGTTACCACGAGTCGTTGTCTGGACTTGTCGTCTAGGAAGCAACTCAGGGAAACCACACCGTTATGGTCTTGTGTCCCTCACCACGACTCGTGACCTCAGCCTACGACTCGAGGAGGTCTAGACATGACCATGATAATATCCTTGGGCAAATTCACTGGTGACATGATGAGTCTCACCTAGCGACTCATGACGAGTGATAACGACTCATCACTTGAATTATTGCCTGGGTAGTGTCGTCAATGCTAAAAAAATTTCAGAGTCCAAGACCGGGGGTATTACATTACCCCTCTCCAACAGGATTATTCATCCCTGAATGAGGAATTAGGATACCCCATTTGCACAATTTCTCTACCAGGACTTGATAACACTCAACTTACACATCCAATTCAGTGCAAGGCGGTCATCGTCAATATATTTACCCAAATTTGGAATCGGGGTCGAATCCATGAGGAACAATATGAGTGGAAATCAAGTTAATTTGATATAATGGACACAAGTTGAATTCAAACCAATGTTACACGAAGATAAAAATAGGGGAGATTGATATCAACACTAATATTTCTTTTTGTTTTTTTCTAGTATAACTTCGGGGCTACAAATAATTAGAGTTTTAACAATTATGCACGGATCTTGGGATTATGCATTACTAAGGGAGTGATGTGTGGGTTCCAGCAATCAATTATCAATTTAGTAGGTCAAATATGAGTAGGTTTGGTTATATATTTTGATGCTAGTCTTTCAACAAAACACCAAACTTTCACCCATTGATTCTTTCGAATACATAATGGGTGTGTTCAACATTTTGTAACCACAACCTCAATCTAGGCATCCCTAATTCTAGGATGATACCCATGGCATAGTCAACCTCACATTCACCCTTATGTCTAAGATAGTGAAAATTTAGCGAACTACATGCAAAATTGTCTATCATTGCTTTGATCTCCACATCCCTCTTTCAAGGATGATATGGATTCATATATTTCACCCAAAACCCTTATTTCGAAAATGGCTTCTAGTTTTCTAGAGATGGAGCTTTCACTCATCATACCCATGTGGGTATTTGGGGCTTTCACCCATCAAATCCTAACCAAGTTAGCATAACAATGATAAAACCCATAAAAATGAACTACTAAATAGAAGCTAATCAGTAACAACCTACAAACACTTTAACCCCTATTAACGCATAACCCCAAGAGAAAGATCTAGCTACACATAAGATAAATAAGCATAGATATGCCCAAAATCTCCATTGAAATAACTTTTTGAAGATTAAGTGAATGTTACTTCAAACTTGGCACTCCCACAAATCAACAATGGAAGTGAGATAATCTTCCCCTTAGAAAGTCTCCAATATATTCTTCACCCAAAAACATATACAATATTTACTTCTATAAAAATGGAGGCTATAAATTTCAAGAACTAAAACCTAAAAATTGGGGAAGATGGAATATATTACATGAGGCTAGGGTTTGAGTCTTTTGTCAAAATTGAAAACAACCACATGCATTTCCAGTTTTCCCCCTGGGCTGCTTTGTTCCGCTACGCCGCGGTCGCGCTAGTCTAGCCGCAACCGTAGTTACCTTCCGCGATCACAGTTGATTGACTTCTGCTTGACTACGGAAACCGTGATTAGAAGACTGCGACCACAGTACCTAAGGCAAGTTCCTTCTTCAAGTCTTCAGCTGCACTTTCCTGCTCCCTTTTTACTCATTTTAAGCTCCAATCTATAACTTTCTAGCTTTTCAACTCTATACCTGTAAAGAGTGGGTATTTGTGCGTTTACTCACAAATATGTCTCATTAATTCATTCAAACTAAGGTAATGTATATGATTGTTGACTGAGAATGAGTGGTAAGATCACCACTCATCAACACCCACAACTTAAAGCATTTTCTTGTCCTCAAGCAACAACACCTCTTATCATGAGACACAATTATTTATGCCCAATCTATATGCCTCTAAAGGTCTTAATGACTTTAACTTTAGTCGCAATCAGAAGTATCTCGTTGCACACGGGCTAAGATAATTTCCATTACACCCATCATTAGAAAATGCAATACGCAATGATGCGTAAGACTCTAAAGAACAACCAAGCAGCAAAACCAATATTCTAGAAATGGTTCACATTTGACTAAAACTAAATTATACTCCATTTGCCTCATTGCTTGGGAGTTGACACAATCACCCACCTTAACTTGTTTCACATGCCAAACTCACAAGAAAGAAAATTCCATACACTAAGATACCAAGTATGAAACAAGGAATTTTACGTGCAAGAACTCTCTCCCTTATAAAAGAAATCTCTATGCAACAAGTGTCATACCATAGGCTTGCCTCTATTTTTGATCGCCACTATGAAGAAAGTACACAGTTGGAGATCTCAAAGGACTTTCTAAGTTTGTAATGTTGGTTCAGGTTAGGGTAGGATATCATTTGGGTACAATATGGTTACACCCTTCTTTGAACATCTACATCACACTTTTCAATCCTTCCTTTTAACTAAGGCCCATTATTCTCTATTTTCTTTATTTTCTTATGCCTACTTTCCACTTTATTTGTTCACCACTTTTTTATTTCATTTCTTTTTCTTGCATCTCTCATGCAATTATTTCCTTTGTTCGACTCTTTCTTCTTTTATTCGGTTCTTTTCAAAGTCTAGGCACATTAGGCATATAACTACATCTTCATGGCACCAAGCTCTCTTCCATCAATCTTTACCACCCCCAACTTAGGCCTCTAGCCTTAAATTGTATTTTCAAGTTCAAGGAGGGTATGGTTCAAAATAGGGATAAAAAATGGTTCCCGACTTCTAATGTATTTGCCAAAGAATGGTCTAAAGGCTCAAAGTGGGTAACTAATGATTATATTCATGCTTGGGTAGGCTTTTTAGGCTAGAGTGGGTACCAAAATCACAAAGGCATCCTAAGATCATTTCTCCAACCAAATACAATCAACTTTAGCTTTGAAAGAATAACGAGACAAGTTCTAGATAACACAAGTATACAAGAGATGCATGCAAATAACTCTCCACACATGGCATGAAAAATTTGACAAAGGAGCTCAAATTTCCCTACTGCTAGAGACAAAATTTGGAGTATCTATTTCTATTCACAAGTCAAAATATTGTGGAGACACAAAAAGAGAAAGTTTTGTTACAACATTGCTCACGTCCATGCCCTTGATGTTTTCAAAAATTCTGGACGGAGGGGGTTTGTTCATTTTGCATTAGCACCACGCACCATTTGCTAAACTATGGCTACAACCAAAGCCTTAGTCTCACATTTTGGGTTAAAATGGTTGAGCTAACCATATGGATGCTCATACTTTACCAATGGCGTATAACATGATCCTAAATTTACAACTTACCATTCTACAGGTACTTAGAATTCCCTTGCATTTTTCAACATATATTCTATGGGTACTCAGAATTCTGCTGTATCTATGCCTCAAACCCAAACACGATGCTTTACCCTTAAGAATGTCATCACACAATCCATCATTGGGCAAAGGATATCGTCAATCATAAAAATCAAAATAAAATTTTAATTAAAAGAACACTAAACATAAAAGAAAAACATGATAATCCATAAATCGTAAGTATCGACCGGGTGCTCAAAATATAACATTTCAAAAACAAAATTAAAACAATATCCAAGGCATCATCCCAAGAAAATCACCAATAGAAATATCCAATAGACAACACCAAAATGATACACATCTGGGGCACCCCTAACTAAAAAATGCACTGTCCATACTGCATGTGTAAGCAAGTAAGAGTAAAAGGGGTCTCCCTAAATATGTATCAAGAACTATTTTCTCCTGTTGACTCGACATCACCACCACCAGCATCATCAGTTGACCACTCTGCAGGGGCTTCATCCTCACTATCCGATCTTGGTGAGGGTACTAGATGGTTAGGTTTGAGCACCTTGAAGATGCCCTTCACCCTTTTCCATAACTTCTTCGAGAATTTGTTTTTTTTTTCTCTCTTCACCATTTTCTCATGTGACTCCTTGAGGTCCCTATGGGTGGCAGCTAAGGCTAAGTAGGCTCTCTCCAGATTGGATAGTGTTGCACCCTGCTTTTTCTTCTCGTCCATGTACTTCTCATAATCTGACTATCCTATATATGAATGACGGACGGTGGAGGGCTTTACCGATACCTGAGGCAATCTGGACAATAGTTACCTCACCCTATACATCTGAATAGAGATGTCATCAAAAGCATTGGCTGATGAGGGTCTGCAAAAGTCTGTGTCCTCTTAGACTAATTTTTTCTAGTCTATCTTTATCTTCTTACTTTGACCTGGGGCGCCCTCGTCTCTGAATTTGAGTGGAAAGATGAGGGATCCTGTATTCACCCAAGTGTCTGCAATATATTCTTCCACTTCTGCCCTTTTACATAGCACAAATATAAGAGAAGGAAAGATAAGATGAGCACCTCCATTGTTTTTGAAGTACCACCATTTTGAAAACACAATCTCTCCTACATTCAGAGCGAAGCCAGCTAGAAAACAAGCCACCATCCTAGCCCGGGTGTCTGTGAAAATGGTCATATGAGTGCATGGGGAGACCCTGCTACAAATAATGTCTAGCTACAACCTTGCTTTAGCCTTGAAGTTGTTCATTGGAATATCTCTTATTCTGGTGGCCTAGGGAACTGCTTTTACAGGACATAAGATATTATCCATCCAGGTCCCTGACTTACATTCCTTTGCATGAAAATGCCCCCATGTCAACATTTGAGAGCCCATACACCACATTAATCTGCTCTGCTCTGAAGTTCACCTGTTTACCCCGAATTGTCATTACTAGGTTTGCGAGAGAAACTACACTGAGGTTTGCGTAGAATTCATGCACCCACTTCTCATTAGAATAGTAGGGTTCTGGGGAAAACACATCTACGGGGTTGTAGTGAGCCTGGTGTGGAATTCTGGGAGTTTAGGGGCAAACTAACTCAACTTACATGTCCAATTTAGAGCAAGGCGGTCGTCGTCAATATATTAAACCAACTTTAAAGTTGAGGTCGAATCCTCGAGGAACAATGTGAGTGGAAATCAAGTTAATTTGAAAGAATAAACACAAGTTAAATTCAAACCAATGTTACACTTAGATAAAAATGGGGGAGATAGATATATACACTAATATTTCTTTTTAGATTTTTCTAGTATAACTTTGGGGCTATGAATAATTAGAATTTTAACAATTATGCATGGATCTTGGGATTATGCATTACTAAGGTATGATACATGGGTGCTAGTAATCAATCATCAATTTTGTAGGTCAAATATGAGTATGTTTGGTTATAGATTTTGATGTTAGTCTTTCAACAAAACACCAAATTATCACCCATTGATTCTTTTGAATACCTAATGGGTGTGTTCAATAATTGGAAACCACAACCTCAATCTAGGAATCCCTATTTCTAGGATGATACCCATGGCATAATCAACCTCACATTCATCCTTATGTCTAAGATAATGAAAATTTAGCCAACTACACGCACAATTGTCTATCATTGATTTGATCTCCACATTCCTCTTTCAAGGATGATATGGATTAATATACTTCACCTAAAATCCTTCTTTCAAAGATGGCTTCGAGTTTTTTAGAGCATGAAGCTTTCACTCATCATACACATGTGGGTATTTGGGGCTTTCACCCATCAAATTACAACCAAGTTAGCATGACAATGATAAAACCCATAGACATGAACTACTAAATAGAAGCTAATCAATATCAACCCACACACACTTTAAACCCTATTCACACATAACCCTAAGAGGGAAATATAGCTACACATAAGATAAATAAGCATAGATATACCCAAAATCTCCATTGAAATGACTTTTTGAAGATTTAGTCAATGTTACCTCAAACTTGGCACTCCAACAAATCAATAATGGAAGTGAGCTAATCTTTCCCTTAAAAAGTCTCCAATATATCCTTCACCCAAAAATTATACAATATTTTCTTCTCCAAAAATTGAGGCTAAGATTTCCAAGAACTAAAACCTAAAAATTGGGGAAGATGGAATATGTTACATGAGGCTAGTGTTTGAGTATTTTGTCAAAATTGGGAACGACCACGTACATTTCCAGTTTTTCCCCTAGGATGCTTTGTTCCACAAGGCCACGTTCGCTCTAGTCTAGCATCGACCGCAGCTATGCAATCGCGGTTAACTTTTATAATTGTAGTTTATTGACTTCTGCTTGACTGCCGCGACCACGGTCAGTAGACTGCAACCACGGTACCTGAGGCCAGTTCCTACTCCAAGTCTTCAACTATACTTTCCTGCTCCTCTTTTACTCTTTTTAAGGTCCAATTCACATCTTTCTATCTTTTCAACTCTATACCTACAAAGAGTGGATATTATTGCATTTACTCTCAAATATGTTTCATTAATTAATTCAAGCCAAGGTAATGTATATGATTGTTAAGTGAGAATGAGTGGTAAGATCACCACTCATCAGGACTTTCTCTTAAGACAAAAAATTAGAAATACCAACATCCTTCATAGGAACAACAAAAGAAGGGTCACCCACACCTTTTTTAGCATAAACACATGGAAAATGGGATAAATAAAATCCAAACTCACGGGAAACACCAACCCATAAGTAACATTCACAGCTTTTATCACAATATGATATGGATCACTATAACAGGGGACTGAGTTTCCCTTTTTTTCCCAAACCTCATCACCTTTTTCATAGGAGAAACATTCAAGAACACCCAATTTCTAACTTTAAACTTTAACTCTCTTTGCCTCATATCCACATAATACTTTTGGCAACTTGGAGTAGTCTTAAGTCTTTCTCTAATCATCTTCACCTTCTCCATGGCTTGGTGAGCGAAGTTAGGACCAAACAACCTATTCTCACTAACCTCAAACAACCCAATAGGAGACCTACATCTCCTATGATAAAAAGCCTCAGAAGAAGCCATTTGAATACTCGAATGATAGCTATTATTGCATGAAAATTCAATGAGAGGCTAGTAATCAACCCAACTTCCCATAAAATCAATCACATAGGACCTTAGAATATCCACCAATGTTTGAATAGCTTGTTCCACTTATCAATCCATTTGAGGTTGGAAAGCGGTGCTAATGTTCACCTTAGTCCCTATACCTTTTTGAAATAAATACCAAAAGTGAGAAGTAAACTGCATACCTCGGTTTGAAATAATGGAAAAAGGTGCTCCATGCAACTTTACTATCTTCTGAATGAACAACTTAGCATAATTCTCTCTCGAGTAGTTAGTCCTCCTAGGCAAGAAGTAGAATACTTAGTCATTCTATCCACAATGACCTAAATGGAATCAACTGCTTCTGAGACCGCAAAAGACCCATAATGAAATCCATATTCATCATCCCTCACTTCCACATGGGTAACTATATCTCTTGAGACATGCGACCAGGCCTCAATTGTTCTACCTTAACTTGCGGACAGACCATACATTTAGACAAAAAATTCACCACATCTCTCTTTATATTATTCCACCAATAGATCTAATTCAAGTCATGGTACATCTTAGTATAATACATGTGAACTGTATACCTTGACTCGTGAGCCTTAGTCAAAATCCTTTCTCATAGCCCATCAATATTAGGAATACACAATCTACCTTGATACCTCAAAATGTCATCTCTCCTAATCTCGAATGCCCTAAACTTTTGTTGACAAATGTTAACCTTAATCTACATAAGTATGGGATCCAAAGTCTGCTTCTCTTTCACCTCAACACCAAGAGATAATTTAACCACTTCTTGAACAATGACTCCCCCATTCTCATTGTCCAAAAAATGAAATCCCAAGTTAGATAACCAATTAATATCCTTCACCAACCATATTTTTTCCTCATCAACATGGTATAAGATCCCCATAGATAACTTGCTAAGGGAATCAACAACAACGCTAGCTTTATCAGTGTCTTATCAATTTTTTTAGTATGCTTCAGTCATTTAGACTTATGATTTATTAATGTTTTTAGTACGTAAACTTTATGGAATTTTCAGTTGTTTCCGCACACGTGTATTTTGTTACTATTAAAAAGTGCTCACAACAAGTACCCGTTCATGGGTTAGCTTTTGGTCTTTTTGGACTGTAAGCACCATGTGGAGTCCAAGGTGTACTCCCAAGGTATTACAAACTTGTTATCAGAGCCTATGATTTTAAAGTGTCCTAGGGATCCTGAAAGCCGCATTAAGTAGACTCTTGTGCATGGGTGTGGAGCACACCACACTTATGGACAAGAGTCTACGAAATATTTTAGGAAAAGTTTCCCCTCTTTTAGTGTTCTTGTCATGATAAATAGCATGATCTTTATTTATACTCTCTTTATAACTCATTCATCCTTTCGTGTACATTTTTCGTGTACAGAAAATGGCTCCCAAAAAGAACAACGAAAAAAGAAATAGGAATCATCCAACACCTCTGCCTATTCAGAAAGATCCCCTAAATGAGCATGTCTCTCATGCCAAATTCAGAGCTGCTTTACTACCTTAGCTTATTCAATAGTTACTCAGAACAATATGCAGGCTATTGTCCTATCTAGTCTTTTTATTTATGCTCAACAGAGTAAGTAGGGAATCATAGAAAGAAAGTGAGAAAGAATATGAGGGACAAAACACCCAGTTTAAAAAAAGGTCAGGGGGGTAGTAACCTCTCCAAATTTTGTCAGAAATTCTCAGCCCCATCTTTGCCTTCAGCCAGTGCGCCAATACCTAAGTTTAAGAATGATAGTCAACATGGAGCACCAGGCTCAAAGTCACTAGGTAGTGGGAAGGGTGTTCATACTAATCTACTTTTAGAAGTATATGGTAGGAATCATAATGGTGTTTGTAGAGCTGGCAGTGATGTGTCTTTTGGGTAGGAAATCAAGGCCACAGATTTACAGATTGTCCACGGAGTGGTCAGCAGGGTCAGTCCAACTGTCCCCCAGTTTCATTCGATCACCCGACTCAGCAGGGTGCCGTATCCAGCACAACTAGTGGCCAGCGTCAGAATAGGCTATATACACATCAGTACCAACAGGATTAGGAAAGTTCTCCTAATATGGTTACGGGTATGTTACAGGTCTTTCATTTACATGTTTAAGCTTTGTTAGACCCTGGAGCTTCTCTTTCTTTTGTAACCCCCTATATAACTATCGAGTTTAGTGTTAGTCTTGAAACCTTAGTAGGTCCCTTCCCAGTGTCTATCTCAGTGAATAAATCTATCCTAACTTGATGGTTATATAGAAACTACCTGATTTTAGTATCCTCAAAAATCACTTCAGTTGATTTTTAGAAATAGAGCCATTCAATTTTAGTTTTTGAATGAATTGGTTATTCAATGGAAGGGTAGTACCTCAGTGCTTATGGGTCAGATGTGTTTTCAGATCCCTTCCTAGAATCCTATAATAGTAGGTGGCCTAGAATTAAAAGCATGAACCCAGAAGTTTAGTAGAAATAGAGTGGGGATAGTATTGTTTGAATTTGGTGAATTATGATCCATGGGTATAGTTGTATAAAAGGTCAACCAATAGGCTTGAAATAGTGTATGCAAGAATTTGAGCTAAGTATTATGGTGTGAGTGTGCTCATGTACATCCTTGAGCGCTAAGTTTGAATTAGGCTAGTAATGTAGTAATTGATGTTCTTACCAGCTAAGTTGTTGACTATAGCATGTTGATGTCGGATGTCTAGGTGTAATGGTAATTATCATAGTTTAGGGAGAAAAAAAATAGGTATAGATATGTGATATTAGAAGGCTATAAAGGAAGTTAGTATGGTTCATTAAGAGGTTGAGAGTATCCATGTTAAGTGATTAAATTTAAGCTCAAATCTTTGGAGATTGAGCTAATAGAAAGTAGAGTTGAAGCACTAGATGGTGTGAACTCATGGTATGGTGATACTCTTAGAAATTCTAAGTTAGTCAGTGTTTCAATTATCGTACGATGATTGTTGAGACTATAGATAGCTAAGAATAGTAAATTAGAAGGAAGTACTAGAAGCGGGTCTTACTTTATCAGGTATAGTCATTCAGGGTAAGTGTTGTGTTTATGAGCATTATTCTACCCTAGACTCTAGAGTAAGGTGGTGATAGTTCAGTTTAGAATTTTTGATTAAGTGGTTCACAGACTTAGAATGATGTCTTTAAGCTAAGGGTAAGATAGTAAGACAAATAACCAAGTCAGACTCTCAGATCCTAGTAGTAGTGCTAGTATGTGTAGAAAAATAGTAGGAGAGAGAGATGCCCAACCCATTCTTATTTTAGTCTTTGTGCTTCAGGTATCATGATATCGACTCATAACTTAAATGTTATCTCTATGAATATAGAACATATGTGTGCACCTTATAGAAAATAATGTACTCTCCCAGTTCCTAATATGAGGAGTTCCAGTTCACTCACCAGTACAAATCATGTTCCACAAATTTAAGAACTCCAAACATAAGTCATAAAGCTCATGACTCATGTACTTATGCTTTACAGTATGTTAGTTGCAAGCACTCATGCTACACTCATAATGATCAGTGAAATTCATATTATGTCCTATTATCCTCAGTTTTAATTTCTGTAACGAATCCATATCATGGATACTATATTCCTCAGGCCTCAGTTAAGTGTCAAAGTTATGCATAGTATTCTTTGATGCTTCAGGATCTTATGTTCTAACTTTTCAATGACCTTTCCTTTATGAAATGATGGTGATGATGAATAATTTGTTTAGATGTGAGAGAGTAAATGTATCATGTTAAGGAAATGTTATTGTATGCTTGTTTTACTCAAGGCTATAGGCTTGAAGAATTATTGATATAAGGCTTTTAATACATATCAAGGTTAGTTGAAACATCGTGTGTGTTTTCTTGGGAACAGTGCCTGGAAGTTTTATTGATAGAGGTATTAGATAATATTAGAAATATGTTTTTATAGGTTTTGTTTAGAAGTTCAAATGTAGTTACAAGGATAGGCTTGAATTTTATCTTGGTGTGTAAGTGAATAAATACATTGCGTGTTAGTGAATGTTAGTAAGGGGTTGAATGTAGTTGTTGAAGTGGTAATAATAATTATTCATGAGATGAGAAGTTGTGAAAATGTAGGGTGTATTGAATTCATGATTTAGACTAGTATTACAGTGTTATGTGTGCACTTGGTAGATTCAAGTAAGCTTGAACATAGAGAGAGAATTCAGTTCACCTAGACTCCAGTAGGTAGAATTATCAGTGCTCATGTGAGTATCTTCAGTATCCTCAAGTATAGTGTAGTATTGAAGAAAAGTGTATAGTTGAGGGAGTAGTCAGAGAGTATGTCTAAGCTTGAAAATGGAAGTTTCGTTATTTAATGCATAAAAATTCTATCTTAGCTTATGTTTCATAGGCTTATGTTCCATGTCCTAGAATTAAAGCCATGTTTGGATTCATTATATAGATATCTTCTTCAGAGCATGCCTAAGATTCTCTGCTTCATAAAGTTATTAGGACTTCTTAGTAAGAGCACTGAAGAAAAACTCCAGTTGAGTGTAAGCTTTCAGTATGAGTTAGTCCGTAATGCAAGAAAAATCAGTCTCGTAGTCAGACAGACAAGTTCAATCTTTCCTTCTGGTTGTACTATCCGAAGTCTCATGAATATGACTATTACAAGAGGTAAAAATGTTTGCATACTAGTAATTTGAAAATTTAGTTTATTTTGTGCATCATGCATTAGTTTTAAATTCTAGATATTCACTAATGATTCAGTCCATAAGTGTCTTGTGTTTCATCTTAGTCTTTTCTTAGTATTTCAACCAAGTCAGTATCATTCAGGGGACGAACTATCCCAAAGGAGAGATGTTGTATTACCCCTGAGTTTTCATGTACTAAATATCTCAACTTTTATTTACGAAACAAGATCCAACTTGAAGTAATGGGTACTCATAAGTTGACTCTCTCAGTTTCTATCGCAGCCTTATAACCATTCTTATGTCATTGCATATATTCACAAAATTTAGTTCAGTCATGTATCAGGTTTATGACTTAGTCATGTAATCATGTTTCCACTCATGCATGTTCAGTATATGATCTCAGTTCTCCTAGTATTCTCAGTTAACCAGTCTCATTCGAGGATGAACGTTCCCAAGGGGGAGATAATGTAACACCCCACATTTTTAGGATAGAATTCAAATCATTGTTCCTATGCATATAGACTTGAACCTAATTATTCTATGTATATACATGTGTGATTATCAAATATATGATGTGTGAATATCTTTTTATATTGATCGAGGTCATGATACCCTCATAACTCAAAACTAGTTGAGGACTTTTCTATCGATAGAGTGTTGACGAATGCTCCATCTATGGTCCCCTTTATATTAGAGTATCCCCTAGAATATATTGATTTAGGTGTAATACTATATACCAAATGAAAGGTATTTGAGTCTTATTTCCAATTCACTTGATTTCACCTTAATATGAATTCGAAATGGAAAGTTATGCTCATTTTATCTCAGCATGTCCGTCTGTCAACAAGTTGGCGACTTGAGGTGATAAGCCGTCAAATAAGTGATGACTTATCAACCAAGTCATTAGGATTAACCAGAATGTGATCAACTCCAAATACCAAGTGACTACTTGAGGTGATAGGTCGTCACCTAAGTGATGACTTATTAACCAATTCGTCACCCATAGACAGATATGCTTAACCTCAGCTATAAAGTGACGACTTGAGGTGATAAGCCGTCAAATAAGTGATGACTTATCAGCCAAGTTATCAGCCTTAAACAGAAAAGGTCCAAATCAAACTATGGGTTGACGACTTAAGTTGATAAGTCATCAACTAGTTGATAAGGTATAAACAAAGTCATGAACTAAAAAATTCAGCAATTATTATTTAGCTTCGGAGGGATATTTTTGTCTTTTTCATACCTCATAAGCGTATTTAGTCATTATCAATCAGTTTTTAAAAGACATTAACCCTCTTTATTCTCAAGAACAAGATTAGGGTTTCCTTTAAAGTTCACCTCCCAAAAACAAGATTCAAGCCCTTCTCTAAGAAAACCAAGAAGTTGTGTTTCCTAATCCAAAAACATTTGAGAAAAGTTAATTCTATTTCAAGATTAAAGCTTTAAGGTATGTTTGATGTGCATCCTTGGGAACTTTTCACTCATGGTTTCCAAGAATCCATTTTCAAGATTTAAAATCATGAATTTACATGTTTGGAATAAACTATCTCCATGATTCCTTATGAATTTTGATTTTACATTGTGTTTACAAGTAATTATTGTTGAAGTTAAACCTTACAAGATGGAATGATGATGATTTCATGTTAAATCCCAAATTTATGATTTAGTATTGTAGCCATGTGATTAATTATATGCTTTAAACTATTCTCATGCTTTAAATTCATGACCCTCATATGTTTGATGAAATGTCTAAGAGATGAGTTCTTAAAAAATGGTTCCTATCATGGTTTTAAAGTGTTCATGCGTTACTATTGTTATTGCTACCGAGTCCTGGGCGTTATGAATATCCAAAAACTTAGTTGTTTACTTAGTCTTAGTAGTTTCAGAATGGTTTCAGATATGTAAAGAACATTAACTTCAGTCAGCTATCATATTCAGTTAAACTTAGATCAGTTTAGAAGTTACTGTCTTTCAGTTGGGATTAAACCTTAGCACCGAGTGAATGTAGGGATGGAGTCTCACCCATCAGTAGGCATGAGGCCCTTATCTCCCCTATCAATAGACATGAGACGTTAGTAGTAGTCCCTAGGTTCTAGATTTACGACACCACCATACACTTTGAGGGGTCCTCCGTCAGTTAGGCATGACACCCTCGTTCTTCGAGATATAAGATTAGTGGATCCACATAGCCATTATTAGTACCCATGGCACGGTACTGACACCCTTCCAACTGGGGTTACAGGTTTGACCCTTATAGTATATTAGGGCATGGTGGTTATAGCTAGCTCCCACAGTCTCAGTTTAGTATTCAGTATACTTCAGTTTAGGTTTGTGTTGACCATAAAATACAATTATCGGTTATTCAGTTATCAGATTTTAGTATTTCAATTTACAGACTATTTTTAAAAAATTGTTATATGCTTGGTCATGCATTCTCAAATTTTACAATATTCAAGCATTCATATCAGTTATTCAGTTATCTCATGATGTTAAGTCAATCCTTAATTTATGCATACAAACCATACATATCAGCCTAACCTCATCACTTGTACTAGTATATTCAAAGTACTGATCGCATATATTTTTTTTGCGCTATGATATCTTATATCATAGGTTTGGACATTAATTTTCTTGACTGCGCTTAGACAGATCAGCCTATCAACAATAGTGGTCGTGGTGAGTTCTTATCTATTGAGGACATGGTTATTTTATTTCAGTTAAATAGTTGGAGTTAGTTGGGCCTGTCCCATCAACTCTTTTACAGTCGAATTTTAGATGCTTTCAGACATTTCAGACAATCAGTTAGATTATCAGTTTTATTAGTGTCTTACAAATCTTTTTAGTATGCTTCAGACGTTCAGACTTATGATTCATTAATGTTTTCAGTGCATAAACCTTATGGTGTTTTTAGTTATTTTTGCACACGTGTATTTTGTTACCATTATTCAGTGCTCACAATAGGTACTAGTTCATGGGTTGGCTTATGGTTTTTTGGGACTATAAGAATTGTATGGCATCCAAGGTGTACTCCCGGAGAATTACAAACTTGGTATCAGAGCCTAAGGTTTTAAAGTGTCCCAGAAAGTCTAGAAGCTGCGTTGAGTAGAGTCCTATGCATGGGTGTGAAGCGCGCCATACTTATGGACAAGAAGCTATGAGATGTTTTAGGAAAAGTTTCCCCTCTTTCAGTGTTCATATCGTGCATAAGAACATGAGCTCTGTTTAAACTCTCTTCTTAACTTATCCATCCTTTTGTGTATAGAAAATGCCTCCCAAAAAGAACAACTGAAGAACAAACAAGAATCAGCCTGCACCTTTATCTGTTCAGGAATATCTCCTGAATGAGGATGTCACTCACACCAAATTTAAAGTTTCTTTCACTACCTTAGCTTATTTAGTAGTTGCTCAGAACAATTTTCAAGTTATTGTCCTGTCAGTATTTTTATTCATGCTCAGTAGAGTAAGAGAGAAGCATAGAAAGAAAGAGAGAAAGAATGAAAGGGCCAGAACAACTAGTTTAAACAAAGGTCAGGGGGTAGTAACCACTTCAAATTCCATCAGAAATTCTCAGCCCCAACTTTTCCTTCAGTCAGTGTGCCAGTGCCTAAGTTTAAGAATGATAGTCGAGATGGAGCACCAGGCTCAAAGTCATTGGGTAGTGGGAAGGGTGTTCATACTAATCCACTTTGTAAAGTATGTGGTAGGAATCATAAGGCTATGTGTAGAGCTGGAAGTGATATGTCTTTTAGGTATGGCACGCCAGGTAACAGAGTCAGAGATTTCCCATGGAGTGGTTAGCAGGGTCATTCCAATTGTCCCCCAGTTTCATTCGATCACCCGACTCAACATGGTGCTGTTTCCAGCACAACTAGTGGCCAACATCAGAACAGGCTATATGTACATCAGTCCTGGAAGGATCAGGAAAGTTCTCCTGATTTGGTTATGGGTACGTTATAGGTATTTTATTTATATGTTTATACTTTGTTAGACCCTGGAGCTTTCCTTGCTTTTTAAACCCCTATATAGCTATCGAGCTCAGTATCAGTCCTCAAACCTTAGCAGGGCCCTTCTTAGTGTCTACCTCAGTGAATAAATCAATCCTAGCCAGATGGGTATATAGAAACTACCCAGTTTTTGTATCCCAAAAAATTACTTTAGTTGATTTTAAAAAATAGAACCGTTCAGTTTGAGTTTTTAAATAAACTGGTCATTGAATGGAGGGGTAGTACCTCAGTGCTTGGGGGTCAAACGTGTTTTTAGATCCCTTCTTGAAATTCTATGATAGTAGATGGCCTAGAATTAGAAGCATGAACCCTGAAGTTTAGTAGCAATAGAGTGGGGATAGTATTGTCTGAATTTGGTAGATTACGATCCATGGGGCTGGTTGTATAAAAAAGTGAAACAGTAGGATAGAAATAGTGTATTTAAGAATTTAATCTAAGTATTATGGTATGGGTGTGCTTATGTAGCATCCTTGAGCGCTAAGTTTGAATTGGGCTAGTAATGTACTAATTGATGTTCTTACCAGCTAAGTTTTGGGCTATAGCATATTGATGTCGGATGTCCATGTGTAATGGTAATTCTCATGGTGTAGGGAGGAAAAAAAATAAGTATAGAGATGTGATATTAGTAGGTTATAAAGAAAGTTTGTATGGTTCATTAAGAGGTTGAGAATATCCATGTTAAGTGATAGAATTTAAGCTTAAATCTCTGAAGCTTGAGCTAATGGAAAGTAGAGTTGAAGCACTAGATGGTGTGAACTCATGGTATCGTGATACTCTTTGAAATTCTAAGTTAGTCAGTGTTTCAATTATTATACGATGATTGTTAAGACTATACAAAGCTAAAATTGTATATCAGAAGGAAGTACTAACAGCGGACCTTACATTATCAGGTATAGTCTTTGAGGGTAAGTATAGTGTTTATATGCATTATTCTACCCCAGACTCTAGAGTAAGGTGGTGACATTTCAGTTTAGAGTTTTTAATTAAGTGGTTCATAGATTAGAATAACGACTTTAAGCTAAAGGGGAGATGGTAGGACAAGTAACCAAGTCAGTCTCTCAGATCCTAGTAGTGGTGCCAGTATATGTAGAAACGTTGTAGAAGAGGTAGATGCCTGAACCATTTTTATTTCAGTCTTTGTACTTCAGTTATAACAATATCTACTCATGCCTTAAATGTTAGCTCTATGATCATAACTCATATTTGTGCACCTTATAGAAAATCATGTACTCTTCCAGTTCTTAGTATGAGGAGTTCCAGTTCACTCATCAGTTAGAATCATGTTCCATAAATTTATGAACTCCAAACACAAGTCAAGCAACTCATGACTCATGTACTCATGCTTTACAATATGTTCAGTTTTAGGCACTCATGCTACACTCATAATGATCAATGAAATTTACATTATGTCATATTATCATCAGTTTTGATCTCTGTAATAAATCCATGTCATGGATACTTTATTTCTCAGGCCTCAGTTAAGTGTCAAAATTATGCATAGTATTATTTTATGCTTTAGGATCTTATGTTCGAACCTTTCAGTGACCTCCCCTTTATGAAATAATTGAGATGATAAGGAATTTGTTTAGATGTGAGAGAGTAAATGTATCATGTTAAGGAAATATTATTGCATACTTATTATACATGATGCTATAGTCTTGAAGAATAATCAATGCAAGGCTTTTGAAACATGTCAAGGTTAGTTGAAATATCATGCGTACTTCCTTAGGGATAACGACTGGAATTTTTACTAATAGAGGTATTATAGAATATTAGAAAGATGCTTTTATGGGAGTTGTTTAGAATCTCATTTGTATTTATGAATATAGGCTTGAATTTCATGTTGGTGTGTAAATAGATAAATACATTGCGCGTTAGTGAATGTCTAGTAAGGGGTTGAATGTAGTTATTGAAGTGGTAATAATAATTATTCATGAGATGAGAAGTTGTGAAACCATAGGGTGTATTGAATTCATGATTTAGACTAGTATTACAGTGTTATGTGTGCACTTGGTAGATTCAAGTAAGCTTGAACATAGAGAGATAATTCAGTTCATCCCAGAGCTTAGTAGGTAGAATTATAAGTGCTCATGTGAGTACCTTCAGTATCCTCAAGTATAGTACAATATTGAAGAAGAGTGTATAGTTGAGGGAGCATTCAGGAAGTATGTCTAAGCTTGAAAATGGAAGTTGCATTATTTAAGGCATAGTAATTCAATCCTAGCTTATGTTTCGTAGGCTTATGTTCCATGAACCAAAATTATAGCCATGTTGGGATTCCTTATACAAATGTCTGATTCAGATCATACCCAAGATTCTCTGCTTCCTAATGTTATTAGGAATTCTTAGTAAGAGAGTTGCAGAAATACTCCAGTTGGGTATAAGCTTTTAATATGAGTTAGTTCGTAATGCCAGCAAATCAGTCTAGCAGTCTGACAGAAAAGTTTTGTCTTTCCATCTAGTCATACTATCCGACGTCTCATAAATATCACTATTCTAAGAGGTAAATTTTTTTGTATCCTAGTAATTTTCAAATTTAGCTTATTTCATGCATCATGCATCAGTTTCAGATTCTTTATATTTAGTCATGATTCAGTCCGTAAGTGTCCCATGCATCATCTCTGTCTTTCCTTAGTATTTTAGCCAAGTCAGTATCATTCGAGGGACGTACTATCCCAAGGGGGGAGATGTTGTAATACCCTCGAGTTTTCATGTACTAAATCTCTCAACTTTTCTTTATGAAATAAGTTCAAACATGATGTAATGGGTACTCATAAGTTGACTGTGTTAGTTTCTCTCTCTGCCTTATAACCATTCTCATGTCATTGCATTTATTCATGAAATTCAATTCAGTCATATATCATGTTTCAGACTCAGTCATGTAATCATGTTTCCAGTCATGCATTTTTAGTATATAATCTCAGTTCTCCCTATATTCTCAGTTAACCAGTCTTTTTCGATGACTAATATTTCCAAGGGGGAGATAATATAACACCCCATATTTTTGGGCTAGAATTCAACTCATTGTTCCTATACGTACAAACTTGAACCTAATTAATCTATGTATATACATATGTGATTATCAAATATATGATATGGGAATATCTTTATTTATTGATCGAGGTCATAATACCCTCCTAACTCAAAGACAAGTTGAGGAGTTCTCTATCGATAGAGTATTGATGAATGCTCCATCTAGGGTCCTCTTAATATGAGTGTATCTTCTATAATATATTAATTCGGGTGTCCTAATATATACCAAATAAAAGGTCTTTGAGTCTTTGTTCCAATACACTTGATTTCACCTTAATACAATATCGAAGTGGAAAGTTATGCTCATTTTACCTCATCATGTCCGTCTATCAACAAGGTGACGACTTGAGGTGATAATCCGTCAACTAAGTGACGACTTATCTACCAAGTGGTCAGCCTCAACCAGAATGTGATCAACTCCAAATAAAAAGTGATGATTTGATGTGATAGGCCATCACTTAAGTGACGACTTACCAACCAAGTCATCACCCATAGACAGAATATGATCAACCTCAGCTATAAAGTGACAAATTGAGGTGATAAGCTGTCAACTAAGTGACGACTTATCATCCACGTCGTTACCCTAAAATATAAAGGGTCAAAATCAAACTATGGGTTGACGACTTAAGTACTATCAACTAGTTGATAAGATATTTTAATACCCCACAATTAACTTAGCTCAATTCAGCCAATAGTACATAGACAAGAGGCTTAGAACCTAAAAATTCGGCTAAGTGTTGGAGACTTAGTTTCATTTTTGGCCTAGTAAATTTATTGATCTCTTTAAGTGAGTTTTCTAACCCCGAGACATAATTTTTGTGTTGATTCATGTTCATTGGTGTAAGTAGCCATCTTGGGTAAGTTTTGGATTTTTCAGACATGGTTTGGACCACGTTTGGATTTACAAAATAGTATCTCTCTGCGATTGGACTACTTCGCGGTGAGTATAGCAATGGAGAAGTCGCTGCGTTATGGTGAAGATCAAATCAACCATTGTCAGATTCTAGCAAGTCACTGCAATTGCATTATATCATGGTGAAAATTGTGATGATAGCCTTGGCGCCTTGTGGTGAAGGTTTAATTGGAGTTCCAGTTACGAATTTTAATTTCCAATGGTAGTCTTGTCATTTTTCTTCACCCAAATCCGCCCAAAAAATAAAATTAAAACCCCAAAGGGACAATATATGCCCCATTATTAATAATTTCTCTCAAGAACAAACCCTATCCCTTTCAAAATTTAAGCTCAAGTTTCAAGAAAACCACCAAGAATTTTCAAGAATTCTTCAATTAAGGTATGTTAGACGTTCATCCATGGGTCCTTTTCACCCATGGAGTTCAAGAATCAGTTTTCAAGTTTAAAGATTTGATTTTTACATGTCATTATGAATTATATCCTTGAACTTCCATGAATTTTGACTTTATACCATGTTTACATGTGTTTTTCATTGGAAATTTGTTCATGACATGTTTGATGGATGAAAATTGCATGTTAAATCCCTAGACTATGATTTTAGTATTGAAGTTATGTTACTATCATATGTTTTAAACTATTAGCATGCTTTAACTCACGACCCTCAAGTGTGTGGTGAAATGCCTAAGTAATGATTTTGGGATAATGCTTACTTATTATGGTTTCAAATGCTCTGATGTGTTCATATTGATTTTGATATTGAGTCTTGGGGGTTATGAATACCCAAAAACTTAGCTGTTTACTTATTTTCAGTATTTTCAGAATGGTTTTGGATATATTAGAGTATTATCAGTTCAGTCAGTATATCATGTGAGTAAGTTCAGCTCAGTCCATTAATTAGAGTCAGCTCAGTTGCTAGTAGGATTTAGCACCGAGCAAACCCAGGGATGAGGGATCACCTGCCAGTTGAAAGTGTGACCTTTAGTAGTAGTCCCTACATTCCAGAACTACGGAGGCAGCGGTAGGATAGAGATGTTAACCTTCCAGTTGAGGGTTAACATATATCTCACTAGAGCACCTGCCAGTAGAGGGTGACTCATTAGTTTTTTGAGACTTTATTTCAGTGGATCCACACAACTAGTGTTAGTACTTATGGCACAGTATTGACACCCTTCTAACTAGGTTCACAAGTTGGACCCCAATTAACTCTTATTGAGGTATGTCGGTTAGATGATAGCTCCAACAGTCCCAGTCTTGTATTTAGTTCAGAGTTCAGTTTTTAGGCTTGCTTGTCAATGGCATACAATTATTAGTTGTTTAGTATATGTATTTTAGTTTACAGACTATCCCAGTATCATGTCATATTCTTGGTCATGCATTCTCAAATTTTACAGTTTCCACGCAAACTATACATCAGTTATCTCATGCTATTTGTTCTGTCTGTATTATTCATGCATATGAGTTGTGCATATCAGCCTAACCTTATATAGCATACCAGTATATTCAAAGTACTAACCGCCTACTCATTTCTAGAGCTATGGTGTCTCATATCATAGGTTCGGGTGCTCAGGTTCCCGATCGCACTTAGACATCCCAACACATCAACAACAACAACAGTGGTGAGTCCTTATGTTTTGGGGAATATTTATGTTTATTTCGGTGTTTCAGTTCAGTTATTTAGTCAGTCGGAGTTAGTTAGGGACTTGTCCCATAAACTCCACATTCAGTCAGTTTAGAGGCTTTTCAGACTAGTACAGACAAATAGTTTTTAGTTGCTATTATCAGTTATTTTATCAGCATTGACAGTATATTTTAGAGGTTTTAAAAATATGATGCAGTATTGATTTTGAGTTTTTAAACCTTATGGTATTTTTCATTTAAATTCAGCATATATCTTTGTTATTTTATTCAGTTCTCAGAGCAGGTACCAACTCATGGGTTAGCTTGTGGTTCTTTAGGGATGTATGCACCGTGTAGTGTCCAGGATGTACTCTCGGGGATTTATAAACATGGTATCAAATCCTATGTTTTTACAGTATCCTAGGGAGTCTGAAAGCCGCATTGAGTAGAGTCTTGTGCATGGGTGTGAAGCGCGCTACACTTATGGGCAAAAGGCTACAAGACGTTTTAGGAAAAGTTTCCCATCTTTTAGCATTTATTTCATCCAAATGAGCATTAGCTCAATTTAAACTCCTTTTCTAATTCAATATTCCTTTTGTTTACAGAACATGCCTTCCAGAAAGACTAACAAAAGAAGAAACGCCAATCATCCCGTACCTCCGCCTCTTCAGGAAGATCCTTTGAACAAGCATCTCTTCTATGCCAAATTCAGAGTTAAATTCACTACTTTAGCTCACTCAGTAGTAACCCAAAATAAATAGCTGGCTTCCATCCCAGCCATTTCAATGGCTAATACTACCGCAGCTATGATTCAGGACTTTACCCGAATGAACCCTCATATTTTTTGGGGATCAATGTCTGTTGAGGATCTAAAGGAGTTCCTCAACATAGTTTAGAATATAATTGATAGTATGGGTGTGACTTCCAGTGAGAGTGCAGAGTTGGGTGCTTACCAGTTTTAGGATGTTGCTCACACCTGGTATAAGCAGTGAAAGGGAGATAGAGGGGCAGATACAGGTCCTGTTGAATGGGAAGAGTTTGTGATTGCCTTATTAGATATATTCTTTCCCATAGAGTTAAGGGAATCTAAGGTGTAGGATTTCATTAATTTGAGTTAGGGAAACATGAGTGTGAAGGAATATTCTCTTAAGTCTACTCGGCTAGCTAGGTATGCTCCTAATGTGGTGTTTGATGACAGGTCTAGGATGAGTAAGTTTGTCTATGGTGTAGATGATAGTGTGGTTAAAGAGTGTAGGACCACGATGTTGATTAAGGATATGGACTTGTCTAGGTTGATGGTCCATGCTCAACAGATTGAGGAGAAGAATTTTAATGAAAAAAGAGAGAGAATAAGAGAGCTATAATGGGTAGCTTTAGTTTTACTCAGCTGAGGTCGGAGGGTTGAAACCTTCCTTAATTTCATTAGAAATTTTCAGCTCCATCTCTATCTTTATCTAGTACACCAACACTGAAGTTCAAAAATGATAATCGGGATATGGCACCAGGCCCTAAACCCCAGGGAAGTGTGAACAGTGGTGGCACAAATCCTCTTTGCCAGAAATGCGATAAAAACCACCAGGGTATGCATAGATCTGGCAGTGATGTATGCTTTGGGTGTGGCGATCTAGGACACAGGGTCAGGGATTGACCACAAAGTGGTCAGCAGGGTCAGTCCAGTCGTCCCCTAGTTCCATCTGGTCTCCCGACTCAGCAGGGTGCTGCTTCTAGTGCCACCAGTGGGCAACGTCCAAACAGGCTTTATGCACTTCAATCTCGAAAGGATCAGGAAAGTTCTTCTGATGTGGTTACTGGTACGTTACAGGTTTTCATTTACATGTTTACACTTTATTAGACCCTAGAGCTTCTCTTTCTTTTGTAACTCCCTACATAGCTGTAAATTTTGGTGTCAGTCTTGAGACTTCTGTAGAACCCTTCTCAGTGTCCACCCTACTAGGTGTCTCTATTGTAGCCAGGCAGGTATACTAGAACTGACAATCATAATATCCTAGAAATTCACCTCAGTTGATCTCGTAGAGTTAGAAATGACTGATTTTGATGTCATTCTCGACATTGGTTAGCTTCACTCATTCTATTCCTCAGTTGATTGTAGAAACAAAGTTGTTCATTTTTAGTTTCCGAATAAACAAGTCCTTGAATGGAGGGGTGGTACTTCAGCACTTAGGTGTCAGTTTATTTTGTACCTTAGAGAGAGAAAAATAATATCCAAAGGGTATGTCAACCATCCTGTTCAAGTTAAAGACTCCAATTTAGAGAATCCTATTCTTGAGTCGGTTTCAATAGTGAGAGAATTCCCAGATATATTCCCTAAAAATCTTCTCGGGGTCCCTCCCAAAAAGGAAATTGACTTCGAAATAGACCTTCTTCCAGATACCCAGCCTATCTTTATTGTTCCTTACAAAATGGCTCTAGTAGAGCTTAGGGATTTAAAGGAACAGTTAAATGATCTTTTATATATGGTATTAATCAGTCCTAGTGTTTCCTATAGAGCGCTCTAGTTCTTTTCGTGCAAAAGAAAGAGAATTCTCTTTATACGTGCATCGATTATCGTCAGTTGAATAAAGTCACTATCAAGAATAAATATCCACTCCCCAGAATCAATGACTTGTTCAACCAACTTTAGGGTGCCAGTTATTTCTCTAAGATAAACCTCAGATCCGGCTATCACCAACTAAGAGTCAGAGAATGTGACATTCCAAAAACAACTTTCAGAACTCGGTATGGTCACTTCGAGTTCCTAGTCATGTCTTTTGGTCTTACAAATGCCCCAGCAACTTTCATGGACTTGATGAATAGGGTGTTCAAGTAGTACTTGGACATGCTTGTCATAGTCTTCATTCATGATATCCTTTTCTATTTTCGTAATGAAAATTATCATGCAGACCATCTCAGAATAGTATTGTAGACTCTTAGAGCCTATCAGTTGTTTGCCAAATTTAGTAAGTGCAAATTTTGGCTAAGATCAGTAGCTTTCCTTGGATATATTATTTTTGGTGATGGCATTAGAGTTGACCCTCAAAAGATCAAAGTAGTGAGAAATTAGGCCAGACCCATTTCTCTGTCAAACATCAGGAGTTTCTTGGGCTTGGCTAACTATTACAGATGGTTTGTTGAAGGGTTTTTATATTTTGCATTCCCCATGTCCATATTGACTCAAAAGAATGTCAAATTTCAGTGGTCAAATTCTTGTGAGAAGAGTTTTCAAGAGTTGAAGACTCGACTCACCTCAGCCATAGTTTTAACCTTGTCAAATGGTTCAGATGGGTTGGTTGTTTACTGTGATGCTTCTAGAGTTGGTTTGGGTTGTGTTCTGATGTAGAGAGGTAAGGTCATAGCCTATGTTTCTAGACTACTTAATCTCCATGAAAAGAATTATCCTACCCATGATCTTGAGTTAGCAGTTGTTGTGTTTGCTTTTAAAATTTGGAGGTATTACCTGTATGGGGTGCATGTTGATGTGTTCACTGATCATAAAAGTTTTCAGTATGTGTTTTCACAGAAAGAGTTACATCTCCATCATAGAAGGTGGTTAGTATTATTGAAAGATTATGATATGACTGTTTTATATTATCCAGGTAAGGGAAATGTAGCGGCAGATGCCCTTAGTTTATTATGAATTTCTAGTGTTGCTCATGTTGAGAGTGAAAAGAAGAAGTTAGTTCAGGAGGTTCATCAGTTGGCGAGATTAGGCGTTCGTTTGGTTGACTCAACTGAGGGTAGTGTGTGGGTTCAGAATAGCTCAGAATCTTCTTTGGATGCCAAAGTAAAAGAAAAGCAAGATAGAGATCCTAGCTTGGTTAAGTTGAAAGAGCCAGTTAGACATCAGAAAGTAGAGGTTTTCTCCCAAGGGAGAGATGGTATGTTGTGTTACTAGGGTAGACTGTGTGTGCGGTGCTTAGATGGTTTGAGATAGTAAATCTTTGTAGAAGTGCATGGTACGCATTACTCTATTCATCTAGGGGCCACTAAGATGTACCGTGATTTGTAGGAGATCTATTGGTGGAGTGGTATAAAAAAAAACATTGTAGAGTTTGTAGCTAAGTGTGCTAATTGTCAGTAGGTTAAGGTTGATCACTAAAGGACTAGTAGAACTATACATGAGTTTAGTATTCCCACTTAGAAGTGGAAAGAGGTGAACATGGACTCCCGTACTCGTCGTCAGCATGATTGGATTTGGGTCATTATGGACAGGATGACCAAATCAGCCTATTTCTTGCCAGTCCATACTTTTTATTCAGCCGAAGATTATGCCAAGCTCTATATTAGATAACTAGTTAGATTGCATGGAGTCTCGTTGTTCATTATTTTGGATAGAGGTACTCAGTTTACCTCTCATTTTTAGAAGTCTTTTCAGAAGGGTCTTGGTACCCAAGTTCATCTCAATACTGCCTTTCACCCTAAGATAGATAGTCATATAGATAGGACTATTCAGACCTTTATGGACATGTTGAGATCTTATTTTATAGACTTTAAGGGCAGTTGGCATGATCACTTACCATTGATTGAGTTTATCGATAACAATAATTATCATTCTAGTATTCAGATGGATCCATTTGAGGCTCTATATAAGAGAATATATAGGTCTCCTATTGGTTGGTTTGAGGTAGGTAAGACTGCATTGATATGGCCAAATTCAGTGTTCGATGCTTTGGAGAAAGTTCAGTTGATGAGAGAGAGGCTTAAGACAGCCCAAAGCTGATAGAAATCTTACGCGAATATGAGGAGAAAAGATCTCAAATTTAAGATTGATGATTTTTTATATTTGAGAATTTCTCCAATGAAGGGAGTGAAGAGATTTGACAAAAAGGGGAAGCTTAGTCACCAATATGTAGGCCCTTTTAGGTTCTTGAGTCATCTTAGGAAAGTAGCGTATGATCTTGAGTTTCCTGCAGATTTGGCATTAGTGCATCAAGTATTCCATTTATCTTTATTAAAGTAGTGTATTGGTGATCCAGCTATCGTTGTTCCTTTGGAGAGCTTAGATATTCAGAACGGCCTTTGTTACGAAGAACTCCCAGTTGAAATCTTAGAGCACCAGATTCATAGACTAAGGAACAAAGAAGTTCCCTTGGTTAAATTTCTTTGGAGGAATAAGTCCTTTGAGGGAGCTAGTTGGGAAGCAGAAGCAGACATGCATACCAAGTACCCTCACCTTTTCTCCTCAAACTCTAACCCAGCTCAAGGTAATAGTTTTCCCTAGAGTTTCTCTTTTTCATTCTCAGTTCCAACAATTTAATCATGTTCATTCCATTGAATGCATTCAAAAATTGGTTCAGTCAGTCACTATATTTCAGGCCCAGTCATATAATCATGTTTCATTTATGCATGTTCAGTATGTAATCTAAGTCCCTCATATCCTGATCTTAATCATTATCATTTGAAGACGAATGTTCCCAAGGGGGAGATATTGTAATACCCTATAATTATCATAGCTCATTTCAGGCCATAGTACATGTACAAGAGGCTTAGAACCTGAAAATTTGGCTAAGTATTGGAGACTTAGTTTCATTTTTTTCCTCTTAACTTCATTGATATCTTTAAGTGACTTTCCCAACCCCGAGAAGTTTTGAGTTTATTCATGTTTAGGGGTGTAAGTAGAATTTATCGGGTAAGTTTCAAATTTTTTGGACGAAGTTTGGACCACATTTGGGTTTTAAAAACAGCAACTGACCGTGATTGGACTGCATCGCGGTGAGTATAGACATGTAGGGGTCACCGTGTTGCGGTGAAGATCAAATCGCCAATTGTCAGATTCCAGTAAGTCACTGCAATTGCACCGCATCGCGATAGAAATCGCGATGAAAGCCTTGGAGCATCACGGTGAAGGTCTAATCCGGGTTCCAGTTATGAATTTTAATTTTCAAGGGTAGTCTTGTCTTTTTCCCTCACCTAAATCCACCCAAAACACGAAATTAAAACTCCAAAGGGCAATTATGTGCCCCATTATTCATAATTTCTCTCAATTGAAGGTTATTCTCTCTTAAGAACAAACCCTAGCCCCTTTAAGATTCAAGCCCAAGTTTCAAGAAAACCACCAAGAATCTTCAAGAATTCTTCAATTAAGGTATTTTAGGTATTCATCCATGTGTCCTTTTCACCCATGGAGTCCAAGAATCAGTTTTCAAGTTTATATATTTGATTTTTACATGTTATTATTAATTATATCCATGAACTTCCATGAATTTTCACTTTATACCATATTTACATATGTTTTTTGTTGGAAATTATACATGTTCGAAGGATGAAAATTGAATGTTAAATCCTTAACCCATGATTTTAGTATTGAAGTTATGTTACTATCATATGTTTTAAACTATTTGCATGCTTTAACTCATGATCCTCAATTGTTTGGTGAAATGCCTAGGTAATGATTTTGGGATAATGCTTACTTATTATGGTTTCAAATGCTCTCATGTGTTCTTATTGATTTTTCTATTGAGTCCTTGGGGTTATGAATACCCAAAAACTTAGTTGTTTACTTAGTTTCAGTATTTTCAGAATGTTTTTGGATATATTAGAGTATTATCAGTCCAATCAGTATATCATGTTAGTAAGTTCAGCTTAGTCCAGTAATTAGAGTCAGTTCAGTTGGGAGTAGGATTTAGCACCGAGTGAACCCAGGGATAGAGGATCACCTACCAGTTGATGTTGTAACCTTTAGTAGTAGTCCCTGAGTTCCAAAACTATGTAGCCAACATAGGTTAGAGATGTTACCCTGCCAGTTGAAGGTTGACATATATCTCACAAGAGCACCTGCTACTAGAGGGTGACTCATTAGTCATTTAGGACTTCATTTTAGTGGATACACACAGCCAGTGTTAGTACCCGTGGCATGGTACTAACACCCTTCCAACTGGGGTCGCAGGTTGGACCCCAATTAGCTCTTATTGGGGCATGTCGGTTAGATTATAGCTCTCACAGTTTCAGTCTAGTATTCAGTTCAGAGTTTAGTTTTTAGGCTTGCTTGACCATGGCATACAATTATTAGTTGTTCAGTATCAATATTTCAGTTTACAGACTATCCCAGTATCATGTCATATGCTTGGTCATGCATTCCCAGATTTTACTGCTTCCACGCAAACTATACATTAGTTATCTCATGCTATTTATTCTGTCAGTATTATTTATGCATATGAGTCATGCATATCATCCTAACCTCATCTAGCATACTAGTACATTCAAAGTACTGACCACCTACTCGTTTCTTGAGCTATGATGTCTCATATCATAGTTTCGGGCACTCAGGTTCCCGACCGCACTTAGACATCCTAGCGCATCAGCAGCAGTAGAAGTGGTTAGTCCTTACGTTTCAAGGAACGTTTATGTTTATTTCATTGTTTCAGTTCAATTACTTATTCAGTCGAAGTTAGTTGGGGACTTGTCCCATCAACTTCATATTCAGTCAGTGTAGAGGCTTTTCAGACTAGTACTAACAAATAGTTTTTAGTCGCTATTATCAGTTGTTTCATTAGCATTGATAGTATGTTTTAGAGGTTTTACAATTATGATGCAGTATTGATTTTTAGTTGTTAAATCTTATGGCATTTTCAGTTAAATTCCGCACGTCTTTGTATTTTATTCAGTGATCAGAATATGTACCAGCTCATGGGTTAGCTTGTGGTCCTTTGAGGATGTAAGCACCGTGTGGATTTCGTCCAGGGTGTACTCTCGAGGCGTTATAGCTATCAACTAAGTTATTAACTAAAAATTTCAGCAATTCTTATTTAGCTTCAGAGGGGGTATTTTGGTCTTTTCCTTACCTCAAACCTTACCCCCCCCCACGACATAAATAATCTCATAAGCATATTTAGTCATTATCAATCAATTTTTAAAAGACATTAACCCTCTTTATTCTCAAGAACAAGATTTGGGTTTCAACTCAACATCATCTCCCAAGAACAAGATTCAAGCTCTTCTTGAAGAAAACTAAGAGGTTGTGTTTCCCAATCCAAGAACGTTCAAGAAAAGTTAATTCTCTTTCAAGATTAAAGATAAATATTTAAAATCATGAATTAACATGTTTGTAATAAACTATCTCCATGAATCCTTATGAATTTCAATTTTACATGCTGGTTACAAGTAATTGTTGTTGAAGTTAACCTCACAAGTTGGAATGATGATATTTTCTTGTTAAATCCCAAATTTATGGTTTAGTATTATAGACATGTGATTAATTTTATGTTTTAAACTATTCCCATGCTTTAAATTCATGACCAACATTCGTTTGATGAAGTGTCTAAGAGATCAGAATGGTTCCTATCATGGTTTTAAAGTGTTCATGTGTTCTTATTGTTATTGCTATCGAGTCTTGGGGGTTATGAATACCCAAAAACTTAGTTGTTTACTTAGTTTTAGTAGTTTTAGCTATGTAAAAAACATTAACAGTCAGCCAACTATCATATTTAGTTAAACTTAGATCAGTTCAGAAGTTAATGTCTTTCAGTTGGGAGTAAAACTTAACACCGAGTAAACGTAGGGATGGAGTCTCCCCCGCCAGTAGGAATGAGGCACTTGTCTCCCCCGTTAGTAGGCATGAGATGTTAGTATCAGTCCCTAGGTTCCAGACCTACAGTACCACCATAGACTTTGAGGGGTCCCCCGTTAATTAGGCATGACACCCTCGTCCTTTGGGATATCAGATTAGTGGTTCCACACTACCATTATTAGTACCTGTGCCACAGTACTGACACCCTTCCAATTAGGTTACAGGTTGGACCCTGATAGTACATTAGGATATGTCTGCTATATCTATCTCTCACAATCTCAGTTTGGTATTCAGTATACTTCAATTAAAGTTTGCATTGACAATAACATATAGTTATCAGTTATTCAGTTATCAAATTTTAATATTTTAGTATTTTAATTTATACACTATTTCCAGAATCATGTTATATGCTTGGTTATGCATTCTCAGATTTTACCGCATTCATATATTCATATCAATTATTCATTTATCTCATGATGTTCAGTCATTCTTTACTTCATTCACGTAAACCATGCATATCAGCCTAACCTCATACCTCGTACCAATACATTCCTAGGACTGGTCTCATATATTTTCTTTGTGTTGTGATGTCTTAGATCATAGGTTTGAATAATCAGTTTCCTAATCGCGCTGAGACAGATCATCCTATCAGCAACAGTAGTCATGGTAAGTCCTTATCTATCAAGGACATGGTTATTTTATTTCAATTAAATAGTTGGAGTTAGTTGGGGCTTGTCCTATCAACTCTTTTACAGTTAATTTTTAGAGGCTTTCAGGCATTTCAGAAAGTCAGTTAAATTATCAGTTTTATTAGTGTCTTATCAATCTTTTTAATATGTTTCAAATGTTCAGACTTATGATTCAGTAATATTTTTAGTACATAAACCTTATGGCGTTTTCCATTGTTTCCACAGACGTATATTTTGTTACTATTATTCAGTACTCACAGTAGGTACTAGTTCATGGATTATCTTGTGGTCTTTCGGGACCATAAGCACCGTGTGGCATCCAGGGTGTACTCCCGGGGCATTACATGTTGTCTGAAGAAGCCATTCAATAGGGGAACTCTCGTTGTATATTCCCAACCAAACCATAATAAAAATACCTGCCTCTCCATTTTCTCACACTTACCAAAATGGATTTGACCATAAAATCTGCAAAGAGGGCATGGTGGAGCGGACTGGCATCACTAGTCTGAAATTGGGCACCCAATGCTCGAGACCTTCCACTAAAATGAGACTAATGACCACTAAAAAACTTTAAGTAAGGAGAGAGAATACTAGTTGAGGAGAACAAACCCAAACTCCCCAACTTCTTTTGTGTCCACTTTCTACCATCTCTACCACTACTCTCAGAAGGCCTAAATTTTCTTCCTTGTCTCTCACTAAGCTCAACCTAATTCTTCTTCTCATCCTCTACTTATTGTGTATACACAATCAACCTAGATATATCCATGTTGTAAATCAATAACTCCGCCTTGCTTTTAAGGACTAACTCACGCAACAATCCCGAGACAAACTTGCGCATTTTAGCCCTCATGCTAGAAACCATCTCGGGAGCATACCTTAACAATTGATGGAATTTCAAGGTATACTCTTGAACAGACATCCTCCCTTGATTTAGGTTCACAAACCCTTATGCCTTAGCCTCCCTCAACTCTTGAGGACAGAAGCAGTTAAGGAAAGCCTTAGTGAAATCTTCCTAAAAAGTAGGACTAGCATCAACACCTCTAGGCAACTCCCAACTTTCGTACCATTGGTATGCAACATCCATCAATTGGTAGGATGTAAACTCCATGACCTCAATTTCTAAAACATGCATGATACGGAAGATCTTCTTCATTTCATCAATGAAGCCTTGAAGATATTCCTCAATCTTTGTACCAGAGAACATAGGGGGGCTCAACCCAAAAATAGGATAATTTTTGTGGCCCCAGAAAAAATGATAGATGGAGCACCACGCTACACTTATAGGATACCAATTGAGTCAAGAAGTTGATGGAGCGACGAAACTCTGCATTAGCAGTAGCCCTTCGAGGAGACTGATGAGGAATGCCACTCTCCTGAGTAGGATTGGTGGGTGGAACCCCATAAAGATGCCCAGATGTCGCAGCCCTAACACAGGTCTGAACCTAGAAGTTGGACGAGCTTTGTCCATAAGACCCTCATTTTGGGCCAAAGTGTTTGTATGAGTGTCCGATTTCCTTTGAGGCATGATCTAAAAGATAGAAAATGGAATCAGAGAAAATCAAGAACTTTGACTTTATATCTTGATATTGAAACCCAAGAAATGGAAACATTTCCTAAAATGTCTCATAGCTTCTCTTTTATAAGTGTGGCATGCTTCACCCATAAAAGAGACTCTAATTGACATGGTATTGTGAACACCCAGCTGACCATGAACCTAGGCTCTAATACCGACTTGACACACCCCGAAGCCTTTAGAGTCAAAGAAAATCAACCTAACCTATCGGAGGTCACCCCATAACCCAACCTAAACACCTCATCATATCATATGAGTTAAAGGAACTCTAATTCATAGGTTAAGATCATGAAATAATATCATATGTCAGCATTAGATTCATTATAATAACTATGCCCATGTTCACAGTTGTTCACAATATCTCCATACAATACCAAAGTCAATAAGTATATATATCGGGAAAAGCCCCCGATTATAGACAAACCAAGTCTTAAAGAGACTAAGTCTAACGATAAGGACTAAGAGATGAATGTATTTCAGATGTAAGGAAGCTCATCCCTTCAAGTCAATGCAAGAACTGCTTGATCATTTAATAATTGCGCAGGTAAAGAAGAAGATGCTTCGAACCCTACATCGCATGGGGACGTAGCGTCTGGAGATGGTTAGCGATTGAAATGCTACCATATAACTCAAGGGTAAGGACAAAATAACATCATCATTTAACAAGTCAATATATCATTTTTTCTCAACAACAAGTCAATATAGATATATAATCATTCATATTCATATACTTATCCTTTACACATAGGTATTCCACATGCTAATCAAAAGAACAAGGCTAAACATCATTCTTGAACATATACTCATACACAAGGATATACACATCATGGTCATATTATGCCACAAGGAAAATGACTTAGTATGTATTCTCAAATCATTCATTCATAAGACATGGAGTGAAGAATTTTCAACCAAGTTACCCCATTTGACCAACCTCAATTCTATTTCCATGGAATAGAAACTCAAATCAGTAGTCGTCTTACCGGTCTAGGAACTCAAATCACTAGCCATGTCATTCCATTAAACTAGGAACTCGAATCGCTAGTTATATCACTAGTCTTGGAACTCGAATCACTAGCCATGCAATTAAACGAGGTATTCTAACCTAAAGAGATCTCTTTGACCCAGGAACTTGAATCTCTAGTCATATCACCGGTCTAGGAACTTGAATAACTAGTCATGTCATTTACGAGGAACTCGAATCACTTGTTGTTTCATGGGACTAGGAACTCAAATTTCTAGTCATATCATTAGACGAGGAATTCGAATCAGTCGTTGTTTCATTGGCATTATTGGTTGACATTGAACTCTTGACACATTAGCACATGCATGTGTATTCATATAATGTATGTCACATTTAAGGGTTTTGTCTCATTTAGCCAATTCAATCATCATATATGACCGCATGGTCCTTACAGGAGTCTCCATTGCTCAACCATCTCAATAGAAAAATGCCTTCATAAAAATCAATCTGTGGTCCTCAAGACCCATACACACTAATCACATATCATTAACAATATTACATCACATTTTCACCACACTTGGTCCATACACAATTCAAGTTCATTTTATGTCTAGGGTTTTACCCTTTCATTATCCATCACTGAAAAAGGTTATCCATTATACCAAACATTGCTCATAATACCTTCATAATATCATTTAACAATTATTCATACTCATTTGGGCCATTTCCCTAGCTTAACACATTGTCAACATACAACTGGTCATTTCACTTAGATATTTTTACAAACACCTTGGGTGCATACGTCTAACAAAGCCATTCTCATGGTAGAAATCACCAAGACTAGGGTTCCTCAAGACCCTCATGTTAAACAATATGCAACAAGCACCCAAATATACAAGCTACATTCAATAACATGTATCAACACATATAAGCAAGAATCATCATTATTCGTTATTAGGTAACAAAACCCTTTTCATTTGATTCAAAACCACCATGTACACTTACTAATCCAAGTGTGAAATACGTGGGTTTTAGAGATATTTAAAGAGGGGAAGAGATACATTCCTTAAAAAATATGACACACCAACAATCTTGACTCTTTCTTGGCACTAGATGAACACCTCCAAACCCTAGCCTCCAATCTTTCTCCAAGAAGCCTTTAGAGTGTTTTGGAATGTTTATGTCTTGTAAATAAATACTTAGGAGGCTACAATGCCTTATATAGTTAGATTTTTTAGGTTTTAGGCATTTGAAATAACAAAACGTCCTTGGCTAAAAGCTTAAAAGCTCACTCATGTAGGGGTACGACTCTCCCTTACAATTCCTTGACCAATCGTACCCTAGGGTACGAGTGGTACCATAGCTCGTACCCTAGGAGTATCCTTGGAAAACCATACTGTTGTGGCTATGACTGGGTACCCTTAAGTTGTAACCAAGGGTATAACTCATTCCCCAATTGTAAGCTTTATCCCTAAAAAAAATAGTCCACACGGTTTGGAGACTTCACTCTATATGGTTAAGTAGTGTGCGACTCATATGCATGGTTACGACCAAGGAATAGACTTGTCATATGGATTAAAGTATACTACCCTAACATGCTACCTAGGATATAAAAGGGAAGGGTGATAAGGGTACGAATCATGTCCAAGGGTACAACTCAATGCTCCAAGTCGTACCCAACTCAGAGACACCAAAAGTTGTTATTTTTCAATGGTTCAAAGTATAGGTTTTTCATGGACAGTGTCACTATAAATGCCCCGGTTGACCACAGTTATAGCACCTATTCCTCCCCTTATCCTACTGACCATGATGAAGTTGTCCACATAAATGACATGGAGGATATGATGGAGATGATTTAGATCCACTAGCTTGAACTGGGCACCTTGTGCCTTAAATCCACTATTAGTCTTAAAATGACGATCACCAAATGGATTAGGATAAGGCACACTAGCCGTAGAATATTAACCCAAGTTTCCCCAAGTCCTTTTCTTACCCCATTGCCTACCATCTCTACCATTATTCTGCTGGCCTCCACTTTGCTCTAAATATATAAACTTCTTATTCTACCCTCTCCCATTTCTACTTGTTTCCTTTTTTATCTTTAACCTGTTGTGTATACACCATAAGCCTAGAGATATCCATGTCATTATTCAATATCGCCACCTTACACTTTAGTACTATGTCCTGAGACAAACCCAAATTAAACTTTTTCACTCTTGCGCTCATATTAGGCATAATCTACTGGGCATAATGAGACAACTGGTGGAATTTCAAAGCATACTCCTTCACCATCATCCGTCTTACTTCAAGTTTACAAACTCCTCAACTTTAACCTACCTTAAATCCTAAGGAAAGAAATGGTCAAGGAAAGCACCAGAAAACTCCTACCACATAGCCAACTTGGGATTATCACCCCTCTACTACCCCCACTCCTCATACCACTGAAATGCCATATCCTTTAACTGATATGCAGCAAACACCATACCTTCCACATCAGTAGCATGCATCACCCTGGATATCTTTTTTTTTCATTAACAAATGCTTGAGGATCCTCCTCAACCTTAGAGACTGTAAAGGTTGGAGGGCTCAACATCATAAACTGGCCAACTCTAGTGGCCTCAAAAGATGCAAAAATAGAACTAACATGGTCAGGCTGCCAAGACTAAAAAGTCACCAACTGATTCAGAAGACGAATAGATCAACGAAGATCGACATTAGAAATATATCCTTGCGATGGTGGGGCAGGAACATCATCAACCTGAAAAACCCAAGGAGGATTAGTAGGGACTTATGGAACTCTATGAGAGGTAGTACAATCAAGAGTAGGAACACTAGACTGGGTCTAAACTCTATAAACAGGGCGAGTTCCATCCATATTATCCTTAAGTAAGATAGAGGAGTTTCCATGAGAATTAGGTCTTCACGGAGGCATGATTTGAAATGCTAGCAAAATAAAGATTATACGATTTTCAAGACCTTATAATTAATAGACCACAAAATAGATCACAAGAAAGTGAAACATTCCTAAATTCTTCGTAGCATCTCCCTTATAAGTTTGGAACATTGCACGCTCATAAAAGTAACTCTATTTGACACGACTTTATGGACTCCCAACGACCATGAACCTAGGACATGATACCAAACTTTTTACGAATCGAACTAGGGCCTATTCGTGATATGTATCTCAAGTACGCTAAGGTTCGGAGACCATCCCCATTAGCCTAGCCAACCAAAAAACAATATAACTAGCATTGGATGAGTTTTGAACCTATAACAAGATAGAACTGAGTTGATATAACTAGTAGTGGATGAGTTCCAAACATATAACAAGATATAATAGAGTTTTGAACAAATAAAACGATAGAACTAAGTTTTGAACATATAAAAATATAGATAAATCAATGCAAAGAGGGATCTAAGAATCCATAACATAATCCACCCACACTTAGTCCACAAAAATGTCTAAGAAACCAAAAATCAATCTAAGTTACAATATGACCCTGATCATAGAAAAAACCACCAAATAGTCTAAGACATAAGTAAAGACGACCATGAAATGAGGGCCTTTCGGAGCATGGAAGATCAATACTTCAAAGCTGACTCTCGAACAATCCAGAAATCACCTACCACTGTGCAAGGAAACAGAAGTATTTTCAGACCCTACATCGTATGGGGATAAAGCATTTAGGGATAATTAGCAGGGTGAGCGTTAATATGTAACTCAGGGAAGGGATAGATTAATGCCATGACCAATAGATCCAAAACCATTTAACACCATATATATAAAATCATATGCAAACACATATATATATAATATAGTGGGATAAGGAACAAGATTTAGCATAAAGTTTAAAACATTAACCTCGACTATGTAGCTATCCCATCATCTAGGCACCCGCAGGCTATATAGGTTTAACTTTCCTTGCTAAAAGGTCCTCAGTGTGTGTTAGCTGCATGAAATAGAGATATAAAAGGAAGAATAAGGAATTACCTGTCCCCACATTATTCTAGGATATACATATATATAAGTGTGAACTATGCACATGGTCATCAAGATCCCCACGCCTATAAATGTGGTTTCCAGTGTTCGCCCCCTGGGACTTACAACTTTACAATAAGCTACACAATCCCCCTTTAATCCCAATTAAAATAGTTTACACATTCCAATTCATTAACCAAGAATCATCCATTATGGTATATACCATTGGTATCGTCATACCAAGTACCATTGCAAGCTAATATCATTATATCATTCAAATTATTCATCACTTTGGAGAAATGCCTTGACCCTCGTGATTTAATAAGTCAAGTTTGGGGGAATGCCTAAACCTCCTTAGTTTATAATTATTTTAACACATGACCAAAAAGTCCTTCCAAAACCATTTTGATCCATTTAACCATTTATGTAATGCAATGGTTTAGGGGATTAAGCCAAATCATATGATTATCCATATTTCAAAGCCAATTATGCAAGTGGGTCGAGGGCAACACAATTTCCAAAACAAATTCCATACTAAAATCATCAAATTGGGTGAATTCCATGACCCTCATCCTATATTACCATGCCCATGCACTCAATCAGTTCAAAACCATCAATAATGCATAAATAGTGCATATAAAATCATGGAAACACTATTCAAATAGAAATCATTCAAAACCCTCAACCTAAGTTCCTAAACCAATATTTAAAACACGTGAATATCAATGTTGCATCCATGAATAAAACACAAGTTTGTAGATAGGAGATACATGCCTGAAACTATTAAGAATTATGGCATCAATTGGAGCTCTAGAAGCTAAATCCTTAGAAAGCCTAGTTGTTCTTGCCTTGGGGATTTTAGAGAGTTTAAGAGTAGTTTATAATTGTCTTAGTGATTAAAATTACCCCATTTAGATATTTAAGGATTGTGGGATATGATTGAGGAAATAGGAAAATGACCAAAGTACCCTCAATTAAAAGTGCGGGAAATTGGTCGTTTTTCATTATAGGTCACATACTGACTTATGACGACTGGGTATGAGTCATTACCTAGACTCGTAGTTTGGGTAGTGACTCAGGGAAGACATCACTGGTTTGGTCATGAGTCACACCCTACGACACGTGACCAGACCTTATGGTTTGCGGGGTCCAATTAGTACTTAGGATAAAAAACTTTTGCTAATCCACTAGTTTGGTCACGAGTCCTCCCTATGATTCGTGAACACACCTTAAGACTCATGAGGTTCCAGTCATAGACTGGGCATGAGCTCAAAACTCAAAAATTTTAGATGAAAAAATTTGGGATGTTACAATGGTAGTGAAGACTCATGTCGTATTTCTTAAGCAATTCGAGCCACCGTCTCTTTCTAAGATTTAACTCCTTCTGAGTTAGCACATAATGCAAGATCTTATGATCTGAATAAATATCCATTTGCACTCCGTATAGATAATGACACCAGATTTTCAATGCAAATACCATAGCCCCTAACTCTATATTGTGAGTCAGATAATTTCTTTCATGAGCCTTAAGCTTCTTAGAAGCATAGGCCAACACCTTACCATGCTTTATCAAGACATAACCCAGTCCCATGCAGGACACATCAAAAAACACAATAAAACCATCAATGCCTTCGACTAGGGTCAAAACTAGTGCAGAAGTCAGCTTATACTTCAACTTCTCAAAACTACCCTCACAAACATCGGACCACAAGAACTTCACCTTTTTCTATGTCAACTTTGTCAATGGAGATGCAATAGAAGAGAAACTTTACGCAAACCTCCTATAATACCCAGCTAAGCCCAATATGCTCCTAATGTCAGTTGTAGTCGTAGGTCTAGGTGTAATACCCCAAAGTTTCTTAACTAATTTTGTCCTAAGAATGTCTAGTATTAACTTCTAAATTGAATGATATTTATTCCATGAGAAATTTTTAAGATTTTCACTTTTTTTTCATTTGGGAAATTCAATAAGCTTTCCATCGATATAAGATTCGCGCAAATCCGATAACCGGGTAAAAAGTTATGACTATTTCAAGTTCCTATCATAAAACAGCGCCATATTGGTCAGTGGAGCGCTGCGCCACAAGCTAAAATGGTAATTGTCTTTTTCCAGTGTCTCAGCATGATTTTTTCCACGTCATTCCAAACTTCCAGGTCACAAACGAAGTGGCAATGCGATGGCTCCGCGTGATCCATTCCCCTATTTCCTAATTATCAAATTCCAATGACATGGCGCGATAGCACCGCGTCGCGCCAGGGGTCCAGGTCGGGAAAGATTTCTTTTTTATGACTTCCACTTCACGATCCCGGCCCAGAAAAGTGACCGACCAGGGAAGGGCCCTATTGATAAATGAAAAAAAGGGTTTATGAGCCCTAGCCCTGTAAGCCCACACCTGTGTAGAGTAGATCGTTCAACACCTGCGGCACAAACCCATTTTGAACCTATTGGTCCTAGTATCATAGGCGACCGAACGGCCGCCCCCTAATTACTAGACCAACCTGCTATAATAATTCCATAAACACCTAGCGAAGATATGGAAAACAAATAAAATAGCCCTATGTTCGGATCTGACAATACCATACCATAATCAAAAGGTACAACGGCCCGAGCGACCAGACTTAACATAAATGTAGCCACTGGATCCATTCTAAAAAGGGAGAAATTAGCACTACTTGGTGAAATAGGTCCTTTTAGAATCAATTTCAAACCATCTGCTAGAGGTTGTAACAATCCAAACGATCCCACTACATCAGGACCCTTTCGACGTTGCACAAAAGCCATTACTTTACGTTCAGCTAGCACTAAAAAGGCTACTCCTAGTAGAAGTGGTAGAATTATTCCAAGTATTTCAGCTGGAACAGCTATGTACATTTTTTATAATATTCACTCATGATCTGGCCTGGTCGACCCAATCATGATATTGAAGGAGGGGACCTTTTCTCGAAAAAAAATAATTCTCAAAATAGTTACTTTCTACTTGTTAAGGCCTATCTTTATGTTTCAAAAATCAGTTTAGTAATATAGTAGGCCTAATTCTTTTAAAGCTCTAGTAAAAGGCATATAAGGCATATGTGGTTGTTTATGTAATGTAGTGCTTTATGTAGTAGTAATGAATAAATCTGTTGGATCCATGTTTTTTTATATACTTGAAAATCTGGGTCACTACCAGCAAAAACACCTCTGAACAAGATTCTAGCACCATGCCAAATGTGTCCGAATAAGAAAAGCAAATGAAGTATGTCCAAAAGTAAACCAAGTAAACCAACCCCTTAGACTGCTACGAAAAACACCATCGGATTTCATTCAAATAACCTAAAAGGAAAAGAACATAGGAATGACTAGTCTTAGAATCGGGTTAGACCGAAATAAAGGTTTGATTTCTTCGAGCGATCGCGCGATACTTTTTTTCTTCTCATTCGAGATATTATTGCAATTAATGTTTCTGAATCTAATAAAGTAAAGTCAAAGTGTTATTTGGTCGTTGTTCGTTCCAAAATAGAAAATAGATTCGATACGGACTACTTCTTTAAGTAAGAGTTGTCATATATCGGTAATGGTCTAACTAGCTCCACCCCTTCTTATCTATTCATTCTATACACTCAAGGAAAATGGGTTCACAAGTCAAAGAATCGCTTATGAGCATCTTTAGACACAGAAAGTTACGAAGTTACGAGAAAAGAGGCGTAGCTAAGAGTGGTTGGAGAGGTAAGAAGTCACTAGACCGTTAGGGAAAAAGCGACTCTTATTAGATAATATTTATTATTCCATATCGATCGTCTGAACAAAAGAATGATTAAAGCGAATCGTCTTAACAAAGTAATGGTAATGGGGAGAGATGACGCCAAAGCGTTCCATGTTGATCTTTGTTCTTAAAATTCTTAATTGAATGAAATTTCATTCACAATTTAGCTTGGAAAGATCTAATCGAATATCTTACTTAAACAAATTCCAACTTTAATTATTTGAGATTAATAATATATATTAGATAATTAGAATGATAATAAGGATCACTTTTAGTGAAAAGGTATTACGCCAATATCACAGGCATAGCAGAAAGTTCTTTAAGTCAATTAAATAAACTAGTCAATTTATGTTCACTTCTTTCGACAGTCGGAAAGTCTCTTAGGCGGTCTGAGGATACCATCTTCGCAGGACCACAGTCCAACTCAAGGCGTTGCTTTACGGTCCTTCCGCTTTCTCAATCAACTCACTTCGTTCTAAAGACAGTTACTTGAAATTCTTCAGGGGTACACTTCACACCAACCCAATCTCGATAAAGAAAGATAAGATTTCTTATTTAAGAATTGAATGAGCAGAATTGAATGAGCTTGGAAAGATCTAATCGAATATTTTACTTAACCAAATTCCAACTTTAAATAAGCTATTATTTGATATTAATAGTCCCGGATAGGTTTGAGTTCTGCGGGTAAAAGCGCTATAGGCTCTACTTCATAGGGCTAGATAGGCTTCTTGGTTCTTTGGAGCCCGTCGTCCTTGCTTGGCTTTGCTTTGGGGATTTTCTCATTGATTCCATGTCGACATTTCTAATAGGCCAAAGAACTCGATTCGCCGTGCGTGATAGAATTGTTTGAAGGAATGGAATCCGAAGCAAAGAATGCAAGCTCTGAGGGATTCACCGCTCCGTGGGCTTCTTTCTCACAATCTATACTTTTTTGTTGTCTTAAGTGAAATACTTTCTGCTTTCTTCCTTGATGGCTGAAGGAAAGAAAGAATTGGTTGCTTGATGGAATTCCACGACCTACCTTTACCGGAAGGCGTGAACTTTACTTGCAGTGGAACTCATTGCCTCTTTCCTTTAGAACTTAAGCTAACCCACTTCCTTAAGGCGAGCTGCCCTTAAAAAAAAAGGCCCGGGCTAAGAGAATGAATTTACCAGCTATTCGAAATAAATCCTTATCACGATTCTAAATCCTTTCCCCGGTTAGGGACATGACAGTACATACCAGGTAAGAGGTTCTTAAACATAAGGGAATGTTGTTTTCTGCACTATAGTCTCAATGCTGCATAATAGACAAACTTTCAATTTACTAACCAACTTCATTATTTTAATAGGTAATAGGAAAATGGAATCCTCAACTATTCCGTTAGTCATTTATAATATAAGGAAAGAGGGAAGGATTACTAAACCTACAAGTTCTTTCCTCCTGCACCTTGCTGCACTCTCCAGCCAAACCAGGTTTTTTTAAGGGCTGTATTTCCCAGAAACTTCTAGTTATTCTCCAGTATTAAAGGTTCTAGTGACATTGCTGCTATTGCTGGAAGTCCAGTTGCATTTTGGCTGGGAGTTCTCTGTCAGCTAATGGGAGTCCTGCTATTCTCATTGTAGGCGTAGTTGCTTCTTTCATCCAGACCATCACGCCATAGAATCCTTTTTCCATGCCCGTGCTTTGACCTCTTTCTACGCCTAAGTTAATGTCGATCCAAAGAAAAGAAACCATTTAGATCTGAGTTAAGGAAGGAAGTGAATTTAAGCAAGAGAGAGATAGGATAGATAGAAAGCTTAGACCAATAGGAATATTAGGAAAGCCGGTATTTTTTTAGGAAAAAACTATATTAGTAAACAACCTCTTGGTGTTTCAGTTGCTATCCATTATTTTTGAGTTCCATATAGCTTTTCCCAAATGAAAGTAATAGCATATTCTAGCAAGGAATTGATTAAAGTAAAAGCACAAGGTGTTCTCCTGTTGTCAATCTTCTTAGTCTTTTGTGTCCACTAGCCGTAGGATGAAGCATTCAGCTAAGAGCAACCAGCATCCCGTCTGAAGGCAGAAGCTTTAAGAGATAGGGGGGTCGCTGTTGCTACTGTTGCTTTTATTAGTGCCTTAGCAGGTCTTCCCCTTTAAGTGGAAGCCTTAAGGCAACAAAAGCGAGTCCGAAAACTTCTAGCTGTCGACGAGGAGGAGTCAACTAGCGATGCAATCTTCCTTCGGTAAGGGATGGATTCTTCGCCTAGCCTTTCTTTTGTTCGAAGCTAGCCATGAACGGTCGACAAGAGTGTTGCTTCTGTCTTCTCTGTATCATGATACAGAAGCCACCACGGTAATCAATGAAGGGAACAACTTCCTCTTTCACTAGCATTGAATGATTCTTTTCCTCGGCTGAACAACTACCTTAATCAATCCAGGCTGCGCTAAAAGTAAGTACCTCACGTCCCTATGCCTTGAAGGATAATAACTAGATGATCTGAAAGTTTCCAATATCAGTGAATCGGCAATTGATATTGATATAACATAGCAAGCGCAGAGATTTCCAAACCAAGTCTGATTGCTTTCGATGTTGGCGAATCCGCTAGCTATTCTCTAGGTTTCCGTGCTCTAGTGGGGAATCTTTAAAAGAAGCTCTTTAGTTTAGCTAGATTTTCTATCAAATAAAAAAGAAAATGAAAAAGGTAGGGAGTTCGCAAGAAGCTTTAATTTAAGGCTGACTTTGATAGAACTACGGTAAGTGGAAGGAAAGCCTTTATCAACCATCATCAGGAATTCTTCAAATGGAAAGAAAGTTAAGTCCAGTTCTACTGATGTAGTTAAATCATAGGCTCTTGCTTTCTCTTATCTTATAGTTTAGTTTCTTCCTTTGAGCAGGTAAATGAAGGGCATAGGGCAAAGGAATGACGTTCTTCGTCTTTCTTTTCCTAAACAAAGTCTTCCGGTGGTTTCCTATGAACTATAGTTCTGGGCCTATGATGACTATTATGGGCTCCGGGATTCCTATCCTATGGGTAAGGCCTTCAATGATAAAGGAATGAAAGACCAGTATCTTCCTTTTGACGATTCATATTCTTACGAATCTAAGAACACGCGCTTTTGCTGAAAACCCCTTATAGCTAGGACTATGATAGGTTTCTCTCTAGGTAGTTTGAATTGGAACTATGCTTCTTGAGCTTTAGGTTCAGGCTTATCCTTATGATTTGCAGCCTGTTGGAAAAAAAGAGTTGTTCGAAGCCCATTCGTTAGTAGTGAGTTTGAAACTCCAACACAGTTGGAAGCCTATTTAAACCTCACCTCCTGGCAAACTTCTAAAAAATAAGAGAGTTTTCCAGACCGGAAATGCCAAGTTTGCGCTCTTACTCTTAATGAAGGGAACACCATAACTTCTTTGACAACCAGCTTTCCTCACTTGCAGCTTTTACTTGCCTCACATGCAGGTCGATCCTAGTTTGTGCTTTCTCTCTTATTGACTTCCATCGGGCGAAAAAATGATATCGCTTCCCTTTCATGAGGCAGGGACGCCGCTAGCCCCATTGGCAACCTTATGAACCAGATATCTCGGGTTCACTGTCGGAGCACACCGACAGAGAAGGGAACGAAGGCTATAACATAGGAATTAGGTTGCTTGCAATGCAAGACTTCCCCTTCCTAAATTTTCTAGTCCAATCAATGGCCTCTTAATAGGTGATACTGAGGAGGGCCGGACCCTTTTTTTATATCTTTCTTTATTTACTGTTCAAAGAAGAAGTTTTTTGTTAAGTGTATACGCACTTTGTATGAGAAAGAAGAGATATAAACATAATGGTTGTCTAACGAGATACTATGCAGAATAAGGTTGTCAGGTGGGTCACATATTGCGCATTTACCGCTTTCTCATTTTGGAAATTAGATTTAGACTTTATCGACTTATTTCATATCATGGTTCAAGCGTTAAAAATCAGTGAGGTTTATTCTTCCTTTTTGATGCCCGTGGAACTACTGTCAATGGTTTACTCAATTACTTCTTGGGAATGTTAAAAAAATATTACTACGTGATTTTTTGAATATGCCTATATCTATCACTTTTCCTTCATTGATTTGATTCTTTCAATAAATACCGAGATTCATATTGGAAATAAAAAATAGAGTAATTCAAACTATAAGACATAAGACTAATTCAGATTGATCAGAACAAATAGATATAGAAAATAAATGGAATTGGATGCTATGTCACTCCCATTTATGGAATTGATATTCACATATATCAAGATAATATTGTGGATTGATCTATAGATCCATATCAAATGCAGCCTCTATCTTTATTTTAGTCTAGGGAGAAGCTACAATCTAACTAATAAATAGTATGGTAGAAAGAGATAGATGAATCTTTCTACCATACTATCTATCTATTAGAATACTCCCGATTCTAGTCCACTCATTTCATTTAAGACATGAAATTGGAATCTTTTTCATTTTATTTCGGCAATTTTGGCTAAGAACTCAGAAGTCAAGTTTCATTCAAATTAGTTAATAATTAATCGTTTTGACTGACTTTTTTTACGTAAATGATAAGTAGAAAAGCGGTAGGAACTAGAATAAATAGTGCAGTAGCAATAAATGCAAGAATATTTACTTCCATAATCTCATCGGTTTTTTACTTCGCAATAACTCGAGATTTAATCCCATAGAGATGATAAATCTTTGGCCTGTAAATTCAATGAATGAATATTACCTCTCGATGATCTTGAATCGGATCAATATCATGAATAACAATATCTGAACTATCAAATCAATTCGTCGTCGAGAATTGAATAGTATAACATAGGAAGTTCTTTTATCCATACCGCCCCAAACTTGGATTCCTGACCCAATCCAACCAAAATTCCTTTATTTATCATTTTTTGTCATCTGTTCTTTTTCTCTCTCTAATCTATCTAGTTACTTCTTGAACAATCATCTGATGAAGTCTCATCAAACAGCTCTTCCACTTCCAGTGGTCACATAGTTACAAACCCAAACAAACAATAAAAGATAAATGGAAAAAGAAAGGAGTTTAGAACGAAACTATTTTTGACTTGGAAGACAAAGAAGTGTGATAAAGATGCGACCGTATAAAATGAATATGAATCAAATTTACTATTTTTCAATTTGTTCTTTCGTCGATGGAAAATGAAAAATCGGAAAAATGATTCATTCCCCTTTCTAAGAGGAGTAGGATCTTTGGTTGATCTGTCCTTCCCCCTCCTTTCTTCGTAGATTATTAGCCCCGGGACACCTATACCAAAAGCTCAGTGTCCAATTTGCATGAAATCTATTTTTCAACTTCAAACTAGTAAGTGAGGTTCCATAAATCCGTATCCAGAAAAATAAATTGTTTTTTTTTGTTTTTTCTGGAAAGTATTTTATTATATTTAATTTTGTATTGGACAAGAAAAGAATTCCCTTTGTGTATGCGCACCTCAAAAAGGTATAGTACCCGATTCCATTACATGCATCGGGGTCAATCGAAAAAGCCATCATTTCTTGGAATACTGACTATAATGCTACCAATAATTGTACTAATCCAACCACATATGTCTTTATCCTACCCAAAGGAAAGAAAAAAGAAATAAGGATTTCCCCTTTGCTTTGACAATAAAATTCTGCCCCCCGTCCCCTTCATTAAAAGGGAGAGATTTATTGATATATTTATTGGATCCGTCGGGACTGATGGGGCTCGAACCCGCAGCTTCTGCCTTGACAGGGCGGTGCTCTGACCAATTGAACTACAATCCCAGGGAAATACAGGATCTAGCAGAAAATTTGATTCTTTTTTATCTCTGGATCGGGTATTTCTGAAGTACAAAGGGGTTATATCATCTCATGGTGGATTGTTGAATCATTGGGCCAAGCTGGATTTGAACCAGCGTAGACATATTGCCAATGAATTTATAGTCCGTCCCCATTAACCGCTCGGGCATCGACCCAGGAAGAATCAATTTTAGACTTATTGGTAATCCAAGATCAACTTCCTTTCGTAGTACCCTATCCCCAGGGGAATTCGAATCCCCGCTGCCTCCTTGAAAGAGAGATGTCCTAAACCACTAGACGATAGGGGCCCGCTTGACCAACGGCCATCATACTATGATCATAGTATGATCAGTTTTTTGAAATTGTCAATATAATTGAATGATTCTATCCGAGGGATCTTTCCCCCTTTCAGAATTGCATAGAATTATTTTTAATTCTGATGAATTATTCATTCTAATCTCCATTAGAAATCTAAACTCTAGTTGTAGTATTTTTTTGATTTTTGAATTATTTCAATTGAATTTATTTCGATTATTTTAGTATTTAGAATTTTATTTCGATTTCTTTCACTTTCATTTGATTCATTGTTAAGACGAGATATCCTTATCTCCCTCCCACCAAGACAGGAAATTAACAAATGAGAAATCTAGTAAGATCAAGCAGAAAATTGTTTTTTATCCAAGAATTTAGTTCAAGAGACAAGTAGAATCTCTTCATTCCATGATTCGATGAAATATCTTTCATTTTATGTTGAATTGCTAGGTGTATGTACATGTATCAATCAAGTGAATTTTGTTCTGGTGGGATCAATTCAATAAAAGAAAAAAAGCAATTCGAGTCGGTCTTGAAACACTTCATTGCATTTTCTCCTAGACTTCCTAGGTAAATCCATGAGCCACTAGAAACTATGTATCTACTGCACGTATTTAATGCATATATACTTATGTTTATAATATATGTACATATAGATATTTTATCCACACAGTGAATAATTTCGGAATTAAATAAAAAAGGCCCTTTTAACTCTGTGGTAGAGTAACGCCATGGTAAGGCGTAAGTTATCGGTTCAAATCCGATAAGGGGCTTTGCAAAACTCCAATCTAGTATTCATATTTAAGGCGAGAATTGTACTTTTATTTGTAATAAAAAAAGTAACTAACTGGATAATACATTATCATTATACTTAGTTATAAAGTTGAACATTTGTTTAGTCAATTTTCATTATTATGAATTTCTGAATAATGAAAAGTCACTTCTTGAATCACCCACCGAATATTCCTATTTTCCATTATACAAACCAAATCCATTCGAAAGGTTAGAAATCAACAAAAGAAAAAGGAAGTGGACCTGACCTATTGAATCATGACTATATCCGCTATTCTGATATTAAAATTCGATAGAGATGAAATTGGAGCAGTTGATTTTTTTTTTATTTCATTTTTTTGTTTTGATTTTGAGTGGGAGTTCCCAGCCAGCTCCCCGAAAACAACAAGAGAAAGTCCCGAAAGATGCTCATCAGAAAAACTTTGTTTTGTTAAAGGAAGAAGTCCGGAGAGCGAAGGAGCGAGTCCCGGGATTCAGGGAGTTCAGTCCAGGGAAAAAATAAACCAAATAGGTCCAGATAGACTGGGAAGGTAGTTGTTCCACTCCTCTTCTGTCTCTCTCATCTGTGCCTTTCATCCACATCGATACCCCCGATCTCTTTTCCCATGAGTTTTCCATAATAGCATTTAGTTCGATCGAGTTCTATCTATATCCATCAACAAATCACATAAAATGGAAAGAAGAGCGTTTTTGCCGGCTAATCGAGTGCTAATTTCGAAGGCTGACGGTTGATGGCTATTATGATGCCTAGCTAACTACTTTCTACATACCACACATTCAGGATAGGGGACTTTAGCAAGTACTGCTGTGATCTTTTCCCTTAGCCTAGCAGTAGGAGGATTCTCTATTGCCGCTTTCATGTGACCACAAATAGCTCTTGTTCTCAGACCGGGAATCCTATCTTCTTATATGGAGAAAATCCTTCTAACTCTTTTCAAGTCAAGAATGTGTAAACCGATGCCATAGCCTTACCACATCGCAATAGGAGCTGCTATTGAATCTGGTAAAGTAAGGGCTAGGCTGCATTTCCTTGGGCCTTGGTAACAGTTCTTCATTCTTCTTCTCTTAGTGCCCTCTTTCAGAATCTCTGTCCTATTTGTCACTTACCTTTTCCTTGTTTTTGTTGTTAGGAGTATACTAAAGGAAGCAAAATGCCCTTTCCATGAAGAAAGGGTACCATACCAATATGGAAATCAATTTTTGAAAGATCTAGAGCGGAAGATCGACCTTTTTTTGGGAAGAAAGTATAGGGTTAGCCTCACCCACTTTAAAGACTAGGTACCCGTAGACTAGTGTAGCCTACTCATTGTCAGAGCAAGCCTTCCCTATGCAATGGTGATTTCTAGTTCGTATCTGTGGGGCGCCCTATCGCCCTAAATCTAAGCGATGGAAGCGTCACTCTCTGTGTTTCGCCGTCAGGCGTATTCCCGTTACCATTGAAACTGTGGTTAGCATTTCCTTCTTTGGGAGCCGGGTGTCGCACGGAGCTTCATTGTTTATTTAATAGCGCTAAGTAGTGCCTTCTCTTTTCTTACTCGAGGATTGCTTTGATTAGACTCCTTTGCATTGGGGAATACCTTTCTCCTTACTAGATCCATTCTTGAAAAAATGGAGAATAAACCCAGCTCGGTTATTGACCCTTTTACGGACCAATATCCGACTCCCCCCATGAAGCACAATCTGAGAAATGTGGATTAGCAAGAACCATCCATTCGAAGTCCAATACAATCCTTTTCTACTTCTATGCTCGGTCTCCTCTATCTAATTCCACTTCTTGGTAAATAGAAGTAACTAACCAGGCTAGAAGAGAAAAGGCCAGAATGATCTTAGTGAACTGTAAATCGTAGTTCAAGGAGGATTTCTAAGTCCTATCCTAGTAGGGTCGAAAGCAAAGGCTTTAGAGACTCTCTTTCTAATAGATTCAAAAGTTAAGAAAAAGTCTGCATTTCTTTTTCCTACTGGATTTCAAATTCCAGTTTTGATTTTGACCTGAACTTCAGAGGCGATGGAGAAAATCAAAGTCTTGTTGACTCAAAACGTTGACTCAAAACTATGAATGCTACCTTAAGGGAGAGAAGTTTCCCAAGGGAAGAGTTAAGGTGACATGAAATTGCTTAAGAGAAAGAGAGAAGGTAGGCTAGGTGGCTCACTTCCCGCCAGATAACGATGGGTAAGCAAACTTGTTTAAGATATCCATGGAAGCAAGACTGAGTAGCTCAATCTCTAAGTGTTAAATTGTCAGTTTCATCAACGAAAGTTGCCAAAGATCATATGGATCAACAATTCTCATTTCTTAGTTACAGAAATCCCTTCTCAGTAAGACAAAAGCCACTCATCTAAGCCAGCGGATTCAAATTCAGCTGTGACGGTGTGCAAAGCAAGCACGCTTAGACTGCAATGTGCAATCATAAGTACAAATTGACACTCTGACCGCTGGCAGACGCTTATTTTGCCTGGAAGAAGGAAAAGAATCAGTCCCACAGCCTACTTTTATGTTTCCAATTTTTGGGGAAGAAGATCAAAGAAGGAAGAAGTTTCTCTTCTTTCCTTGATTCCTTCTCACCGAGAGATGCGGAATTAGTGGTTCCGATGCCATAAGTAGACTGCTTTCTGACTCGTGCAAAGGGTTTGAGCAAGATGGTTAGGATTTATGACTTCCACTTACTATAGGAAGAAATGGCTGAAAGCCTATGCTAAGAGAGTCCTATCTCGATCCTTTTTCTTTTTGATTTTTCTTTCCCTCCGCCAGTCCTTTGATCGCTCTCGCTCGAGAGAAAGTCAAAGCTGAAGTCAGTCTTCTTATGATCTGATTAAATCTTTTACTTCCTTTCTTTAAAGTTCTTACTCAGTCCAGATGAACTCTCAATCCAAAGGTAGAGGAAGACAAAGCTTATGCCACAGCACAATGCCTGACCTTCTTAAATTATAAGGCTATAATAATGAATCTGCTTTCTAGAGCCAAGTCAGGCTTATAACAACCTATTCAATGCAAGGCTTCGCCGACATTGAACTGCAGAATGCCATTAAAGAATGGAAGCAAGGTAGGAGATTAAACCTCGGAGAACTTAACTACCTTAGTTCTACCGGGTTTTGGACATCATCATCTTCGTTAGGTTCTTCACAATTCCATCTCCTTAGATATCGGATATAGGAAGTGGCTTCAAACTCACCGTCTTTTTGGCAGCGATCATTGGTTTGATGAGTGTGCACGATGGTACTTTGCTTCCCGCGCGTGGGCTTTCCCTTTTGCTCCGTTTCAGTTCATTTTTTCGTGGGACCTCATTGTGATCCTAGAACTTTTTTTGAGTTGCATTCCGCTTCTGTTCATTCAGAGGGAGGTTTTGCTACTTCAGTTATTGGGAAAGTAATGGAACGGAACTCAGCCTAGCTGGACTGGCACTTTATGCTAATCAAACTCTAAGTGAAAGTCCAGTTATTTTAGTTGAATATGAATAGATGATGACTGGACACAACGTCACTCTTTCTCTCTAATAGGGGACAGGTGACTCAATTCAATTTCTTGAAGGGAGGTGAGAGTTTAATTTCATCTCTAAATTGAATGTTCGAGCTAATGTAACAGTTATTTCCGGTAGTTGGAGTTTCCTTGATGTCAGAAAGGTGTCCAGTTAAGAAGGTGTGACAGAATGGCTATTCTATTGCTCGTGTCTTGGCCACAACTACTGCTCGTAGTCATAGTAAGAGCTCAGAGTCTCAGAATTTATCACCCGAATCTTTCTATCAGTTTTTTTCTGTCTGTGGGACTGGCTAACCAATGAGATAGACCAGGTTCAAACTCAAGCTTGCCATTCAGAGGCAGGAGACACTCTCCTCCTGTCCCGTGCATTCCAACATCTTTTTTTGTTATGGTCAACTTTATTTTTCTGCTCATCATTAGAGCTCTCGGTGCCTTTGTAGGGATTTCAATTTGACGTTTTCTAGGAAAAGAATAAAGAAGAACCACCTCTTTCCTCTGACTCATTCTCATTTAGAAATGCCATCAAAGAAATCATTGATTGTTCTTTGTTTGGACTGAATAGAATAGGTCCAAGGGTCGGCCCTTTCACCTATAAAAAGGATTCTTCCAAGAAAGTTTGACTTTTTTAACTCAGAAATGAGACTAGAGAATCGATAGATATCATTTGTGTACAGGTCTGTGGCACGACTCCAAGGGTAAAGTGAGAAACGGAAGCTTTTAACTGACTCGGAATCCGCCACAAAGGATTGCCTAATTGCAGTTTGTTGAAAAAGAGTGGACAATGAATAAAAATAGATAGACTGATGTAGGATGTCTTGTCTTGGAGCATATAACTCCATCTTCGTATAGAGAGTGATCAAATGCCTACTCAATCAGTACTTTATTATCTTTCTTATCCTTGCAAAGGTCACTCTAATAAATGCATTCTTTTCCCGCTATCTAATAGAGACCTGTACAACGGCTAAACTAAAGGCTCTGGTATGTGCTGCTAACTAGAGAGAACAAGACTGTCTCTCAAGCCCATTTGATTTGACATATGAAGCTAAAAAGCCTAAACATATAAATAGAATTGAATCGATCAAAGTACATGCTTGATCCCTGAACTCCTATTGAGAGTGGATCTAAGGATGAACTTTATTGCGCCTTTGAACATGTATCATCTCATTTAAGCGCATGATTCATTTCATTCTCAGAGAATAGATTGAAGATTAAATCTATCTTAGGAGGGTCAATGATTCATAAAAGAGTCGCGGATCTTTGATGAAAGTAGCTCGACTGATTTATCCATTCCAGTTATAGGATGGACTCTCCTGGCATCAATCATTCATTTTTTTTATTAAAATTAAAGAGTAGTAATAGTATGCTACTTTTATGCTCATTCCGATCTTCCTCTTTCCTTCTTCCTCCTTTGTTATCCCTACTATTGATATGACCTTTATTAGTTTGGTCCACTTCATAAATGACATCCTGTCAGTTAGCATTCAAATGCTACTATATGCTTAACACATTGACTTCTATTTAAGTAACGATGTGCTCTAAGGGAGTCTTCCCATCCCGAATCTACTTATCGATACTAGTCAAATCCAGTTCTTTCAGTAGGAGAGCGACTACTGCAGTCACATCCTGTCTTCTCTTCTATCTCCTCATTGTTCTGTCAGTGATCTAGTGGCATTCTATCTTGAAGTGAATGCAACGTAAGGTCGCTTGCGCCTTTCTTCCTTCGTTCTCCTCGCTCCGAACCTTATTCAAAGCAGAAAGACGATGATCTCATACTAAGGAAGAATTTCGGTCTTATTCTCATATAGTTGAGAAAGGCTTCATTTAGGAGCGAGATTGTCATCCAACTAGAAAGATCGTAAAGAAAGCCACTTTGACGCCTAAAACTCCCAAATGCCTCATTGCAGAAAGCAGATTGTTCTTCTTATGAAAGATGCAAACAAAAGGCATCTGTACTCATAGGATTGCGGGATACTCTTTAGTCAGATGAATAAGGATTTACTTTCCAGTGTGAGGGCTTTCAAAAAAAGCAGCAAAACAAGAGAGGTTCAGCAGCTCGAAGTTGATCTCAATCAAGTCCTACCGTCAGGTCAGTCACAAAAGAACAAAAGACTGAAAGAAAACTCTTTTTCCAGCTTCTGGTCTTTGACATCAATCTCTAAGTTCATCCTGCAGAGCGAGTCGAGCATAGCTAGCTCTGCGCTACCATGACGCTATGCCGCACCTGCACTTCTAGTTATAGAACGCACTAAAATCATACCTGATCGGTATGACTGGGGTCGAAAGCCCTACATTCTGTTTCAATTCGGATGGGCTTCCCCTATTTTCTGGCCTTAACCATTGCATTGGCTGTGAAGGCCTTCATTACTGGGTGAGTCAAATCCCAGATGATGCCTTGTTCGGTCTCATTCGTCCTCTCTTCCCCACTTTGATGGAATCATTTTTTTGCCACATGGGGAGGTTTGTAGTCGTTTCACTCCTTTAGTCGATATGAAGTTTGTTTCACTACGTATAGAATACGAACTATCCGAACAAAGACCGGCTTCTTTCCGGTGTGAACAAGCATTAGACTCACTTCAAGTATATAGAGCGATTCGTTTCACTTTCACTTAGATACGTATCTTTTCGTTCAACTCCTTCAGTCAGTAAACTCAGGGATGAATACTCTAGCTAATCTTGGACAGGTTTATTTTTCTGTTCTTTCGCGTAGTGAATTCTTCTCTTTCTTATGATATGATATTTCTGCTTGAGGCTGTGCGAGACCTGAAATATAGGTTTTGAAGAAACTCGGCCAACGACATCAAAGATGCTCTTATTTTGCGAAGTAGGGATTGGGAATTTCGTCTCGGACTTTACTTGAAAAGGCCTAAAGCAGAGGTTCTGAAAGACCTT